>OU612059.1:220456032-221706032 GCA_914767635.1 Melanostoma mellinum | reverse complement strand
TGGCGTGAGCTTCTACACCTAGTCCTTTCCGAAAGGTCCTTATATTCGGAATCCGGGTTTTTTTGTCTGGCTGATGAGTCAAAGTTATCGAAATTGTCCCTGAGCCCAATTATGAACCCATCGATTGCACTCAGTAAATTTATTGCAACATCCAGAGTAATATTTTGTTTTTGAAGTAAAGTACTTGTTTTATTAATTCTTTGCAATACAGAGTTCCAAAGCTCTGTAAGTATGGTAAATTCAAGCTTGGACATTTTTTTGCAAAGACTATGAGCTTCCTGTCTGGCCTCTCGAGCCTGTCCTAAATCGTTGGCGATAGACATTAAAGCTTCTTCAATTTCTTGATGACCATTATATAAGGCGCTAAGTGCATCAGCTCGCGCTGACCATCTTGTTTGACAAAGACTTTTTACAACTTGTTTTGGACCTAAATAAGCAGTCAACACACTCCATCGATGAGAAGATACCGAAAAAAAGTTATACAATTTTTGAATAATGTCAAAGAATTTGGTTGCTTCTAAGACACACCCAGCGGCATGCACTCCTACCAAGTTTAATGAGTGCCCTGCACATGGAACAAAAGTGGCAAATTTACATTTTTCTTTTATTCTTGCCTGCAGACCAGAAAACTTTCCTGACATATTTGCCGCGTTGTCGTAGCTTTGGCCTCTGCAATCTGCTATCGAAATGTCATGATCTGCCAAAAACTTCAGTATGGTTTCCGCTAAATATTCATATCTGTGTTCATAAATTGGAATAAAGTTCAAAAATCTCTCAACAGGCTCGTGATCTTTTACGTAACGAATAATAAATGTTAGTTGGTCAACATGAGAGAGATCGGGTGTACTATCAACGCTAATTGAAAAATATTTCGAAATTTTTACTTCTTTTACAATAGTTTTCAAAACCTGTTTTCCCATGACATGAATAAATTCGTTACAGATATTTGCTGAAAGATAACACGTATGACCACTTCCTGGATTTCCAAATTTTCTCAAATGATCTGCAAGAAGCGGGTCAAACTCGCTAAGCAACTCAATGCATCCCAAATAATTCCAATTATTGGGAGATCCAAGGATCTCGTTGTCACCGCGAAATGGTAGCCCTCTCGAAGCTAAAAACTTCACAACAGCTACAATCCGCTTCAACACATTTTTCCAGTAACTTACTTCATTTTGATGCTGTGATATCAATTCAGTATCTACTCTACCTGTCACTTTTGTTCGTACTATGTAGGTCATCATAGATTGTCTATGGGCAGAACTGCTTTCATTTTTTGATTGATGTGTTTCCAATCGCTACATCCACTTGGAGAGCATAGATGAACGTCAAAAGGGTTAAATAAACAGCATGTAAAGCAAAATACCGAATTTTTCGAAGGAGAATATAGCAACCATTTTCTTTCGACGTGCTCATTATTCTTCAATTTTCGAGTGAATAATTCTTTGTGGAAATATCTTGCTTTCAATCTATTTCCATCTTTGTAGACTTTATGTGAATTGGAAAAGTCAGAGTTCTTATTTTGAAAATAAGCAGGTCCCTTCCTGATTAATTTTTCGAGATCTTTTTCCGCAAAATTATCGAGAAAATAATCTGCAATATCGCTCGATATTTCTTGGTCAACTAAGACACTTGATGAAGTTTGTAAAGGTGACAAAGTTGTTGCAGTTTCATGACTGGTGCCCTGACCCTGGCTTTTTGATTCACCTGCGGAATTTTGTGAAGATGTGACAGTCGAAATTTCATCATCTTGAAAAGGTGACGATTTATCGTCATATAGTTCGCCCTTTTTAAATAAAAATACATGTATTAATATTTCTGAAAAAACTGACTAATGAAGAGAGTATGAATGTTTGAAAAGAATAAAGGTTAGTTTGGATATTAGACATCAAAGCAAATTGAAATTTTGTAATTGATTTTGCAAGTGAAGTATAAATAATTAAAAATTAGGAAGTCAAAACTTTTTCTGTATTTTTCTAAAAACTAGTAAAAATTGAACTATTTGAACTAGAATAGTTATTAAATAGGTATAAGCTTTCAAAAACACTATAATATGTGGTAGTAAGTTGCTTGGTTGATTTTAAATAATTTTTTTTAGCATAAGAAACGTAATGCCACTTCAATCAAAAAAATACATTCACTATTATCATTTTCCGACGACAAGACCCCTGGGCACACCAATATATTTATGTAATTTGACGTATTTTCCGGACAGAAATCTATAAAAGTGAAACTCACAATAGAGCTGAATACATATGAATACAATGATGTTTGTTTTTCATAAACAAAAATGTTCCTTGTATTGTAATTTCACATAGTAGCTGCTTTGAGATTTCGTTTTTGTGTTTAAAGTCCGTAAAATCTGCGGCGCTTCGTTGCTGAAAAATTAAATGGAAAGACTGCTTGTGCCTTCAATAATGTAAGAATGTACGATGACGCTACTCTCAAGTCTCAATCTGCACTATGCACAAACAGTTGTTATGTGAAATTGTAATAGGTACATTCTATGGTCATTGGTCATGCCTAATTGTATTCATTAGATAAATCTAATATGAAACAATTTTTTGACTATCTAAGCCCCTTTTTCAATAATGTGTAGATGAGTGTAGTGATTAATGTATTGATTATTGATTACTTACGGAAGTTTCTCCTACAGTTGAATTGAAATAGGATGTCAATTTTGGTAATTTTTCGATCAATTCTTTCTGCTGTTTTGATTTTTTTCTTTTTCCGGATCCACTTATATATGATCGCTTAGACATATTTTAATTTCACAAGTATATTTTTATACACCTCAAAAACACTAAAAGCACGAATTGAAAATACACTACAAACTTGACAAAGAACGATGATAACAAAATCAAATGAGCAAAGTCGCATAACAACGCTACCTATATCTGAAACGATCGAACAAACAGTGAGAAGCGCTATCTTTCATCTATCTCATTTCACAAACACAAAACCTCTTTCTTTACTTTGAAATCTTAAAAAATTGAGTGCAGTTCATCTCTACACAAATGCAACTCCTACTACTACATTTAACAATATAGAGCAAAAAAAAAAAAAAAACCCACAATTAGTGAAAACAGGCAAAAATTATTAATAGTAACCCTTTCGGATCATCGCAAACGTCAGAAGGATACACAAGAGGTTTTCCAATCACAACACAATGATCGTAAAATACACGAAAGGATGTATTTTCTGATTGGATTTTTAAAAGCACCCTGAAACGAACACAAGTGTGTGTATGATTTCGTTGCCTTGATAATTACTTGGGTGTACAGATTTTCTTTTTTCTTGTTTTAATTTGAAAATAATTTATGAGGAAATGTGATTTAAAATGTTCAACAAAGGTTGCTAAAAAAAAAGGATTCTATCAAATTTTTTTTTTTTTTTGAAAATATGCCAATAGAGGTTAAGTGATGTTTTAGCAATTGGGGCCCCTGCGAGTGCGGGGCCCTGGGCATGTGCCCAGTGGGCCCAGTGGTAAAGAGGGGTCTGAGAGCATCTGACTTATAAGAATGAACTTTGTGCAAAGATGGAAACACGAAACCATCTTTTTTTATCATAAATTCATCTTAAACATTGTGGGCGTGGAAGGAAGCCTATAAAATAAGTCTATAAACCAAACTATAACTATAAACTATAAACCAAAGTTTGGTGTATATCAAGAGATCAAAAATATCTCGGTTTATGCAGATTGGCAAATATCTAATGATTCAGACACAATATTTTTGAAGCTGGTCAATCTTAGTTTGGATATGGTACATTTTTTTTTTTGTTTCATAATAATAATACCATAATCCATAATGGCAAATGGCTGTTTTTTTTAAATGAAAAGAAGTTGGGCTCTGTTTTCTAATTTGATGAGTTTCTATTGAATTGGATTCGATTATTATTTTTATTTCTGCACAAAATTTGATACCAGATATCGGATTAAGAAAAAAAAATTTGTTTCATCACAAATCAAAATTGTGTGCCTCCACAATTTAATTGAAAATAACGCCTTTGACTGTATAATGAATTTTACCACTTTATCCGAAAACAAATCAGGAAGCCTTTAAGCATTACGTAACGCAGTTTTTAAAGATTTTTGACCTCCCTTCCTACATTTGTAACGCACCGTAACGTTTTCATGTATATCCACTCCCTTCCCCTCTCTAGACGTTACGTAACACTCAAGTGACCATTTTTACCCTAAAGTCGGAAAAGTTATGTTATAGTTTTATCCTACTTTTAATTGCCATTGCGATAATCATATAATATTAAATAATACAAAAGATTTTTAAACCGCAATACCTTCGTATTTTGTTTATTTTTTTTATAAATTTTATGCTTTACAACACAGTCGTTTTCGAACGAGAACAAATTAAAAATGATAACTAGACTATATAAAATCGAGGGATTCCCCGTAACTCGTAAATGAAAAGGGGTGCCAATTTGGGAGTTTTTATTAAAAAAATGTTACGTTACGTGTTGTAAAAGAGACCCTCTCCCGCCCCTGTAACCCCCAAATTGCATTACGTAATACTTGAACGCCCCCTGAAAATACTGACCATATGTTCAATGTTAAAGTGCATTACTAAGTTGATTAAAGGACTGCTGATTTCCAACAAAAAACGTAACTTTTGTCTGCTGTTAGACGACGAAACTGGACGCGTATGCATATACTGTAATTTTTATTATTTTTTAAACAAATAGCTGACACGCCCGGCAAGTCGTAGTTTCTTGGGTCCTTCAATGATCGAATTGAGTAAATTAAGTAAAGAAGCTTCTATTCCAGTGAGAAAGTGGTAATGAAATATAGGCTATGTTACTCAGGCGCAATGCAGCAGGATGAAAGAATTTTGGGAATCGGTTCAGTGGTTTTTGAATTTTCGTTCCGATTTCTGTGGGCAAAAAGGGATTTTAATATAGCCTATGTTACTCAGGAACAATGAAGCGCTCTAGCAAAGAATCGGTTCAGTATTTTCCAAGTTCCAGGTTATGTTTCCCTTCCTGTTTCCGTTACCGAAGGAATATGTAAAGGAAATATAGCCTATGACATTTCTCAGGTTCTAGACCATTTTTGTTCCAAATAAAATTCAAATTGGGGCCTTTACAAAACAAACACTTAGTTGCTTAGGTCTCTTTTACGTTCCCATTCCCCTTCCTGTGGAAATATGGGAATGAATAGCAGTGTCTACTTTCTTATGTATGTTCCCGTGTATATTCTCGTTCCCGTTCCCGTATGAATATGCGCATAACTCTACCCTCGCTCTTGGATCACTATTTAAAAAAAAAACTACATCAAAATCCGTTAAGTAGTTTCAAAGACCTAAGCATACACACAGACAGGGGAAAGCTACTTTTTTACATTATGTAAAATGTAATGGATGAAAATGATGATAATGACAACACATCGATACCAGTTATATGGATCCAGTTTGAAAGTTCACTCAACCTTTGCATTATGGTGCTTGTGTATGTTCCTTTTCTGTCTCTTTCTTTTTGATATGTTCCATTGAAGTTGACTCGATGCACAGTGAAACCAATTGAAGCGAAATATACAACGTTTTCACAAGCGGATCTGGTAATCGAATCGGTTATGAATCGGTTTTAATTCAGGTACCTTCTTATCTTACCGAATTCAGGTTATCGGATTGAAAGAAAATCAAAACTGTGTACACTGTGTAGTAGAAATTTTATCGAAAAATCTGACCCCCCCCCCCCCCCCCCTTTCATATTACAGGGTAACTAAGTTGTGACTTTTCGCGAACAAAATATTGTGTAGGTGCAGACGGGCAACCAACTCCTGTGAAGTTTTTATGGCTTTTTCAGGAATTGTCAAATATCAGTCAAAATTTTTGATTCACTAAATGAAGTAATCAAAAGGAATTCGAACACAAATCATGAGTCTTAAATATGCCGTATAATATGAGACACCGAATTAGATCTTAAATGAGCTACCTTGTGCCACATGAGTATAATTTTCAGTGCATCTGTGTGAAGTTTTCCTTTACCATTTCTCGTTTTAAACTACGTTCCGCTTCGCAGAGCTCTCCAAATATATCAAGGAACTCCTCTTAAATCTTAAGAGCCAAACAACTACTTTTGTACTCTATGGCAAAGTATTGCCATTTTGCCTATACAAGTTAAATTAGAACGGAAACGCTCTACCGGGATCCCTTGTCGCCATATTTTGTCAGTTGGCTACTAGAATCAATTTGAAAAGCTTAAGGTTTTTCCCATAGTTTTTGAGTCACGGATCACGGTGGTAAACGTAGAAGGCTTCATTATTTGTCCTTGATGTGAAAACTATATAAAGTGTAGTCGTTAGGTCGAATAAGACGCGCTATCTCTGGAGACGCACCTCAGAAACAATTTGACGTTGTTTTAGACAAAGAAGGGATGGACTGAGAGTAACAACTGTCTTGCAACCAAAAAAATTTGGCTTTGTGAAGACTCAAAACGCTCGAAGAGTTTGTTAGCCTTAAACCGCCTATATCTAGGTTCTACCATAGCTGTTCTTACAGAACACTGTCTAACAAAAAGACACGCCCAATGACTTGGTGTGTTTCCTAATGATTTCTGCAGAAGCTGCATGGACGAAGAAGATTAAGAAACCGTTCAACACCTTCTTTGCTCATGCCCTGCAGTACTTCATAGGAGGAAAACTCATCTCGGTGAATTCTTCTTCGATGATTCTAGCGACTTAGCTTACATAGACTAAGTCTTTCGAAAAAAAGTTCCGCGTGGTTTGACCAGCGGCTGATTAACCGGCTAGTCCCGTAATGGAAGACAAATGGGTGATCAACTCGTTAATCTTACATCGGGTTTCTGAGATCAGTAGGTGATTAACTTCCTGATCTCTGTGGTATCACAATGAGCCCTTGCGGCCTAAGTGTGCCAGGCAATATCCGCAGCCATTACTTATTGGCTGACAGCCACTTCCACCTAATCTAACCTAGACAAAGGAGGAACGAGTGCGTAAAAGAAGTGGAAGCTTTTGATCTATTAGCGCGATACATGCGGCAGGTTTGAACTTCCGAAATATTTAAAATAAAGCGTGGCAGCGCAGGCAGTGTGAAATTTTCTTTGCAACATTTGAGAATATTGAAATAAATTTTTGCACTCATTTACACGAAGAAAACAAATCTTTAAATTCAAAGGGACGATTCCAAATGGAAGGCTCGTTTCGAACGAAGTCCTTATTCGCCACTTTGTGGATAGCTTGTAGGCCTTGTGGATTGTGAATTATATTTGAAGGTTAGCTGTAAAGTCATACGTTCTTGTTTAAATTGTTTGTATAAAATATTTTCTTGTTTAAGTTAAAATACAAACACTGAGAATTGCTATAAAGATTGCTATTAAAACATTATTTTTAGTCACACAGCTGGCGCCTCATGTACAGAATTTCATTTGAAATGCTTATGGTATAAAAGAAAGGAATGATGGGAAATTGTTCCATCTGGAAATTAAAGAAAGTAGTGTATTTTGAATCACATGCCACTCTTACTCGACCGCCAGCGAAGCTGAGAAAAACATCATTCACTTCAAAACTGCCCCCTTTTCAATTAATTTAAATGCACTACAGTATCGCAAGTATACTACAATCACGAATAAATCCCACAATGAGGTGTGTTTCATTCAAAACAAAAATAATCACTTTGCATTCACACTGCATGCACACATTCAGTTCATCAATTGCCAATCAAATTGACAAATTACTCTTTCTGCATAATCATTTCAACGCCACTGTCAATACGATAAGAGAGTCTTCATTGATTTGGTTCTTTATTGTTTCTTGTTGGTTAATCAATCGATCAACACAATCACAAGTCCGGCCATTAATTTTAAAAGCAAAGAATACATCAAACCATCTACTTCTGTGTCGTGTGGACATTTTTTTGCGCTAACATAAGCCGTTCGTCTATTTAATCGCCTATATCTGTCAATCGGTTGACGTCGACACTTTAATGCCACCACCCTCACCCTCACAGCTCACACTCATGCACCTAATTGAAAAGTTGTCGGGTAAACAAAGTTAATGACAGCCAGTCACCACTGTAAGCCAAGTCGATTAAGTAATAATGTTTAACAATCGAGCAGTAGGGAACACGGGAGGAAATCGAATTCAATTGACAATAAAACAAGGGAGGAACGCATATCGGTTTTGCATTTGGTTTGCATCTGTGTTTATAAATGCTGGGCACACATTGTGTCAAAGTGATGTCATCCTAGCAGCAGCTGTTTCTATTTGAACGGCTTGCTATGCATTGCCATTTACATTCCTTTTGTAGTTGTTCTGATGTAAGCGAGTTGCTCTTGAGATGTGTAATAGGTTTTTAATAGGTAATAATTGAGGCATTGATCGGGTTAGGCCATATTTTGCAACATTTGTTTTGTCCAGTCTTACATTGTAAAGTTCAGTCAATATACCATCAAAAGCCTCAAGGCTAATGTTTAGGACCTTTACCTTTTTTTTATCGTTTGGAATTGGACTATCAAGACATTCTGAGTTTGTCTGGAAATAAAAACAACGCCATTTGTTTTCTTCTCTACACTTTTAATACAAAAGATCAACCTCCTATCTGTTTGCTGATATTTTCTGCCAACAAAAAAATCACTTCCAGTCCAAAAAAGCACCTCTAGGTGAAGAAAAAAAATCAAATCTGTCTAAGCCCAAATGACTTATGAGGCGATGCGTCATGGTGTCTGCTAAAATTGTAAAGGTCTCATTCAGCCGCAGAAGATAATACAACCTAAATATTTTACGATCGTGGCGCCAAACGGACCCACCTCGTGCAAGCACTTTAATAAATTGATGAGGGAGAGAGAGAGAGATCAATACTTAGGATGGACTTTTTGGGGTCACCGCAGCGCTTTAAAACATTCAAATCGATGCTTAACGAAAGGCTTACAGACCCGCAGCGGTTGGCAACAAATCAGCAAATTGGATTTGTGTTTGACACATGAATAGGAGAATTAGAGATTTTTCATGTTTTGTGCGGCGGAGCAATGTTTTGTGGTCCAATTAGTGATTAAATGGTGGACGCAAAAGCAGTTTGAATTTGACCTGTGTTAAAGAATAATCGACAATCTGACACTAGCAAGAGGAATATCTGGCGTTGAATTGGTTGACGGTTTGTTAGCTTGGGTAATATAAGAATCAATTATGTGATCATTGGCGGGTAACTTTTTTACTGTACAATCCAACACGAAAAACTGTACCCAGATTGAAAGCTTGAATGACATAAGTGGAACGATGTTCTGTCAGTTGAAGCTTTAAAGATAGCAGTGTTTTGATCGCTAACATGGGTCATTTAATTGTTAACAAAGAGTGTGTGAATAGATGGTTGGAATTAAGTGATTGGATTTTCAATTCACACTAATTTCATTAGTCAAATGACTTGTGACAACAACTGAACTGCAAAATAAGCTCCGTTTTGTTAATCTGGGGAAACTATATGGCTCTGTGGTGCTTGCAAGTATTGTTATCCGCCTGGTACACGAGAGTTCAAACATTCAATTTTTTCCACGTTTATCACCTTTCGCGAGGATCAGCCTTGTCCTCCGAGAGTTATAAAGCTGCCATGAGAATGGAAAAAGGGCGAGTTATGATTAATAGCGACGCAGTTTGTGATGACGACATCAGTCTTCAGAAAAGTGCAGAGTGGATGAGATGACATTAGGTTAGGTAAGGTTAGGGAGAAGTGGCTGTCAGCCAATGAGCACATTGCTTGACACTCTTAGGCCGCAAGGGCCCATTATGATACCACAGAGATCAGCTACTGATTTCAGAAGACAATGTAAGATTAACGAGTTGATCACTTATTAATCTTCAAAGCAAGGCACGAGCTCTCGGTCTGCTTGGGATATCCTCCCTTGCCACAGCCTCTAGCTTAGTACCTGGCCAGAGCTCACCTAAACCGCTGACAGCAAGTTTGTACAGATGAAGAGATCTCTGGTCTTGGCAGGCGATCAGCTTGACGCGGTTTTGATGCCAGCCAGCGTCGCTGATTCTTGGGAGGGGTCCCGAATTCGCCTCGATAACAGATATAAACCTGAAAGCGGGGTGAGCCTTGACGTTCGCCCACCTGTCTCGCTTTGACGTTGAGTCTTGGCTGGTCTCTTCTACAATTTTGTTTGCCCACTTCAATTTGTCAACCTCACTCGGGGTTCTCTCCGCTGGGGGTTTACCACCCACCGCTTCGATTACCCTTTTGGCTTGGCGATGCATCTGAGCGGGCGTTTTTTTGTTCTGAGTCCCCCTTTTGGCCGAGCTGGAGTTGTTGATCACCTCTCCCGCTCCACCAATTGGAGGATTCATTGTACTCGACGAGGGTTCGTACCGCCAGTCTGGACGGCCCTCCCCGTTTCCTTCATTTTAAGGGCATTCGAGGTGGAGACGGAGTCGTTGATCAACCCTCCATCTCCTCTCTTTGTAAGTTTCACCTCGTCCTGTCTTGTGGGCAGCACCAAAGCAGGCGAATTGTTTTCAAAGCTATTATTGGGGACTTCGTCCCTTCTATTAGCAGTGGGGGTCCGTTTGCCTTCCGGTTCACTGGCTAGAACTAGCTTGGCAGCCTGCTCTTGACCAGTTTTCATCGGGCTGTGCGGCGGGATTCTTGGTTCCAACTGCACAGACCTGAGCTTGTTTTGCAGCTAGTTCAGTGCCTGTTTGTGAACCATATATACCACTGGTGGAAGGTTTGTCCGTTTGCTCACATTCCTGCTTCGACTTTGCAGCCAAAACGGAGAATGTGTACAATTTTCGTTGCGTCCCCACAGTTTTCTATTTTGTTTTCTTGTTCATTTGTTTGTTTGTTTGTTTGTTAGTTTTTAAAACATCCATTGAAAGTCCCACGAGTAACTACGGAAGGAAACTGTCAACCCCGGCAGAGCCGTGTACCGGGGTAAGGAAGGCTAGTCTATTCTGGACCCTGCCAAGCAACCAGACGAGCTCGTTATTGATTGGTTTATCCCCCAACCTTTAATTCTTCGGCACGGATTATAAATGCTCACACCACCACTGAAACTAGGAACCTCGTATCTATGGTGAGATTGGATTTCTAATGATTGTGCTATTGAGAAGTCACAACCACCCAGCGATCCAACCTAACCTTAGCTGTCACCGTCTGACATCGTACAGACACTGATAACGTATTTGTGATGAACATTGCCCGCCCGGCACCCACTTCGAGGGTTCGATGATGGATTTTTACCAAGCTGACATTAAAACCCTACTATTTTCTGCGTTTGAAAAATTCGGCAAAAATTTCTTCACTAGGCCGTACGGAATCGACCAAAAATTTGTACGCCCCTGAAAGTGTCAGAATAGAACGATCTGGTTCATTGAAATTCTTCTCTGGAACTTGTGATTGAATCAAGTATCTACATCGTGATCGTTAGCATCCACATTCCTGTTCTGTCTTAAATTTAAATTTAAATTCTGACTTAAATTTATCTCATTCTGATCATCATTTAATGATCGATTTGATCAACATCTCAAAATGCAAAGGTTACATCACATCTTTCATCGAATCAATGCGGAAATCCTCATCGCCCACAAGTATGAAAACAAACAACCACCTGGAATGCACCACAACTGTGTAAGCTGAGTGCACTTTTGTTGTTTCTTTTTCACTTAACTGGAACATTTTACTTGAAAAAATATCCCATGCTTCATCTAGAATGCTTGTATGTTTGTGTAAGTCTGACAACCTACATAACTCATACCCATTACTCACATTGGCGCCGGAAAACAACAGAAGCATGTACCTCAAAATTATAGTTTCTGACCTTGATATCCGTTAGAAAATTTAACAAACAAAAATTGATTATTAAAAACGTAAATAGAATAACATTGTAAGGAATTCGCATCTCAAGGCCATCACGTGAACTTATTCGTTATGAGAATCGTGAGTCTGATATGGTGAGGATGTATGGAGAGGTCATGTTCAACGTTCCCATTACCCAGTTCAAGAGCAACATTTAGTGGTTCAAATAAAAACGTGTACTACATCTGTTTGTTTGACGAAAAAATTTAAATTAATTAATGAATGGGCCGGTCTATTTTATTCGTCCCGCTAATGTTGACATTGGTGGGGCTTGAATTTCTTTTTATTTTTATTTTATTGAGGTCCAATGATGGGGTTTCATAAATTTCTATCGTTTGTGACAGTTGATGGGTGGGCGGTGACGTCGTTTTCCACTACTTGTCCTTGACAAGAGAACACACTTCAAAGTTTATTAGCACGCACAATCATGGAACTCGATGTGACCGTTCAAGAGATGAGTTATTGTCATTGGTGGAATGGGCTCTGATGATTGAAATGACTTAGGGGGTTAGACTTTATGAAAAGAAAACCGACAGCGGCTTGTATATTGCGCGTTGTTTGGGTCTCGAGATGTTTTTTTATGTTTTTTATTTTTTGCGGTTTTGACATTGTGACGTGGTTACTTTTTGAAAAGAAGTATTTTTTTGTTTTTATTCATAACTAGAATGAGACATGTCAATTTAGTTGGCATTATTCGGACACACTCAGTCAGACGAAAGTCAATTGTTTTAATTCCGAGGTTGACGGAATCATAAGAACAGACATGGGACATTGCCGAAAGTCACGCATTGCATAGAAATGGCATGATATTGATAGCAGTTTCAACTGAAGCAATTAATCAAACATCCTGACCTTGGCTCGCTTGGTTGTGTGGAAGTACATTGGTCACACAAGGCTGTTTGTCAGCTGCTGCTGATTAACACCCAAGCTTGAAGCTAGCCTTGTTTTCCGACGTACGCCATGCTTTATGTTAAACAACAGACAATTTTGATAAGAAAAGACATTGTATCCTGGAACCCTTTGGAACTAAGATTGATAAAGGACATCTTCTTCTTTGGGCCATGCAAGACTCAAAGCTGGATATACACGCACATCGCACACGTTCGGAAATGCTGAGAAGTTTCGTAAAGCAAAGTATCTGGAAACAGGGAATACGATTGAGACAACTTCCCCAATTTCTCAACGAAACACAACCATTTCAATAGTTTGCAATAATTTTGATTAAAAAAACAGTTTTTAAATCTTATTTGATTTTTTTCATATTTTGCAGTTATTGTCTGGGGAGCAGCCTACAGACGGTTTTTTGTAATTGGGGTTCTATGTTTTGAGATAACGGTACCTGCCATACAACCCATACGATAATACTTATTTCTATCGAAAACGGCTCCAACGATTTCAATAAATTCTTGTATGAAGGATAAGTTTAAGATTGTCTAATGGACTGCCAAATATACACAAGGAGGGGAATCCTATGCGTCCAATTGTCAGCCAAATTAATGCTCCATGCTATCTGTTATCAAAGCATTTGGTGGAAGTTTATAAACCATTGATTAGTTCGACATACAGCGTTAAAGATTCCGCACATTTTGTGTCCATTTTAGGTGGCTTAAAACTCGAAGTAGATGAAGTGATGGTGAGTTTTGATGTTGAGTCACTTTTTACGAATGTGCCATTACAGGAGGTGATTATTGTCATTCGTAAACTTATGTCAACTGCCGGTATCAATGCAAACTATATGCCACTTTTTGAGTTTTGTCTGTCGTCAGGTTATTTTTGTTTCAATAAACAATTCAAATAGATGTGGTGGCCATGGGCTTACCTTTAGCTCCTTTGGTTGCAGATTTGTGGATGGAGGATTTTGAAACAAAGGCCTTGAGTAGTGCTGCCGAAAAACCCAAAGTCTGGTTGAGATATGTGGATGACACATTTTGTATCCTTAAAAGTTCCACCGTAGTGAGTTTCCTGGAACATCTTAACTCGCAACATCCAAAAATGAAGTTTACGATGGAAAAAGAAAACAATAATTCCATTGCATTTCTGGATGTGAAAGTAACAAGGAAGATGAATGGCACATTAGGACACACAGTCTATAGAAAGAGCACCCATATACAAATAGAAACCTGCATGCTACTTCCCATCACCACCCGGAAAACTTAAGGTCTGTTGTGTCTACGTTAGTTCAGCGAGCACAAATAGTATGTGATAATGAGCGCCTCGCCGCTGAACTTACGTTCGTGGACAACGTCCTTAAAACGAATGGTCATTCCAAATAACATAGAACATGGAAGCCAAGTTTGCCACGGGAAAGGGATGAAGAAGACAAGAAAGCCTTTCTTCCTTACGTAAAAGGCGTAACGGATAGAGTTGGGAAAGTGTTGAGGAGGTACGGTGTAAAGCCCATCCTTTTACCTCCAAAAAAGGTAAAAGACTACCTCGTACCACCAAAGGACCACTTTCCATTGCAGATTCCGGGCGTCTATGTAGTCCCTTTCAGCTGCGGGCCTTCTTATGTGGGACAAGCCCAACGAAGTGTTGCCACCCGCTTAAAAGAACATATAAGTGATGTCAGCAAAAAACAGCGGGAAAAGTCGGCAATAGTCGAGCACATCATAGACAATCCAGGCGAACATCACTGGGTTCACTTCGATCAAGGTAAAGTTTTAGCTCACGAACCTCACTATATCCCTCGGCTTATAAGCGAAGCGATTGAAATAAAACGCCATCAAAATTTCAATCGCGAAGACAGCATAAAAATGTCGCGTACATGGGACCCCGTCATCACCATCGCACGGCCTATCCAGATAGCCATAAAAATATCCAGCGATATAGTGAGCACGGTTTGCCCCCAATCTCTTACTTCAAATAGAACCGTCTACGCACCGCGTAGTCACAGAAGAGAATTACGCTTCAAAAGCAGTTTCCCGGTGACCACGCTCAATGTAACTTGCAGCGAAACGTTCGGGGTGAGTAGAGTAGTGCACTCATTTTATATTTTTTTAATTAAATTTTCAGCATTTACATGTACTAGCAACTGCAGAAGAATGGAGATTTTAGATATACGATTGAAACCTTTGGAATATTCAATTTAATTTTTTTCAATATCTTGCGTAGTTAAATAAAATTTTTATAATTAATGTGTAGTTCGTATGAGCTTTTTTTTCAAATACCTACTCAACCAAATGTAGTTTATTTTGTTTCGTTTGCATTTTTGCATTGGTCTACACACACACCTTTGTTGATGCATTAAATTCCTGTGCATAGCATATACTTCCGTTTTTGTGATTTATCCAGAAATTGATGACTTGCTGACATTGTTTTTTTACTTTGACTTAAATTTAGGTTCAATAGGGATCTTGTCTCCATGTTGCGTGTTTTATTAAATTAAACTGATTTCGAATTGATAAAAGAAAAACAATTTTGAATTTTTGTTATTTATTAACAACTTTTAACACAACATTAAATATATAAATTTTACAAATTTACGCTACGCGTTTCGGAATATTTATTCCATCATCGGGCTTCTAAAATAACTTTAATTAACCTTTCGCCGATTGAGCTGTCAAAAATTTTTTTATTGTTTTATTTTATGTATATGTTTGTCTCTTTTTGTCATTTCTTCTTGTTTTGGTATCGGATGGCTGTATCATATAGTGTGTTTTGTTTTATTTTTAATTTATCATTTAATATATTGTCTTTGTTTATTCTATTAGCTTTGTATATTTCGAATTCTTTCAGTGCTGGTAACCTAGGCTCTTTATCATGTCTCTTCTTCAAGCTTTTCAACAAACATTGGGAGATCTATAGCTAAAGATGGTAAAAATCTGGTAGTAAAATAGATCTATATTTTGGTCTGAATGCTCCAGTTAGTATTTTTAAAACCATCGACAGAAGAAGAAAAAGAGAACTTTAACCGAGTTGTACTGGATTCCTTGACATCCGGATGAGTTGTCAAAAGTATCTTTGATTTCGGCTCTCAAAACATAACCCAATAACAAAACCAAATGCAAAAAGGTGAATGTGGTACTTGACGATTTAGTCAACCGCGAGCTCGCTCGCAAATGCCTTAGGGGGAGTTGAGGGCAAACCCATGGCAAAAAAAAAACACTCAGCTTGCACTTTTACGGCGACTTGAGGTTGTTCGCAAAAAAAAAAACACATTGTGGTGACCATGGTGTCCCATGAGCTCTAGCAAACAAACCTTTTGCGGTAACAATGAATTAAATATTTTGTCCACATACGTATTTCTATTGAAGAAGGACACATACTTTGTTCTTTTGTCCACACTCATTACCACGATAAGTGTGAGTCATTACAATTACAACATAAATAAGTCTTATTGAATAGAATTGAAAACCCATAAGCACTACAAACTAAAGACGAAGGCGTGGCTTTTAAAATTTGTATGATTGATCATACTTCCAGCTGTTTTGATTCACTGGAAATAAAAAGAACATACTAAAGTAGGCGTCCCAACCCTTTATTATTTGGAACACGTACATAGATTCAATTAAAAATCAATTTTTCGACAACAATCAACTATTAATGTTTGGTTTTTATTTGTTGCTTACAAAATAACATCCAAGGTTGCCTCTTTTTATCCCTCCCCCAAACCATTTTCATTAATCATAAACTATTCAAGATCAAGAAAATAAAACTTTTTTTTATCATTTGTATCGAATGTTTGAACACTTCCATTCAATGAAACTAACAAATAAACCAAGGAATGCCCATAAATTTAAGTTTTTTATAATCGTTTAATTCATCCACACCCATGGAATGAGGTGTGATCTACACCACACATCACTGATACCGATCTAAATAGAAAAAAAGAAACTGTTATTATGTTGATAATTTTATTAAATTCTTCCACCTATTGCTGTCACGGCTTAAACATGAAAATCATAGGTTTATTAAACCAAATTGAATGTTAGTTTATTTTTGCGATGACGTCGCGTCGGTCGTCGGTTGTTATACACACAAAAGCTGCTGCTGGGGCTACATTCACTTGTATATCAAATCGGTTGCCGGAGTTGATGAATAGAAAGAATGACACATGACTAAGGTAGATTCAAATTACCGTGAAGTGATATCATGGACCTGCCTGTATGGCTTAACAATTGACTAAAATTATGGAGTGGTCCATCATTTGAAGTATGACAAACTGGGGAACTCTTGTGTCATAGAAGAGAATACAAATTTTAATTTTCTTAGTCATCGTCTATTGGTAAAAATGTGTTCAAATACAAATACACGTTTGTCTCCCGCTGGGTAAGGTGTTTGCACCTCATAATACTTTTGTTTTGATTCTGTCAAATGACGGGCAGAAATTTGAACTTGAAAACAAGCTTACATGTCCGCCCAGTGATGTCGTTTTAATTGGTTTTTTTTTTTATTATGTTTTTCATTACAAAGGTTGGAAATTGTAAGTCAAAAAGACCATAATATTTACCGACTCTTTTTCAATCATTCATTAAATTTAAAACCAGCTTGAGAAGAAAAGAAAACTGATTGATTGAAGCTCAGAGAAAAACTTTGCGGACAATAGTGGAGAACGCGGAAATGGAAACAAGTTTACATCTGATTACAATGATAAGAGACTATATAGGATAATTTAGCTAAAGGGTGGTGCTTTCTATGTTTTGACACGATTTCGTTTGACTTTTACTTGTTTTGTGGAGATAGTGGTGCCGGTGGCGTCATGGTTAGCATGTCTGCCTATTAGGTATGTTCCTAATAGGTTCGAGGTAACATCAAGGAAAAAATGTTTTTCACGTTTATCGCCTTTCGCGAGGAACTGGTAATTTCTCCGATATTTATTTCCTGCCATGAAAAGTGCTTTCTGAATTAGCAGCTCAGAATTGGCAAATCATTGTAGGCCCACTCCATTCCTTAACAAGGTAGGTATGGTTGAAAGAAATGCATTTGACACCGGAGTTCTCTGCTCTGTTGCGTCACTTCATTTCATTTATATTTAAGTTTGCTTTGATCTTTTATAAACTCCAACAAGAATTGGGACGGAATAGACTGGAGATATGTGTCCCTGAAGTATATTCAAAGAGTTTGTCATTTTTTTATCTGTCTCATGTGCAGACAAAAACTGTCAACCAATTTACGAACTATTTATTGCTACAGCAAACAGTCTTCGTCCAATTTGATTTCATATTTCGTTTCTGAAAAAAAAAAGAAAACCACTAATGATATTCCTTTTCGAGGTTGACATTCATCAAACTGTCACATTTGTTTGCAGAAGGGTTGAATCAAATTTTTCTACGTCTGCCTTTTGCCTCTGCCTCTTGTAAACAAAAATAAAAACCAAATGGACGTTGAGTGATTGCTTGAAAAAATACGTATCGTAATTCGAGACAAAGTAATCATTTCTTAACTGAAACATATTTATTGTGTTTTCTCATTGTTTCCCCGTTTGATGTTTAACATAATCAATGGGTTAGAGGAAACCACTTAATCAATAACAAATTAAAAATTGAGAAGGAAAAAAAAAGCTAAGACGGTAGGTAGATACTTACATTTAATTGCTTGACAAATTTTTACAAATGTTCTTCGAAAAAGAGGAGTTAGATCGTTAGCGTAAAATCGTAAAAGTGTAGGTACCTTAAATTCCTTGAAATGATTGATGTTACTTCCAATTTGAAAATGTAATTATGAGAAAAAACCTACGTGTGTGTATTTTCAATGTTTAATGACGATTTTTTGCACAGATTAATTGGTAGGCATTGCTAGAACCAACAATGTTGTTTTCTAATGACGTGATTAGGTATAATGATAATTTAATTGCGGTGGATCTGAAATGAGATACATGTGGTAGCAGTGAACACGAGATCTATATGTTTATTACGTGGATATTTGTTTGAATTACTTTGTTTGTTTAATTTGATGAATTTATATCAGCATCTGCAAACAACGATTTAAAAAACTTCATTAATCAATTTTTTTTTTCTTAAACTGAACTAACGACGACATACTGTAGCATTTTGAAAGAATACTTTATGATGTTCGATTTGTTTTTGAAAACAGATGCTATTTTGCAAAAAAAAAATGTGCTGTGGAAAACGAGCGACTTATGTTCATGGACTTGTATCGCTTTTACGGTTTATTTTATTGAAACTCGGCTCCGAGTTATTTGACGTATCATTGAAAAGCCGCAGAACCCCGTCAAAAAGGCAATATCGTACAACGTTTCAACAAATTCGCGACGAAAAAGAAAAGCCAGGCCAAAACACTCCTGGTACAAGCAAATGCAAAAACAGCAGCATTTGGTTGGCCTCAGACATGGAACAATCCAAAACCGGGAGGCTTGCCGACGATTTCTGAGGTCAACGCGGCGTACCCCACAGGCGGATCACTAGTGTGAAGCAGAAAAGTGGGAGAGTTGTGATCGCTTCAAGATCACTACTCGTAACGCCGAAAATGAAAAAGAAGAAGAAGATTGAAAAGCCAAACATTTCAAAAATTTAAACTTATACTTCAGCCGGATACTACTCCGTGAATTATTGGTTAGCGTTTCAAAGATTGAATCCCAAAAACAGTTGTTCTTCACGGATATCGGCAAATTTATGACAGAGACCAAGTCTGAGTAGAAAATTGAAACTAAATGTGAATGGATTCTAATAGGGCCCATACACTGCTCATGCCTTCATGCGCAATCAAGTGACTGCGCATGCAGCTTGAAGGTGTATGGTGTTGATTGAGTGATTGTGCATACGCATTGAGCGATATAAGAATTTTCTGATATTTTCTTGTTTGAATTGCGTGGTTGCGCATCATGCATGTGTAGTGTGTGGACAAAATTGCCAAGTGATAAAATTCGAATAAAGAGAAGAGCAACAGCGTAGTTTTAGCTTGACATCTTTAGAACTTGTCTATGAAGATTGCGCAGTTTGCATGAGTAGTGTATGGGCCCTATAACAGGTGACAAAACATTTTTGTCACCTGTGACTGAGCAATGGAAAATAATGAAGGGGGCGCCTAATACTATGTCTGCACCTGAAGTTAAACTGGGTTTCATTCCAGGATGGTTTGAATTAACCAAGTAGCGTCCGAATATAAAAAAAAAATTGAGTTTATCTTAAGTCTTAAGTTAAAAAGAGACAGACATAAAATGTGAACAGAACGTCAACCACCGACGTATGAGAGAATTTATTCTCTCTCCACTCACTTCCACTCTCTTGAATGTCAAATTAACTGGAATATTGGCAATATTGCATTCAGCGCACTTGGTTTCGAGTAGGTTAAGATGAAACCCAGTGACTAAAAAGGTATTTTGTATGGCAAACCACTTGATTATCTTGTTGGTTTGGGATTGTTTTGAGTTAAACAAGTGTAAGTCTCAGGTGCGGACACATTAGGTAGTTTTGTTGAATTTCTCAAAAAAAGTTAGTCCTTTTAAAAAATTGTACAAGAACAATAGAAACGATTAGCATTTTGGAATGTGAGCCTCCATAAATTATTTTTCCTTTTCAAAGTTAGAATGCTGGAAAAGTAATCGTCTTTACTTTTTTAAAATAAATTTTTATTCAATTTTTGATTTAACAAGAAACTGTGGACCTTTAAGCATTTTAACTTTTAAAGTGCAAAGTTTTTGGCAAAAAAAGGTTTGCCATAATTCGTCCATTCAATGAAGGGCGAATTCCTAAACGAAGGCCTTGCTGAGCAAGTCAAATGCTAAGCAAAAATAATCACAAATAAAATTTGCAATGCAATTAAAAGTATGCAAGTGTATTTTGATAGCTGCACAAATTCACTTGCAAATGCGGGAAAAAAAGCAAGCTGCTACGTTTTGGGACATACTGCTTCGAAGGGATTTTTTTGTCGGCATTTAAGAACTGTTTGCTTAGCATATTTTGCGCAAGACTTGCGTTTAAGAATTCGGCCTATGACAACAGGGGTGTTATACCGCACCCCAGGCAAATTCATTTTACTTAAATTTTGGTCTCGCTACGTTTCCTTTTGTGTTGTTTCTGTCTCAAATAAAACTTCGCTTTTTTCTGTTTTTGTAAAAGTTAAAAATTTATTTTGCTATCCTCAAGTATTGAATTAAAAAAAACTTAAGAGAATTTATCAAAATCAGAGATTGTCTGTTTTACCGATTCAGAAATCGAATCGTAAAAACAACCCTGTAGGAAGATCAACACACCGTTCTTACGGAGCTTAAAAAAGTTGATCCGTGATAATGTTAGTTTGATTCTTACTTTTTTATGGCAGGTGCATCTTCTTCAAGTATAGGTCAAGAATTATGATAGCGATGGAATCCCAACTTTATGTTTTATCCGATTCTCATTTAAGATCTTGGAGTACCCTGCACTGCACTGCACTGCCTTTGAAAACGTTGGCTGATGGTCTGCTGGCTGTGGAATGTTAAATGTTTTTAGAACCAAATAAATGAATCTGAATTTGTTTGTATTGTACGAAAAGTGTTTTGATCTGCTTTTCTTTCTCTTTTTTCTGAAAGTGTCCCAAAGCCTTATCGAATTCTTCTGTTATTTTCTTTTTAAACTAACGGAGCCGGTCATGTTGCATTTCCTGAGACAGGATGAGAAAACAGAGCGGAGAGCCTTGGCGATTTTCTCACAAATCAAATAATCGGTACTAATCGGGAAGTACTGTTCATGTCACTATCTTGAAGACTAGCGAATTTTCTACAATACCCGATTTTGTTTTCTGTTTAGAATTGAACCTTCCAGGTAAAAGGGAGACATGCTAACCAGTGCACCAAGTGCCGTGTTTTCTGCTACATGGTACTTTTGATGTAAAGGCTTCCAAAGATCCTATTACTTCAACTTGTAATGATCACTCTTTGAAACTATCGCTCTTATATGAACCTGTGCACCAGTGGTGAGTATACACCTAGACATCTGACCTTCATCATTTATCCACCATATTTATCCTAGGTCATCTAGGCATAAGCCTCCGGAACTTTTAGTTATCCGAGGTCTACCCGTAAAGACACTTCATGCTATGTCAACTAGCTAAACATGCAAACCCACTTAGAATTTCACGATGTTTCCACATTAGCCCCACTAGGGACCTAATTATTTGGATTGCCTTTGTCGTTGACTTATCCGTGACAAATCCTTATTGGTTATATCAAAGAGTCTTATTTTTTCCCAATGGGCAACCCAATACAAGCACAATGATCTCA
The DNA here is from genome assembly GCA_914767635.1 of Melanostoma mellinum. Classification (NCBI taxonomy): domain Eukaryota; kingdom Metazoa; phylum Arthropoda; class Insecta; order Diptera; family Syrphidae; genus Melanostoma; species Melanostoma mellinum. The sequence goes on along the minus strand of OU612059.1, from coordinate 221,684,054 downwards.
AAAAGTTGGGACGTCTATTTGATTGACCGAAATTACTGCATCTTCATGTATTTGCCGTTCCTTTGCATATTCGCTGGAGTTTACTTTAACTGCTAATCGTTTAGGCAGGCAGTTGATTAAAATTATTGTCTATGAAAAAATAAATATTTACAAAGTTGATTTTGACTAATCTCGGGTTTTTCAGATGCAATTGATGGTGGTATTGGGACTTCTAGCGGCGGTAGTAAACTAAAGCTGCTTCCTCTTAACAGAGTATTGCATCAATTGCATTGATTGACATGATATCTTCATCTAGTAGTGCCGTCATAACTATAGGTATCGCGGATCGGGATCCCTCTCTTTGCTCGTCATGCTTCTCACCACACTGCTCAAGCTGTTTATTAGTTTCCTTGCAGCTTTCAAAATTGATCTATCGAAGGGAAGGATTCCTGATGCTTCGAAGTGTTTTTTGTTGCTGAAGTAATTCTGTCATTGACGGTCAAAGTTAAGCACTATGCAGATCCTCAGAACCTTCCTAGTTCCTCTCAAGTTCTCCGAGCTTTTTCATGCTAGTTTTGGATATACTGAACCAAATAGAAAAGCAGTAAGTGGTGATTCAATGGTTTGGAACTCACAAAACTGACTAAACTCAATAACTGGAAAAAATTGACTTCTTTTTGTTGGGAATTTTAACGCTTTGGATAGAAAAATTGTTTCTACAATTACTCGAAAGATGCTATTTGATGGGAAAATTTGCTCTCTACAAAAAACGTCCATGGAATTACATCAAAACTTTGCTTCATTTTCGAGATATATTGAAAAACCGAATGAAAATGGTTTAGAACCCATGTCTCCGACTTGCACCCTGTAATTTAATAGCACTTTGTGGTTTTTCTCCAAAATTATGCCATTAATCGATTCATGCAATAAAATCCGCCCTTTTTCGAGTTCCTTAAGAAATGACATAATCAATAGACTATATAGTACCTTCCTATAATCGCTCCAATATTTGAAATCTTTATTGCTTCAGCTGACGGTCTTTCTACCGCTACCAACGCAGCTGATTATTGTTTTCGTACTTTGAATAACTCAAACAATCATCCAGTTAAATTTCATCCCGCATACCTACTATCACTTTAATTAAGGGGTTTTTTTAAAAGGTTATGCGAGCAAGTTGACGCATATTCCCCCCTCCACGATGCAGCTGACGATTATTATTTTTCAACTCAGTATGATCTAAACTATTCCTGAAAAAAGTTTCAGACGACATACCTAGTTACTTTATTTTTTATTTTTTTTTTACCATTTTCGCGACCTCCCACACCCATACCCACCGCTACTTGAGCAGCTGACGGCCGGTTCACTAATTTATCATACAAGATCAACGACTGGTGTAAATATCAGCCGGCATACTATGACTTTTCAATTTGCAACGTTACCTCCCGGACTATCTAACTAACTCGATACCAAACACATATGTAAGTACATTTTTTACATACATTTGTCATAATATATCTATCATATCATAATTTACAGTATCCTAAGGACTTAGAGACTTAGACTTATATCTCACACTTTTACACTAATCCTAATTCCTAGCAATCCCTTATATTTTAATTCTCCCACCTCCCACTCGGTATCAAGACTCAAGAGACACTCACACTTCACACTAATTTAATTTCAAACTTCAAAGTTTAAACAGAATTAAAGAATCTCACTTGTCACTTCTCACTGTGTGAGGTCTGAGGTGTGACTGCTCACCGTCTTGTAATCTGTTTTAATGTAAACTGTAAAGTAGCCAGAAGTCAGTAGTCACGTTTCACGTATTGTGGTTTTCATTTGTCGATAAATATAAAGTATTTAAATATAATTTCTAATTGGTTATTGATTCATTTCATTTCAACGTTTAAAATTGATTCTAACAGGATCAGATTGTTCTCTTCTGTTAATATTTCGTAACAAGTTTTGGTTGGGCTAACAGCTTTCATGCACTGAAGCGAGCGCAAACCCAATCGTCATTTCCTGATTTAGAACGATTTTTTCTTTCTTTCTCCCTTCTACTCATAAACATTCCAACCAAAACGTAATGTGAACCATATGAAATGAAAAACAAAACCACCACTGAGAATATTCTACTGATAGTGATAGCGCGAGACCATAACAAACCACCTGTCATGTCGTTCAATAATAGCACATAAGTGTTAAGCATTAACGTTCAATTAATAAAAACAGAAAGAAATGCCATTGGAGGTTTATATGTAACTAAAGTACCTACTTGCCATTTGCCACTTGGAAAGAATTTATTTTCTACTTATTGTCGGTTTTACATTTACAGTGCGGTGTTTTCCATTAGAAATTAAAATGGCACATGTCAAATGTTTCGAGAATCCATTAGCGGCGTTGTTAAGATTTGACAATTTAATTTGAATTAATTAACCTATGAATACTTTATTCTGAGCGAAATATTTCCGATAATCGCTGCTGTTGGAGCATTGGAATTCGAAATTCGATACGTCATCGCTAATTTTAATCGCTGGAGTTATACCTCCATCCATAGAACTGAACCAAGTTGTGTTGTTTGTATTCAATTCACTGATGGAGATAGAGAGTTTTTTGTTGTCTGGCTTCGTTTATTAATCGACGGTTGTTCACTGGTGGATTCACTGTTTTTTATTTATCATTGGAATCGATGTCACAATAATCGTTCCATTGGGAAATTATAGGCAAAATTATTTATTACTATGTGTGTCATATAAAAATAGGCAAACAGTGTTCTTAAAATATATGACACACTGCAAGGTTGATTCGATAAGAATGTAATGGAGGTGGACATGGAGGCGTTAGCAGGCTGATGATATTGCTGATCGAGCAGGTTTATTAATAAAAGTGATGATCAGTAAAGGGGTGGTATTGTAATAAAGCCATTGGCATTGGGGTAATTAGACTAAGTGGGCGTGTTGTTTTTGTTTTTATGCCAAGTTAGTTTATTGTAAACAAAAATTGTGCGTGTAGCAATTTAACAACGACTGGTGAGGACAATGTTATTGTTTACATTGGCACATGATAAACAGAAATCGATTCTATAATAAATTCCCAAATGTAGATGACGCATGCATGTTTTTTAGTTTGCGGTGCCTAATGAATTTGTATGCTTTTGTTTACTTTTGTTGATAAAAAAGTGTTTCATTCAAGAAGTTTGTGTACAAAAAAAAAAAAAACGAAAGCAAATTGAACACAACAAGATTTGAGTGGAACATAAAAACCAAAACAAATAAATATGCTTGCGGAATGCGAGCAACAACGCTATGGAAAATTTTTGGAGAGACTGCGTTTAATTCTAATGGGTCTAGAGATAGGTATGAGTATAACCATTTGAATCATTGATTGAAGATTAAATGACGAAAAGTTTTGCACAGGGTAACAGTAATAATTATTTTATTGAACGCTATATAGGTATATGTATATACAATTGACACTTATACTAGATAATTTAAAAATTTAAAAATGATGATGTAAGAATGTTGGCACAAGGGTGCCTAACCATATATGTACATACATGTGCATATAAAATAATAACTTAATGTTAAGTAGCTGAAAGAAAAGAAAAATCTTAATTATAAGTCCGTTGACTTTGGTGATCTCGGGATGTTCCGTCGCGGTTGTCGCTGGCGTCGCTCTGCATGGGGAGGTGGCAGATGTGGCATTAGTCACGGAAGTATGCTGACCAAGCAGAGTCAGCGTAGAAGTTGGTGGCTTCATCGTTGACTGGTATTGGTGTTATTTCTTCATACAAAGCGTTCACCACGCTTAGGTATCTTGGCTCGGGGTGTTCGTCCTCACTCTCGTCAAATGATTCGGGTGGTTGTTGATATCTGCAGCCGTTTTCCTCACTGTCAATAACACGTAGGTATTGATCCAACTGCATCACTTTGGCTTTCTTGTCCACAAGCTGGTTGCTGTAGTGTCTTTGGCGTTGGTTGTCGAAAGTGAGGCCGATGCAGAGGCCAAAAATTTTCTTTTAGAAAAGTAGGAGCTCTTTCATCGCTGTCTTGGAGATGGTAAACCAGACTGGACTGCCGTAGTTGATGTCGGGTCTCAGCAATTGCCAGTACATCAGAAGTTTCGTTGACTGACTTAGTACTGTTTTGTTTGCTACATTTTCGTAGGTTTGTTTAGTAAAAGCAGAAAACTATTTCTATTCGAAGAAAAATTGGTTAAGTAGGTAGGTAGGTATAGGTACCTACTTACACAGTCGTATTAATAAAATATAATATATAAAAGTTGGGCAAGCCATACCTAGCTAATTTCGTATTTATAAAAAGCGTTTAAGGCTTAACACTCGCAGCTGTTAGAGCATGAGAACTGGAGATTAGTTAGAATTAAATAACTTCAAGTATTTTGCCTAGAACGGCTTAAAATTATAGGGACATATTCTTGATATGGTAAACAATAAGATCAGTTAAAAAAAACTCGATCTTTCGAAATGAAAACCCACTTTGGAGAACAGTGCAAGCTTTGAGGGTTCTCCTATTGAGATTCCTTTGTAATTTTGTTGTTTTTTTTTTTTTTTCAAAAAAACCGTTTGAACAGATGAGATTTATTGAATTCTTTCAGTAGGATCTAGGATGTGCTTTTATTTGCAGCACAGAAGGGTTCGTGGTCCGACGAATGGGTTAAATGCAGAATGCACCGTCTTTAGCTAAGATGTCAACCTTCTCGTTACCATCATGGACTTTGTGTGTGCTGGGATCCAGTGGAAAATGACAGAGTTTTTCTTTGCTAGTTCGGAGAGTCACATTAGACTAGTTTGGATCTTATGTCAGGTGAGCCAAGTGCTTTAAGTGCAGCTTGGCTGTCTGAGAAAATGAAGGTTGTTTTGTTTTTCGTGTTCGATGAACTTATTATACTCGAACATTGGTTGATGGTACCCGTGGTGTGATGGATAGCATGTCCGCCTGTTAATCCAGAGGTTCGTGGTTCGAATCCCAACAGAGGCAAAAATGTTTTTTCCACGGGTATCGCCTTTCGCGAGGAATTGGCAAGTCCTTCGTTAGTATTCATTGCCATGAAAAGCGCTTGCTCGATTAGCCGTTCGAAACCGGCAGAAAATTGTAGGTCCCCACCATTCCCTCACAAGGCACGGTTGTGAGAAATGCGCTAGGCACAGGGACTCCTCGCTCTGACCTTATTTATTTATATTATTTTATTGGTTAATGGAAAAAACTTCAGCTTGGAAAATGAGCGAGCTGCTACCAAGACTTACTTAAAAGTGAGTTCTAGTAGAGTCTCTGAAAATGCCGGAAACTGTGCTAGTTTCCATTTTTGGGTCGTATATACTCACGGCCAGACCATATATGTGGTTCCCGTGGTGTGATGGACAGCATGTCCGCCTGGTAATCCAGAGGTTCGTGGTTCGAATCTCAACAGAGGCAAAAATGTTTTTTCCACGGGTATCGCCTTTCGCGAGGAATTGGCAAGTCCTTCGTTAATAAATTCATTGCCATGAAAAGCGCTTTCTCGATTAGCCGTTCGGATCCGGCAGAGAATTGTAGGACCCCTCCATTCCCTCACAAGGCTTGGTTGTGAGAAATGCGCTAGGCCCTGGGACTCCTCGCTCTGTTGCGCCACCCTATTTATTAATTTTTTATTTTAGACCATATCTTGACTTGAAGGGTGAGGATTTGTGTTTTCCCAGTCTTCTCTATGGGGGAAAACTAAGGAGAAGTTGAGTTTGAAGTTGATTGTTTTTTACTCTGTTTTTTACAACTTCAAACTCAACTTCTCATTAGTTTTCCCCCATAGAGACGACAGGTGTCCCTTCGGGTTTGGGTACTAGCTACTAAGTTATGTGTCCTTGATGGAAAAGACGGTGAGGGTTTTGCTTCCATTTCTTAAAAAAGTTGAATTGGTGGTAGTCTTCCAATGACGTTTAGAGCGTATGTATAGGAGTTGTTCGCGAAGCATCCAGTAATGTACATATATTGTTGCTAGTCTTTGAAGCTTTTCTAATTTTTGTATTGCCGTTATTTCTTTTGTTTTTAGCCTCCATACTATAGCTGCATACGTTATTGTTGGTCTAAGTTCAAACGTACATCATTTAAGGTTTCAGACACCAGTTTTTTCCCATATAGTGTACAAGTCGATGGGGATTTGGTTGCTCTGTTGGATTTGCGTTCTATGTTGAAGAGTTACTTCAGTCCAACTAGGGTTGAATATTAATTTTTGTTAAGATTTTGCTCTTGAATGAGTTCATAGGTGGGCATAACAGTTCGGGGTGAACCTGGGCCTCAACAAATACTTTTGATTTCGATTTCGGGCAAACTCTTTAGGAGAATGATGAGTTGGAGCAAATTTATTTTTGCACATGGATCTAGAATCAACATTTTTTTTGGAAAACAAAAATTCATTACAAAAACACACAAGAAATATTTTGAATATCAAATTCCGTAAAAAGTTGTGCCCGTGGTGTAATGGTAAGGATGTCTGCCTGTCACGTCATCGAATCCCAACAGAAAACAAAAAATGATTTTCTACGAGTATCACTTTTCGCGAGGAATTGGCAAGTCCTCCGATAGTTGATTCATTGCCATGAAAATCGTTTTTTTCATTAGCCGTTCGGAATCGGCAGAAAATTGTGTGTCCCCTCCGTTCTTTTTTTCATATTTTCAGTTATAAAATTACTGACGCTATCACTTGGTAACAATGATTTAGATGCTGGAAATTGCATTTCCTTAAAGCTGAATCCAAAAAAGAACACAGAACTGAAGAGAGCTCTGACGTAAGAGGCTTAATCAACTCAAGACTTTTTGACTCCCAATCTGTCTGGGCTCGGTTCATGTGGTCCCATGGGCTGCCGTTACAAAACAAAACGGCTTCCACTTACGCAACAATAATTTGACAATACCAGCAACTTCATCTTTCTCATAACCCAATTAAAAACAATTCTTCTTCGCCATTAGTCACAATAGAACATAACTTTTCAATTTCAATTAATTAATCAATTGAACTTGCAAATTTTTAATTGCATTGCCATTGAACTTGATTAATTATCCTCGCCAATTGTTCAGCCACATGTTTCTTGACCTGTCAAGAAGATATGAATGCCAACCCATCAAACAAACTTGAACAATCTATCAGCGATAAAAAAGACAAGTAATAAATTAACTCGCAGACATTAAGTCGACTTTTCTACTGTTGCGCGGACATTAATCTCTCATCCGGCTCATCACTGATATGTGTACCAACAAGTAGATATCGCCAATAGATGTTAACGATGAAGTGTGAATTAAGCTAGCCAGGCAGACAGCCTGAAAAACAAACCCCGATGCCATTGTTTACACGGACGAGTGATAATTTTTTGCTATCACCTTAATAAATCTTGAAGCACTGTAACTAATTACTAGCGCTAATTGCTCACACGTCTTCGTCGTCGCGTCGCGTCGTTTTAGACGTTCGATACCAACGCAACGTGGTATAGCTGAGAGCATAGTGTTTAAAGTCATAATCTGGTGTATGATTGTTTTGCATTGTAGTCTCGGTCTCGGGCAGCATTCATGAAATTTGACACCTGCTTGGTTCGGCATATGGCGGTCAGTAGAGTGTGAAGATGTATTGATGTATGCATAGCTACCAGTACTGACATTCGTGTTACGCAAGTGTGGAGAAGTCCGGTTTTGTAAAACAAATCAATTTAACATTGAGTGGAACTTCCAAATTGATCGTGAAAATTCTAATTTATGTTTATTTATGTTTTATTTTGGTTTTCATTTGGATTAGTGTGCTCACTCTCACGCCGCGCCATCACGGCCAATGGTGCAGCGAGAAGCATTACTCGTATGTGGGCGGAATAAAGTCAACTCCAACGAACACACCTCTATTCTGCGGTTGTGTCGGCTCTTTTTGTATAGAGTAAATCATTCGTGTTAATTGACAGGAGCCTATAATTCTCACTCTGTGATACTTTTGTCACAACTGACATTCGGTTCAAGGATTGTGATCTAGAATGCACCATTGGGGTGTGTCCATTGTGTTGAAACGATTATCAACACATTTCACTCAATTTCTCTCCTTTCGCTAACGACTCTGACCTATTCACATAGCCATCGCAATAATGAGCACATAAATATTCTGCTAATGTAATTCTCACTCTGTGTGTACACACTGAGCGTTGACATCTGGTGAAACTATTATAATAAAATTTGCGTATAAGAAATTACGCAAAGAAACCGTTTACATGACACTGCTGTGCTCGTATTCTCCATCAAGGGTGAATGACACTATTACCCCAGTCAAATTAGGTAAAAATAGCGGTCAACCTCGGAATGAAAGATAATAAGCTGAAAATTGGCATAGACCTTTGTTTTGTCGTTCTTAATGTTGTCTCAAAAGTCACAAGTTCAATCGTGTCCGCGTCTTAAGATATTGAAGGTCAAAGGTCACAAAAATCGGTTTTTCGTAAATATATCGATTTCTATTACTTGAATGAGATTTGCACCTGAATAAAAGTTGTAGAATATGAAATTCCCTACAATTTTTGTCTTTACTGTTTTTTCATACGATCAACCGTTTTTGCGGTAGACCGCAAAGAGTGCGCCGCTTACAGTCATATATGGCCTAATTCAAGGTCAAGCGTGAGTTACGGTTATCAGTACGTTGTATAAAGTTGATTGTTTACAAAAAAAATTATAATTATCAAACAATGACCATTATTTATGTACTAATTATTAATTGTTGATATTTTATTAAAAACAGTAACTTAATTTTTTATATTTAACTATTCAACTATAGTATATTATTAATTCTGGAATATATATTCTTATTGGTTTGAATTATAATAAAATTGTGAATAGAAGCTAGTTATCTTCATCTTCTTCGTCGTCTTCTTCTTGTTGTCGCTCGAAAACGTTCAATTCATTGTCATCATCCTCATTATCGGTCATATTCATCTCCAAACCCTCCAGAATTTCAGGATCGTATGCGTTTTCTTCATCGAGATTACTTGGATATTGTGCAGCGTTCAGGCAAGCTTGTCCATTGCAGTGGCCACAAGCTAAAGAACATAGTAGCCCTGATTTTCGGCATCCACAGCGGGAACCACAACCATTTTTGCAATTGCAAAATATTATATTTAGTAGCTCGGTTGGTGCTGGAGGTAATAACGTTCTTATGGGCTCCAGGATTCCATTTTCAAGCATCCAGCCCCATTCTTGAGGTCATTCCCTAACCACGTTTGAATCTGGTAGTAGACGCGATTTATATGTTGATGAGCTGCTTCACTTGTTGGTGCAAGTGTTGACAATTGTACAGGTTTATTTAGTTTCGTTAATTTAATGAATTGCGTGTAGCGATTTCAAATAATGTTTGTACCGGGCAGTTTTCTTGTTGAAATACTTCCACCAGTTTATCCAAATTGGGAACTTTCTCCAATGCTGTAGTAACAGTTTTTTTTCCTTTTTTAAATAGCGCAGAAGTCGTGTCACAGCCACTAAATGCGTGTAGAAATAGAATGTGTTTTTAAGTACGCGGAAATTGATCAAAACTTTTGGAAGAGTATATTTGCGTCTTAACATTGCCTCTCCCAACTTTTTTAAAAAAAAATTTCCTGTTGATGTGATTGAGTACGCCCAATTAAAATAACGAGCAAATCAATATCTTCTCCTATGATGACGGCAGTCTTTTGATGTTCTGATAATGCAATAGCTGTCTCGATGATGAGAACATCAGCATCATCTCTGGCTTGTTTTGTTGTGATATTAATAGTTTTTAATTTTTCGACAAGCATGTATGTAGATAAATTTTGTTTTATTAGACCGATTTGATAAAAAATTTTCTTGGCTGATTGGCACAATCATTGTTTCGTCAAAACAAACTTCATACGATTTAGAAAGTGCAGCAGTTCTTCTTTGTTGTTTGTTCCATTGCTTTAATATTTTTACTATTGTCAGAATATCAAGAGAATAGAAGATATTCTTGTAGATTACTTTCAAATTTTTTGCTTACAGTTATTCTATGGAAAAGTAACAACGGATCTACAGAGACTTTACAATCATTAATATTGACAGATTTGTTAACGATTTGTAATGAAAGGTAGAAATAAATCGCGTCTACTACCAGATTCAAACGTGGTTAGGGAATGACTTAGAACCTCAAGAATGGGGCTAGATGCTTGAAAATGGAATCCTGGAGCCCATAAGAACGTTATTACCTCCAGCACCAACCGAGCTACTAAATATAATATTTTGCAATTGCAAAAATGGTTGTGGTTCCCGCTGTGGATGCCGAAAATCAGGGCTACTATGTTCTTTAGCTTGTGGCCACTGCAATGGACAAGCTTGCCTGAACGCTGCACAATATCCAAGTAATCTCGATGAAGAAAACGCATACGATCCTGAAATTCTGGAGGGTTTGGAGATGAATATGACCGATAATGAGGATGATGACAATGAATTGAACGTTTTCGAGCGACAACAAGAAGAAGACGACGAAGAAGATGAAGATAACTAGCTTCTATTCACAATTTTATTATAATTCAAACCAATAAGAATATATATTCCAGAATTAATAATATACTATAGTTGAATAGTTTAATTTAAAAAATTAAGTTACTGTTTTTTATAAAATATCAACAATTAATAATTAGTACATAAATAATGGTCATTGTTTGATAATTATAATTTTTTTTGTAAACAATCAACTTTATACAACGTACTGGATAACCGTAACTCACGCTTGACCTTGAATTAGGCCATATATGACTGTACGCGGCGCACTCTTTGCGGTCTACCGCAAAAACGGTTGATCGTATGAAAAAACAGTAAAGACAAAAATTGTAGGGAATTTCATATTCTACAACTTTTATTCAGGTGCAAATCTCATTCAAGTAATAGAAATCGATATATTTACGAAAAACCGATTTTTGTGACCTTTGACCTTCAATATCTTAAGACGCGGACACGATTGAACTTGTGACTTTTGAGACAACATTAAGAACGACAAAACAAAGGTCTATGCCAATTTTCAGCTTATTATCTTTCATTCCGAGGTGAAACCCTAATTTGACTGGGCTATATCCTACACTGGTCGTTAGAAGACTTTTCATTTTAAATTCATGTTGTTCCGCGTGTGAATGTGATGAACATGATGGTGATGTGATGATGAGAACGTGCATAATGCGCAATCGTGTGTTGGACATGTTTTTGTAATCGGAGATCGTATTGTGAGATTTCTGAGCTGGACACTGTTTAGATTTGCATCTCTGGCAATATGTGAATGGGCTCTTGTCCTAAGGGGCGGTTGTTAATATTGCATACTTGGTGGAGGTGTGGGTTAAAAGTAAAAGTTGGCTTTAGCTAAGAATAACATTAAGGTTATGACACATTAAGTTCTCAGTCTATAGGTTTGTTCGTTGAACCCCTAGGGTCGCCCTGAGGTCGCCACGCCGCAAAGCGTTTTTTGAGAAACCCAAAGTCGCCCTGAATGTCAAATTGAGTGTTTTTTTAGCCCTAGTTGCGATTTGAGGGCTGCCAAATGGAATGTATTCCTTTTTTATGACAGGAATGAGTGGTGATTTGTGGTTTAGCGTTTTTTGACAACTCATAGGGCTGTCAAGAAAACCTGGGTCAACCCTGGATCTTATAATTGGTAGGTTGTAGGTAAGAGGTTCAGATTTTCGGTTGACAGTTGGCTGCTGACCAATCACAGGACAAAATTTGTTGGATTATCTGGAAAAGGGGATTGCGTTGAGCACGATCTTGCAAATTACAATAAAATATTGAATACTGAAGCGACATGGACCTCATTCTTCTCTGGAATCTCACTCACTGTATTCTCGTCTCAATAGCCTGCCATTGGTGTTTTATCACTTTTTTTTTTAATTAACTCATTACCGGCTCGTGCCAGATGCAGTAACTTGTCATAAGCGTGTAATAAACACTCAGTACTTTGCAATCAAATCGCACCCGCACCTAGTCATTTAAGTTTGGCCTTTCAGTTTTATCCCAAGGCGCTTATTTTTTAAAACGCAGATACATAGCAATAAAAATTCTAATTTGCTAAGGTAAGGTCAACAGCAGTAAAACTCTTTAATTGAGAACAAGAACAATTCTGTGACCAAAGGCTGTGTTATGGAATGGTTGTTAGGTTCACCGCCACAAAACAGAATTACGTCATGATAACCTTACCATTCCCATTCCCATTTGGGCAAAGCCCAAACTAATAACAAAAAAAAGAGAACACTTCTCCCAAAATTCAACCACAGAAATGTGCGGCTGAACAAATCACAATTAGCATAATCGCAGAGTAACAAGTATGCTGTCTTCTCACTTAGGAAATTGCGCCAAAACATCGAGAGTACCTATTTATAAAAATTTAAGATGTTATGGTGACATCAGTTCGTAGAACTGTCGCGATCAATAGAGTGGTTCCGTGAGCTTATGAAAACACGTGTATTATTTTTTGTGTTGTTTTTTAATTATAGTTTGTTTGGTCAAAGTTTTGTTGACACACCTGTGAGAGATTTGTTGTCTTTAAGATTAGAGCAGTGTGAACGAAAAAAAAACTGACCCTGGTCAATGTTCGGGTGAAGGTGACAAGAAAGTTATTGGTTTGACGTTTGACGTTAATGTGGCGCCATCGATTTAGGACTGTTTTCCGCTTACAGTTGCTGTGGCAGTTATGGTTGTTTGTTCATTTGCATAATTGATTAAGAAAATGTAAAGTTGAATAAGGAACTGAGTTGAGCATTTCGAGTTGGATGAGTTTGAAGGGTTTTGGTTTATTGATTTAAATAGGATTATTTTAATTTAAAGTAGGTAGCGTTCTTTAAAGAAGCTGAGTGATTCCCAATTGAATCTAAAGAGTCGGCGTACCTCATAGGCGAGTCACTAGTGTGAAACAGATTAATGTGAGAGTTTGCCCTGCTGGCACCATAAGTAAATAGTAGGTTTTCACTTCCTTGTGAAGTGAACGCCTGACAGTGGAGAAAGTGAATTTTTCACACTTCTCTCATGTACATACTTTTGAATACGCTGTGAATGTTTGACGATTAAATAACAAAATGTATATTTTTTGATTTTTAGAACATGAATTATTATCACAGGTAGTAACCAAACGTACGCCAATTTTTTGGCTTTTGTAATCAAAGTGTCAGAGCTTCACGTCTTTCTTACATTTTGCACGTGAATGAGGTTCATGGATCGTGAACGAAAACTCTCCACTTTGATTTACACACGGCTTCACGAAAATATGTAAAATTTGTATGGATTCATGGCATGATTCACAATTGAGGATGAAGTAGTTTTCAATTTATAAAATTAAGTTCTTTTTACGCTTAGGGGAGCAGGGGGTGAGATTGTTTTTAAGACGAATTAGATAAAGCACTAACAGCACTTCCATTTCCAAATGTTTAGTTCTTTAATACAAAAAAATTCTTTGATTTAACAACAACCAAAACTCCTAACTCCGTAGTGTTATGGTAAGCATAAGCATGACTCCCTGTAAGTTGAGAGTTTGAGGTTCGAGTCCCAGAAACATCAAACTGCTTTTGTCTCCGGGAGTAGTTGCACTGCCCAAAGCAAATTTTCAATGGAAGTTCCACTTAATGTGTTTATAAAATTCCTCACAAAACATAGTTGAGAAAAATGTGCTTCCCGAGTTCTGTTGGACCTTGGTCTGGTTTTGAATCGAGAACAGTGAAACCAAGCAAAAACGATGAACAACTGCACAAATTGACAGATCAGACCGATTATGTTGACGGTAATATAGACGGGGTGGTCTATGCGCTTCACGAACAGATTTCTTGTTTCAAATTAAATTTCCTCAATTTAGAAGCACTTTTGTAAAATCAAACGATTCATGATGAATTGTCAAACCGAATAGAAATGTTAATACAGTTGACTTCTCAACTGTCAAGCCACAAACAAAAGAATCAAAACTTCTCATGCAACTAAAAAACATACCTTTACTAACAAATACCCAGTGAACCTATTACTACCCCGACCATATGACGGTAAATGAGTTTTGTTTTTCGCAAAAAACTCAGGCTGGTAAAAATTAATTTACCTTTCCATTACCTCATTTGTTGCACATGTGCAATGTGCAATAAATTTTTGCCACATGTGCAATGTGCAATAAATGGAAGTTAAGATCGGTGGACGATAGTTTTGGAATCGATTGATTCTCTTGAACATCGTCGAAATGTTACTTGTCGCAATCTATTTTACCGCTATTTTTTTTTTTTTTAGAAATAGTGCTCTACTAAAATGGCCAGTTGTATTCCTCCCTTCAAAAAACTAAGCCGCAACACCCACCTCGCTAGGAATGATCATCACTTCTACCTTGAGCCCTACTTCGGACGTACAATCAATTAAACAGATTCATATTTTGGATGCACTTCCCGTATGTGGAATGCTTGGCCCGACTTTGTTTTTTCACTCCCATTACGATTCATAACAAATCAAAAACAACCTCCATCGATGTTTCCTATTAAATTCTTTCCTGCTTTCCCAAATGCTCGAACTTTTATCTTAAGTCCCCGACCCATAGAATCCGTTGAGTCCGTTGGCTGCCGGATTCAACTGACAGCAGTGAGTTATACCGGACACAACGGATTGGGGTGACCCATAGAATCCGTTGCGGTGTGAGGAGAAAACCTCAAATTGGTTTTGACAGTTTATGTCATCAGTTCTGCCGGACGCAAAAAGTTAAAAGTTGGGCTACTTTTTCCGATGCGTCCGTTGCATCCGATGCTTATGGGTCACCTCTCATAAGATCGTGTGTATTAAATCGAGCTGTCAGTTGAATCCGGCAGCGAACGGACGCAACGGATTCTATGGGTCGGGGCCTTTAAACCCCTTGATGTGTGCGTTGATTACAAAAAAAGGTTTATCTTGGGATAGACACAACTAAAGTAGGATTGATAGAAAAGCTCATCCAGCAATTTTTCCAGATTAACGTACATCTTCTCAGAATATTGAAAGGCTTCTTAGATAGTATTCCATTCATGCAATGGATTTGTTTTTATCGAGACTCTTGCACCTTCTGGAGAGAAAACTGATCCCACAGAAATAGAGAAAATAAATGATTTACGCGATTTACAGAAAAAGTCATAAGAACATTCTTGTTTAATTAACTGCACAGTACCAATTGAGGCAATTGGCTTTCGGTTTCGGTAGAAAATATAATAAAGAAATAGGGAGACACAACTTTCAGTAAATTTTTTGCTATAATCTCCGATTATGCAAACTTTTTGTCTTTGAAAATGACTTCTGCTGATCTTTTAAGCCTTTTTAGATATGATACAATGGTCTGGGGTGTCTCTTCTTCTTTTTCTTCTTCTTCTTCTTTATCGCTGTTGGAAATATTATCTTGAAAGTACTAGAGTTTTCTTCAACTTGTTTGCCTTACATTAGTGATCTGTCTGTGGCCCGAGTGTAGATATAGTGCATTCACCAAACTGGGAGTGGTGTTCGTAGTGGGCAACATACCTATCCCTCTAACGTGTCAGTTCGAGGTACGAATCCCAGAAGCAATAAGTTGTTTTTTTTACGGATATCACCTCCAAAATTATTTACACTATCGTGAAAAGCCTTTAATCATTAATTCGTTTGGAATTGACTTTAGGTTCACTCCATCGTATCGTTGAGAGAACTACGTCAGACTCCTGGAGCTCCACAAGCATTATTGTGACTATCTTAACGATTAACTTTAGTGAGACAAACTGAAGAACTTAAATATTGCCATGGCTTTACGGCCTTGAGAATATCATTGTTTTGAGCTGAGGGAAAGTGTTTTCAAAGGCTACTGTCTACTTTTCAATGAAATGGCAAATCAGGAACACTTTGCAATGAGTTAGTTTTCAACTACTTTAGTCGTACCATAAGCCGACCGACTAAAACTTAGTAGAAAATGGTTATTCCTGTCACCCGCCCATCATTGCGCAACTAGTCAAAGGCAACCTATAGCCAAAATTTTCTATTTAAACAATTCAACTTAATTTGCAGATCCAATTACCGCAAAACTTACCGCCTACTTAATTCCAACAAACATGACACTTCTTGACAGACTAATGAGTTCATCAACAAATTAATACTTACTTGTGCTAATACCGCAGATCTTGTATAGGCTTATAGCCATGTATACCCAATTACAATTGCTTCACAATAATTCAAACTAAAGAGAGATATATTCGAATACAGAAACATTGTACTAGGCCAATGTGTGCCCTGGGCGTCGCATAAATTAATCGACAAAACGGTGGCAATTAAGCACATTTTTCACCAACCCAACCGAAGTGAGTTATAGAATAGAAGTTCTATTCTTAAAGCGCTTAGCCTTTCTATATTCGCTTTACAATCGGCAAGTGTCTTATGATTGCGTTCGTGTTAAGTGCTTCTCGAATGCGTGCAATCTTAGAGAAGATTACAGTCTCCGAGGTCTTTCCCATAGTGTCATGATGCGGATCTACTATACAAGATTCTTGTTCGCAATGAGATTAATGTGCGATGCTGCGCTACGCAGTATTGTGCATTTTGAATGCAAATTTCATTGCATAGATAGAGTGTCGATCTGGTGGCAGAGCAAAGATTAATTGCCCCGCATTCTTGGAGTGTTTTCCTTGAAGAAGTGTTAAGTATTTTATGTCCTAGACGAAGGTGAGTGTGTTTTGTCTTTGAAGAATTGGAAATTCAAAGCAACTCCTACACAGAAGAGCTTGAAAAAAGCAATTCGAACTTCGTGGCTCCACAAAACGAATATGTAAACTTTTTCCTTGTGTGTGTGACAAAAGCTTCTTCGTCTCCTAAACGACTGCAAATTATTTCTAAAATCAACCTGAGGCTAAATTCCTGACATTCTCTTCTTAAAATAGTGTTTCATCACACCAAAGAGTGAATCAGAAAGTGAAAACAAAAGAAAATTCCAACTCTCATTGTCTAAAAATGCATTGCACCTTCATTTGCTGTCTAACATCAACAACCAAACAAACTTACATCATTGGCCGACAATCAAATTGTCAGTCAGTCAAATGTTGAACATTCTCTTCCTAGGCAGAGTGTACGTGAGTCTAGTATGTTGCTTAATTTTTGTTGGGCGGTATGAACGCCCGATCGGCGTTAAAAATAACTTAATGCGAACTTATGGCGCAATACAAAATGATTAGCACACCTGACAGGGGCGACTACACATTCTTGACAAAACAATAAGCTTAATTTTACACTAACGAAAGTGTCACTGTCAATGTTAACCGAAAGTGGAACAGTGTCTGAAAATTTGACAAATGGCCAAAAGAGTATTTTGCTGCCCCTGTCTGTCTCTAGGAAACGGTTTCTTTAATTTTTATTTTTTAGATTGAAGGTGTTGGAAGAGAGACAACACATGGCTGAAGTGTTATTTTTGGTGAGCGTTAAACTGTCACCGTAGCTGTCATACAGAATTTTATAGTTTTTGCAATGTCAAGATGTTTGAAATAACATTTGCTTTGGCTTAAATGTCAGTTTGAGCGGGAACAACCGCATCCCCCGATACCATATGTACATTGAGTTTGATTTTATTTTGAGAAATTATACATTGGTTTTGTTGGCGAATTTAGTCATTCTTTGTTCAACAGAATTTATGAACAATTATTAAAAATTCAATTTCTCTATTTGGTCCCACATTAAGCTTTAGAAGTTGCAAATAATATTTTCTGAATGATCTGATCAGTTACCTTTGGGCACTTTTCGACGGCTGAACTTTGCTTTGAAGAAAGTATTCGACGGCACAGAAGATGAAATTGGTGATGCAGGCAAAGGGATTGGACTAGACGGGGTATCAAATGAATTTTGACAAAAAAAAAGGGACAAAAAACTGTTTCAATGGCTCAGGACTCGTCAGGATTTTACACTCTTCGGGAGTTTTACAAGAGCTGTGATGATGATCACTGTCCGATCAAGCTAACACAAAACATTATTAAGATCGTAAAACGGTTCAGTTGTTGACTGCCAGAGATAGTTTAAATATGTGATGGCCAGCGGTCTGCCTTCATAAAGCCAATCTAAGAATCAAATCCAAAGTGAAATCTTGGAAGATAAGCAAGTTGTTTTAATTGACTTCGAAAAAGTGTTCGATAGACATCCACCAGGTCTGATATGGGTGGCATTCAGACAATGAAGAGCGACATCGAGGATACATACAAGAGCAGTGACAAAGCAAAAAAGAAGCGACAAAGCAGACATCTCTGAAGAATTTAAAGCCATAATCGTTAGTATGCTAAGTAAAAGGTCTTGTTTCCTCAAATTTTACTGTAGTCTTGATGACAAAGTGTAGTCTTGATGACAAAGTGTAATTGTAAAGTCTAAACAATTAATAGCAAAATTACGTATCTGAACTTCAACATAAACTTTATCTTTAGAGTTTGTGGAGAACTTTAGTTCAAAACGAGTTTGAAATCACTTTTCTTGATTGATTCGTCGTTCGTTTTTCATGCTCTTGTGAACAGTTCTTTAAGGCCTTTGTCAAAAAAAGTTAAGATAGAACGAAGAAAATTTTGAAGATCAAATATTAGGACCTCTATTTTAGTAAGTGTCAAGACCGCACGAATACAGTCTAAAATTTAGACTCAAAATTTTTTCCAATTGATCCAATTGTGGTGTACTATGGAAGCATCTAGAACATGCCCGTAATTTAGCGAAAAGTGAGTAATAAAGCGACTCATTTTCCATTGAAAATCGATTGGGGCAGTCCGATAAGTACTTAACCTCTCCGCCCAATAGCGCCATTATCGCAAGAGAAACTTATTATACTGTAGTACATTTTTGTAGAAGGCTACTGTGGAAATTTCAGCCAAATTGGACTCGCAGTTTTGTTTTACCCGCTTGTGGAAGCAAACCTGTCAGCGGATTTTAGAAAAATGGAAAAAGAGCAGTATCGGTGAGTGATTCGATTCTTGTTTTCGGAAGGGAAATCACGCAGCGAAATCACAGAGCGGTTGGATGCTGTGTGCGGTGACTCTTCTCCTTCGATGGCGACCGTCAAAAATTGGTTCAAGTTTCAACGTGGTTTTTGATGAGCCACGCCCAGGTGCCCCGAAAACGGCTATCACGAAAGACAATGTGACAAAAATCCACGATTTTGCTCACTCCGGACAACAAACAAAACCGTGTGACCACTTCAGAGCGGCGGCTAAATTGGTCGAGTTGGGCTATGAACTATTGCCCCATCCACCGTATTCTCCACATTTGGCCCCGTGTGACTTCTTTTTATTTCCAAACTTGAAAAAATCACTTGCCGGGCAGAAATTTGTGTCGAATGAAGAGGTCATCACCGCCACGGAGGCCTACTTTGCAGAACTCGAGAAAACGTATTTTTCAGATGGTTAAAAAAGTTGGAGCATCGCTGGGTCAAGTGTATCGAACTAAAAGAAGATAATATTGAAAAATAAATTGACACTTTTCCAAAATTTTCGTTTTTCTTTTGTAGGCTAAGTACTTATCGGACTGCCCGTAGTTAGTGGAATTCAGTGAATAATTTATTGCAGTTAGTTGACAGATTAGGTTAGGTTAGGCTAGGCTGTTAGCTCGGTTAACAAACTTGAGCCCGTTGGGTACATCGTGATACCACAATGAATGTATGTATCCGTGTCCTAATGGAACTAAAGAAGTACGAACTTATGTAAGTGTATCCTACGTTTGTGAGCTAAAGCTTGGCATGAACAGAGAAGGTGGGAAATTGTATCCTGTTCCTCCTCATCCATACAGCTTCTGCAAAAATCGTTTGAGATGACTTCAAGCCTTGCGTCATGTCTTCCAATAAAACATTGTCCTGTGATGACACCTATCGTCGCACTAATGTGTTTTCTTTTGCGATAGTTCAAGCCATTCGACCGCTTAAGATCTAGCCCCGGGCCAGATCTGTTTCGTTGCGTTACACGTTAAACTGCTTGACCATCTCAGCCTAGTTTTGTTGTATGCGTCTTGCTTGAACAAAAACTTGTATTTAGCGATTGATATGCTGATACTCTCCGTTTTTGGTGAGAAGGGCAGAAGTGTTGCGTTTCTGGCGAGTTCATCTGCTTTGCAGTTTTCTGGAATGTCTTTATTCCCCGACACCCAGCACAGGTGAATGTTGAACTGCTCTGACATCTCCCTGAGACATGATCGGCAGTTGAGGGCTAGAATAGAGCTGAAGGAATTTTATGCCAAAGGGTTCGATGGCCACCTGATTGTCTTAAAAGATTCATATATCCTTTTTGGATATTATGTTTTCTCTGAACCAAGACAGAGCTTCGCTAATTTCCATCAACTCCGCTTGGAACACTTAATTTCATTTCGTTTGAATAGACAAACACCACAACCTACTCCTTCATTTTTTTTTTTTTAACCATCCGTCGCCCGTGTGAAAATGGACGTTTTCCAAGAATTATTGATCCAGCCAGTCTGTTCTCGTTAGAATTATCGCCCGAAAATCTGTGTCAAATTCGAGTTTGGGTGTGGTGTAGTTGAAGTTGTCATGTTACTAACACAACATTTCATTAATTACTCTACTCACTCCCAGGAAAGTGAACTGAACTTATTTAAGCCTCGGCACCGTTTAGTTAAACAGGAAAAGTGTAGCACAGGTGTCAAACATTATCTATAGATGTTTGACAGTTGTGCTACACCTTTTCTGTTTCACGAAACTGTGCACTTTTATGTAACCGAAAGTGACGTTGGTGATGTAGAGAATAAGCTGCCTTGTAGCTCCATTGAAAAGTTTATTTTAACTGTCTCAAAGAAAGTTGATGCACGATCAATGTCATTCCAAAACCTACTCTCGATACGAACAGTGTCTTCCCTTACACTCGATTATCATCCCAACTCTCTATCTCAAAACCTTTGCGCTTTCATTCAGCTTACTCAATTCACAAGAACTCGAATTCCCATCTCTTTCCGTATCTTTCTGTCATTCTACTGAATGAAAACTGTGCCAAGTTCATGGTATCTCTGAATCAAATCTTTTGTCTAGGATCTAGGTCAAATCATTTCGCATTGCACTTTCCTTCTTTTGCTTGTAGATGCAGTACAAGTGCTCATAAATTATTCCTGTGTAATTACTCACAAATAGATGTGTCAGCCTCACTTAAGCTGATGTACTTAACTTAAGTCACTGTCTGACTGTCAGTGCCACAATGGAGTAGGTACTCTCTATCTGTCTGATGGTTTGTTGTTCCTACAGTCGACTTAATATTATCAAAACATATCAGAACACTTTTTAGCCGGATGGCTTTTGACAAATTAACGTTTTCCTTTTCAATCCACTTAAACAGTTTCAGCCGTCAACGACTTTGTGAAGGGGGAAAAGTTCTATGAAAAATCGGTGATAGGATGCTGCTGCACATGGATATGATTTATGTGGCTAAATGGTCTGGAGGCTCAAACCCACTTTTTCTATAGCGTATGGTACAGCACAGGGAAAATCGTGCACCAAAATCACGGTCACAATTACCCCACTTTTCCGTGACGTTCTCCAAATCGAACAGCGATAAGGATGTTATCATGATGCGCCTGCGCGATATACCTACCTGTTCCCTTTTGGCAATTTTGTGTGTCTAATTCGTTTTTAGTTTCTTATCCTGTTTTTTGTTTTCTTATTTCGGTGGTGCCATTAGATGGATGCTTGCGATGCGAAAGATGCATGCATTAGATACTTAGCACAACTGGAGGAAAAACGTGATTCGGATGGATGCGCGAACGCCTACTACATCCAGTCCATGGTATGCGCCAGCTTAAACTTTCGCAAGCGAAGATGAAACGGGAAATTAGTATGCGATTTGTAACGAGAAAGTTTAGTTGGTCGTAAACATAACGTTTCTTTGATGGCCATCGATCCAACTTGAATATTTTTTCCTATTTTTGGTTTTTTTTGTGTTATGATGATTGCAAGTTTTTCACCATTTTTCAAACAGACAGACAGACAATTGCCGCCGGCCGGCGAATATAATAAGATCGACAGACCACCCGTTGGTCGAGGCTCCAGCAAAAGAAATAAAAGTCACATCGTAAATATGTCAAACGGATACACTATTGTTTATTTTTTCGTGGTTTTGTTTTTAAAGCACCAACGTTTGTTCTATCACTTTTTGCGTTTTGCGCATTTGACAGTATTGTAGGCTAGACCGCTTTTGTATAAGTCGTCTCTTGGGACCATTATCTGGCAACGAGTGTGTGTTTCTATGGGTGAGTTTTTATTTATGAGATCGATTGTGATTCTTTGGGATCATGTCGTTGAACTTGAGGCGAATGGAACGGAAGATTGACATGGGTTAAGATATTTATTCTTTTTTTTTTTTTTTGGTGTCGCGTCGCTGGCATGGTGTTAATAAGGCTCACAATCTCAAACCATCATCAATAAAAAAGAGAGGAAAAAACTGCTTAATGACGGTCAACTCAATTCAGCCATTGAAGTGGAGGAGTCTTAATGCCCGGTCACTGATTTAGTTTTATGTTATAATTTTTGTTTGGAATTGGAGGAGAGATGAAGTGCTAAGCGAATAAAAACATAAGCATTGATTGTCGTTGGCCTCGGGTATAGACATCGCAGATGGTTTGTTGTTTTTGGAATTTTTGAAATGAAAGGGCTTCCTTCATCAACTGAATTTATAATCAAAATGGTATAAGCGATCTTCAGTATAAACTGTCATGACTTTTTTTTACGATAACGTATTACAGCCATTAAGGATATGTATGTGTATCTATGTTAGACTTGTTTCTATAAGAACACAAATCAAAAATACTGGCGGGAAGCAAATATTTAAACTGATAGTCGAAATAAAAAATTGTCTATCTGTCTCTTTCTATTTAGTCGAGGTTAAACATCCGGTAGCATTGACATAGAAAAGATTGAAAGGAAAAGTACGATTTTAAGTCGTAGTTGCCGCGACGATAGCAAGCTTGCCTGTTATGCGGGCAGTTCGTGGTTCGAGTCCCAACAGAAACAAAAAATGTTTTTCTGTGAGCATTGCCTTTCGCGAGGAATTGGAACATCCTCCGATAGTAAATGCATTGCAATAAAAAAGTGTTTTCTCGATTAACCGTTTAGAATCGGCAGAAAACTGTAGGTCCCCTCCATTCCCTCATAAGGCATGGTTGTGAGGAGTTCGATAGGCCCCGGGGCACACTGTTCTGTTGGGCCACCCTGTTTATTTTACTTACTTATTTGGTGTACACTAAGGAACATTCTTTAGACCTTTGCTCTTTATTATTATCATTAACTAAATATCCAAGTTGACATAAGTGTGAAGCATGAGTAGACGTTTCAAAGGGAAGAAGATACCGTATTCGTCCAAAGGAAAATCAGAACTTGTACATGATCTAAGCATGGTTGCTGCTATTATTTATTTGAATGGTAATAGGCTTCACAAGTGTGAAAAGTTTTAATATATAAAATCAATGGTAGATAACAAGGCAACTTGTTATGACGTAGGCAAATGAAAATACATGAAACCTCCTCCTAATGCTGCTTTTACACGACATAGGCTTTTGGGCACACTTCAGACCTCCCTTTGCTCAGACTTAAGCACAGAGCAAAAGTCTGCGTAAAATCTATGGGCCTTTAGGGAAGTCTTAAGCCTGTGCAAATAAAAGTCTATGTCGTGTGAAAGCAGAATGAGCTCAAGAGTCGACTGTACACAATGGTTGTGCGTCCAGGACTCATAAAGTTTTTAATTTTGGAGCAATGTAAAAATATGTTAGAGTAAGTTGACGGAGAAGAAGGTGAATACAAAGCTTGATCGTACTAGAAGTACCAAGATCCGTGCAAGCCACCACGTCAAAATCGCAATCTTGGAAAGAATTGACAACGAGCTATTCGAGTATTCGAAAGAGCTGTAATAAAAAGCCACTAAAAATCACAGAAGGAAGGTAGGACAAAAAATCCATGAGGGAAGCAAATGTGTCTACATCAGCAAAAATTTGACGTAAGACATGAATCAATTCAAAACTGGGGGCTTACCTTTCTTTTCTGAAGGCAACACAGCGCGGCGCTGCGTATAGGTACCTACCCACAATTGGATCGCTGGTGTGAAGCAGGCATTTGAATCTCTGATCAATGGCTCTGCAAATGTGTTGTTAACAAAAAAGTGGTACACTAGAAATAGAGTCACGATACAATTTGTATTTTACGGTTATTTAGATACGAGATGGCAGATTCCTTAGCATCCTGGCGTTGTTTTTATTTCATATTCCAAAGCGAATTTATCGAAGTTTCTAAGGAGTCAACTGTTAAATAGAAAACATACTTCTCAACCATCAAACTAAGATGTCGCTGTGTCTTTTCTGTACAAAGCTTTTTATTTCCCTATTACTACCTCATAAACATGTTTGCCAATTAATATCTAACCGTACTTTTTGATTCATTGCCATTTGATCGTCAAAGCCATAAACGAAGCAACATTTTCCATCAATCAATAAAGTGTCATCGAGTAGGAGAATTTAATTAAAACCACCTCAGGGATGTTAGGTACCTATGTAATGCACAATGATTGACACGTGTATGTGAGTACGTTTGTACTTACATATCTTGAATTGTGGTCGATGCGAGAATGGCATTATTTTACACAATTCTATTAATACAAATAACCATCCATCCAACAAAAACAAACTAACAAAAACAGAAAGAAAAAAAAAACACTCATAAACAAATCAAACACTCGTATAGCCATACTCAATATAAATTGTCGGCTTCAAATAAATGCAACCGTTACACTTTGATCGATTCAACGAAATTCAATCCACATAGAATTCTTAAACACAGAGCACTACGATAAGCTCAATACAGTTCTGTGCCTACGTATATGGAGCTAACTTTTTTTTAGTTGTTTTCTTGAGATACTTCTCGAGTCATGTTGTAACCACAAAATATCTAAGGTGTTCACTTACAAATGAGAAAAAATAGGTAGAACTCTCTTGGTGACGAAGGAACTAGGAATATTTTTTAATTTCCTATAACGGGGCATCATATGGCACACTCACTATGTGCCCCATTAACACAATGTCAACACAAGGGATGCAGGAAATCATACTATGCAAATTATTTTGTCTCACCTGAATTATTCGAAAGTCCTGACTGTTGAAGTAATGAATTGTTATCATAGACGCACACTCTGTCTTCCAGAAGGTAAATCGAGTCTTATGGCGAAATTGTTTGTGGAATTTGAAAGTTCTATGAGAACAATTCAAAATTCGAAGGGTTACCACACGCGGTGCGAAGTTAAAACACAAGGATTCGGTTCAAAAAGCTACCACATCGATTCAAGCCGCACAACAAACTGATCTCATTGATTATGGTGGCAGTACCAAACGTCAGTTGTTGTTAGATCGCGAAAAAAACAAAGCAACAGCAGCAATAACATAAACAGAAAATGCAAAAAAATAAAAATAAATAAAATGAACGAGTGGAGACAGCGGCAGCGTTGCCATATAATTGGAAAGATACGAAAACTATTTTTTTATGACAAAACTGTAAATGAGTACACATTTATCCGTTTGATGTTTAATGCAGAAAATGTCAGACTTTTGTTCAAAGAGACAACATCCATTAGAATTCATGAATAGATTTTTGTTTTTGGAGAATCCAAACTTTGAGTTTCAAGTACGAGCTAGTGGACACTTAGTAATTTCTTAAGAATAAGAGATTTTGTTAAATTAACAATCAAATAAGAAACCAGACTAACACTGACAAGAGTGGCGCAACAGAGGATGGAGCCCTGGGGCCCATTACATTTCTCTCAACGATACCTTGTGAGGGAATGGAAGCGACCTACAATTGTGCCGATTCCCAACGGTTGATCAATAAAGCGTTTTTTTTTAAGGCAATGCATTTACTATCGGAAGACTTGCCAATTCCAGAACTTTTATAATTTGTTATGTTTTTCGAGATAAAAAGTATTGAATGAACGTGAAAAAATCAGTGTTTTGAAAGAACGAAATGGAACGTTAGCATTATGTAGTTTAGATACACTACTATGCAATATTAAGTTGCACGAAAACAGTCTCGTGCTCATCCATCAAGGTTATTGCCATATTGCATCGGCTGTTTTTGAACCTGACAATATGTAATGTCTTTTGGGTTTAATCTAGTTCATGCTTCTTTGGGTTGCTAACAAACCAAAGCTATTTTGTAACTATGTCAGCTACAAACTCAGCTGTTTAACGTAAAATGTATGGCGGCATATGTGAATGCCCTTTTTTTCTTTTGGAGGAACAGGTTCTAGTTCCTCAACTACCTCTTCTTGTTTCTTTGTTTTCAGGATCTGATACAGGCGGGTTCGCCTCCAACTCTCCTCGTCTCTCATCATCTCCTGATGCCATTATTCGGGCTGAGATCTCTGATAACTCTATTTATTTCTTGACGGGTAGATTCCCGTCTACTTTACTCGAAAACTGTATGATAAGCGTCGTCTTTCAGCGAATCTCCGTATTGGTACGAAGGACTTCTTCTTTTTCCAATTTCGTGCAGGAAAGCGTTGAAATACCTGTGTCGTGAGGAACTGTGTGACGTAGTAGTTCACTTCACCGTGTTTCCGGATGTTTCCATTCGCCTATGTCTCTGATCTGCCTAGCAGTCCAGCGTCCTCTGTTTTCCGACTCCCAGCGTTCTTGCCACTTCTGCTGTGTAATCGCTTTCGCTTCCGAGTTCGCCGCTTCCAAACCGATTTCTGCTTTCTTCTCATGTATCTTCTTTGTGTTGCGAAGAGGTCAATTAGTTCGACACCTGCAACTACATGAACTGCTGGCTCAGACACTCTGCGGTACGCGCTCGCTATTCGCAAGGCACCGCGCCTCTGTACCGAAGCTAGTTGTTTTAGCCCAAGTTTCGCTTCCGTACAGCAGAATTTAATGTGTTGTTGCCAGGAGAAGTCTCCGTTTGCTTGCGGATGGTCCGCACCTACATTTGCCATCAACCTAGATAGGTGGCTTGTAATCTTGGATGCGCGTTCAGCTGCCGTTCGTATCTAGTCTCAAAAGCTCAGTTTCATGTCGAGCTTTATTCCCAAATATTTTACCACGTTTTTGCTTTTTATGAGTTCGGTTTCGATGTGGAAATCGTTGACCGTGGGAACTCTTTTTTTGTTAGAATTACTACTTCGGCCTTTTCAGTAGCCAGCTACAGCCCAAGTTCCTCCATTCAGGAATTTGTCCTTAGCATCACTTGATTCAACTTTCTCTGTGCACTTTCGGTGTCCCTTGCAGTTATCACCGCAACAACGTCGTCAGCGTATCCAACTCAAAAGCAGTCTTCGGGCATTTGCATACAGAGAATACCATCATAGGAGATGTTCCAGATGTCTGGTCCGATGATAGATCCCTGTGCTGCTCCTGCTGTGATATCTTTTCGTATCATTCCTTCAGTGGTTTGGTAGATAAGTTCTCGTTCTTTGAGATAATCTTTTATCATTCGTAGGAGATACTCTAGAATTTGGAATCTTCCTTTAAGTGCATCAATCATGTTTGACCACCGGGCTGAATTAAAAGCGTTTCGGACATCAAGCGTTACCAGCAGTACGATTTTCTTGGTGTTTTATCTGCCTTGTTGAACATTTTCGACAGCCCTTACTACTTCTTCTATTGCTCCTATTGAGCGCCCTTTCCTAAAGCCATATTGTCTATCAAACAAGTCTCCCATTCCTTGAATCGCGGCTATGAGTCGTGGTTGCAATAGCTTTTCTAGGAGAGTGCATACTAACACTACAGGGAACGACACCGCGTTTCCATACACTTGAAATTGTCGCGGAAATGCAATTAACAACATCTCGTAGGCAATGGCATTTCTATCGCTGTCGTTGTCACTGTCATTGTTGCTGTCACAACACAACTAAAAAGTCGCTTTGCTTTATGTCGCGTCGCGTCGGCTAGGTTCGGAGCGTCATTTCGTGTTCCGAAATTTTTTTGAATCGGTTCATTTCGTGCTACATATTTAGATTCGGATCTCATCACTACGTTAAAAAAGTATAGGTATTATTGCTATTATCGAATAAACCATAGGTGTCATTACAGGACACTGCCTAATAAGTAGGGAGCCCAAAAAACTTGATGTCTATTGTAATAACTTCTGCAGAAGCTGCATGGGCTAGGAGGAAGAGGAGACGATCCAACATCTCCTTTCCTCACGCCCTGTACTTGCTAACAGGCGGAAATCACTGATTTAGCTAATAAGGACTCTTAACGTTTCTACCTTTTCGTACGAAGTTCTGAATTATTAAAATTACTAGTGATCAACTCGTTAGTCCAGTGGCGCTGTTCTGTAACTATCACCTCGATAAAAGCTGGGGATAAACGGTGGAAAGTGAAACAAAATCCTACTTAATTCATAGAATTTCGTTCCATTTTCCACCGTTTATCGCTGAGGCGATAGTTACAGAACAGGATTACAGGTTCGATGGGATTGAAATTCAACTCTCTTATCTTATTTTTTTAGAGACCACCCTGTTTGCGTTTGATTCTTATGAGACCAGCGATTTTCTGGTTTTTATATTTTTAGTCATCTCTTAGAAACTTTGAGATTGATAATGTTATTTGTGGGCTCTTTTTACACATCATCTTTAAAAAAAATTTTTATTAGTCTGGCAGTTCTATCTCTACCAGACAAGATAAAGAACGTAACCGTAACGTGGAGTCTACTGCCTGCATTTGCAGCCACCAACAATTGTTGTCGTCTTGTCGTCGACGCTATACTACCCCCACGGTATATTATGTATGAATCTCATTTCATTGTAACTATCTTCGCTGTAGTAAAGATACATCAATACAATATGGTAGGTATCCCTAGTTTGCATTGGCGGTAAAAACATGGCAGTGGGACTGACACTGACGGTAGCTGCTTAAAACTTAAATGATTTGTGGTTTGTGGGACCTTTGGAGGTTCTTTCCTGCTGTTTTGTATGCGGTGTTCTTGTTTTGCTGTGTGTTAGCGGGGGCGTCTTATGACGACATTTTTTTTTTTGCAAACAATCGAAACACGAATAAATATCGCTATTGTCCAGTTATAGAGTAAGTTCGGGTAATGTGGACACCCTTAATTGTTGTCAGGAATATGTCCAAAAATATAGCTGTTATTGAGATGGTTAAAACTTTTAATCATTCTTTAGAACGTTAGCAACAAGTTTCACTTAACTTTCGGAACTATTTTTCTCAAATAACGTATATATTACCTAAAGTTTCCAAAAATTGAAAAACCACCCTATTGAAAAAATGTCGGGTAATGTGGTCCCATCAGGGTGGTTAATGTAGAGTAGTACTCCACATAACCAGAAAAGACTGATCAAAGCAAAATTAAATGTTTTTCGGTTTGATATTTTCTTTTTATTATAAACTTATTAAAACAAAATAATAAAAGTAAATACTAAGCCTTTGTAGACTTCAAGTTTCTTCAAAGTTAACAAAATACAAAAAAAAAAACGTAACAAAAAAAATTATGAAAATGGTATTTTTCAAACATAAAAGGAACTTCATTTGACTTCATAATTTGAGATATAAAATAGTTTTAAGAAACAGAAACATAAATAATATCTCTAAATAACAAAATAAATAATGGTATTGCATCAACTTTAATCTTTCTTATAATCTGCAAACAATTCGTCACATGAGCTGCATATAAAAATAGCACTCCGCTTCGGAATGCATTTTTCGTGAGACCAAATAATATCACATTGGAGACATTGAGTCCATTTTTCTCCAGTTAAGTCATCACTCCATAATACGTCACAAAAATTACATTTTGTGTCTTTTGAGACCGGAAATTCCACCATATCATCTTCAGAATCAGCAAGTAAGTTCTTATACGAAGGAAGGCTTTCGTCTGATGATGAAGACTGCCGACGTTTCGAAGTGGATGGTTTGCTAAGCTGTCTTTTTGTTAGAGATGACTTTTGCTCCTTTTCATTTCTTACTTTTTCTTTTTTTGTTCGTTGCATAACAATTGGCTGGTTTCTGTTGTTAATTTTAACAGCTCTCGGGGTTTTATTAAGACTTTCTTCTAACTGATTCTTATACGGTGATATTTTTAGAACTGCGGCTTGGGTTTTTCTCCCCTTATTTCTGGGCTCAACCTTTTTCAATTTCGGAGGAGGGGAAATATCCCACGGCGAAAAATGGGGTTCAGCCCGGCTCAAAATCGAATTTGACTCGCTTTGACTATTTATTTCTGCCACAATATTTTGCATTTCTATGGCTTCAGGAGTCAAGCTCGATTTGCTAAGATTTGTGGTCTCAGCTTCAGGTAATGTCTTCTGGTAATGGGTGAGGTCAGGATCATGAACAGGCTCAGGCTCAGGCTCAGTCTCACATGGTAGAAAGTCAGAATCAGAAAAAATTTTTCTATTGAAAGGAAAAATTCCGCAGCATTTAAATCCAATCACTGCCACTTGTCCTGTTTGTACCTTTAGATATGCATTATTAAACAACTGAGCTATATCACCCAAAGCGACTTTCCTTCCAGCTTCTCGGATAAAACGTCTTATTTCATCATTGTAATACTTTTTGAGAGGACCCATAAATGTTCTATCCAACGGTTGCATCTTATGTGTGCAGTGTGGTGGTAAGGAAATAATTATCACGAAATTCTGTCTTGCTAGGTCAATAACTTCTAAGTTCCTAGTGTGGCTATAGTGACCATCTAGGATTAATAGAACTGGCTGCTGTTCAGAGGGTTTGGAAAACTCCAAAAAATGACGAAACCACTCTGTAAAAATGGGCAATTGAATCCACCCCGAAATATGAAAAGTCGCCTTGGAGTCAGCAGGAGCGTTATTCATGAAAATCGGGTTGTTTCTTTTGCGCGGAAATATGAAATAAGGTGGAATAAAGCTGCCACCAGCGCTCATGCAATTTACTACTGTTACCAGTGAACCACGTTCAGCCGAGGTCAGAGCTCCAATTTGACGTTTTCCTTTCCTGGCTAAAACCTGTGGCTGCTTGTTTTGCACAGTGGTTTAGCCAGTTTCATCCACATTCCAAATCCTGGATGGTTGGAAGTTATATTTTTCGAATAATTCTTCCAAAATGTCAAAAAACTGGTTTACATTTTGCCGATTGAAGCTTTGAATATCGCTTCTGGTTAGTCCCCAATAACGGTTTTCCATTTCGTGTAAGTATTCGACAAGCTCGTTTCCAGATTTTTACTAAAAGTTGGTTTGCGACCCGAGGGAGTCGATAAAAGGTCATTTATGCTCTTACCACTTCGTGCCATACGTTGCAGCGTTGTTTTGGGCACGCTATTTATGTTTTTGCCGCCAGTTTAACACCCATTTCTCCTTTTTGAATGGCAAGTAGAGCTCTTTCCATATTTTCGGGGTTCCATTTCCTTACTTGTATCCCCTTTTTTGGCATTTTTTGATGAATCTATAAATTAACGTAAGAAATTAGACCTCACCCAAGACAGATGGCAAATGTGGAGTACTACTCCACTTTACCCGCTTGAGGGTACTCCACAATAGCCGAAAAGCACCTTTCTTAAGTAAAACTTTGCTATTTTTATAAAATTCCAGCGAAACATTGAAACTCACCTTTTAAATCAAGAAATACAAAATGAGAATGCCGAAAAAGAAACACTTTGCCGAATTAAAGCTTAGCTTAAATAGATATCAACTTTTTACTGCCAATAAAAATTAAGAACGACCTCACTCCAAAACATAAAACACTGCACTGCGCAAAATGTATTGCTCATAAGCACGTGGTTATAAAAGATATTGCTGTCTGGTTAAGAGAACCAACATGTACCAACAATAGCGGATCTCTTGCTCTCTCACTTAAAGAGGAATTGAAGTGACCCACATTACCCGCCTACTCCACATTACCCGAACTTACTCTATATGCAATAGGAACATATAGTTTGTGGTCGCGCAGCCATCACATTATGAGTCTCCCATTTTATTTGATCTTGGACACGGACTGCTTCCAATCCTGATGTTCATAAGTACCTACGACTGAAAAAAAAGGAAACGTAATGTTCTAAATTTAGAATATGAGATCAGATTTCACAGTAAATTGTGAGATCCTTCTTCTTCTTCTCGTTTTTGTATGTCAAGGGCATAAATTAAGAGTTTATCACAGTGCGACTCCAGTTGCAAGTTATGCGCCGCCAATTTGTTAGCTGACGAGAATATTAAGATCGGATTGTTAATTGGTTGGGTTCATATTCGAACAAAACAGCAACAAATTTGTTGGAATGTTCATATGATGTGGCAAAACAAATTGGAAACTGGAATAAATATTTAAGATTTATATTTGCGTGTCAAATGCAATGTCCTTTAGTTGAAGTTCGGAATTTAAATTGGTCTAACAAGTTTCATATATCGTCTTACAGAAAGGCTTTGGGAGACTATTATAGAGCTGTGAAGGTAAACGAGTGGTGGTATCCACCGAACCTTGATTTAAGCTTAATAGCTTTTGAAATACTAGTGACAATTTCAGTATATATAAATAGACGACAATTAACTGAGTCACGATCAATTTGAACTATCACGATTTTGTCACTACTAAAAGTATACTTCGGATCCTTTCGCGCATTCTTTCACCTTCTTTGTTAATTATTATTGTTCTGTTGTGCTTCTTGGTGTGTATCAGCCGACGGTTTTTGTAATCTGTACTGTTGTATGTAATGTTAATCCTTTAGTATGTAATGATAACTTACCTATGTTAATATCCTTGCTCCTTTTTTGTTTTTGGGTGTGGCAGCATAATTCTGGGAGGGCAGCCAAGGTCCCATCAACCTGTGGTTTACTCATCCAGCATTCTGCAAAAGCATCCAAAGTAAGTTAAAAAGAAACACTCAAGACAACCCAACACCAACATCAATAGTAGATGATCAATTCCTATATACCCAACGCTTTCCGTCCATCTGACAGTATTCAAATATCCTTTTGCCCAACTTAAACCAATACAAGATATCCAAAGGTTGGAACGTTAAAGTTCTTCCCTTCCCAACAGAGTAGTTTAGGGATTTTCAGGTGATCAAGATTTCCTTATTATAAAGTTCTCTTGAAAAATATTATGATTTGGGGGATTGATTGTGAAGCTCACTCGATTAAATTTCTGCGCGGCAAACGATAACAACTGTAAAAAAGAATACTCAGAGACAAATTGTTTGCAGTCCTTCAGTTTTCGATGTTTTTTAAAAGGTTTTGGCATTGGGTTGTCTAGGAGTCTGAGCTCACCCATTGAGATCGGCAAGTGTTGCACTACACCAACGTCGAACTTTGAGATTGGTGAGAGAGCGGAAAAGTTTTGGATGACACCAACAACTTGCCGAACTCTTTAAATGTAGATTCGTTGGTATTTGACAGCGATTGATGGGGGCGCATACCGACGGAGGCTGATGTCGTGAAACTAAATCGAGGAAAGTGATTAGATGAGTGTATAAATGCGTGTATATATGAGAGCCGCGTTGAGGCCAGACAAGAAGTTCGATTTGAAGTGGGTCTTCTAGGTTAGCTATAGAATAGGTAGCAAACGTCAAAGTGTTTTAAAAAGTTGGTTGTCAAATTATTCATGATAGTAAAATTTTAGGAAAAGTGAGGAGAGAATAGGTTTTGGGTTGAGGAAGCTGAAAAATAATAACAACTAGAAATTGTGAAAGTATGGGATCGTCAAAACCTTGAAAGACTAACCTTCTTTTAGAATAGAGAGTCCGAATTTGTACAGACGGGAGTTTTAATTCAAATCACACAAATTCAAATTACATGCCTTACGTAAAAGACAGTTTTTGAATGCAAATCCCAAAACACCAAAGGTAAGGAATGAATTTTTTGGCTTTTTGTGAAAGAAAACCAAAATGGTTAAGACAAAAAGGGTTCCGCAGTAACAGGAAATGAGAGGCGAATCAATGAAGATTAAAATTAAAATGCCAAAACAAAGCTTTGACGAAACGACGGACGGGAGCTGCCCCACTTTGCTTTAATTGCATGACAATTCCTTGATATCAGCTGTCTCAGCAATTCTAAATCTCCTCTTCAATCTCACTACCTTGCAATATTTTTAAAAATTTGTATGAATGCAAAACTGACAATTTTCGCACACACCAAAAAGTCTTTATTCGTTATTTTAAAATCTCGTTTCTTAACCGTTTTCTTGTTTGTCTTACTCAAATATCCCATCAAATTACTGTCTACGATGTTTTCGGCTGCTGTAGA
This sequence comes from Melanostoma mellinum, assembly GCA_914767635.1. Taxonomy (NCBI): domain Eukaryota; kingdom Metazoa; phylum Arthropoda; class Insecta; order Diptera; family Syrphidae; genus Melanostoma; species Melanostoma mellinum. Next base: position 221,649,940 of record OU612059.1, on the reverse strand, counting down.
TGACAAAGGGATTTAAAAAGACTTTCACTCATTGATGATAAAGTTGTGTCGTTCTACAAAAGTCGCTTAGTATCTTTGTATCCCACTCTGCTTATTAAACGACTTAAGGCACTTTTCCATTACTTTCCAACTAAAACCGCTTTTGTCTAAAACACCCTCATTTTTTTCTGTGGTGAGATCAAAAAAATTATTATCTACTGTGACAGACTCAAAAATTTCAGAAAAAACGTTTACTTTTTAAAGAGGGTGGCCGGTAGATAGTTAGACCGGTTTAAGTTATCTTGGAGGCAAAATGCGACTACCTTGCCGCAGTTGACTCACTGTAACTACCCGTTGTTGTTTTGCGATGGTTTTGGATGACAGAAAAAGCCTAAAAAAGATTCATTTTTACATACTTACTTACATTTGAGTTGAGCTCTCGGATAAAAAGTTAGGTTGGTTGCTGAATGGTGGCACTGTATCCTATAGGTGCGGTTTTGTCCCAACTCAGCTCAGCAATGGATTTTACCACTTAAAATAAAAACAAGTCAAAACTGACACCATTAAGCTCAGTAGGCCTTCAGTTGTAATTGGTAATTGGTTGCATTGCTGAGCTGCTTCTGCAATCGTATTGCTGCTGCTGTAATCGTATTGCTGAGTTATTACAAAAACGTTCGTTATGTTGCGTTTTATTGGCTCATTTTCATGTTGGTAGTTTATATCAACTTGTGTTCTACTCAATTGAACTGTTGCTTTTTGTATAATTATTATATGAGTCGCCAAAGATCTGGGCCGATTTCCCTCACGCGTGATCGAGTAATTTGTGACTTATTTTTGGCATTACATCACATTACATACAACAATTTGACGTTCCTTCATCAGCATTTGAAAAAATTGAAATCAATAAATGTACAGAAGATTGATAAAATTTGTCGAATTTGGAAGAAAAATGGTACTCACTCACTTGATCACTGATGTGGCAATTCGACCCCTGGCTCGACATACCGATGATATCGGCTTATTCCATATGTTATTTCGTTGACAGGGTATCTATTTTGTTTTATACATTTGCTTACGGCTTCTGATGGAAGGCTTCTTTTGTTTATTTTTTACTCTAGGAAGTCAAGAATAATCCAAATCAATGATGAATTATGTTTAAAATTCATTTCGAAAAACCGATCTTTAAGCTTGTTGAAAATATGGTGTTCGACTTAAAATGGCTTGGAAATAAATAAAAACTATAACGTTACTCTAAAAAAAGCTTTAAAACGATACGCTTTGAAAGATATTTAAAAAAAAGACTAAAAAGTGTAAAAGGTCACTAAATCGTGTTTCACTTAATGATTGCACCCTTCTTCATTTGGTATTTTCAACAAATATCAAGAGCTTCATTGCTTTTGATTTGTTAAGTTCAAGGGTAAAAATACATCAAGTCCATTGCTTTGTATTTCATTATTACAACGTGAATCAAAAACTCACTCTTTTGGCGGGCCACCATGAAGCTTACCAATCAAACAATAGAAACTTGTGGCGCCTAGTAGACCCATACAAGTACGGTGCCAGCAATTTTTGTTAATTACTATGAAATTCCTTATTAGAGATCACTGAACCTAATCTGAGCTCAACAAAACTTTTAATTTAATTCTCACGTCTAAAAGACACACATGCGGGGTTCTAACCCATTGTATCATTAATCATAACCATTTGTTGGTTCAAATAATTACATTAAGTCTTCTCTCCTCATACCTTCATCGTGAATAACAACAAAATTATTGCTCATTTGTTGCCAAAATCAGAACATGATGTCAATTATAAAAGTGCGAACACCTCTTGCTGCTATTGGCGCACATTCTTAAAAATAATATCACACCGTATGCTTTACCCTTATGGCTTCCTATACATATCATCCCCTGTGACTTTTTTTCCTCTTGTTTGTCAAGATCAGATCAAATATTTTGAAATCTCCTGGCGAATGATTTTGTTTTGTTGATTGTAGCAATTATAATAAAACGCCTCATCATTCAAAAACATGGTAAACACGTAAGGTGGTCAAAAATAAATTATTTATGAAACGTAGGAAAAATCTGCTTACAAAATCAAGAAGATCAAAAAAAATTTATATGAAAACGATGAACCCGATTTTTTACTAGTTTGCAGTAGCAAAGTGATGATAATTAAGATCTCAATTAGCGTGGGGCTCATATTCTTTTTGGGGATGCGCGTAGGTATAGAAGATTAGTGAGATGCACATGAGTTTATCTACCCCAGGGTCGAACAATTAAGAACACACATTTAAAATCTTTGGCTGTGAAATTTAATGTCAACATTTTTTGGGACGAATCGCCTTATAAAATTGAGGTTTTTAGTATCGGAACGAAATTTTTGACTGGTCTACGAATTACTGTGCTATTGACATCGAACTTCTCTTTTATACAAGAGCTAATGAGTTTAAACACTTTTTTGAACTCTACCTTTTTGGGGTCCATCAAATTCTGAAAATAAGGGAATTATAGAGAAAGCTATTTGTGCAGGACAGAAAATGTGGCTAAATCTTGAAATCAAATCTAAGTACTCAAAGCTGTCTGTAGTTGAACGTGAAGCATATTCCCTTCATCTATATCTCAGCAATAAACTGAATCATGCAGGAAATAATCAACTACAAATAATGGAACAATCAAGCGATTGGAATAATTTTATTATATATGTTCAAGATACAGTTGACTGTAAATTTGGTAAGAAAAAACAAATCTTAATTAAAAAAATCAATAATTTAATAGGTAGAGTCAATTATGATGAGCGAAAGAAGATTTTTAAGGAAGTAGAACCAGTAGAAGATTTTGTAAAAAATTTTTCAAGTTTGGAATTTACAACAAATGAATTGGAGTTGCTTAATAGAGGATTAAATTTTGCATTGCCACCAACAAAAGAAAAAGCGATCCAAAGTGCTTTGATTAACATTGAAACAGCTCTGAAACATTTAAATGATCCAGATGATAAAGTTAGAGTAAGGTCCGAAGCTTTAGATAGAATAAATTTTAACGATCTACCGAACATGACTGCTAAAATGAAAAATTTTAGAGGAGCAGCGAAAAGTTTAAAAGAAAAGAAAACTTCAGTTATCTTCAGTAAAGCTGATAAAAGCAATAATATTGTAATACTTGATAAACAAGAATATATTGAAATAACTAAACAATTTATAAGAACTGGACCTTATGAAGAAGTATTTTTAAATCCTTTACCAGGAATGATAAGGAGAACTAAAGAAGCTATCAAAAAAGCGGTCAAAGTTTTTAATGATCCTACTTTATCAAGGAAATTAAATGTTTCAAATCCAATTTTACCAAGATTATATTCTCAGTTGAAATTACATAAACCAGGAAAACAAATAAGACCAATTACATCAACAACTGGATCAATATTATCAAAACTTGAGTGTTGGTTATTAGAAAAACTGAATAATCTCCCAATCAAATTTGAAACAGCAGCTATAAAAAATGGAATTGAATTTGCAGAAAAAGTAAAGAACTTAAAAATAGCAAGCAACGAGATTCAAGTTTCATTCGATGTTGTTTCATTATATCCAAATGTTCCAATTGATGAAACTTTAGTTTTTCTGAGAAAATGGCTAGAAAGAAATGCACTTAAGCCAGAAGAAATAAATGAATTTGTAATACTTACTAAACTGTGCATGGATGAAAATTGGTTCCAATTTATTGAAAAGTTTTACAAACAAAAATTTGGCTGCAGTATGGGATCACATATGAGTATATTTTTAGCAAATTTATTTATGTCGCATATAGAAACTGATATGAAAAATCAAGTAAATTTTCCAAGAATTTGGTTAAGGTATGTAGATGATATATGGGCGATAATCAAAAAACATGAACTCCGACAGTTCATTAACAAATTAAATAGAACTAAATACCCATCAATTAAATTTACATATGAAGAAGAAATTGAAGGGAAACTAAATTTTCTGGATTTAAGTATAACTAGGAATGGAGACAATTTCGAATTGGATATATACAGAAAACCAACGAATACTCTGAGATACATTACATCAGACTCGTTCCATTCCTTTGAACATAAGATGTCAGCTTTTCACTCAATGATTGTTAGAGCTCAAAATATTCCAATGACAATAGAAACAAAAATAAAAGAATTCCAAAAAATTAAAGATATAGCCAAAATTAATGGCTATACTGAAGAGTTTATTGAAGATTTAACAATTGCACATAAAAGAAAACAGGAATTGAGAAATTATACAACTTTAAATCTTATAAGAAATGAAAGAAATGAAGAAAAGAAATATTCAAAATTTTATTTCTATCCAGAAATAACATCTAAGATAAAACCAATCTTTAATAAATATAATATCCGTATGAGTGAGTGCAGCGAAATTAAAATAAAAAATCTGATTGGAGGATCTAAAGATAAAATTGAACAGCTTCAAAAATCAGGAATTTTTTCTATCGGATGTAATGACTGTGCAAAAGAATATATAGGACAGACAAGAAGACCTATTCTAAAAAGATTTAAAGAACATTTTGCACATCTTAAATATAGTGAAAAAGAAAAGTCAAGTGTTGCAGAACATATGCTAGAAAATAGTCATAGTTTTAGTTTACAAAATTTAAAATTAATAAGAAATGTAAATAGCAATTATGAATTAGATGCTTTTGAATCTTTTTACATATTTAAAAACAAAAATAATCTTATGAATAATGATGATGGACCAATCAAAGATTCAATATTCAAAAAAATTTTCAATAGATTTAACTCAACTCAATTGTAATTTTGTTTAGAAACATTTTTGTTTTTTGTTAGTTTTTTGACAAATAATTTAATTTAATTTAATTTATAAATCTCACTGATGATGGAAGCATTGCTTCTGAAATGTGCATTTGAGGAAATAAAATAAGTGTTTTTAACTGTCAAAAATTATATTAATCTTTTTATTTATTATGTTATTACAGTAAAATTCAATGCAAAGTCTTAATGGAAAAAGTCTCTTTAATGCAGACTAGTGACACTAGTTGGAAAATAGATATATGCTTTAAAGTGTATGTAGATATTCCATTAGCCAATAGACTGAGCCAATAAAAACCATTTTTGAAAAAGTGTGGCTTATCATACTATTGCAATAAGCCCTTCAATTTAATTCTACCACTTTTATTCAGTATCTACTTTCGATATACACTTTATTCGAACTCAACTCGTTTATTCAATATTCACACTATCACTTTCTAAATAAAACTGACTTCTGGTTGCGTCAGCTCCCTCTTTATATAGAACTGTGAACTATCGAGAGCTTTCTGGTAGTTTTGCTATAAACCATAATGTCTAGACAAGTTCTCCTCCCGGTATTTCTGCACACACACACTCACTCACAAACAACCTCTTCCACTATAGCATTCCATTATAGCGTTGCCAGCACTTGTGTTTTCGGTTTAACGTTTTCAATTCGAAATTAGCATGAAATGTTGGGTGCACATTACAATATTTTGAAAAACTTTAAGGGTCTATGCCAGCTGAATCGCTAATATCGTCGAAGAAGAATTCATTGAAATGAGTTTTTCTCCTATGAAGTAGTACAGGTTAGTGATGTGTCAACTCGGTTTCATAAACCGAGTCAAACCGAGTTGAGCCCAATTCGAGTTGACTCGGTTTACATTTTTTCGAACCGAGTTGGCAAACCGAAGAAAAAACCGAACCGTCAACCAAATAATTAAAATGAAATTAATGCAAGCAGACCGAGTTCACTTGAACACAATCAACACTACCCTCCTTTAGTTGCGGTCTTTGCCAAACACAATGCACTTACACATATAAAGTCGATAGTCGACTGGTAGCAGTATGTAAAGCATAAAAGCAGGCTACAGAAACACACACATCTGTTAAACTTGACTCGGGATATTTTACAGAAAATTAATTCCTAAGTCGAGTTGCAGATTGCAGTATGTATCCAAAACATTCAAACCGTCTACCTATCAACAGACGACAACGAAAAAACCGAACCGCAGTCCAACTCGGTTTGACTTGACTCGGGATAAATTATTTCCTAACTCGAGTTGCAGTATGTATCCATTGTAGCTATACGGGAAATTAATTTATCCCGATTCAAGTCAAACCGAGTCAAACACAATGAAAAAACCGAACCGAAGTCCAACTCGGTTTGACTCGGGATAAATTATTAATTCCCAACTCGATTTGCAGTATGTACCCAAAACAGGCAAACCGTCTACCTATGAATATGAACAGACGAACGACAATGAAAAACCGAACCGCAGTCCAACTCGGTTTGACTCGGGATAAATTAATTCCCAACTCGATTTGCAGTATGTATCCATTATGGAATATGGATACATACTGCTACCGCAGTTCAACTCGGTTTGACTTGACTCGGGATATTTTACAGAAAATTAATATCCCGAGTCAAGTCAAACCGAGTTGGACTGCGGAACTGCGGTAGCAGTATGTATCCATATTCCATAATGGATACATACTGCAAATCGAGTTGGGAATTAATTTATCCCGAGTTAAACCGAGTTGGACTGCGGTTCGGTTTTTCATTGTCGTCTGTTCATAGGTAGACGGTTTGCCTGTTTTGGGTACATTACATACTGCAAATCGAGTTGGGAATTAATAATTTATCCCGAGTCAAACCGAGTTGGACTTCGGTTCGGTTTTTCATTGTCGTCTGTTAATAGATGGACTGGTAGACGGTTTTTTGAATGTTTTGGGTACATACTGCAAATCGAGTTGGGAATTAATTTATCCCGAGTCAAACCGAGTTGGACTGCGCATTGCGTATAGGTTTGGTTCTTTCTTGTGTGACTAACTGTAACCGTATTTTCTTGATGTTACTGTTGCTCATTCACTTATTGCTCTTGCTATTCCTTTCCTAGTCTGGTTTTGGTTTGGATTTGAAGGAAGGAAAAATCGTAATTTTTTTTTTGTAAACCGAGTTAGCTAACTCGAGTTACAACTCGGGTTAGTCAAAATCCAACTCGAGTTAACTCGATTTGTAAATTTTTCGGTTTGGCACATCACTAGTACAGGTCATGAGCAAAGGACGTGTTGAACGGTTTCTTCCTCTCAGCTTCTGCAGAAATCTTTGGAATACACATTAAGTCTTTTGGCGTGTCTTCCTTTTAGACAGTGTTCCGTAAGAACACCTATGGTAGAACAGATACAGGCGGTTTAAGGCTAACAAACTCTTCGAGCGTTTTGAGTCTGCACACAGCCAAATTTTTTTGGTTGCAAGGCAGTTGTTACTCTCAATTCATCTAGTGTTTGTTATCCTAAAAGCGTCTTGTCTAAGTAGGAGTTTACATGCAGCGATAGGTATAGGTAGGTCGTCACCCAGAGTCAGACTTAACATAACTGTGATCTTTTTATGTTTCAATTGTCTATCGATAGGATATCGATCTTCAATTCTAAGACACAAGAGCATCAAACTGTCATAAGACAGATTTCAAAACTAAACTCAGTTAAAATTTTATTTTTCCATAACTCTTTTGCACCGTTCATTCAATTCATTCATAACCTTGTACCTATTCAATTTAAAAAGAATCACTGTTTTCTTTCTGCAGACTCATGTCATGTATCACACTCGTTTAACTTTTGCATTTGTAATTATTTAGCAAGCGAATCCAAAGAATTTCGAGACTCAAATATATTTTTGTACGAAATGAATAATTTCTCCCTCGTATGTTTGCTTTGTTTGTTCTTCTGTTTCACTTGATATGTTTCCATCTAGAAAGTAGGCTAAAGACATATCATCTGCAAACGGACTCATGGATGAGATTTTTTTTCATTTTTTTGCGAATGAAAACAATATTTTTTAATTGACGCTCGTCGAGATTTTGGGTGTTGAAAGTACGATTGCAATTTAAATGATTTTGGTTTTTTTTTTATTTTCGTTCATTAAACTGTCCAAACAGTAACAATGACCTAAATTGAGGGTTATTAGGGTTAAACGTTCGTTTTTATTGGATGCAAAATTATTATTTGCTTTCATTTGAGTTTGTGTATTAAGGAATTGAGTGCAAGACTTGCGTATTGGTCAGCAGATCAAGAAATGAAATGAAATCTGTTTTGTTTTTTAAACAACAGAAAAATTAATTTTTCCATGCACTCGTGTTTATAGAGTTGCTTGCTTCTCTTCAAGTTGTTGTCGTTATATCTTTCTCATTATGTCATGAGCATTTTAAAAATGCTGCTTCTATTTGAAATCCTGAAATTTGACAATAATCTAATAAATGGACATGCCTACTTTGTCTATCTAGTTCAAAATCCACATCTGATGAACAATCTTTCGCCAGCAAGCAAAACAGGGTTGAAATTTTAACCGTCAAACGTAAAAAAAAAGCAAATATTTTCTGAAATTCGAAATGGAACCATTGAATAATTACATATATGATGGAACTCTTTATGACCCTAATAAAATGGAAGAATGTGCCTGATCATAATTTCGATTCTGTCCTTGATTTGACAAATCTGTCACAGCCTACCGTGGTGCATTTGAAAGATAAATTTTACCACTAGAAGTTTAAAACTTTTGTATGACCGTTGTGAAAATGAATACAACACAGTCTTCAATTAACTAAGCAGCCTACTTTTAGGAAACGAACATAAAAGTTGAAATGACAACCAACTACTTTTCTCTGCATACTTCTGAGCGTTTGAATTCAAACAGTTTGAGATCTGAGAAACTGCTGTAATTTCAGTTGGTAATTTAAAAGTGTCAACTTCTAAAAAAAAAATAAAGGCTTCCGGATATTCATTGGTCATATTTGTTAGTTTTTCAAAAACACAGTCAGAAAGAGCAAATTAGAAAACTCAAAACAGAAAAAAATAAAGTGGGAGATTTCAAAAAAAAAAAAAATAAAAAAAATTTTTCGCAGTCTTAACCACGACTCCAAACCTCCTAGAACTAAAAGAACTAAAAGGTGTACTTTTCTTGAGTTTTTTAAAAATATGTAATAAACACTGAAATTTGAAGAAAATCGGTTTTCTGGTATGCACTAGATTTTGAAGAAATCGTGCGCATCGTCTTAGAATATAATGAAGTGATATTTAAAAAAAAAAAGTAATGACTCGTTTTTGGTTGGTCGTCTGACACGAATGATATGACAGCTCCTCTCCTAAAAAAGAGAGAAACGACCTTCTGACTATGAAAAACAAAATAAAAATAAAAAATAGCACGCACACGCACACACAAAATAATATAGAAGTTCTGAGTATACAATTTTGTTACACAAAAAGGGATCTTTCAAACCTAAGCGAACGGTCTGTCTGCCAGTTTTTCAGTCTGTCCATAAACATCTTGGCCAATTTTCTTTGAATTTAGTTCTTTTTTTGTGTCCAAATGCTGAGGAAAAGTAATATTCGAAGATTCTGGAGGAGCAATTGGTTATTATTAAATAGTCGTTTAAAATGATAGTCACTTTCCATTGGACGAAAAGAACCATCCAGGAGCGTCCAGGGGCATTCTCAAACCGTTCCATTGAAGCGAAAAGATTGCTTCTCGTGGTTCTGAGAAGTGACAGCCACTTTTCGACTTGAAGTGAGAATCCACTCAAAAAGCATTAATACCTATATGTTACTCAAATGTCAGAAAGAAAATTTTCTTCAAGAAATATTTTTTTAGAGCCATTTGTGTTTCACTCACACAAATGCAGTTACGTAAAACTGAACGTCTAATGTTATGGCATCCCAGTAGGAAATTTTCAAAAATTCACTACTGAAAATGCTCCTTTTTCTTCAGGGACAAGTAGCTACACTCATGAATTTCCTACTGAATTCTTTGCTGAATTTAACATACAAGGATACAGGCTTGTCTTTGGAAGGAAGCATCTACACACTTTCATTAGTGAATTCATTGCTGACCTTAACCTTTATTGAAACACCAAATGTTATATGAACTCCTCGAGGAATTCATCAGTAATTTTGTTCACTGATTAGCAAATTTCACACTGGGTTGTTGAAGGTTTGAATTTCAAAAACATTGAGGAAAGTATTTTCCACGAGTATTGCCTTCCACGAGGAACTGGCGATTTTTCCGATAGTAGTTTTATGTCATGAAATTCGTTGACTTAAATTAACAGTTTATCAATAATAATTTAATACCACTAATGAAGTAAAAATTAACTAATACAGATACAGGCAGTTGTTTTTATATACGACCGCTGCACCATTGTAATGGCTTAAGCATTGGACTACTTACTACTACAATTTACAAGGTACGATTCATAACATAATGAAATGTTTCGTACAATTGACAAGTCTCCTGAGAGAGAATAATACTCCCACAAAAAGTCTATCCCAGCATCGACTGCCGGAAAGTTAAGGTGCACTCCATTCCATACAGGGATGGAAAATGCAATTTTTCAATTGTACTGAAAACCGTTTTAAAATTGTACTGAAATGGTGCCAATTGTATTGAAACCCAGTTTTGTATTAAAAGAAATTCGAGCATTAATCAACAAATACAAAACAACATTAACTCTGTTTTTGAAAATGCGATAAAATGAAAAAAATCGAAAATAGTCAATAACACGGCTCGTCATCCTGAACGAACCAGAGAATATTGAAGTTTATTTCAATAATTTCAGTAAGAAACTGCAACGACATTCTCGTCTTTACGCACGGAACGAAGATGGAAGTCTTGAGCGTTACGTATGATGCTGACTTTGCGTCAAGATTTCGAGCGAGAGCCAAATTTCAGTTTCAAATTACTCAATGACACAAAAAGAAACTGTAAACCAAGAAATAATGGCCTTACAGCTGTGCTGTGACCAAGAGATTTGTGGAATGGAAACGTATGCTTTCAGGATGATGAATTTAAAATTTTATCTCTTAGCAAATTATGAACTTCGCTTTCAATCAGATTAGTTTCCTTTTATTTTTCAGAAACATATAATATGAAAGACGCAGATACGTAAATTGTACTGAATTTTGTCGAATTGTACTTTTGTACTTGTGCAAACTCAGTTGTATCGAATTCGGTACAATTGTATCGAATTTTCCATCCCTAATTCCTACCATTCGCTACCATGTTTCAAACACTAGTATCTCGTTCACTTCAAACATGAATAAGAGGTAGCGTCAGACAGCTCCCCTCGCACTTAGTTTTAAACAGATTATCTTCCGCAAAAAAATTATAGTTTGTAATAAATTAACTTGAATTTTTCGTGCTTTCTTTAAGAATGACCCTGGACTCCGGCTTTTTTCCGTTTGTTTCTATGGAAAGATTTTTTATCTTTGTAATTTCAGGAATATGAAAAGGCACCTTTTAAGTTTAAAGAAATCAACTTAATTTCCGGTGTATCCAGTGCAAAAACAAGGAGCGATTCTGACAAAACTAAAAGTTCACAAAAACAAGAACTTCGATACTTTCCAGTTACAATCCAAATTGCAAGTCGCAAGTCAGCTAAAACTGTGATGTGGAAATTTATTGCCTTGCGCTCAAGAAGTTAACCAAAACATAAGTTTGTCGCTGTGTTAACGAAATACTCAGATAGCAATGTACACAGGTGGTAGACAGCAAAAAGTTGAGTTCAACAGCTAAACCTCTTATCCAAGGAATCCCATAGGGATCGATTCTCGGTCCGTTACTCTTCAGCATGTTCATCAATGATCTACCATCTTGCTGTTTGCATGTTTCTATCCACTTATATGCAGATGACGTCCAACTTTATTTAGCCAGGCACACATATTTAGTTATTGGACGTATTTATGGCTGCCTACGAAAGCTTTGACCATCTGCCTACTTTACCCCTGTGGAAACTCGGCGGAAACTGGTACTTTTCTTAATTTTGCCACTGATTGATTACATTTTCTAAAGTCGTGTATAGTAACTTTGACTCACTTTCTAAACGGAAATTACAGGTTGCATTCAATGATGCAGTTCGCTATCTACGGGTTACGCAGATGTGACCATATTTCTGCATTAGTCAGGAATTCGCTAAGCTGCAGCTTAGAACAATATATATTAATGCAAGAAACTGTATATTTTTACACAAGCTAATCAATGTTAAGGCATCGTCATATTTGTTTAACAGACTTTCATTCAATCGGTCCAAAAGAACAATAAATATCATTCCGAATCTTTGGAACTATCTCAATTTATTTTTTATACATGCTGTAAGACTCTGGAACTCCCTCCCCTCCTCAATCAAAATAATTGTCAATCCCAAAACATTCACTTTCTCTACTTCTCATCTCTTAAATACTATCCTAATACACTTCCCCTTCTTTATCTTTTGCAAAGAATAGCTCAAATTGTTATAAATTGTTATAAGCATAAGTGTATACTTTATTAATTTTTATTAATTTTAAGATTTAAATCAAATTGATAGCATAATCTACCTCTTTTGTAAATCAATAAATCAAGATACATAGGGGTCCAAAACAGGCTATCCGATCGGTCAGTGGTTACGAATAAAAGAACGTTATTCGTGTCTTTTAACTTACGAGAATGCAAGAACTAGTACCTACCTAACATTGAACTTTCTTGAAAAAAAGTAGTGAAAACATAAAGAATAATAATGGCAACCCTAAACAAGTTGTAAAGCTCTCCAAATTACAACCAAACACTTCGTATCCATTTCCATTTCCCAATTCACAAATTCAAATCAAAACATCAAACCCCTCTACAACCACGAAGTAGTGTAGAAGCTAGAAGTGCTCACACTCATGTTGCACACAAGTTCCATCGATTTGATCAAACAATTTGCCACCTGAAACTCACCAAACACCGAATGCCTCCAGCTACAGCTCCATTCCCCCCAATTTGTTCCATTTCCACTCGTATGTGTTTCTCACATTCAAAACAAGCAAAGATCGTCTTAAGGTAGGCATACGTTATTTTAAACCCCATGGATTCTTTTCATCGTTGCTCTCCTCCATTACTATACTCATACAACTTGTTCATTTGTGTGGGTGAATGCGTATCATTTCCAATTCCACGACGATCGTCTTGATGGAGTCTCCAGAAATACAACAGTTTGAGTTAAGTCGTTGTAGTGAAAGATCGTGCGAGGTCTCCACCATTGAGTGCGCGCCGTATCTCTCAGATAATAAAATCATTTTGTGTATTTTATCATCCGTTGATAAATTTATTAACCCTGTTCTTGTGTGTTTGTTCCCGTTTCGACAAAAAGATAACAATTGCCTTTGTCTCGTTAGCGAATTCTCTTGTCATTGTAGTTAACAAAAAGGTGAAAGACAAAAACAAATATTATCGAGTCATGCAAAATTCTGAGAAATTCGACGCAAGCCCGCAAGGCTGAACTGTGTATTGGAATAGTGTTGTTGGGAATTTCTTTAAAACGAAGTTTCGCGTGTATGATTTTGTGTGACCGTGACGTATGTGCACTTTCGTGCACTGCCAACATGTGATCAGTGGATCAGATTGTTTTTTTCACGCTGATTGTACCAGATACACATTATACAGTAACGAGCCTCAGATACTTTTTCTCACATAATTGAAGTGTTGCATTCTTATAAGTCCGGTCGGGTTTTCTCTATCTAATCTAATCAGAGGTATTTATAGTTGGAAAATATATAGGTACGCTTGAATGTGTGTGCATAAAGTGATTACGGTGTGTGATTAACCGAGTGAATTACCTGGCTCAGGCTATCCGCCTATTGAGTATCTACAGCAAGCTTCATTGACTAGGTATCTATAACTTGAATCTATTGGGTTATTACCTATACTTGGCGAAAGAAAATAGCATAGGTGAAGAATTAACTAAGGAGGATAGAGAAAAAAAAACACATTGCATCGTGCAATAAGTGTATCTAAACAATAAGTGATTCACAGTGCATTACACTCGCGAACCGGGTTTCAGTTTTGTTGTTCTATGCTGCCTCTGCCGCAAACGCAGATGGTTTTTACATTATTTTTATGCGCTTCTCGGAAACTTTGGAAGAAACATCTTTCTAAATAAGGAACACACCACCAGCAGCAACACACTCTCTTTGCAGACACAGCAAACAACCATATCAAGCACAGCTCCTCAGCTCATCTAACATGGATATAGAATCGGACGACTCTGAACGCTGGGAGGACTTCTTTGGTATGTTCTGCTTTTCTTGGTTTCATTTTTGTTTTTGTCTTATTAAAATTCTGGTTTCCTGATTTCACTGCTTATGGATTTGTGCCTCCCTACAATAATCAGTGAGTGGTCGTTAGTTTCATGTTGAGTTCATTTGAGGGTAAGAAGATCCATTTAGAGATACAAATGTCTTCATATATCTATCTATACATTAAGACCAGAGTTATGTTAGACGAAGGGAAATGTCCACAACAATAACAAGAAAAAGAAGCCGGCGACCTTAATTTATTTCAGTAGTGGACTTCGTAACGAACGTTTGCCTTTCGATAAATAAATTGATTAGAAGACGAGTTTATTAATTTTCATTGGTGCGACTTCATGTGGGTTGAGGCTATTTTTACCCCTTTTAATATAAAACTAACTAGTTAACATGAGCGTCTCCTGTTTGTTAATTTAGCTGTCAGTTGCATCTAACATGTGAGTAGAAAAACACGTTGTTTCCTTTTCTCTACACAAACTTCCTTGATTGTTGGTTAGAATTTGAGTAGAAAGTTGAAGAAACATTGATGAAAACAAATAATTTGCAAATTACTCGTAGACGCATACTCACATTCCAATGAGAGCGAGACTCGTGCGTTGACACTTGTATTGGTGTTCCCAAAGAAGTTATTCAACAATGACTAAGATGTATTCGTAATCATGATCGTTTGTTTATGAAAAACCGAGCTGATCAAACAAAAATTGCTAATTATTTATTAAATTCGCTTGGGAGAGCCAAAAATACAAAACAGTAAATTTAACCAAATTCAAATTACAGTGCTCCCCGGTTAATTGCGTCACCTTAAATGCACAACTTTAGACGCATTTAACCGGGGAACGCAATTAAAAGAATCCCGCTTAATTGATCTGCTGTCCCATTTAGAAAAACCCCGCTTAATTGAAATGAAAACGCAATAAAGCGATTTTTTTTTAACATACTAGTAAGGCAAAAAAGTCAAGAAGAGTCTTTTCAATTAAAATCAAAAGTTTATTACGAAAAATTAACAAAAAACGGTAAAACATAAAAAACAAAACAATATCAGTCTGAGTGGTTTAAAAGGAACAATTTTTAGCAATTTTAAACAATGTTTAGCAAACGGAACATTACTCCATGGTAAAAAAATCTGTAATTCTGGCCTGCATTGCTTTCTTACACAGTTTGCTTAGAATGTACTCTTCCATACTTTCCAATTCAGATGTAAATGCACTATCACTTAATAAGTACTTGCGAAGATTGTTCAATGAAGTTAATGCTTCTTGAATGGAAGGAGTATTTTCAACTTCATCGTTTCCTCCACCTGTTGCCTCATCGTCTTCTAACACATCTTCTCGCAAAACTTCATCAATAATGTCTTCGTCAGTAGCCTGGCCACAACATATTAAGTTGTCGTCACACTGAACGTAATTTTGAAACTCGTCATTAATAACTTCACGGCTGAGGAGGTCTTCCAAGTTATTACATGGTACATCTTCAATTTGACAATCTTCTGCTTCTTTATCTACATCTTCAAAAATGAACCTTGCCTGTGAAAATAAAGTACATAGTATGTTTGTACTTAAAATAAAATAATTATTTATAAGTTAAATATTTTTACCTTTTTGAAGCAGTTTGATATAGAACTGGGTTTCACCATCCACCAAGCATGTTTAATAATGTGCAATGCGTTGAATATATTGATTGATTTGGCAAACTCAATAACAGTGTGTCCTCTCTCTACTGCAGAAATTTGCTTTCGTATTATATTTTGTCGGTAGTAGGATTTGAAGCAGTGGATGATTCCCTGGTCAAGTGGTTGTGCGATTGGAGTTGTGTTCGGTGGTAGGAACTGTAAATCAATGTTTTTTAAGACGGTCGTTGTCTTGTGAGACGACGCATTGTCTACAAACAAAACGATTCTCCGGTTTTGACTTGTCATTTCTTCATCTAGTGAAACCATCACTTTATTCCACAGTTCCTGCGTCATCCATGCTTTTTTTTGGGAATAGTATTTTAATGGCAAGGTTTTGTTTTTAAAGCAATGAGGATTTTTGAATTTTCCTATTACGATCACTTTCTTGTAATTACCGGTAGCATTGCAAATAAAAAGTAGGGTTAAACGTTCTTTCTGCACTTTAAATCCACTTATTTGTTGTCCTTTTTTGTTAAGAGATGATGTTGGTAATGCTTTGTAAAATAAACCACTTTCGTCGGCGTTGAAAATGTTGTCAGATGTATAATCTTTAATCAAATTTGGATAAACTTCGCTTAAATATTCATCGGCACCCCTTACATCAGCAGAAGTACCCTCTCCGTGCATTTTTCTTATAGAAATTCCTTCCCGTTTTTGCCAACGCCATAACCATCCTGCAGTTGGGTTAAAGTCTTTTTTCATTTGTATTGCAAACTGCTTTGCTTTCTCCATAACCATATTTGCGGAAACTATGGCTCCGTACGCTCTCATTTGGTTAAACCACATTGAAATCGCTCTCTCCACTTCAGGGCAGGCTCCACTTCTGAATCTTTTGGTTATTAAGGTATGAGTCTTCGACTTTTCAAGTATGGTTTTGCGGTTTTTAAGGATTCTATTCAGTGTTGAATGGCTGCATCCATATTTGGCACATATCTCCGTTTTGTTGAACTCCGTCGCTTCTGCACATACTCTTAACTTTTGTGCCAAAGAAAGAGATGTCTTCTTATTTTTATTCATTTCCGTATCGAGTCTTCAAAATAAAATATATTCAATGTACATATGCACTCATCAGAGCAGTTTTATTTAAAACGTACCTGTAATTACGTACAACTATGCAATTTTCAAGTCCTTAAACTTTGATGAAACATCACAATAGTAAATGGTTTGAGTTATGTCAATTTGACAATTTGCGGCGCGTAAAAGTGCTACCAAACTAGCTTTTGATTTCATTTAAGGTGTAAGCAAAAAGTGATTTCAATGATTTGGTTTTTTTCGTTCAATTAACCGGGCAATTTTGCTTAAAAATTGAAAAAAGAGTTTTGATTTTTGGACCATTTAACCGGGAAACGCAATTAAACGGGAATGCATTTAAACGGGAAATGTTATGTATATTTCTTATGTGATCTTTTTTTTGCCTAGGATTCAGGTCAATTAAACGGGTAACGCAATTAAGCGGGGGGTATTTATCCGGGGATTACTGTAAATCATTGTTTTGCGTCATTGGTTAAGTGTCTATCTGAACGTTCGTTTGGAAACATGTTTGTTTGGTTGTCGGCTGATTTGACCTCAAAAAACAGCAGAGAACAGAACTATACTACTTATGGAACAATGAACGTAAATTAATCTTGCGATACAGGTAGGTCTAGGTACTTGGGTAGATAGCTGCTAACTCTTCCAGTTGTTTTAAAATTGGTAAAAAAATATTCTATTTTTGTAGAAATCTTTGTGGGTAATATCTTTTATCGACTTTAGTTAAAAAAGATCATTTGGAGTGGAAACAGTTATAACTTTTTGATTTTTGCTACGTTTTCAATTTATATAGGTACTTTTATATTGTGATTTAGATTTTGTTTCATCGTTAAGGAACTAGAGGGTGTGGGTCTTAAGACCCTAGGTAAGATAAAAATTTTCGTTTTTTTGGTTGCATCACATTCGTTTTCTACATCAAGACATTTGACACTTGTTATTAGTAAAAGCTCTCCCAAATCAAAGCTAGAATAGCGAGTTGCGTTTCTGCCGCTGCAAACCAAAACCAGAAAGAAGATCGCTTTAATTTGATAGAGCCTCAATATAGTTCTTTTATTATATTAAGTACTTTCTTTCAAATTATAACGTCATCAGGATCAAACATGATAAAACAACTGATCATGATTAAGCAGCTATACAAGATAGGGCATTGCTCATGTACATTCACAGAACGAAAGAAAAATGAAAATACGACGCCGACGGCACGGTGCTTTATTGTTTACAGTGCTCCCGGTTAATTGCGTCACCTTAAATGCACAACTTTAGACGAATTTAACAGGGGAACGCAATTAAAAGAATCCCGCTTAATTGATCTGCTGTCCCATTTAGAAAAACCCCGCTTAATTGAAATGAAAACGCAATAAAGCGATTTTTTTTACGACTTTGGCAAGAAAGTCAAGAAGAACCTTTTTAATGAAAATCAAAATTTTATTGAACGGAAAATTAACATATAATGGTAAGACATAAAAAAAGAACAAAACAATTTCAGCCTAGGAATGATTGAAAAGGAACAATTTTTCATAATGTACACGACACATAAATTATGAATTGGTACATAATCCGTGCGTATATCTTTAGCAAGCGTACAAGAGGGAATTAGTCAGATTTGCTTTTTATTTGGCTAGAACATTATATCATGGTAAGAATCTGTAATTTTCACCTGCATTGTTTCCTTACACATTTTCAAGATTTTAATTTGCAGTCGCTAAACTCTGATGTTTCAGCAAACAATAGGCTCGTTCGTTGAACTTTACCCAGGGTTGACCCAAGTTTTCTTGACAATCTTATGAGTTGTCAAAAAAACCTGGGTTTTCCAATTCTCAAAAAACGCAAAGCCACAAAATCACCACACATCCCTGTCATTTGAATAAAAATACATGCCATTTGACAGCCCTCAACTCGCCACAGCAAAAACCTAGGGTGAGTTGAGGGAAAACCCAAGTACACCCCAGGGCTAAAAAACACTCAATTTGACATTCAGGGCGACCTTAGGTTTCTCAAAAAAACGCTTTGTGGCGTCCCCAAGGTTTTAACGAACAAACCTAATAATAAATAGGTGTGTTTCTTTACTGAAAATTCGCACGAAATGCACCGAAATTCGGTGAAAGTCAGTCTAACCCTGTTCCAGCACAGCGATTTTTCGTAGCAGTGCACAAAAGAGAGTGCTCACGAGAGAGTAAAAAATCTCACAACGATTTAAGTCATGTCAATTTGACTATTGACTTGTAGGCGCGCAAAAAGTGACTTCAATGATTTGGTTTTTTTCGTTCAATTAACCGGGCAATTTTGCTTCAAATTGAAAAAAGGGTTTTGATTTTTGGACCATTTAACCGGGAAACGCAATTAAGCAGAATGCATTTAAACGGGAAATTTTATGTATATTTCTTATGTGATCTTTTTTTTGCCTAGGATTCAGGTCAATTAAACGGGTAACGCAACTAAGCGGGGGGTATTTATCCGGGGATTACTGTAGTTGTTTCATGGGGATCAAAGTTGTGCAGACATTTTTGTAACGCAAGGCTGCTTGAAAGCCGCTTCTTGCAAGCGGCTGGCGTCCGGTCACGTCGTCATCGGCTCCAACTCGCCAGCTTCCTTCAGCAAACTGCAGCTACAGAAAACCGTAAAAAATTAACTTTTAAATTTAATTTCAATTTTTCAATTTTTTAGTTAATACCAAAAACAAATTTTTATAGAATGATCTACCTAAGAACCACGAGTATTCGTATTTATATTTTGTATTGCGATCGGTGCTTAATACTCGCCGTCTAGTTCACACCAAGCTGATCAATCGTTGGAATTGGCAGTAGTGGCTACTCGAATCGATTCTGATGGCAACCATCCATGTGTCCCATGCTATATTGCACTCTGGAACAAGCAGAGACAAATAAATAACATTTGTAGGGTTTCACAAGCAGCAAGTTTAAATATTGTTCTACCAGAGTCCACAAATAAAAGCAGAGATTTAGAGGAGTCTTTTGTGTTTCAATGCATTTAACTTATTATTGAAAATTTTAATCACGACTTTATAAAGAAAAAAATCGCCACCATAATAAAAATCAGGACAACCGAAACATACTTAACATGACACTCAGTATCGTAATCCATAAAAACTCACAATTTTACGTTATATTGACAAAATGAACTAAATAAATAGGTAGCCACAACAAAGCTCGGGCAGCTCACGGGCTTAGCATGTTTCTCTCAGCTAAGCATTGTAAAGAAGAGAGGGAATCTTCAAACTATCACCGATTCCAAGAAAGACCTTTTCATTGTAATGCAGTTACTCTGCGAGGACTTGTCGATTAGTTATTTCTGGGACTCGAAAATCTAACTAGAAAACATGTTAAGACCTACGCCACTGGTACCAATCAGATACCAGCAGACCCGAAACAAAACTGTCAACATTTGTAGGATTTGATTATTTAAAATTAACATGAACTCGTTGTGTTTCGTTATTAGTCCTACTTGTAAAAAACATCAGTTATATTTTTGTGGCGCAACAGAATTATGGACTCTTCGAGACCTCATGGATTTCAAGGACCTGCAATATTATGCCTATTCCGAACGTAAAAACGCTTTTCAGGGCTTTTAATTTATTTGATTTCGGAGGACTTGCCAATTCCTTGTAAAAGACAATACCCGTGAATGAATTTTTTTTCTCAAATTTCTGCGGTTTAATTCACGAACCTTTCACGTAAAAGGCTGACATGCTAACCCTTACTCCACGGGCACTACAATGAGATAAAATAGTTGTGTTAAGGGGTTAGGCCACCCTAGAGGGGATTTTTTTTTAGAAAAATTACAAAATAAATCGAGATAACTGAAACGCGATTTTATTATTTATATTAATGACTGCTTACGATAATTTTTTTGAATCGATTCATTACAAAATGGCGGCTGTGCAGCATTTTTTCGACGACGTCTTTTTTTTTTTGAGTTCCACGGCCGGACCAACAGCTCCTGTAATTTTTTGAATAATAATGAGCAAATAGACTTTTTCGATTGCTATAGAAGTACGTAGGATTTTTGCGATATATTGATTTTTGGCCAAATGGCGCCCTTCTGAAGTGAAAAGTGCAAAATTTGTCAGAAAATTGTTAATAACAAATGAACTACGCAACATAGAAAAAAAAATCCTACGTACTTCCATAGACAATGTATATTTCAAGACATGTTTAAAATTTCAAGTCAATCGGTTGAAAATTGCATGAGTTACGAGTCCGGCCAACTTGAAAAACATAGTTTTGAGATAAACGCGTTTAAAGTTTTGAGAAGTAGAAAATCCTAACTAATATTATAAATGTGAAAGTCACTCTGTCTGTCCGGATTTCTATGTTACGGTCTCCTGCCCAAACTAAAGAGCTGATTTAAATGAAATTTTGTACAGAGATAGTCTAGAAGCTGAAGAAGGACATAGGCTGTACATTTTATCCCTATATTCCCACGGGAACGGGAACGTATACGGGAACTTAGAAACTACAACACCGATATCAAAAATGTTTCCACCGATAGAATGCTTCACTATCCCAGAGTAACATAAACTTTAATTCATCCACATATTCCTACGGGAACGTTCCTCCTTACTAATAATAATAAGTGTGAAACAAGCTCTGTCTGTCCGTCGTTCTATGTTACCATATCCCGCCCAAACTAATAAACCGATTTAAATGAAATTTTGTACAAAGATTGTTCTAAACTTAAAGACGGACATAGGCTGTATTTCATTCGAATATTCCCACGGGAACCGGTCCTCACTATTATTATAAGTGCAAAAGTAGCTCTGTTTGTTCAACATTCTATGTTACCATCTCCCGCTCAAACTAATGAACAGATTAGAATTAATTTTTGTACAAAGATTGTTCAGAACCTAAGGAAGGACATAGGCTTTATATTTTATCCCTATATTCCCATGGGAACGTGAACGTATACGGGAACTTAGAAACTACAACACCGATTTCAAAATTTTTTCCACCGTTAGAATGCTACTTTATCCCTGAGTAACATAAACTTTAATTCATCCACATATTCCTACGGGAACGGGAGTCCTTACTAATATAATAAGTGTGAAAGAAGCTCTGTCTGTCCGTCGTTCTATGTTACCATTTCCCTCCCAAACTATTAAACCGATTTAAATGAAATTTTTTACAAAGATTGTTCAGAGCCTGAGGAAGGACATAGGCTATATATTTTTTTTTATATTCCCACGGGAGCAGGAACGTATACGGGAACTTTGACACTACAGCACCGATTTCAAAAACTCTTCCACCGTTGGAATACTCCATAATCCCCGAGCAATATAAACTTTTACTCATCCCCATATTGCTTACGGGAACGGTCACCATGTTTCCACGGGAACGGGAGTGTTTACCTACTTATATTATAAGTACGAATTTAAATCTATTTCTCAGGTTCTATTTCTCTTTGTTACCATTAACCGCCCAAACTATTGAACCTATTTATATGAATTTTGGTGCAGAGACAGTCTAGAACCTGAGGATGGACATATGTATATGTTATGCAATATGTTTTATCCCTGTATTCACATGGGAACGGGAACTTGGAAAATACAGCTTACATTTCAGAAAATGTCCACCGTTAGAATATTACACTATTCCCGAGTAATATAAACTTTAAGTCATCCTCCTGAAATGAACCTCATATTCCCACGGGAATGGAAAACTTTAGTAACATTATAAATCCGAAATTAACTCTGTCTGTCTGTTTCTCTTTGTTTATATTTACCGCCCAAGCTATTGAACCGATTTATATGACTTTTGGTACAGAGATAGTCTAGAACCTGAAGATGGACAACCTGACTAATATTACAAATCCAAAACGTTTTTATTCCCCGTTTTCCTTTAATTCCCACTGATTGGTCATTATAAATAAGGCTCAGACGCTTTAAGTTGCAGGTGTTCGTTTAGAAAAAAATCCCATGGCAACTTTATGCGGCAGAATCACGTGTATCAATCCCACAAAACCTTTTTATTTCGCAAAAGATGGAAAAAATAAGAACGTCGTGTGCAAACATATACTTAAATAAAATAATATAACAATGGTTTACTAAAACGCATTAATGTGTCTTATTATATATAATATACATAATAAGTAGCCTCAAAAATTAAGAATGCTGCCGAAAGTCACTATTCCACGCGGACGAAGACGCGGGCACAGCTAGTCATGAATAATTTTACAATACTTTTAATCTGCGATGCCGGAAGACGTTCGCAAATCCAACTTTAGTCTAGACTACTAGTTTAGACTAGTCAGGAAATAAATATTTTCAATAACATGCTCTACTCCTCTAACGTACCTTGCCCCTTGCGCTCACAAAAGGAGCTCGCTGCGGACCAGACGGCCTTGTACTAAAATTCGAAAGCAGAGTACGTAAAAGTTTTTCTCGGCCACAATCTTTTGAGATATCATTTTTGAGGTCCTAAGGGACCATTTGAAATTTAAAAAAAAAAATCGATTTTTCGAAAGTTCTACGGTGGCCTAACCCCTTAAAACTCTACACAGACTTAACATGTGAAACTTTTCCATGATCTGAGGTAAAAGCTTTAATTTTTAAACGAAATATGGTGGACGCTGGAAGTTAATTTCAATGAGCACACTATTTGCTTACCTCTTCAAAGCCACGAACCAGCTCATTTACATACAATTCTTATATTCTATTCCTTTTATGACTTTTCCAATCTCACTTCTTTAATACCCCCAATTCCTAAGCCGACACAAAACAAAAAAATTAAGAAAGGCAGCCATTCTGTGTTTATGTTCAGTTGCGAATTTCATTTGTCACATGAGTTTAGTAAGCTGTTTCTTGGCAAAAAAAAAAAATTAAAAAAAACTGTTGACGAATGCTCTCAAGTTACTGACTGTTAAAATACGCAAATTGAAAATTTTCAGCGTAATCAAATCGTTAAACACAACTGACAAAGAAAATAACTTTTTAACTGTACATAGAAAGGAAATCAGAATAAGCAATTTGTTTTTATTTGCACATCCTAAAGTTTTGGCTATAGGCTTGTGTATGTTTTCTTTTTATACAATGGGGTGGTCCTCACATAGCAATTCAGCCAACGATTAGTTTTTTTCTTGTCAAAGGGCAATGACTTGTAAAATAAATAAAATAAAAAACTTAACCGTTTGACTCATTGATGGCCTTGAGCTTACCGTGTCCCACTATCAAATTGTGAGTTTCATCAATATTTTTTACTCAATTGTATTCAAAAATGGTTTTTAAGGCCAGTTTTTCAGTAAATTAAAAAACTAGCTCCTTAAACCGTTTTTCTAGATTCAGCTAATTTATTAAGGTAATTTAAGCTTGATCCTATAACATTGGAAAAACATGATAAATTAAAGAAACTGTTAGAAGTCCCGTAGAGAGAGCAAGTAAGCCGATAATTTTTTTTCAAAATCTTCTACTTGAACTGTAGCTTCCCCTTATAAGCTATAACAGTTCACTTAAGAGAGATGATGCTAAAAGCATCTGCTTTATCACTTTATGTATATCTGAAGAATTTCAGATGAAGAACATTTTAGGGGTATCGTGTTTCAATTTCATCTTGTCCTGTTATTTTAAACAAAAAGTGCCACTTATCGCCCTCCCAATTCAAAATACATTCTTTTCAATTTGTTTGATTCAATAAAATGTATTACACACTTTCAAGAAACACATCTAATCGGCGTGTGCCGTCCCGTCACCTCAGTAAACTAGTTCCGAAATTGAGATCTTTTGTTGTAAGACATAAAATGAGATAGTAGGGAAATAAACTTCCATCTCCTGATCCATTGAAAGTCACAATACGAGTCCCCCACATATGGTGACGTTAAGCAATATCCAATAGCGCACCACATCCACCCCCGACTTTATAAGTGCGCGACTATTGTCGGCTTCAGAACACACAAGACACAATCCCATAAATTGGATTTAAAAACAGAATGTTGTTTCTTTTTTTTCTATAAATACTCTCATAAGCTTTACAAAAGGTAAGACTCGACCTGCATTGTGGGATTAAGTTTCGTTACAAACAAAAAAATTGCCTTCCTACACTGTCAGTCAGTAGGTGCAATGGTAGCTGTTTAAATGATCATTGTTCACCGAAGCCAGATGAGTTAGACATTGCATTGGTGGCTGTTGCAATCAGTGTGACACTAGGATAGCTCGTGTTACTATCACTATACCTATCTGTATCCATTTCGTTGTATGACACCCACAGTTTTGATTCCGTTTGTTGTCGTCGCGCAGTTCAAACCTTTTTGTAACACACAATCTCAGTTTGTCTATATGGGGGTTTTCTAGTGGATTTTTCAACAGTGCGCGGTAATGAAATCGATATGTCAATTGACATTCGCCTTTGGATCTTGACATTTCTCCTTTCAAACGTTAGAGACACACATAACCCGTGCCTTAAGAAAGTGGATTACGGGGGTGGTCTCTAGACGGTCGATTCGAGTTATAAAGTATCTAGAGCATGTACCAAGATCATCCAGAGCTAAGGCAATCTGCTGTCAATTTAACTCAATTTAAACGCATTCACTGGAATTATTTCTGTGGAACTGCTACAGAAGGTCACTGAACATACTCCATCGCGTGTAAATTGACATTTGCATGTGAATTGAAATCCAAGGCTAGTGGAGGAGGAAAAAGTGGCGCCTCCTGGCAGCTACACAGACTACGAGCCAGCGTGGGGGATAGCATGATCAGTTGGTTTTTTAAATTGCTTCCAATTGTAGTTTTAATTGTTTTCGAAGTGGAGCCAAACGTATATTTGCAATAAATTGTACGATTTGTGGATGCAAGACTGAGAGGGCTCCTCCGTCGCACATAGAGCCATATATGCGTGCGAGTTGTGGAAGTCGTGCCCTGCTATAATATCACAACGAACCGATAGACGTGAAGTGATTTCCAATTAATCTGGGTTGGGTGGACTTTTGTTAAGCCGCTATAGCGATGTGCTGGGTCTGATTTATCAATGACATTTCCGTTTATTTTATTTGATTCTTTCTTTTGTTGTGAACTGAGCGAATTTATGCATCGGCATGCAAATGAGTTTTTGACTAAGCTGTTTTTGGGCATAGGGTGGATCGATCACAGCAGGTAATAAGTTTTGCAAACATGATCGTTGATCGTTAATCGTGCCCAGTCCAGAAGGCGCTACTTGAGTTGGTTGTTAATTGAACTAGTCGAATATACGACGCAAAGCCTATGTCGTAATTTGTGAGGTTCCATGGGACCAAGACAGCAGGAGGCCTGTGAGTGTAAAAATAGCGATCGCTGAGAAAAAAATGAAAAGGACTGAAATTGAAGAGAATTTAGTTCTCTTCAAGTTTTCTGAAAAGTAAAAATGGGCCCAAAGATTCTGTAATTTTTTTTTATCGTGGAATCGTCTTTTGTTGATTGTATAGTCAAAAGATTGTGTCATGTGATTTCGATTTCATCGGCTTTTTTTCTGGTGGAGGTTTTTAAAATACCAGCTGGAGCACTCAGACCTAAATACCAGCCCATTGTAGTACCAGTTAGCAACCTTCTTTTGTTATAGCTTTCGAGATGTTCGTAGAAAAGCTAAAAAACGCTGCCATGATAAGGAGCCTAAGTTACCAGCTCTCACCATGTCTGCGCCGAGTATCTGTAATCTTTTGCGTGATTAAGCAGGACATTCACAGAGGAAGTGCTCTGCGGTGTCCTCATCCACTCCACAAGATTCACAGAGCGTTGTATCATCCCGCTGGATGCTCTAATGCAGCAATTCCTTTTTTTAGTTTTCTATCGCAAAACCTTTTAACTGGTAGCTACCTTCTGTCAGCTTACTAAAAACATGATTTTTAGTTTTCAACGTAATTCATCTTTGCTTTGCTCCACAATCAAGTTCAATCACAATCTGAAACGACCGTGCTCAAATTGTTCGAAACCTTAACCTTTTTCCAAGGACTCCATTGCAGACAGTTGATGTGGGTCAACGTTTTTATCTCTCCTCATCTTGCCCGCAATCTACGAAACCATTTCACATTCACACAAAACCTCAGTTTGAGGCTCAACAAAACTAAACAAACTTCATTTTCACCTTTGCACGCACACGACACACACCAGACTTATACGTGGGTCGGTTCCAACAAACACACCACATCGCCTTCTGTCATGAATCATGATGTTCATCGCCATGCTAGAGAGGTACAAAAGCCTTTCAAGAGGTTCGTTCGATCCATTCAAGATCCATTGAGTAGGTATGTAGGATTGTAGGTACCACAAAAAATGGTGTTAATTCAAGAAACGCTTAACCTTCAAATGTCAACGACTGTCTCAAGTATGTAGTTCGATTGCACACGCACATTCTCACGTGGCGCAATCAGAGTAAAGCCATTGAGACACCACCGCCCGTATACCTGCCTACCTATCCAATGACCTAGGTTAAAATAAGCTTCGTTTGCCAGTTAACAGACAGAGTTTATTGAAGCATAAAACTACAAGACGTAAACTGTCAAAGTCACACAAATTGTGCCTACTGCCTCTTGTGCCGTTGTGTACTAAACTCGTTGTGGTGGTTAGACAGGTTCCATTTCAACTGAGCTTCTTCTGCCTTAAACTTAAAAATATAAAAAAAAAAAAACTGCCAAACCGGGCTGTAAATTGATAACGACATGAAATTCGCTTGTACTTCAATAACATCGTACATCGAGCGGAAAACCGATATCTCCTACCTACAACGCAAACAAAAAATATCAAACCCAATAATGACAGCTCAAATGACATTGAAGTACACCGCTCTTGAGCAAAACAAAGACCAAAAATTAAATTGACCAATAATGCCTCACTTTTTTGGAAAGCCACAACAAAAAAAAAACAACAAAATTACTCACATTCCAAAGATATTATATGTAGGTAGGTAGGTGAGGTATCTTCCTATTTACCTGACATTCCAAACAACACCGACGGACGTAGATGCCGATGCCGAGACAAGAGTGGTGTTACCCAATAGCAACAAACGGAATCAGATGTTGCCTTGCCTTCATCAATATTATCATCGTCTTCTATTGTGCAAGACAAAGGTTGTTGCTACGAACACTAATGGTAGGTACGAAAAAGCAAAAAAAATGGGAAAACACACAAACCAACTAGACTCAAGAGTTGAGAGCAGAAGGAGCATCGCTTCTGCTTTATTTAAAGACAATCGATGACGTCAAGGTGAGGCATTTGAATCGATTGCTATCTCGGAGAATCGTCATCACTACGGTGAACGATCATGGAATCAAATGGGTTTTCGGTGGCGCGCGGCTGTTCTATAGAAAATGTACACACAGATAAAGAAGGAGGAACACTTAAAATGATTCATTGGAAGATGATTTCTTAGAAGAGACAAGGGTATATCCAGGTCTAGATGGATTCTGGTTTGAGTGGGATATATTGTTGCCATACAAAAGAAGTGGGCTATTTTCAAGTCCTTTTTCTTTTTTTCGAATGGATTGAACTATGAGAATTGGTGTTTTAACAGAAAAGAGAGAGAATGTTTGTTGCAATTCTGCTATTTTCGGTCAAGATGTTCCGGTTCCGCAAAATAACCTCAAAAATTGGTGTTTTTGACTTTCAAAAGGTGTTTTACAGTCGACATAACGATGACGGAAATGCTAAAGCTCTTAAGACGATTGTTTTAGATTCTATTTCACTTGAGTTTTCAGTTAAGCACTCACAAAAAGCAAATCGTTTAATAGCAATAACTACGGAGACTGGAATAAATGGAATTCCAATAAGAGTCCTCAAAACGGATCTAATCGACCAAAAACCTAAGGCTAATTTTTTCTTTTCTCTTCTCTGTTACTTATAAACTGTAAGTACAGAAAGAAATTCTGCAGTGTCATCTTTCAGAAAACTCCCATTGCAGATATTTGAAAATCTATCAACCACAAGAGAGTGTTTTAAAAGCATCCAGAATGTAGGTTTTCTTAAAAGGGCTTATGACAAACTGTCTTGAAGTGACTAATTGCGTACTCGGCTCTTAATTTCATGTTTACGAGACAATATTTTTCGTGTTTTTTGTTCATATATTATAAATCTCCGAGGAAAGACTTCTGTAAAACTGACCCTACCAAAAATTTTGCTCCATGTTCTGTGAACGTGTGAATTGGCGTAGTCAGGTTATTGTTTTTGGACGATTTGCACCTTTTTATGAAGTGCAAATACAAATTTTATTTTCAAGTTAGTACTCCACACCAGTCAAAAATTAGCGAAATAAGTCCAAACCAAAGGCCTTGTTAACCGAAGTCCTTTTTGTCTTGTTTTGCTTTCTTACCTCCCCATCGAAGCTTATTAGCTTAATGTCCTGGTTTTGTTTTGATCTCTTTTGAATAAGCTAAGAACTTGGTAGGATCTAATTTCGTGCCGTTATCTTTTATTTTACTTTATAGGAATTATTTACTTACATTTTATGAACGCATCCCTCTCATAACGCATAAAGATTACTCACTTCTAAATGGATGAAGTGAAGGTGACAGCGAAAGCGATGATATTTTCACTTTTAAAAGAAGCACTATTGACTTCTTTTCCGTTTCCTCTTCCAAACATTCCACGTCTTTACTCATTCACGCTTAGTCAACACAACCTTGTTCTATCTTTAAGGATGGAAGAACTCGAAGTGAAATCTTTTCCTTAGCTAATTTTATGAAGCTATCCGAATAAAAAAGTAAATAACGGAGGAGAGGAGATGTGAATCTCGAGGTCCTGCTCATTTCTTTCAAGTATGATTTTGCGTAGACTTGTGGAAATGTGGAGTTTTCGACGAATGGAGTGCTTTTTAGTCGAAACCCAACGTCTTATTGAGATAGCGCACTTCATGGAAGGTTATAACTATCACAGGACCTGCCAACAAAACACTCGGATGTTTCTGCGATTCGAACCTTTAACTCCCACAAAACAAGAAGGCATGTTAACCAATTCACCAAGGGTACCATCAATGCGGCGCAGGTAAAAAAGCAAGCCAAGGACTCTACAATTTACTAGAAAAGGTTGTATTCATTAAAAAACAAAAGACAGCCAAAAAACCTCAGAACGCTTCAAACCAAGTTTTTTTTTACACTTCATGCTTCATCGGTCAATGTGCTATCAATAAGAAAAGTGCTATTTCTAAAAGACACAAGCTGAAGGCTCTGAGCGACGCGACGTTGATTTTAATAGAAATGCTTCTTCTCGTCTTATACAGAATTTGACTAAAGGTTTCAAAAATCATTTTTATCTTTGCAAAGCTAGCACTACCTCTTAAAAATTTACAAAGTTTGTTGATTGGATATTAATGGCGCAAGTAAAAGTTAGATTTGAGGATTCGAATTGTTCGTGCTGTTCAAGAATTTAATTGAAAATTTTGAATCTGTTTTGCGAAGTTCTTAACAAAAGTGTTTGCCCAATTTGTTGAAGAACTAAAAGTGGGTTAGTTTTTTATTTAATTACAACAAATGTGTTCTGATGTTATAACTTTTAACGGTAGCCTTGGGGTTAAGTACATGGCCGTGCTCAAAAAACAGTTGACAGTTTGAGTCAGAATTAAGAAATAATAAGCAAAATTGAGAAAACTCGATCACTTAAATTGCACGTTATTTTTCAAAGCGGTAGACAGTGCGTTAAAATTATTATTTTTTTAAATTTTAAAACTGAAAACATGGCTACCATAAGCTTCCTTTGTTCCGTTTTCGAACTAATCTGTGTTTCCCCTTATATTTACTTACGGAATGTATCTCCCACCATTCGAACTGCTTAATAATCTTGTTTATTGACTCCTTCTCCAAGTCTTCATTTTATGGAACAAAGAAATCCACATGTAAACACAGCCATAAAATTTACAACAATAAAAAGTTTTAAGATCTTATAAAATAGAAGATATATTTTATTAGTGTTGTACGTCCCATTAAATTGGTGTCAGATGCACTTACGACTGATCCGTTTTTTATCACCTCTAAAAACCTCCCACCCGAGAACAAACCTTCCCAACTCAAGAATTTAATACCTATCCATAATCCCGATAGCTTTCCAGATATTTAATTATGCGCCGTGTTCCCTGCACATTTATCTTCGATGATTTCCCAAAAAACAAATAAATTTAATCCCACGCTTTATATAAACTATCTAGAACATTCTTATTCTGAACTCATTAAAAATTCGGACAGCCTTTTGAGAGTGGCGTCTCAAACGACGACTTTTCTTTCAATCGAAGAATTATGAGAGTGTGCCGTTCGTTTGGTATTGTCCCCAAAACAATACTCCCCCACACAAACACACGCACGCAACATTTTTTTTTATGTGTCCGTTCGTCTTCCAATTCACCTCTTGGCACGCGTTGTTGTTGTGTAATAAAATAAAAAGGTGATTTAAAATTAAATAACACTACCAAAGACAGAGAGGAGTGATGGAATGATAAGTGGAGGAAAAAGAAGAAGGAGAGATACCAACCACATCATGACCCACTATCGGAGATACAAAGTCTCGCATCAGATACATCTTCTGGATGGGGATTACTTGGGTGGTGTCACAAGCTCACAAGCCAACGATGAGAGTCAACCATTCATTTGGACGTGCTGCAATCACGTTTGTATTCTTTTTTTTTATATTCCTTATCCGTTCCGTAATTCATTTATACGAGATGTGTGTAATTGATAGAACATGTGAGGGCATTTGAGTTCAAGTATTTTTCCTCATATTCCGGTTGGTCCCCTTTGCCACCACCGCACGAGCTGTAAACATAAAGTGATGGATTCTCGGGGTGTTGGTGTGGTGTGCGCTGGCTTTTATGATTTCAACTTCAATCTTTCTAGCCGCCTAGCTAGTAATGGACGTGTGGGCACGACCGACAGATCGGGTTCAAAGTTCTATACGCTTCAAGAAGAAACTAGGTACTTTTGTGGAAATGCATCAATGTGATGTGTACATGACATCAGTGAAGGCTGAGTGCAGGTTGGGGGCTAATTTATGATAGCTGTGGGGGCGCAGGCGCTGTAGTTTTTTTCAGATTTGAGGAAACGATCCTATACTTGCTCTATGCCTGATGAACGATTCTGTTTTTTATCCGTTCACTAGCTGACTCTCGTAATTCGGGCCCTACGGTGATCAAATTGAGTAAAGTAGTTTCTAAGTCCCCGTTCCCGTCGAAATATGTGGTGTTTTCTAAGTTCCCTGTTATGTTATAGCCTACATCGTTTTTTTAGTATTTTTGGAGTCTATTCAATATATTGAACTCTAAAAATTTTAAGATTTCAATTTCACTTCCTCTATTCAAACCCGATCCGGCCCTGTTCATCCACCATTTGGATGCACTGCTTGGGGTAGGATCTTAAATTACAATTTTTGAGTGCTACTGCTGCGGAACTTTTGAACAGAAATGTTAGCTTTAATGGTTGTTAAAAGTGTTTACTTTTGAGAGTAGTTGGAAAGATTCTCGGTTTACTGATTAGTGTCTAATTTCGAAGGAATTCGGAATTTCATGGTTGTGATAGCACTTCTTTGGGATAATTTGAGAGAAGTTAAACGAAGTACTGTTATGACGTGAGATGCTGAGTCTGGGTTCAAAGAATGTGTGACTTTTCCAACTTCTTTGAGTTGAACAAATAATCTTGGGTGGTATTGACCCCATCAACGAAGTTCATAATTTCAATACTTTTATGACTTATAAATGCCATTTCCTTCAGCGCTATTTGCATGATTGTGCTTAAGCGTTATTAGGCGTTTTAATTCATTCTCATCATCATTTTATTATGACTGATGCCATGTTTATTGATCGGACCACACCGAGTGCCGGCATTCTATAGAAATGATGATATTCGGATGAGGGTTTGGCTTTTCAATGACTCTAATATTTTCTTATAGGTTTGACTATTGATTGGCCTTGCTGGGAAAGAAAATGTATTGATTTTTGTTTGGGTTTAAGGCCACAAACAGCCGATGCGGTGTGGAACTATTATCATTAACTCTTAAATTAACGATGTCCCCTGCTATGATTTGCTGGGGAGTGTCTATTTCATAACTTTTAGTAAAGGGCGGTTATTTTTTATGATGGGAAAAGTAATTTGAATTATTTTCAAATGAAAATCAAGAGGACATTTTTAATGGTGGGTAGAAAAGCTCCTTGCTTTTGAATGAAACGAGATTTTTTTGGAAATTGCAGTACTGTCGTCAAAATTTTTCAGTTCTTTTTGAGGTCTTCGACGAAGATGGTATCAGGATCCTTAACCTTTTTTTTATAAGAAGGATAAGTTTACAGTCTTCTTTACAGTGTTTTGCTTCTGCAGAAGCTGCATGTACGAAGAGGAAACCGTTTCACACCTTCTCTGCACATGCCCTGCCCTCTATTAAAGACGTAAGCTCTTTGAGAGCTCTTTTACAACGTTCCAAATGTTCTCAGGAGCATAGACAGCCATAGTCTTCACTTCTGGTGCTGGTGCCTTTGTTGAGAACGACGACATACGACTGCACTCATCTTTGGGATCATACGCATCCGTTTTCCAAGCGGAGGCTTATGCTATCCTAATGGCCTTTAGCCACGTAACGAACAATGGATGGACGGGGAGAAGTATCTTTGTTTGCAGCGACAGCCAAGCTGTGCTTAAGGCCCTTCTCAACCCTCTAACCACTTCGAAAGTGATCCAGGAATGCAAGAGCTCTCTGAATGCGATCGGAAGATTAAATTCCTTGAGTCTCATTTGGGTTCCGGGCCATCACGGCATAGCTTGAAATGAAATCGCCGATGAACTTGCTATAGGCAGGGATCTCAGACAGCTTTTTCAGGACGCTAGGTCTGACAGCGTCCTCAGTGAGAGCTTCAATCAACGATTGGATCTGTGAAGAGCAAAATCGTAGATGGCATGCCTCCATTGGATGCAGAAAAACCAAGCGTATGCTCCCCAACGTTAGTAATAAGACTTCATCATTTTTGCTAGCTCGTAGCAGAAAAGACTGTAGAAAGCTTATTGGCGTTGCCAGCGGGCACTTCTCTTTTGCCAAGCATTTAAACGAGTTAGACTTTGATGTCACCACGCTCTATGAATCTTGTGCAGAAGATGAGGACATCGCAGAGCACTTCTTTTGTGAATGTCCTGCTTTTTCTCGCATGAGGTTACAGATACTCGGCGCAGACATGGTGAGAGCTGGTAACTTAGGCTCCTTATCATGCAGCGTCTTTTGGCTTTTCTCCGAACATCTCGAAAGCTATAACAAATAGAAGTTTGCTATCTGGTAGTACAATGGACCGATATTTAGGTCTGAGTGCTCCAGCTGGTATTTTAAAAACCTCCAACAAAAAAAAAAAAAAAAAATAGTCTTCACTGCTTCGATGTTTTTCGTGCGTCGATCGTTTTCTGGAAAGCCACCTAAAGCTAACCTAACCTAGCATTGTTTTGTCTCTAAAGTGTCACAATTAGCGGCACTGTAATGGCACTAAAAGTTTTGAGTCATATCAGGTAGGCCTGGCATTCATTGTGTCATGCTTTATTGTCTCACAGTTGAGTTTGACTTTTCAGTGTCACGACAGAGTTCAGTCTTCAATGTCACAAATATCATTCATCGCGAAATTTGTGTGGTCTGGTAATGTATAATTTTCTAGCAAAAATTCTATGTCACAAGTGAAATTTAAAGAAACTGGTAGTGACACTACTGGTAGTGACACTGCTGTGCCACAATTGAAACCTGCTCTCAAACTTTTCTATCTTAAAAATAAATGGATCATGGATCTTCTGATCCCTTGGTAAAATTTACAGAAGAATATTTGCGTCAAAGTGGAATTGTTTGCGAAAAACTTGTGCCATGATTAAAAACTACCGCCAATGATGGAGTGGAACTGTACGTTATGTTTCTTGTGCCTCGAAAAACAATTATGTCATACGTTTACTCTACTGACAAACTTTTGCGAGCCGAAGTAAAATTGACCGAGACACTTCTGTGTAAAATTCATTGCTTGGGCATTTGATTTTAGAGATACACTGGCTTAATTTATGATCATCTTTAAAGACAAACGTTTTAAGCAACGGAGCTAAACAAATTTTCAAAGCCCTTAGTCCAAAAAGGATGGATATTTCAAATATTCCGATTTGAAAATGGTTGTGGTAGATCAACTTACAGGTACTTATAGACGTTAGCTTGTATTCATTAAGTTTAAGCCTTAACGCAGGACTGAGCTTCGAAAAATGCTTTTGTTTGAGACTAGGACAAAGTTTTTTTTTTATTGGCCATATAAAAAGTCGAACCTGCACGTGGAACGTACGATCTCTTAACGGATTACGTGCAGCTGGATAATTAGCGGACGCCCTGGACTGCTGCAAAGCAGACATAACAGCCATCCAAGAAGTGCGATGGAGTGGACCGGGCATAAAGAAGATGAAAAACTGCGACATCTACTAGGGCGACTGCTACAGACAACAGAAACAGCGCTTATTTCGGTGCGGATTTGCCGTTAGAGGAAGACTCGGGGATAAGGTTATTAGCCAAATTCCAGTTACCATCCGCATCAGGGCTGAATTCGCCAACACTAGACTTATATGCGCCCACGCTCCCACAGAAGAGAAAGACGAAAATTCCAAAGGATGTTTCTATAAGCTCCTCGAAGAAACATATGAGCAGTGCCCTAGACACGAAGTGAAAATCGTTTTTGGCAATTTTAACACAAAGCTAGGCAAGGAGTACATCTTTGGAAATACAATCGGTAAGCGTAGAATCCACGATAAAACGTCCGAAAACATTAAATCTTGTTGTAAGTAGAACACGCTTCCCGCATCTCAAAATTCATAAAGGTATACATAGGCATAGCCAGAAGAGTACGCATCGCGAGCCTACGCTATGGTTGGGCAATGTATAGCGGATGGAACCAAACGCTCCGGCTCGACGGGTTTTCGAAAGCATATATTGCAGGGAAATCGCGGAAGGGGAAGACCTCGTCTTAGGTGGCGCAATCAAGGGGAAGAAGACCTCAACCGACTTAGAGTGCAAATCTGGAGAGAGCTCGCCCGAAATCGAAGTCGTTATTGTTGGTTGAGGCTTAGGTTCACCTCGAACTGTAATGCCCACATAAATAAGTTTGTAAGTTTTTTGCCATCTCACAATAAGAAGACTTACTTTAGAACAACGGTTGCAAATTGTTATTGTCGATTGTCGGCCAATGTTGCTCGAGAAGTGGTCAAAAACTGGACTTACCTATTAGGCTTCATTCGAGTCAGCCGTGGGGCTCATAGACCCGAAATCGTTTTTAGGCACTAGTGGCATAGAAATATAGTCAAAAAAAAAAAAAAAACAATCTTAGGACAATGGAACTTCATTTTGAATTTGAAAACACTTTTAAGATTGAAAGCCGATTCCAAAAAGTACCCATACGTAAAACGAACGAATCATTCTCCGCTTTTTCTGCTACCCGTCTAAGTTCAAACGTATTGCTTAGACAAACAAATAAACAAAACCACCAACTCATCTAATCATTACCAAGTCAATCTCTTTGTGTTTCCGCAATTTATTAAAATCATAGCATAGCCAATCCAAATACGGCTAAAATGTGTTTCCAATTACCCATGGGTGAGTGATTATGTTGCAGTGAAGCATCATCCACTGATGTGTTTCTGTGAATTGTGATTTATGAGATTGTCTATACGTGTCAGATTCACTTTGAATTTTATTTATGTTTTATAATCAACTCGTCTGGCCTCGTTGATGTTAAATGTGCTCAGCATTGAGTGTGAATGATGATGATGATGAATCAAAAAGAATTATAAATATTTCTAACCTCGCACTGTATCCATTCTACCTAATTGGCAAAATCTCGGTCTAAAAGAGATGTGTTTTCGACAAGCCCACTTTGTTCTAGTCCTATGCTAGAAGAATAAAATATGTTTGACTCATTACCGAAATGTACAGACGCACCATCGAACTCATGTCTTCGTTTGTGATGAACTCAATTGGAATTAATTTTTTTCTAATTCAATTGAGTGCTTAAGATCGCGGTTTTGTTGCACGTTTACGTCGTGCTGATTTCACATCTGCCATTCCCAATACAAATCCGTTTGAACAAACAGTGCGTCAGTGTATCCATCCACGATTCCAAAGCTGCTGCGCATGCAGATGGCGCCTGTGATTTTGTTAAAGCAAATACCTGCCACTGAAATATTTGAATAAATCAAAAGCTTGAAGATGCTTATCGTTGTGCAATAAAAATAATTAATTGCTAGCAGTCTGCAGTGCCAAACTACCCATCACATAAGTAACAACCCGGTCATATGGGCACCAATGAGCAGCACCATGAATTCCATCACTTTGGGGCATCTCTGCAAGACAAACATTGAGCCACTCAAATACCAAACAAGGTGCATCATCGATGAGTCCACGTCCATAAAACATACATCATCAGCATAAAAGACACAGCCAACAGCATAAATCTGCGCGCGACTGCACGCTTATGCAAATAAAACACGCTGCGCTTGCCTAGATTCTTCAACGAAAGAGCCCACAACGGTTTATAGTGCTATCCGTTACTAGACAGAGCGCGCATACCTATCGCATACGCAATCCACCTTGCTATGGAATGTGCCACTATAAATCACTAACCTACCTCGCTGCCGCCGGTCTTTTACGCTCGCTTAACCTATAGGAAGCATAACCTGAAGGCCGAAAGGGCCCCCTTTTCAACTGAATAATATGTGAGACTTTAGTCATATTTCTTGGCTGGGTCACGCGATGATCATGTAACTTTCTCATTCAATAGAAACACTCTGATAGAAATTTATGATCCATCTTTGGATGTCGCCTCGGTCTTAGCTATGTTAATTAACCCACTGAGAGAGCATAATTATTTCAACGCAACCGTAAGTTGTTATTTTTATTTTACTAATGGATTGGGTTGGCACATGTTTGTAGGCCATAAAGTTTTTTATTATACAATCAGCAATCGAGGTAAGGTGGAATCTACATCATCCTGCAGTCCGATTTGCAGGTTTTTCTCAATTTAGGCCGATCGGTCGAGTCGGGAGCCTTAGGGAAAAAGAGTTTGTTAGTATTCTTCAATGAAGCATCGAACGGTAATTAGTTGGACCGCTAAAATGGTGTTATTATGACAAACTGGAAAGTACTTATGTACGTAGACTGTGGAAATTTAATTTGTTGCCATTTTCTATGTCGGCCGATGAACTTCAATGTACACATCAGACACTTTGTACTTGTAGACACTCGCGGTGTTGCTTAATTGAAAACGGGTTGTTGTGGTTGTGAGTAGAGAAAGACGACGGTATTAGCGGGTGTCAAGTCATCTCACATTTCTCAATTAGTGCTACGAACTGATCGGGATGTTGGTCTTAATTGCTGGGAATTTTCGAAGAACAGCCAAATACGGTGCTTCAACGAGTGAAGATTGAGGCACACCATTGAAATGTTTGTTTGTTGTGAGTGGTCGAAGGCCTTGAACGGGTGGACCTGTGGCTTTGAAAGTAGGCTTTTTATTTTGTTGATTAATGTTTCACAAAATTCTTCTCCTAGCAAGTAAATCGGAAAGGAATAGCATTTGAAAATTGCAAGAACTTGACTGACAAAAATTTGTTTGGTTTATACTCGAAAGAGCTTTTAATTATTTTATTTTTGTAGGTACTACTAGAGAGAGGAAAGTTACCTTCTCATTTTTCAAGACAAGAAAAAAATTGTATTTGAGGGGGTCTACCTCCCTCCGTATAAGCGAAAGGAGCAGTTCTATAAGAAATTTTTTTATTGTTGATACTCTACTAAGTCACATACTGCCGCATACTTGTTTTATTTATAGAAGCCCCAATTTAGATAGCAATTCAACCTCTAACGAGTTTGATGCGGTATCTGAGTAAGATAAATAAGAATTGTATCCCTTTATCCTCACACTGAAATCGCAATTGTGGGCAATTCCTGTTGGCTTCGACATTCTGGCCAGACAACGCCCGAAGGAAAATATTTTGAGATCTTCGCCGAGTTTAACGAATTAAATCAACTTGTTGAAGAGCCCACACGGGTTCCAGATATTGAAGGCCATACGGCCAACACTCTTGACCTATTTCTCACTTCTCATCCCAAAAAATACAGGGTTATAGTATCATCTCCTTTACGCAAATCGGACCATTGTGTCATATCGGTAGATTCTTCGTTTTCCGTCACGGTAAAAAAAGATAAAGTCCCTAAAAGAAACTGTGTGGCAATACGAGAAAGCCAATTGGGACGGCCTGAATAATTTCTTTCGAAATTTTAATTGGTCATTGTGCTTTCTCGACGGAAACGTTGACACATCAGCTGATATGATATCTAACGTAATTCTCAACGGCATGAGAAACTTTGTTCCTCACAGAAAAAAAAGTATCATCCCCAAGGAGAATTCGTGGTTTGATTCAAGCTGTAAAGAGGCGATTAGGGATCGAGAAAGTAGTTTTCGAAAATTTAAAGATAACCCCACTGTAGAAAACCGAAATTTGTAAAACGGGCCACAAATTTCTGTAATGCTCAAATACAAAAGGCTAAGTTTTTACATGACCAAAAAGTAAGACAAAAAATACTATTGTGTCCAAAAGGAAGTAAAAACTTTTGGTCTTTTGTGAAGAACATTAAGAACTTGACCACGTCATCGGTCCCAACGCTCGTTTTCAATGACTCTCCGTATGTCAGCTCCATCGACAAAGCCAATATGCTGGCAGCTTAATTTGCTGCCAATTCGACACTTCCTGATAGCATATTGGCTCCACCTGAGCTCGAGTCTGCAAATTCTTTGATGAAGCAGATATTTTTTCGAACTCGCTTGGTTGCGAGAGTCCTTAAAGATCTCAACATGCATAAATCCGCTGGTCCAGATGGTATCCCCGCCGTTATTCTGAAGAGGTGTTCTTCTACGCTAACAAAACCACTGCGTAAACTTTTCCATCTTTCCTATTCTGCTGAGATTTTCCCGAGCAGATGGAAAACTGCATTTGTCCAGCCGGTCCCAAAAAAAGGCGAATCTTCCTCCCCTTCCAATTACCGTCCAATTGCACTAACGTCCCTTCTTTCCAAGGTCATGGAAACGTTGATAAACCGTCAACTTATGAAATATCTTGAAGAACGAAAGCTTCTTAATGACTGTCAGTACGGCTTTCGAGGCAAACGTTCCACTGGTGATTTGATGGCTTATCTCACTGAAAAGTGGAACCAATCTTTACATTGTTTTGGTGAAAGTAAGATTATTGCGCTTGATATTTCTAAAGCATTTGATAGAGTTTGGCATCAGGCTCTTTTATAGAAAATGCGTGCTTTTGGTATCGATGAGTCTCTTCTTCGTTGGATTAGAAACTACCTTTCAAGTCTGATTCCCACTTCATATATGCTGGTATGCCCCAGGGCTCCCTTTTGTCTCCGACTCTTCCTCATTTTCATAAATGATCTCTTGTCTGAAACTTCTAATCCGCTCAACTGTTTTGCCGACGACTCGACCCTCAGCTTTTCATATTCGTTTCCAAATTCACGTCCCTGCTCTTCGGATGTGGAACTCGAACGGTTGCGTATGATAAGCTCATTGAATTCTGACCTTGACAGCATTGTTTCATGGGGTCTTATGAACCGAGTAGAATTCAATGCTTCGAAAACTCAATGCTGTCTCTTGTCGTTGAAGCTGAACATTGCCCCATTGCCATTATGCATGAATGGTACCTGCATCCAAGAAACCCAAAAGCTGGTATGTGTGTGAACGATGATCTTCGTTGGAATGACCACATATTTGAAGTCACCAAAAACGCTGCTAAATGCCTGGGTTTCTTAAGACGATGCAGGAAGTTCTTTACCCCTTCTGATCTGGCTACAATTTATAAGGCCTTCATCCGCCCAAAACTGGAGTATAACTCCCATATCTGGTCAGGTGCATCTCAAACATCTTTGCGCCTACTTGATAGGGTACAAAATCTAGCGTTAAAATTGATAGGTGATAGTTCAATCGTAGTCTGTCTCTCTCTTTTTTATCGCTTTTTTCACAAA
Source organism: Melanostoma mellinum (assembly GCA_914767635.1). NCBI lineage: Eukaryota > Metazoa > Arthropoda > Insecta > Diptera > Syrphidae > Melanostoma > Melanostoma mellinum. The sequence goes on along the minus strand of OU612059.1, from coordinate 221,609,207 downwards.
CAGTGCTCTAGTGAAATAGCCATCTGCATTCCTCCCCTGAAACAATTTAGCCGCAACACCCGCCTCGCTAGGAATGCTTATCGCAGTTTTACCTTGAGCCCAACTTCGGACGTACAGTCAAGTATAGAGATTCGGATTTCAGTCGCACCACCCGAATGTGGAATGCTTTACCTGGCTCTGTGTTTCCCCTGCATTACGATTTACAAAAATTCAAAAGCAACGTGCATCGGTGTCGTCTTTCAAATCCTCTCCTATTTTCCTAAATGCTCGCACTGTGCTTTGTAACATTAAAAGGGTAGTCTTAACCCCTTGATGTGCGCGTTAATTACAAAAAAAATAAAATTAAAAAAAACGATAAAACCTTTAATGGAGACTGAAGGTGGCGATACCAGCGCTTTCCCCGCCATGTTTTAACTATAGTTTCTTTATACAATGGTTTTCCTATGACAAAGGCTTGAGCACTGTTGAGCAGTATTCAAATTAGGTCCAACTTCCCTTGAGCCTTTATGCTTGAACAAAAAGTAGAATATATTAAAATAAAATGGAGTTGTTTTTTACTACTTAACTTTTTCGTCGCAAGAGAAGGGCTGTAATATTATGCTTTTCGTGTTTAGAATCACCATGGACTATTTTACATTTAATGTTCAGGTGTAGCCCTAAACAAGAGTTTTCAGCTCAACCTGTGCCCCTCTTCCCCGCCAATATATCTGACGATTCCTCAACCTCAGTCCAGAACATGTATCTATACAAAAAAACGAATTCATCTTCAACACCAAAACATAAACCATGCCACTTCTTAAGCATTTAATTATTCTAAAAACATTGAGAAACCACCTTTCTAACAGTTTATCCCGCTTAAACCCACATAACCAGAAAAAATTGTCGGCACACATTGTGAAAATGCCCACGGGCTTTCTTAAAACTCAAAGCCAGATAAATCGTTTGACAAATTCAATCCCATTTGTAAACAAAACCCATCCAATCTGACAACAACATGCCTTGTCCACACACAAAACTACAAGTGATCATCAAAGATTTTCCTCGAATACTTACTTATCAACCATTCCCGCAGTAATTCAATTAAGATTCGAAATCGGAACTCAAAAGATACAAAAACTGAAAACAAATGGAAGCTGTGGGGCTTGTGGCGTTCTATCCGAATAAGTCGATATAGCAACCCGATCGCCATAGTGATGAACGATCTGTTGATGCATTTCACAACGGGTTTCCCGCAATAGAACTCATATATTTGATTTTCATGTTATAGGTATCCCGTAGATACACAAACGTATTGATTACAAAACCCAAAAAGAAACAGAGGTGAGGGGAGCTTGATATAAAATATTCATCAAGCCGCAGTGCACTTTCGAAAAAATTGTCATTTTTGCGTAGGCTCAGCAGAATAGGAATGTTGTACAAGAAAATGAAAAAGAGAAATTCCAGCAGCGTTCTGATGTCTTATCTGATGGTGGATAGTGTAATGAATTGGATTTCAATAAATTTGACAATTTTATGAATCTGACTATATCCACATTAAGGCCGACTTAGTGTCTGCTTATGTCTGTGCCCACGGGATAATTAGTGTTATATCCGTCGCTTCTTGGAACTTTACGTGTGGCCTCGGTTTCATTAGGTGACGGAACTTTTAACTGCGATACAACCACACATGCCTATAGTTCGCTATGACCCCATTCGAGTCTCACCACAAAGCTATTTGTGAGCTTCGGGTAACGGAAAGTAATTTGAACAAATTACACAGCCACGCCAAACTCTCAAATCCATTAACCATTAATGTACAGTTACTGTGAAATATAGATGTCAAATGAACCTGTCACATTTGAACATACAACCGCTTTCTCTTAAGGTCCCCACGGACCAACCAAATAAAATCCCCATGCGCCATGCAAGGGGAAGTAATAACACTCTCAGTGTAATATGCCAAACAATCAGCCACCGGTAGTTGTAGTTAAACGAAAGTTCACAAACGTTGAATTGGTATCCCCTGCGATCACTCGCTAGTTAATAACACAATCGTACTCTGACAATGTAATCGCTATTGTGGCACGCGACTTCACTGATGGTGGGCTTAAAATACAAAACAAGAAAAAACTCACTCAATTCCTACAATTTTGAATCAAACCAATTTGCCTATTTGAGGTATTTTTCCTTTTGTGGCAAAAGGAGGAAGGAGACGAACAGTTTCAATGAAAGATTACCATTGTGGGTGAATGGGAAATTCACCCAGCGGAAATGATCGAGTTGTTGCGTTGCATGGAGATAGAAATTCAACTGCTGTTGCTGCTGATGGCGAAAACGTAGGTGTCTTTGATTATTGTGGTCATTAGTCATTTTTTTTTTTCGAAAGAGATCAATCCAAAGACGGCGCGAAGGAATTGGTTACCCTGTGGGTTATTATGTTTCAACTTGTGGTTGAGACTTTCCATCAAATGTTTTGATAAATTCTTTTCCCTGGAGGTGAAAAAAGTACTTAATTTGAAATGGCCTTTGTGAAGAGCGAGTACAGTGTGGTGGACAAGGAAGTTTGCACGTCTCTCAGAAATCAGATGTGGAAATGGAAGTGATTTTAATGCCTCTTCTTAAAAAGTTGGTAACGGAAAAATTGAGTGCCTACGATTCAATGCCTTTTCGGTCGAAGCCCTTTGATCTGTAACCACTTGAATGATCAGGAATATCAACCAAGCTTAAGCGATTCCTATACAAAATTTGGTACATTTAGGATGCTACCTATCAGAATTAATATACTTTTCGGCAATACTTCTCATTCATACATTCATAGGATGGCGCAACAGAGGACGGAGCACCGGGGGCTAGAGTATTTCTCACAACCAAGTCTATGTTACGAACGGAGGGGCCTGCACTTTGCTGTCGGTTCCAATTTATGACCTTTGCTTTTCGTGGCAAAGAATTTAATAACACAGGACTTGCAAATTCCTGAAAAAAGCTCCTAAGATTTAAGCACATAACTGAATATGGTCAAAACATAAGAAGACAACAGTTTTTGGGATTACTGGCGCATAAAAAGTTGATTTTCATCTTATTTTCAAGGATGCTGTTTGCGATTACTCCCTCAACTTGATAGGCTTTATTCCATTACATAAATTACAAAGCTCATTAAAGAGACGTATGCGTCTGGTACTGAGCTCGATAGGGTTATCATCAGCTAAGGACAAAATAGTTGTTCTTTTAAGATTTAAAACACAAAAAAGGAACCGTTCTTGTTATTGCAGTATTGTAATTTGGACCCAATTCTCAACTTACTTACTTACTTAGGTGGGCATTACAGTTCGGGGTGAACCTGGGCCTCAACCAACATCCTTCTGTAACGAATTCGATTTCGGGCGAGCTCTCTCCAGTTTTGCACTGCAAGTCGGTTGAGGTCTTCTTCCACTTGATTGCGCCATTTAACTTCCCTTTCCGCGATTTCCCTGCAATGTGTCTTCATCCGCTTTTGATAAGGTCCATGCTTAGCAGGACTGGGATGATTAAGGTCTTATACAAAGTTACCTTGGTTTTTCTGGAGAGAGTTTTGTTTATCAATTGCCTATTTAGCCAAAAGAAGCAACGGTTGGCAAGAGTTATTCTCCGTTTGATCTCCGCACTGATGTTGTTGTCCGTAGCGGATCCTAGGTAGACGAAGTCCTGTACTACCTCGAAGTTATGTCTGTCTATTGTGACGTTTTGTCCAATTCGTCGATGTTCTGTGTCCTTGTTTGATGACAACATATACTTCGTTTTGCCCTCATTAACCATCAAACCCATTTTTGCCGCTTCTGTTTCAATACTGGCAAAAGCACCTATGACATCACGCTTATTTGTTCCCATTACGTCAATATCGTCTGCATAGGCGAGTAATTGTACAGACTTTTGAAAGATTGTACCTCTGGTGTTGACGTTTGAGTTTCTTACAATCTGTTCAAGTATGATGTTGAAGAAATCGCATGACAGCTTGTCGCCTTGCCTAAAACCTTTTTCGACATCAAAGGTCTCTGTGAGTTCTTTACCGACCTTGACGGAGCAGCGTGAATCCAAAGTCATCCTGCATAGTCGTACGAGTTTTGCAGGGATGCCGAAACTAGACATGGCTCTGTACAGCTCGTCTCTGTAAATACTGTCATACGTGGCCTTGAAATCGATAAAGAGGTGGTGAATATCGATATTATGTTCTCGGGTTTTTTCCAAGATCTGCCGTAATGTGAAAATTTGGTCTATTGTGGACTTCTCTGGTCTAAAACCACATTCATAAGGACCTATCAAGTTGTTGACGTGGGGTTTCAGACGTTCACATATTACAGCAGACAAGATCTTATAATCGACAATTCTCAACTTAAGTGTTTAATATCTCAGATTTCAGGTTTCAAGTAAATATTCGTTCAAAACCAAAAGTTCTTTCCACTAATGTGGAAACTGCCAGAAACTGTTTTTTCTTATTCCAAATGTAAAAAAAATTCTTTTCTTTTTATAACATTTTTCTTTTTTGTCTATTTGCAGGTAAGTGATCGGGATTCGTGAGCTTTCTTAGTTCCCATACAATGAAATTCACAAGCTAGAATTTTCGTTTATTTCTAAATGAAACCCCCAAGGTAACAGCCCACACTTGTTGAACACATGGTACTTCATTTCCAGGTTTGAGCCTTTTTGAATTTCGTTTTATATTGATGACCGTTTGATGTGGATTGCGTTTAATATTTCTCTTTAAGATAATTTCCAATCTGCAATAACATGCATAAAAGTTAAGAAATTGGCATTTTGCATGACTATTGCGGATGTTTTAGTTGCGGTCGAGTCGGTGAGATTATGAAGTACCTAACTTAGACTCCTACTTAGGCGTGGAGTTTTTGAGTAAATGTACCTTTGAGTTGCAACGATGCGGACGTAAGGACCAGACAAGACCAGACAATATAGAAATAGTAAACATATGTCTGTGTATATACAGCCCCGACCACGCATTGACATCACTTGTCAGAGTCCGTGAAGCCGGATTGAATGACTCTGCTGTATGGTGTGGCACTCCATTGAATTTCGCACGCATGTCGCATGTAATAGGAGACTCTGGTCTCCTCTCACAAATGAACTCAAAATTTATTACCCTATTCCTGCATTCGAATTGAATGGTTTTGATTGATGTTTGATGATATCCAGCTGCGTAGCAAGTATGCGTGGTTGATAGAGTAGCACTTGAGGCAACAAATACTGCAAACGAAGCAACTATGACGATGACAACGACAACGAGTGGCATTGGTTGAGGAGAAGTGTAGGTGACCCTATCGAACGTTCGATTTGTGGAAAGCACATCCGAGATAGGGAAAGTGACCAAAGTTGGTTGCAAATATAGACTTGCATCTTGTAAACATTACACACATGCAATGGCGACACAGTATGTGACTATGGCTACTGACTACCCACTTCAAGTGGAGTGTAAAATTAATTTTTAGACAAATATACGAGTATGTGCCCGGAGACCACCTGGAGTGGTATGTTGCAATGTTGGGAGTTGTAAACTCTGTCATAGGTCTAGAAAATTTATAGCGTTATCGACATGCTGTGATTTGTTTTCCAATAAAATATAATTAAGTTGAGGTTTAGTGATTTATAGTGTTGTTTAAATTTTTGTACACAAACAAAGTTGTTTTGTCATTAAAACTGAAACTGATTTTACTGAAAGATCAGAAAAACGAGAAGTTGAGTTTTACAGGAGCAGTTAGTTCCAGTTCAAACACTCCCATCATTGGAAATAAATGTGCTGTAAAGCAAAAACAAAAATGTAAATAAATGACTATAAACATAAATCATTTATGATTCATGTTTTACAATGTGAACAATTTATATTCGTTTGTTGGGTCGTTGAATTGCATTTGAAAAGTTTTTGAATGAGGCATCATGCTATATATTTGCCGCTATGAAAAATCGTAAGAAATGTCTTATATCTTCAGTTTTATGTCGACGTGTTTGAAAAACTAGGAGGCTTGAAAGGCCTCGTGAAATTGACAACTTGAAAAGAGTAGAAAACGGACGTTATGGCTCTCTTAAACGATCAGAGAGCAGACCGTTGGTGAACGAGATAGCAAAAAATGAGATAGTGGCTTTCAAAGTGATAATTTGTTATATAGGGAAGAAATAGCCTAGGAGTTGGAGTTTAACCTGTCCAGGAAATAATTAAGACGCACTCAAAAGTTTTAGTATAAAGAGTTGAGTTCTTCGATGACAAAAAGTTTAACTTAGGTGGACCATTGCCCTATTTGTTGAAATAAAAATATAACGACCCTGCGTGGTACGTTATTTCACCGCTCACTGACAGGTTGACATTACTGAATAAACCTTCTTCTCAATTAAGCTTTCAACGAAGCCACATGCGTTTTATTTAACTCCGCTAAATTACTTCAGGTTATGGGCGATAGCCGAAACGAATTTCGAGTAAGAACATAAAAAATTAAATAACTCCAATAGCATTAGTTGCAGCGGCAGTGAGTTTTGTCGTGGATTTATTTGAATTTAGTCGATTTTGAGTCAAATTAGTTGTTGTGTGCAAACTAGCTGTGTGCATTGACAGACAAAATTCGTCGATATGTCGAAATCGGAATTCACTGTAGAGAAGCTAAAGGGAGTATCGAATTATCATGATTGGTGTTTCGCAATGGAAAATTTTTTGCTATCAAAGAATTTTGAAGACACAATCGTTCCTGTAACTGACACGGATCCGACAGCAAAGGAAAAAGTGCCGGACAAATTGGGCAAAGCAAAAGCATTTTTGGCACTGAGTGTGGATTCATCACTTTTTGTTCACATACGCGGGTGCAAAACGGCAATCGAAATATGGAATAAGTTCAAAACGATGTATGAAGACCGTGGACTAGTGCGCAAAATTGGATTATTGAGGAATTTGATGTCAATTCGATTGGATAGCAGTGATTCAATGCAAGCATATATTGACAACATAACCTCAACTGCGAGCAAATTGGATAGCATTGGATTTACAGTTGCCGACGATTGGATAGCTGCAATTCTATTAGCCGGCTTAACCGACGAATACAGGCCATTAATAATGAGTTTCGAAGCTAGAGCCGATACAATTTCTTCTGAAATGATTAAATTGAAATTGTTGGATACATCGCCATCGGTTGAAACGAGTAAAAGCGACAGTGCATTTTTTTCAAAGAACAACAAAAGCAAATTCAAAAAAAATTATGACGTCAAATGCTATTCGTGTGGTAAAAAAGGCCACAAAATTGCCGATTGCAGACAGAAAAAGCCGAATGATAGCGTACAAAAGAATAATCAAACTGCAAAGCAAGCGATTGGTCGATGTTTTTTGACAAAGTCGTGCAGATCAGATGAATGGTATGTTGATAGTGGAGCGTCTTACCATATGACATCCAACGAGCACATTGTGACTGATTTGAAACCATCACCAATTCAAGAGATAGCAACGGCAAATGATTCGATGATGAAAGTGAATGGCTGTGGCATTACCAAATTGAACATTAATTCAGAGGAAATCGAAGTCAAACAAGTGCTGTATGTGCCCGATTTATCAGCGAATTTGTTATCAGTGTATCGAATGGTTATACAAGGCAATACAGTCGTATTCAACAAGGATGGTTGTACGGTGTATGACAGCAAGAATGAAGTGATTGCCAGTTGTAGGCCAACGAACGGTACGTACAAATTTCAATCTGCAAAGGCCGTGTGTATGATGTCAAAAAGCGAAGAAAAGTCTGCAGAGACATGGCACCGAAGATTTGGGCACATCAATTACCAGAGTTTGAGCAAAATGAAGAACGGCATCGTGAATGGTATGCAGTTTGGTGACAAACCGTCACAACAATGTGAGATTTGTGCAATGGGCAAGCAGACACGAAAACCATTCAAAGCGAGCGAATCGACAACAACGAATTTGCTGGACATGGTACATTCGGATTTAGTTGGTCCGATGGAAGAGAAATCCATTGGCGGAGCCAGGTATGTTCTAACTTTTGTCGATGATAACAGTAGAAAGGTTTTTCTTTATTTTCTACATAGCAAATCACAAGTGCTTGAGTGTTTTATTGACTTCAAGGCGTTCGTTGAAAACCAGACTGAGCGCAAGATCAAAGTGTTCCGCACCGATAACGGCGCCGAATATTTGTCACATGATTTCCATGATTTTTGTAAGGCGAACGGCATACAACACCAACTGACAAACGTATACACGCCTGAGCAAAATGGTGTGGCTGAACGCATGAACCGTACAATTGTGGAACGAGCGAGATGCATGATATTCGACGCCGATTTAGACAAATCATTTTGGGCGGAAGCGTGTGGCATGGCAGCATATGTCATCAATCGATCAGTGTGCGCATCATTAGTTAATAAAACACCCGAAGAAGTTTGGACAGGCCAAAAAGTCGATGTTTCGAATCTGAAAATTTTTGGTTCGCCAGTAATGGTACATGTTCCGAAGCAACGACGAAAGAAATGGGATCCGAAGTCAATCAAGCACATTTTTGTTGGCTACGATAGCAACAAAAAAGGGTATAGATGCATCGACATGAAGACGAAGAAGTTAACCATCAGTCGTGATGTGATTTTTCATGAGCAGCCAGCGGTATTGTCAAAGAATGTGATTCAATTCGACATTGTCCCGGACGATTCGAAGCAAGTGAGGGAAATTGACCAATCACCGTGCAAGTCAATTGATGATTCGAATGCAGTGAGGGAGTCAACGACAGACATGTCAACGACATTTTCCGAGAATGACGATGTTGAGCAGGATCCAGATTACGAGGCCGATGTAACGATACCAGAACATCAAAGAAAATCGTCTCGAGTTCCAAAGCAACGGATATTCGAAGGGTATGTTTCTCATTTGACTATTAACAAATCAATTTTCTCTGATCCAATCACAGTCAAAGAAGCATTGGAGAGAAATGATAGCAAAGAATGGGAACAAGCAATGCAAGAAGAGTTGCATTCGCTAGCCGAAAACAATACTTGGACAGTAGTTGATTTACCAAAAGATCGAAAGGCAATCAAAACGAAATGGGTATACACTACCAAATCTGATGACTGTGGTAATGTTTTGCGGCACAAGGCACGATTCGTAGCAAAGGGGTGTGCTCAAAAATATGGCATTGAGTATACTGACACATTCGCACCGGTTGTCCGTTATTCAACGATTCGTTTTTTGGTTGCATTAGCAGTCAAACATGGGCTAAAAATCGATCAAATGGACGCTGTCACCGCATTTCTTCAAGGCGATTTGGATGAAGAAATATACATAGAGCTACCCGAGAATTATCGCGACGATGGCAATAAAAATAAGGTGGGGAAGCTGAATCGAGCGATGTATGGTTTGAAGCAAGCTGGTCGACAATGGAATTGTAAATTAGTGAGGGCATTGAAATCGTTTGGCCTCATTCAATCGAAACTTGATCCGTGCGTATTCTACAGTCAAAATATGGACTTGATTGTAGTCATTTATGTCGACGATATACTCATTTTTTGGCGCGATCCAAATATATTGGCCAATATAAAGTTATCATTGAGCAATACATTCAAGATGAAGGACATGGGTCGTGCAAAGTACTGTGTAGGTCTGCGAATAACTCAAGGAGATGGATTCATCGAATTAGATCAAGCAACGTATGCCAAAGATATTCTCGAACGATTTGGTATGGAAAATTGCAAACCAGTCTCAACGCCTAGTGAAGTTAGCATCAAGCTTCATGCTAATATGGAACCAAACAATTTGAGCGAAGAGGAATTGAGTCGCATACCATATCAATCAGCAGTGGGATCGCTATTATATCTCACACAAGGAACGAGACCTGATCTAGCATTCGCAGTCAATGATGTAAGCCGTTTTAACTCCAACTATCGCATCGCACATTGGAACGCAGTGAAGCGTATATTCAGGTACTTACAAGGCACCATTAATCTGAAATTACGTTACACAGCAAAAGGAGAAAGTTGTCTGCAAGGCTTTTGTGACGCAGACTGGGCATCTGATTTGGACAAGCGTCGTTCATGTTCGGGCTACATTTTCAAGATGTCAAACGCTGCTATAACTTGGCATAGCAAGCGACAGCAAACTGTGGCCATTTCAACGACCGAGTCTGAGTATATGTCGTTGTCAACGAGCATTCAAGAAGTGCTATGGCTAAAACAATTCGCCGATGAAATTGATCCAAATTTGGTCAAAACAGTAAACATTTATTGTGACAACCAAGGTGCAATAAATCTAAGCAGCCGAGATGCTTACCATGAGCGAACTAAGCACATCGATATTCGCCATCATTTCATACGCCAGCATGTGAATGCTTCTACAGTTACAATCAAATACAAACCGACTGAAGAGATGATTGCGGATTATTTAACCAAAGCAGTTCCAAAGGAAAAGCATAATTACTGCGTTGAAAATAGCGGATTGTGTTGAAACTTCAAAGTACAAATGATTGTGAAATTTTTTTTGTTTTATCATTGCATTGAATTATATTTTTCATCATAATCCATTATTTCATGATTTAAAGTAGAATATTAATTCAAGGAACTTTTACAATTTTTGAATTTAGTTATTTCAATCAAACATTTTTTCGATTAAAGTTTTTTGAATTTTGCTAGCTATTTTTTCAATTTAATTTGCACATTAAAGTTTTCAACAAGTGAGGGTGTTGAAATAAAAATATAACGACCCTGCGTGGTACGTTATTTCACCGCTCACTGACAGGTTGACATTACTGAATAAACCTTCTTCTCAATTAAGCTTTCAACGAAGCCACATGCGTTTTATTTAACTCCGCTAAATTACTTCACTATTTCATAAACATTGACAAGTGACAATTCTACAAATTTGTCGCAGTTATCTGAAAAAATTTCCATTTCATATTGCATTGACAGGTCGTATATGACAATTTTGTAGTGACAAATTTGTCGTTGTCAGACTGTGATCAATTTGTCCTGACAATTTTGTCACTGTCAGATAATGATATAATTGTCGTAACATTTTTGTCACTATTTGAAATTTGTAGTGAAAACTTTATTGTCATATATTTTGAAAAATTTCTAGCAATGTATGCAAGGGCCTGAATTTAGCTGGAAGAAACTATATGCGACGCGAAATTTTTCATTAAATTGAAAATCACTTATTGCAGCGAAATCATTGTAAATTCTGTCCTTAAAAATTCGAGGACGACATATTTCGCGAACTTGTTTCTCAGACTCGATATCGCTTTCACTTGAAGAAATAATATTCGACATTTTTAATTCAACTTGTCACTTTTCGACCGAAACTCAATTACCTGTCACAATTGTCAATTACATACTGACAAAACTGTAATTTGTATAACTTTTTCTGTTCAATAAAAAAATTGTCACTACAAATTAAAAAGAAATCCCTGACAATTCATTGTCATGACAATTTTTTTATGAGACGAAATTACCACGAAATTACGACAATTACGCAGATTTCCCGACAATTCTACAAAATTGTAAATTTTTCTATGAGACAGAATATAGACGATTTCCTAGTTGTCATTTACAAATTGTCACCTGTCGCCTGTCGCTGTTGTCAATGTTTATGAAATAGGGTCCTGATGGTGCTCTCAAGTAATGTTACTCAAAAATTGATCCTATTTATGGTAGCCAAGGACAAAATTTCAATACGGGGGCTCGCTCAATCAAGGTTTGGGGATTATATGAAGTATAAGCAACTGCTTAAATTTGTTTTGTTTCTGCAGAAATGGATTATACTCAACTACTTGATGAAGTTTTGGATTAAATTTAAAGAAGACATAGCCATGCCGGAATTTGTTCTTCAAAAGGAAAAAGTGGCTATCTATCGCAAAGAGTTGCTAGAGTCTCGAGGAACCACCACACTCAATTGACTTGCAGTAAATTGGGACTTAAATCCTATTGAGAACTTCCGCTCGCTTTTGTCGTCAAAAGTTTTCAGTCATTAGCCGAGTTCACACTATACAATTAGTTGGACAGACTTCGTTTGACAGATGTTGGATGGTCAGATGTAGTTTGCATTCAGACTTATCAAACTTGTCGTATGTATTCCTCCGCTCCGAACTTCAAATTTTTAAAAATTTTTTGAAAATCATCCAACAAGTTGGTCAAGCGGTCGTCTGTGGGTTCACATTATCAAATATTGGTCGTTCAAGCCAAAGTCTGTCCAACTAATTATACAGTCTGAATGAGCCTATTGCCGCCAGTTCAAGAATGTAAATGTTTTTTCAAGTAAATAGTTTCAAAACTACTTCTTTTTGGTCTTTTGTTGAGAAAAAAAATTGGCATATACAATAATAATACGATTTGTTTAGTAAAAGTTGGTTTTACTCTTCTTCATTTACTCTGAACCTAGTTATGGTTCAATTCTTTGAGCAGTATATCCTTTCTTGAGCATAAAAAGACAGAGCAGTTTAAGTGACTGTCTTTAGAGGGCATAAAACACCTTCCTTTCAAGAACCTATACTAAAAGGTTTGCTGGTTTTTTTTTGTCGAGAGGAAATCTTCAAATGACACTTGGCAGTATTCGACACCAAGTACAAGTAGTGTGGGATTCTTATCTCACTAAAAACTCCTCGTAATCAGAACCAATTTATGAACGATCGACAACAGTTTTTACTATCTCAACAGTATAATCGCTTTAGGGTAAGCTTAAACTTTTAAAGCTGCCCATGATTTTTACACCATTAGCTTGTGTGGCTTGGTTCTTCTAAATCTTACATTGCCTCTCGTAATTAATACGGACTCCATTCAGAGTTGATATATGACTATGCGTATGCACCCGCCGCCGCTGATTGTGTGATAGAGCATGTTTTCTTACTATTAATTCCTACAACCATTTGTATTTGTAGGTCACGATGTAAATCGCTATTTCTTATACACCATGGTGCATTTTCTATTCCACGAAGGACTTTGTTTTGGAACTTTTGGATGTATAAAAAAAACAAACACTGATTGTTTTCTTTATACAGCCCCATAATTGGATTCCATAGGTCCAAACAGCTCTAAATATTTGTTTATAAAACATTATTTTATTTTCGACAGATATGTCAGAATTTCTACCGAGTAACCAGTACATTTTTCTATACTTCAAGTTGAGCTCTTCCCTTTTCTTTTTGATATGCTCTTTCCATTTTAGCTTTGCATCCAAATTCATCCCAAGGTATTTGGCCGTATTGGCGTAAGGTACAGCTTGATTGTCTATGAATATTTGAACGTAACTTAACTTTTTATTTGTAAGGTTTATGTGTGCAGATTTAGCTTCATTGAGCCTGATACGCAATTTTTTGGTCAAATGACTAACGGTGTCGACGGCATTTTGCAATTTCTCAGGTTTCCTGGTGATAATTGTTGCTGATTGCCATTTTAAAGTCATTAAAAAAGATAACAAGTGTTTTATCATTAGTTTTGAGTGTTTACCACAGCCTCTATCTATCTGTCGGTTATAGCCTCAAGGGCGACGCTTGTGTCCGTTTAATTGGGAAAATTGGGTACCCTACCCGTTCACTTTTTCGAACACATATTTCCGTCGTATCTACTAAACATTCTACAGTTTACAGTTTGCTTAAAGGGAAATGGTTATTGCTTCTGCTTCAGTGCTTCCAATTCCGATCTTTTCCTAGGGGGGTTGTCCAGTCGAGTGCCTGCATTTCGTCTTTGAATTTAATATTTAAAAAACCTTAAGTTTATAAATAAGTAGGTATCAAGATCGTCTCTGATGCACTGTTTGTCCAGCCAAAAAGACTGTGAATGAATAATCAGTGGCATTCTTTAAGGGTGGCCAGCCTTTAATGTGATAATAAGTAAAGACATATGGGTCATTCCATGGTGTAACACTTTTCGACTCATAAAATTGTAAATCCTTATGCTAAAAACTACAAATCTTACAATTCAGATAAAACAACTAAAATCGTAGAGAATAAGACATTTTAATCGCTAAAATTTCATTTCAAAATTCAATTTTGACTTTATGTGCACACACATGTAACACCCGAAACGATGGAATGAACCATGTACCTACAACACCATTGTTTTGCTGTTCTTATTCCCTACTTTTAACATTTCCATTGATGTTAAAAGCGTCAAAGTCCATTGGTGTTATTTTTAAATGGTGACGACAGCTGCGTTTTTCATCTCATCAAATGCCAACATTTACACGACGATTCACCTATTTTCTTGAATGGTATCCACAATGCGATGGTTAATCTCTGCTTTGACTTGGCTTCCTAGAATTTCTATTTTCTGTTAACCAATCCATCAAATTCTACATAAACAAACCACGAATTTCTATACGCACCATGTCGATGCATTATTCCATAACAAGCTTTGTGCACAAGAACCACTCTATCGTATTACACCAACGCACGGAAGTTCTGATGAAAACAAAAGAGACAACCAAACGCATAACAAAAACCGTTTCGATAAACAACAAACAAACATGTCTACTTCATTGACTCCCAAAAGCTCCATAAACAAATATCCGCATCATCTCTCTTCGAATGCATGGCCCTATAACACAGAGACTCACTTTCATCCATTCTACTGTCAAGTTGAATAGGCTGACCTCATTTCTACTTCATTGGTTCTATCAGTTGATGACCCGTTTTCCTATTCATCATTTATCAATTGCTGGTATGTTTTGTCTATGCTTCTGCTGTTGTTGTTGTAGCCCGCCGCTTCGGGAACGCATTTCTCTTATAAGTCTAATAAAGAAGGCAGTGTGTAATGTGTAGGCGACATCTAGCATAGAAAAGCGAAAGCAGAAATCCCATTTGAAGTCAACCTCTTGCTTTGGCGTCTCCAATTTGGCTATCAGTTCTCTTTTCATTTTCCGACAAACGGCCCCTAGATGTTTGTTTGTGTTTGTGTGTGTTGTGTGTGTGTATATACCCGACGGACGGAACCTGACAGGCAAACAAGCCCGGCACCGGCAACGGCACAGGCACACATATGGTTAATTGGGTCAAGCGATAATAGTCGCACACCGTGTCGTTGTCCGCACTCTTGTGTCACATAAATGGATGTTTGGAGTACGGATAACTCATGTTCAAGTCAGCTGGCCTCTGCCGTTTAAGGGCTTCTCGTCTATTTGCGCGGCAGCATTGCCGTGTCCCGCAATGCTGTCATCGGCTTGTTTGATATGTGTGCAGGCTTGAACTGGAAAAGCTTTGCTACCGATCGAAACTATCAACAGTCATGGTCCTCAATTAAGGCTGTTACAGGGTGCCTAGAAAAAGATTATGTTTTTGGCTTTGCCACAAGAATTTCAGATTCAATTGAGTATCGATGGAATTCTAGAACCATACACAACCCTAAATACGTTTTTGAAGACTCATACCGCAGATCTACACATCGATCTGAATAGTAATTCGTATTTAGTAATTTTAATAAAAATTCAGAAACACCCTATGCCAGCGATCACAAGGAATGTTAACATAAGAGTAATTAAACAAAAAGCATAATATGAGTGCTCCCAGGCTATCGCAAAACTGAGTGCTCCCAACATGGTCCCAATGGTCTATTGATTGGCCTACTGTCCAACTAGTAAATGCTCAACAGTGTGTCCTACAATAATTTCCTTCCAATCAAGCGATATGTGTGGCATGTCAATTGGAGCGCTAAGTGACGTAGCAAAGTCAGTGAGTCGATTTGTTGTTTATGGTTGGTTATGGAATGGAAAGATATTGAGGCGGTGTGTTTTGTGTTTACATTCATTTTTTTTTTTTCACTTGTTATATGCGCTTGGGAAAAAGAGCTTGAGGCTAGCGATAGGCGGTTTTTTACGAATAATTAATTAGAAAGCAAAGTTTTGTTGCGTCTTTTTGGAGAACAGTAGCGCTGAGTAATCAAGTGGAGGCGGTTTTTTGTTTGGAAACATTGCCTTAGATTGAGTAATTGTTGATGCTTGAGTGTTTTTATGGTGTCCATTAGTAACGCTGCCATTAGCTTATCATATGAACAAGTAGATCTTAGGTAATCGAACAATCGAACATACAAGACTTCAGTTTGGGGGAAAATGAGTGTTTGTTGGGCTTTCCTTAAGACAAATGTGGTAATTCAAACAAAGGGACCTGCTGATCGTTTAGTTATTCAAGCTATGATGCAAAAGAAAATGGTAATGCAATTATTGATTTATTCTCTAAATGATTAGTAAAGTTTCTTGTCGTTCTCTTAAAACTTAAAAAGCTAGAGAAGTGTTCAGTCCAGATCAGTTTCAGAACGTGCACTACGAAAATTTTCGATGAAAGATTCGGTAATTCAGTCCAGAACCACTTCGAACCATTCGCAATGGGTATGGTAACTGGAACGGTTTGTTATCTGTAGTGGGAACTTCTACGTTTCTAAAGTTTTGTCTGCATCCTTGAAGATTTTTGTCTGCGAGGTAAACCCTATTGGTTTTCATCATTGCATTTCATTAATTCTCATGAATGGAGTAAATAATGGATTGTAGATACAGTGTAAGGTTGCGAGATTGTACTGTGGCGTACTTAAGGGGTTAGGGTTAGTCAGAATTTTCACAAAATTGATTTTTGTTTTTTTTTTGCATTTTTTTAAATTATTGTTTCTTAAAAACATTCTCTGCAAGTTTGAAACGAATCCGACAAATATCTTTCGAGCTATTCAGCTTTATTTTCAGATTTTGTTACTAAACATAAATCGACTGTAAAACTTTAAATGCGTTTTTCTCAAAACTTTTTTTTTGAATTGGTGACCACTGTATCTAAAAAACCGCTCGATAGATTTGAATGAAACTTATAGAGCTTTTAAAAAACATAAAAAACTAGTGCCTGATCGAAGGACTTCTTTTTTTTAAACTTCGATTTTTCATAAACAATTAATTGTTGGTTTTCTTCCGAAAATCAGAAAAAAAGACTTCCTGAGGGCGCCATTTTGTTAATATTGAAACAAAAAATTAAAAACCTTCGATCAGGCACTATCTTTTTATGTTTTCTGAAAGCTGTATAAGTTTCATTCAAATCTATCTAGCGGTTTTTGAGCTAGAGTGGTCACCGCAAGGACCCATTATTAAAACGTGTTCAACTTAGACCGCCATAACTTGTAAAATAATAAATTTTTTTGTTGAAATTTTAGTGAAATAATGTTAAGGTATAATGAAATAAACTTATGTGAAATAAACTTAATTACTAGTAAAAAAAAATGGCATTTTTCACGTTCCTGACTGCCCCTAACCCCTTAATAAAGATTATTAGCTCTTATAATACCAGTCAAATACTACATCATAATGTTGAGACAAGAGGTCCTGGTTATACAAATAGTCAAACACACGGATGCCAGAATTATAAATACACGTGTCACAAAAATGCTTGAGTAATCCGTGTTTTTTGTTGAAGTTATCAGTTTTATTTAAGTTATTTTATTATTATTAAGTTATTTTATTTAAGTTATGCTCTTTAATAAAAATCAAGAAACTTTTATGTCATGTCTCTGTATGTGTTGTGTGTGTGCGTATTATTTCAATGGGAATGGAAAAAGTTTTTTAAAAAGATTGAATTTTAGGTATTAGCTCTAATATCTGCAACTAGGCTAAAATTGAAAAATTTGAATGAAGCAACAAACATTTGAGTATGTTACCAAGCTTAAGTTGAAGCCATTTTATTGGAACTATAGGGTGGCTACTGGGCTCCTTTTTTGGTTCCTTGTGTTAAAAGTTTGGCAGCCAAAATGCGGTGTGTGTGGTATCCGCTAATACATATGTACAACCATAAAAGTCTTTGTACTTTCTTAAGGAACTTGAAATAGTTGCCCGTGTATTTCGTTTGTCTCCGTGTACTTCGTGTTTATTCGTGTAATAAAGGAATAGTGCATGTCTGTCGAACCCACTTGTGCTTTTCAAGGTTGCACTAATAATTTAAATTTCTTGTATTCGTGTTCTTAAAAAACACGTAGGTACCATTTTAGACACTTTTAATCGCCTTAGTTCTAAAAACCCAAAATTTTGTATGGCTACTTTGTATTTTCGTTTTTGATAGCTGGAAAAATGTTTGCCTGTCCTCCTTCACAACCACATCGAATCCGTTGATCTTCGATGCTTCGCCCGATTTATGCATGTTCTTAAATCAAAATGAAAACAATCATTTATTTGGATGGTTTCGACGAACTTCATGAGCGGAACACTAGTGTGAAGCGAATACAAAGGTTGGAGAGCTGTGATTCCTCTTCAATGCTCGTAGTTCGTAACGAGGTAAAGAAAAAAGAAGAAGAAGAAACAATTTGATCTTTGAAATGTGAATGGGCAATTCACATTCTACAATTAGATGGACAGACTTTAGTCTGAACGATCATTGCTGGGTAATGTGAACCCTCAAACTGCTTGTCTAAATGGTTGCATACTTTTCAAATATTTTTGAAAATGTTGATGTTGGTCAACTAGCTGTATACAGTGTGAACTGCGCTCATGTGAAATTTGAGCTGGTAGGTCCCCGTTTTCAATACTCCGTCTTCGCTGATAAATATCAGGGGAGAAAATCTGCTCTTTGGGCTTCATAATAATCCTGTCATGTATCGGGGCAGATCAATTCAGATACTAAACACTTTTCCATCGAACCTTTTTTGCTCGATTGGGTGCTCAACATGTGAATGTTTTAAATCTTGAGGTTTTAAAGTTATTGGTGAACTTCTTAGTTCTAAGTTTTGCTTGGGTTATTGCGACTTCTAGTTTCTCACCCGATGTATTTTCTGAGTCTGTAGATAATTTGGTGGTACCCGTGGTCTGATGGATAGCATATCCGCCTGTTAATCCAGAGCTTCGAGTTCGAATCCCAGCAGAGGCAAAAATGTTTTTTCTACGGGTATCGCCTTTCGTGAAGAATTGGCAAGTCCTCCGTTAGTAAATTCATGGCCATTAAATCTGCTTTCCCGATTAGCCGTTCGGAATAGAAATAAAATTGTAGGTCCCTTCCATTCCCTCTCAAGTCATGGTTGTGGGAAATGCGCTAGGCCGAGGGGCTACTTCCTCTGTTGCGCCACCCTATTTATTTTTTTATTGAGATAATTTAGTTGTACGTAGTTTACTGGATAGATTTGGTTTCCATAGGATATTTTATAATTTACGCAGACTTGAAGGGATTGAAAAACACAATCCGGGTGTTAGGAAATAAGAACAGAATAAGAAAGCAAATGCCGATGAACATTATTCTTAAATTTCTGTGCATTGTAATTTGTGGGGAAAATTGTGTTCGGTTTAGCATTCCACATTGGGGTTGAGCGGCTAAAATATGAATTATTGTGCTTAACTGTACGAACGAAACTGGGGTGAAGAGAGATCTGATGCGCATTCCTTGCCAGGCGGGTATTGCGGCATAATTGTTTGAGAGGAGGAATCTAACCGGCTGCTTCACTAGAGAACTCTCTGTAAAAATAGCAAAAAAAAAAGGAGAGAAAATGAAACGTTACGATGCGGTGTTCCAGAGATTCAATTGAATCTACAATTTATCTCTACCCTATCATATGAATCATTTGAGTACTACCACTGTTCAAAATGCTCCATACTTTGCTTTTCGATAGAAGCCAGAACTTAGTATTTATTCATTGTCATAATTAAATAGTTTTTTGTTTTAATGAGTTTTTAATTCAAATATTTTTGAGTTTTAATTTTATTGCAACGAGGGGGAATCTCATATAAATGAGTTTTTTATGAAAAACAACTGCTTTTTATGAAAAACAACTCAAGGGAACAAATCAATCTTATAACCAAAGATCTAGAATTACTCAACTTTTGTTACTAATGCTCACTACTTCTACATTATTTAGCAGAAACGTCGAGTTTAATTCCACCCTCATTTCCATTGAATTGACGTTAGGTAGTCGCTGCGAAGGGCTGAAGGATGGCTCGCTGATGTATTATTTCTTAGCCTAGTACTCACGAAAAATACTTCGTAACACTTTCTGGCTTTCTTTACTGACCGAAAAAAACTGGCTGCTCACTCAACTTCAAATTAGATCTGCGATTCAGTTGTTCATTAAACCAAATTTCTTCTGTCATAGCAAACACTTTTTCTCAGGTTGATAGCAATCACAAATAATGTTTATATTTACGAAAACACTTTGTTTATAATTTGGTGCTAATGAATTCGCAACTACATACTTCCTTTCATCTTCTTCCAACTTTTTTACTTTTGCTTATTTCTACCTTGAAAACTAAGATAAGGAAAAAACAAAAACATTCCCCAAAAACCACTCCGAATCATACACAGCCAAAATCTGAGGTCAGTTGTTTATGCAACGCGACACTAATAACCTGCAAATGACAATCATGTTAATCGGAAGCAAATTACCGCTATACGACCATCGTCATAGTCACGCTAACTGACAGCCAACACAGTTTTGCGCATTCGATTTCGAAATGTTTTCTTGAATAACGGGCAACCATAATAATCATCTTTCACCCACCGCCGCACCACCATAAACAGCACTCACCTCGCTACTAAAGTGGCTAATTGAATACACAACTCTTTGGACGAATGGCCCACCGATTGCCATTTAACCAGTGCGCCCAATTCATTTACACGGCGCTCATAAATCCGCTCCAGGCGAAATGGTTTCGCGCCACACACATATGCGACTTTATATGGGAGATTTTATGTCGACGAGTGGTTCCACCTACGCTAATTCCTGTCTCCATCTCCATTGAACCGATGGATCCACGTCAGGTGGTGTTTGTTATTTTTTCGGTCACTGTTTTGGAAAGAAACGGTGTTACCCACCGTCCCATTTCATTCACCAGATCGAGCATAAAATGCATTGCCCCTCACGCGCCGAACATGCCGTGAAACGTGAATGAAATCCTACGCGGAAAATCACGTTTTTCTTATTTTTATTTCGGGGCACTCTGGACGCACGATGCTGCCAGTTGTTGCGTGTGTAGCAGGATGCGGTGCTAATATAATCGGCAGCCCACATTCATTCTCCGTTCAAATTTTTTTTTTGGAATGGGCACTCTACTCGTATATATGTATTCTGGTTCACTTTATGATTTCTTACCTGGCAAAACGTTTGTCGTGCACTTTTACCATGTGACAGCCATAAAGTGCTGACAGTTGGCATAGGGAACCATGCATAATAATCCAGTGGCAGCGGCAGTAATGTAGTAGTTGTTATTTGTTTTGAAACCCAAGAGTTGAACCGTGATCGTGTTTCAATATTGAAAACACACAAACCTAAGTGCCGTAGCCGCGTTTATATTTTTGGAATCTCGGTCAAGAGTCGCTAAACACGAAAAGTCTCATTCACATTGGGTTTTTGGATAATGCTTGAGAATTGACCTAAATAGATGGCGCTGTGGTGTTGTTCTTTATACATGCAATACAAACTAATCAGAACATTTATTGGATTTTCGGTTAAGTGGGTGAACTTGAATTTGAAGCCATTGCATGTATCATGAGACGATGCGACGGACGGAACCAGCAAGTGACTGGTTTCTTTCTTTTTGGATTTCGATTTCCGGAGAAAACTGATTATACTGCGGAGAGACATTAACACGATTTGATTAACGACCTACGAACTTGTGTTTGCTTTAAAGTGAATGAGGACAAACACACAAATAAGGTCTTGTAATTGAGAAGCATGACAGAAGTATTGGCTGTCATTAGATGTCGCATGAGTTTGTTGTGATTGAGAAGTAGGCACTTTTGACATCTACAAAGGGAATGTTTTGTTAGCATGGATTTCGATTATATACTTCGTTTACTTTTAAGTTTATTCAAATGGGAGGCATTGTTGAGGGAGCTTGAGAACTTCTCATGTGAATGATTTTTATTGAAATTTTTTTATGATAAGCATTTTTAGTGCATAGGTTTAGCAACGCATACTAGCCGCCTTCTTTTGTAGATAAATTAGCGGGTGGTCTAGATACTCATGTTGCTATTGGGTTCGTTCGTTGAAACCCTGAAATTGCGTTTTTTGAAAAACCTTAATTCACCATGAATACCAAATTGAGTGTTTTATGACCTTGGGTTTGCAGTCAACTCGCCATGAAGTAGGCCTGGTTTTTGCTGGAGCGAGTTCAGGAAATGAACTGGGCTGTCAAATACAAATGTTTAGTATTTTTCTTTAAATGACAGGGATGTTTGTTGATTTTGTGATCTAGCGTTTTTTTGAGAACTGAAAAACCAGTTTTTTATTACTGTTCATAGAATTGTCAAAGAAACCTGAGTCAACCCTTGGTAAAGTTCAGCGAGCAAATATACTGTAAAACCATAGGACCACCACAATCGTGGTCCAGGCTTGAATCCTATATTAGAATATTATTGCTTTGAAAAAATCTCCAACATAACAAGCAAATTCTTGTAAGTCCCTTCCATTCCTCAGGTGAATGATTGAGAGAAAAGTGATTTAGAATTTTTGTGATTCTCGACAACTTAATCTATGATGTGTTGACTTTGAAGAAAATATTCCCATGAGCGCAATGGTTAACTTACTTTAACTGAGTTCTTCTAATGATACCAATATGCTTTGTATTTTAAAGGTTTTCGAGATTTTCAAGGATTAAGGTGAACTTTTGATGAATTTGGTCAGATTCTTTCAAAGTAAATCGCCTACCAAAGTGGGAAATTCACAGCAGCTGTCTTACAATAAAACATAGGAGGTTGAAGACCACTTCACATAAACAAAAAGAGTGTTACAAATTTACATCTCATTCCAAAGGCAGGAGGACTCCCTAAAATGTTTAGTTGGCCATTTTGATTGTTGTATGTGTTTGGATTGAGATTTTTGACTTCTATTCCTTTTTCGATTGACTTGATGATGTTTTGTGATGTTACCTGTTCAGTAGATGTATAAAAATGATTGCGATATTGAAAAACTCTCTAGAAATTAAGCTGCACCATGTTAAGAACATTCCAGTTGGAAGTCTCAAAATCAGAAAACCCTTGGATCACGTGGGCTGTTTTAGAGTTGAGTACTGTGTGGTACTTTCAGAATTGTGTTGAATTGAATTGAATTGAATTGATACATCGAGTTCCATTCCTCGTTTACTTACCTATTTAAGTGGGGATTTCAGTTCGAGGTGAACCTTGGACCTCAACAAACATCATCCATATAGTGAACTCAACTTTGGGCCAGCTCTCTCCAGCACTCTTAGTTGATTGAGGTCTTCCTTTACTTGTTTGTGTCAGCTAAAATGAGGTCTTTCCTTTTCGAGATTTTCCTACAATATGCTTTCGAAAACCTGTCGAGACGGAGCTTAGATGTCTATAAGCTATACATGTTCCAGCAGTAGCGCGATGTGTGCTCTTCTGGCTATACTAACGTCGCGGTACAGCTCATACTGCTCTTTGTTGTATCTTCTTCTCCACACATTGTCTTCACACACCAAAGATCATTCGGGCTGTCTTTCTTTTCAAACGACCAAGGTTTTCCGCATTCGCTTAACATAAGGTCCTTGCTTTTGTGCTGTATAGCAAGACTTGGATGATCATAGTCTTAAAAGTGGTTACTTGGTTGCAGCTATTGTCAAGTTGGAGTTATTCTCGTCTGATTTCTGCACTGATGTGATTTTCCGCTTTTTTCCATATTCTTTGTAGACGGAGTCATGTACTACCTTCAAGTTATATTTGTCTGTTATAACGTTTTGTCCAATTCGTCGATTACTCGCTCATAATAATGCAGGATTTTTCTCAATGTTGGTTGAACTGAAACAATTTTCTTTTTTCAAAATCACAACCTTTATAAGCAATTGACACGGCCAGGATTTCAACGTAAAAGACGTTGCGGTATTAGGAAGTCCAAGAGTTACCCATTTTTATCTGTCAGTTCTTGTTTGTAAAATCAAAGTCACTTGTAAATCACCTAAGCGTCCACTGTGTTCCGTATCTCGTTTGCTTTTGCTAATAGTTTATCTCAAATGCTCGTTTGAGAATTAGCGTATTTTCAAACTGGTCATCTTTTTCGTTTTTCAACACTGCAACCTTCTTAGCGCAACTGTCTTCACAGTCAGAATTTTAAAGTGTAACATTTCTGTGCTCAGGAAGTGCAAGAGTTTCTGACAAGAGGACGAGAGTATTAATTCAACAATGTTGTCCATTTTGGGAGTGATTTTTTAAGATGTGTAAATCAAATCGTTAAGCATTCTGAGCAAACTTTGCCGCACCTAAAAACTGTCCGATAACGGGCTGTGTTTTACCTTTTAGGTTTTCATTTCGACGTGTTGTTAGCTAATCACCAATTTTTATTTTATTCCTGTGCAAAGAGATGAACGATCAGAGTTAAGGGTTTTGAATAAGACTTTCAATGGCCACAAACTAAATTCAACGGGGAACCTCACCTGGAATCTTTCGGTGCGCATTTTATTTGCCAGTTTAAAAATTATGTTACGACATTTGGAAATAACCGTCTAATTCAAAGTTTCACCAACAATTTTCAATCCAAAGCCATGAAATAAAGCTGTCGATTCGGTGCGAACTGTCCCCGATGGCAAAAGAGGTTGTGGTCAGATGTTGGGACATCAGGGCTTTTCCACTTAACTTCATCCCTGTTTGTTCACCTATGGTTACTGTGGTCACATAAGCAGTGCCTTTGCTTTCAAACTCTTTTTTTTTCATACACTATAACTCCCCGAGTTCTATGACAAGCAATCGATAACAACTCTCAAAAGGCAACCGCACAACTTCTTGATCAAAAGTCAGACAAATTACTTGGAAACATGACTCTCCCAACAAGCCCATTTTCCATTACCCATCAGCCATCAGGCTCTTGAAATTCGACTCCACAAACATTCGCTTTCGAAGTGAAATTCACAAACAAACTCCTACATAATACGAGTAGTCCTTTAATTTTCTCCAAACACATGTTGACAGTTGTTTTAAATAAATGAAATGCGACACCCCACTGACTCGCCACACGACTAATTATTCTCCAGATTGCACAACAATGGAGAAAACAAGAATCACCCCCATTTGCAGTTATACCTACCTTCACATGAATGTCATGAATGCACCCTTAAAATGAAAAGGAAAACAGAAAACACATTCGCAGAATGTCAAGGTAGGTATGTAGACTTTTGCGCGTCATCAAGTGGATATTTCGTTGGAACTGAGAACTGGCTTTTGTCACATAATGCCTCACGTCATGCCCTCCGGACACAACATATCGTTGTCGTTATGCTTCGGTGGCCTCTGTCTGTAAACGAAAAACTGTATATGCAATTTTTGGTCCACCCCCTTACAAGGAGGTGAGGTTTCATGACTTGTAACACACAACAATTGCTTTGGCCCGCAACGTTTATTACGCGCAATGAGCATGCGTAACAACGACGACAACAACATTGTTCTTTGGAATTGTGGCGCATATAGACACGTAACGCTCCACCATGCGTGCCGGACATAATAATTGACGCCGCCGCTGCTGTCTCTGGTCTCCCGGTAATGAATTGTAATCATATGCCCCAAGAGGTTCGGCTGTGTAAAGTTTTTCTCTCGCAAATTGGAAAAAATAATAAAGCAAAAATTACAAAGTTTAACAATCTTTACTTCAATCTTGTCCCGACGAATGAAAGTTGTTGTCCTTAAAAGGAGCTGGCGCACGTATAGCGCCGCCAACCGAGACGGGACACGGATACGACGTGTAGGTGGCTTGATGATAAATTGCAAAGACTGGTTCACTGCCATTTTTAGAGGTTGTCAACATGCTGTTAAGAGTTCTTCTTGTGGTTTTTGCAGTGTTTTTTTGTTGCTGCTTTTGTAACTTTTCATTATGTGATTTCTGGAGCATGTATCGTTAACAACATGTGCGCAATTTAATGTGAAGAGCACCCAGCGTTCCGGGAGAAGGGTTCTCTTCATAATTCCAAGAGTCTTCTAAGGCGTGGGTGTTTAGTGCGACAACAAACTCCACAAATAGGCAAGCGAAACAAAATTGATCAAACCGTGACTCCTAAGCAAATGCATTTGACATCTGACCGACGACGACCCTAACGCCAATTCCAATAGAGATGCTCTCAATCGAACAAGAAATTCAATTGGTTATCTCCAGACAAACAGCCGTTGTTTGACTAATTAGAGGTCACTGCTGAAGATCAAGTAGAGCCTCGTCATCGTCGTCGTTTCACATGATTGCTCTCGGAAATCACTTTGCCCCGGTTTTGATTGAACGGGAAATTGCAATTATTGCAAACCCAACCAGAACAGCGAAACAATCACTTCAATACTGCGGAATCTGTTGTGGTGTTTGTTCGATTCTTCTTTTATGATGAATACTCCTATACCATTGGAGGCAATATTCCAATCTCTAATCTCCTTGAGCAATTATTATGAAATCATCTGACGCGACATCATTCATGAAACCTGCCCGTATGATGATGCTGATGATGACGACGCGACGATGGCATTTTGTGTTCTATTGTTGCATGAGTCGATGCGATGTGGTGTTGTTGGTGACTATACCAGGAAAAAAGCCCAAAGACACTTCTTCGACTTTCATCCCAAACGAGGCGAGTGATTTCAGCCTCACTTTGGAGAAGAGTGAAGCGCACTTGATGTGCATTCGTGAAATGTTTCATGTTAATGGCGCGAGCAAATTGCCAGCTGGCTTAGAGATGAAACATTATCGCGTGGGTTGCTAACTCTCGTCTGGTCTATCTATGGAAAAGAAAAAAAATATATGCAACTTCTCCGGTCTCTCCCCGCAGCTGTGTCTTTCGCCATGGCATTCGTTCATAAATGACTCAATTAGCGGAGCAGCACACGTATAGAGATGAACACAACAATAGGGACTTTTGGAACAGTGCTCTATAGCCATCACGAGTTGAGTGCGATTCGAATGGCTGTTGGATGGCATAGAAGCGACTTCAGTTCCGCTAATTAAAAACGCTTGTTAGGTCTGGCGAGGCACGAAAAAAATGGTACTGGTAAGTAGGGAAGGAGGAGGCTTAGAACTTTTTTTTCTTGAATGGAACAGGGAACATCACTAATGGTTGGAAAGAAAGTTCCTTTACAGGGTCTTTCAGAGGAGGGAAGCTAACGTAGAGAGATATTTTAAAGTACGAGGCAAATTTGGTTAAAGTTCCACAAATTAATACCTGCAACCCAACTTTCAGGTTGCTACATAAGCCAATGGAAAGATGAATGAAATATAAAATATTTGAAGTAGGTTCAGGTTGGAGAGCGCCATTTTGTGTTCTGTTTAAACCAGCTTGCTTTTTTAAAAATGGAATTTCACAAAAAAACTGTCTTGGTTTGAGGAAAAGTCCGCCAATTCAATGGTAGCTCTTTCAATCAGAAATATTTTATGACAAAAAATTTGGAAATAGTGGCTTCAAAATAACTCAAAAGCTTTTTGAAAAGTGGTTGTGAACTGAAAAATTTAGCTTGTTGACTTGTACGGTGCCAAAATTTAGGGTTTCGCACTTCCTCTTTTGATTTTAGGCTAAAGCATCTACGCTTCGTTTCATTTATTAATCTTATTTGAATTTGTTAAAAAAAAAACTAGTTAGAAAAAACCTCTGAAATTGAGCAATTGAAATTTATTTTTGCAGCCAAAAGCATAATTGCCAAGACCTTTCAATTGGCTTTCTGTTATCACCTTTCCACTGGTAGGGGGATAGTACTAATGCAAAGTCAGAAATGAAATTTTACTTATTCAAGTCAATCGGCCTTATCGAGGTTACCGTCGGAGCGGAATTCTCTCCGATCGGAGACATTTTGCTTCGTGGTAGTTTTCCGATCGGATGATCCGACGTTCTCCGATAAGTTTTTGTTGCGGGGATTTTAGTTTGGGAATGCAATGCATTGCCGCATTTGTGAAAAATTTCTTACGAAGACAACTACTTCGAGGCAAATTTGAATCTCCGAAAAAAATGCGTTGCGGAGAAAACTCCGCTCCGACGGTTACCCCGATAGGGTCGAATATCTGCCATCGTTGCCTATGTGGTACAAAATATAATGTTGCTTGTCCCACTCAGTTAAGTTAGCAACACCAAAACTTCACTAATTCGTGTTTATAGACATGCTCAAAAATTTAAAAAATATCCATATTCGAAAAAATGTGCTTTCTATTTTATCTGCTTCAATTGACAAAAGCGAATGCAAAATTCGCAACTTTTTGAAATATTCAGATTTCAGGAGTGGGGGAGGGGGGGGGGATTTGGCATAAGCCACGGAAATATGCTGAGCCAGGGTCAGCATAGAAGCTGGTGGTTTCGTCGTTGGCTGGCATTACTTCTTCGTCCAAAGCGCGCAACACGCTTAAGGGCCAACTATAATGCACTTAGCTCAGCTTAGGCTAGTGTCAAAAACCAGACGAAAAGTTTCCGAAAGTGTTCGTTAAACAAAGAGCAACTATAATGGATTCTGGCTACTTAACATGTAAACATGCGTTGAGCTGATTTGAGTTCAGTTGATACCACAGAAGAGATACACAAAAAAAAGGCAAACCACACCACACAATGTAGACAAATGGCAGTTGCGGAGCAAGAGAAGTGTTTGTTTTCTCTCTTCTTTTCTTCCCCTATGGTTGATACGTTTTAAATTTGACATTTACGTAAGTTCGAGCCAATCCAATGGCTCTTGCTTAATTGCGCGAAAGTGAGCGAAATTTAACGAAACTGAGTAGAACGTCTATTATAGTTACTGTCATATAAAATAGTGTATTGGCTCGCTCGCGTAAGTAGGCGTAAGTTCGGCAAAGTGCATTATAGTTGGCCCTTTAGGTATCTTGGCTCAGGGTGTCATACCTCAGTGGTCATCCTTCTCACCTGGGGATTATGGTGGTTGCTGATACTTGAAGCCGTTTTCAATACTGTCGATAAGACGTATTGGTCCAAGGGCGTCATTTTGGCTGTCTCGTACAGATGTTGGTTACTGTATAATGTCTCTGGCACTGGTGGTTGAAAGCGAGGTCGGTGCTGTGTCTCAGAATCTTCCTTTCGAAAATGAGGAGATCCTTCATCGCGGTCTTCGAGATGGTGAACCAAACTGGGCTTCCGTAGTTGACGACAGGTCTCAGCAGTTGCTTGTACTAATTTTGTTGGCTGAGAAAAATAAGCCGATGATAGTGCCTTTTCCGAGACGCCTCCACTTTTCAATTCGGATAATACTTTGGACAGGATCATCTAAACTCAAAATTCCAAAAAGATTTCGTTGAAAGACAACTTGAAAATTTTTTAAAATCGTCGTATTATTACCTCTTAAGATATATACATATTTAAGAAGTGTGCAAAATTTCAGAAGGATCGGTGTAACAGCCGCGAGATATTTTGCACACCGACTTTAAAAATACTAGTTTCGAGTTAACGCCTGGCACCACAACTGTTCCGGGCATCGAAAAACAGCACACTGAATGAATGGTTCCCCTCAAAAATATTCCGTTTGAAGCGTCATTAGAGCAAGCTCCCCTTCCCTGGACACTAAAGAAGACCTCGAGCTACCTGGAACCGATCATAAAACGAGCAAAGATGCTGAGCGGCCGGGATCATTGTCCGTCCGGCCGGCCCCCTCTATTCGCTCGCCGTACATACCTGCTCTAAGATCACTGTAACTTTTCGAATTCAACTCGGAATGAAAAATCGATTTTATGAAAACGCCCAGGACTTACCCCTCCCTTAAGTACAATTTTTTTCACTTCTTATTCGCGTGCCATTCATTGGTTGGTTTGGATACAACACTGGTTGTCGTTTCTATCTACGAATCTTTTGACAGTCGCTTTAGCATAAACGACTATCTGACAAAACGCTGTTTTGTTCTGCGTATTTTTGAACTGTACTTTGCATCTTTGTTCTTCTTTGATATCAAGTGGAATTTACACTGTCAAAGATTTGTCATTCATCGGGTGACATCTTTCGCAGGATGACAACTTTTGTGGGGCCTCATAGAGATTCAAAAACCAAGACGAAGCTTGCGGTATAAACAATAGGACGTTGAAACGTTGAACAAGAAAATAACGAAAGTTGATTTACTTGAAAGTTTGCGCATGGTCCTCTAGAACGAGCTGTTACGTGTGTGGGACCGATCGCAGTGATGTGATGGCCTGCGGTTCTTTGCTACAAATGTCGTAATGTGTTGCCACCTTAAGAGTTCATTATAAGTTTAGTGTATTTTTGTTTCAATGAAATTACTACAAAAAAAACGACAGTCTTAAGATAGGAACATCAATTGAAATTGTTTAGAGCTTTAAATTGTTACATGTACAATGTACATGGTACATATGTCCCTCCCCTTTTAACATTCCTAGAACACGTTCAAAAAAGTTTATGTTTTTTAAATTATAGGAACTGGACATCTCTTCTGGTTTTCATCTCTTCTTATCCTCTTACGAAAAGTATCAATTGGCTCCATCCTGATTCCTGTGTGACACCCAAATCAATAACTTTTCACTGCACCATGGTAACAGCGCACTCTCCCAACCACATGATATAAATTTTCCAACCGGAATGCCTCTTTTGGCTTCAATTCAACTCATTTTCAACGCAATATGCTTGTTCATACATCCTCCGTGTTGTGTTCCATCATTGCCCTACATTTTCATATTCCCATCTGCAGCACATGCTTTCTTCCCATGACACAACCAGCATCCTTTTATGTCCTGTTTTACATAAGGTCCCATTACCAAACAGTGTGCAACTGTTCCCATTTCATTAAGTTTTACTTCAAATCCTTTTATCTTCCAAACTTACTTTCTCCCACGTGCCGAAGGGTATCCTTTTATAATAAAAAAAAAAAGAACAAAAACATTTAACAAATCGTCCATTAAAAAACTATCCGCACTATTTAACGCTGAAAGAGGATTAACTTCTATAAATAACCATCTCTTCTACTCGTACAAGACGAAAAAAACTCAGAAGCACCCTCATCTCGGTGCTCTGTTTACAAGAGTTTCCCCTTCAGTTCTGCACAATTAACTCTCAAAGTTCAATAAACCCAAACGCAGCACAACAACAACTATAACAGGAAGGTGCGTCGCACTACTTCCCATAATCTTAACTTCTCAACACAATCGATAAGATTGTCGAGTAAGGGGTGTCTTGAGTTGAAAAGAAAAAACCTCAATCCCTTACAAATCCAACCGCCGCCCTTGTGGAAATCCGAAACCCTCTCTCATAATCTTCAAAGAACAACTTTGGGTGGGTGTAGAAGGCAGAAGGCATCCTGATTTCTGCACGATGCACGAACTCAAGTGCATTTTACCCGTTGTATGCCAAAGTGAGGACAGCGCATGCATGGTGTTCTTTCTGCAGAAAGAACCACCCTTATTCTGAAAGAGACGTTTTCGCTCATCAGTGCACTCTCTTTTTTTGCTTTTTTGCTTTTCCTGCAACAGTGCCCGTGCTACGCTGCCATTATTTTCTTTCTTTCTTTTTTTTGTCGAAGTTTTCCACGCTTGCCTGACTCGACTCGAAACTCGAAAACAGCAGCACACAAAAAACCACATGGAGAATGGAACTCCGGTTTTTTTGGGGTCTTCCTATAGAAGCTATAGATACCACTTCATGCAGTGCTGTTATAGAAACTAGTCAAGTCAGATTGTGCGGGCGTGTTGGTTGTTTGTGCGGATCGGGTGTGTTTACAAAACAGTCATAAAAATCGGTTTTTCTCATTTTCTCTATAAATTCTTTTAACATTGTCATGTCCACCTACCTGCAATCAAATTGAATTTGGAATTAAACTCGGATTCAATAGCTGCAAGTGCTTGCCCCTAACTCAGAGTAGAGAATTAAATCCAATTGAATCTTTTGTTTCATTGTTTCAAAAGTATCTTGTATCTCGGTGTTCTTTCCTTTTTTTTTTGTATTCATTTAAGTTGAGTCATTACATTGGGAAAAATGTGTAAAGTGCGATTCACCTGTGGATTAATGGTGTTTATGCTGCTTACGTGATTTGAATATGTATTTGTAATTATTTTCGTTTTGTGTTGTGCACTTATCAACAAACAGAAAAAGGAGTACACTTAGTCACTCCTGGAGACGAGCCCATTCGATTGGTTTTATTTTTGGATTATGTTTTTGATTGACTGAGAAGGAAGAATTTCTTGGATTACCTTGATGTTATCACTCACACGCAGCAGCGTGAGTCTTTGGTAAGGATGTCGAACTGACGACAGTTTAAGGGAATTATTGTTCTTTTCTGATAGATTGCATGTCAATTTCACATTATTGAAATGAAACATAACCCCGCGAATGAAAGGCTTGTTAATTGAAATTGTTCGTTCTCCTAGCTGCTTAATTGACTCTGTTTGAAAGGTTCTTGTATTTTTTTCTCTCTGTTAATAAGACGTGATTATTTGTATTTTTTGTATTTTGTTTTTACATGTGGGTACCTATAGTATAATTATATCGACTTTTCCGGCATAACATGTGTACTGTGTGGTATTGATCACAAGCCGGCTTAAAGAGGATGGCTGGCAATGGCTAAGTGGAATTTGTATTTCGTACAAAAAATAGTAGCTCATACTAAGTACGCCTTTTGAAAATTCTGGTCTACAAAATTCTACTAATGGTAAATAATCAAACAACGATATTCAAGAATTAACGAGTCAGAGTCACATGAATTGTCTCACAAAGAAAACAAGGGACCTTTTAATTACTAAGTAGGATTTGTGTTTCGGTCTCTCCAGAGAGTGAAATTGATTGTTTTATTTAAATGGAATGGGATAGTAGGTATAGGTGCATACAAAAAAAACTTAATGTAAGTAGGGTTTGAGGGGAATAGGGGAGTTCGGGTTCCAGCGTAAAATAAAACATTTTTTTGTAACTTTTATTATGTAAGGATCGGTTTATTTTATTCGCACTTTTTGTGCAATATTGAGTATACTTTAAACGATTTTGTATAATTTTACTATGCAAAAATATTGAGGCATTAGCCGATATCAGAGCTTCAGCCAGAACGCCTTTAAAAAAAAAACGTTTTAAGGAGTTCACTGTAACTTAGCAGGAAATGTTCGGAAATGAAAAAACCAATAAAATTTATGTAAATGAAAAAGTTTAAGAATAACAAAAAAAATTAAATTTTTTTGCTATGGTTTTTACCTGGAGTTGAATCTTGTTTATCGAGAAAAAAGTCGTAAAAACATAGAAGATCTATTAAAATTTAGTAAAATTATTATCAAATATCCCCACAAATTCTACGATAGTTTTTGCTTCCATTTAAAAACTTTTGGTAGCCTCATAAAGTGTAAACTGTTATTTTGCACCAAAATTTCCGCAATTTTGTGGGCAGGAAAAGCCCTTAATTTAAAAAAAAGTTAAATAAACTCAGAGTGGAAGTTTTCTGTTTCTAGAAAATGTTGAAAAAGTTTGAAACAAGTCGATCAAATATTTTTAAAGTGGCAGTGAACATGGACTTTAAGAGCCAGCCTTTCTACCTCGGTTCTCTCCGTAGATTGGCATCCTCATGAATCTTAACTTATTCGGAATAGGTACCCACGATAAATACGAATTGGCATTAGCTTACTTACGTACATAGGTGGGCATTACAGCTCGTGGTGAACCTGAACCTTAACCAACATCTTACGCCAACAATTTCGATTTCAGTCAAGCTCTCTCTAGTGTTGCTCTCTAAGTCGGTTGAGCTCTTCTTCCACTTGATTGCGCCTTGAAGCGTGAAAAAATGCCATTTTTTAATAATTTTTTTTTTTACTAGTAATGAATTTTTTATTACAAAAGTAAAAACGTAGTATAATTTCATCATATTTTAACATTACTTCACCAAAATTTCAAAAAAAAAAATACTAACCATTTTACGAGTTATGGCGGTTTTAAGTTGAACAAGTTTTAAAAATGGGTCTTTGCGTTGCCAACTGTAACTCAAAAACCGCTCGATAGATTTGAATGAAATTTATACAGTTTTTAGAAAACATAAAAGCTAGTGCTTGATCGGAGCTTTTTTATTTTGCTTCAAAATTAACAAAATGGCGGCTTCTGGAATTTTTTTTCTGATTTTTGGGGAAAAATCAACAATTAATCCATATATATAAAAGAAAGTCGTGTTAGTTACACCACTCATAACTCAAGAACGGCTCAACCGATTTGTCTGAAAATTGGTGAGGAGGGAGCTTAGGACCCGGAGACGGACATAGGATACTTTTTATCCCTATATCCCTTTGGGAATGACATCAATGCAATGCGTTAGTTTTCCTTATATACAAAACACTGTACTGTAAAAAAAACCAAAAAAAAATTGACTTATAGTGAGAAATAAATTTGATTTTTGTATGAAATCAATATCAAATAAAAAAAGCATCTTCTGTAGGCACTCCGGATACCCAGGAACCGCATCGCCATGCTTCCACCTTTAAAAATTCTTCGATATAGCATTCCATTGCCAACTCCGAGTAAAGCAAAGTTTGTGCAAACGGATCGATCTGCCATCGCAAAGAAATTTGTCAATGTATGTAGTTGCTAAAAGTGTTTCAGCACATTGCATAGCATTCGAAGCCGTGAAATACACTTCTTGACCATTCTCCAGATGCACCGCCAAATGCACAATAGTTAAAATAACGACCAACTTGATAGTGTGATATTTCATCGTTGGTATTTGAGGATTGCAATCCAAAAGCCGCCATATCGCTGCCTTTTGTTACATATTTCCTGAATTGCAGTACTCAACGTTGCAATGCCTCTTAAACGCTTTAGAAGTAAGTGGCGAATATGGAAAAATCTTATTGTAGTTGTCGACAACGGATAACGAAATCCATTCTTTTCACTTTTGATGTGACAGTTCGACCGTTGTCATCTGGTGATCGACGCCGATACAGGGGATAACCATCGTTGCCAGTGAGGGTCGGCTGTAAATTTCCGTCTATGAATCATATTTGTAATAACATCATGTAAATCTGGATCGGCTTCCTGATCAGGAATCTCGGCACATATGGTATCATCTATTTGGTCAGGCTGAATTCTTTCCGCTATCCAAATAAGAATTTGTGCGTCCGGCAGGCTTTGCTTTTGGAATTCGATTGAATACATCCAGCATCGAGGATCTTCAAAGACGCGTTGTTTAAAAATGAAGTTCATCAGGGGCCGAATTTTTTGCCTGAATATACGTGCTGTGATTTCTTGGCTGTCACTTGATGCTTGACCATGAAGCAGCAATTGAATAATTTCTATCCATTTTGGATTACAGGTAAAAGTAATAAAGCACTGAAAAAAAAAGGTACATAATAATGATGAAAAACGTCATCTATTTGATGAAAAATTCGTCAATTTTGATCCAGTGAACCTTTTCATGCATATGATGAAAAGCGTTTCTTCAATATGATGAAGCTTTTAAGCGATGAAACTCGTTCATCATACATCAACTTTGTTCATGAATGTGATGAAAAGTGATAACTTAAATTTCCCCTCCTTTTGTTCATCATATAGATGATTGCATTCATGAATATGATGAAAATTGAAGTAATATAATAAATTTTCATTTACAAATAATCATCAATGTGATGACTGTATTCATCACATTGATGATCGTGCACATCAATATGACGAAAATTTTCGATAAATTTAATGAATTAGTTCATCAACGTGATTCACATTTTCATCATATTGATGATCGTGTACATCAATATCATGAATATTTTTCATCAATACTATAAATATATTCATCGGTATGACGAACATGTTTATCATATTGATGATCGCATGCATCGATACCATGAATATTTATCATCAATGCAATGAATATATTCATCAATATGATGAACATGTTTATCATATTGATGATCGCATACATCGATACCATGAATATTTTTCATCAATACAGTGAATATATTCATCGATATGATGAACATGTTTATCATATTGATGATCGCATACATCGATACCATGAATATTTTTCATCAATACAGTGAATATATTTATCAATATGATGAACATGTTTATCATATTGATGATCGCATACATCGATACCATGAATATTTTTCATCAATACAGTGAATATATTCATCGATATGATGAACATGTTTATCATATTGATGATCGCATACATCGATACCATGAATATTTTTCATCAATACAGTGAATATATTCATCGATATGATGAACATGTTTATCATATTGATGATCGCATACATCGATACCATGAATATTTTTCATCAATACAGTGAATATATTTATCAATATGATGAACATGTTTATCATATTGATGATCGCATACATCGATACCATGAATATTTTTCATCAATACAGTGAATATATTCATCGATATGATGAACATGTTTATCATATTGATGATCGCATACATCGATACCATGAATATTTTTCATCAATACAGTGAATATATTTATCAATATGATGAACATGTTTATCATATTGATGATCGTATACATCAATACCATGAACGTTTTTCATCAATGCAATGAATATATTCATCAATACTATGAGCATGTTCATAATTTTGATGAAAACTATTCAGGATATTGATGTATAGGATCATCAATACAATGAACATTTTCATTAATATGAAGCATATATGTTCCTCATATTGATGATCTTCTACATCAATTCAGTGATTATATTCATCATTGTGATAATGGATTTCATGAATGCAATGATTTTATTCATCTACCTGGTGCGTTCCTGGTCGTCGTACTGATGATCGTGTTCTTCAACATTATGCAAAAATATTGCCTTGGTGATAAAAAAAACTTCAAAATCTGTTGATTTTCACATATAAACCAAACACCTCTCCTTTTAGATGAACTGTGAACTTTGTGCATAAATATGGGGCATATTTAAAATCACTTATAAGAATGAAGGCACTGTTAATAAACATTTAAAAAACAATACAGGAATTGTTTTTGATATTTGCTAAAAGTGCTTTCATGTATATCTACCAGTGATTTTAATAATTACCAATATTTATGAGCAACGGGCAATCTAAAAGGAGGCGTGCTTGCTATATAATGTGACAATTGACAGATTTTGAAGCCCTTCATCACCAAGATAATTACTTTTCATAATGTCGAAGAATCCGATAATTAGTACGACGAACAGGAACGCACCAGGTTGGTGAACTGATGTTTCATTGCATTACTGAATTCCATTAAACATACCGATGAAAATAATCACCTAGAATTAGAAAAAGCACTACATATTAGTAAAAAATCACCAATATAATACTTATCCCAACATTTCCACATTAATACAGGAATCGATTCTGCACCTTAAGATGAAGCTCTTCAAAGTTGTCATTCCTCAATTTGAAAACCTGTTCAAGAAACTTTCCTTCTAAACTTTATAGAAAAATAAAAGAAAAAAGTAGATTTGAATTTAAAATGTTTACAAATACTTTATTGATCTTTAAGCGTTTCAATTATAGTACTTATTCGTGAGGTAATATCTTTTTTATTAGGTTCTATAGAATAAAAAAAGTATTGTATAAAATTCCAAAACTGCTCGCAAGCAGCTGGGTATTGCAAATTAAAAACAAAAAAAATTTTTAGACAAATATCTACTGCACGCAGTAGTTTTTTAAATTTGAGTTTATATCCATCTAGATATACAAAATATTCCTCACAACCGTCGTTTTTCGATAAAACAAGAATTAAGGGTTGAATATTGGTATTCTTCGTTTTTAAGAAGTCTAAGTGGTCTTCGATCTGCTGAACGCTCTCTCCCTCAAAAATGAAAGCCTGTTGGGAGTCTTTGATAGTGAATCGTTGAATCATCCTTTGCCGTGGTGATGTTGAGGTTGATGGTGATTTCGTTACTACTGGCCTTGTTGGAAACAAATAGCTGTGCAAGCTTTTGAGTAGACAAAGTACCGCGTTTTCTATGGAGAAAAAAAAGTAAGCATAAAGATAGGTATAGTTGAAAATTTGTTCAAAATGAATATAAAGTAATTTTTACCTTTGTTTGCATCCCGGTCTTCTATTTGTGTTATAATTTCTGCTACTTTCTTGTCTTTTACAATTGCTGATGAGGAACTGTTTAATAAGCTTAAAATTAGTTTTCCCAGTTCTCACATATAGTTAAGCTTTGAGGGTATAGGGTCTTGAAATCTCTGTCAATCTATTAAAACAAAGAGATTAACTTAAAAAATTAAAGTTACTTTAAGTTATTACTTACCAAACGATATCCATTTAAATTTTTGTATTGCGGCCATGTCTTGAAAATCTCTTCTTGTGATGAACATTTGCGTATTTGCAGAAGTCGGTACTCGGTGCAAGCATCCCAAGCACCATCAAACTCATCAGATGACAAGTTGTCCATATTCAAGCTTTTTACACAAGCTTCTGCATCTGACTCCGCAACTTAGGAAAACGATTTTTTTATTTGGAGACGTCACAAAATATTGCAACACCTTTACTCACTTAGGTTTTTTTTGATTTTTTTGTCTCCTTTTCTGGTGATGTTTTTTGTAGTGTGAGAGATTTATAAAGCCTTTTCATGTTGTGCAGCTTAGTGTACAGCTTCCCTCTTTTTTCTGTACGGTAGTACTCGAGCTTTTCGGTGGGAAAAAGTTCTAGTATTTCTTCTTCCAACCTATAGCTGGTTTTTAGGCTTAAGGGAATACTGTTCTCATCAAAATATTCCGCAATAATACTAATGAGACGCTGCCGATGTTCCGTTTGAAATTTATTATTTTTATTGTAATAATCCACAATATTTTGTCCATGTTTTTTTACATTTAAAATTGTAGACAGATCAATGGATTTGCATTGTGTTGTTTCGGGTGACGACGTAGGTGATATCCCTCTAGACGACAAGTTCGATGGTGATGGAGAGCTTGGAGTTCGACATCGTACTTCGGATGATGTTGATGGAAGCTCAATGCCTGGTTGAAGAGGCATTCCAATTGAAGCCCTCCACTTTTCTAACTTATACTCGAAGAGTATGCGGTCACCGTGTTTAAAATTTGAAAGTAAAGATGTTACTTGAGCCACTTTAATTATTTTTAAAATGTCGATTGTTACATTTTCACCTGAGGAAAAAAAGAAATACTTAAAGTTATGTCCCTTCCTGTATGAAGTTGTAAATTCAGCTGTCAGTTGAATCACTAAAACGGTAGTTTTATTTCTTACTATAGATAGAATTACTCTTTTGAATATTTCATGTTTCGTTAAAAAAAAATTATAATTCTATAGTTGTTTTTTCATAGTTAGAAGATTACTTCTGAACTCACTAGCACACGCAAAATTGTCTTACTACTTATACTGCAAAAAACATGTATAATTGGAAAGAGTAATTCTCGAATCTGAGAGTACATTTTTCCAATTTCAAAAAAAATCACATGCCTATGGTTCTTATAGAGCTGTTGCGCCAAAACTTTTATTTATTTGTTTATCCTAATTTTAGGCTTTTCAGCCTAGCTAAACTGACAGCGAAAATATTCACATTGTAACAATAAGCTAAGGTAAATTAAGCAATAAAATAATCATCTTACCATGCATGTAATTATACAGAGACATGCAACCCCAATCCTTCAAAAGTGCTTTTAATTCCTCATCGTCATCACTGTCCGTATTGTTGCTGGAATATTCCGTGAATGGTATTAAAGTGTAGAGGGAAGTCTGCTGCTGTTCTCCATCAGTACTGAGGATTGTTACAGTTTCCTCAAGGAGCTTCGAATTTCCATCGTCCAGCGTTGCTGAGCTCTCAGGCAAATTTTCCATTTCTAAATATTAATTAGTATGTATTATAATTTATCGAAAGTTTGTGTTTTAAGTTGCTGGAGATATTTTGTTTTTACTATTGATGAAAATATTCCTTAAGCTTAATCAGGTGCTTTCCTTTTGATGTTTTTGTCAAAGTAACAGGAGGTCCGATAATTTCATCAAATGCAAGGAGTTTGAATTCACCAAACATATTTGTATCAACCTCAAAAGCCTTAAAGTGAGAATTGAACTAAATGTTCAATAATTTTTGGCAAAACATTAATATATTCCCTTCTGCCTTAGCTATAGTCCTAATAATGTATATATTATAGTCATTCGAACATTTACCAACATAAAATCCAGCTTTATATTTTTTGCCAATATACTCTATTTCATCATAAAATTTTAATTTTTTGTCTTCTTTTAACTTCAGCTTATCTCGAACAATGTTAGCAAATCCAGTATCGCATAAATGTTTCTCCTCTATGTGAAATTCATTTATATTACTGTTAGAATGTAGAATCAGATTTGCAAACTGGAATTGAAATTTTTTGGACAGAGTGAGACATATATTTTTTCTTGAAGTTATTCCATGGGCATACACCTTGAACGGCCTGTGCTTGGCTTCAAATTTAAAACACCAAAAATTTCGTGCCGGTCCAGAATTTCTTATTACAGTAGGGTAGTGTGTTAAAAAATGGAATTTTGGTTTCAAATTATCAGTGAATAATTTGACATATTGCTCATTATGATGTTTTATTTTTAATTTTAATGTTGAGATGAGTAACTCTGTAACTTCGAACGACAAAATAAGTTCCGTAATGTCAATTAGTTCAAGTAAAAAAAGCCAAACTTCATCTTCGGAAGGAATCAAATCACCGATCATGAGGGGTAAATACATAACAAAAGTAAGCATTTCACGCGCAGTCATTTTTAAGTGCTTATTTTTCAAATGGTTCATTGTTAGCTCAGTTGAAAAATTCCCAATCTCCATTGGCCCATAGTCAAAAGTTTGCTTTCTTTTATTAAGCATTTCCAATGTCAGATAATTCATTTCCTGTGTCAGATATAATAATATGTGACAAAGATCATAATGGAATATACCTTCACATAAGTCATGCATTGCATCGACACAAAAGTTTTCCACAACATGGAAAGAAGGTATTTTGTTAAATGGGCTTTCTTTTGCGATACCGGTTTTTTTAAGATCATTTACAGATACATCATAACTGTAGTTCTCGACCGTTCGAATGTGCTCCTGTACTTCAACACCAAGCTTACTGCAATTTTCTCGGTCTACTTTACAAAATCTGCAGAAAGAAGTGCTCGAGAATGATTTTGAAAAGTCAAGAAGCGAGTTTACTCCCAAGTTATCTCCGAGAAAAAGACCCATTATAAAATGAACGCGATGCATTTCTCCCTTGCCAACTGATATGTCTACTCCAGTCTCTTCAAGATATATCAACTCCTCGATTAGATAATGCAAACAGTCTTCGTTTCCAATATTTTTCAAATCTTTGGATTTTATAACAGCTGCCAAGAAAATGCTCTCTAGCTTAGAACTACGCCTTGGAAAGCAGGGAAATGAGTAGTAAAAGTTGCAAACGGAATGAGTTGTGGCGTGTGCACCTAACGGATTATTAACAGCAAAATCATCCGCGTACAAAAAGTAGGGTATCAAAGTTTTTCCTGGATACATGTCACACTTTTTTTTCCAAACTGGCCCTTGAATAAAGTTCGTGTACTGTTTATTAGAGTATAAGGAGTTCATATGTCTTAATACTTCCAATAGTATATTCTCTTGCTCGAAGATTTTTCGAAATTGTGACTTTAGTGGTAGGACGCTGCCCTTACAAATTTTTTCCGCATACACTAATTCGGACCGATCATAAATGGGCTGGATATCGCTTTTTATAGTAAACTCTCTAATTTCATCCATACATCCATTCAATTTAAGTGTTTGACATAAATTATGGTCCGTACCACAATATTGAAATGGATCTCGACAACTGAAAACCAGGCTCATCAAATCGGTTCGAGCCTTTATGTTATTATTAAGATGATCTTGTGCAAAAGTTTTGAACTGATCTAGCAAAGGATCTATCAAAAATGTCTTAACGTTTTTTTGAATGTCATACACATCTTTTCGGGAAAAATTATAATTGCCATGCAGGAGAGTTGAAAATTTTAATGCTTCATTAAAAAAATCAGGTAAGAATTTATTTGGATTAATGCATTCAGCTGTCATTTGTTGAGAACCATTAGTTTTACTGCCACTAACTTCAAAGCCACTATTTGATGATGTTGGCAAACTTACAGCTGCGGTATTTGAATTTGCATTTCCTTCTTGAATACATTTTAAGCTTGTGGTAGGACAATGTAATCGGAGAATATGCCGTTTGTAATTTGAAAGATTTGTAAAACACTGACCGCAAGAATTGACATAGCAAATAAATGTGCTTTTATGTTCTAAATTATGTATCTTTCTAAAATGTTTGCCTAATGCAAAGACGCAGTCTAAATCCATCCTGCACAAAAAACACTGCATTTTAATTTTTGATCGACAACGATTTACAATTATGAAATGTTTAGTATTCAGCAAAATATTTTCTTCTTTCTCATTTGAACTGTAAATTGAAAGAAATAAAAGCCACGTCAATTCTGCTGTTTAAATGTTGGGAAAAATACAAAAAATTCATTCATGAAATCGCAATCTGCGAATAAGCTAAAATGTTTTTTCTTAAGATTTTCATTACATTGATGAAAATGAAGCAACAATTCTTCTATGTGAAGAATAATGATGAATAAATTCATCAATATGAAGAAAACTACGGATATATGCGTATGAGGCTCTTTGTTCATCAATATGACGAACACAATAATCAGAATGAAGAAATGATGAAAACATATATCACGTAATTCATCATATTGATGAAAACTATGAGAATTCATAAATATGAAGAAATTGTTCATCAACATGATGAAATTGTACCGTTATAGTGATGATAAAATGAACATTTCATTTGTTAAAAAAATAAAATTTTTTGGAAAGAAAATGCATAAGAAATAAGAAATAGATTTAATATTTGATTCCCAGATTCCCACCCACCGAAACAAGCAGATTATAGAATCTCTGTATTAAAACACCAATGCAATGCAACAACTCAAGAAATGAAAACTAACTCAAAATGCTTGCAAACCCCGTACAATTTAACTATATGATGGCAAAGTAAAAAAATTACAAGAACCCAAAGAAATAATAATAAAAACAAGGCATACCTTCCGCAATTCACAGCTTATTCAACACAACTTTAACAATTTTATAAAATTTATACTCAGCTCACATAGGCAAAGTACCTACATGAGAACTTAATCCTTTCACTTTCACTTTCAAACATAAACTGAATATGAATGGCAATGAAATCAAAATCTGCGAATAAGCTAAAATGTTTTTTTTTTTTAAGATTTTCATTACATTGATGAAAATTAAGCAACAATTCATCTATGTGAAGAATAATGATGAATAAATTCATCAATATGAAGAAAACTACGAATATATGCGTATGAGGCTAGACTGACGCCCAAAAGCAAAAGGACGCCTTCCTTGCATCTTTGTTCATCAATATGACGAACACAATAATCAGAATGAAGAAATGATGAAAACATATATCACGTAATTCATCATATTGATGAAAACTATGAGAATTCATAAATATGAAGAAATTGTTCATCAACATGATGAAATTGTACCGTTATAGTGATGATAAAATGAACATTTCATTTGTTAAAAAAATAAA
This sequence comes from Melanostoma mellinum, assembly GCA_914767635.1. Classification (NCBI taxonomy): domain Eukaryota; kingdom Metazoa; phylum Arthropoda; class Insecta; order Diptera; family Syrphidae; genus Melanostoma; species Melanostoma mellinum. The sequence goes on along the minus strand of OU612059.1, from coordinate 221,565,870 downwards.
AATTTTTGGAAAGAAAATGCATAAGAAATAAGAAATAGATTTAATATTTGATTCCCAGATTCCCACCCACCGAAACAAGCAGATTATAGAATCTCTGTATTAAAACACCAATGCAATGCAACAACTCAAGAAATGAAAACTAACTCAAAATGCTTGCAAACCCCGTACAATTTAACTATATGATGGCAAAGTAAAAAAATTACAAGAACCCAAAGAAATAATAATAAAAACAAGGCATACCTTCCGCAATTCACAGCTTATTCAACACAACTTTAACAATTTTATAAAATTTATACTCAGCTCACATAGGCAAAGTACCTACATGAGAACTTAATCCTTTCACTTTCACTTTCAAACATAAACTGAATATGAATGGCAATGAAATCAAAATCTGCGAATAAGCTAAAATGTTTTTTTTTAAGATTTTCATTACATTGATGAAAATGAAGCAACAATTCATCTATGTGAAGAATAATGATGAATAAATTCATCAATATGAAGAAAACTACGAATATATGCGTATGAGGCTAGAGGCTAGACTGACGCCCAAAAGCAAAAGGACGCCTTCCTTGCATCTTTGTTCATCAATATGACGAACACAATAATCAGAATGAAGAAATGATGAAAACATATATCACGTAATTCATCATATTGATGAAAACTATGAGAATTCATAAATATGAAGAAATTGTTCATCAACATGATGAAATTGTACCGTTATAGTGATGATAAAATGAACATTTCATTTGTTAAAAAAATAAAAAATTTTGGAAAGAAAATGCATAAGAAATAAGAAATAGATTTAATATTTGATTCCCAGATTCCCACCCACCGAAACAAGCAGATTATAGAATCTCTGTATTAAAACACCAATGCAATGCAACAACTCAAGAAATGAAAACTAACTCAAAATGCTTGCAAACCCCGTACAATTTAACTATATGATGGCAAAGTAAAAAAATTACAAGAACCCAAAGAAATAATAATAAAAACAAGGCATACCTTCCGCAATTCACAGCTTATTCAACACAACTTTAACAATTTTATAAAATTTATACTCAGCTCACATAGGCAAAGTACCTACATGAGAACTTAATCCTTTCACTTTCACTTTCAAACATAAACTGAATATGAATGGCAATGAAATCAAAATCTGCGAATAAGCTAAAATGTTTTTTTTTAAGATTTTCATTACATTGATGAAAATGAAGCAACAATTCATCTATGTGAAGAATAATGATGAATAAATTCATCAATATGAAGAAAACTACGAATATATGCGTATGAGGCTAGACTGACGCCCAAAAGCAAAAGGACGCCTTCCTTGCATCTTTGTTCATCAATATGACGAACACAATAATCAGAATGAAGAAATGATGAAAACATATATCACGTAATTCATCATATTGATGAAAACTATGAGAATTCATAAATATGAAGAAATTGTTCATCAACATGATGAAATTGTACCGTTATAGTGATGATAAAATGAACATTTCATTTGTTAAAAAAATAAAAATTTTTGGAAAGAAAATGCATAAGAAATAAGAAATAGATTTAATATTTGATTCCCAGATTCCCACCCACCGAAACAAGCAGATTATAGAATCTCTGTATTAAAACACCAATGCAATGCAACAACTCAAGAAATGAAAACTAACTCAAAATGCTTGCAAACCCCGTACAATTTAACTATATGATGGCAAAGTAAAAAAATTACAAGAACCCAAAGAAATAATAATAAAAACAAGGCATACCTTCCGCAATTCACAGCTTATTCAACACAACTTTAACAATTTTATAAAATTTATACTCAGCTCACATAGGCAAAGTACCTACATGAGAACTTAATCCTTTCACTTTCACTTTCAAACATAAACTGAATATGAATGGCAATGAAATCAAAATCTGCGAATAAGCTAAAATGTTTTTTTTTAAGATTTTCATTACATTGATGAAAATGAAGCAACAATTCATCTATGTGAAGAATAATGATGAATAAATTCATCAATATGAAGAAAACTACGAATATATGCGTATGAGGCTAGACTGACGCCCAAAAGCAAAAGGACGCCTTCCTTGCATCTTTGTTCATCAATATGACGAACACAATAATCAGAATGAAGAAATGATGAAAACATATATCACGTAATTCATCATATTGATGAAAACTATGAGAATTCATAAATATGAAGAAATTGTTCATCAACATGATGAAATTGTACCGTTATAGTGATGATAAAATGAACATTTCATTTGTTAAAAAAATAAAAATTTTTGGAAAGAAAATGCATAAAAAATAAGAAATAGATTTAATATTTGATTCCCAGATTCCCACCCACCGAAACAAGCAGATTATAGAATCTCTGTATTAAAAGACCAATGCAATGCAACAACTCAAGAAATGAAAACTAACTCAAAATGCTTGCAAACCCCGTACAATTTAACTATATGATGGCAAAGTAAAAAAATTACAAGAACCCAAAGAAATAATAATAAAAACAAGGCATACCTTCCGCAATTCACAGCTTATTCAACACAACTTTAACAATTTTATAAAATTTATACTCAGCTCACATAGGCAAAGTACCTACATGAGAACTTAATCCTTTCACTTTCACTTTCAAACATAAACTGAATATGAATGGCAATGAAATCAAAATCTGCGAATAAGCTAAAATGTTTTTTTTTAAGATTTTCATTACATTGATGAAAATGAAGCAACAATTCATCTATGTGAAGAATAATGATGAATAAATTCATCAATATGAAGAAAACTACGAATATATGCGTATGAGGCTAGACTGACGCCCAAAAGCAAAAGGACGCCTTCCTTGCATCTTTGTTCATCAATATGACGAACACAATAATCAGAATGAAGAAATGATGAAAACATATATCACGTAATTCATCATATTGATGAAAACTATGAGAATTCATAAATATGAAGAAATTGTTCATCAACATGATGAAATTGTACCGTTATAGTGATGATAAAATGAACATTTCATTTGTTAAAAAAATAAAAATTTTTGGAAAGAAAATGCATAAGAAATAAGAAATAGATTTAATATTTGATTCCCAGATTCCCACCCACCGAAACAAGCAGATTATAGAATCTCTGTATTAAAACACCAATGCAATGCAACAACTCAAGAAATGAAAACTAACTCAAAATGCTTGCAAACCCCGTACAATTTAACTATATGATGGCAAAGTAAAAAAATTACAAGAACCCAAAGAAATAATAATAAAAACAAGGCATACCTTCCGCAATTCACAGCTTATTCAACACAACTTTAACAATTTTATAAAATTTATACTCAGCTCACATAGGCAAAGTACCTACATGAGAACTTAATCCTTTCACTTTCACTTTCAAACATAAACTGAATATGAATGGCAATGAAATCAAAATCTGCGAATAAGCTAAAATGTTTTTTTTTAAGATTTTCATTACATTGATGAAAATGAAGCAACAATTCATCTATGTGAAGAATAATGATGAATAAATTCATCAATATGAAGAAAACTACGAATATATGCGTATGAGGCTAGACTGACGCCCAAAAGCAAAAGGACGCCTTCCTTGCATCTTTGTTCATCAATATGACGAACACAATAATCAGAATGAAGAAATGATGAAAACATATATCACGTAATTCATCATATTGATGAAAACTATGAGAATTCATAAATATGAAGAAATTGTTCATCAACATGATGAAATTGTACCGTTATAGTGATGATAAAATGAACATTTCATTTGTTAAAAAAATAAAAATTTTTGGAAAGAAAATGCATAAAAAATAAGAAATAGATTTAATATTTGATTCCCAGATTCCCACCCACCGAAACAAGCAGATTATAGAATCTCTGTATTAAAAGACCAATGCAATGCAACAACTCAAGAAATGAAAACTAACTCAAAATGCTTGCAAACCCCGTACAATTTAACTACATATATGATGGCAAAGTAAAAAAATTACAAGAACCCAAAGAAATAATAATAAAAACAAGGCATACCTTCCGCACTTCACAGCTTATTTAACACAACACAAGAAAGAACAATAAAAAATTAATTTAAAACTGAAAACTTAACACAACTTTAACAATTTTATAAAATTTACGAATCACTTTTTCACACTCCGTAGCTATATCTTATCTTTTGCTTTCAAAAATCCAACGCAGACTGTACTCGTACTATGTTTTGCGCAGAGTATATCTAATAATGAGTAGGGACACTCTCTACACAAATGCAACGCCTACTACTACATTCAACAATAAACAGCAAAAAAATAAAAAAACTGCAATGAGTGGAAGCAGGTCAAAATTATGAATAGTAATCCCTTCGGACAATCCCAAATGTTTGAAGGATACACAATAGGTTTTCCCAGGGTAATACCAATAAACTTCCAATATAAGATACGCAACCAGTAGTTTTTTATGAATGCATTTTTAAATGCGCACCCAAATGATCGTGAGTGTGTATATGGTTTTGTTTTGCTGCTTAATAGCTTGGGTGACCAGATCTAATTTGTTTTTATTACACTCAATTGTTTTATTACGTTCGGGTTTTTTCTTTGGGTTACATGTTTTTTAATTAATTTTTCAATGGTAGGTATGATTTATATGATTTTGTCTTTAATCTGGTCTTCTAAGAAATACATAAACAACACAATTAGGGAAATACAGATATTTTTTTTCTACTTTTGAGATACTTATTTAATAGCAGCTGGTCATATTAAAATGGAATTAGGCATGCACAGAAATTTGTTTAAAATGAAATTCCCCAATTTTAATATTTGTAAAAGAAAACTCGCTAGCGATATAGATACCAAGTGGAGTTGGCAGATATGAAGCTAACGACGCGACGGTCTAATATAACCAATAAAATTGTATTAAGATTTTAAGAGACAGGGGTTTCTTTCAACGAGTTAAGACGGTACGTTAACGATGAACTTACTCTTATTTTGAACTGCAAGCTTCGTGATAAGTACCTAGTGGACCAAAACAGAAACTGTATCATAATACCTATCAAGTTTAGAAATCATCTTATACTCACTTATTTTTTCACATTTTCACCCTCCGATGGCATCATCTACAATTAATTGAAACAATTATTTATGAAAAGGTACTGAAATGAATATTGGTAACAGTGAAATATTTATTTAAGATTTACTTACTTTGCAGAACCAGACAAAAAATTATTTATTTCTTAAGCACTGTATTCAACTTTAACTTTAATATTTTGCACATATGTACTTGTTAAGGCCAACCACATTTAACTCGTAAGAACCGTTCAAAAACAGCGACCTCTACATAGTAATAAAACGTTTTTCGGCTATAATTTCAAATTTTACTGAGCCAGAACTTTCAAGTTTTGGTTATATATTTGCCAAAATTGTTTTTCTGCTAAATTGTAGTTATTTGTCCTAACATTATGGTATTTTTCGTTTTCCAATTTTTGGTTTTTGGAAATTTATTGATTTTCTGAACTTAGTGAACTTAATGATGTTAAAAATATAGTTAAGTTAGCTTATCCAACCCTGATTGCATATTCTTATACATTATTCATCATATTGACGAAATCGTTCTTCTATATGATGACTAAGGAAATATATTCATCAGTATGAAGAAAATTGGGTAGACAGACACAGCGTTGTCACTTCTTAGTCGAAAAAATTTGAGTTGATGAAAAATGTTTGCAGTAAGTAAGCAAGTATTTATTTTTATGAAAGATATCATTAATGCTCAACCGAAAGAAATATTAAGAGTTCATATGAAAAGAGATGAACCTCCTCTCTGCAAAAAAAAATTGTGTCTTTCGTATGTATTTTTTAAGACACCACTAAAGCTATTTGCGAAAGAACGCAGGGCAGAGAATAGGTGTAACTAAGCTTCATTTTTGATCTATTTAACATTTGAAGAACAAAAAGTAAGGCTTTCGATCTTATTTAGGACAGACATTTGAGATATTTGACTTTAAATGAAGCAAGAACAGATATTCTTTTCCAAACAAGATTTGAGTCAGTAACACTTTTCTAAAGTCTCTTTATCGAACCTATTCTGAATGAATACTACAAGCGAGTAGATTTTGGGGAAAAGGACTCCCATCCCAATCCAAAATCATTTGCTCGATATTATCAAAACAAGTCATTTTTGTTCGTAAATATAAATAAAAAGATTAATATAATTTTCAACAGTTAAAAACACTTGTTTTATTTCCTCAAATGCACATTTCAGAAGCAATGCTTCCATCGTCCGTGAGATTCATAAATTAAATTCATAAATTTATAAAATAAATTAAATCTCACTGACGATGGAAGCATTGCTTCTGAAATGTGCATTTGAGGAAATAAAATAAGTGTTTTTAACTGTTGAAAATTATATTAATCTTTCTATTTATTAGATTAAAAAACACGTGGAATATCTCTACTACAAAACTCATTCGTAAATATGATGAATTAGTTCTTCAATAAGATGATTGTTCATAAATATGAAGAATCAATTCATCTATATGATGATCAAGCTGCATCCTAATGATAAAAAAAGTCTATTTTTTCATAAATATGATGAATTTTTCATGAATATGATGATACGAGTATAATCAATTCATTTGCTCGATATTATAAAAACAAGTCATTTTTGTTCGTAAATGTGATGAATTAGTTCTTCAGTAAGATGATTGCGCATATCTATTTAAATTTTCAATGCAGAAATTCCAAGTCTATTTTTTCATAAATATGATGAATCAATTCATCTATATGATGATCAAGCTGCATCCTAATTATAAAAACAAAAGTCTATTTTTTCATAAATATGATGAATTTTTCATGAATATGATGATACGAGTATAATCAATTCATTTGCTCGATATTATAAAAACAAGTCATTTTTGTTCGTAAATGTGATGAATTAGTTCTTCAGTAAGATGATTGCGCATATCTATTTAAATTTTCAATGCAGAAATTCCAAGTCTATTTTTTCATAAATATGATGAATCAATTCATCTATATGATGATCAAGCTGCATCCTAATTATAAAAACAAAAGTCTATTTTTTCATAAATATGATGAATTTTTCATGAATATGATGATACGAGTATAATCAATTCATTTGCTCGATATTATAAAAACAAGTCATTTTTGTTCGTAAATGTGATGAATTAGTTCTTCAGTAAGATGATTGCGCATATCTATTTAAATTTTCAATGCAGAAATTCCAAGTCTATTTTTTCATAAATATGATGAATCAATTCATCTATATGATGATCAAGCTGCATCCTAATTATAAAAACAAAAGTCTATTTTTTCATAAATATGATGAATTTTTCATGAATATGATGATACGAGTATAATCAATTCATTTGCTCGATATTATAAAAACAAGTCATTTTTGTTCGTAAATGTGATGAATTAGTTCTTCAGTAAGATGATTGCGCATATCTATTTAAATTTTCAATGCAGAAATTCCAAGTCTATTTTTTCATAAATATGATGAATCAATTCATCTATATGATGATCAAGCTGCATCCTAATTATAAAAACAAAAGTCTATTTTTTCATAAATATGATGAATTTTTCATGAATATGATGATACGAGTATAATCAATTCATTTGCTCGATATTATAAAAACAAGTCATTTTTGTTCGTAAATGTGATGAATTAGTTCTTCAGTAAGATGATTGCGCATATCTATTTAAATTTTCAATGCAGAAATTCCAAGTCTATTTTTTCATAAATATGATGAATCAATTCATCTATATGATGATCAAGCTGCATCCTAATTATAAAAACAAAAGTCTATTTTTTCATAAATATGATGAATTTTTCATGAATATGATGATACGAGTATAATCAATTCATTTGCTCGATATTATAAAAACAAGTCATTTTTGTTCGTAAATGTGATGAATTAGTTCTTCAGTAAGATGATTGCGCATATCTATTTAAATTTTCAATGCAGAAATTCCAAGTCTATTTTTTCATAAATATGATGAATCAATTCATCTATATGATGATCAAGCTGCATCCTAATTATAAAAACAAAAGTCTATTTTTTCATAAATATGATGAATTTTTCATGAATATGATGATACGAGTATAATCAATTCATTTGCTCGATATTATAAAAACAAGTCATTTTTGTTCGTAAATGTGATGAATTAGTTCTTCAGTAAGATGATTGCGCATATCTATTTAAATTTTCAATGCAGAAATTCCAAGTCTATTTTTTCATAAATATGATGATATATGGTGAACATCAATTCATCTATATGATGATCGATTGACATCCTCATTATAAAATCGAAAGCCTATTTTTTCATCAATGTGATGAATCAATTCATCTATATGATCACCGGTTCACATTTGATGTGGTAAAACAAAAGCCTGTTTCTATCATTCGTTTGTTCATAAATATGATGAATTGGTTTAATCATTAAAATGATTGCTTAAATCGACACACATTCTCCATGTTAAAAAACCTCACTTTTGTTCATCAATGTGATGATATTGTTTCATCAATAAAATGATCACGCATATCTATTCAAATTCTCCATGATAGAACCGAAAGTCATCAATATGATGATTTAATTCATCTATATGACGATGATTTACATCATTTCACCTTCCCCTATCTCAAAATCGAAGTCCGTTTTTTGATGATTGTTTTCATCAGTATGATTAACTAATATTGTTCTTAAATATGATGAATATCTAAGTCATTTTAAAATAAATTCGTCATTTAGACAAAAAAATCATCAATAGGATGAAAAACCATCAAAAAAAGTGTTTTCATCACATGCATGAAAAGTTTTGATGAACTGATGAACTTAATTCATTCCAAATTACGATGAAATTCTCCAAAAAAAGTTGATGAACGCACTTTCATCTTATTGATGACTGACGAAACCGTCATCAAAAAGTTTTCATGAATTTTTGCATCATAGGGATGAAAAGTGCGTCATATAGATGATTTTCAGTTGATGAACGCCATTCTTCATATTGAAGATGATTATTTTTTTCAGTGAGTGATCTGGCAGAACGTAATGACGAACATATGTCATTGCATCTTGCATATATTCATGCATCTGACGTGGACTACCTACCAATGAACGTCGCCGTCGTCGGCAGAATAGTAGATCGACCAATGTTAGCTGCATTTCCTTCAGTAATCAGTACAAACAGCATCACGTAAATGGATGTACTCCTCAGAACGCAGTTTAGCTTGGTTCAAACTTATGAACGTTAAACGTTCCGTTTCTATTTAGACATACTCTCACTCATATACCCCTTATGCCTCGACATCCACGGCGTTGCGTAGGTCTGTATTTTTATTTTTACATCAGCCGAAAAATATCGGCTATCACAAGGCGCTTCTGTGAAAAGTGCAACACATGCACCAATATAAATAGCTTATAAAGAATCATTAAAATGCTAGATTTTTTTTAAATACATATACACATATATTATCCTAAAAATTTAAATTAATAAAATCCAAACTCTGCTCATTTTTTGCCTCTAAGGCAGTAGGCAGAACAAAGTTTGCCGGGTCAGCTAGTTATTTATAAAAAATCCAATTTTGAAGCAAAATAAAAAAGCTTCGATTAAGCACTAGTTTCTTATGTTTCCTAGAAACTGTATAAATTTCATTCAAATCTATCGAGCGGTTTTTGAGTTACAGTTGACACCAGTTCAAAAACAAAGTTTTGAGAAAAACGCATTTAAAGTTTTACAGTCGCTTTATGTACAGTACTGAAAGCTGGAAATAAAGCTGAATAACTCGAAAGATATTTGTCGGATTCACTTCAAACTTTCAGAGAATATTTTAAAGATACTATACTTTAAGAAAATGCTCAAAAAGAAAAATCGATTTTTTGATAATCCTGACTACCCCTAACCCCTTAAGGCGGGGTCTTCCCCTTCCACAATTTCCCTGCAATGTGCTTTCGAAAACCCTTCGAGCTGAAGCGTTTGGGTCCATCCGCTCTGTATGGCGCAACCACCCTAGTCTGGTGATGCGTACTCTTCTAGCTATGCCCATGTCGCGGTACAGGTCATACAGTTCGTTATTGTATCTTGTTCTCCACATATTATCTTCGCATCCGGGACCAAAGATCTTTTGGAGTATTTTTCTTTCGAAACGTTCAAGAGTTTCCTCATTCACTTTCGACAAATTCCACGCTTCCGTGCTGCAAAGCTGGACTGGCATGATAAAGATCTTATAAAGTGTTGCCTCGGTTTTTCTAAAGAAGGGTTTGTTTCTCAATTGTCTTCTTAACCAAAACAAGTAACGGTTATCAAGAGTTATTCTCCGTTAAATATCCGCACTTACACTGGTTTTTTTGGGCGTTAGCACATCCAGTTTATGTTGAGGATGCCATGACGAAGCAGAGTCTTTCCACTTCTTCTGTGTGTGCCAAAAATTGGCCAACACTAGGAAAACTAACCTTGGAAAATGTTCCTTCCAAAAACTGAGCGCAAATTGCAATTTTTTCTGTGCCCAAAAGACTCAGTGCGGCTTTCTATAACGCCAATCACCTTTTTCTTCTCGCTTCTTTTTCCCTTACCATACGTTATCCCTGGGAGTGAAGAGGATCCTTTGAGATCCAAATGAGGTGTTGCTGCTTAGGATTACGCCCCACCTGAACTAACCCAACCAAACCTATGGCATTCGTATCTCTAAGACTGGATACATACAAATTGAGCGACTCTAACTGCGATTAGTTCAAAAGCCTGAAAACTTTAAATAAAATCTTTCTGGATTTAATATTCGAATTTAATTAATATTTCTTATTTCATCACTGGGGTTCAACGAAATGTTACCTCTAAGACTACTCAGTACAAAAAAACTGCTGATAAAGCTCGAATGTTATACCTTTAAATTTTCAAATGGTCGGAAGCCATATTTGCTTCGCACACCATTTAAAGTTGTTTTGAGTCCTTACCAATCCTAGACACACTCTACCAAAACTCTGAATTCCTTAAAGCAAAGCAACCAGACAGTACTCACCAAAGTACTGTCTCGTTCATAAAAGAGTATCAGTTGGTGTTCTAGTTACTTAGTATCCAAGGTGAGTAAAGTTATTTCTTATTTGCACTTCCCTCTTTAGCAGTGCAATTTCATTATGGTTTTTAGCATTGACCCAGTTAGAACATTTCTTATGTGTGTTTGTCACGCAAAGTGTTTTGGCACGCGATTACTTAAAATAGCAGACTCTTTAAAAATGTGAAAATTTTCATTAATTTTATGTAAAGTACTCGTACATTAAATTTCGAGTTAAAAAAATAAATGAATCTTAACATATTTTCATCAAGGTGATGAGCTCTGTTCTGTGAAATTCACTGAGTAATGTTGTGAGTGATGGATTGTAAATTGACTGTCCAGTATCCATTCTTTGTTTGAGGGGTAAGAAGAAGGCGGCACTTTACTCAAAAGAAGCTCATTTTGAGCCTTTTTCATAAAAAAACAGTTGAGCTTAGACGACTGAAAATTGAGTCTCTTTTTACAAAATTTTGGTTTAAACTCAAAAAATTTAGTTTTTAATGCGAGTCTGACCGAATACAATTGAGTTTTACTAATAAAATGTGTATATGCACTGAAAAATCTGAGTTTTGAGTAAAAAAAATTGGTGCTGTGCAAGAGGATTGAGTCATGAGCCACAAAAATTTAGTCTTGAGTTGCAATTTATTTCAAGGATTGGTATAAATGAGTGGACAAAAACTTGCTTGATATAGCGGGGTGTCTTTTCGAGCTGAGAATATATTTTTGTTTATTGTAAGTTAACATATCTAATAAAATCACAGCTTTTAGCCTAACGGACGACATGAAGCTGGAATTAATTTGACTTGCCATTTTCTCAAAAATACCTTTTATGTCTTGTGCCATCCCTACAGGCAGGCCATAGTATTATTTTTTTTATATTAAAAATTAAATTACATACTTACAAAAAACGCAATCTCTTCATTTTTAATTCTATTCTGTTCTCTCTTTCCAGGTAAGCTTCATAAACAATTTTGATAAAAATATCTTAAGTTTTTCCTTTTTCAATCGTAATTTTCCCACAATAATTTTCAAAATACACCTAACCTACTTCCTGCTGTGCTGACACCACTCATATGTGTAATCATCTTCCCAAATGCGTCCATTTGGTGTTCATCTTCCCCCAAAGACGTGTCATCTCCCTTTCGAAATTCGAAAAATCCTACGTTATAATCACCTCGTTAAATGCGGCCTCCGTCTCTGTGCCCTCAATAGAATCACTCAATCTAAACCCCTCATAAAAACCACAAGAAAGATCTAATATTATTGTTTATTTTTATTTCGACATATTCTCACACCCTTTTCACATTCGTCATTCCCGCATCGCAACCGCGTTCCGTGAGTTGATTCCAAAAAAAACCGACTGCACGAAAATAATAAATTCTCCCCAACTAAGGAAGAAGTTGAATGACTCCCTCTCGATTGGGATGATGAAGAATCTTTTGAATCAGAGTTGGAGATATCAAAAAACAGAGAGAAAGTGACACGTTTGTTTGTTTGTTTTTACAATTTCTGAGCACGTTTCCGAACGAACGCGTTTTCAATCCGTCGTCTGTCGTCTGTCAGTGATATGAAATAAATTTCCAAAATTTTGCATGAAGACAGAAAAACAAATTTATCACCACGAACACCGTGCAAATAAACTAAAATTGTCGTAAATCTTCTTGAGATTGTCGTAGATAGTAATTATAGATGTAGCGATTGGTAGGTACCCATACCCAGTTTCCTTTTGGCAAAAAAATCCAACAAAAAGCACTCTTTTGCCACCTGTTCGCAATTGGCCTGCAACAAGCCTGAAACAATTTCGCGCAGCAAATCGAAATTGATTGCATTGATACCCAGCGGTAATCACGTCAATCATTTACCATTCAACTCCGTATCAGATAAATACTTCTATTTCAGTGGCTCCATGGAGTATGTATGGGCCAGTGTATCTGCGATTGATATGTCTATTTCAATTTCATCTGCACACAAATTTGAGAGAGAGAAAAGTTTGCTGTGTGCATGTATAGGCGAATGGTCAATGCGATGCGAGTTTTAATTTAGTTAAATTTATGGCATTCACTTCACTGGAATGGCTTTAACTGTATTTATAGCAAATTAAGCATTTGACTCAATTGGAAACGTTCATTGCATTCGTAGATGACTTCGACCAGATGGAGATAGTTGGACAAGATACGCGGATAAAGTTGTAATCAGCTTCGGTATGTCTGTCTAGACAAATTTGAAAGTTTTGAGGTGTTGCGTCTGCTGGAAGGAAACATTAACGACCAAAACAAAATAAAATTAAATTGGCCCACAGTGATACTGCTGAGGCACACCATTCCGTATTGCTTTCCACTGCCCCTGCCTCTGTGTCGTCTCTGCTTCTATCAATGCCACATGCAATTGTGCTGAAGTGAAGAGATTCTTTTTTTTTGTGGCATTTTCGACTTTGGACATAATTTACGTGATCATTGTGGCGGATAAGAAATTAGCCATTGGGGGAGATCGAAATATTACCACCAAACCACTCTACACTACCGACCGACCGATACCGGGACGAGACCAGTCTCAATGTACCGCGTAGTGGTGTTTCATTAAAGAAAAATCCCAGCGTTGCGCGTTGGGGAGATTTATGGCTAAGGCGCTTTGCTTTGGTTACAGAGCTTGCAGATCACACGGAATAAGGAGGCTGGTTAGATGGGAAGTGATATTTATTTTTGTTGTTCGTTTGAAGAGGTCAGAATTTGTTTGATATTGGCTGGTTGTGTGTTGCAATATTGTTGTGTGCTTTTTATCGATGGCACGACTTTGGTTTCAATTGAAAGGTGAAAGTGGATAGAAGGTGTATAGTAACCTACTATTTGCATTGGGAAAGAACATTCAAACGAAATACGAACTTAAAGTTGGGTGATTATGTTTTTGTTTGACTAATGAAATAATTGATTAGGCTGACATGATTAAGTCTTGCTGGGAAGAAGACTATAAATCATGATTGATGATTGTTTTGAAATAAGTTGATGTTGAAGTTTGGAGACTCACTCACATGAAGCTATAAAATTCGAAACTTTTCTGTAGAATTTTGGGCATAAAAGTACTACAAGGCTGGATGAATATGCGTTGATAGAAAAGAAAAATAAAAACACGAAAACGAGGATGCGATGTTGAAATATGTGGTTTCCGTAATTCTTTCAACTTTCTATTTGACGCGTGATTCTTAAGTAAAGATCCCTTGAAGTAAAACAGGTCGTGAACAACGAGACTATGAAAGAGCATTTCCTCTAAATCTGTGTAACTGCCGCAGAAGTCTTTCAAGGTGGTTTCCAGCTCTTATGTGTTTCGACTTTTAAAAATATCGCTCACAGACTGTTACTACAATAGGTGTCGTTATAGATTTATTGTTGTAACGGTGTGATTTCTGTTGAAAGATCCAAATTTCGACTAGCTAGGTTTGCATGGTCTGATTGACCACATTAACTTTTTCCAAAACATATTGCTTAACAAAACTCTCCCCCTTACCTCTGTTGGGAGGAATTTAAATACGCTGTTGCCTTTCTCTGGGCAACGACTACAGGACTTGTAAATAAAACGCGACACAAGCCAATTAGCAATTATTTGTCTGTTTTATTATAAATTACCTACAAATGAGAAAATAAATACATTTGTTTATCAGTTAAGTACCTAATACATACTTTTAGTGAATTTTGTAGTTTCTCCAGCTTGATGAGCGATAGCAAAATTACTTTAAGTGAATTGAGAACTGCTTTGAACAAGACTTGGCAAAAAAGAAAAATGGTTGAGCAAAGAAACCGCGTGGTGATGAAAATCTGCATTGACAGTTTGGTTCACCTGGCAGGGTTGTTAGACCGTCTTTGTCATGACAGTTCGATGGGCTGTTAAGTCAGCGTTGCTAACACTCCCTCCCGGTATGGCTTCTGCATCATTAGATTTACCTCATTTGAACCGCTGTGGTCAAGGACAGCCAATCGGACGGCGGGTGGCTCGAAGGCGCCAGAGCTGGTAAGAACCGTTGCGCTTCGTACCTATCTATCTCCAGAGTCGTCGCGTTGCAATGACTCTTCCCTTTGGCCAGAGGTTCCTTTTGTGGTTAGGTTCCAAGGAGGTTAAAGTGGTTTACACCAGCTAAGCTAATCGAGGTTGGAAACATTGTCGTCATCTCCAACCTCGATTAGCTTAGCTGGTGTAAACCACTTTGACCTCCTTCTCCTTGTAATGGTTGGGAGGGAGATATTCATTCACCCACCGCCTCCAGAAGATATCAGCATATTGTTGACTTGCCATGTAGTTTTTCCTAACAACAGTTCTGTCGTCACAGAATTTCGTTAAGGGCTTTATTCTACTAGGTGAACCGAGCGGGAAGTGGTTTGGTGAGAGGTCATCTTCGTTTTCGTTGTTAATTGGGATATACATTAGTGGACGTAAATTGATGACGTTTTCCACTTCGATTAAGAAACTCCACAGTAGCTCATATGAAGGATTTCGGGTGTGTAGAGTTTTCACCAGGGTTGTTTTAATCGATCTCACTAGCCTCTCCCAGCTACCTCCCATATGCGGTGACCCTGGGGCAATAAACACCCATTTGGTCGAAGTCGAGGTGAAGGTTTCCATTAGTTTCTCTTTACTAACGTTCTCGTAGCCTTCTCTTAGTTCACGATCAGCTCCCCGAAAGTTGGTCCCGTCGTCACAGTGTAGTTCTAGTGGGGTCCCTCTTCTTGCCATGGAATTTCAAAGTCGGTAGAAAGAGAGTGAGCAACTTCAATATGAGCTGCACGAGTTGTGAGGCAGGTTAACATGACGACCCATGGCTTTTCAGTTCTTCTTAGAACAGTTACAGTCAAGAGTCCAAAATAGTCCACGCCTACAAATGAGACAGGCCGACTTAAGGACGCCAGTCGGGCTGTTGGATGTTGAGCCATAATTGGAGGCTGCGGCTGTACATATTTGGCAGGAACATCGGACGGAGTTGATAATCCTTCTAAGGCTTGCGACATGAAATAGTTGCCGGATCTCCTTCAGGACAGTTTCGTGGTTAAGATGCTTGTACCGGACATGGAAATCGAGAACCATGAGTTTGGTTATACGTATAGTGGCTACCCGGGAGGAGGATAGGGCGCTTTAGGCCGTCGCTAGTATCTTTTCAGAGGTTTATTCTCCCGTTGAGACTTAAGGTCCTTGCTCCAGGTCATTGCAAACATTTTGGGCAAATTAAAGCAGACGGCAAAGAAATTTTTACTTTTGAATCTTTTGCAATAAATTCCACAATCTTTTTCAATGAGTGTATTGTAAATTGCTGCCTTTAACATCTCGAATGATTTTCAGGTTCTCTGTGCTTTTCTGCTGGGTATTGCAAGTTCCAAGAATTTTCAAATAGCCCATTGGAGTTTTCGATTGGACCAATCAAAAGTATCGAATTCATATGCAAGTGTTTCTAAAAAATTCATGGAATTTTGAGCACTTCATTGAAATCTGTAAAAAGACAGGGGGGAATTCCGTAATTTTCAAGACGATTATTGTCCAATCGTCTTTCTAAGATTGCGTCGTCAAAAGATTGCTTCATATAATCTTGCTTTCAGTGGTTGGTGGAAAACCATTTTACTATCGTCTTACAAATTTCGCCAATTTTTTCAGGGTCTTAAACACGTTTTTTTACTGCATAAAATTCGGACCAATGAATACAGTCGTCTAAAACGTTACCGAATCCGGGCCCAGGAATCTGCTTTCCTTTTGTCCACCAACATAAAATTGCCTCGTTCTATCGAAACACAAATTTTATCCTCTTGTTTGTAAGCTTGGTTCTTTATATCTCCGTAGCACAACATTTCCAAAATTTTGGTCAAAAATCCAAATATCCCATTTGCGTAGTTTATACCTGCGCTCGATTAACGACCTCATTTCTTCTGTAAATTTACACTCAATTTTCTTAAGCGAACCGCTTCTAATCGCGTTTATGACTCAGCTCATTCCGTCGCCATCATCACTCAGCGAACTTCCGCACACAAAAGAGGAAGGAAGGTAGATTTATCAATTTGCAAAACTGCTTATCCATTCTTGCTGCACACAAGGTTTCCAGGAAAATATTTTATTTTTGACTGAGAAGATAGATGGTAGCGACATAAGACCCTGGCGCAACAGCACCTTACGTCAAAGCCCACACAAAAACGGATGCAAAACTATTTATTGTTCATGTTGAAAGATATTAAAGTTTAAACACACATTTTCCTCGCAGTTGAGCACATGAGCTGTGTTTTTATTTTTATTTTTTTATTTTATGTAGTTTTATTGTTGTCTGGCATAATAACAACACTGTGTCTTCCCCCTCCGCAATCGAAGAGAGGATGACAAGAAGTGAAGCGGCGCGGCGTCAATTTCTAGTTGAATGGCAATGGTGAAGGGGTACCTGCGCTTGGGGTTTCGGGCCTCACATAAAGTATTCAATGGGACTTTAAAAAAGAAGAAGAAAAAACTGGTAGTAGAAACTACTGAAGGCATCCCACACTGGCACCACGCATGAAATTCAATTTGTTCCTTCGGTAGTTTCTTGCATCCTATTTTTGGTAGGGTGTTTGACGGTAAATCGGCTTGTTGGAAGCGCAAAGAAGAGTTCTTACGAAGTTGTCTTATGAGTAACGCTGCTGGCTTTATATCAGCAAAAGAAGGGTGTACCGTCAAAGATCCTTGATGGGGTAAGACGTAACAGGTCTCTGTAACTTTGCTTTGCAACCTTTATCTTCAAAATCTCGATGAATTTTTTGAAAAACACTCAACTTTCAAGACATGAAATAGGGTGCTGCTCATCAAGACGAAAATTGTCGGTATCTTTATGGTTTTCTTTGGCATCCAGGCCAGGGTACATCTCCAGCACTGCATGTACTTCCTCTTTAGATACCCAAAGATACGATGTGTGTAGCTTCTGAAAATTTATTACGCACCGCAAAATTGCTGTATACGGCTGGTGTAAAATTCAAATTGAATTTGTCTGATTATTCTGTTCTGCCAAGGATAGCGATCCCAACTCAGTCCGTTGCGGTTGTACAAGTTTGTGTTCAAAGCCTTTACGCATATTGTGCAATTTATCAGCAAAGGTGCGGATGACCCTGCACCGCAAGTGTGGCAAAAATATAACTTTAATCAATTCAACATGTTGTCCAATTTGTGTGTATAGTGTGCGCCTTGCAATCCAGATGCTGAATTTTCTGTTTGTGTACATCTTTTGTACGATTGTAAGCAGAAGCTCTAGGACGAGCTCCGATTTATGACCAATATCTTCGATATGTTGCTTGTTAGGATGAAAAATGGTAAATACCAAGAGCACTGCTGGTGGGAAATTATACCATCAACCATAGGCCTATGATCTAGTGTAGTGTGGAATAGTGGACACGGCCTCGGCGCTATCGCAGGAACGTCACTGAACGCCGATAATAAAGCGGAAAATGTTTGGATTTTGATTTGGGAAAGCGCAGACTGTGCGAAAGAAAAATGGTTGCGTGTTGGATTGTGTGTAGCGTAGTCGCTGGACAGGAGTCGCGAGTATAGGCTTATAGACTTTATAGTTTTCTTTATTAATTGGATAGATTTTTAGTTCACGGAGATGATCGATGCGGTGATATTGAAGATTAAGTGCTTTTGAGGAAATGGCGTTTCCTGGTGTAGTTTTTCAAACTGAAAAGAGCTGAGCGATTAATGCTCTGCCAGGCTAATGCTTTCACCAGACAATTTTGAGAGATGGTTTTTAATGAGCATGGGCTATCGTCGTACTGGGGAAGTGTTTTGGGTTTGAAAGAAATAATATTAAGTGACTTAAAGAAGAGGAATTAAGGACAGCTGTTTCCGAGGTTGATGTTTTCAAGTTATATTCTGAATTTGAGCTTAGAGTTTTTGGGTTTTGTAGAGCTAAGCCAGACTAGCAATAAACTCGGCATCAATAGTGAGAGATTATGTATTTTGAAGACGACTATGGTTGACTATAAAGCGAAAGTAAAAGAGTAGGGATCTTCATTCGCATTGAGTGAACTCTTCCGACTTGATGGTAATATATTATTATGTTCGATTGTGATGAAATTAAAAATTAAACATTTAGTCAGGTTCAAAAAGCGTGCGATTTAAAATTGGTGTTGAATCCACCTAATCACCCTACGACCAAAACAAGTTGCGGCTTTCGGGAGGGTTTAGTAAGCCATACTGATAAGCATAATCTTGCGTTTGGTTGATGACAAATCTCGAGTCTGCAGAATACCCTGAAGACTTGCTTAAAAAACAAGGCTTTTCTGAATCTCTCGATCTCAATTGAATTGAATACTTCCCAGAGAACAAGTTATGGATGAAGAAACTGAAGCGCTTGCAAGGATCGTCAAAGTCAATGCTAGCCCTGAAATTCTTGTTGGAAGCCCGAGCGAAGAAACAGCTAAGGTTGAACTTAAGCCACTTTACGGGTGTGGCCATAAAAAAACGTGGAACTTTCTTGTATCGATGTTGAAAAATCGAAAGCAGTTAAAAACTCTCGGAAACAGTTTTTCATACGTTTTTTGGAATCATCTTAGATTTTCAACCTGAAAAGTCTGTCATATTCTTGGATACGTGCGCGAAGTTTAGTCAAAGGACGTTGAGTGCTTCTCTGAAAATATTTCAAACGTCTTTCGTCAGTCGACTAAAACTAATCCAAATCGTGAACCTTCCGGTCAAGACTCTCACTGGCAGTTTGTTTTTTATCCTGAGGTACCTTGTTCGAGATGTTGTCATGAATTGCGACTTGGAAAAACTTGCTTTGAAGATGGCATTTGGAAAAATTTCCTATTGTGTCGTTTGGGTACATTTTATTAATGAAAAAATTGTGGGCCTGTTTCTTACAAAAATATCTGTTTTCTAGCCTGAAACGCTGATCGGAAGACGTGAACTCTGAGTTCTCAGCGTTATTGGAGTGGAGACCACGTCAAAATTGTGCCTAATACAAAACAAAGTCTCATAGGATTTTTTCTGTGGGTTTTAAAAATATTAGTTGAACACTCAGACCTCAATACCGGTCGATTGTACTACCAGCTTTCATGTAGCAATCTTCTTTTGTTATAGCTTTCCAGATGTTCGTAGAAAAGCCAAAAGACGCTGCCATGACAAGGAGCCTAAGTAACCAGCTATCACCATGTCTGCGCCAAGTATCTGTAACGTCGTGCGAGAAAAAGCAGTGCGGTGTCTTTATCATCTCTATACAAGATTCACAGAGTGTTTTGTTACTTAAGTCTCATGGTCTTAAATCATCTTATCTTTAAGTTTCCTAATCAACGAAAAGAGCACTGAAAATTTCCCACAGAATGCTCCTCTAACAAACTTTCTGTTATTTCCGTGAAAGAGGATGAGTTCTTCTTATGATGCTAGTTTTTCCATCAATGAACTCAAATACCGTGAAGCTGGAGTTTTTTCATGAGTACTGCTCACGTTACGTAGACTTATCAGCTGCTGTTTAATGATGTGAACTTTGCTTCGTACAGCCACTTATGAAAATCTCATCAAATCCTCAGGTTCAAGGCTTTCGCTTCCAGCATCAAGATCAAGATCGTTATCATTATTTGCAGGATTCTGTCTCTTTGATACTTTGCTTCGGCAAACCTCGCGGTCTGTAGAGGTAGACTGTTCCCTATCTGAGGCCAGCCAAATGCATGTTTCGTTACATTTTTCTGTACAAGGAGTATTTTGGTCTACCTTTCTTTTTCTTCCTTTGAGATCGTGTCTAAACGTATGATTTTGCCTTTATAATTAGGTTCTCTGGATCCCTAAACTTTGATATGCAGTTTGAGTATCCCTTCCCTAACTCCATTAAGTTTTGTTCAAGTTGCTCGTCATTTAGCTGATAGTTGCCTATCTAAGTCCTTAAAGGTAGGAAATACCGTGTCGATTTGGGATTAAACCAAGAAATGGTTGAAGAAGTGCACTCCTATCCTGAAAGAAATATTTTCGGTTACCAATACCGTAGAATTGCATGTGTATTCTAAAATAGTGTTCCGAATACAAACCTCTTTGATTTTTCATCCACCTGATAACTAACAAATAAAATAAGTAAATAGGGTTGCGCAACAGACAACAGAGCGAGGAGCCCCTGGGCCTAACGCATTTCTCCCCACCATGACTTGTGAGGGAAGAAGAATGCGCTTTTCATGGCAATGAATTTACTAACAGAGGAATTTCTCAGCGTTTTCGATAACATCGTGTAGATTTGGGTTGAGACCAAGACATGGTCGAAGAAGTGCACTCCCGACTACTGACTATAGGTAAACTGGTTTTGACGTCGCTTGTAGCATAAAAACTCAACCGATCTCCGCTCCTTTCCAGTGCATACTATGTTTTCGTAGCCAGCGCGCCAGTCCAGAGCTCGTCATAGCGTTCCCTTTTCTTAAACAAAAGTCAGTTAAGTTAACAACCAGATGAATTTTCTTATTCATAAATAAATTAACTTTAAAGAGAAATATTCCAAATTTTCAGTCGTTTACTATCGTGAAAGAAATATTTTCGCTTACCAATACCGTGGAATGGTATGTGTAATCTAAAATAGTGTTCTGATTGCAAACGTCTTTAAATATTTGTTTTGTTGATTTCTTCATCCAAACACGAGAACCTTAACCGCTTAGTAGTTAATATGCTTACTATGACTTAAACGCAATATTGTGAAACCGGCCTTATGCCGATCAAAAAAATGTGATTGGTTTACTAGAAGAAGTGTGTATGTTGCTTTCGTCTCTTCGTGTCCTCTTTTTACCATCAAAACACTTCTTGTATAGTCAGTAAATTGCATCTTTGCATAAGAAGCTAATAGCAGACAGTTGTTTTTGTAAAACAAATTGTTAGCCCATTTCAATGAGTAGGCGGATTTGCTAACACTCGTGTTTCAACACAGAGCTCCCCAATAAATCCGATCAAGATAACTTTTTCGACAACACTATGCCACACGATGATAGTGCGCATAGTGTCATGCACACTCATCTGTTTCCTGCTTAAGTTTGTACTACCGAAGTGCATGCCATGCCGGCATCATTATTCAGCAATTATCATTAAGAGACTCTGTACTTGACTGTTACCGACTTATGGTAAATTGCGTGGTGTTGTGCTTTGAGAAGATCAAAATTGTTTGATTAAATGCACAGGCACACCGGCACACCGCTCCATCTCTGACACCGACTGC
This sequence comes from Melanostoma mellinum, assembly GCA_914767635.1. Lineage (NCBI taxonomy): Eukaryota > Metazoa > Arthropoda > Insecta > Diptera > Syrphidae > Melanostoma > Melanostoma mellinum. Next base: position 221,543,656 of record OU612059.1, on the reverse strand, counting down.
GGTTGCGTATGGATTCACAAACATGAAACTTCAATAAGCTTCCGGCGGCAGGGTATACCTACAAATGTATTGCTGCAAGATTCGATCTGAAAAGTCGCTTCAGTTTGTGGCCGTACGGTGTTCATCTATAACAGAAAAAAGTAACTTAAATTTTACGAGCTTGGATCGGAATCGTATTGTAGACCGCCGAATTATCAAACGACCACGTAACTTGGCACACGTTAATCTGAATCACTTTTTTATTACGTGCATTGGGGCAAGTTAGATGGAAACGCCACCGGCATCGGCAGCTCAATGGCGGCGTTTTCCATCGCGGCTCGCATAGGCCATGAAAATTAAGATGATATCGGCAGCACACAGGTGTTAAATAGCATTCCAAATCCGGTCTTCAGAAGGTATATGAGTTGTAACCTTTGATCTCTAACTGCTGCGGCAGTCATAGAGAAAATACGAATAGAGTGAGCTTTGGTGATTATGCATTTTAATGCCGCTTGGTGCATGATTGTTGATTATGGTGATTGGCTACGGTAGTTGTAACTACTTATTGCCAGACAATTGAATGTTATGTACACTTGTGCTCCGTTAATTGCGCAATCATTATAAATAAGCAACAAAGTGGAATTTTAATTGGGAACTTTTTACCAAGAGAATTTATATACCCGCACAGCAGCTTCATTGTTTAGACTTTATAGAAGATGACATTGAAAAGTTGCGTTGGCAGATAAACGATTTTCTAATTGATGAAAACCATATTGGATAAAAAGCTGGGAAGACGATCGATGATGTGTACTGCGTCGCAGTTAATTGAAATTCGTTTTGAGTAAACGCCGACGTCAAGGCTGAAGTTGAATTTGTTATCGAATGTAAATTCAAATTTTGTTTGTGGCAATGAACATCCAGTATGGCCCACTTAACGTGGTTCTCACCCAGTAACACATTCCTCTGATTCCTAGAGTCGCCTGTGTGCACAATTCTTTTTGAAACCGAAAACCGTAGGTCAAGGCTTGCGCTCCTTAAGCATTCCTAAGAGCTCCTCCACAGATTCCACACACACACCATAATCGCTGCCATCTTCTCATTACTCCTTCGCAGGAGGGAAGATTTATGGTGCAATATAAGAACCCAACACACGGTTCCATTGAATTCCGAGGTGTATTCTCTTAGGTTCACAGCTATGACTCATTCCAAGTATGCCCACAGTCACCTCTACCGCCTAAAAGACTGACATCAGCGTACAAATATGCGAAGGAGACTCAGCCGACACCGATCGGCCACCTCCAAAGTATCCCCGAAGCTTAACAGCAATTGCATTCCCCAGTTGGCGGTAGAAGGTGCTGTAATGCCCCGCAGAACATGGCATGCGGATTGATATTAATCGTTTGATTTTGCCCCGAACGGGGATGGGTGGTATAACGGGTGAGGTGCCTGCCTGCATCAGCGTTCTCTATTCCCATTCATTTGGAAAACGTATATATTGGGACAAACCATTCTTGTTCTTGGTCAAATAATATTCATGAACAGTGTTGCTCCTTCCATTTCCTTTTGTTTTGGTCATAAAAATGTGATGGAGTATCTTGACGTCCGATTTGCGTTATGCACCGCGTGCCGCTGCCGAACGCTGTCCCACAACACAAACAAAGCAGACAAATGGCGGTCAATTGTCGGGAGGAGAACGTTCTTTCGAAATTGATTGTAACTTCCATTGCGGTTCTTGTGAACATGAGTCTGGAATTGAAGCCGGACTTTTTAGCTGTACATAATACGCATTAAATGTTCTGTCATTGGACAGGGAGAGACCGTTGGAAACAAAACACTAAGTCGGATCGGATCAATTGACCGCCAGGCTTTTTATATAAATGTGACTTAGGCTTGGGAGTTATTAATAATAAATCCTAGCCTTGGAAATGAACTATGTCTTGATGGGCTTTGTAGTGCTGGACTTTGTGGTTTTGCGGTTTTGATGAATCGTCATGAAATTTTAGGAACACGGCTGGCGGTTGCCTGTGATACTTTTTTTTTTGTTTGGAGATTTATGCTTCCTTTGGGTTGGTGTAAGCGAGGTCAGTCATTGAAAATTTCTCACGTTCAAAAAAGCGAAACAAGGAAATTAATGAATTTCATAGGAAAGGATGACGTTTGAATGCGATATGAATAGGGTTCGTGGTAGAACAACTATGATTGCAAAGAGAAGGATCGGATCTTTAGATTTTTAATCTTTTTGAGCAATTTTATCTTTTTTAAAGTTAAATCTTTTGTTTTGATTATTTTGAACTTAGACTGCGAGAAATAGAGGCTTTCTCTGGCAGTGTAGTTTCATATGTTTTTTAATAGCTGATCCGGCTTCCGTATATGTTCCGCCATAGAGTAATGATTGTCTTATACTCCCCTTATAAAATGGCTGGAGTATGGGAGAGCTTCTCGAGAGCTTTGGTGTGTTATGACTTTTGGAGTTTCCGATGATGATGTGGATCGCGAACATTACAAACGTTCAAAGACACCTAATGTTTGGCATATGATGAAAGCAGCGGTTAGTTTCGCTGATTTACTGACTTTACTTGTACATTACAGTTCGGGGTGCACCTGAGCCTAAACCAATAATTTCGACTTCGGGCGAACTCTCTCCAGCTTTGAACTTTTAGTTTGTTGAGGTCTTCTTATACTTGATTGCGCCACTTAAAGTAAGGTCTTCCTCTTCCACGATGTTTTCCGTCCTTGTTCGATGACAATATATACTTTGTTTTATCCTCATTAACCACTAACCCCGCGGTTGTTTAAAGAAATCGCATGACAGTTTGTCGCCTTGTCTAAAGCCTTTTTCAGCATTATAGTTCTCGGTGATTTCTTTACCGACCTTGATGGAGCAGCGTAAATTCCCCTTCATAGTCTTACGAGTTTTGTATGGATGCCGAAACTAGACATGTACTCTGTTCAGCTCGTTTCTGTAAATACTGTCATACGTGGGCTTGAAATCGCAACTGCCGTTGTTTTAAAATTTGGCCAATTTTTGGGTATAAATTTACTTTTATGGTATAAACCACATAAGTAAGACGTTTACTTCACAACGTTAAGGACTCTTTTTCCTCTATAGTTGCGCGATTGTGGGTGTCACCCTTTTTTAGGATCGGACGTGCAATACTGAGGTTCCATTCATCGGGCATACTTTCTTCCTTTCCAACTCATATCCTGCTGCCTTGAAAAATTCGCAATCAAGGCCATTTGAGTTTGCATATGGTTAGCTTATTTAGCTTCTTTAAGGTCGGGAGAACTGCATTCTTGATCGTCGTCCAAATTGAATGGGGTATTCTGGCTGACAGCGGAGTTAGAGTTTTCGTCTCCGTTAAGCAGTTTTTAAGAAGTGGTCTATCCAGATCCTCAGTAGCGACTGCGACTCTATTTATATGTCTCCCTGCTGAACTTAGAGCCTTGAGTTCGGGGCTTGCCACCCTGGCAAGATCTTTTTACCTCTTGGTAATACTTCCGAACTTCATCCCTGTCATGGCATATCTCAATTACCTCAAACGAGCGCTTCTCATGCTGCTTCTTTTTCTTTTTGAGAATTTGGTGGTCTTTCCTCGCCGTCACTTGGGATTGGATTCGAAGACTTTCCGGGCTGGAGTATTGGTGTCCATTCGCTCTACATGACCCAGCCATCTAAGCTGCTGGACCTTGACTGGTTTGACTAGGTCAGTTCGTGGTTAAATCTTCTTCTCCACTCTTCATCTATGCAGAAGGGACCAAAAATCACCCGAAGAATTTTTCTCTCAAAGCATTCTAGAGCGTTCTCGTCTATCTTTTACAAAGTCCATGCCTCTGCGCCATATATAAAAGCAGGGATGATAAGTGGACACCCTAGTTGCTCGAGAGACGACTTTACTACTCAGTTGCCTTCTTAGTCCGAAGAAACAGCGCTGGTGTCGTTGTCTGAATTAATGGCGACGCCTAGGTAGACATAGTCCTTAACTACCTCAAAGTTATAGCTGTCTATCGTGAAGTGTTCTGTCCAAGACGTCGGTGTTGGGTTTCCTTTCTTGATGACAGCATATACTTGGTCTTGCCCTCATTGACCACTAAACCCATCTTCTTCGCTTCCGTCTCAATGCTCATAAACGCGCCATTGACATGACGCTGCGTTCTTCCAATTATGTCAATATCTTCGGCATATCCGAGTAATTGGACGGATCTTTGAAAGATTGTGCCTCTTGTGTTGACGTGGGAGTTTTGCACTATTCTTTCAAGAACGATGTTGAAGAAGTCTTATGACAGTGCATCACCTTGCCTATAACCTTAACAACTCTCTCATAAATTGGCACTACAAAATCCTCCCTTCACTATAGACTTAGCAAGCAAGCCGATCTGATCGCAGAGTTTACATTGAGAACCGTCAAGACGTCAATACTAAAAATGTTAACTTCATTTCAAAACTACCCATTGTGCACTTGTTCAACCAGCTTTATGATGATGCACTTTAAATACACTGACTGACACTTTTCTCAGATAAACAACGTTTTGGTAGGTTTTTCTTTAAGTTTCAAAAGCATTTAGGAGACAAATACATTGAGGTGCTTTGTGTCGCCCAGATACTAAATTGCTCTTGTTTTACTCCCCCAAAACGCAAATCCATAATTTTTGTCAAGACATTTTCCCCTAAATTCATTTCCTTGTTTGGAGCATGAAAGAACTTCCTCCAAAATAAATACAAAATCCGCCGAATGAATGGCACTATTCCAGGCTCCCGTTTCCCCCATAAACCGTGTCATTCCAACAATGAACGAATCTCTTTAATTTATTATTCCCGTCTTCCGGAATGCACTGTGCAATGGCAATACAACTTACATTGTAAACCCATGTGGACAATTAAGGAAGTCACTACCAGAGAATAATGGAGAACAATAAACATCCTGAGCTAGAACAATGAAAAAATGTACGGTCGGTCACAGCGAGATGCCCTTCCCTATAGGCACATGGGACACCCATGCAAGTAAATGTCGTTGACTTCTTTCTGACACACATTTTTCTCTTTCCACCGACAATTTGAGTATACTAAATGCTTAACGGTGAATTTAACAGTAAAAAATTGACCCAGCATCGTTGTCGTTGTGACAGGCAATATAACGCACCGTGTAATTGTTTACACCTTTCACTATGGTGGATGTCGTCATCTCGTCATCATCATCATCATCATCATCATCTTCACCGCCAACCAGGGATAATGGGGATTGCTGAGGTTAATTTTGAAAAGATTCGAGTTTCGAACCCCTGCCTGTGTGAAGGCACTTAAGTTCTATAATTGTGAAACGTTTATCAACAATACGGAATGGAAGATTCCAAAGATACCCCACTTGTGTGTTTACACTATGGGTTGGTAGAGTATAGGTAGATATATCAAGTGGCGTTTGTAACGTCAGAAAATCTAGGTCTAGGCTTTGTTCAATTTATTTCCGTACACATTTCGATTTGGAAATTTTCTTGTCCATAGGCGAGAAAAATTATGAACAACAACAGCCGCTAAATAAATCACAACAAGAACCATGATTTATTCTTCTTTTACAAATCACACGAAGGCAAGGAGAACAATTAAAGTTCCCCAGACACAATGTCGTCTCCTGCCCTGGTGCATACAAAGTTCTTTCGACGACCCTATGCAGAACAGACAAAGCAGGTAGGTCTTGGTATGCTCTTCTATAAGATTGGGCTTTTCTTGTGTGTGATTGAATAATGAGGCAATAATTTTTGTTTTCAATTAAAATTTCAATCAAGTCAATGGGCCCATAAACTACATAGGAGAATTGTTTTCGATAGCATCGATAACACGCCGAATAGCTGGGTTGTTAATGGGGAAATGCACTTTGAGGTCAAAATACGTTGTTTGTTTTTTATGTCAGAAATCTGTGATTGAAATTTTGTAACTGCATATTTGAATGTATGCTTGTATGTACGTAGACTGCATGATAAGCAAGCGAACTCTAGGACGGAATATTAAGGCTTTTTTGTTAATCAAGACATGTCTGATACGACTTATCGGGAAAGGGTTATTATGTTGAACTTCAATTGATTTTGTATAACAAGTTGTGCTTAGGCATTTGTTGATCGACAGAGGTCGTTTGATTGTTTGTTTGATATTTTGCTGTCAAAGATTTGATTTCTTCAATTTAATCAAGTTCTTTTGTGACTTGCCGACAAGAAACTCGTGGAAAATGTCGATAGTAAAACCTGTGTTTTTGAAGATTAAAATTTTATTGAGAAATAACTATGACGGTGTTCTGTTTTTAAACTGAAAGGGAGTCATAAGGTTTAAGTTTCTTTTTTTTTAGCAAAGGGAATTAGACAGTTTCTTTTCAGTGCAAACCTATGATTTGAGTACTTTTTTTTTGTCAAAACGAGGCTTTCGTTAAGTTTTGGTTTACTTTCTGCTCGTTGGTAGCTGTTATAGCATATAAAGGATGCGCACGGTACAGACTTAAAGTGCAAATATCTGCGTATATCATAATTGCATTCATCATACATACAGACTTTTGGCTGCCCTGATTACACATACTGATTTATTTATAGAAGTCTGTTTAAAGTTGGTATCGTGTGGATCTAGCCTAAGACTGTGGCTTTGACGAACGGGAATAGAAGTCGCTTTCTAATTTATGCTAGATTTTCTCTGTACATCCTTCTTCTACTTTTTCAAAATCGAACTTGCTCTTAAAAAGAATTGTGATTTTTTTTCACCCGAAACTCATATCTGAAAATGAGAAAGTTGACGAAACTTGGCGTTATGTACTTTACCATTCCTTTTTTGAAAAACCATCCGTTCCTTTTCGTCAACGAACTTTTTTTCCGCTGGTGTAACCAGCCTCTAGACAAGAAATTAAACCTAGTCTGATCTCAACGGCGCAACATGCCTTTACAAAAGGTAAATCAGTGGAAATTGCACTTCAATCTCTGGTTTGCACCATTGAAAAATCCCTGCACTATAAAGAATACTCTCTCGTCGCATTCCTAGACATAGAGGGTGCATTTAACAATGTTATAACAATACAGCAATCACTAATGCTCTTGATGGGCTGCTCTTAGAGAGGAACACATCAAGAACATGATAACAACAATGCTCAGCAGCAGAATCATTAATTCCGAATTGGGGAACTACAAAACAAGCAGAATGGCCAATAGAGGAACCCCGCAGGGAGGAGTTTTATCTCCCCTACTGTGGAACCTGGTCGTTAACAAATTGTTAATCGACCTAGAGGACGAAGGTTTCAAAACCATAGCCTATGCCGATGATGTAGCAATTGCCGTTTCAGGCAAGCACCCACAAACCCTGGCTGAGCTGCTACAAGCAGCACTTAACAAGCTTAACAATTGGGCTGTAGATTGTGGTCTGAACATCAATCCACACAACACGAAATAAGTTCTGTTTACGAGGAAATACAAAATTCCGGACTTCAGACCCCCAACTATTGAAGGTGTAACTCTCACACTGTCAAATCAGGCTAAATATCTAGGTCTCATTTTTGACAAAAAACTGACCTGGAAAACCAATATTGAGGAAAAAGTAAATAAAGGCAACATGGCACTCTTCTCCTGTAAAAAAGCCATTGGTGGAAAATGAAATTTCTCCCCCCAATCACCCATTGGCTGTTTACCTAGGTAATTAGACCGATACTCACATATGGGGTGATAGTCTGGTGGACAGCGCTAGACAAGATGATCAACTACAACAAGCTGGCCAAAGTTCAAAGAACGGCTATTCTGTGTATTAGTGGCGCACTGAAGACAACCCATCGGACGCCCTCATTGTACCACTAGATCTCACACCCCTAAATATCTTCAGCAAAAAAGGCGCAGCTATCTCAGCTACTCGGCTCAGAGCTACATCACAGTGGACTAATAATCAAATCGGAAACACTAACATTCTAGATAACTTTAGATTCTTACCGAATCGATCCGACTACACCACCCCCAAGTTGGTGTTTTACAATAATTTCCAAGTAACCATACCTTCAAGAGAAGCTTGGGAAAATGGCATTCTTTTGGAAAATGAAGCAATACACTTCTGCACCGATGCGATGGTTCAAAAACCAGCGATGGAGCCCTTGTCTCTACAAAATCCATCACGGTCCAAATTTGTCAGATGTCTCTGAGGGAGATGTCAAATCAGTTCAACATTCACCTTTCATGGGTGCCAGGGCACAGAGACATACCAGACAACTGTATTGCAGACGAACTAGCCAAAAAGGGCACGCCCACTTCCCTACGCTCAGAATGGAACAACATAGGTGCACCTAACTCCTACTTAGACAAGACGCCTCGGGGATAACAAACACTAGATGGACTGAGAGTAACAACTGCCTTGCAACCAACAAAATTTTGGCAATGTGTAGACTCAAAACGCTCGAAGAGTTTGTTAGCACTGAACCGCCTGTCTAATAGAGAGACACGCCAAAAGACTTGGTGTGCTTTCCAATGATTTCTGCAGAAGTTGCATGGACGAGGAGGAGGAAGAAACTGTTCAACACCTTCTTTGTTCATGCCCTGCACTACTTCATTGGAGGAAAACTCATCTCGGTGAATTCTTTTTCGATGATACTAGCGACTTAGCTTACATAGACCCTAAAAGTCTTTTGAAATGCATTAAAAGTTCCGCGTTGTTCGGCTAGCAGGTGATTAACCGGCCAGTCTCGTAATGGAAGATTAATAAGTGATCAACTCGTTAATCTTACATCGAGTTTCTGAGATCAGTTAGTGATAAGCTTGCTGATCTCTGTGGTGTCACAATGGGCCCTTGCGGCCTAAGTGTGTCAGGCAATGTACTCATTGGCTGACAGCCCCTTCCACCTAACCTAACCTAACCTAACCTATTTTTATGCCATTTTTGTAGAGCATTTCATGTTCGTCAAGTTAACGTTTTAAAAGCTTGTTATTTGTTCAGTTAGCCTCATTTTCCATTGAGGCGGAAACCGAATTCAAACTTAATTTGTTGTAGGTATAATGAATACCTTCTTCACGTCTACTTTTGTCAAATTGTCGTAAAGACTTGTAGAGTGAGTAGTTTAATATTTGCGATAGAATTCAAAGCTGGGAGCTTTGGCGATCATGTGAACTATTTCGAAATCAAAATGTGGAACTATTTTCGTACTTAACCCATATTCACTGAACTTGTCAAACGTTTGAAAATGTTGATAGTTAGGTTTGAATGGGATCTTTTCTAACAAAGTTAAACAATCCTTAAAAGTATCTAACAAAAAATTTCCATATTTACATGTATCTCTAACAGCCAACAGCTCTATGGCGTCGAACAGATATGATCAATCGATCATATTTGTATGCTTCTCCAAAGATTTAAAACGGTCGGTCGTTTTCATTGAGCACTGGCTTTGCTGAGCTTTAAAAATAGTTCAATCGCTCAATATTACTAAAGCCATAGTCTGCACTGAAGTATTTAATGCTTCCAATGTAATTTTGCTTCTTAACTGTGCCGCCATTTAAAGCGTAGATTTTTTTTTTTTTTTTTGTGATACAAACATCTGACCTTATATATAAAAAAAAAAAAGCAATTTCAATTGAAGTGATGTTCCAAAGTAATAATCGATATACATATATCAAACGCACACAGACATTACAAGCCTGGAAAGAGTCAGAGCTTATATCCTTTTTCTCAACTATAACTTGGAAAGAATGGAAGTGACCTATAATTTTTTGCCGACTATGAGAAACTTAGCTAGAAAGCACTTCTCATGGCAATGAAGCTACTCTCAGAAGACTTGGCAACAAGCTTTAACTGTGGAAAAGCAGTTGGATATTGTGGGACTCGAACTTCGAATTTTCACTTAACATCCACTCACACATAATATCTAATATGCCATGGATAGCACTGTAAAGCTTTTAGATGAAATCAAAGACTTGGTTATAGAACCGCCAAAACTGCAAACTTAATGAACTAATTATTGGTGAGCCCTTTTCATGAGTAAAATTTTGTTTTGTGATTGGAACCTATTTATATAAAATATACTGCATTTGAAATATTTTCAGAATTTTCTAGACTCATTTCTGTATTTTTTCCAGATTTTGTTTCCTTTATTCATCGTTTTTTGGTAGTCTAAACGATATAATTTTAAAATGAAGCCTCTGGACGCTGCTTCTTACACATCTTCCATTTTTCTTTGAGTTTCGTTAAATTGCGTGCAGTTTTGCTACATGCATAGTTAAGTTAACAATTTGAATCCCACGCCCATTGCAAAGAAGTGAAGATTTCTGCTTTCTGAATTTATGGAGTCTGTCCATACAAGCTGAAGAATCGTTAAGTTAAGCCATCAAGTTAAGTTAAATCATCAACATTTGGTTTTCTAATTAGGTATCTAAGTGAAAGAATACAAAAGTTTTTTGTTACAACTACAAATACTCTAATTTCTTTACTTGTGAGTCATTGTCATTGAGACGATGCACCAATATTAGAAATTGAGCCAATTTTCTTCAATTGAACCTTCAATTCACAATGCTTGAGCGATTGAACTTCATCATATGTCGATTTTCGAATGCATATAGTCAAAATTATCGTTCTTGTTTTTCCATGAACTGATTATGATTGCCCAACTTGTATTTGATTAGCCCAATCGCTTTTACAATCAACCAAAAGTCCATAGTCCACTTAGAAATCATTTATTATTGACTTAATTGCCTCAACATCTGCTTACTACAGCCAAAAACGAATTCACTTAACACTTAATCGGAGAAAGTAAGAAAAATTTGCTTAACCACTCCAACAATCATACAATACCTTCTGCCATGCCTCACTCGGCCGTCATTATGAATACTCTCATGCTTTAGCAATTAGTTCGTCTTGCACTTGGTATAGTTTCATGCATATTATCAGATTAGAGGGGCACTTTGGTGGAACAAGACCATAAAATGTTATGTTGGTACTCTGATTAAATTATTCACACCGAATAGATTCATTTTGCTCGTGTTAATTGATTTCCATATTTTTATTTTATTATAACTTCAATTAGTTGAGGTAGTTGAGTGGAATAGAAGATGAGGGCTTCGCACGAAATCAGCGAGTAGGAATGTTGAATTAGGTGTTGAGATTATCTTAACTGTTCAAGGGACTGTGAAGACGCAGCCATTTGAAATTAATCTTTAGTTCAGTGAAAGATTTACGAATTACTTGACTGATTTTGATAGAATCTATTTAAAAATATTTTTAAAATAAATTATTATAAAATTTCTCAGCACTAATGTATTCTTTTCTTCTTTTTGCAGGTATGTATACAGATGAAAGATCCATTTCTTAAAGTAAGAAGCACTTTGAAGACCGACTTCGTAGAAAATAAAAAAAAAACAAGTCTAACATTCTTTAACCAGAATCCAGATCTCAAGATATTTGTCAGCGATATTACTCCACAGGGAATCACTTCAAGTGCCCTGTCACAAACTGAAAGCCAATCACTCCAAGCAAACTAGCGTAGTCTTGTGGGTATACAACTTTCATTTACTTACGCACCATCATCAAAGCAACTCTTCTTCATTCTCAACAGAAATTCTTCTCCTTTGTCGACATAACCACATCAAATCCTTGCATCTTGATCAGTTTGACTCAAACCCGCACACCCTAATGTAGGAATTCCTTACAATGAAAATCGTCTTCATCGTTGCCGCCATTAGAGATTCACTCCACTTAGTCGATGTTTATCGTTTGGCATTAGCCAAGATCATATCTTTACAGGCTTGCTCGATGTCTTCTCATATGATCAAGTCCGTCTATTCTGTGGCTAATATTCTGTGATACTTTGCGGTTTCCTGATGTTCTAAATGGACAGCTTAATTCTAGACTGTTCAGATGATGAACTTGTTTAGAGTTAAAGAACCCTGAAAGCAACGAACATTAGATGATGAAACGAGGGACTCTTTCAGTGCATCTATGCTGTGCTTAGATAAATAATAAGAGCCGCGCCGCCGGCTGATGACAAAAACGACACAGACAAAAGTCAACTGTGTGAACCTTTGGGGGTATGGCCTCATTGCACATCGAAAACAACTGAAAATAATACATTAATTCAAAAAAAAAAAATACTCAAAAAACCACAAAATGTAATCATATCATGCAAATGACATATCATTACGAAACACACTGTGGAGAAGAAAAGAAGCCTTGCATAATGTTTGCTGCCATACCACAGGAGTCCTCTCATTTCTCATATATAAAAAAATATGTTTAGGTAGCTGGGTTGCGTTCAAAGTTGTGCATATTTTGGTTAGAGATATAAATAACATTTTCATGTATAATCGGGGTGCATAGGAGGCATAGATTGGCCTCTTGCGGCTTGAGATGATGTTTCACTTCGTGTTGTCGAATTGGGTAAATAGTACAGTGTAGGGTGAAAGAAATTTTATGTTGGTATGCGATTGTAAGTTTACATATGTAGGCGACATCGGCAAGAGTGACACCGACAAGAGCATTTTACGGTTCAAAGAATTTTAAATTTCGGTAATAAGCCACTTCGATTTTAACCTTACCGACTTTCTGGTGGAGCATAATATGTTTGATTGATCAGACACTTCGAAAGTTGCTGGCCTGACTTGCAGTCAGCTGATCTGCTGTAATGGGCATGAGCTCACGCATGGTTTTCGGAGTATTCGGAAGCTTTGAGGAGCATTTCATTCGTTCATTGGTCTTTTAAGCTGCTGCTAAAAATTTGTTTGAGTCTTTCTAATTAGTTGATCTCAATGCCATTTCAAAAGTACGCGACTGTATGGACCCAACACGAGATGATAGCAGTAATTTGAAGAGTAAAAAAGAATGGTGTAGTTCGTGTTTGTTCGTTTCACACGACCTTTTTGGTGTGGAAAAGCACATCGTGTTACTCGTATCGGTTCGTACAAAATGAAACAAACTTATTGCAGTCGTTTTCGGGTTGAAAGTCACATGCTGTTGCTGTAGTGGTCCTTGTTAAATGAAATCATTCAGTCAATTCTAAGTTTTTTGAGCTCTTTCAAGAACTATTCTTTCATTTAGATTTTTGAATTAATTTGCGTTTTAAACGAACTAACACGACTGACACGATGTATTTTATTCTCCTCAAATGACTTGATTGAAGTCGCTTTAGTGCACGGTCACGCAGCAGAGCAGTATAGCTTGAATAAAATTGAAAGCTAGTTTTGTTGGTTTGCCGCTTTTCCGCTTAGAGCTTGAACGTGGCCTTACACAGCTTAAGAACCCACATTGTGGGCGCATGTAGACAATTCCATTCTAAAAACACCTCAACTAGCATTCAACAGCATTTCGACTAAATATAAGAAAGTTTTCTACACTCAGCAAAGTTGAACTCAATAGAAACTAGACTTGTACTCAATAATGTTTGAGTTTAGCTCATAGTCATTTCATTTTAGCTGCACACTACTCTTTGTTTTGGGAAATCTTGCAACTCTCATTTAGAAGCTCTTGATCTGAACAACAATTTAGATTATACTCAACAAATTTTTATATTTCCACTCAACTGTCCTTTGGTTTGATGTAAGGTAGTGCGGTAGAAAACTTGGAAGAAGTCCTTTGATCCAACGACACTAGACTGAACTTGGCATTGGGCAGGTTCTTATACCATACTAAAAAGTTCCGTAACTTGCACTCAACTCGCTCTTTTTTGCACTCATCATTCTTACTTTTCACTCAAGAGACGTTTTATGAACTTCAATTTCAGTACTTCAAGTTCAGCAGTTTGGAAAGAGTGCAACCTTGTTTTCGGATTTGAATATGCAATCCTTGGCTTACATAACTTTGAGCTTAATTTTTGAAATTCCTACGATGACCTTCCTCGTTTATTAATCAGGCCTAAAAGTTTCTTCCATCAGGAATAAAATTCGCTGAAGAGTTTCTTTCCTTGTTTACCTTTTACCGCTATTTCAAATTTCTGCTATTCTTTGATCGCAGTTTGTTTTGCAACTTCTTGACCTGTCGATCAGTAGTTCAAGGTGAAAAGTTAAAACAGAGAGCCATTTATTTGTAAAAGCTTCCCACTTTATTTTGTCAATGATTTTATTCTTTTTTGTACTAAAAAAAAAACCCTCCGAATTCTTTCGCACTCATAAAATGCATCTATCGCAAACAATTATACTTACCTAAGTTAAAGAGGTTGTTTGATAAGACACCTTATCTCTATTGAACGTCGTCTACAATTCCATAGAACTGACTACCCGATAAGATAAATTACCTTGAGCAACCTCGATAAAAAAGCCCCTTTTTAGCGTTTCGTGTTTATTCATTTTAAAGTCGCAGCAAACAAGTTTAAATAGCAGCACTATCGCAAAATGACTCAATCAACATTTAAGTAGGGTGTGCTGGCATTGTGGTACAATATACTCACACTTTTATTACTTACTTTGTTCTCATTTTAATCTTTTGATATAGGTACCTGTGTTTGTATAATAAAACCTGATTGAAAAAGAAAATTATCATTTTAAAGAACGAAATTCGATCCACATCAACTCGAAACTCAATCATTTTATTGTGTTGCAACTTAAACTTGTGAATGACAATAATTGTCATTTCTAGTGAGTGTGCACATCTGACTGCAGGTGGTTTCTACTCTCTACCTACTCTCAATATCCAGTTCAAAATGTCAAATCAATTCCGACTGAACGCGCACATACACATACGACTGCAGTTCATTGACAGAAATGACAGATGTGACACAAGGATGAGAGAGGAATGATTACTGTCATTAAAGTGAAATGCCAGCCAGGCCGGTTGTCAGTAAATCTAGATAATATATGGGCCGCTATTTCGGGGTCAAGAAAGGCAAAATGGAAAAATAATGCTCTCAAGGCCTCGTCGCGCCGCTGTGTTTGACATCGGCTACCGTAAAATGTCGAGAGTAACTGTGTTGTTGCGCAACACCGAATGCATCCAAGCATTTGAATTGTGATTCCACACAGAGTTTGGCGTGTCGCTGTTGCATTGTAAATTGTTTGCAGCAGCTTTATGGCACCATGGCGACACTGCATCAACGCCACCGTCTCCACCGCTGTCGACTACCGGCGACGACGATGACGACGGGAACTATCATTATTCATAGGTGCTGTATCGTACATGACAGTCGAGATAAAAGTGAAATACTCATACAGTCTGTTGGAAAAAGTCAACGTACATACGTACAGACCATGTTCAAATGCATTTCAGACCTTTCCGAATAAACTTTGACATTAAATACCTCCGGGCTGTCAAGGAACGTATGAAACTCCACCCAACATGTTTCATCTTGGGGTTAATTAGATTTGCCTAGAGAGTCAAGAGTCACTGCACCAAGGCTTTCAGTCGCTGCTTTTAATTCACTTTCCCACATGAGATCTTCTGTCTCAATGTTGACGTGCTCTGCCAATCCCATCACCACATGTAGAAGAAGACCTTTTGACCCCCATACAACAATTCGTTCTGAGTCCCATTGGGTAGGTACTTCCAGTTAATAATTACATTACACTCTTGTTAGCAGCGAGCAGTAAAAGTAAATTCCAGCGAAAGTCCTCAAGTGTACATTGTGTGCCGTTGACTCAACGTATCTGTATCTGGAGCAAAACAATTGCAAATAGGAACCGTAGATACATTTTCATCGCATCTCTAGAAAGTTTAATGTTCTTGGCATACACACCGCTGCTTCTGTCTGGTTGTCATACTACTTCGAAAAAATGCAAGCTGTGTTTTTCCTTTCTTTATTTATCAAGCGATTAAGCGTTTATATGCACTTCTTCCATACTTGGTGGCATGGCAAACATTGAACACGCAGCGATTTGTGACAAAGATTATATCTGCAAAGCAACTAGTAGTGTGTGAACTAGATTTTTTTTTTCTCTTCTTTTTCTTTTATTATTATTATTATTATTATTTTTGATGCAATTAGAGCTTCTTCCTTGGCTGTGGTTATCTGTTGTTGGAACTTCTTGTTTGAGTTACCTGTGTTCTGCTCTTAAGACCGCCAGCGATTTTATTTAACCCTAGTTTACAAACTGGGGTCCATTTGGACCCCAGAGCATGTTTGAACACTCATAACTTTTTTGTTTTTCATTTTTTTTAAATGGGATTTTTACTCAGTGAACAAAATTCAATATTTTATTCATTTCTTAAGTTGAAACGATTATTAGATGTTTACAGATTTTTCTGCGATTTTTTTGTGAAAAGAACCCGTCCACCCGAACTGGGGTCCATTTGGACCCCAGTACTGAAATTATATGAAAAATCATATTTTTTCTTATAAATAATTATTTTATTCCTAAAGCAGCATAGTTTATGTTTAGAAGGATTTAGTTTGAAGTTGTTGGCAGTTCCGGGAGACATTTAACACATAAGGTTCTAATGTGGCAAGGGCAACAACATCTGCCACATTCATCGCAGTTGGTTCTGGTTTTCTTGTCCTCTGCTCTTGGGCAAAGGTGACATCTGCTTCTTTTACAAGACAGCCTTTCGGGGACTGTTGGTAATTTTTCCTGAACTCTCCCCAAAATACAGAGAGCATCCAATGCAGATATTCCAATGCCAGATTGTGTTGCAGGTTGTGAACGGTTATTCAATTCTGACTCAACCAGTTCCTCCGCTAGTTCGATGAGTTTATTACTTCTCAGCAAATTTTTGTTTCTTCTAGGTGGATTGAGATGTCGGAAAATTATGACAGTTGCTAGGGCTGCTACGTCCAGTAAGTTGTAGAATACAACCATCGGCCAGCGATTTGTTTGACGTGTACATGAATATATGTATTGAGACCATTTGGTCGAATACATCGACTCCACCTTTGGTGCGGTTATAATACAGTATCATAGCAGGCTTACTTTGATGACCGGAAGTGGCTTTCTCGCAGTTATGTTGTGTTGATAGCAATACCACTTGTTTGTTTGGATTCGGAACATAAATCAATAACGCCATTTTTCCAGAAAATCCAAGATGAAAGAGTGGACTGGACGATACTGCTTTTTTATTGACCTTTACAGGCTCATTCTGGTTATCAAGAACCTCCTTCGCTACAAAAAGTTTAGGCAAATCTCTTTTGTTTTTCCGAATCGTGTCAAGAATAGTGATCTTCTTATCCAGCAACCTCAATACCAAATCCACCGACGCGACGTAAAGAAATTATCAATAGTGAGGTTGCGTCCACAATTGAAATATGATGGCATCAACGACATCAGCACATCATCTCCACGACCAAGTCCTGTACTTTGGTCAGAGCTACCAGTTGACATATCAAAAGGGATGGAGGAAAATCCAGAAATAATTCCGCTGAATTTGGTAATGGCTTACAGAGAATTATGGCGAATTCAATCTTTTTTGAGGTCATAAAATTATTTGATGACCAAACCAAACTGAACTATTGACTATTTTTTTTTTTTTGAGATAGGCATACCTGCCAGGAACAATTGATGTGGGTGAATTTTACAATCAGTAATTACGTAAATAAGACATATTGAAAAGGATAAGCGGGTATCCCAGATTTGCGAAATTAAGCAATTTTCATCGTTTTTGAAATTGAAAAATTTTATTGCTGACCTCCTACATACCTGCATAATGACATCTCTGCTTAAATTTCTTTATCCCTGCTATATATAATACTTAGAAACAATTCATACAATAACCAGAAGAACTATAACTGAACAATATAAGTCAGAAATCAAAAAAATTTCGAAGAAAAAATCGTGGGGTCCATTTGGACCCCAGTTCGGGTGGACACGACTTTTGCCGGTTTGTAAACGAGGGTTAATTACTTGGAGGAGAGGCAGTTTTGTATAAAGTGTGGAGTAGAAAGTTTCCATGACAGATTTTATCTGCTATAAAAATATTTGTGCTTTTGGGTTGAAGGCTTTTGATTGTAGGTTAAGTGATAAATATTAAATCTTCGCAAGTCATTTTTGCAAGTGTAAACACTACTTTGGATAGTTTTTGTGAGGCTTGAGGTGGTGTAGGATGGAGGTAGTGTAGTTTTTGTTCTAATGTTTTTGCAAAGAACAGTATTTTGTTTTAATTCAGCTTCTTGATTAGGTGTCATCAATAAGATGTTATCTCTCATCTGACTTTCTCGGACTGAAAATTGGGTAGAAAGTTTAAGTCTTTGATTTAATTTTGTTACATAGGACATAAAAACAAAAGTAATCATTAAGTTTTCTTTTTAAGAGAATATTTCTTCAAACATGCGTTCTTTTTGCTTTGAATAATTATTTTATGTTTTTATATAAAATAATTAATTGCTTTGCTTGATACCTACTATGTAGGCACTTATATTTTTGATACGATCATTGTTTTATGCTTTTAAACAAATTTGATGTGTATTTTGACTGATTTTATTAATAACTAGCTGACCCACCCGGCGTTGCTCAGGCGCTACTTTTATCAAACTGAAAGTTAAGTAAAACAGTCTTCAAGCTTTCATTCTAGTGGCAGAGTGGGGATGAAATAAAGTCTATGCTACTCAGGGGCAATTAAGCACTGTAACTATGAAAGAGTTTTTGGAATAGGTATAGTATTTTCCAAGTTCCCGGATGTGTTCCAGCTCCGATTCATTTAATACTGTATTCTGTATTGCAAAAGTCAATAGTGAAAACCGTATTTAAGCGGTTTTTAAATTCGTTCGCGTTCCATTCAGGAACAATGAAGCACTCTAACAGTTAAAGAATTCTTAGAATCGGTTCAGAAAATTCCAAATTCCCGTTCCGTTTTCGTGGGAATTTAGAGATAAAGTATTGTTTAAACTATTTTGGTATTAATTACATCGTATTGTATATAGCGGCAAAAAATTGGTATCGTTCCAGAGGTTTTTGAATTCCCGTTCCTGTGAGAGTTTGGAAATGAAATATAGTCATGGGTAGGGGACGGTAGGGAAGGGTACTCAGGGGCAATGAAGACCTCCAATGGTGAAAGAATTTTTGGAATCAGTCTAGTATTTTTCAATCTCCCAGTTATATTTCCGTTCCCGAGGGAATATGGAAAGGAAATCTAGCCTATGTTATTTCTCAGATTCAAGACCATTTTTGTGTTCCAAATAGGCATCATTCAATTGGGATCAATAGTTTTGGTGACTCCTCCCGAGTACTTTTGAAGTTATGTACCTATTCACCGCACTATGGAACGCATTCCTGATATACTTATACGTCTGTTTTCGTTATACATATGTTTCTCACTGGTTATCAATGCGGTTAGCACATGATGTTTAACTTCGCAAATTTGGTTTACTTCGACGACCAAGTTCATATCTTTTTCTCCTTGGCATTGCTGGCCTTACTAAAACTCTAGAATAGGTATGTCTATTAATAAATTATGATTTTTAATTATTATTTGTGAAAGTCCAGGCAGTATATGGAAAAAGATAGGATTATTGTAAAAGTAGAACTTTAAATTAAAAAATATTTAATTCAACCAGTCAGAATTATAATGAAAAAATTTTTGAATGCAAAAAATGCAATGATCTTATTATTTGTTTTTTTTTTTTTTTTTTTTTTTGTCAAAAACGATTAAAGAAAAAACAAAATCATTGTTCTTATTTAATTTTTAACGATTATATAGTCTCTGTGGAGTCTAAAATTAAAACAGACTGTAAACATTTCTGGAAATTTATAAATACCAAACGTAAATCTACCCGTGGTACCCGTGGTGTGATGGATAGCATGTCCGCCTGTTAATCCAGAGGTTCGAGTTCGAATCCCAACAGAGGCAAAAATGTTTTTTCCACGGGTATCGCCTTTCGCGAGGAACTGGCAAGTCCTCCGTTAGTATTCATTGCCATGAAAAGCGCTTTCTCAATTAGCCGTTCGGAACCGGCAGAAAATTGTAGGTCCCTTCCATTCCCTCACAAGGAATGGTTGTGAGAAAAGCGCTAGGCCCAGGGGCTCCTCGCTCTGTTGCGCCACCCTATTTATTTATTTATTTTTTTAAACGTAAATCTATAGGACTTCCAAGCTGTATGAAATATCTTGATAACTTGTCTAGTGATGTAAATGTCATATGTAATTTTTTCGCCGATTATTTTAGTTCTGTCTATCTGCCCTCTTCTTCCTGTGAACCTCCTGCTTTCTTCCCTTCTAATGTTATTGATGTTGGTAGCATCGAATTAAGTGTTTCCGAAGTTTTGGAAGCCTTAAATGGCCTTGATATAAATAAAAGTGCTTGGCCTGATAATATCGCCCCTATCGCATTAAAGAATTGTTCGATTTCTTTGGCCTTGCCGCTATGTTTGATTTTCAACAAATCCCTTAAAAGTGGCCAGTTTTTGGATTGCTGGAAAGTTTCTTTTATAACTCCTATTCACAAGTCAGGATCGAAGCAAAACGTGATCAACTATAGACCAATCTGCAAATTATCAGTCATTCCCAAAATGTTTGAAATGCTAATTTGCAAAAAATTGAGCTTTTTTGTTAAAGGTATAGTTTCTGAATTTCAGCATGGTTTTGTGTCAGGTAGATCTACTGCTACTAACCTTACAATTTTATGCGATTCTGTCATTAATGGGTTTGAAAATAATTTCCAAACTGATATTATTTTTACGGATTTTGCTAAGGCATTCGACAGAGTCAACCACAGTATATTAATTTTCAAACTTTCTAAACTAGGCTTTCATTCAAGATTTATAAAATGGATTTCTTCTAACTTTGATAAAAGAATTCAATACGTTAAACTAAGTAATCATAGGTCAAGAATGATAAATGTGACCTCTGGAGTACCCCAAGGAAGTCATATTGGTCCCTTGCTATTTATCCTTTTTATTAATGATATTCCAGATTGTTTTAACTTTTCGAGTAACCTGATGTATGTCGACGATGTGAAAATCTTCCGAGTCATACGTTCTTCCTCAGACTGTCTCCTTCTTCAAAATGATATTTAAAATTTGGCTGAATGGTGTGATTATAACCAATTGTTTCTTAATGTTGCAAAATGTCAGATTTTCACGTGCTATAGGACGATATCTCCTATTATTTTTGATTATAGTATCAATAACATGACTTTAGAAAGAGTCACTGCCAAAAAAGATCTGGGAGTTATGCTGGATGAAAAACTTACGTTTACAAAGCATATAGATTATATAGTTAATAAAGCCAATGGGATGCTAGGGTTTATAAGGAGGAACTCTAAAGATTTTTCAGATCCATATGCCTTTAAAACATTATATATAACTCTTGTAAGATCAGTGCTGGAATATTGTACTACAGTTTGGAATCCTTATTATAATGTACACTCGTTAAGAATAGAAAGGGTTCAAAAGAATATCGAAGTACCATCATACGTTTCTAGATGCTTACTAATAGATATTCAAACGCTTGAGCTAAGAAGAAAGTATTTTGCAATAATGTTTATAAAAGATGTAATTAGCAATAGAATAAACTGTTCTCTCTTATTACAACAAATCAATTTTTACTCTCCGCAAAGAATACTTCGTGCTAGTTTTCATTTCCATGAGAATTTTTCGACACGTAATTATTGTAGAAACAAACCGTTTGCACGTTGTATAAAAGAAACAAATTCTGTAATAGAAGTCATAGATATTTTCTCTAGTAATTCAAGGGATGTTTTCAAAAAGAATTTACTGTACGCTTTACTATTGCGACCTGTCACATAGATTTTTTTGTTATTTATCTTTTGTTATTTTATATTATTTATATACATTTATTTATAATTATAGTAGTCTGTAAGAGATTTACTCTGTTTGATGAATAAACTAAACTATAATTTTTAATTCATTACAGTTAATATTAAAGAAATTCTTACTTTTACTATATTTTAATTCCTTTTTTCACAAAAACTTACCTTTTAAACCTTCCCTAGACCTCCACGAACATTTCAAGACCAAGAAAAGATGAATCCGTCCAGCCGTTCTCGAGTTTTGGCCAGACTAACGAACAGCAATTCATTTTTATATAGATAGATAGAAGATAGATAGATTAAATTTTTTTAGAAAAGCTCTCTTTACATTTTGTGCGTGGAAGCAATCCTATTATCGGTGTGGATTTATTGGTACATTTCATATGACATCTCTTCCAATCGGCTGGGAGTTTTTTTTTTTAACTGTAGATTATGAAACCCTGAAACCAATCCCTTCTAATACTTTCCTTATTAGATCGGAAACATCCCAAAAAAAGACTAGAATTCAAAGGACCATACCTTTCCAATGTTTTTGAAGTATATTTGAATATGAACAAAATCACATCAGAAAAGCATGGTAAGAAAATCGTCAGACTATTTAATTCAAGACGAAGAACAGTAAAAACTTCAAAATCACAAATTACCGGAGCCTTATCTACTTTTAAGGATTGAATTTTTGTTCAATAGGGTGATCGAGAATCGATATCATTGGTTCAAAGTCTAGGCTCGTGTAGTGATGGCTTTTTTCGAAGACTGGGTTTTCTTTTTCTTGGACTCTGTAAATTGTTATGTTCATAAATAAATTTGATAAAAAAATAAGGTAGAGACGTTTCAATAACTCTCGCAGACTGTACACATCTAGTTGGCCTATAATCTGAACGGATTGCGGGCGCTAGCTCATCTCCATATTGAGAAAGAGGAGCTGATTGAATTCTCATTTGATTTATTTTTTAATATTAGCGCAGTTCACACTGTACAATTTGTTGAATTGTTTTCAAATACTTTAGAAAATTTTGGAGTTGGATGGAGCGGATGAGTGTACATGACATAAAGATGCGTCCACACAATGCCGAGCGTCATCAATTGGCCTTCCTCCTTGCCGAAACCCGAAATGAATGAAATGTATCCGTATGCCGGTTGGCATAGTGTGGATGCACCTTAATGTTGAACGACATCTCTGATAAGTCTGAACGTACACTACATCCGACCAATCAACATCCATCAAACGCAGTTTGTTCAACTAATTGTACATTGTGAACTCCGCCGTTGTTGTTGTTTAGGGAAATTTTATGAATAGAATGAAAATTTCGTAAATTTTTTTTATTCGTGTTTTTAATTCGATCTTATTTTAAGCTATTGGTACAGACATAAAATAGGTAATCGTAAATAAATTTTTCCCCTGAAAATACGTTCGACAAACAATTGTTTTTTTAAAACGTAATAAAAACCCGTTTTGTTCGGTTTCAAAAATGAACTCAGTTGTTATTCAGCCAATTTCAAGACTTTGATCCGCAAATTTAAAAGTATTGCTAAGACAAAACATTAATCAAATTTTTGATTTGACTTGTTGACAATATGTTAGTCATAGTGTGAATGTCTATAGAATCTCCATTAAAAAAAATTAACAAAGAGTCAAGTTGGAATTTCATGAGAGCTAACAAGTTTTTCATTTATCCCTTACTATTTAGAATCGATGAAACTTTGAGGAATGCAGTTTCGACAACGGAAGTATGTATTGAAAAGTTGTACTTGATACAATCAGTTATTTTGTATGATTGATTTTGAAATCGGTGTATTTTCCGAAAACAAAATCTTAAACAAAATGGACAACTGACCTGTTTCAAAACTGATCATGAGTATCCTATAGACTGAAAGTTACAGGAATTATTGCTGCAAATATGTCATGCCGTATTCTATGAGGCTTAGTAGTAATAAGTAAATGTACATCGGGTTTTCCAATAAACACATAACCTTTGTCTCACTGACATAGCAACGTCATACACAAAGAATTTTTGCACTCATCTTGCTTTTGCCTCTGGGCGAGAACTACGACGAAATTGGTCTTTGCGGTACCAACTGTAACTCAAAAACCGCTCGATAGATTTGAATGAAACTTATACTTTTTTTAGAAAACATAAAAAGCTAGTGCCTGATCAAAGGATTTTTTTTTTTTTAAATTAACAAAATGGCGGTCTCAGGAATCTTTTTTTTTCTGATTTTCGGAAAAGAATCATCAATTAATTGTTTTTAAAAAATCTAATTTTAAAAAAAACAAAAAATCCTTCGATCAGGCACTAGCTCGTTATGTTTTCTAAAAACTGTATAAGTTTCATTCAAATCTATCGACCTGAGGTGTATCGCGTAGCAATTAAAAGAATATACTTAGTTTTACTGAATTCACTTTAATGAATTCTAGGTACAAAAGTTATAAGGTTGTGCTGCGTTAAACTGGTTTGACAAGACTTTGTTGAGTTACAGTTGGCACCAGTTCAAAAAACATAGTTTTGAGAAAACGCATTTAAAGTTTTACAGTCACTTTATGTGCAGTAATGAAAGCTGAACATAAAGCTGAATAACTCGAAAAATATTTGTCGGATTCACTTCAAATTTTCGGACAATATTTTTAAGATACTATACTTTAAGAAAATGAAAAAAAAAAAACAAAAATCAATTACCCCTTTAGTCTATGAGAAATTACCAGATTTTTCTTCTCAAATCGAATTTTCCAAAAATCCTTTTCATTTCATGTTCGATTTTCATGATTCAAAAAGACCTTACAATAACTGACAAGTACAAGTACCTATGTGTTTAAAAAATAAATATAAAAAACTTAATTGCATATCACAGCCGGCAACTATAACATTTGCATGTTAAAAATAGCTCTTGACTGTCCATGGTATTTACTATAAACGCCTGCTGCAAGAGAAGCCTGAAGTGGTCAACTTGTCACCAAGGTAAACGTTCCCTCCTGATTGAAAACAATCTTCCGGCAAATGAATGGAATTGCAAACAAATTTGCATGTCTGACAATGGTTCCACCAGCAGAGCTGCCTTGTATCTTTCACTGTCGCATGCACATGTCAAGATGAATGTCCTACTCTATGTAAATCCTACAATTATACTACTGACCAGACCAAACCATATAGTATAGTCCCTGATTTGCATCCCACTTTGAGGAAAACCATGATACGGATATACACAAAGCACAGCTCACACACATGCACACGCATAAATAAATAAAATTATATTCCAGTAATGACACGAAGTTACGGGGTACCTATTGGCTGGTGTTACAGGCAACTTCAAGTCTTACAAACGCACGACGGAAATTGTCTTCAGATGAACCTAGACACCTTACATCGAACGATTCGTGCCGGACACATGGTTGACTATGATAATTTTCAGGGATGCACCGAACCAGCCTCTCTAGATTATTATAATGTAATTGTGCCTCGCACAAGCCGTCGTCACATCCCGAAGCCCTTTTTTTCATATCTTGAAGCCAGATGCTAGCTTGTTGGCATGGTACGAGTATATTCTATTAGTTCTTGCTGGAACAAATACGATTTGGTATGCAATTTTAGTCCTAGAATTGCCTATCCCCAATCTTCTGTAGCTCCATGATGCGGATGGAAAACGCAAAGTGCTCGTACATGAAAATGATTTGTTCGTACTACGTGTAAAGGTCGTAGGCTGGCGCGGCGTCGCTTCATAGTTGATCGTCGTCGCCTTGTCGGTCGCCATCGTCATCATTGTCGTGTTTAGAAAATAGAATGTATGGATTCTAGGCGTGTACTTGGTGGATACGAGAACGCTAACCCGCATAGCCAATCATTAATTGCATATGAATTATGTTTCGGCATTCCATTGAACGAATCTAAGTGGAAAATTAATACTGGCGCCTAGCCTGTGAGACATATACTCCAGTTGAGCGCACGCGTGCGCATTCTATTCGAGACACATTCTGTTCTCAGGCACAAGGATTCGCAAGCTTGCCTGGTGTCGGAAAATGCATCTGCACCTCAGACAGACAACTTGCGTTATTATAGTGGAGAGAGTGTATTTTGCTGGTGCCGATTGTCTGGGGGCCTTGTACCTCCTCCTTTTTCTTTGTCAAATGATTGCTTTGGAAATAGAAAAATTCTTTGCGAGGTTAGCGTCTATAATTAGCCTTAGGATGTTCACTGGTACCTTAGAAGATGTGCAAGGGTTTTTCTTGGTGTGCAGTGGGGGAAAGTTGAAGATCTTTCGATTTCCTGATTGGGAAAAGGAATGTTGGAAAATTGTAAATTCCAATCGACTCGAGTTATGGCTCCAACGAGCTCCTGCAGCAGTCTCCCCTTGAAATTGGTATGGAAAAGGAAGTGTTGGGGTTTCCACCTGTGATTATTTTGAGTAACACAATCTTGAGTAAGACGTCAAACCAAATGACAAGATCAAGGCGGCAATGCCATGTGTAAAGAAACAATTCTCGCACGTTTTGCTATTCAATGACAATCGCAATTCATTAACAACACGCCTGTCAATCTGTCATTCTGACGATATGCCTAAGCTGCACCCCCTACCTACTCGCTCTCAGGTGTATACTGCACCCACTCGTATTCCAAAATATAATCAATTCTATTCTTCTCGTGTCAGTAACAACGGTTCACGCAGAGCTATCTGATTATTACCTTCAATAGAGTTTGCCCATCTTAAGCGTTAACATTGCCACCGACACCAAATGCCAAAGGTGTCACGAAAGCGACAGTATACGGCTTGGTCTCACAAAGTGTTAAATGCCTTTATGCCATTGCCCCACAAGTGCAGGTGGGTAAATAGAATTAATTGCCATCTTCAACAATGAAGCTTCAGATTTAAGTTATCCGCAAGCCTTGACAACCCATCTAACCACTGAACTCTTAACATGCGCTTGAGATTTAAGAACTTCGCGTATCGCAAAAGATTGCGAATTAGAGAATCGGTTACTGACTCGTCTGTGGTCGTGTTCGTTGTCGCCGATGGCTGGCGTGGTTACTTCATACGATTTGCATACACAATGTGTCGAGTTTCAAGAACCTCTACTTCGTGACTAGAATTACCGATTAAAGATTGCTATTTTCATTGCTTCTGCCGTTGGCCATGGCACTACGTGTTGTGGAGTAAAGTTGAAAAGTGCTCTCGTCGTCGAGTGCATGCTATCATAACTCCGTATTCACACTCTCATTTTAAATTCATGTCAAGTGAACTACTAACGGCTACCAGCTACTCGTAGCTAACTGGCGCCCAATGGCCATGTAAATTTCCGACAACTATGGCGAAACATCCCATTTGATGGAGAAGGGTCTATGCAAATCTAGCTTTGATTTGAATCTTTGAAGAAGACTTGGATTTGAACCGTCTTATAAGTGCCATTTACTGGTGCCCTCTATCGACCCAATTGACCCATTTAAGTAATTCTTCAGACTTTCTTTTGTGGACCACTTGTGCGCGATGAAAGAAGACTCGCTTTTGTGTTGCAATATCACATTGGCGTGACTGTCAAATTAAGTGAACTTAATAAGTCTGTCAACTATCTGTCATTTGCTGCCATCATTGTGCCGCACTGACAAAGAGGTTAATTTTTGTGACTGAAATCGTAGTTCGGATGATTGCTGTGACTGACGCACAATTGACATTCTAGATCTAGGGAAGCATCTATCTGTCAGGGAGTCATGATCGCACAGTTTATGGACTGACTATAATGATCTGCTTTTTTGCTATATCAGATAAACGCATTGACAAAGCGTGTCCTTCAAGTTCACTACAATAGCAGGTTGTAGCTCGTCATACTTTTTGCCATTCTTCTTGCTGCAGAGATTGTCAATTAATTTTGAGATGAGCTGTTTTGACATTTTGTGTCCCGGAACGCACACTTTGTTATGTTATTTTGCTACCTGCCAGCCTTGGAATGTGAGTGTAGTAGATTATGCTGTCGTATTTGCAGCAAGTTAGTTGGTGGGGCAAGCCATCAGACGGACAAACATACGAGTTTAATGCAATGCGTGCGGTATTAGGTAGAGTGTGTGATATTGGAAGCCAAGTTTTTGCCGGACATTGAGGCACGTTTGACGGGCGCCAATTAAAAGTGATGGTATGCTGTAATTGAGGTGTACTTTTTTTTAATGACTTCAAAGGAACATTTTCAACTTTTGTGGGATAAGTCAGGGCAACAGGGTAAAGGGGTATTGAAAGAAGTATTTATGTTAAAGACAGTGAACACTGAACAGTCTAAGCTTATGTAGAACAAATAGGAATTCCAAAATGAGATTTGAGTTGCAAGCAATAGGCTTTCGAGTCGCACTTGTTGAAGTTGTTTCAGTAACATACTTGGAGTTATTCACCTCCAAACTTAGCACAATCAATCAACAAGAATTGAATTACATGAATTTTTGTTCAGGACAGCGATATTTAGATGAAGTTCATTTTCATAAAGAATTTGTGGTAAAAATCTCTCTGTGATAGAGAGCCTTACAAAGTGCCATAAATAGAAGATCGAGTGCTACCCTTGCGATTGAAAAATGAGATCGATTGATGTGGACTATTCTCGTATCGAACTCCAGGGTTGGGACAGAACTCATCACCATAACAACAGTTTCAAATTTAGGATACTGGAGCTTGCGAACGTGTTTCCACATTTTACTAAGTAATAAAATAGTTCCACAGTTGGAATACAGAGCCCTTGTGTAAATCGAAGGTGCGTTAATTGTTGAAGATTTTCCTTCTAACGAATTCCGGAGTTTAAAGAGAAGTCTTTAAGAGTAGAATCCACGGAAAACAACATCAGTGCGGATATCAGACGGAGAATAACCCTTGCCAACCGTTGCTTCTTTGGGCTCAATAGACAGTTGAGAAACAAAACCCTCTCCAGAAAAACCAAGGTATCCTTGTATAAGACCTCAGGTAATCATCCCAGTTCTGCTTTACGGCGCGGAAGCATGGACCTTATCGAAAGCGGATGAGGAAACTCTTGGTCATTTCGAAAGAAAAATTCTCCAAATGATCTTTGGTCCCGTATGCGAAGACAATGTGTGGAGAAGAAGATACAACAACGAACTCTATGAGCTGTACCGCGACATGGGCATAGCCAGAAGAGTAGGCATTGCGAACCTACGATGGTTGGGCCATGTAGAGCGGATGGACCCGAACGCTCCGGCTCGACGAGTTATTGAAAGCACATTGTGGCGCAATTAAGTGGAAGAAGACCTCAACCGACTTAGAGTAAAAAACTGGAGAGAGCTCGCCCGAAATCTAAGTCGTTATAGATGTTGGTTGAGGTCCAGGTCACCCCGAAAAAAGTAAGCAAGTATCACGAGCAATTGGCTAGTCGTTTGAGAGTAATAAAAGTGCCATGAAGGCCGACCATTCTATTTGTCTATTTTTTATTCCATTTGGTATCTTAAGCATTCGTTTTCATAAAGGTTGAATTGACTTACTGCAAAACAACGGCTGCAAATTGTTATTGCGGCAGTTGCACTAAAAAGAGGTCGATAATTGGACTTCCCGATTGCGCTTTATTCGAGCCAGGCGAGAGGTGCGGCCTTTATGCCCGAAATTTTAAGCACTAACGGCATGAGAACAAATATCATGATAAAAAAAAACTTATTTTTACACCCTTTGCAATTGAACCATATATAACAACGTAAGGCAATAATATTTCTAAGTTTTTATTACATGTAGCGCTCAAATTATGCTAATTATTATAATTGTGGAAACTTCCAACACATCACGTCCTTAAAACAACCCAATTAACTTTTATTTTATATTCTTAAAGCAGCCCCATTACTCTCGGTTCACTATTTTAAATGCCTTTGTTTAACAACAGAATAATGCACACACATTCATGCGGGTTTCCTTAATCCTTTATCTACGTAACAAAGTCTTGCTCCTGTAGCATGGAAAATTGAATCACTGCCACGGATGCTGTCAGCTATCAGCACCTATTCAGTGCAAGGCACTTTGTTGCAACACCAGCATAGACCGCCATCACCACCAGCTTCCGTCGCACAGTGCGTCGATCGTATGGAGATGGTGGACAAAAATCAATTTTTCGTAACTACACTAGTTGACTGTGCAAAAGTTGATGTATTTGTAATAGAAAAGTAGTTTTACGAAATTTTAAGAAACGTTCAATCACCCCCTCCCCCTTGCAAGCACATTTCTGCAAATTTGTTAAATCTTAAAAATGTCTTGCAATATTTTTTAATGAACTTTAACCACAGAGATGAAACAAACTAAATTAAGTTTTTATAATTTTTTTTTTATTTACAAAAAAAATTTAAAGTGAACAATTTTACCGTTTGAAACAAATCCTTATGTAATGAATTGACCACAGATTTCAATGTACTTTATTTTTTTTCGGAAAGATCATGATCTAAATACAATGCCAACACATCTTGTGGTGAAAGAACTTTTTTATTTTCCCCAGAACCAGCTTCTACAGCAGAGGAACGTTCGGAAGCTTCTGCAGCGAACCTCAACTCTTCATTTAAATTAGAGGACAAAAGATCTGCAACTCTTCGTTTTTTTGTTTTTTTTAAGCTTCCGAAAATGGTGTTTGGGGTCTACCCCGACTAAAAACCTGTTCATTAAGAAACGATATACTTAGCTAATAGGTAGAAACGCTAGAAGGAAGCCTATTTTTTTTTTTGCAAGCGAAGCCTCATATCGCTTTTTGAAAAGTGAACAATTCATAGAACAAAGGTTCTATCGTCGTTCAAGATTTGAATTGAATAATATAATTTTGGATCTAATTCGTTTGAATTTGTTTTTCTTTAATTCACTTAAAAAAAATTTCAAAATATCTTCACGTTTCACGTATCTTTCGCGTTTTCTTAGCAAAAGAAATCCACTTTTCGTTAATCTGTTGATTTTTGAAGACTTGACCTTGTCCTACAAAAATTTGAATATTTTGAACGTTAGCAACAAGTAGCAAGGAAACTTTACATTTTCGCAAAGTTAAATAATGAGGCAATAAAATAGTATTTACCATTCTGCTATACTTTGCTATACTCTTTTTTAAAGCTTAACGGAAGTTAAAAACATGAATTAAAAATAGACCCTTTTTCAACAATTTACTAAAATTACAATTATTGCCAAAACTAAATGGAATTTTTCATACCTGCTCTAAATGAATCCACTTTTAATTTAAGCTAAATACAAAACTTGTACTGCAGTTAATTTTTTCTTACGAGCTGAAAAACTTCACACAAAAATGCTTTTCCGACTAAACTTAGTTTGCAATTACCTTAAAATGTTTAAAAAGTTCCGCTATTCTATAATCTAAAAGCACACCAGCAACAAAAGAATAGCAAATAACAGTTATTCAACATGTGCATGACTCACATTAAAGCTTAATAGAACAAAACAGCACACCTTTTTTCTTATTTTTGTCCACTGGTCAACGCACTGTGCGTCGTGTTGGTGTACGACTTTATGTAGTCATCGTGTTGTCGTTGTCGTTGCCAACGCCAAATCACAATGCATCCGCCAAAAGTCACACAAAAAGCTAATTAGCATTAAAAAGTGAGTTGTTAATGGACCTACTTTAAGCCAAGACGTAGGGAGCCTTCATTTATATCGTCATAAGCCACTGTTGTGGAGCACACACAACAAATATCACACATTCGACACCTTGAATTTTAAAAGAGCAGAAGTATGCGGCGGTTCGTGTGACTAGAATAAAGGGGAGGTAGTGGGTTAGTAAAAAATCAGCCTAACTTCTTCCACTTCCTGGGCTTTATTCTTTAATCTGTTTCTAGAATGATCATCCGCAGATAGTTTGTTCCCCAATAAAAATAACCTTCGGGCTTACATGTACGTTCTGCAAACTCAAAAGAAGTGTTGCAAGTTATCGAAACTCTAACAAAATGCAAATATGAGTAAGACCCTCCAACTCCGTAGTGTGCTAAATCTCACAAGTGGCTCCTTCGAAAAGTGGAAAAAGCGCACGAATAAAAAAAAAGAAACGAAAAAATATTCAACCACCAGCTCTCTGGCTTCTGTCTAGACGCGTCCGTGCTGCCATGCAAGCGTTAATGGAAATGAACTGTAAAGTGGCCAGAAAGTGCATTCATTTGTTGGTGGTAGAGGATAAATGTCCCTCTCCCCTATACACATACTTAGCTCGGGCTCGGGCGATTCAGGCGAAATGTTAATTGAAGTGAACCTATTTGCACGTCGTCGTTGTATACTTGGCGTCGTTTATCCATCGTCGCTTGGCCGGTCGTCTTAGAGCTTCATAAAATAGCACAAGGAAGAAGCTGATTTTAATTAAACAGAATCTACATAGTACTTTGTATGAATGCGAGAATGGCGGCAAATGAGAGTGTTTTGAAAAGGTGCTTCGGTCGATGCGATGTGACGACGACGATGAATAGGATTAGGTGGCCCAGGTTGGGGAATTTATTGGCAATTCTTTGTTTATGTACAAAAACACACAAATCGATCTATGAACATTGAAAGTCACTTCCGAGAAACACTTTAGGCTTGAGTGTAGGCATACATAGTGTTGGTATGCAATGGCTCAATGCTTCAACATGCTCCAATGTGATGAAGTGAATGCTTGTTTATCAGGTGGTGGAATCGAGTATTGAAATCAATTAGAGACTGGACTTGCATGTTGTATGACTTGTTGAGTGTAAACAAACTTTGGAATGGTATTTCTTGAAAACGAGTTACAATCGCTGAAGGGTTCTGAACTTTGAAAAGATTCTGAGGCACATATGTAAGTTGGGATACTGAGAAAATGTTACTAGATGAAGTTTTTCCGGGTTCCGCGAATGGAACTTGCAATGTTTTTATTGTACTATCCAAACTAACTACTTCTTTCTCTAGGAACCTTTTTAACGAAGGACTTCCAATTAATGGCTGTTCCTGGATAGGTGCAGGTACCTACTTTCTTTTTATTCAGCAGACTAAAAGTCCGATTCATAAATAAGACACAATGTTGCCGGTCAACTGTTCCAATGCATAAGGTCGACTTCCCAGCTTTGAACCTCTATACAGATTTGAGGATGTGTCTGATATTTTTATTTCGTCTCACTGCTTCATTTATGAAACTCTTGAGAAGGACAGGTATATAGGTATAATATTGAATCTTTTTGTTGTAACTTACGGGTATTTTCACTATCCTATAATGGGACCTTCCTACAAAGACGGACAAAATTTTTTCTGTAGCTTTGTAACTTTGCAAGACTGCCTCCAAGAGTATGTCTCTCTTCACTCTCCTAATACTCGAACATAGGTTTTATTTAAAAGAAAAACTTTAGGTGCTAATAGTAAATTTCCCTCAGTCAAGTTCATAGCCTTCATGATTTACTACTTTTTAGGTTCTTACTTAGGTGGGCATTACAGTTTGGGGTGAACCTGGACCTCAACCAACATCCTTCTGTAACGACCTCGATTTTGGGCGAGCTTTGTCTATTTTTGTGCTTTTAGTCGGTTGAGGTCTTCTTCCACTTAATTGCGCCACATAAGACGAAGTCTTCCCCTTCCACGATTTCCCTACAATGTGCTTTCGAAAACCCGTCGAGCTGCAGCGTTTGGGTCCATTCGCTATACATGGCCCTACCATCATAGCCTCGCGATGCGTACTCTTCAAAAAATTATAGCATGACCGAAATTTCAGCTTCTTTTAGATTCATTCCAACTGATTTATCAACTTCTCTCTGTAATCGCCATTTGCCAAGGAAGTCTCAGAGTTGTATGAGTATAAGGTGCTGCATCAGTTCAAAGCTTTTCAATAGATGGATCAATTCAGGCTTTCCAGTAACTAATTTAAGTTATTTCAAAATGGACAAAAATATTTGAGAACTTCTGCAAAAAGTTGACAAGTGACTTGCCAACTTTTTTGCTGAGTCTTGTAAACATTTTCTTCTCCTTTAAATTAGAAGTAACCCACCATTACTATACTGACGCTCACTGGCTCTTCTATCTGTCCATCCATCATGTCTCTGTTGACATGCCAATTATACAATTTTCTCACATCAACATTCATTGGCCAGTTCCAGTCAGCTTCTTCAGTCAGTGACAACTTCTTTGTCACACTTGTCTTCGACTATTTTTATTCCTTCATCTCATCATTATCCACTTCGTCGTTGACAAATATTTATTCAAATCCATTCATACTTCCAACAAACACTACCTCTTTAGTCACGCACGTTTCAACCATTCTTAGGAGCTATGTGGATCTTTTACTTTTTTTGTACTCGTGCACTGACATCGCCATTGCCTTAGAATAACACATCGCACTTGAGATTTGAGATTGAGAGAGAAAAGGATTTCCTTTTGCCAAACAATCAGGTGTCATACACGAACAAGCCATCTGGTGACCAGACGAACGCGTGAGGAAAAATCCAATCCTTTGTCCGACGCGACGGCCCATATGAATACAAATCATGTGAAAGCCAAATAAACCAAATGACAGCGACAGGATGATGGTGATGTGATGTCCCTACCATCGAGGCCTCCTTCTATAGAAGTGTAATCTCTTCAACGGATTCAGCACGTTTTGTTTACTTTGTTTGAAGCAAGATCATGGTGCACAGTGCACAACAAATTAACCCCATGCACAGAGACTTGGCTTCTTGAAGATATTTTTAGAAAAGAGAAGCGGATAGGAGAAGACATAAAACAAACATTTGGAATCTGCACTTCAACACACAGTGTAAATGTGAACGGAGGAGGATGGCAAACCTCATTAGCCGGCATCGTGGACCGTGAATTCCATTCACAATACCGCACACACCTCTATCGGATTAGCCAAAACGCTGGTGTTACAAACGGTCATATAAAGATGGGCTGCTTCATACATATATGTATGTCTATTTGTATTGGCACTGGAATTGTCTTACTTTGAGAAAAGTTCAAGGGCCGTGGTTTACCTACGCTGAAAGATTTAATCTCTAGGCTCTACACAGTGGGGTATTGAGACAAAAAAATAGGCCATTGGTTGTTGCAAAAAAAGGATTCGTTTATGATTTAAGTTTTGAATACATGCGTCTTAGACGACTACCGTCTCAATTTAGGACTGTTTAAGACACTGAAAAAGTTGCCAAAATAAATTCGATAGTAAAATAAATCTACGATAGGCGATTGAACGATAATCGTCTGAAAAATTACGGAATCTGGGCCATGGTCCTCTAACAGTCGAATCTTTGAAGTGTTTATTACTTTTACCTGACAAATAAGGAGCGAAGGAAGCTTTGATTTATGGTCATGGAGTCCAGTGGTGGCTCCTTCGTTGTTTTGATTCTTTTATTTTACGCTGAAAATTTCACGATTCCTTCCTTTTCCGTTTCCACACATGATTCGTCACCTTTATTCTTTTTTTCAATGGTAAATTTTTATGATCGGGTAACTAAAGGATGAGTTATGCATACGTTAAAAGTATTGACACTACGCTGATAAAGAAATTGAAAAATTTGAATCCCCGAAGTCGATGTCTATCTATCGGTAACTGCAGCAGAAGATCTTCAATATCGTTTTTCATTGACGAAATGAGTTGATTACTTACTGACCCCACTGTACATTTATGAATCCCTCTTGACTGGCTCTTCTAAAATTAATTTTCTTGGCTGAATTGAGGACGATTTTCCACGCTTCGTTGCCAGCAAAGCGTTAACTTTATTTATATCTTTTGAATTTTTTCTATTTTCCAAAGAGCATTTTGCTTTAGTTTTTCATCTCTTTCTCTCCCGCTTAAAAAAAGATGAAACAAACCAGGCAAAAAGAAAAATGAACAATAAATAATAAATGTTATCGCACGTTGACGATTATTGAATTCGCTCTGCATGCATAGCAGTTTAGCATGGACTTTACGCGAAACTAAAGACACACTTTTCCAAGAACCAATTCAAGAGTATGGCAACTCTTCATTGTTCATTGCGGGCACCGTTTTGTGGGACATAGACTAACCGCACAGACTAAATGCAGCCTATGAGATGGATCATGGTTGTAAAGAAGCGATTGAGAGATATGCAAGTTTAGGGCCCGATGATGTAGTCCCGGGACATAGTACTTGGTGGGTATATGCTTGAACGACGCGGTGTCTTTTGACGGAGTGCAAGTTTCTTTTGGGGTTTATTATAATTTATAGGGGAGATTTTTTTTTTTTTTTTTTATTTTCTAACTTTTGCATTTCGCAAGAAGATTTGCGCGGAATTTGTGAGGTTAGATTTGCGTTAGGAGATATTTTGATGCGTTTATTTCTACGCGGTTGTCATGAATGAGAATTGTAAATGAGTATATGGCAATGGAAGGAAGTACTTTGATGAAGATACAGCTTCAATAAAACCGCCTGGCGGAGTAATATTTGTAGAGTTTATAGATTGCATCAAAGGAATGGAGTTGATTATGATGATGGTGGTGAAATTAGAATGGAACTGCGCGAAGAAAAGAAGACATTGAACTCAGTGAGTTCTTTTCTATTTTCTTCTTCGTTGAACAGCTTATAGGTCAATTGCTGTTCAAAGATATGCACATTTTCACATATGATTTAGTTTTACTGAGGAGTCCCACTAAGTAAATACCGGGGTCGAATTACCGCATCAGTGATCTATTGATTGAGTTGGTAAGTGAATGAGTAGAATTTTTCTTTGAAAATTCGCTAAAGATCACACTACGCAGCTGTCCGTTTAACAAAACAAACTTCGCTCGGTTACTGATGAAAGAATGTTAAATTGTTAAATCACTAAATCTGTTCGGGTATTTACTCCATAACGTGGGCAGTAACTCGGCTTCTGGTCTTTTGAACTGTATTATCCTTCAGTCAGACTTCATTTACAACTCTCATCTTGCATTTGAAAGTAAAAAAAAAAAAAAAACAAATAAAAGAATAGGTTTAATAGCTCTTAACTGGTTATGCCGGTGACATTATGGTTAGCATACCCGATCATTGTAGTGTGTTCCAAGCGGAAATTCTGGCGATTAAGGAGGTGCTGTCTTGGCTCAAAGAAAACGTCATGTCCTCCACGGATATTCGAATCTTCTCGGACAGCCAAGCTGCCCTTAAATCTCTTGCCTCTGTCTCTACAAAATACATCACGGTCAAGACATTTTTTTTTTTAAAATACCAGCTGGAGCACTCAGACCCAAATACCGGTCCATTGTACTACCAGATAGCAACCTTCTATTTGTTATAGCTTTCCAGATGTTCGGAGAAAAGCCAAAAGACGCTGCCATGATAAGAAGCCTAAGTTACCAGCTCTCACCATGTCTGCGCCGAGTATCTGTAACCTGATGCGAGAAAAAGCCGGACATTCACAAAGGAAGTGCTCTGCGGTGTCCTCATCTTCTCCACAAGATTCACAGAGTGTGGTATCACTTAAGCCTAACACATTTAAATGCTTGGCAAAAGAGAAGTGCCCGCTGGCAACGCCAATAAGCTTTCTACAGTCTTTTCTGCTACGAGCTAGCAAAAATGTTGCAGTCTTCTTACTAACGTTGGGGAGCATACGCTTGGTTTGTCTGCATCCAATGGAGGCATGCCATCTACGATTTTGCTCTTCACAGATCCAATCGATTAAATTGAAGCTCTCACTGAGGACGCTGGCAGACCTAGCGACGGTTCAGGTCCTGAAAAAGCTGTCTGAGATCCCTGCCTAATAGCAAGTTCAAAGGCGATTTCATTTCCAGCTATGCCGTGATGGCCCGGAACCCAAATGAGACTCAAGGAATTTAATCTTCCGATCGCATTCAGAGAGCTCTTGCATTCCTGGATCACTTTCGAAGTGGTTAGAGGGTTGAGAAGGGCCTCAAGCACAGCACGCAGGGACATACCATCAGGCAACTGTATGGCAGACGAACTAGCCAAAAAGGGCACGACCACTTCCCTATGCTCAGAATGAAACAACATAGATACACCTATCGCTGCATGTAAACTCCTACTTAGACAACAAGCTTCAAGAATAACAAACACTAGATGGACTGAGTGTCACAACTGCCTTGCAACCAAAAAAGTTTGGCCGTGTGTAGACTCAAAACGCTCGAAGAGTTTGTTAGGCCTGAACCGCCTGTATCTAGGTTCTACCATAGGTGTTCTTACGGGACACGGTTTAATAGGGAGACACGCCAAAAGACTTGGTGTGCTTTTCAATGATTTCTGCAGAACCTGCATGGACGAAAAGGAGGAAGAAACCGTACAACACCGTCTTTGCTCATGCCTTGCACTACTTCATAGGAGGAAATTCTCGGTGAATTCTTCTTCGATGATACTAGCGACTTAGCTTACATAGACCCTAAAAGTCTTTCGAAATACATTAAAAGCTCCGCGTGGTTCGACTAGACGGTGATCAACCGGCTAGTCCCATAATGGAAGATTAATAAGTGATCAACTCGTTAATCTTACATCCGGTTTCTGATATCAGTAGGTGATTAACTTCCTGATCTCTGTGGTATCACAATGGGCCCTTGCGGCCTAAGCGTGTCAGGCAATGTACTCATTGGCTGACAGCCACTTCCACCTAACCTTACCTATGGTTAGCATGTCGAGGGAGTTTCTGGTTCGAATCCCAGAGACATCCGAATTTTTCTTACTGTCAAATACTCCGAGAGTAGTTAAACTACCATGAAAAGCGCTTTCTCAGTTTTAAATTCGGAATCGGAAAAAAATTTGCAGGTCCCCTCAATTCTTCACAAGATATGTCTGAGAACACAAGCTCCGGTGCTTCTCGAGTTCTGTTGTACAACCTCGTTTCTTAAGTTATTTTTTTGAGCTCATTAATTCTTAAAAGAAAAGCATTGGGAAACTACAGAAGCATATTTTAATACGAGTACCTACAAGCTTTCCTTGACTTTTTTTCCCTTACAGTAGAAGAATGAGTTGAAATTCCCATTTAAGTTTTAAGTTTCCGAAGATTTGGTCTTTCCAGTTATGTAAGGCAATTTTTGTTAGCCCGAAAGATATTTACTTCTTTCCAAGCTAGCATCTTACTGCCCCATAAGTGAGCAAAAACGCCTTATTTTCTGCACTTAAATTCAGTTCGTTTTGATATCCGTGGCGTGATGATAAACATGTCTTTTTGTTTACCCAGAGGTTCGAGGTTCGATTCCCAACAGGTGTAAAAATGTTTTTCCACGGGCATCGTGAGGAATCGACAAGTCCTCCGTTAGTAAATTCATTGCCATGAAAAGCACTTTCTCGTTTAGTCGTTCGGAACCAGCAGCAACTTGTAGGTCTCCTCCATTCCTTTACAAGGCATGGTTGCGAGAAATGAGCTAGACTTTAGGGTTCTTCGATCTGTTGTGCCACGCTATTTATTTATTCACCCCTATCACGAAATCCATTCGGAGAAATCTCCGAATAAAAAATCACGATACGAATCCCGTCAAAAGGCAATCACAAATTCCGAAGGAATTCTAAAAAAGCATTGCCTGATTGAAAAAATAGTGTCCATTTTCGAAGTCAGCTGTCCCATGTCAAAATAAATACTCGAAGCAATAGAAAAGAAATCCCTAAACTTAAAAAAAATCCCTTAACTTTTCCAACCACATTTTTCTACCGATTCTTATTTTCTAGTAAAAATTTATTGATTTGCACTTTTTGTGCTTAGAATAAGTTATAATAGATTTGTTTCATTGATCAAATCTTAAATATTTTATGAAATAAACAATCTAACTGTCGAATATAATCAAATATTTTCTTCATCAAGTTATAAATTCCCAAAAGAGGATTTTTGTTAAGTGGTCCCAGAGCACTTTCCAATCTGTCAAATACAAATTCATTCACTTAACAAACCATGAAATAATTTGTGAAATCCAAGTTTTTTTACAGATAAAATTTAAGTGTTGTTTTGATTGGTAACAGATAAAAAGTAATTTAACAATATTTTACGACTACTTTTTAAACAGTCCAAATCTGTCAATTTCGCTTAAATTTGAAAACGGGCATAACGAAGACAGTCATTTGAAAAAATGTAATTTCTTTCGGAACGAATTTTATTCATTGATACGTGTTTATCTGTTTATGAATATAACCGATGTTCTTAAATGGTGAAAACAACAAACAAACAAACAACAGGCTGTATGAAATGTTATCCTGTAATCCAGACATAGCATAAGGATACGCTAAACGTCCAAAAGAGGAAGTTAATGACCACTGGGAGGAAATAAACACAGAGTTGGATCTAATTTAATTTACGAGATAATTTTTGTTTTTGTTGTTTTTTCTTAAGTAGAATTATATTTTGTAAAATTGTTTTATACAAATGTGTTTTTTATATTTTAACAAATGGATTTTACCTATAGCGTGGATGGTACCCGTGGCGTAATGGTTAGCACCTCCACCTGCTAACCCAGAGGTTCGAGGTTCGAATCCTAGCAGAGGCAAAATGCAAAATTGTTTTTCCACGGGTATCGCCTTTCGCGAGGAATTGGCAAGTCCTCCGTTAGTAAATTCATTGCCATGAAAAGCGCATCCTCTCCATTCCCTCATAAGGCATGGTTGTGAGAAATGCGCTAGGCCCAGGGGCTCCTCGCTCTGTTGCGCCACCCTATTTATTTTTATTTATTTATTTTTACCTATAGCTCTAGGCTCTACGACAGAAGAAACTTGTCGTAGAAAAGGACGTCATATTTCCTTTTCATTCGGAATTAGTGATACCAAATTACGAATTTCGAAATTCGTTCCACTCCGAATGGATTATGTAATAGCAACATCGGGAAACTTGGACTTTTTTCGATTATGGAATCTGTGATTGGGCTGATTTATTTATTTTCAATTTATTTCGTTGTCAAAGAAATCTTTTTAAAACCTTCTAATCTCTTTTCAGTAACTCTTCCGTTGCTAAAGATTTATTTCAAATTTCATACATAGATTCGCACTTCAGTGGTATAAGAAAAAGTACTAGATCCGATTTCTCATTACATAAACACCAACAATGCGTCACGTTTTCGTTACGTTATATTAACCGACTCTATTAAACAAAAAAAAAAGTGTTTTCATTCTAAAAAGCGTCTGTGCATTAAAAGCCCTATTATACACTCACTGCATCATGCACATGCTTGCATAATAAGTCACAAAAAAAGTCGTGCCCTTTCAGGAGATTTCAAATTTTGTATCTTATAAAAGTTTGACAGCTCGCCGCTGCAACTCTAGCACAATATTGATTACCCCGTCTTACAAAAAAAAAGCAAATACTCGAAAACCAGATCAGTTCCGCATGCATTATTCGTCGTTACTCTTTCAAGTCACGGTGACAGGCAGCTAAAGCAATGGCCAGGCCATTATTTGTGTGCAAGACTCTTTTTTATTCTTTGAAATGCATACACATATATCATAATAATCTCTGTTATTATGTCAATTCATTCATTCGTCGATGTTGCCAAATATATTTCACTTTCTAAACGTGCATTAAGCCGCCCTCTACTGGGATCCCCTCTGACTACTAGATTCAAGCGCCATCACCAAAGCCCGATCATTCTGTCATTTGCATTATAAGCGAACAGAAAAAGGGCCAAGTGCAAATGTCACATCAACGGTTTTCACAATAGCTGTCGCCAGATTTGTATTCCTAGTCTGGTCTGTGTCGTTGTTGTCGGGAATACTCTTTTTTTTTGGGTGTCTCAACTGCCAGATCTTAGTTGTAATTAATTTGGTCAGCTTTCTTTTTTCTTTATTTGATGTTGGTTTTTTTGTTGTCTTTGTTGTGTGTTGCGGTTTCTCAAGCATGCAAGTGCATTCGATTATAGGTGCTGTCAGAGTGACAGATATTTACGATGCTTATTGGTGGCAGATTGAGATGGATATTCCTTTTTTGCTTTCTTCGCCTCTACGTCGTCTATATACAAAAGGTACGTTACGGGAAGTAAAAGCGAAAGATCTGTTTGATTTGACATCGACTATATGTTTTTGTTGGGTGTAGTGTGTAGTACCGTGGTGTGTAACATATGTTGTGGGGTGTTCGATTGTTAGATTTGAGTTTTATGTTTTCAGTCGATTTGGTCATCTTTAATTCATGAACATCGAAGGCAAGGCAGCATGGATAGTTTGGAAGAATGTGAAGATTGCTTACAAGACGTGTGTTGCAATCAAGACGTGTGTGAGATTTGTGTATAGGGAGTGATAGTGTCAATTTGACGTGTGCATGATGATTGGGTAGCGATGTTTATAACTCATCTTTCCCTTTTCCTTTTATGGTAAATAAGACAAAAAAAACCTTCGGATCAGTGGGTGTTCAAATACAAATTATCACTTCATTGTTAGAAAGTGGAAAAAGTCACACGCTGTTTCACAGTTTTGGGAAAGAACTTCAATCAGTTTCACTTAGTTGTAAGTTGTGACATCTTGTATGACATTATTAATTTGATTGGTAATCAAACACTGATCGAAATCTTAAAGAAATTGTTGATTGTGGTTTGAATCAAGCGCGAACTGCTTAGGAAATTGAACTTCTTGCCAACCCTTTCGTAAAAATGGCGCCCATTTCCGGAACCAATATCAAAACCTAAAAGAAATCTTTTGATTATGATTCCATTGAAGAGTTAACTGCTGTAATAATTAAACTCCTGGAGAACTCTGTAGCAAAAAATGGCTCCCATTTTAGGAACCAATACTTTCATACTGACTTCTTGTTACCCAAATTGCCCATTTTAAGACCCAATACTTTTATCCTTACTTCGTCACCCATAATACATTTAAAATGGAATACTCTTTTATATCACGGATGCTGAACAGAATAAATAAATAAATAGGGTGGCACAACAGAGAGGAGCCTCAGGGCTGTGCGCGTTTCTCACAACCATGCCTTGTGATGGAATGGAGGGGACCTACAACTTTTGCCGGTTCCGAACGACTAATCGAGAAAGTGCTTTTTATGGCAATGAATACTATTTTAATTTGATTTTGGGCAAAACCCCCATTTATTCGGCTTAATACAAGCTATTAACTTACAAACTAAGAAACTTAATAGCTAAGACTTCAACTAACTAGTTGGATGGCTAAGGAGACGAAGTTTTAGGCAGGGAGTACTCATATTGAAGTCGAAACAAGAAGAGTGAGAGATGGGTTCATTGGAGCCGTTAAAGGGTCGATGGGTGGGAAGATAGAAGAGACGGGGATTCCGGGTGTAACGAGGGTTAGTATTTGGAAAAATGGATTCGTTAAGGACTGGACAGTCAATGGTACCTGAAAGGATTCGGTGAATGAAGAGGACGTCAAATATTTCTCTTCGATCTTTCAGCGTATTGAGGTTGTGGAGTTTGATTCGGTCTTGATAAGGAGGTAATATTAGGGGATTACTCCAATTAAGACCTCGAAGAGCAAATCGGAGGAAACGGCGTTGAATGCTCTCAATTCTGGCAATGTGCATTTGTTGGAAAGGCTACCAGACTTGACAAGCGTATTCAAGAAGCGGACGAACAAATGAAATGTAAAGGGATCAGGTTACGTAAGGGTCTGCAATTCTTTGGACCATCGTTTCACGAAGCCAAGTGCTGAATTTGCCTTAAGGATTATATCGTCGATATGCTTGAGGAAATTCAGCTCACGGTCGGAAAAAACACCAAGGTCCCGGATCACCTGAATGGGGGAAATAATTTGACTGTTTAGAAGATAGAGACGGGGAGGAGATTTAATGCGTTTACGTGAGAAGGTTATTGATTGGCACTTGGGAACATTTAGCTCCAGGCAGTTTTTGGAGCACCATATTGAAAAATTGTCGAGGTCATGTTGGAGGTGGGAAGAGTCTTTAGG
Source organism: Melanostoma mellinum (assembly GCA_914767635.1). Classification (NCBI taxonomy): domain Eukaryota; kingdom Metazoa; phylum Arthropoda; class Insecta; order Diptera; family Syrphidae; genus Melanostoma; species Melanostoma mellinum. Next base: position 221,500,364 of record OU612059.1, on the reverse strand, counting down.
AGAAGAAATGACCCGGTAAAACTTAGTATCGTCCGCATAGATAGAGGAGTGTCTGATGATCATTTCAATGTCGTTAATACTGAGAATGAAGAGGAGAGGGCCTAAATGGCTGCCTTGGGGAACACCGGATGTAGCTAGAAAGCGGCTGGATAAGGCGGATCTGAACCGAACGCTGTAAAAACGGAAAAGTTTAAAAAGAATAAGTTTTTGGGATATTTTATCGAAAGCTTTACTAAAGTCAGTTAAAATTACATCGACCTCCTTTCCATTCTCCAAGGCTGAGAGGGAAAATGAGATAAAGTCAACGAGGCTTGTGTTGTTGACCTGCCTTTGAGGAACCCGTGTTATCTAGGGGAAATGAGACATTTGCAACGAAAACTTAAGTTTTCATACGATATACTTTCGAAAATTTTGGGTAAATCCGATAGTTTAGCGATGGGACGATAATTTTTCACGTCGCACTTAGGACCTTTTTTGTGTATAGGGGTTATAAACGCCGTTTTCCAAGCTTGGGGGAAAACTCCAAGGGATATGGACAAGTTAAAGATTTGTGAGAGGGGAAGGCAAAGAGTTGAGGAGCACTTCTTAAGAAATATGACAGGTATATCATCGGGGCCAGGAGGACTTGCCAATTCCTCGCGAAAGGTGATACCCGTGAAAAAACATTTTTGCCTCTGTTGGGATTCGAACCACGAACCTCTGGGTCAACAGGCAGACATGCTATCCATCACACCACGGGTACCACACGGATGCTAAACAGTCAGTATTATTTTATCCACCTAAAATTGTAGGAAAGCTGAACGAAAGTTAACAGTCATACTTTATTTGTGTATCTTATGAAGTACATGCTCCAATAAACCACTATGGCTGTAGTATTGAGTAGAGCCGCAACTATACCGTCAAGTATAATATCAGTTATTTAAGTATTGGTTTTCCACAATAATTATGCAGCTGGCTGCAATCAATTAACACTTGACGCAGTTGGTGTCAAATCGAAGTGCATGTGCAAGTGCAAGTGAATAAAAATAAGGAATTTTTGTCGCCTGCCTCGTAGTCTAAATTGTGTCACCCAACTATTAATCTTCATCTTCCACATGTTGTGTGAAAAAGTAGTTCAGTATAGAAACAGAAGTGAGGTGTTGATTGTCTTCAATTATTGACGCCTTATTGAGTTTTGTCTCATTGACGGATGGGTTCAGTCAGTTTCTCTCTCTAGGATCTTTTGTTGAGAACCATGTTCATTATAATTCTGTGGCCTGATAAGCCGGTTTTCCAATTATTGCATTGTTTGCGACGTAGTAATCTTTTTATGGAAAGGTATAGGGGAGCTACTGACAGGAAAGTTTCCATAGTTGCATAGTTGGTGTTGTTCTCATGGCATAGTTATAGTTGAGTCATTGTATGTAAGTCTTTGGATTTTGGTCATGTCTTGAGTTTTGACGCCTTTTCAAATAAAAGCCAGTTGCTTGGTTTTGTGGTCTATTATAGTCAGTCAACTTAAATCCCTCTAAAATCGAAGTTCTGTCACTTACACTGCTCTCTAACAATTTATTCAAATCATTTAAAAAAAATAATAAAGTTCACTTTAGTGCATCATGTGGGCACAGTTTACATTATTCATTCATTTGAAGACCCCTTTATTGGTTTAGGAAGTAAAAAAGTTTTGGTTTATTTCCTTATTATCATATTCCCGCTGACCAATTACTTAACAAGAGCTGAAATGTTCATTTGCCACAGATTTTTGTTTTTATTTTTGATTTCCCCTGTCCATTCAAGAAAAAAATATGCAAATTTGATTTGTCTAAGTGATGCAGTGATTCAAACAAGACACTGTGCTCTTAAAAGTCTGCAAGTCATGATACAGCTGTAACTGACCGTTGAGCTGATACCTACATACTTATTTGCATAGTGAAAGGAAATATAAAAAGTATAGGACAAGACAATGAGTTCGAAATGTGGACAAGTAAAAATTTTGCAAGCCCAGCGGAAGAAGAACGCTCGTACCTCTACACTCAGTTGAGTTTTTGTTCAACTTTTCTTTGTGGAACAAAAGATGTAAATAAAGACAATTAATGCTGTGCGATCTTAATTCACTTCTGGTTCATTTCATATTTTTGTCTTAATTTAATTTTGCCACTTAAAAATGTGGCAATTGTTGAGTTATAATTTAATTGATGGAATTTAAATGAGGTGGTTTGAAGATGCAATCGTATAACAGTGCATAACTGTATGAATATTATTAACGTTTTAGAATTTTGTATTTATGCAATGAACCGATAAATCGGAACTTGTTAGCCTTCACTCTAAAGATGCAAGAGAGACAACCTTTGAATTAGCTGTTATTCATGGCTGTCTTAGAGCAGCCATATTTAAGGTTTACAGTCTTTTGTGTTCAAATTGATGAATTATTGATTCACCTTGTACGTTTATGAGTGACCCTTTGCATTTGAAATACCTAAATGAATTCTTTTTTTAACAAGTAATGGTATTCTACTAAGACCCTCGGTCTCATTTTTTTGTATCAACAATTGATGTTTCTTTAACCATGTTTTGAATTTTGAAGCTGCTGATGAGCTTTGAATAGCAAGATGGAAGCTGTTTCTGTTTTTGTTGTACTTGTAAACTTGGTTGGTTTACATTTAAAATATTCTCCCCACATTCACATTTGTCATTTGAGAAACGGTTGTCACCAGCAGTCGTCATTTTTCACTTAAGAATTTTAATTTAATATCTAAAGTTGGCTTTGAAATTCAAAGGTCACTCAAAAAGTGTGATAAGAATGCAGATGTGTTCTGTTTGATACCCATAGCATGTAATTGCCCTTTTGTGTCATCAACTTTGCGGAAATTCTATTGAGGCTAACAAAGAAAACACGGTTTTTATATTTGATTGGTAGTTTTGACAATGCGACACACTCTTTTAATGGCACAGTCTTATTGAACTTCCTCAGATTTTTTCACAGAAAGTGTAAATCGTGACGACTAACTTCTCAGACGGAACTTGTGACAAGCCAAAGTTGCATGGATGTGTGCATCAAAGAATGTGAGTGATTGTTCCATATCGATTTGTTTTTGACACAATACCAGTGATAAAATGTGAAAAAGCGAAGATTTAAAGGTTCAACAATATTGAGTCTTTATTGCTGTAGTACCTGTGTCCATTGACTCTGTTGTACTTTGAATGGAGGCTCAAAACGCACACTAGCATTTGCCAAAAAAATTTGGTTTATTTGATGTGGCATTAAAATAGAAAACACAATTAAAGCTTTAGACCCTGCATTGGGCGCCAATTACAAGATGTTCTTTCGATCTACTAATTTATCACGTTCAAACACTGAAACCAAATTTAAAGTATTAAATTGAGTCTTGCTTTACCTAGAGGACACTCTTCGTACCCTACTTTCTTGGCCACATGCAAAAAGATGTGGTCATGATGGTATAAATGAGGAATGACCAAGACAAAATTGTAGCCACTTCCGGGCTCAAATTATTTTCATTCAACCAAAGTTTGTCTGTAAACTAACAACAACAAACATTGCTTCACACGTTTGGACCTACCATTAGAAAGTGTTATTCAAGAATTGTTGTAATTGCTCTTAGTGTTGAGTACTGATTTTCTATTTTATCCTGTTCCAAAACAGCTAAGAGGCTCGGGTTCTCAGTTTTTTGACAATTGAAACTAAAATGACAATCCTCAAAAACCATTTTTAGACGCCGCTCAAAGTAATTTACCTTTCCGTTTTTGTGGCATTTCAATGGTGGTCAGTTGAAACTGGGAAGCCTACGCCTACGTCCCATTGGTTTCGAATCCATGCGTCCGGCTAATCGACTTATCAATTTACCACAGCATTACTGCCGCTTGATTTTAGTATCGAACACAAGTTTTTATATGCTATGATCAGGAATCTGAGAGGTCACACAGAGCTTTCAAAAAGTTATGAAACTTCAAAATCCATAATATCAAAAAAATGGTTTACTATCGTTGGGCGCCATTTTCTTTATTTCTTAAGACTTTTATGGTTTCTTATTTTTCAATGGATCAAATTCAATTCTAAAACTCAATTGAAAAGAAAACAAAACTAAAGCAATTGTAGGCTCGGACACACCCACTGCCTGATTTAGACTACTGAATTTTTCACCTCTCGTACTTTTTCAAAAAGCACCCAATACATAAACCCGAATAAGAAACAAATCTAACGCATGCATTTAATAAATTAAATCGTAAATTAATTTACTGAGCGAAGAGGAAGAAGATGTTTTTTGTTTAACCCAAAAAAACAAAAAAACAAGTGAAGCTGACTTAACTAACTTCTCAAATTTTATCTGATCGTCATCTTTCAAAAGGGGAAGTCAGACCAAACTATGTTATTTTTCACACTTTAAGCTGAGTTGAAACTGAGTTGACTATTCTACTTGTTTTTATGTGATCTAGATTAGCATGTGTTCTTTTCGTTCAAAAGCTCAATTTGAACTGATTTAGTGACTGAAGAACTTGAACTGAAGACTCGGTGAACTTCAATAATTAACCCCTTACGTTCGGCGACTGCAACAGTTGTTGATGATGGCAACCTTTTAACTAGAGTTTTTGCCCGACTTTCAGTTTCCTGAAATAATCAATAGGCCCCACAGTGGTTACCATTTGTTGCAAATGCATGCGGTCTATCAAAGTTCCGGCTTTGAATTTGAAATGCAAACATTGCCTAAACATGTTCCAACCTTTCAGACTTTCTTTTATTAAGAGAAGTGAATACTAATCTGGAGCACTCGGACCAATTTCCTTTTTTGTGGCATAGTGGCATGGAATGATGGTGTTTTTTAATTCAGTTATAAGCTCAAGGGTGGCCAGTTGTAACTGGGAAGCTAAGTGAAATGGAGATACCTCCACAGTATTCGAACACACGCTTGTGGCTAATCGACTTTGGATTAGTTTAGGTGCTAGCAAGTTGTTAAATCTTAAGATAAGGGACTATCAAATCACACTATGATACTCCGAGATCCACAATATTACCAAAATCGTGAACTTTCGTTGGGCGCCAATTTTTAAATTTCATATATGTAGGTACATACATAAATTATTTGACTTCTTATTTTTTACTGACAAGGAATCCATTCCAAAATTGCAATTCGAAATTGAAAAACAAAACTAAAACAATTATAAACTGCAACATGCCGACTACCTAATTTAGAATACTGAATTTTTAACCTGTCGTACTTTTTTGAAAGGTACCCAATGTACTGTCAAACTACAATTTCAAATGCAAACAGACAAGAGACATAGGCCCGAACAAGAAAAAAAAGCCAAAGCATCCGCAAGTCTCATACCAGTATCATAAATAAATCTACTGAGCGAAGGCGAAGAAGATGTTTTCTGTTTTACCTAAAAAAATAAGTGAAGCCGACTAAAGTACCTTCTCAAATTTTATCTGATCGACATCATTCATAAGGGGAAATCAGACCAAACTATGTTGTTTTTCACACTTTAAGCTGAGTTGAAACTGAGTTGAGTAACCATTAACTATTTGCAAGACACAACTTTATTACTTTCCTAAAAGAAAGTCGAAAGTCACGGTTGGTAGAAAATAAAACTACAAATGCTTGCCTCTAATTGATATGATTGCTGTTTAATAGACTGACTTCTTTATCTTAAAAGCCATCTAAACAACAAAGTCTGGCAAAAATTCTCAGACACAAATCAAAACACATTCCGTAAGCAAGCATCTTTGGGTTTTTTTTTTGTAATGAAAATTACTGGCGTCACTTTGGCAATCTTCTCATCTGCACCAATTCTTCCACATAAAAAAAAACACACAAAAACACATTTTATTCAATCCAAATTAGAAAAGTGGCGTGCCACTCTCATTCTGTATTCGTTTTGCCAGTCTTCCAGCCATATTATGCCATTTCAACATGACACACCAATTTATCTTTTAATTAAAATCTCACGAAAGTTTTGTATACGACAGCGTAAGATCAGTTGCTCTTTCCATACGAAAATCGGTTCTGGCCGTCGCATATTTTAGCACCGTATACACAGCCAAAGCATCACATCACAGTTGCTAATCTACATACATCATGGTTTAGAAGGCTTACTCAAGAAAAAAAGTCGCCCCCATCCTAACTAGTTGTGCATATTCAAATTACTGTTCGCGGTCATCGTAGTTGAAGATAACCACCTGCCATCTTCTTGAAGACTGAAAAAAACACGATCCTTCCTCATACGAATTGCTGCCTCTTTCGTTCCTTTTGAATCGATCTCGAAAGCAAGCCATTGCTGCCCCACGGATGAGATAGAATAATTGTGCGTGAACGATAAATAGTTCAGCTCCTGCACCCTCTCTACACCGGTTGATCTGGAATAGATAATGTGCCATTCATTTGGTGTTTGGAACATGTCGACAACGATTTTCCGTTTATCGGACGGACATGAAGTGTGAGCGCTTCGACCATTAGTTTGAAGAAGTTGAATAAGCCGCTTTATAGACAAGAGGGTAAATATACAAGAACACGACACAGAATTGCTTTTGAAGTTGAATCAGCTTGAATGAACGTTAAACCTGATGTTAAGTTCGAGTGGTCATTAGAAATAAGTTGCTTAGGCTTAGGAGGTTTTTTAAACTTTAATGAGCACAATGAGACCAGTAAATGAGAACGGCACTTTAGCTGTGACATAACGAGCCTTGAATTGTGTTAAGACGCAATGACACGTTTGAGACTATCAAATGAAAAAAACGTAAAGTCTTCATCGTGTCTACATTTTAATACGAACTAGGAAAAATGTGGTCGACAGTCTTTAAAGAATATTAATGTCACTAAGGAACCTTTCATTTCAAGTCGAAAATGAAAAATTTGCATAAAATAGTAATGGTAAAAAAGAATCATCCAAATTGCATTGGAGCAAAGACGCCATTCATCAGATTTGTGATGTAACTCAAGAGCTTTGTTGAAAAATAACATGGCTGGATTCTATAGACTTCAGATCAATCGAGAAAAAGAAAATATGGAAAGTGAAGGAGTGTTTACAAACAACTTTAGGAATAAAAAAAGCTATGGTTACTGTGATGCTTCTTTTTCAAAGGCTGGGGCATGGCTTAGGGTGTCCAAGGTCTACCCAAGGAAGCTTCGTAAGACTTGGGTTTCAGCGGTCCAACTCCCGCGAAACGGCCGGTTTGATTTTAATTAACTCCAACTTTATTACAATATCTCATTTCCGCATCAGGTTTACAAACTAACAAATTTTATATTCAGTTTTACAAAAAAGCAAGTTTTATGATTTCTTGAGTAAAGTCTATTTCTGGTGCTGGTCCACGGAATGGCTTGTATTGATCCTCCCTGGTGTAGTGGCGATGGTTCCTCTGGGGATACGGTTGTATACCACTGTAGTTAATTCCTCTGTACCGGTGAACTCTTATCTAGATCTGCGTTAGGCAGGGCGCTCTATCGGCAGCAGCGGATTTCGTAGTAAAGGTTTGCGTTGCGTGAAAGGCAGAACAATTTATCGGTGGCGGCGGACTGTGTAGAAAGTGTCTACGTTTACTAGGGACAGAACACTCTGTCGGTGGCGGCGGATTTCGTAGAAAAAGTCTGCAATTACGTACCACGATGAAAACTCCCTTTGTGGAGACGCAATGCCTAACCAAGGAAAATCTAAACGCCCGGCTGGAAACAAGCCACAGCGATTACATTTCCTTTACGGAGGCGCAAAGCCGGCAAAGACTGAGTTAGGAAAGTCCAAACGCCCGGCTGGAAACAAGCCACAACGATTAAACTTCCTACACGGACTTTACGGCGACGTAGTGTCAAAGAAAACTAACTAGGGAGAATTCAAACGCCCGGCTGGAAACAAGTCACAACGATTTAACCCCCTTCACGGAAAAGCAACGTCTGAAAAGACCAATCAAGGAAAGTCCAAACGCCCAGCTGGGAACAAGCCACATCGATTACACCTCCTGCACGGATTTTACAGCGACGCAACGTCTAACAAAACTAACCGAGGAGAATTTAAACGCCCGGCTGAGGACAAGCCACAACGATTAGATTTCCTTCAAAGAGACTAAATGCCAGGTAAGAAGAATTCAAACGCCCGGCTGAAAACAAGCCACAATGATCAAATTTCCTTTACGGAGACTTCAAAGTCAAAAGATAAAGAAGACTCAAACGCCCGGCTGAAAACAAGTCACAACGATTAAATCTCCTTAACGGTGAAGCGAGAAAAAAGTATTAGCCAGGTAAATTCTATTTGTCCGGCTGAGAACAAGCCACAACATTCAAAAACCTTTAACTCTTTTTCTGATTAGATTGATTAATTCGTCTCTATTCATTAACTTTGTCACTAAAACCAAGTGTGAGCTGTAACCGGTCAGTGACAATTTTGCATGAAAGAATTGGAGTGATAAGGCACGAAGAATTAAACAATTTTTGGCCTTGGAGTAGGCATTTACTTTGTAATTTAATTACGTGTGGGGGATTTCAATAGAAATAAATACAGCACTGTTTTGGTGCGGCATTTTGGGAGGAGGTAGGGAAAAGAAATTGTGACGCTGCGCCACATTACTGAGGTAAGTACATACTTGCAATGAAGAAAGCGAAAATAACTCTAACTGAAAAAACCCCACATTGGGCGCCAATATTATGAAGTTGTTTAAAGACATTGATATGTGTACGATCTACGATTTGTGTAAGTTTTTTTCGCTCATTAGGAGTAAGCTGTAAAACCCAATATTCATTTTTTATTGTCCCACTACTTTCTAAGTCAAGCTTAGAAGCCACGGTGGAAGTCACCTACATGAGCCACTCTTTCTTCTCATCTTTGCAATTAACGCTGATGAACATTTGCCTTTAATTACTTGGATTCTTGTTGACAATACTTAACGTAACCATTACGAACCAGCCATCAAGTCAACACTAATCGGTACGACGACAACTGTATATGTAACGTTTATCACAGTGTATTTTACAAGGCACAAACCATCCCATTGTTGCCTCGTTACATCTTGTCCAAGTAAGTGGATTGACTAATTAGCAGTGTACCAATTTTAGTTGTTATGTAATATGCCGCTTAAAATTGGCTGTCTCTCTGGCCATCGCAATTCATCGAAAGCTGCACCGCCTGATAAGAACTTGCACCAAGAGCAGAGACTGTATGATCCATTAATTTGGAAATACCACATTGCCTCCCTCTTGTTTGGTAGTTCAATTTATTACGTATTTCATGCTACATCACTATATTTCTGAAGTGCCCTCTGTCACTGATAAACGTCACAAATTGCTTTAGACAAAGTGCCACACTTGTAGAGTTTGTGACACTGACAATCTCCCCCGCTGCGCTGTGTTGTGTGCTTTTGCTTGCAATTTATACTCACTGCTCCTTTTCACTGCTGGCACACTAAGGAAATAGAAAAAACGTCAAATGACAAAATATCTCAGTTCGTTCCATTAGAGTGCATTACTCGCTAGAAGTGTCATTCATAAAGTTCCACAGTCAGAGTGTTGAAATGATTTCAGCGTTCTTTTTCGAACATTGAGTTCAAACTGAGTTATCTGCGACTTGGTGGAGATATAAATTTGTTAAGCTTTGTTACAAACTCTGGAGCACCAGCTAGTTCCACAGTCACACTTGCAGTTTTGAAACCAACAAAATTGATAAAGTGACAGCCAGGGAGGGTGAAAGAGATTTGTATGAGTGCCCATGCTGGGTGAGTTGGTGTAGGCAATAATGACTCCTTCTTTGTAACTGTCATGTCAAGTTAGAAGGTGGTTTAGAGTGCACCTATGTTACAAACATGCCTACATGACGATTGACGAGGGGGTGACGAAAAAGTAACACATTGGCACTGGTTGTTTGTCACTGGTGTTTTGAAAGTTGGCAAATGAGATTTGTAATGAAATTCGCGGAACATTGTTTTCATTTCTAACTGAGTGGAGTTATGTAAGGTTTTTTTTATGAAGCTATTTCCTTGAGCAAAAATTTAAATCAGACTTTTTTATACCAAAACCGAAATTCTTCCAGATCTGGGCTAAAATCGGACAGCTCTTCTTTCTCATAACCGTTAAACTCAATTGACAAAACGAAACGGCATATATACGTACCTAACTACATTGCCCATCAGATGCAGACGACCCCAGAAATGAATCATTTTTGCATCGCTTAACACACACCACATTCCAACTGATTTCATTGTACACATGTGCAGTTATCCCAACCACTTTCCACTCCGAAGTCCAAAACAAAAACCTATCACCATTGATGGTTGGCAAGTAAGTTAGTCCCAAAGCTGTTGGGAAACAAAAATCTTGTTCCCATCGATCGTCCTCTTTTCCGAACAAGCTGAATGTCATTCCGAACAAGTCTCTCACTTGCGAAATCACGATAATTTTGGAAATTCTATTTATAGCTGACGGTGAGGATGAGCAGTTATTTTTGAAGACAAACGTTGCGATGAATTATGAAACTGTGTCTCGTTGGTCGACCATATAGCAGATGGATGATGGTGATACCTGTTTTTATGCGATTCCATACCTGTGAACTGAACAATGAAAATGTTTTTGTTATTTTTTCTTTTTTTGGAAAATGTCCTCTTTTTTGTTGAACGATTTGGCTTGGAGTTGTTTATGCTAATTCAGTGTTTTCTTTTTTTTTTTAATTTTTGGACCATAGAAGTCACCGAATTTACATTTATATAAATTTTTATGAACTGAATTTAGCAAAAAAGTAATGAAGTGTAATGATGGTTGAAAACCTGGAATTTCCAAATTTTTACCAAACGGCATCAATCGGCAATACCGAATTAGTGTGTTTTTCTGTATCGGCTTTCTTGCTTACCGAAAGCCGATCTAGATTCAAATTACCGTAGTACCCGTGGTGTGATGGATAGCATGTCCGCCTGTCAATCCATAAGTTCGTGGTTCGAATCCCAACAGAGGCAAAAATGTTTTTTCCACGGGTATCTCCTTTCGCGAGGAATTGGCAAGTCCTCCGTTAGTATTCATTGCCATGAAAAGCGCTTTCTCGATTGGCCGTTCGGAACCGTCAGAAAATTGTAGGTTTCCTCAATTCCCTCGCAAGGCATGGTTGTGAGAAATGCGCTAGGCCCAGGGGCTACTCGCTCTGTTGCGCCACCCTATTTATTTATTTAACCTACCGCCCAGCGTAGTATGAAACCCCTCAAGAAAATGGCGTTATTTGTCATTTAAGTTTATAGAATATCTATTAATTCTCAAGGATTTATAGAAAATTGCTTAACTTTTCAATCTTCTCCCATTGTTTCTCATTGTGTCATATTTCATATATACCACAATTTCTTTTCCTTACTTCTTACGGATGTAATTATGACTTATTAAAGAAATCTCACAGTATCCTTGCTCTGCTCAAGATAATAGTACTGAAGTTAGTACTAAAATCTGTCGCAAATTTTTTTTTATGCAAATATGAAGAACAAGTTCTGTAAATTTTGAATCTCAAAACAATAAAGACTCGGAAATATGTAAATAGTTCCTCCAATTCAGTCAGGACCTAAGCAATTAAAAATAATTAGGGTGGCGCAACACAGCCCGTAGCTCTAGGGCCTGGCGCATTTCTCACAACTTTGCTTGTGATGGAATAGAAGGCAATGAGTTTACTAACGCAGGACTTGCCAATTTCTCACGAAAAGGACCCAGTCAGGACCTAGTAGTACTCAAATCTGTCTTTAGTTATTTGTTTTTTTAATAGAATCTGAATTTAAGGTAAAACTAAATTGAACTTTAATTGAAATAAAAATAAATTTATACATAATTGGTTTAAACTATGGCAAGTCCTCCAATAATGACTATCTAATTTATTACTGCGATGAAAAACGATTTCCCTCATAGCAGTCCAAAAATTGAAGATTCATTAAATGCGTTTGGCCTCTTAGCTGAGGTTCCCCGAGCGTTGTATTGCCACCCTATTCAGTTTTTAAGTTTAAATCTATTTCGCGATTTCGAAAACTATAGTAATGAAGAAGAAAGGCAGGTTTGTCTATTGGTTCGTCGGTGGGTTGCCCTAAAATTGAAATAGTCAGTTGATGAATGTGGACCTCTTCCGGCATTTCCTGTTGTCAAAAACAACTTTTCAACTCTTTCTTAAACTGACAGTGGACGATTTAGAGCATCTCCAGGTAGGACCAATATTTTCTTTCTTTACGATGGAAAAGGGAAACGAGGTAGACGTTATTACCACAGATTTCAGCAAGGCTTTTGACAAAATCTCTCACACTTTAATTCTCTTTTAACTTTCCTTCCTCGGATGCAGCCCTATCCTACTCAAATGGATATCTTCATATATGGATAACCGCCAATATAGAGTTCGTTTCCGTTCTACTCTTTCAAGATCCTATCATCTTCAGAACATTTCTATAAACCGTGTGCAGGTTATTCGAGATTTAGCAGTTCTCTGCGACGGCTAATTAAATTTTCGTTCTCATATTGACGAGATAAGAGCCGATTCCGCGCTTGGTTTTATCAAAAACAAGAGATGGTCCAAAGAGTTCCAAAATCCCCTTGTAACGAAATCCCTCTATATTGCCTATGTTCGCCCTCTCCTTGAGTATGCATCGGAAATGTGGGCTCCATATCAAGCGGTTCATATCTCAAGGATCGAAAGTGTTCAACGTCGTTTTCTGCTCTTTGCCCTTCGGGATATCTACGATGTTAGACACTTTCTCACCCTGCCTCCTTACCGCGAACGTCTCTCAATCATTAAGTTCCGCGTCCGTAAGAGAAAAAACAGTTGTTTGGTCTGACACAAAAGAGTTGAGCATGTTTCTTTTCACAATGACCAACAAAGAACTCAATTAAAATTCAATGGATTCAGTACCATTGCAAATCCAAGATGGTCTCAGCTACAAAATGGCGGATAACAAAGCTCTCACTACTTCCTAAATATGGGTATCAAATGAAAGTGCTTGACAAGTAGAATAGATTACGCCATAAAAGAAATTAAAATCGGGTATCCCAAAATTGAAAACTAATTACTTAAAAACAAAATGAACCAAAATATGTTTTTATAGAAAATAAGGGTTCAAATTATGTAGAAAATGTCCTAAAAAATTAAAACTAATTTGGGAGGTCCTAGGTACGAGGCATCACCCCACTAATATTATCGATCTTGTGCATTTAGCAGAAAAAAAATTAAATCGTTGGGAGTGTGAAATTTTTATTAAGTCACCCGATATATCATAATAGAGACAAAATCTTATCATATTGTGAATTGTGATTAAAGATAGCAATCAATCGAATTGTATAAAAATATTTGAAGTTGTTTAGCAACAACTTTGGTTTTCGGGTTATTGAAAATATGCAAATACAATTATCATAAAGATCTGAGGCTGGGTTTCCAGAATAATTGCTCTTTACAAGAATTCGAAAGTATCTCGTGACTAATAATGCCAAGAAAAGTGTTTCCTTAAACATCTATTTGGATCTATAATATTAAAATGTAGAACCCTTTTATTTCGTACAGGAAAAGCACTTGTCTTTGGCTATTCCCGAATTGTTTGTACTTAAATAATAAGTAACCTCCATACCCTTTTGACGAGGTCTAAGTTAGAAAACAGGCAGACTTTTTAATCCTTTTTGGTGGCAAAGCTTCGAACAATGTAGCCAAATACATATAAGGGGGTAGGTGAGTAACTGTGTATTGCTAAGCTAACCAAAAAAATGAGCTACCAAAAAATATGGTCAACATATCTCCAATTGATGAATTTCTTTCTCACAACACAACACACACAACATTGTGCCTCAAAGTTCTTTTGAATTGATTTTGACTTTAATGAGAAAATCCAAAAAAGACATGCTAGACCACAATTCAAGACCCTTTAACAGTTAATCTAAAAAACCAAAAAATTAAACAAATTCCACTTTACTCTCCCCCTTTTTTTATATCGGTCTTCTGTGTATTAAATTTCTCAAAACCATTTTTCTTATTTTTATATTAAAAAATAAAACCATCAAAGAAACTCTTAATGGACCTACACTCCAAATATGTGTCAGACTGCACCAAATCTCTCAGCATCTGCAGCACCTCATTCCGTAACACACATCAATCATCAGACACAGTTTCCCATTTTCCAGTTGCATCTTTTTTATTTTTATTTTTAATATTCAAAGACCTGTCCCATATTCATATTCTTTCCGCTCTAATGATTCCAAAGTGACTATGAGTATATCTATGATGCAAAAATCGACTAGCTTCATCCCTGTTGGGGGTTGAACTGAAAATAGATCCGGAACATGGCAGCATTTGAGTGTTTAGCTGGGGGTTTTAGGGCAAATATTTATGTTTATTATTTAAATAGCAGTGGTTATAGCTTTGCCGTCAGGAAGTGTAGGAATGGCTGCCCTAAAAAACTACTTAAAAAAAAGAGAATGATATGGAAACATTTATTAACCAAAAATGGGGCATCTGGTCAAGAGAATTTGTCTTTCGAGTTGTTTAGGGATTTGGCAGGGTTGCAAGCAAAGATTGGGGATTTTGTGGAAAAAAGAGACTAGATTTTTGTATTTAAAACTAAAAAAGAGAAGAACTCTTTTAAAACGAACGTAAGAACTAAAAATTAATATTTAAAGGAAGCCTTCAGATAGCCTTTTACTTTTTGAAAGTCGTTTTTTTAACCTGTAACTAATGACTCTTTCTTTGAATTTTCAGGAAGCTCAACAGATCTCACACCTTCCCTGCTAGGCATCTACGATACCCTAACTGAAAGCCTGGAAGTAGAAACAACCCAGACTAAACAGAGAAGTCTGCCAGACCTTACTGAAAACGACGGAGATAATGGTGGAGACAACAGTTTAGCCATCGAAGAAGATACCCGCAGCTCTAAGTCATCGATTCTAACAGAATCGAATTTTGATGTCAAAGAGCGAGTTAAGATATTCGATCGTGACGTTAAGATCAATCGAAGTAACATTCGAAATCTTTCGCCCAATGTCCAAAGGCTGCTTCTTCATTCCGACGCAGCTGTAGATAAAGAAGATGAGAGACAGCAAGTGACTGCTGAAGTCAAACCGGTGCAAAGATTCATCAAAAAACCCCAACCGAGGCATCAAGTGAAACTTTCAAACATTCCCCTATCGAAAAACACTTCCAAGCTCACACAATCCGGAAAAGAGCTAGTGCAGACCTTCAACTCTAGCTGTGAGTATTTGGATCAAAATTCAATTTTGAGGAAGCATCCCCAAACACCTGTGGCATACGACGACGATAAGACTCCAACAAATTCTATTCCTGAGGCATTCAACTTCGAAGTTGTCGAGCCAAGAAAGTCGGAGCATGTTGTGCCGCCATTAATGCATGAAATGGATGAGGTTATAGGAGTAGAGAAAGTCATGGACCTGGTAGCGCTCTACGACAGTGATAAAAATTCTAAATCGAGTGATGTCATTGAGACTTTCAACTATTCAGTGGGAGTAAGCCTCAATGGTAGTTCAACGATTGGTGAACCGACTAAAGATGGCATTTCATTCAAAAAGGGTTTAGAGTTGGAAAACAACGTCGATAATAAGAAATCCCCCACCATCCAAACCTCAAATGGAAAACTGAGTCCCCATTCATCACCACTTCTAACCTATGCACGTGTCAAGGGCATGACAGCTAGCAAAACATCAACCCCGATCTCGTCTCCCCTGGGCAAAAGCAATAATTCCAAAGAACAGTGCAAGACTTCCTTAGAGAGTCTTACAGATCGTCTCACGGATATGAAATCCAAGTTCTCACCAAAAGAATTCCGCAAACCGAGACTCATTTTGCCAGAAATTGCCAATTTAAAACACCGCCCCTTGTCTTCATCGTCTATTTCGTCGACTTCTTCAAGTTCTAGTTCAGGATCGGAGCATGTCAAACTGACGACTTCGTATCTGGCCAGTGTGGAGAGTCTCGCCGATCAGAGTGAGAATGAATTGGATAATCGGCATGGTCCTTATTCGGTGTTCGAAAGAGTGTGCATGGAGTTCATTGATACGGAGAGGAATTATGTCGAGGATCTGAGACAAGTTATACGAGGGTATGGTTTAGCTTTGAAGTTATGTCTGGAATGTTTAAAAATTTTGATTTTTCTCTTTTTCGTTCAGTTACTTGCAGGATTGGAGAGAACGAGCGTGTCTTAATACGAATCAGCTTGCGATACTCTTCAGTAATATTGAGGAAATCTATGAATTCAATGTTACACTCTTGGAGCAGCTAATCAACTCTGGAATAGACCCTGTGAAGATTGCTAAGTGCTTTATTGATCTCAGGGAAGGGTTCGATGTGTACACGACTTACTGGTAAGTTTTTTTCTTCATTAAAATTGTGCATAAGTCTAACAATCTGCTTCCTTATTGAAACAGCACAAGCTACGCAGATGCAATATCACTGCTTACAAGTCTACTCCAGGCGACCCATACCAATGCCCTTCTAACTTCTACCCAAAAGATGCTCCAACACACACTGCCTTTGGGCTCATATCTGTTGAAGCCAGTCCAACGGATCACGAGGTACCATTTGCTACTTGATGTAAGTATTCAGATGCCGTTTAAGCTACTTGATGTATTTACCTGTCGGCATTTCTTATTTCCTATTCAAGAACCTGCGAAAACACTACGACATAAAAGATGTGGCACGTGCTCATAAAATCATGCAAGAAGTGGCTACAAACATCGATCACGTCAAATGGAAAATGGAACAACAGAGTCGTGTCAAGGAGCTGTCGGGAATTCTTGACGGATGGCTAGGACCTGGTAAGAGCTCTTTTTTAAACTGCATAGTGTGTTTATCTAACGGTTGAGTTTTGTTCCACTCTATTTGCAGAGTTGACAGTTCTTGGTGAGTTGCGACAAGAGGGCATTCTGATGGAGCACAGCAAACCGAGGAGAGTCCTTCTCTTTGGCACTATGTTGATCATAACGAAATCCAAGGAAGACGGTCGTCTTCAGTTCAAGAGTTATATCCACGTAAATGAAATGTCTTTCTCCTTCTCCAACAAACTATTTGACTTCTTGTATTTCTGTTTTGTAGCAAAATAACTTAATGCTGAATGAACACCTATCCGGCGAACCGACAAGCTTTTACGTAATTCCGTATGATGAGCCACGTAATCAAATCAAGTTGACGGCAAAGAATCGTGAACAAAAACGTGTCTGGGCTCAGGATATCAAAAGTGTGATGCTAGAGCGATTTAACAATATACCAAATCGAGCCAGAGAGTTGGTCTACAAGTTGGGTGACGAGGAAGGTATGTGGTTTTATGTTTTGTTAAGACACAAACTAAGCTTTAAACGTTGCTTAAGGTTTTTCTCATTTTTTTTTAAATACACGATAGAGAAAAGAATAATCGTGATTCAATCACGTAGCGTGTGCAATGAAAATAGAAAAGAAAAATCCTTTGAGTTGACTTTTATGTAATTAACAACAATTTCGAAACACTTTGTCACTGTTTTTTATTTTTGTATTTTTTGTATTTTATTTTTTTGTTAGTTTAACAAAATGTGGTGGTCTACGAAACAAAGATTTGGAGTAAAGTTAAAGCTTAACAAAATTGGTATATTTAACATTAGTGTTTTTAAATAACAGTTTTGTAGATGTTCCACAAGTAACCCTAGTTATCGAGTACCTTCATATTTGTATTCTTATTCATAAAAGATATTTAAGCGGCTGTAACTAACGTAAGTATGAATGGGAAATTGTATTTGTGGAATGATTAACTTTGACTGCTTGATGCTTTGCTTGATCTTTTTTTTTTTGGCTTTGTCATTGTCATTGTTTCTGCTTATTGGTTAAGGCGGAAACAGCTTTGCTTGGGCATTTACATTTCAAGACTTCATTCTTTCATTTCTATTTTCGCTGTGTTTTGAGTTAGATGTATGTATCTGTTTTTTGTGAGGGCTTTATTTTTACGACGAAGAATGTTCGATATTAGCTCAATTGTAGGCCATAAAATTCCCAAACATGTTTAGTTTAGTAACGAACTTTTACAGGTTGGGGTGCGCCTCTTTTTAGACGTGTGGTTGTCAATCTGGACATACTTTTTTGGAGCTGGTCTTTTTGACAGCTGTAACTTGATTTATGCTCAGCTAAGTTCAGGTCCTGAGATTGCTGTCTGAGATCCCTGCCTAGCAAGTTCATCGGCGATCTCATTACCAGTTATGCCGTGATGTCCCGGAACCCAAATGAGACTTAAGGAATTTAATCTTCCGATCGCATTCAGAAAGCTCTTGCATTCCTGGATCACTTTCGAAGTGGTTAGATAGTTGAGTAGGGCCTTAAGCACGGCTTGGCTGTCGCTGCAAACACAGATACTTCTCCCCGTCCATCCATGTTCGTGACCTCCCGCATAACAGACAGGCATGTACCAAATTTGTACATGATCCCGAAATTCAAACCTGTAAGCTACCTCCCAGATCGGGTGAATTAATACCGCTGGACTTTTTTTTGTGAGGTTATATGAAGTGGCTTCTCTACTCCAACAAGCCCGAATCGCTTGACGCCTTCGAAGAGAATATTCGGCGAGTTATTGCTAATATACGGCGAAATAGTGCAAAAATTGGTCAAAAATTGGTGCTCTCGCCTGCAATTTATTTGTGCCCGCCGCGCGCAGCGGTCACTTGTCCGAAATCAGTTTCAAAACACAACGGCCATGATATGAAATTATATGAGTTTTATTTCTTGTTCAAAATCACACAAATTTAAGGAATGGTTGTGCTATCTACTCATTTAATAACAAATATGAATTCGGTCCAAAATCAAGTGACAAAAAATCATAAGAGAACTTTATTGGTCATACGGTAGTGGTGGTAACCTAACTAAAAAATGCTCATTCTCATAAAGTGAATTTTCTATAAGTTCAGCTTCGTTAAAAACCCATATAATAGAAAAATTTTAGCTCTAATTACCTTGAGTAAATTTTTTTTTATTCCTTTTCAACGTGACGAACATGGTGATCTCGAAGGGATATCAACTCTCCCACTAAACTGCTTTTACCTCAGTATGAGTTAGCAAACCTCACTGTCTTTGATTTTTCCATGTCTGATGCCAACTAAATGCAGATTTCGTTACATTTTTCTGCAGCAGGTCTGGACTGGAACTCTTCTTTAAATATGACTGTACCAACTGAGCCAATTGTGCGCTATTTTTTCCAAGATCGTATTTATGATGTGAAGGCTTCCGCAGATTTTGGTACTTCTAATATCAAGACTTGTTGTCATATTGGGGCATTATCATCTCATTAGCCGTCAACTTACTCTCATACTTTTTGTGCGTTGTCAAAAATTGGGATTCTATGTGGGGCATTTTTTTATCACAGAAGATTGTGGAATTTGTTAGCCACCTTATCCACCCTGCGTTACTCGATGATCAAAATCATTATCATAAGTTGTTTCACTTTTGCTCATTGACGATTGGCCACATTTATTTAAATTTTTCTCACTTGGCAAATTCACTTACATTCAAATAAATGGCCCTGCTTGTACGAGCACAACACGCAGTGTTTACATGCGATGAACATTTTCCTAAAATCTGCAAATTCATCTTTATGTTTTTTGTAATACAAAATGGCAGACAGTACAAATCGCATTTCTAAACCACCTCCGCGCAGACACACATCGATATTTTGTCTCATCCATGTTTTGTTCCTAGCCACTGCTTTTAAAAAACTGACAAATTAATATGCAGCGGTAAAAGAGAAACACAAAAGAGAACTTCAGAGTTTGTCCACTGATGTTATTTTAATTGGTGTTAGATCTGCACCCCTTAGGTTTTGTTCGAACAACCTATCTCACCAACAGAAATGAAAGTAATCAGCCCTATCACAGATTCTATCGTAGAAAACTTCCACACGGAAAGCTAAGTTAGGAACTACGAAAATTTGTGTTCACAAAATTCGAATGGAGTCGAAGAAAGCATTTCCAGTTGCCACACTAAATACCACCATGGGGGTTATCGAAATCAGCTTTTTTGCGCCAATTTTGCAAGATCATTGACATTTTTCTGCCAACACTTCTTTCTTATATGTATCAAGACGACGAATTTATATTCCACTCGGATTTGGTGATACCAAATCTACGAATTTTGAAATTCGTTCCACTCCGAATGGATTAAATGATAGTTGCATCGGGAAACTTAGACTTTTTTCGATTACGATGGAATCTGTGATAGGGCACGTAAAGACACGATTTTCATCACGTATAAGCACACACTATGTCACGCCTAAACTATTGAACCTATTTAAATAAAAATTGATACAGAGATAGTAGAGTCCAGAGCCTAAATTTGACTGTAGGCTATATACTTCCCTACATGCGTAGCAACCATAGTTAAACCCAATACCTAATTTTTGTATACAATATAAATTTCAACAGTCAACAATATAAGTTACAACCACAAATTTGTACTTTTCATTATCAGATTAATAAAAATAAATAAATAGAGAGGAGCTTCAGGGCCTAGCGCATTTCTCACAACCATATGCCAAACGGCAAATGAGAAAGTGCTTTTCAGGGCAACGAATTTACTAGAGGAGGACTTGGCAATTCCTCGAAAGGCAATACGCGATACCCATAAAAAAATTGTTCGCCTCTGTTAAAATTCTGTTAAACCACGAACCTCTTGGTTAACACGCAGACATGCTAACCATCACGCAACAGCTAATACATTATCAGTTACAAATTTGTAATCCAATTTTTTGTCTAACTTAACTTAGACCAATATTAGATCCATTATGATATCATATGAAGTGTCTGAGGGAGTACACCTCAGTTGGTAGACAAAGTCCAAAGTCGTGAAAAAAATATAGAACTTTCTGTATTATCGGTATCAAGAAAGACTTGAAATTTACAACAATGTTCTTGAAAGCTGTGATGAAAACATCAATACAAGTACAACATTGTTTAAATACCTTCTATCTTTCTATAATAACCTTTGTCTCAAAAAAAATTCATAAAAGCGAAGAAAAAACTTGTGAGAAAAATTACAAGTAAACGTTCATGTTCAAAAAATTTTTTAACGTTGAGCAAATTTTGTAAATTTATTTCCATGAATTTGTATTATTTTAACAAGTTTTTTTACTTGTAAATTAAAACTTAAATTTTGTGTTTATGAAACAGAAAAGGAAATTTTCCCACAGATTTCCCTATTTAATGATGAACTGCACATTTGTAAATTAGTGAACAACATTTATAGAAAGAAATCATAAACTTTGTTAAAAAACGATTATAATGACAAATTTGTTAGTTGCAAAAATAACCCACAGGCCTTTAAAAATTTCTTCAGCAGAAACATTAAGAGGATTTTGGTATTTAGTTTCCTCACGCAGTTCTCAAGAACTTGTCAGAGAGTTCATCATTTCAAAAAACTAAATATTTTTTGTAGAAAATTATTCTTGGCAGTTTTTTGTTAGAATAAGAAGTAGCATGCAACTTTAAAACATTCAAGATCACATAGATCTTTGAAGAAAAAACGAAAAGAAAGGTTAGCGCTCTGATAAAGTCAAACATGGAAATTTAAACGAAAGGTGTTTTTCGAGTTTGGCATTCTTTTCTAATTTTTCGGCATTGAAAACTATTCAAACACACAACTGTTGTTTTTCTTGTAGTTTTAAGCGCTTTTCTAACGTTTTCAATGCACCATTTCTCTGTTCGTCGTCTAACATGCACAACGTTTTGTCTTCGAGTTTCGCACCAACACACATAACAGCATCATGTACTCCACAACAATCGAGTCACTAACATTTTTACTGTTCTTATTTTTCAGATCGAACCCCTGATACAAACAAATGGAAGTGGCCTCTCAACAACGCCAAGCCAATTTATCTTGAGCGTCGAAATGAATGTCGACGCAGTGAGATCCGTAACCGTTCCAAAATCAAGCGCAAGACCTCTGTCACAAACTCAACATCGTTTGAAGGCTTCAACGACTCCAATATCGTACAAAATCATCGTTCCTTGTCCAAAAACTACAGCATGGACGACAATATGATTGCAACTCTGCCAAGAATAGGAAACACCAACCAACAAGATTGCTGCAACAACACCCCCGACTGTGAGTGTCCTAGTCAAATGTCATCTGAGATCAACCCGGCGTTGAGTAAATCAAACAAGGAGCGAAGTAGATCGGTTCCGAGGATGAGCATACTTTCCCCTGAAATCGAAGACGATCGGAAGTCTCTGAAAGAAAATTTAGATAGCCGGAAGCTTAAGGTGAATAAGCCGGTAGAAGTCAAAATGTACAACACAAAAACCGTGCCCAAACGAATTTTGACACTAAAAAAGAAGAAGAAAGAAACGTCCACTTTCTATATGGGACTGAATGAGTTTGAAGAAACAGTCCTGAGAATCACCGAGTCCACTGAGAATCTAAGTGAAGAAGTTGAAAAGGCTGAAGAAGCTTTTCCTGACGAGGCTCAATCCAAGGAGAATGTAGAGCCTGATGTAGAGGGTGATCCTCCAACTGAGACTTCAAAAGAGGACGCTCAAATAATTCTTGATCTACTTAAAAACAACAAAGAATTCGATAGAATCTACAAAAAGCCCCAAAAAAAGAAGTCCTTGGATAGCTCATCGAATCTAAACAGTCCAGAGCCATTGCCAGCAAGTCAGGAAATTCCACCCCGACCGCCTTCTAAGTCTCCTCCACCTTTGGAAGTAGAAAACCCAACAGAGTCTTCAGAGCCCATCTATGAATCGCTTCTTCGAAATGTTCATGTCCCATACAAATTTTCACCGATCCTCAATCGTTCCAAGTCACAGCAGTATTACAAGCCCCGTGAGAAGAAGTCAAGTCCGACCAACAGACCCGAATCAGATTATGTGACTCTAGTTTATTCTCCTTCGGGGAACTTGCAAAAAATCGGCAACGAAATGGTCGGGGGTTTCTCCAGTGGACCTCAACTTCGTAGTAGTGACTCCAAGATCAATTACGAAACTATACCAACTCCGAAAGCTACAGAAGATCTCATCACACCCACCACTTCAACTAGCAACGTTTCTCAACCTGAAGCCATTTATGCTCGACCAGTATCAAAGAGCTTGGTCAAAAGATTACTTAACGGCTCCAAGGGGGAGAATGTGTCTGGGTCTGAAAATTCTTTGATCCCACTTATTCGAAAAAGCGTAGACTCAGTGTCGTTGAGCTTTGGGAAGTCCAACAAACCTCCTGAACGAAGAGTCTCCGATGTGACAGACATGTTCCGACAGAGCATAATCCATCGTCAGGGTAGCGAAGCTGTTGGAGAGCGTATGGCTCATGTTGACTATGCCGACCCCAAGACGCTCTTCACTAATGGTTCCGTGAATAATTCTGTGGTCTCCCTCAACATCCAAGGAGACTCTGTTTTCTCCCTCACCTCTTCCAGTGACAGCATTTTCGATTTCTCCAAAAAGAAAACGGAACTTGCCACTAATTATGAGTACGAGGATGACGTCGAGGCCTGCCTTGAGAAGGACTTCAGAGATTCGGCTATTTACAGTGATGACAATGATAAACGTCACGATTACACTGACACTAAAACCAACGGACACCATCGCTCAGATAGCCCACCTCCATTGCCTCCACCACGCAGGACCACAACTGGTCTTTCCAACCCGGCTGTCATTGTTGGCCCAGCGCACATGTCAAGCTCAGCTTCACGCAGTTGGGTTATGAAACAAATTGAAAATTTTAGCAAAGAAGGCCACAACTAAACTTTGTATCATCATCTGTAATCCGACTTTACTTCATAAGACTAGAGCCTAAGCCATATTAGTTGTAAAAGGATAAGTAATGTTAACTTGTTTGTAGAGTTTTGTAATTTATACGAAAAAGAAAAAATATCTAGAATCTAGACACCTTCATATAGGGTACCGTTTTATGAAGTGAAATGCTTCTTAGTCCAATTCATGTTAGCATTTGTAATTTTTTTGTACATTTTCTTGTTGTACTTTTATTCACTTGTGTAGATGGTTGTCGTTCGTCATAAGTCATAAGCTTTTAAGTCAATTTTATTGATTGGATCTTTTAAAATATATAGTCCTTCTTATGTACAATTCATTGCAATATAAAAATATTATTAATTTTTAATAAACGTTTTCAATAAATTACCGGCAGTGGTGTTATGATTTTCAGGAATTTTTTTTCAGTATGTTGTGAGATACAGACGCAGACGTAGGGAGGAAAGGACTATAATGATATTAAACTTTTAATCAGAAGTCCAACTCTGAATTCAAAGTTCATCGCTGTCAACAGATTAATGTCGCTTTCCATTGGTTTCTCTCATGGAAGCACTCATTTTCAAAGCTATTGGAACACCCAGAATAGTTTCTGTTTAATCAGTTCAGTTTAATGCATTGTCTTTGTGAAATACTCTTGGATGTGGTGACCAGGTGTCCTTTTTTTTGGCCTATGAATTTTATGTGCTGAGTCTTTTTTTTAATGTTTTGCCATCTTTTCACTTTGTTTTACGTTTTTCCTATTTTTTGAAAGCCAAGTTTTAAAAGAAAGTAACTTTAGATGCTAATAGCTTAAAAAAAAAAATTGTTTGAATTGGCTTTTGAATTTACTCTTCCTGAATTAATGCCACCTGTATAGTTTATGAAGTAGAAGAAAAAGAGACAAACAAAAACATTCATTAAATAAAAGTATTTCCTATAATCTTCGTCTTCCCGCACTAAAGATTATTAGAATAACCTTTTTACTTTCTTGTACATGATCTGGTCACCCTACCTATGGCTTATGAAAAATATTCTTTGAACAAAATTTTTAATTTTGAAGTTTGAGTAGGTAACATGTTTTAGTGGTCTCCAAATCCAGAAGTGGCTGTTGACTGTCACTTCAGTTCTCAGAATCATGAGAAGTGATTTTTCGCTTTGAGGATGCCTGCAAAACAATATCCTGGACGGTTCATTTCATTCAATGGAAAGCGACATAGAAAACTGCAATCTCAGTAGTTACATAATAACTGTTGTACTTTGTGGGCACCCAATTTTTATATAATCTGGAGACTATTCGAGAATCGAGGTTCCATTTCAAATACAATTTTATTACACTGTAAAGTAAATCTTATAAAACCCACCAGCATAGCAAATTTCAATAACAAAAATGGAAAAAAGGTACAAACTTGAAGGTTTTTCACCATAGCAGAAAGCAAAATTGATATTTTCAATATTATAATAAATAATAGATTGTATTGATTTAATTTAAAAAACATTCATAAGTAAATAAGTTACCTCCTGCGTTCTGTGGCTATGTATGCCCTTCAATCATTTTGAACTAAAATCGTTAACACCAAAGCATTCAAAAAAGTTCCCATAACGCAGTTTGTCAGGCTCTGGAAAGAGAATAAATCTATTAGCTAATTCACGAATCATATTCTTATAGGTTCATGTAGCTGCTTACTTAATTATCAAGTACAAGAACCGTATAGCAAAGCTTTTTCTGCGCTTACACTTGGTAGTCTTTTCTTTTGCCATAATATCTGCTGCGCAAATTTATAGATGAAATAAATATGGTAGAACTTGATTAGATGGCTTAATTCATAGACCTGGATTTAAGTATCCTTTCGAAGCAAAGATTAGATAATTTTCCGCAGAGCATTCTTCGTCCAAGGTTCAAATTGCATTCGAGGTATCTCTCATAGGATATAGAATTAAGACAAAAAAATTGAGTAAGAATGCATTGTACTTTTGTGCTCACTTCGCAAATATGTAGCTCAATTCCCGAAGTGTCTGTGTTAGAGTTTTAAAAACAAGATTCTGTTTAGTTGGCAAAAATGTCACATACACTTCATCGCTGCTGCGTGATCCGTCGAAATGCGTTATTTATTTTTGGAAAAAAATTCCGAAAAGTTGTTCAGTAGAATGATTTAAAGCAAATTTCTGGAGCTGATGGCCTCACTGCCGAATTGTTTAAATCGGCCGGCGATGACCTGGTCAGGAGCATGCACCAGCTCATTTGCAAAATATGGTCGGAAGAAAGCATGCCCGATGAATGGAACCTCAGCATTGTTTCCCCGGTCCTCAAGAAAGGAGACCCTCTCAACTGCGCCAACTACAGAGGTATCAGTCTTCTTAACATCGCATATAAGATCCTCTCTGCCGTACTGTGTGAGCGTCTGAAGCCATTCGTCAACAACCTGATAGGTCCTTATCAGTGCGGCTTTAGACCAGGAAAGTCCACCATAGTCCATAGACCAAATCTTCACACTACGGCAGATCTTGGAAAAAACCCAGGAGCTTCAAATCGATACCTACCACCTTTTTATCGATTTTAAGGCCGCATATGACAGCATCTATAGAGAGGAGTTATACAGAGCCATGTCTAGTTTTGGCATCCCTACCAAACTTGTCCGATTGTGTAGGATGACGATGGAGAACGCACGCTACTCCATCAGGGTCGAAAAAGATCTCACCTATACATTCGATGTCAAAAAAGGTTTTAGGCAAGGCGATGCACTGTCATGCGACTTCTTCAACATCGTTCTTGAAAGAATAGTGCAAAACTCCCAAGTCAACACAAGAGGCACAATCTTTCAAAGATCGGTTCAATTGCTCGGATATGCCGACGATATTGACATAATTGAAGAACGCAGCGTGATGTCAATGGCGCGTTTATGAGCGGAAAGTCTTCGAATCCAATCCCGAGGGACGGCGCAGTAGAGGAAGACCGCGACTCAGGTGGCGCACGCAAGTAGGAAAGGACCTCAACCAACTTGGCGTGCAAAACTGGAGGCAGCTAGCTAGGGACCGAGCTGGCTGGAGAAGCATGTTGGTTGAGGCCCTAGTCCGACCCGGACTGTAGCGCCACCTTAAGTAAGTAAGTAAGAACTTAAAGACATGACATCATACTTATTTCATTATTTTAAGATTTTATATAAATACTTATATACCTATACATACATTGTATATACATAACATTCATACATATGTACGAAAGCAAATTCTGAATCAAGTTTCCTGAATATTTACAATGATGGGAGATGAAAATAACCCGGCTGTGAAAGCGAGAATCGGCTCGATGTTTAAGTAGACTTTTATTATGAAAACGAAGATCAATTTGAGATTCACTTTTAAACGAGTGTAGTTTGAAAAACTCTGAAGTATTTTCCATATACATAATATAAGTTAATAAATAAAAAGAGCGTCGTAAAAGAGCTCAAGGAGCACCGAGGCTAGACCATACTTCTCTCGATTATACCATGTGAAAAATGGAAGGTCTTCCGATTTCGAATTACTGAGTGAGAAAACCCTTTAGTTTTTTGATTTAAATACTTTGAAAAAGAATCAACGAGAATGGATCGAAAAAAATTAATTTATCACGAAAGAAATTTCAACTTAGGAAATTACTTCTTTTCATATCAAAGGATTTAATAAAAGGTTTATTTTTAGAACTTTCACAAAGTTTTGTCGTTCGACGTTTTTCAAAGCAAGAATTGCTTTTGAAAAACTGTCCACTACCGGTTTAGATAAGGGTAATATATCTACATTAGCGCTTTTTCTACCCCCAATAACCA
The DNA here is from genome assembly GCA_914767635.1 of Melanostoma mellinum. Classification (NCBI taxonomy): domain Eukaryota; kingdom Metazoa; phylum Arthropoda; class Insecta; order Diptera; family Syrphidae; genus Melanostoma; species Melanostoma mellinum. The sequence goes on along the minus strand of OU612059.1, from coordinate 221,472,898 downwards.
ATCTTAGCATACATCTGATATTTTTGACTGAGATGCTCCTTTGAACATCATTTACATCTATTCTGGTTATACCTACTATTTAATCATTTACTGCGCAACCATTCCGAATCATATCCGCATAACAGAGCGCCAATCTTCTTTGTGAAAAACGGTTATTTTTTCCAAATTACAGTTAAGACTCAAGTCAAGACTCAGCTAAACGCCTCTCATTTTTCATAATGCATTGATCTCACATAAATCCTATGAATCTTGGTTTGCCTGTAGACTTTACGTTTTCTTGCAAATACTTTCCATCATTTTGGTAAGACTTATATCAGTAAAATAATAAATTAGACTACTTACCTATCAGTGTCTGCCTACATCACACTCGTTCCTGAGCCTCAAGACAAATATCAACATTATAAATTCACTCTGGTTAGCACCCACAATTGATGAGATTCTTTTGGGATTTTAAGAACAACCACAAATTCGCAGCCCTGCAATAGACATCAAGTTGTTGAAAACACATCGAATACGAAAACCTCTCTGTTGATTCCTCTCGATTTCACCAACCACTTACTTTAAATGCTTCTTTTCCATGTATACAATCCTCAAATTCCTGTCCACTAGACTCTCATAGAAGAAACCAAACAAACCTTGAATCTACACCATTGCAGCCATCCTTCAATATTAATTTGATACAAAAGTTTATCTCCACCAAAACACTCTTACATCCCACTAAGCGATTGAAAACACCCCGCACCTGTCAAAAATAAATTTTGCCTGAAAATCCTTCGTCATCCCTTAAGCCCATTAGTATAGCCATAAAAACCAAATTTCCCCCCATTCCTTGTTCAACAGACCGAGCAAGAAAAAAGAAAACAATCTCTTTAATGCAAATTTTCTTGTAACTGAAATGCCATACATCAACTGATGGCAGCCAGCTTCTATACTGCCTTCCTATATATGTCAATATCCATGCCCATTCACCCATTCTTTTAAGCCGCTGAGACTCCGGCAAAAACAAATCCCAGTACCGCACTAAACTTTGTTTTGAATAGTCAAGCCTACTTCCCAACCACCGTATACCACCTCATCTCCTTTGAATGAATCCTGAGCTGAACCGCACATATAACAAGTAACAGGACACATAAATCCAGCGATTGAAATCAATGTGAAGTCATGCAAAAAACTGGCCTATTTCAGGGTACACATACTTCGTTGCTGCGAGTTTGGTTCGCATAGCATACTACCCGTTTGAACTCGATTACATGACAATGCGCCTTCGTTGTTCGTTTGTTCATTCAATATTCTTGCCCGGAAGCGTGGGGTGAAAAAGGGCACCCAAGCACCCAAGCACCGAAGTTTGATGTACGAACCTACCTAGAAGTTGTGCCATTCAGCGAAGAGGATGTTAATTTTTTTTTTCGCTTTTCTAAATCTTTTTGTTCGGGAGACCTATTCGCAAAATATTTGCAAATGCTTCGAAGGACCTTACGGTAACACACAACAAGGAGACCCTAAGGATAAACTTTCTCTTGCGCCTCGTAGCTGCTTTACACTTTCTTTTGGTTTTCCATTTTTTATTTTTGTTATTCAGAAGAGCAGAACAATGAACGAACGAACGGGGACGAGGTGGCCAGAAATTTTTATTGAGTTCCGCTCTATTGATGGCGCAGCACTACCTATTCCAATAAATTCCTTTTGTCTGTGCGTATTCATTCGAAGGTATTCAATTCAATTGAAGGGAGAGGAATGGGCAGAATTTATAGAAGCTATCACCGGAATTGAAAGGGACGTGCAGTCGTTCTTATCAGCGGCAGGATACAAGGAGATGATTTATTGAGAAAATTTTATGAACTTTTTGTCATCAGCTTTTAGAAAAGCGTTAGCGTACGGCGACTATGGGTGGAGTTTTCCTACGACAAAATTCACTTTCGCCCCCGACGAGGACTGTTTGTTTTTTGTTTGGGAAGTTTAAAAGTTGGAAAATCTGTTTTTGTTGGAAATGCCATGAGTTTTCTGCTGGAAATTTCTGGATTTGATTTGACAAACGTGTAAAAGATTAGCTACTGCTTGATGGGGTTTTAAAGCAGTGTTTAAGTGCAGATTTTTAGTCCTTGGCTTAGTGAACATCTGGGAAGCTACCGAAAAACGACAAATTTATTGACAAAAGACATTTTTGAAAACTTTATCACGCTGCTAATTAAGTCAAAATTAATTTTGATCTGTCTGACAAAAATAACGAAATGAACAGTGAGAGTCACGATGACGGCACATTAGCCCGCTCAGGACCTTCCAGTCAACCGACAACACACATCATAGACATCAGTGTTAACCCTTCCCGCAGACTTCCAGTTCGTCAAATGAACAGATCACCGAATCCACCAAGAGGAAGTTTAGCCTACATACGCCTCCAGAGTCGGCAGAAGCTTTTCATTATCCAGGTCTACTGCCTTGCGATGGCATTCGTTTCTCTTACTATGCTTCAATGGGTTCTCATCATCTCAAAGTAAGTTTAATTTGTTATTAAGTGAGTCTTCGTTTATGCCAACATAAAGTTTTTCAGTGAGACTGTATCTGAGTTCTTCAAGGCGAGGTACTATCTATCGTTTGTGGCGGGCCTGTGCGCCTTTTTGGTTATGACCATTTTTGTGGGATTTCTTGAAATCCGATACACGGAGCCTTTTAATTGGATTTTTGCTTTCACAATTGTTGAACTGGAAACAATCGCCCTACTCTGGGCTCCACTGGATAGTGAGATAAGCACTCTGACCTTTTGTTTCCTATCTACCGTTGGTATAAACGCCGCCTTCACATTAATAGGAAAAATGATACCGGTAAGTTGACTTTTGCGTTTTGATTAATGAAAGTCTACATCGTTTGTTTAAAGATGGATCTTACAAAGGAAATAATGCTGCTTACCATCTTAAGCTTTGTGTTTTATATCACAGCGTCTGTCATCGTGATTGTTCTTATAGCCACTGAAGTGTACGCTCTGAAATTGTATCTGATTGTAGGAATGCTGCTCCTTTTGGCTGGGGTAAGTTCACATTGGTGTTTTGGAAAAACTTACGTTTGAATATCATTTAGTATATTGTGTATACGTCACAACTGATAACTGGTGGAAGGACTGGAATCATTCGGTGGAACGATTTCATTATGGCAGCCTTGTTGGTTTATATCAATTTTGTTGTTATCTTAAGCTTAACATTGTACCTAGCAGAGGAGCTTATGTAAATGTCTAAATGTACACAGTAAAAATATGATTAATTATCAAATTCAAACAATTTTTTAAATCAACGAGCCACTGAATCTTCGCACGTACATGCAGTACAAGGATGTAGTTATTTAAGAGATGCATGCAACTTCGATAAACTTTCCAGAGAAACTCTTACAATGAATTGAATACCGATGTATATTAACGGTAATTGTATTTCACTTTGCAACTAAGGTGTTTTGACCTTGCAGGTATCACCCTAGAACTAGTTAATTAAAAGGCCTCAATTCCAAAAAAGGGTTCATACCTGTCTAAAACATTTATTTTAATTGTTCATTGAAATTAAACAGGGACTTCTCAAATTTCATTGACTTTCATGAGTTTTTATGTTTGCATTGCAGATTGGAACTTCATTTCTAATTTTTTTTTTTTTTTTGCTGTTTGAAAAATTTTTTCAGGTCTCTAAGAGAGCCTTTGCAGCTTTAAATTTCATTTTCGACATTCGATTTCGAATAGAATAGATGCCTTTAAGAATTTATTTCCCCAATAAATCAATCAAATAAAAGAAAAATAGCTTTTGCTCAGGCACTAACCGACATATCATTGGGACTTCTTATAAAGAAAGCATACATTGAACATTTCTCTGTTTCAAACGAATAGACATTTAAAATTTTAGACATGTCTCTTTTAGTTAGACTCTGTTTTTGAGTGCAAGCCTCCGGAGTTTCTGCATTAATTTAAACATCACATCGTTTTGAAATTAGCTGAGAAAACTTTAACTCTTACTCTAACTCTAGCTCGAACTCGAACTCTAACTTGAACTCGAACTCGAACTCGAACTCGAACTCTAACTCTAACTCTAACTCTAACTCTAATTCTAGGTTGGGAAAGTTTGGTTGAATGGGGGGCGCAGCCACAAGTGGCAGCACCTCACTTGGATCTCGCAAGGATCCATTGTGCTCCCCAGGAAAACAAAGGACGAGGAAGTTGTAATATTCGAGAGTTAGACGGTTGGGCTGGTGGCTGGGTTATTGGGGTAGGGAACCCCCACTGAACCATTTGGAACCCTGAGTAAATTTTAGGATGCTGTTCAATGGGAGGTTAGAGATGTCTCCCAGTTCGTCGAAGAAGTATTCTCCGAGGGGGTTTTTTTTTGTGTGGGTCAAGCTAGGACACTCTTCGTCTTGGCATCCTCTAAATAATTCGGATTTGCTAATGCCCATCCTCATCATGGGGGTACCCAACGAGTTGTGGCCTGTGAGAAAGCCAATCAACAGAGAGAGAGCCGAGGTCTGCTTAGCTGGAGTAGAAATTCTGTTTTTTTTTTCTTGGAAATATCTGGCCAAAGGTTTCTGGAGATACTGCATGTTTCTAAAGATAACCTCCTGTCATTTGCGGTTTTTAGAAAATTATGTTTGATTCTGTTTTTTTCTTCTTCTAGTGGCTTAAGAACTGAGGTGTTCGTTTTGCTGCATTCGAGTGCTGACCCCATTGTAGCCAGCTTATACGCCATTTCATTACCCAGTATGTCGCGATGTGCTGGAATCCAGGTGAAAGTTACACTTTAACTTAACTGCGACAGCGGTCCAGATTTTGTGATAATAGTTTAATGACCGCCTGACTGTAGCCAGATGTTTTGCGGCTTCATACACTGCAAGTACTTCTGCTTGGAAGACACTGTAAAAGTCGAATTTCAAATGAAATGAAATGGAATGAAATGAAACACTGTTTTCCTTCCACCTTTCCCTTTTTGGGTAAGCTGTTAGGGTCACCGGATTGAAATCAATATGCGGGGAGGATTAGACTGGTTGAATGTCTATATCTGTATGGTTTATGATGGTTCTATGGCCTGATATACTTGTTTTCCAATTATTGCATTGTTTGAGTCGCAGTGCGCTTTAGGCCGCCATCTCCTTAGTAAAAAGATCTAGGGGGGCTAGCGACAGGAAGGTTTCCATACCACTAATAGGTTCTCATACCACTGGTTGAACCAATGCATGCAAGCCTTTGGATTTTGGTCTCGGTCTTAAGCTTTGACGCCTTCTCTAATGATGGCCACCAGACCAAACAGCCATATGTGACGATTGGTCTTATATCTTATGGACGTATACATCTATTGAATAGTTTTTTACCAAGTCCCCATTTTTCCCCAAAAATTTTACTGCAAGTGTAGGTGGAGATTTGAGCATTCCTTTCTCTTTCTTTTAAATTTTCTTGACGATGTCGTCTGCATAGACTATGGCTTCTATTCCGCTCATGTCTAGTTTAACCAGTTTGGTCAACTACTAGGAGCCAGAGTATACCGAAGATAACACTCTTCCTTGGGATTTACCTCTACAAGACTTTTTTAGGGTGCTTCCAACCATTTCTGCTTTTACTATTCTTGTTTGGAGCACGGAGTTGATAGCGTTGGCTTGATATTTATGGAGCTCATAGTCATGCGAATGGCACTGTATTCAACGTTGTTGAAGGCTCCTTCTATATCGAGGAATGCAGCCAACGTGTACTCTTTATATTGGATTGACTAGTATTCTGACTACTTCAGGAAGTGCATTCTCAACTGATTTGCCTTTTTGGCTGTAGAGATCACATTGTTGCTCATTTTTTTCGGATATGTGTTTCTACAAGTCTTTCTAGAGGCTTATTGGTCAGAAGTCTTTGGATTTAGTGTGCAAGGGCTTGTTGCTGGCTTTTGGAATGAATATGACTTTAACTTCCCTCCAACTAGTTGCAATAAAGGTGAGGTTTAGACAGCCTCTGAATATTTTCACTAGAATCGGCACAATCAAGTCTTTAGGGCTTTGGAGCATCATTGGAATAATGCCGTCAGGGCCTGCAGATTCGTATGCTTAGAATGAGTCAATAGCCCACAATAGCTTTCTTTTATCTACTAATAGATTTCTTATGCTGGAGCCAACGTTAGTTCTAGCGTTTTCTTATTTTGGAGATGTCATTTGAGAGCACCCTGGGAAGTGGGTGTTCATGAGTGGCTCTAGGGTTTCAGAGCAATGTGTTATCAGGTCTCCTATAAAACTAGGAAAATTCTAACTCTAACTCTAACTTTAACTCTTACTCTAACTCCAATTCCAAGTCCAAATCCAAGTCCAAGCCCAACTCCTACTCGACGAATTTGAATTTGAATTTGACGGACGGTTGCATATTATGTGCTCCTCAGAGTTCTAATTCACTTCCATACTACGCTTTGATAATCAAAACTCAAACTTCAACTAAGGATGATTAATTTCTGGGCATAGAAAAAACGTCACCTTGCAACGCCATAGTCATTTCTTCTAAAAACTGTACATATTATCTCTGATTGCGGCATTCGTTGAACCTTTCCCCATAGACTTGCTATGGAAGCAAGTCATCTGCAGTTGTACGGAAGACGAGTCCCCATACAAGCCGTAGCGCCATAGAAAGAAAATGTGTCTGACAAGTTCATCAGAGGTCTTATTTTCTGTACACAGAACACAAAACAAAACTCTATGAACTCAGTAAGTATAAGGTTTTCGAAGGTTTCCGTAAGGCTTGACAACAGCTTGACTGTCTCTGACAAACCTGATAAGACCAGCTGACCAGTTCGGAGTAGCTCAATTTTTTCTGACCGTTTGCGATGCGAAAAAATGTATGCTCTGTTTGTTAGATCGCAACCCAAGTGCACACAATGATCAGTAGACTGAAAAGAGCTTTAAATCTTCCTCCAACTGTTTTGGGCTTCATTGAAAATATAAGTTGACACATTAACTCATCAACTTTTATATAAGTACATACATAAAAATTGGAGTTTGCAAGTATACCTAGCAAAAATTGAAAAAAAATTTTGGCACCATTCTTTCCCCGGTGTGGATTCCCCTAGAATGTGTCTTTAAAAATTTACTGAAGATCAGAGTTAGTTCAACAAACGCCTTGATTTGGTCAAACCGTTTGACCATCTTTCAAAAAAGTCTCATCTAATTGGTGTGGGAACGTATATGCATCTTCTATCTAATATTTTTTTCCCATCATGCTTCCTTACAATTTTTCAAAAACAGTTTGTTTCTCAATCTGTTAAAAACGATTATTTACAAATATGTATCCGCATGATTTGTTTTATTGCATCATCAGCCTGTCTACGTTTTTATACGAATTTTATCTTCACTTAACTTCTAGGTGGAAGGTATTCACGACAACAAGAATAAACAAACCGAGACAACATGCTACCCATACACTCGTATATGTACACTCAACTTCTCTTATCTAACGTCTCTGCTCAGCTTAACCCTTTTCTGCTCTCGTCTATAACATGAAAGTTAATTTTCACTTCCTCAAACCCAAACAAGGCAAAATCACCAACTTATCTTCAGTCTAAATCTAAATTGTTTTCAATTACATGAAACAGCCCAGAACACCCCGAACTGAACGGGTGGCTTCCAATAAAACGTCAGCAAAAAGCTCTCCCCGGTACGGTTTGTGTTCTTAGCCTCTGGTGGTGTTAAAAACCAGCTGGCACCGAGTGTATCTTTTATGTGCCAACAAAAAAATCTTCTTGCCAGCTGATGCCAACAATTACAAAAAAAAAGGAAATGAAAGGAAAAAACACATAACCAACAAAAAAAAGCTTCTCTGCTGACGCTTCTCGCTCATTATCATCGCCGCTAACACGTGCTCATGTAGAATTCAAAACATTATCCTTCTTAGGCGGAATCCCATGCGGCATCGAGTAAATATTCAATCATTCCTTACCACCTTACCACCCGCTCAATGGGGTTGACACTTGCGTACTATACACTGAGGGTATTGATGAGCTTTTTGTAGTTGGAACTTGGAAGCACTAGAAGCAAAGAGAAACTAGCGTTTCAATGCTCTTTACTAAAACTGCTCATAAATGTTGTAACTGAAAGTAGGCTAACTGGATATCCCATATCTCGTTGACAATGAAATTCTTTGCAGTTTTTGTCTTCTTCAACAAGGAACAATGCCAAAAAGGACCTTCATCCCACATTGTCTTAGGTCAGCACTGCACTGTTTAAGAGAACTAAATGAAAATCAAGAGAACTGGAGATTCATATCACCGCAACAACAGACAAACGACTATTTCCCGAGGAGATCAAGGACACTCGCATCCTTTCCACACAGAGACTAGCACACACCGGCAAAGGACCCACGTTCGTCAGTCGGATGAGCAACTTACAGCAGCCACCGCAAACAAAACCTTCAGCACCGTTGTGAAGTTTCGTCAGTCGTACACCAGCGTTCGTCTCGAAAACACCACTGCTTCCGGTTCGGTTCTTGTTTGTGTTTCGAAAAAGTCCTTCTACGACTTGACGAACACATCACAAACCTCGTGACAGATTCTTGATTTTTGCAAGTTGAGTCAGTAAATTATTTAGACGGCTTTCAGCTGAAGTGTTTGATTTAATACAATCCACTTCAGTGTTGGAGAACAGTTTCCCCCGTTTATCCTTGACATTAGTAAAAGAAGAAAATATACAAAAGAAATCTCGGAATCACATAAGGAAAGTGTGTGTGTGGCATAAAATCGATTTCGTATAAGATATCCTGATGAACTTCGTGGCAGAGTAAAAATATACCTTTTTGTAATTTTTCTGCTGTTTCTGTGTTCCCTCTCGTCCTTCGTCCTTGCAAATTATTATGATTGAATTATAGCCGCAAGGCAGGCGGGCAAAGTGTTAGAAAGCCCAAATCGCAGGATCAACGAAAAAAGAAAAATAATAATAATATCAAATTTTGCTGGGAGTTGTATAGTCGAATAAATTTAGCAAACCGCGCGCGCGAATTATTCATCTATTTCCGTGGATCCTGTATAAAAACGACCTCGAAGACGTAAATATAAAGAAAGTGTCGTGAGAGTTGTGTATTGTGTGTGTCGGGTGCGTGGGTGTCGAGAGTGTTGAATTATTTCGCCCTCGTTCTCGGCTTTGTACGAGTAGAGCGGGTTGTGTCATTTTTATGCAATTTTTGTTTTTTATTTGCCAAGAGGGTGGCTTTAGTTTGATTTAATGCCCCTATTATTTGCAAATAATTGAACGTATCTGTGTCTCTATCGTAGACGTTGACTCGTTTGCTCGCTGCTTCTTTACTGTTGCCAAAGTGCCAACCACACCACCAAACTACGCCAACAAAGCGAAAGTCTTCTTCTTCTCTCCGTAGTCAACTTAATTTGTGGCAAAAGGAAATCGGCCATAATATAACCGCTAATTGGATAATATTTTGAAGTTGGAGGGTAAGTTATGGCTGGCGAAAATAATTTCAGTAACGTTATTTTCTTGCCAGCGAAGAATTATGGACGGAGTCGAGCTAAATTATGTTGAAATTTCTTTTATTTGAAATTATTATTAGTCCTATATACCTACCCAGTTGGTTGAGGGTAGAAAAGTTTTATGCATTGTATTGAGAGAAAGCCGGAAAACCGTTTTTATTGACACTTTGATGATTTATTAGGAAATTTGTTCAAATTACAATAATGAAGTGGCGGTATTCTTTTGTTATTGTGGTTAAATGTAAAGGGAAGTGTTTTCGGCGGTGAATATCTACGGCCTCTGAGGAACAATGATGGTTATTTGTTTTTATATTTCAAAGGAATATAAATTTTCTATTAATATCTTGAAGTTAATTGAAAAAATGCTTCATTAGCTGCTTTGTTGTTAGTTTTGGCCCGAACATGAGCCCTTGTGAGTGCTTCCATTATTCAAATCGTTTTGGGTTTGACCTTTTGAAAAAGTAGGTGTACTTTGGTATAGGTACGATGTTTTTTTTTTAAACATTAAGCATGGACTTTAATCGTATCCTTGGAAATTTATTATCGGAGTTTAGACTAAGATTTATTCTTTGAAGCTTGCTTTTGCAATATGAAATTGCCTTAAAGTTGCAAGGACCTTCAGAGAAAATGAATACACTTTAAAGTATTTCATCGTTTTTTTCATCTTGTATACTGTAAAGTAAATACTTAGCAAGTTTCTATAGAACACGACAAGTTTCACACTGTCTGATGACAATAAACTTCAGCGTTTGAGAACGGTGAGTGTTTAAAAGCAGTTTTCTTCAAAAAAAAAAGTAGAGCAGAGAAAATGGATAAAAGCGTATTTACTAAAAGCATTGTATATACCAAAGGAACCTATTGTCCAACTTAGCGGTCTCCGTTGTCCGTTCCCAGCTATTGGTTTTGCCATTGTGTGTATGAAAGCGATTGCTGCGCCACCGGTGTCCTCCGGTCCATAAGATTGTTTAATCGCCTTTTGAACTTTCTATAGTTTCTGTTTACAATGCTTCAAAGAAAACATAATATCTCTGAAAATAGACAGAGATTTGGTGAGTAGCATGCATTATGGAGTCACTCAGTCCTTCCGTTTTTTTAGTTACTTGGTTGAGATGCCAGGTAGGAGACATGAAATTGTTTTGTTATCAGTGCTTAGTTTGTGTTAAATCTGTCCAGTAGATTGGATTCAAAACGTAGATTACCGTTAGAGCTACAGAAGTTGGCTTTGAACTCATGCGACTATTGCTAACCCCGAGCTGTGAAGCCAAATTATTTACTTTTTCATCAAAGTAGCACAGTTTGATCGCAATGTGCTTGAAATTAAATTTTTGCGAAGACACTAAACGGTCCTCTAAACTAATTAAATTGGGCATTGCGCCCGATTTGCTTACGAAAGTATTGTTCTCAATATGTTCTCTAAAATGACGGAATGAGGACGTTTGGAATAGAAAATTCCTGTTCGCTCGTAAGACACTTTGTGATTAAGCTTTTGCTAGTTATGTTACCTTCGGGTGCTTCGGGTTTCTTTCTTTTACATTTTGTGATTATTCAAAGCAACGTACTCACATTGTCATGAGTAATATGAGGTAGATAAGTGAGACGGTTATGATTCCTTTGAGATTGGCTTAACCAGTTCCAAAGTTCGAAGTTCTTGTCTTTTAATGTGAAATAACGTTTCGCTTTCTTGTAAAAATTAAGTCAGCCAGCGTAATGTTATATGAATAGAGTGACATTGTGATGTGCAGTTATATTGATTTTCTATTGGTAGTTGAACTACTACACATCCGACAACACCGAAGAAACAAAATGGTAGGCAACCTGCAACCTGCTGTATTTGATCAGAACAATTATCGATATATCCCAAACAACAGATGGCTGTGAACCTAAAGAGTTCTTCAGCAAAAATAGTCAGAAATAAGTTTTCTATTAACTCCTCTTAACAAAATTTCGCTTCCTTAGCAGTTTCTTTTTTTAGTTAATGCTCATCTCAAGCGGTTATGAATCCCCATCCTTAAAATATATAAATGTTTGAAGAGCAGCTGACTAAATATGAGAATTTTAATCTAGTTTAAGGCGGATGTAGGGTTTACAAATTGTATCCAAATCAGAATTGGTAAAAATTTTAAGTATTTAGCAGCATCTTTGGCGACTTCAAATATGTGGTAGTTCCAACAAATATCATCGTTTACATACATACCAAGTACTCACAGCTTTTCGGTTTCTTGGATGCAGATAATAAGGAATGCTAAGCTTTAACGAAAAGAGGCAGCATTGAGTTTTTGAAGCATTTAATTTTACTCGATTTTTACTGCTCCATGTAACAAAATGCTGTCATGGTCAGAATTCAATGAGCTTTTCATATGCTGCCACCGTTCCAGGTCTTCATTCGAAAAGCTGTCGGTAAATTTTAAGAAATTTCTCCGATAGTAAAACAGCCAGACATCAAGGATCATTTAGTTTGAGGTTGCTTAATTCACTTCATTTTTTTAACCGAATATTTCAAAATACTAATCACCAATTCGAATATTCCTCAAGTTTCCAGCTATGTACTTATTTTATCGTCGTGAATTCACATTCAGCTAATTGATTCACAGCTTCACTGATCAGGAAATGATCCCCAGCTCGTGGAGTGCGCTGTAGCTAGTTCTGCCCATATTGGTTAAAGCAGGAAACTCTTACTTTCAAGGTATTTCAGTCGCACCACCATTATGTGGAATGCTTTACCTGGCTCTGTGTTTCCCCTGCATTTCGATTCACAAAGGTTCAAAACCAACGTTCATCGGTGTCTCCTATTAAATCCTCTCCTATTTTCCTAAATGCTCGTCAATTATATAAAAAAAAAGTTACATAATATACACATTTTGAGTGTTAGAAGAATTCGTCAATTATTTATTAAAGGCTTAACGTTCTCGTCGAAGCAGAAGATTTTAAGAGCTTTTGATTCCCAGCTTTGGACTATATTGATATTTTTGTTTATGGTTTATTCTCAATTTAATTAATTGGCCTTCAAACTATTTCAAGTAGGCCCCTAGCAGATGGGTTAGACTATATTTAGGTCAGTGACTACTTTCACAAATTTAATAAGTCTAAAAACTAGCCATTAATGACCCAATGCTATCAAAAAATAAAACTAAAAAAAATAAATTTGTACTATCAATTGCAATTAGACTTAAGTTGTAGAAAGCAGAGTTTCGTGGAACTCTAGAGCACCTACAGAACTGTCCATCCTGTAACTGCCATATAATATGTAGACTCATAATGCTTATATTTAACTAAGGGCATTATTCAAAAATAAATAAATAAATAAGAAGTATGCCACACACGGGCTAACTATCTACTCAAAGAAATTGCATCGTGAATTATGAATTATTGTTGTGGCGCGAACATTACAGACACGTTATTTTCCTTTAAGGATATTGCCTGTACTGTAAATATACCTGGATAACACAACACACGCAGATATTCTTTAGATTCTTTAGTTGAAGTATGATCATCGTTCGAAATCTAGATTTTGAAAAATCTCAAAGCGTCATATGTGTAAGCTAGGGACTTATCAATTCAAGCGAAGGAACATTCTGACTTATTAAAGGAATTTTTTCTTGAATAAGGTCTGATTCATGCTTTTGTTCAAAATATGATTAGAGGTTATCAACAAAAGATTTGCACACCTCTTTGTCACCGAAGTAATTTTTTTTTTTTTTTTTGAAAATAAATCACTATCAACAATATTAAGCCATTTCCGGGATTAACATACATATCTGAATCCTGGAATTCCTTATCCTCAACCGACATCTTTCGTTAACGAAATCGTTTTTGGGTTAGCTCTCTCCAGTTTTCCACTTTATTGCAGCACCTAAGACAAGGTCTTCCTGTTCCGCGACTTCCATGCAATTTGCTTGAGGTGCATTTGTTCAGCATGCTTCAGCCGTCGCGTCGTAGTCTCGCAATTCGTACTCTCCTAAATATGCCCAATGCCCATGTCGCGGTACACAGCTCAGAGTTCGTTGTTGAATCTTCCGCTCCACCATTGTATTCATATAATGTGACCAAAGATCTTTAAGAATATTTTTCTCTGAAAGACCATGGTTTCTTTCACAACTTCATCCGCTACACCTAAGGTCGATGCTTCCGCGCATTCTAGAGAGCATTTTAGTTCTCAATTTCCTACTTGACCCAAAGAAGTAGCGATTTTCTATAGAGGTGTTCCGTTTTTTTCTCCGAACTGATAATATTTTCCGTGTATCAATCCTTTGCCATAAGAAGTGTTTGGCCGTGGTTTGAAACAATTACCTCATTTTATTTTTATCGGAAATTAAGTAAGGTTTTGGTTATTAGTTTCAAATAGTCTCGTGTATTCCATATATTCACCGCAAAAACTTGTTTTAAACATTAAAAAAGCAAATTGCATTAGTTTTAGAGAAGGATATTCTCATTTAGCCCTGTTCACAATGTACAATTACTTGGACAGACTTAGGCTTGAACGACCAATGCTTGATAGTGCGAACCCTTCAGACGACCGCTTGTCCCACTTGTTATATGGTTTTCAAATATATTTGAAAACTTAGAAGTTTGACGGATTGGAAGGGTACGTGACATAAAGTTGGACGACAAGCTTGATAAGTGTGAACGCAAAATACATCCGACCATCCAACTTCCATCAAAGGAAGTCTTTTCAACTAATTGTAAAGTGTGAACAGGGCTTATAAAAGGACTTCGGTTTATCTCTCATAAATATTTACGTTTGTAAAAATTCACATTTGGAGTCATAAAATATGATAACAGCTTGCGAGTGGTAATTATATCGGCTAGGGTAAGGAATATTTTTGTTTCGTCAGGCTTCCAAAGCTAGTTATGGTTAAAATCTGCAAAATATAAGCTTCATTAACTCTTTTTGTTCGAAGTCATAAGAGAAATTATATCTTTGAAGCTTGTGAGCTGATGCCCTTCAACAATCAGCATAATCTCAAGACTCTCAGTTGCCTAGGAAAGTACATATGTGGCTATTTATTAGACGTACATGTGACTTTCATTTGGTGAATTTATTTTTATGAAAATTATATTGACTGTCTAAGATATATGTATGTAAGGCCCTTATCAAAAAATGGACATCTGATTTCTTAATACCAATTGTCACCTATTTCAAATAATTGTTATCTATGTGGCTGCTTCCACGGATATACAACATAAAATTTTTGCATATGATGAAAGTTTTCAGTTATTCAAAATGGCAGGAACTAACAAATTCACTTCATATTTACTTCAGCTCTTACCCATATCGATTATATTTGTTGTCACATTCATGATGTCGTGTTGCTCTTCACTACTTAAAAGGAATTAGAAAAGTTGACAAATACGCTACGATAGCAAAATATACGTTAAGAGAGAGGAAAATCGTGTTCAAATCAGCTTATTATACTTCCATTTGTGAGGGTGAAAGAAGATGAACTCTGACGTTTCCTTTGGTGTTTTTCTATGTGCCTGCTGCGCACAACCTGAAGAATTCACATGGGAAGACATTCTCCCTCTTTGAATAGAACATAGATATATTTTCAGAATGGCAGTCACTCTTAAATCGATCTTTAAAACTTTGCTATAAAATTTTCAAAGAAAGCATTTTAAGGGCGTTTAGTCATGTTTGCTAGTTTTATTGAACATTTTTTAATAATCAGTTTCTGTTTTTCTAATTCAAAGTCTTTACCGTAACAAATGAGCGTTTGCTCTTATTTTTTGATTCAACTCACAAAATTCTCCTAAATTAGTTTAAACATTTCATAGATCCACGTCCCAGGAAGTAATGATGCAAACACTAATAAAATAAGTTTTATACAAACTCCTTTTATGACCTCTTAGGCATCGCATCAAGACACCATCACCATCGAGGCCTGAAAATTCTCCTTTTTTTCCAAACATCCATAAAATTTCTCAAGCTTCGTTTCTCGAAGGCAAAATATTGATACGTTCCACCTTATGTTGCATTTCACGGCCACTATACCTTTCTCCGCTCCTCTCATAAAAACAAAGTAGCATACCTAATCCTCCGTCTGGATTTCATCAAATTCATGTTTACTAGCTATCTCCTCAGACCTCCCATAAACGTTTCTCATGTAAGAAAAATTGTGTTTGCTTTTCATGACACACATAAAAGCGTATTAAAAAACTCAACATCGATTCCGCAAGGAATCACTCATTGAACAAGAACCTTTTTGCTAAATTGCCATCCATTATAGCTATAGCTACCTACTCAGCTTTATTCTGGGGTCTTTGTAGAATTTTAAACGCCTTCCTCAAACACTTTTACTTTGATTAACCAAGCAAGAAGTCAAAAATCGTGTGGTACTATCCGAAAGGAGGCTGATTTGCTATAAAAAGCAGTCCGGATGTTCGCACGATTGAACGAAGGATGTATGTGCTCTGAAGAAATTTTTATTTTCAATCATAAATTTAAAACGCCATCCGTCAGTTGAAAATCGGTAACCATAAACAGTCACAAAAACAGAGAAACGACAGCTGAGCACCTGTATACACCTGGCGTATGCCAAGTACTCCTTAAACAAAAAAAAATTCACTTCACGTGCCTTTTTCATTGAATACTTTTTAAGGGAGCAGAATGGAAGGATGGGATGCGATGATGGCTCTCAAAGACGAAAAGTCGAGGAATGGAGAACTCATCAAAAGCTGCCGCAAAGATCCTTACACGTAATAAATTTCTCCAAATATCCTCCTGCCTGACTAAGAAGTCAAAGGAAATAATGTTTACTCGTTTTCATCCAACCGTAATTTATTTATAGAAATTTCTTCTTCATTTTTTTTTCTTTTTCCTTAAGTAGGCACACGTTATCCGTGCCTGTAATCCGCCACGTAGACCCCAAGGGATACAACTGATAAGAAAGAAAATCAAATATTAAGGACATCATGCCTTGCAAGCATTATTTCATGCGGAAAAATTAACTCAGCCTTTTGATCATTCTAATTAAGTTACAACACTCAACTTTTTTTGTCACTCGCACAAGGAGTGTAACGAGGAGATATAGCAACAAACCAACCGGCAGCAGATCAAAAGTCAACGTTTCGCTTCTCCCATCCTTTGATACCTAACATAAAAAAAAACCCACAGGACTAATTGAAAGAGGCTACTGTCGCAAACTTGTGTATATTATCTGGAGGACAGGATTGCTTCTTGCAGTTTTCTTCGTCTGCGGCGACTGATGAATTAAAAGATGAAACTTGGAAACCTTTTGCCCAGCCTAATGTCAGGGTAAACCAACATAATCATAATCACTATCAACCAAAAACCACCAACAACAAGAAGAATGTACTCAGTGTATCATTCGTATAGCCACAAGCAGACATTAAACTTTAATCAAAAACAAACGAAAGACACAAGAGGAAGCACCATTTGTCGTTGTGGGTTGTGGCCCACACAGACACACACACACACACACACTCGCAAACAAGTTGTTAAGCAACAAAATAATAATGAAAAGCTATAGCTTAAAGCAACCAGTATAAAGGAGATTGACATATCAAAATTGAACTTTGGAAGTTGAATGCCTTTGAAAGAATGCAAATGCACTTAACTCTGATTAAAAGAGAAGTCTTAAATTGTTCTAACTTCTTGTTAGACGAAAGTTTAAATAGGAAAGAGATAAAATTCTTTTAGAGGTGTGAAAATTTCATTCCAAATTTAATGGGAGTTAGGTGTGAAGACATGGCTTGAAGACTTAAGGAAATTGGTCTCATAGAGTGAAGTGTCTGCATTGATTTAGTCAATGGAAAATCCTTTGGAAATACATACAGGACATATGTTCTCACGTATTTAAATTTTTCACGTTTGAGAAACACAGCTCCGTAAAAATAAATGATCTAAAATATTCATTCAGCTCTTCTGTCTTTTTTGGACTAATACGTTACCCTCCCATACGTTAGGGGCTCTATCTTCACCAATGAATAATAAATCCTTCAAGTACTTTGAAGTTCTGTATTTATTTTCCAGCAGGTAGTTAAGGACTCTAATCAAGAACAAACGACTCAATAGGCTCTCTGGGTGTTGTAGTGGAACCAGTAGCCGGCCGCCTAAGCAATTTTGTCACAAAATGTTCTCTAAAATCTATAATTCTTAACTGATTTAGTCAATTTTTTGATTTAAATGCTTTTTAAGGTTTTGTTTATCCATAGTTAACAACTTTAAGTTAATTAATTAATATTAAGCATTATAATTTTATTTAAAATTTTCTGAAAAACCCTCTGTGTTCCAGTAGCCGGGACCCTTGTAACCCAAATCCAGCCGCCAAAGCTCCTATATTCGGCCATCCTATTGAAAAGATCTATAAATCAATTAAACAATTCAAAACATATTTTTTTCAATTAAAACAAAAAGAAATCATAACAATTCAACAAAAAATCATCTTAAACTAATTATCACATGATGGACAGACGAATTTGCTTATTAGAGGCATCGTAGGACGGCATGTGGGGGTAAAGAGGTATACTTAAAGTGATACCACCCTCGTCTTTCTCGTCTGTATGGACATCTTCCTCACACGTTGGACATTTCGGTATTTTTTTCGTTTTTGTATTCCGTTTTTTCTTTTCGTCTCGTTTGCTTAGGTGCTCCGGCTGGCCTGGCCGAAAATAGGCAACATCAAAAAAAAAATGTATCCTTTTTCCGGCCCCCTCAGTAAAAACAACAATGCACATTTTTTCTGCTTTTGTCAGTTTTGTTTTGTTAAAATACTAAACATTTTATTTAAAAACCACATATAAAAGTACTAAACTCAAAAATCATGACACAAAATCTAAACTCCCGAACAACTTCCACTAGCAAATATTACTATAAATCTTCGTAGTCACCGTCCTCTACGAAGTCGTGCCAAAACTGAATCAATAACTTGAAAATTATGGTGCACCTGCGCACAAAATTTTTTGTGGGTGTATAGAAAAGGACGACAAATCGATTGAAAGCAAATTAAGAAGGAGTATAGACGGTTTATTTTCAAGTGACCGGCTACTGGCGCAGGCCGGCATTAAGCAACACTACCACCTATTGTGACCTATTTGAAATGCTTCAGTGACTCCCAGCTGAAGAGTTATGTCCTTGATCATTTATATTTAGGCTACCGTTGTTCCTTGTGGTCACCCATATTAGATCTCGAATGAACAACATTCTATTCTTTTCTCCTTTTTGGCTTGGAGACTTCGCGATCTCGAAGGGATCACAACTTTCTCATTTATCTGATCAGTGATCACATTATTGATTTCTCTTGGTTTACGCCGATGTTTTCCATTAGGGCTCCTATACACTCTTTGGATTGCATCTTTTTGATGACTCATCCCTCCCTGAGAAATCTTCTGTGGTTCTCAGAGCCTTATTTTTTTTCGTCTAAATTACAGCTAATCAATGATCTTTAAAGCATTGCATCAGCTTTATCGAACGCTATTTTGACTTCGTGTAAGCCAATTTCCTTTGTAAATTAAAATATCAGCTCCTATATAAGCTGTGGAGATGAGAATTGTGAGCCATCGTTATCCAATGTCTCCCAGCTTTTTCCAAAACTCATATATGGTGTCTGATGGTCTGGCTGAGAACCTTTGCATTTTAGAGAGCTTCACTATTACGTTTTTGAAGTCGGGTATCTCCGATAAAGTAAATTCGTCTTCGAGAAGATGATTGCAAAGAGACTGGCTGTTCAAAAAGCTATCATATTGCTGTCACCACTTGTGCAGAATTTTACTGCCAATCACAATGAGTTTTGTATTTGAGTATGGGCGAATGAAATTGCTGGGCATTTCTCCCTATTCGAGGGGCTATTTGGAAGATGATTATTGATTACTTCCTCACTCGAGTTATTTTGTCTTATTGCTTGAATCGCTTGATTTGCATCTGTAGTCAGGGTTTTTGCATGCCATGAAAGTAACTACAGTCGACTCCCTCTGAGTCGAACTTTCACTGGATGTCATAATAAGTTCGAGTTAGAGAGATTATTTTTTTTTATTGATTATAAGAAAGATAACAATCTATAAATAAATAAACACTTCTCACTTCTATGGCTCGTTAATTCATTACTCTAATTCATTACTGTCTCAATAAAATTATTTAAAATAAACTAACAATTTTTGATTGATTTATCATATTGGCTGGAGTATTCACTCTATTAAAAAAAGACTGTTTTGAACCTCATCTGGTACATTTGGTGCATTTTCGAATTCATTCTTTTTAGGCATTTCGACGTTTATTATTTCGGCTTCTTCATCAGCTTCACTGTATAGTCATCGTAAGCATCATCGGCTTGAACTATTTCTTCTAAAATTGTTTCGCTATCCATTATTTCTGTAGCTACAATACCGTCATCGACTTTAACATAATCCCTTCAATTAACAACCGCAATATTGTTATCAGTTCCAGATCCTTTCAATTTCATTGATGTTTTCGGCACCCGCACCGGCGTCGGTTTCACATCTCAGTTGGTTAAGCGGAATATCAGCTTCATCGTCCCAAGTCACGACCTTGAAGTCGGCCTTTTAAAAACAATTTTCAATTGTCAAAGGAGTTACGTCCTGTAACCATACCTTTGAAACCAGGTGTACACAGTAGTGCTATCATAAAGTCCTCGTTTTTGGTCTCCCAAACATTTCTTGGTTAGTATACGGCGCGGCGTTTGTAATGAACTTTTAAATTTTATATAATGCCCATGTCCATTGGTTGAACTATTCAGGTCATGTTGGGGCAAATACGCAAGTTGGCAGGATGGGCAGGATAGTTATCGATGAAGAATAATAAATTTTTGCGCTTTGATCGTCCAAAGTTTGCATGGAGCTTTTAAAGCCAACTAGTAAAAAAATCTGTTGTCATCTGAGAACGTTGGTTGGCTACATAATCAACTAGCAAAGATTTTATTTTATTAAAACAGCAAGGATTTTTGCCCTTCCTGATGAATAAGAGCTTAAGCTTTTCTGAGCCTGTCGTGTTGGACCCCACAAGTCATGTGGGGTCCACTCTTTTTTACTGTACTGCCCTCCAAAACATTTTCCCCTTTCAAGGTACGTGTCGGCAAACATCTTCTATATTATATATATAAAAGAAAGTCGTGTTAGTTACACTATTCATAAATTCAAGAACGGCTGAACCGGTTTGTCTGAAAATTGGTGAGGAGGGAGCTTAGGATTCGGAGACGGACATAGGATACTTTTTATTCCTATATCCCTATGGGAATGACTTCAATGCAATGCGGTAGTTTTCCTTATATACAAAACACTGTACTGTAAAAAAAAAACCAAAAAAATGACTTAGTGAGAAATAAATTTGATTTTTCTATGAAATCAATCCTACTACTATTATAAACGTGAAAGTTTGTATGTGTGGATGGATGTTTGTTACTCTTTCACGCAAAAACTACTGAATGGATTTTAACTTTCCAATAATATAGCTTATACATCAGAATAACACATATGCTACAATTTATAAAGATATTGTGTGAGCTGTCCTAAATATGACATTAAGTGTCAAGTAACTAGGAAAAAACTTACCTTTCTGCGAGCTATTCTGGTCGTGCGCTGCCATAAACGTTGGTAGGCTACAATTTATAAAGATACTAGAACTTTTCAGGCATTCTTATACTTAGTCTTCTTAGTTTTCGTTTTTTGACAGTTTTGTGTGAACATCGCTTTAAATAAGTTAGACCCGAGCAACCCTGGGTGGGTCAGCTAGTTTGAAAAAAAAAATTCCGTTTCATCGACATTAAAAATGTAGCCAGGTTTAAATCCTCGGACAACTTCTTAAATCTGATGTTTCCATCCATTGGCTTTATTCAAAAGGGAATATTATTTACGGTTGGTGCATTATGATTGTGTTTGAAGGAGTTGGTAGATAGGAGCACAGGCGCACCGATGCACAACGTCAAAGTATGCGAGTGTGTATGGCTCATGTCTTCTATGAAGAATAGCTACATACTTGTATTAAATATGAACGACAAAGCAATACAAACTGCCTGAGAGTGATTTTTAAAAATGTTTGTTTCTGCAAAAAAAAATTCGACTTAGAGGGATTGAAAATAGTCCAAGAATGTAAAGAATTTTTTCGAGTTAGAGAGAAATTCAACTTAGAGGAAGTTCGACTTAGAGGGAGTCGACTGTATTATTTGTCTCTTATTTAAGTGCTTAGAAGCAGTTCTCTGCAAATACCTGTACCTACCTGTTGTTAGGCGGACATTGACGCATTTTTCAAAATACAGAGCTTTGTGACAAAACACATTGTTACCACACTAGCACTAGTTTGTTTAAGAATATAGTTCGCTGCATTAAAAAAATAATTTCTGATTTCTTTAATAACCTTCTTGATGGTGGGCCAATCACATCTTCCGCTTTGTACGTTTGTTGTGAGCTATATCGAGGCAAGATATCTTTCAAAATTTTCAACGCAGAAGATCCCGACCTCAACCTTCCTCACATGTCATACGCAATACTCTTCATACTCTTGTGATGTTTTGACAGTTATTAAAACAAAATACCCTGGTTCAAGACTCAACCTTCATTTCACGCTTTCTCCGTTTGGGTTTTTCCACCTCTACTCCCCCCTTTACGCTACATTGTCCCATCCTACTTTTTCAGAAAAAAGAAAACTTTTGCCTGCCATCAACCTTCTTTCACAATATGCTTCGAGCAGATACTTTTGCGTAAAAATAATTTAAGACTGAATAAGTGAGAGCTCTGAGCCCTAAAAGCGAACATTTCTCGATTTTCCTTTTGTATTGAAAGAAGAACATTGTGTTGCCACTCAACTCACGTTCCACACATAAAGCTCCACACTTAAGCTGCACTGTGCAACTCTTGACTACTCTTGTAGAGAGTACTCCGCACTTCAGTAAGTTGTTTGGTTTTTCTTCTTTTTTTTTTTGTTTATTTATTTTTCATAGAAAGTATTTTGATGGGTACTTAAACCACCTCCGATTTCATCGATTCCCCCATGGAACATTAAAATCCTCATCCGTCGTATCGATAGATGCATTATACCTTTCTTTTCTTCCGCACTCTATCCCTTTTCTCATAACAACCTCTCCTATAAATATTCTTAACAAAAAAGAGTCTATATTTGCCGCAGAATGTCAATGACAGTAGCAGAAATACCCCAACATCTTACAGAGCACAGAAAAGAAAAAAGAAAAATTAAGATGTCACTTGCAGAGTACTCACTTTCCCATCACCAATCCCACCCCCACCGAGGACTTCAGCAGGTAGCATCGCGCCGAGTCATAGCAATATCAAAAAAAACTATGGAAAGAAGCTCCCAAGCAAAGCATGACTTTATAGCAAACTGTAGTAAGCAAATAAGTACATATCAATTTTATACTGCTTTTCATTTAGCTGTCAGTCTTTAAGTTAAAAATAACTGTAGCTATTATTACCATCGCGGGCTCAAGTCTCTGCTCTATCCAGGCCCAGTTGGATGCTTGTGACATGTTCCTTTAAATACCTACACTCTCTTCTGTTTCAATTGAAAAAAAAACAAAAAGAAGAAGAAACTTTGTGTGTCTTCATTTTTCCTTTCCCCACCATACCTCTTCGACAGCCCTTCTCAAAGGTAGTCATATTTTGCCTCGAAATTTCAAATGATAAAAAACATCCGCGTTCAACTGACTTGTGTCACAAAAACTGATGTACACAAAATATACTCGGTAAACTACAACAGGCACAGGGGATGCAGATAACCAAGTCCCCCCCGGCAGGGCTTCTTAACTTTTAAATATAAAAGTTTTATGCTTGAAATTGCCCAGCACAAAATAGACAACTTGATGAAAAAGGGACTCTTTAATTTCTTTTTTCCTCGTTCTTGACAACTCTCTGACAGAAATCAATTTTAACATTTTTAAAGAACCCAACCATTTCCTCGCAAAAAAGGTCGATTTTCTAGCCCTGTTCATACACAACACACAGAAAAGAAAGGAGAAAAACGACAATAAAAAAAAAGAAGCAAAAGAAAAAAACAAACAAACAGGACAAATGGCTCCTTGCCCGACTGATTAATAACTTTGTGTTGGGTGGCAAAATTAATAACTCGCCCATAAATATGACGACTATAATGGCATCTGGTTACCATGAAGAGAAGGATATTCTTGCTATCAATATAAAGGACACACAAGGAAAGCGAAAGATGGTGATTGTATCCTTCAAGCAAAAGGATCCTGTTTTAACTTCTCAGTCAGTATTTTGTGACAGCATTAAAAGAGCTTAGGTGGTCAGAATCAACAACCGTGTCGATAAAATATTTAAACCTTCGTCAAAATATATAGAATGGAGTTTTGTAATATTTTCTCTTTGTTGTACTTATGCTGTAAGTTCTTGGCAAAACGAAAGAGAATCTTTCAATATTTTCCTCAGGGCAACATCAGGCATAGGTATAATGTGTATCCTGCCAATTTGATGATAGAGTTTGCTTTATTGGACAAGCTGTTTTGTGTCGTGCCAACGATTTGTTTCGCACGTGGCTTGATGGATACTCAGTTGCGAGTTGGTATACCTACGCTAAAATTCTTAATTGGAATATTTCGCTATGGCCAAGTTGAAACAACGACGACGACCGAATTTCAAGGCTTAATTAGGACATTCTTCATTATTTAAAACCATTTATTTTGGGATTTCTAGAGGGACTAGGATGAGTAGGCGTAGGCATCTCTCAAAGTTACATTGTATATCCTTGAGAGTTTATTTTTGGTTGGTTAAGATTATGTCTCTTGGGACCATTTAAATGAGTTTTTCGAAAAGCGGAAGCTCTTAACATGAATTATTGAAGATTCTATTAAGATTGCGAGTGACTCGCATGAAATATCATTTTCGGCCTCTGAGTAAATGAAAAACGGGTGAGTGTGGGATGCTTAAGGCCTCCTCAAAAGACAATTCAAAGACCTGTGATGTGTAAATTAATTGGAAAATTTTTGGCTAAAATTAATTTGTTTTAGTTAAAGAAGATTATGCTTTCGTAAGCACATGATTTGTGTTTATTTTGGAAGAAAAGCGTGGCCCGTGTGTCATTTTGAGTGGTTGGCCAGATGTGAACCTAGGAGCCGCTACTGCTTTGTGTGACTACGAAATTCCGCTGGTCAGAAACAGCAGTCTGCATTTTCGTTTTATGTCAAACCGTACAACTGGAAGGGGAAGTTTCACAGGAATATCGATTGAATATGAGTTAGAAGTAAATCGAATGTGACGTGATTTCCATGCTAAGGATAGAACTTCCACTATTTGTTTGTGGGTGGAACAACCAAGTCATGAAACCACAAGTGACCTGTTTTGTACCATACAAACTATCTGTCTGTATTCCATGCGTGATTCGATTGTTTGTACGGATATTAATCATTATAAATTGCTGTCGCACCTTTTTGAGAACGGCGTGACGCCAGCGATAGTTAAAAGGCCTTAAGCATGTCAAACAAAAGCATTGGGTTTCAATGAAATATCTACAAATCGATTGAGTAGCCGACAAGAGCCGGGGTACCTACTCGTAAAATGAAAATCAGAATGTGAATGAGCACATCAAATTGTGTGATTTTATCCACTTTTTCTTTTCTTGATTGCATGATTTTGATATAATTTTAGTGTTTTAAGTTAAGTTGAAATGATCATCAGGTTTGTTGCTCGTATGCTACTTTACCAGTTCTTACATTAAAGACAATTTTTTGAGAAACTTCGAAAAATACAAATAAATGAGTGATGGATTGACGGAATTGAGTCCCAAACTCTCTTTTTTAACCCTCCAAAGCTGGGCACACTGAAAATTATTAACTGGTTAAAAAAGAGTTAGCAGATGAGCTATGAAACAAATAGTAATAAGCTGAATCACGCGCCAGTGAGTGTTAGAAGAGGGGAGCTAGTGTTGAAACTTTTGATAACAAATCATCAACCCAATCTGCAACAATAAACTTGGTTGAGATTTACAAGAAGTGAATCAGAGAGGGGAATTCTGTTCAACTATCGTTTGGACTTAAACTTGCAAAATATTTTAGTTAGAAAAGCAAATCAGTGTCTTTATAAACCAGTCTCTTTATAAATCAGTCTCTGTCATAAACCGTACATTTTTTTGGTTATCTAGAGAAAATTCAGTCTTCCAAAACTTTCTGCGTATCTTTAGACTTAGCCAAGAAGTCAAATTGAATTTGGCCCCAGTATATTGCAGAACAAATTAATTTGTCTCCTATCAATTATGATTTCATCTTTGATATTTCAAAAAGACATGCCATTGAGCTCAAAAAACCAAAAGAGTGCGGAAATGTTATCCCAGAATCACCCAATTGTTTTTAAACAGGTATTGTCTTTCACGGGGATATGGCAAGTGCTCTGATAGTAATTTCACTGACATGAAAGCGTTTTCTCGATTAGTCGTTCGGAGCCGGTAAAACATTTTTAGGGTCCTTCCATTCCTCACAAGGTATGATTGAGAGAATTGCTCACGACTGCATGATGGAAAATTGGACTGCATTCGAGTTAATTGCGATGGACATATGCCAGAAATCATATTCAAATATACATGTGGCGGACGGTTCTGGCATCTCCGCTCCTTTTGGGCAACACATCATTCTTCATACGAAAATCTTTAGAAGCCACCTGTCACATCCCAATCAGTGAGTGCCACGTCTGGAATTTCGAGACGGTCAGTACGATTAGTGGAGTCCAACCAGCAACATCACCTAACCTAACTAAAGACAACCTGCCTTATGCTTCAGAATCATAATTAATAAACTGAAAGTAACTTTAATCGTTTTTTCATTTCAAGGCGGATAGATTTTCGATTCATCTTTTCTGTCGCTAAAGTGGTGACCCCGATGCGACGTGATGACTTCTACATCCGACGAACCTAAAGAGGGCAGGAACCAGGTCGATGAGGCCTCACAGTGCGAAGTTTTGAGGATGCAAACAACCAACTGGTCGCCGTTGCCGCAAACTACTATGCTCGCCTTCAGATTCCACCTTTCGTTGAGTCAAACGTCGAAAACTGGTTTTTTCTTCTGAATTTTTATTTTCGGACATCGGGATTTGCACAGGATGGCCGAAAATTCGATACCGTGTGTGCACAGCTGCCGCTCTCACCGAGCTTCGACCGCGAACGCGAAAAATACGAATACATCCGCTCCAAGCTAACAAGCTATTTTGCTGACAGTCAGAAAAAAAGACTCCATCGTGTTCTTCACGATATGCCTCTTGGTGACAAAAAACCGAGTCAGCTGTACTATGTAAATGGTGTAAGCGGCTAAAAGTTCACTAAGCGAACATGAGTTGCTGGATCTATGGGCGCTACCGCGTTTTTTCATTTTTATAGGGTTAGATTTTCGATTCATCTTTTCTGCTGCTAAATTTCTTCTTCTACTTCACCTTCTCTTCAGCTTTTTTTTTCTTCAGCTTTTTCTTCTTTCATTGTTTTCATCCAAAAGGCTTTGGCAGTTTTTTTTTAATAATTTCAAAATTTATTTCAATGATTTTTATTTAATCTTGTGATGAAAACGATGTTGCGGAAAGAAACGTTACGTTAAGTAAAGTAATATTATCAGTGAATACGAGCAACAACATAATTGATAACTCTCACCGTTCTTACCAACGTTTCAACTTCATGCACGGTAATCTTCAAACGTAAGAAAATATCGGTATACACAAGGCTCTTGTGTACACGAATGTTAAGAAGCACACTATGCAGATCTTCAAATTTTATAGATTTTGTAGTGATTCTTTATTGTTGGCCTATAAGATCGAAAACTTATCGAGCGACTGTATGGGATGAACTTGGTTAACGTAAACGTGCCCATACAACGCAGGGGAGGAAAAGATCTTCAAGGATTTGATCCCCCACCAAACTATGATGTTGCGCACCCAAATTGTTGTTAATTAGAGCGGGCTTAAGTTGACTGCAGTCTTGAAAAATACATAAGGATACATGTCTAGTAAGCCCGACCATATACAAAGGACGTAAGAAATAAATGTTCTAAGATTAGGGAGGTACGAGTACACCATTTTTACATTATTCAATACACATATTTTCGTTCACTGAAAGAAACTAAAACACACATTTTTGGTTTACCCACAAAACCAAATTGGCCCTATTAATCAGGTAGCATTTTATATGTGTATCAGTCTTTCATGCTCGTTGTAACATATTAAGTAAATTATCAAACCTTTCCCTCCTCATAAGAACACAATGTTGTAAATATTATGTCGTTCATTCATTTCGCAGTCACACTATTGTAACAGATTGAAAGAAAATGCGTATACGGAAAACAATATTATTTCACTCATTCTTTATGTCTAAAGCACGCAATCACGCAATTCTAACGCACATTTTTGACACGCTATATCTCCGTTGAGAAATATATTATTCCACATAAACTACACATTTTTGATAAGACTCACTCAGCAAGCAATCCTTCTTCTGTTGACTGTTGATGAATGATTTGCCAAGACTTGAAGAGGACGTATTTCCACAAATTCCCTGCCCAATCTCTACGTCCGTCCCCATGTCCATCCACGAGCTATAAATTTGGCTTATAAAGACAACGAACCGCATGCCTAAGCCACAATACCCCCGTCATCTGTTAAAAAAACCGCACAGTCCTTTTCAAATAGTCCTTACAAATATGCCAAGTCCTGTGGAAGATCTCTGCAGCCTCGTCATCATCATCCTCCCTCGACATTTGAATTCTGACTGCAGCAATCTACTACATTCCGAGCACACAAAGTTGTGAGCGTTTAAATTCGAGCGCATTTATCAGTCGGTCTTACTGAAACATCCACTTGAAATTGCATTTCTGACCATTACATCTTCACCAAAGGCGAATGCATCCATTTCCGTTTTGCTGGCCAACTTTGGTCCTTTTACTCGGGTTTGATGTTATGCGACGGACGAGTGCGGGCGGGTGGCCATGTAAGAGAAACCCATTTTCCGGTCCCAGGATATCGGGTAAAATTAAAATTATTTATGCACCGATGGGGAATGCATTGCAGTGCTTTTCTTCTTTTTCAAAAATAAAAGTCGTCTGGTCGCCCAGTTTCTTCTCTCTGATGGTCTGGCTGAACTCTGGGTTCGTTCAGTTTCGTTGCTGTTGCTGCTGCTGCTGGAATTTAATGAAGCGTGAGTTGTATTGCTGAAGGTATCCTGAATATTATTATGTATAGATATAAATAAAGCAAGGACTATGGAGTGGGAGAGAAATAAAAGTTATCCTACCTCCAAATGGTTTTCCGTACGGCATGTTCTCGAAAAGGAATTCTCTTGACTGTATAGTGTTTTGGTCCTCGGAGGCATGCAATGGCATGTTTTACTCGGTTAATAGTGTGTAATTATAGAGTTGAGGCTAGAAATGATTTATTGTGCCAAAGAGGCTGGCAATGTAATTTGTCCACTAGCACAAGACACGCCTCGGACTTACTCTGCAATTTGTTACGCGGCAGTACTCGTTGTGTTTAATGCAAGCGTTCATACTTTAGGGTCCGCATTATGCTTTAAAGTTGTTTGTTTCATGCACAATTCTTTAAGACCCACTTTATCATTTTGTGTCCTCAGGGAAAAATAAAATAAGTAAATATTTCGCTATTAAGGTGAGGCAGGGACTGATACACCACTGTTAAGTCTTAGAAATAATGTCCTGGTGTTGTCCTGGCTTGTTTTCACATAAAAAAGAAAAAATTGCATTTTCAGATTATTACGTTTGCAGCATAGTTCCGTCTAGAAGTACATACTTTAGTGCTAATGAACTGGATAGTTCACCAGATATCAATTCAGTTCATTTCTAATATGAACACGTTTTAAACTCGTCAGAACTCTTATTCTTATGGCAATTTTTGATAATTAAAAAAAAAAAACGGTGGTCGTTACTTAAGAGAACTAGTTCACACTCTTTCACAATTGTAAACTAAATTCACTACTCCTTGCACCTATTTACAGAAAAAAATGAAAATGATTTTGAAAAGCTACGTAGCACCTTAGGGTTCGATATCTTTGATTCTCTGTCTAAGCTCTTATGATATTGACTGCATATAATTCAACTTTGAAATCTCACTTACAAGTCAAGTGTACACATCGCTAACTTACTTTGCTTAGAGCTCCTTCGGATGTCCTACTTAAAATGATTGAATGAAAATTTCTGCTAATTATGCCTCTCAGTGGAGCATCAACACCCACGGTAACACTTGAGATGATGAAATACTTCTTAACAGCCTTATTAAAAATAATTGAGCTGAAATGAAAAGAGGGGGACCTAAAGCCTTCGTTAGTGAAAATCAGCCCATTTGCCTTGATCACAAACAAAAAACCACACAACCGTATAGTCGGAGTACGTTCATGGGAGCATCTTTTCATTGAATGAAAATAATACCAACTACATGTGGGTACTAAAATTCATCATCATCTTCAGCTCGTCATACAAAAGTGATTCAATTGCACTTCCCGTTCATACAAAATCACTATCCACCCGACAACCACCCCATCATATATTACGATTTGCGAACACAACATGAAAAGAGGAAGTCTTACAAAATTGATGGCATGCTCGTACTTCTGAAGTTTTTCTTTTCCTTTTTCACATTCTTTTCATTTTTATCTTTTCAAGAAAAAACCCTCGTGCAAATATACAGACACCCTTTTTTAATGCACCCCTCCAAAATGGATGTTTAGCGACTTCGCGTATACCTACGCCTTCAAAAGTAGTGTAACGTCAATTATATTCCCAGGATGATGTCTACCTATTCATTTTATCCACATCATGGTGCTCTATCAACGCTCTGGATATTAGTACCTACTACAGCAGACAGGCATTCAGCTTGAGCGTGTGTTCTGCTTATGCATAGGATTTTCAATCAATAAATTTATCAAATCGTTGAATTATCCATCAATGACGATAACGGGGTGGCATGGGAGGAGAATGGGGAAAAGAAAAAACATCGAAGAGAATAGATAAAAGACAGGCGACAGGAATATAAGAATCCTTATAACTCTCACTCATGTCCCTTCGGCTGATGTGGCGGCGAATGAAAAATTACTATCAGTCGTGATTGGTAATACCTCAAATAAGGATTAAAAAAAAAAGACAAGGAACTAATAAATATGAAGGAATAGGATATAAATGGGAAGTTGATATGCCAATACAACCGAATTGACATGAATGTATTTGTCTCCGATTTGTTATGTCAAGTCACTTATTCACAATCTTTTCAATCTTTTATGGAAAGGTTTGTGTGTGTACCTTATTGCTTTTGAAATTTGTGTTTGTATAGAAAAATGGTAGATACATTCCATACATTCTGCAAGGAAAAAAAAGTTTTTGAAAGATGATTTTTATTAAGTGTACACTTATAAAATAATGAAAATGAAGAGTAGATGTTATAAAATGGAGCATTGATGAAAGAGCTAAGGCGGATTATTTGGGTAGAAAGAAAGAGAGAAAGGGGATCTTAGCTCGAAATGGAAATGCTTCAAAAAGTAGGTCCCCAAAAAGAAGTCGAATGTCTATATACATAAAATCATTACAACAAGAATTGCATAAACCAAATGATCATACATACGAAATGCTTAAAAGATTTAACTTAGATCAAATGTATTTGGTTGAGTTCTAAAGAAAGGTGGAAATATTGAATGCAAGAGTTTTAGTTTGTTTTGACCTTGAATAACGTAAGATTCTCAATGAGCTTCAAGGCAGTTTTTGAAGCAAAAGGTCTATTATTTGATGGCATATCTCAAAAGAGCTATCGTCATTCTTTGCACAGTTTTAGAGAAAGTAGTAGGATTATTGCGTTTGTCATTTCTTTGGCATTTAATAAAATATGACTTCAGGCGTTTCTCTGAAAAAATGCGTTTTTTTTGCTATGGATGAGTCTCTTTTTCGTTGGATTAGAATGTTATGCTTCGTAAGCCCAATGCTCTTTCTTGTCTTTCTCAATTTTCTCCCAACGACGACGAAATTCTTTAATAGTAACTGCACCAACCAAACCTGAAAAGCTGTCAGTTCTTAACTTGCGTGTAGACGGTGATCTTCGTCTATTTAAAATAGCCAAAACCGCAGGTGTTCCCCAAGCATTGGTAGGGTACAAAAAAGAGCGATGAGACTGTTGACAGTTCAATGGTAGAATGTTTTGGTTCTGTTGGACATCGTCGAAACTTTATTCGCTTTACTTTTTTTTATCGCTATTTCCACAAACAGTGCTCTAGTGAAATAGCCAGTTACATTTTTCCCGTAAAACAATGTAACCGTAAACGCTCCGTTGCTTGGAATGCTCTTCAATTTCACTTTGAGCCTAGCTTCGGACGCACAGTCAAGTATAGAGATTCATGTTCTAGTCGCACTACCCCCATAAAAAATGCTTAATCGGACTCTGTCTTACTCTTACTATTCACAAACGTTCAAAAGTGATAAGCATTGAGTTTCGCAAAATTGTTGTTAGACGGTGTGATGGTAACAATTAGCGTTACTGTAAAAAAAAATTCAAATATGAACAGGTCGAGAAATGAACAAAATGAAAAAAGAGTTTTCATTCTATTCGTCTGATGATTCATCAAAACGTGTGACGAGTATCTGGATTTCGTTTACCTGAACCAATTCAGATAAAATTTTAAGGCAGTCTCCAGAATAGATCAGCAGGTAATCCTTGAAAGCTTGGATCTTAAGACTGAGTACAAGCTTATAGTATTCGCTTTTCATAATGCACTGGTGGTCCAGTATAACGAATGCCGATATAAAGAATGATCGATATTACGAACAATTTTTTCAAGTTCATTATAGGTATTCTATATAACGAACAAATAACGAATTTCAGACAAAATGGAACTGAAAACTTTAAGGTCTTAGTTCTAAAAAGTTTACAGGAAGAGGCATTCAACAATAACATTCAACCCCCGAAAAACAATTGCATGTTAACGATCCTTTTCTTAAATTTGAGTACAAATTTAGTCTATTTAACTAAAGATTTGTATGACAAAAGGTTTCGGCGAATTTTCGATATAACGAATTTACTCTGGACATTATATTGTTCGTTATACTGAACCACCACTGTATATGGTGGTTCAAGGCTGTCAACTAAACATTAATTATGAAACTTAAAAAAAAAAACACGTAAAATAATGAAATAAAATTTAATTAAATACTCCAATAGTTTCTAGCGAAAATATAGAAACGCCATTTTATATATAAATATTAATCCCTCTATTCTTGGTCACGCCATCACGAGTGAACGACTGGAACAACTTCACTATTTTTTGTTTTTTACTGTTTGTTATTGTCAGGAGAAGGTTCTAATGACAGAAAAAATTTAAAAAATTTGAGCGGATTTTCCCACAGGAACAGGGTTGTGAACGGAAACTTAGAAACTATTGGACACTGGGATGCCACATAATCCCACAGTAAAAATGGTTGTATTTCATCCCCATGTTCCCACGAAAGTGGAAGAACGAGAACGGGAACCTTAAAACTATAGACCCGAGCAAAGCCAGGTGGCTCAGCTATATGTTCATAAGCATAAACGATGGGAATTTAAGCAAAATCGTTAGAGCTGTTTTTTTGAAAACCGAATATGGAAATCTTAAGATCTTGCTAGAAGCTCTCACAAAATATTTGAAAAAAATCAAAAAACACCGTTTTGGGAATATTCAAAAAAATACAATTTTTTTTTAAATTAATAATAATTTCTTGTACCTTGGAGGTAACGTTGTTAGACTTAAAAAAAAAGTTGCTTCACATGATAAAAAAGACAATCAAGAAAAAAGCCATACATAAAATTGTATCGAAATCGTTATAGCCACTTTCGACTAATATAAACATTCACTGGTCAACAAAATTTCACGTTTTCGAATGCACCCAAAAGCAAACTATGTTTTTTAAAGGTTTTTGGCTCGCTTAACTCAAATCTGGCCTCAGAATTGTTCTGTCACATCACGTTTTAGAGATATGAAGCCTTCAAAATCCAGAAAAATAGGTTTTTGCAATTTTTGTGCCTATATTTTAACATAAAAAAATGTTAACCCAAAAACGAATCATTGCTTTTCCGATGATTTGCTATCCGCTGAATCTCAGATTTGGATTGTGTAATACACGGTCATGCATTTTTTTTTTTTTTTTTTTTTTTGAAGATAACGTTAGGAAATTTGAGCCAGAAAACACATTTAAGAAGGTTTTGGATGTGTTGAATTCAAATCATTCACAGAATTGGTCTATCACATCAGGGTCTTGAGATTATATCCAGAGTAAAGTCAAGACATCAATGTTTTATTTTTTTTTGGAAACCTGCTGTTGTAGTGCAAATCTCTGACTGGATTTTAATTCAGCAGCAAAAGATCTTTAAAAATTGTGATTTCTGACTCAAATTTCCTTTCGAGACTATACGTATACATACGTAGTCTTCAAAATATTGCATGACCGTGTAAAACAACTTTTGAAGCCAGATATCTCAGTAATTTGATGTAGTAGAGCCATTTTGAGATCAGATTTGGATTCAGCAGATAGCAAATCATCGGAAAAACAATGGTTTGTTTTTGGACTAACATTTTTTTATGTTAAAACATAGGCTCTAAAATTGGATAAACCTATTTTTCTGGATTTTGAAGGCTTCATATCTCGAAAACGTGATGTGACAGAACAATTCTGAGGCCTGATTTGAGTTTAGCGAGCCAAAAACCTTTAAAAAATATGGTTTGCTTTTGGGTGAAAAATTTTTTGTTGAATAGTGTATCAAAAAGGTTCCAACTCCGAAAACCCTGCTGAACGTTGCCTCACAGATCCTAAATACAAATTTTTAAGAAAATTAGTCAAGCGGTTCAGGTTGTAGATCCATATACGGATAGACAGACAGGCCTAATTGCAGTACCCATTTCTTTCGTACGTTAATAGCGTAATGCCAGGTTTTACTGTTACCCCAAAGTTTTATTTCCTGCACTCTTTGCAAAACTTGCCTAGGTATAGTACCTATAAAATCGCAAGTAAAAACTCAAAATGTAAGGACAACGTCAATTAAACTAAGTTTTCTAAGCGTACCAGTCTAAGTCTAAGCTCATCCCTCGTTTTCAGTTTTAAAACACAACTGCTGTTCAATGTGCGAATACATCTGACTAAATGAACAAAATTGGATGAGATAACGAATTTAAATATATGTCTGCTGTCGCAGTACACGAATCTCATTACAAAAATAAATTCTTGATTATTTTGTGGAAAGTCCTCACTTTATTCTAATTGAATTTCATACTCGTATAACAATTCCTACTGCAACATTACATTCACCCACCACCACACTCATTCAGATTTGAATTTCACCAACCAACAGAACGGTAATGCAGGCAATTAAAACCGCACTCGTACATCGACTTGAACGCATATAATGACCCAATTACCATATATTTTGTCCAGGAAAATTCACTCAGATTTTGCATTGTGCTGTGAAATTTCACCCCGCATCATTTTACACCAACACCACTCTCCTGTCTGCATATTTTACCAGATTCAATTGCACTTTACTGTGTTTGGGGGCAAAAAAAAAGGAAGAAAAAAAAAAAGAATTCACCAAACCATCCACATGACAGAAAAACAATTTTCACACATTCCGATTGCGTTTCGATTTGGTTACATTCTGTTGACCGCATTCACAGGATATTTAGTGTACATTGTGTGTTGTCTTCCCATATGGACATGTTTTATGCGTGTGTGGTATGAACGTAGGTAGGTACATGACAGGAGAAGCATCAAGTTCACAAGAATGTTGCAAACACAGTGTTTTGGTTTCATTCAAATGCATCATCGATATAAATTTGCTTTCAAAATATTCATGTGTATTGACATTTTATCAATTCGCTGGACATGGACAAGGACATGTCAAAGGTTATTTCGCCGGAAAACAAGTGGGCAGTATCGAATCAAGCCTTTATTTAAGTAGGTACGATATTCAATGGCTCTTCGAACTGAATTTGATATTGAAATTCAAAATCGAGTAAAGCTTTTGGTTTCATGAAGTTTGTCACTGAAGAAACGAATGATAACATTCGAGAGTAAACTCAGCTGGCACCATAAAAGCCAGGATAACGACAACCAAACTGCTATAAGCAAGATTGAGTCATA
Organism: Melanostoma mellinum; assembly: GCA_914767635.1. NCBI lineage: Eukaryota > Metazoa > Arthropoda > Insecta > Diptera > Syrphidae > Melanostoma > Melanostoma mellinum. The sequence goes on along the minus strand of OU612059.1, from coordinate 221,437,380 downwards.
AAAGAGGCTTGAGAAAACCACAGAAGATTTGAACGGTGGAATATTTAAGGTTTGTTTTTTAATGAAGTACCCAAATGAAGGAGAAAAACTTTGTGTATAAGCCATACGATCTTAGCACTACGCCACTAATGAACATGTCAATTTTTCACGTAAAATTTGCTTGCAACGAAACGAAACTCCTTTTACCCAGTACCACCCTATTTCGAGAGTCTATTTCTAGCTTAAAATCTACAGAACAGTCATTTGCAGTTCCTAAATATGCATTCGTTTCGAGAATTCGATGTTCCAACTATGGCCACTACAATGTTTGGGGTTTTAAATTACATTCCGTTGGCTATTTCAACGACGACCGCCCTCGACGTTGAACTTTTTATTAAATCAGTTAAATGGAAGGTAATTAAATCGCGGTGTTTACTTACTTGTAACTAGATCCTATGGACATACATAGGTATGCATGCATGGGCATGTGTTTTGCGTTTTGAAGCTTCGTATAGGCACATCAGAGCTTGCTGCCATTATTGTGGTAGCTTTACAGGAAAGGATTGTGGATTCGATGGGATGATTAATTATTATACCTTTTTGTCCTGTGAGCATGTGGCGAATTTGAATGAGAGCATGTGGTGCGTGAAATGCATCTACTTTTGTTTGATGTTAACGCAAAAAGTACTTTATTCTGCTCTGCGGGTCATATGGCTCAGGAAAAATTAATTTAATTATTGTTCTAGAGACTTCACCTGGCACCCAGAGGCGAAATTTATATTACTTCATCGATATTTTGAGGTGGCTTGAGTGAACCGCAGCAGCAAGCAATTTTTTTTGAATAATGTGTCCTTGATTGCAGTGAACTTCAGTTGAGATAAAAGTATAAAGCAACTGAACTTCGTGACATTGTTGTTATTGAGCCTCTTTTGGGCAGACGCGCTATTGGAGGCGACCAAATTAATAAAAATTGATTTTTATATTTTTTTGACGCTTATTTTTTTAATGAATTTCATAAATGAAGTGAGTAATTTCATTAATGAGATCAATTGATGACATTGTGCTTGCAATTAAATCTTAAATTTCGGCAATGAGTCTCTTTAAATAGACTTCCCGGTTTCCCTTTGGCTTAAAGGATTGACAGTTGACGAAAACTGTAGCGTTGATTCCAAACAGTCATCGATTGAGAAGCAGTGGCATGGCAACGGTAACCACAAGAATACAGCCGCATAGATTTTTGGAACACATTTCATTCACTTTTGTTTCAGTTTTTCGTGGTTTCAAATCTTCGGAATTCCATTTCGCTTTGCTTTCCATTATCGAAATTGTCTTCTTCTCATCGACCCAAATACTTTCCCTTCCTGAAACACCACCCATTTAAACGCCACACTTAAGCATTCACTGTGTGTGGGTCGTCCTTCAAGTAGTAACACGCGTCGCAAGTTTTCATGTCAATTTTACACTTCCATTGTCGTCAGTGTCTTTCTCTTCGATGTCGTATTGAGATTCTTCTTCTCTATGTCTTGCAACAATACTCTATTTTCCATTGGCAGTGAACACATACGTGTAATATGTGAATACTCTCCAAGAAACTAGACAGTTCCATTGTGAATGCAGCATGTAATTCTTTTGTGCTTCATGAATCGTGAGTAACTCTTCTGTCACAACACAACGTCAACGTCGCGTTGCGCGCCGTCGCGTCAGTCGTCGCCTTAGGTTTAGTATTGAAATTTACAGAAGAAGAAGACCCACTTCTTCTACCCAACAAGCTCCTCTTATAAGAGGACCTCCTTTTGTATTCATGTTTTCTCGGAGTAAATCTCAAGCAAATATGGATGGATGCCCTAGAAATAGTCAACTTTTGGGTCCCCTCTTGTGCTATTTTCATTTGAAAGAACATAATACACAAGACTCCTATAAAAAGTTTTGACATCTTTTAAAATTCGATTTGTTAGAGAAGATTTTTTTCATCACAATGTGAATAAAGTCGACCGTTTTTTGTTTTCTTTGATGAGCATCTGCATGCATCAGGTGCGTTTGACTAACAAATTTCATGTTATACACCTCTTGTTTCCATCTGAAGACTTCGAGACACACGTCATGCCAAAAAGGGTGTAGTTGTCTGGGATATGAAAATATAATTTAGGAATTGCTTTGTAGAAGAACATTGCTTTTTGTAATACAATTGTTCATACAGCTCCAGGAAAACTGATATTGTGTGTGTGAGAAGTATTCGTTGCGTTCATTGGGAAGCTGAGAAAGTGTAGATAGCGAATAGGGCCAAAAATGTATCTGACGGAAGAATGAATGTTTCTTCCTTTTTTATGAATGTGGCTAGTTGAATTCGTTGCTCCTTTTACTTTGAATGCATGGGTTTGATGATCAATCTTATCGGTAAAAATTGTTTTGAGATAGCAGCAAATGTTTATTAAAAGCAAATACTTATTAAACATTAAGTTCTGAGACTGTTAAAACAAACCAAAAAAAAAAAACACAAAATGGAAGTTTTCTTAGAGTAAAGTCCCGTGGGACTCGATTAATTGTATGTGAACACTTGTATTTTTTGGAGTCGTTGGATTCTTAACTTTTATCTTCTACTGAATATTTGAGAGATCGTACCCAGTTCGTTAGAATAAAAAATGTACTTTCTTCACCTACACATGCTTCCTCTGGTGTGCTATAAGGGAGTCATCTCGGTCCGCTTTTTTTTCGTATTATTTGTCAATGACATTCCTAGTGTGTTTTCAAATTCAGAATGCCTTATGTATGCAGATGATCTGAAAGTTTTCCGTTATATAAAAACTAATAATGATTGTATCTTATTGCAAGATGACTTTGAGAAACTGCGAATTGGTGTTCGTTAAACTCCTTATCCCTATATATAAATAAATGTCAAAATTTAATCTTTTTTCGGAATCGTACTTCCATCAATTTTGCTTATAAAATTAATAATTCAATTTTGTCAAAAGTTACTTTCAAGACAGACCTTGGAGTTATTTTTGACCAAAAACTGGATTTTGTTAAACATATTGATTTTTTAGTTGCGAAAGGAAATTCAATGTTGGGTTTTATTTTGCGCAATTCAAGAGAATTCAGTGATCCTCACACATTGAAAAGTCTATGCTATGCGTTTGCAAGGTCTGACTTGGATTATTGCAAAACTATTTGGAATCCTATGTATGAAGTTGACCCGTTTAGAATTAAGAAAATCCAAAAACGCTTTACAAGAGTTTTAGTAAAAAAGCTTCACTGGGAAGTGGGAAGTAGTCATGCCTTCTTATGACACTAGGTGCAAGTTATTTGGAAAATTGCCTCTTAAAACTCTCTGAAGTGATGTTCATTCGTGACTTATTGACTAGCCGCATTGATTGCTCTGACATTTTGGCGTTGATAGGATTCAGTGTTCCTGCGAGGATGCTTGGAAACCAAGTTTTCTTTAATATTCCTTACGACAGAGCGAATTATGCAGCCAATGAACCACTGATTAAATGTTTAAGAACTGCTAATTCGTTTCATACAATGATTGATTTTAGTTTGAGCAGATTTTCATTTAAAAATACATTTCTTTTGTTGTTAAATAATTTTTAATGGTGGTAATGATTAGTACGAGTGTATGTTTAATTTTTATGTTACTATATTATTTGATTATCCATTTATTGTTATTTTTTTCTAGTATAATCACTAAAGTATTGTATCTTTGCTTTGTTTGATGAAATATATACACGTTATAATCCGAGGGTCCAGAAACGCTTAATTATTTTTCAAAGACTTCCCCGAAAAAATTTTATTTTCCTTTTATTCATCAGAATCTATGGTTGTGGGAATTGCAAAATGCTGCAGGGTCCAGCAATCAATAATCTTGTTTCACCCTTAAATTTATTTGTAGATTTAATTTGCCATTACGAATTTTGTACAATTTTTTTTTTTTTTTTTAATAGTTTTGTTTGCCTTTTTTTTAGCTTTATCTGCAAGCTTGTAATGGAATATGTGGATTGATTTTATTCGCACGCATGGCAGTTTGTCCGAAGTAGTAAGAAAATTTAGATACATTTATTTTTCTCAGTCAAATTGAACTACAATATACACATCGTCAATTAAAGTGCATGACAAAAGTGCTGCGTGTCTGGTGTCTGCGTTTTTTTAGATTTCTGAAAAATATTCTCAAAATACCTATACGATGTTCTGCACTTTAACAGACGGTATTTCGCATTAATCGAATACCGCTCAAAAATAATTTGACCGTGGACGGTGTCCGAAAGTTCCCTCAAAACCAATTTTCGGAAATGTAGAGTTAAGAAGTAACCCACCGTTTTTGATATCAGATTATGGAGAAACATGCTGTGAAAACAGACCAAAAGAGTATTGCTCATGTAGCTATAGTGCCTTCCATTATACGTGTCTAACTTTGAGAAGATTTGAAAACAGTAGTGAAGTGTGTTTTTTTAAACCTTTGGTTTTTAAGGAAAATAAAGCGCATGTAATTTAATGTAATGACAAAAAATCTATGTTTTGCAAATGATTTCGGGCAAGTAGCGGCTGCTGTTGGCTCGAATGAATTCCAGCCGAAAAGCCCAATTTTTGACCACTTCTTGTAATGTTTGGGCTCGTAAGTAAGCAAAAACGCGTTAAAAATTCTCTTCCAAGGCGTCAATCATCTCGGGCTTTTATCTGCGTAGAAAACCGACTTCACAAAACCACATAAAAATAGTCAGGCGGTGTTAAATCGCCAGATCTTGGAGTTAACTCACACGATTAAACTGAGAATTGTTTAAGATAGGCGTTAACATCAATTATGTTTCAAGACAATTTACAAAACGTATGCAGTGCCCAGAAATGGTGCGGCTTCAATCAAAATTTTTTTTATAAAAAAGGAGCCTTTCGCCTTAACGGAGGAAAACACCCAGTATAACGGTACTGCACATAAGATAGTCTACGGCTCTGTAATAAAGAAGAGGAGGCATCTAGCCACACTTTCTCTTCAATGCTGCGACCAGAAAATGATTTTCGTTTGTTGGAAGTGCTGAATATGAGAGTTAGAACACAAATGTTGTAGGGCTCCGTCGCTGAAAAATTAGCTCGATAATTGTGGACTACCCTCAAGAGGGGTTGGTTGTCTAGATTTTTAGAAAACTCTATTTTTTTTATAAGTAAAGTATCTAACAAATATACAGTTTAAATTTGATGGAGAATTTCCTTGTATTTCAAAGTCTACAGCCAATAAGAAAATCAGATAGAAAAAAGAATCGGTGAGATATCTATTGTTCAGTAGTTGCAACGCGTTTACCTTGAAACTCCATTTTTTTGTCTTGCGGATGCCAGAAACAGCCCCGGATCTTCAATTTTTTAAAGGCGGGGCAAATACTGAAAAATGCCGCCCCCACCAATTTATATTTGCTTTTAGACTGACAACTGGACACAAGCCTTTCAGAAAAAATACTTAAACCGCTGTTTTTTCTGTTTTATGTATATGTATATTTTATACACAGCACACATGATAGGACTTAAAACAAAAATGTTTATAATAAAGACAAAATCAAATTTACTATTGTATTTATCATTTGCAATTACAATTGTACTCTTCGAGCTTTTTATTTAGCAAATAAATTTATGACCTTATCATAATTTTATTCGTGTGCGATTCGATTTTCTATCGCTAAGATTGCTAGACTGGATAAGATTTCCTGGCTCATAGATGATCGCAAATAATTTTTAATTAGTTTTAGTTTGCTAAAACTTCGCTCACAGCTTGCGGATGTAGTGGAAAGCTTAGAGTAAATTTGCAATGCAACACAAATATTTGAAAAAGCATTCGCAAATCATGCGCATAGATCCGTTGCAAGAGATAAAAACCGTTAGCTTTTTCAATAACACCAAATAAAAGTTGAGCTTGCTCTTTAAAAACGTAGAGTTCCTGACAGAATTCAACGGTGCTCACATCTCGCTCATATTTTTTAGCCAGATCCGCTCCATACTTTTGCAGTTCTTCAATTGACATTTTCAAAATATTAGAGCCGTTAAGAAAAGCGAAGTTCATATTCAGCATGGTAGCACAATCAAACCTCTTTTTAATTTCTGGTATGATTCGATCATTATTTCTTTAGAAAAGAGTTGAACAGGTTTGAGTGTTTGTAATTAATCTTCACATATCTCATCAAAATAGTTTTCATGTTTCCGATTTCGTTTGTTTTGCAAGATAGGGTCAACAACACTTTTTTCAGCCACTTCTCTAACCTCATTTATCCAATACTCCATTGGATTTTGTCTCATTTTTTCTAAAGTTTTGAGTAGACTTAGACTATCCATTAGTGCCACGGAACGGATAAAATTATATCTTCTTTCTGAATCTCAATATTCAATCGATTGATTTCGCGGAGAATATTCGCCCAAAAAGTTAAATTGAGAATAAATTTAAAATTCTTTATATAGCTGTTAAGATATTTCCTGCCTCGTACTTAGTTTCTGGAGCATGAGAAATTTGCTTAACTTCTTCTAAGGGTTCCTCAATTTCTGGCAAATTATTTAATAGAGCATTCACAGCAACATGTTTCGCCGACCAGCCATCTGACTACTTCCTTTTCAATTTGCCTTAGCAAATTTTTTTATAATGTCCCACCTAGTAGTGGAACCAACAAAAAAGCAATATACTTTTTTAACCAGTCCAAATAGGTTAATAGCTTCCTGGCATGATGAGGCATAATGAACACCTACAAGATTGAAGGAGTGAGCAAGCAAGGTACGAACTCGGCTAGTTCATTTCTTTCTGCAATCCTGGCTTGTACTCCTTTATGGATGCCGGCCATATTGGACCCATTGTCATAAGATTGGCCACGACATTGTCCAATATTTAAATCATCAACAGCCAATTTGTCTAGAATCTGTCGCAACTATCGTTGCTGTTTTTAAACCGAAAAGTAGCTAATTTTTTTTGCGCTTGCAAGCTTGCAACCCTCGTAACATGCACATGCTATGTGCTGGGTCTGGTATTGAATATGTAGTGTGAAATGGTTTTGATGCTCTTTTTGTGTGATGTTTGTTTTAGGGAGCAATGATTTGTTGTAGCAGACACGAGTACTGCAGCGTTCTGTGATTCGTGTGGGCGAGCGGGAGCAAATTTCGAACTTGTTTTTGCCGCCCCCTAAACTTGCCGCCCGGGGCATGTGCCCCGGCCTGCCCCCCCCCCCCCCTAGATCCAGGGCTGGCTAGAAAACAAAAACTACTTTACCGATTGGTCTGAAACTATAATATTTTCTACAGTTCTTGCTGTCGCAGAAACCAAGTGGGATAGTTTCTGGTAAAAGTTAAAACTTTTTTTAATACAAAACATTAAACAAAAAACGGTCGATTTCAAATTTGTACTTTTAACTACCCGCCATTTCGTCAAAAATGATTTTCTAGTCCTAGTTCCTGCGGTACTTGTATTTATACTAATTGAAAAATCGTCAACTTTTTCTAAATCAAATCAGAGGGAGAGATAAATCACCTCTCACCAGTGAATTGAATATTTTTTAGAGAGGGACATTTCAGGTCCATTATTAAATAAAAAAAAATTTTATCTTTAGTTTCATTTTTCTGTATACTAAGTTTTTCGTTATTGGATTCTTAAGTGATTCTTTAGTGAAAGAAAGTTAAGAGAAAATTGATCTTTTATTTCGTAAATTCACTTAAGAATCCAATAACAAAAAAAAACTTAAAAAAAAAAAATTGAAAATAGTCGTTTTTGTAATTTTTGGTTTTCTCAAAAACTACAGGTTATTTTGAGATCCGGTTTTTTGTGTTTGATCAAAAATAAATAAGAACATTAAAAATAAGCCAGAAAAATACTTCTTAATAACGTAAAATTTTGTAAAAAAAAAAAATGGTTTGAAAAAAAAAATATGTTTTTTGTTTCAAAATTTTGACTTTGAAAATTAATATTTCAAAAACTATTCATTTGAACAACTTATTTTTAAATCTAAATAAATGTATAGGTTTTTCGCTTTTCAAAATGCTATACCATTACTTTGTAGGTATTACCGTTATTTTTAAATGATTTTTTTTCCATTTTTAGTGATATTTTTCTTAAATTGCCCCTCCCGCCTAAACGGGGGAAAATGGAACCCCCGTCCCATACGATTTTTTGCTTGTCTAAGTCCAACCTACACACCCTATCTTTTTGTCACACCTTATGCAAATCACCCTGTATAATAAGTTATAAGTGTAAGAAAATCTGGAAACATTACCCGTTACATTCATACACAAACAATTTGTTTTTAAATGGTTTAAAATGTAGTTCGCAAGACCACCAACCCCCCTTAATAAGTGAACCTTTGCATTTTATTTTTTATTTCATTTCCTAAAACTCCTAATCTTTCTTGTCGACTTCATGTTTTATTTCAGTGCTTTTAATGAGAAACCACACTTGGAATAACATCCTGTTCGACAGCAGGACGTTTTACTTTTCTGCTTGACGAATATGAAGATGAACATATTTTTTATGTACCCAGATTTTGAACATCCCTTGACTTTGAATCTAAAGTTCATGCCGCGTCTTATATCAACACAAAATACCCAACTGTATCTACCCAAGATAATCCATTCCATCCAATCGCGTTTTTCATTTACAAAATGTTTCGAGTCGTAAATAAATTACTTGTGCACACTTAGTTTGAAAAACGAAAATCTCTAATAAAAAGTCCAAACACAATTACGTAGCTGCTGATGTTGATTCCTTATGCCAAACAGAACAAGGATTAAATACCGTTTTCTCTACTATGTTCAATCCTCTTATCAAAATTGCTATCTTGTTGTTGCAAGTTTCGCTGTTACAGAACATCCATCCCTTCAGCGGTGTGTAGCGGATAAAGGACTTTAAATAAAAACAGTTTTTGTTCAAATCATTTTATCAACCCCATCACTTTTTTACAGCAGCTCGTAACAGTTGTTGGTTACCGACCACTAAGACTCACCACGTAACTCTGTAGCTACCCGGAACTGAGTTGTTTTTTCCCTTTTTCAAACAAACACAAGAAACAACACTAACTATAAAAAAAAACTTAATGCATAACGAATGTACCAAAAGTAGTCTACCGGATCAACTTATAGAAGTACACATGTTAACTACTCAAAGTCCTCCTCATGTCGCCAAAAAAAAACTTGAATTTTCCGTTATGTCCTGTGTTAAATTATCTATCCTCCGATGAAGACAATAAAGAACAACTACAACAAAAAAACTTTTAGGTCATCCGTTTGCACTTGGTCGTTCTTCCTTTCCGAAGGGTCACCACAGGAAAATAAAATAAATAAAACAACATCGTCAACGATGACAAAAATAAAAATGAAACTGACAAAAAACTTTGAAAATTCTTGAACATAACAAAGCAACCACATGTTAGGAGGAGGATTATTACAGGATATTTAAGTTGACAGTTTTCTAAAAGACTCTTTCTATTTTTCATTTCTTTTATTTGGTTTCTGAAAGAACGGATAACTCCTGTCAAAATACACAACAAAAAAAAGGATCATACCATCCTTTGAGACCGAAGAAGAAAATTCAGTTAAAAATAAAACCACCAAGTTTCATTTCGTCCTTCTGGAATTGCAACTTCACTTCAATAATTTTTTTGAAAGCTTAAGCTTCACCAGTTATGCAAAGTACACTCCTCGAACTATTTAAAGAGAGAGATGGAGCCAGATAGTACTTTTACCTACATATCTACCAAGCAGAAGTAAAAACTTTTCCACAAACTATACCAACACTTTGTGCGACCTTCTTTTGAACATTAGGATGAGCTTAATCCTTGTTATTTCAATCTTTCGCAGCTTTAGCGTCTCCAGATGATGTTCATTTGGATTCATTTCTGTTTTCCGCTCATAGCATTTCAATTTGAAAGAGCGCTAGATACGGAATACACCTTTACAGTGATGTGAAAGGGCGGATTAGGGATCAGAATGAGTGGGAAAGGATAAAAGGAGAAAATTCAAGCCGTCTTATGTCTTCTTTAGCAACACACAACAACATGATTATCATCATCATTATCTATCAAAAGCGACGTCTAGGAAGGAAACATTTCCATTTGAAGAGGTAAAATTCCTTGTTGTTTTTTTTTGCTTTGTCTCATTCCTTGAATGGAAGTATCTGCATTCTGTAACACGAGCTCGAATAACTTTGTATTATGACGGTGAAAAAATGTGCACAGGAGCGAACTGGAAAAGTGAGTATTGCAGAAAGGTTTCATAGTTGCGAATATCATATTTTTGAAAAATCATAACTACTCCAATCTACGAGCCCATATCCTTGTTTGTTATGAGTTATGTCAATGAGGAAGATATTTTCACCTACATATGAAACTCAGTCACGTCCGAACTGCAATATCACAGAATTTTTGTTTAAGGACACTTTTGTTGTCATAATATCGAATTATTCAGTTGCTGAATCGAATAGAAAATGTTCTGCTACAACGTCAAGACTCAACCAATACAAAATGAATATACAAATATAGGCCTAGGGGATTTCTCACAACTATACATTTGTGAGGAAATGGCGGGGCCTACTTTCTACGGATTCCGAATCAATACTTAATAAAGGTCTTTACATGGCAATGAATTTACTATCGGAGGAAAAGCAAAATTCCTCACTAAAGCCGATATCTGTGAAAAACATTTTTTGTTTTCTGTTGGGATTTGGATCTCGATTTCAGGCGTAACAAGCAGACATGTTTGAGACAATTTAAAGGATTTCATGAGCTTTTTGGTAAAAATAGAGAAAGAAACGATTTTTTCAAAAGCATGTACGCAGCAGCCAATAATGATTACTCGTATGTTTTGATAAAAGGAGAAAACTAGAACAACAAAACGTAAGGGTACTGAATTCGTCTAATACTTCAGCAGAGTTTTGGAAGGCTGCGAAATTAGAAAACAGGAGGGCTAATTTTATTTCTGCAGCACTCAGTGTCTCAGAGCTCCGTGACCATTTCAAGAACCTACTCAATGCACCGTTATTTGCACCACCTTTACTCTACGCCGTGGTACCCGTGGCGCAATGGTTAGCATGTCCACCTGCTAACCCAGAGGTTCGAGTCCGAATCCAGCAGAGGCAAAATGCAAAAATGTTTTTCCACGGGTATCGCATTTCGCGAGGAATTGGCAAGTCCTCCGTTAGTAAATTCATTGCCATGAAAAGCGCATTCTCAATTAGCCGTTCGGAACCGGCGAAAAATTGTAGGTCCCCTCCATTCCCTCACAAGGCATGGTTGTGAGAAATGCGCTAGGCCCAGGGGCTCCTCGCTCTGTTGCGCCACCCTATTTATTTATTTTTTTATTTACTCTACGCCGCTACATATTTTAAGAATTAGATGTTGGATGCACCATTTACGGTCTCTGAATTGGAAAATATTATAGCAAACGCCAAAACTGGAAAAGCCCCGGGTGATGACAGAGTCCCAGTAGAGTTCTATAAAAACTGTACAAAGGAATTTTTGAGCGCAATGACGGAGGAATACAACAGAATCTTTGTAAACGCAGACGTCCCAGAAAATTTAAAAAAGCTATAATATTCCCCCTATACAAAAAGGGGTCTTATGATACACCAAAAAATTATAGAGGAATTTCGTTTTTGAATACTACCACCAAGCTTTTTAGTACCCTCATTTTCAACAGACTTACCCAGTGGATCGAGGACAAGAATATTCTAAACAAATTCCAAGCAGGATTTAGAAGAAATTATTCGACTATAGGTCAAATATTCTGCCTGATGAATATTGCGGAGAGCTTCAAAAGAAAAAAGCAGAAACTTTACGCATTTTTCGTCGATTTCCGTTCTGCCTTAGACTCAATTGCCCGTGAAGCACTCTATTATAAGCTTTATAAGTTGGGAATATCCGGTAGAATTATGTCCATACTCAGAGCGATGCATGAAAATAGTGCGGCCTTCGTATGGGATGGTGAATTCATCTCTGAAGAATTTGCAACAGAAATGGGAGTAAAGCAAGGATGTGTCTTGAGTACGTTACTATTCATTTTATTTGTCAACGATATCGTACAGGAAATTGGAGGTGGGATTCGGTTTGGAAATATGCAAATATCTGGGCTAATTTTTGCTGACGATATCGTATTCTTTTCTGAATCTGTGGATGGAATGCAGCGCATGATAAATCGGTTGGTGAAATATTGCGAAAAATGGAATCTGTCTGTTAACTTACAGAAATCAAAAGCTATATGATATTTAGGGATGGAGGTGGCAGATATTCAAAGAATGATAATTGGGCATTTAATGGAGAAGATGTTGAAATAATCCGGGAATATAAATATTTAGGAGTACTCGTCACGTCGAATCTCAACATGAGAAAACATTTTAATTTGAAACTAGCAGAGGCGAAAAGAGCTGTTTCTTCAGTCTGGACTCGTTGTATCGAAAACAAAAGCATCGAGCATAATACAAAGCTTAAAATCTTTCATGCTACTTCAGCTTCAGTACTACTTTATGGCGCCCAAGCTTGGGGATACTGCCAATTCGAAGAAGTTGAAATGTTCCTTAGGTACTTTTTAAAACGTATTTTCCAGTTACCGCTTTACACACCAAACTACATGTTACATTTGGAAACAACAGAACCGCCATTATTTCTAAGGACCCTGAAGCTGCATTTTGATTATGTAATGAGGGTGATGGAGATGGATGACAGAAGGCTTAAGAGGGCTATATCATCCAGGAGAGAGTAAAAAAATGGGAGGACCTGGCGCTCCATGTTGGTGAAAACCTCTACTTTTTGCCCGACATGAACTCATCGGACTTGAGAAAAAAGTTTGGTAGATTGCTTGAGAGTGTAAGTCATTTCACTTATGAAAGGTTTAAGCAAGAAGCGCAGTCCTCACAATACCGATTGATCTACAGTCAACTCAATATGGATCTACGAGAAGACACATATTTGCTTAATCGCTACCACATGAATATGTTGAACGTCATATTTCGAGTAAGAGGTGAACTAATTCATTTAAATTATATCCCGCACCGACCCGACCTGCCGATCTTGTGCGACCTGTGCAACCTCAAGGAGAGGGAAGATATATTTCATTTTATCGCCAGATGTCCCATCTTGAAAGAGTTTTCGTGTGAGGTACTTTGGAGTAGCGTCTATGGAGTTTAAGGATACGCTGGACGTACTGAATGGAAGAGTAGGCTGGGATCTTTTATACTACTATACGACATCTGCACTCAGTTATAGGCAACGTATACTTGAAGGAGACTTTTAAATCAAGTGAATTATTAATATTATGAAGTTAATTTTATTGTCAATCTGGTAGACGGCCACTGGCCAAACCATATTAAACTTAAGGTAAACAAATTGTAAATTGTAAAAAAAGCTGCCCTTTTAAGAAAGTTTTGGATTGCGACTATCCAGGATCACTTTTAGGAAAACATCTCTTTTCACAAGTTAGAAGTGATGGCCCTAGACCTCAACCTTGTGGTACACTGAGAAGCTCACTCATTAAAGAAGAGATTCAGTGAAACATTAGGGGAATGAAAAACAGGTTTTTTTTATAGCGATACAGTATAGCAAAACCTTCTAACAGCCTATAGGCCCTCAAGTACCCTATTTCGCTCCAGACACCGCCATTTATTTGAATTTCAGATAAACGGAGTAAAGGCTTATTTTTCGCTTTATATTCCTTTGAGTTTCTTAGAAGAAAAAATACACTACTTCTTCATTTTCTTGTCTTAGTCCTACCACCTTTGTACGTGAGGTGTCTTAAGCATTTTCGCTGTAGCTTCCGGAAAGAATATCTTTCTGTTATTAAAAAACTTTTTCCACGACACTCCTTGGTCTTTGTTGGCATGCACATGCACGCAAACGAAGACGTCTCCTTCGGGGTGTCAGGACGGTCGGCTGTATAATTTTGTGTTTCTTTCTTCTTTCCCCGTCTTAGATGGAGTTTTATGTTCTTGATGCTTTTTCGTTCCTAGCAAAGCTTTTCCCATTACAAACAACCAGACAGTGTGGAAAGTTTTCACGTTAAATTAGAACTTCCAATTTCGGTAGATTTTTTTTTTGTGGTTGTTTTCCTTGAACGTTGAGGTTACCATTTCTTTTCTTTTGTTGGTATATTAACGTATATCAGCACCAGTGAAACCATCACCACTAGAGCATCTAATTACTCTATTAGCATGAAAAACCACAAAGACAGTTCTTGGCAAAGTATATAAGCGAAAAGTTTTAACTCAAATATTTGCTACAAGAAAATCGCATAGAGAGGCGGCCAAAAGAAACAGTCTTAGCATGTCTGGTGCTGAGATTGTGCACAGGATTTATGCATCTTCCGGTAATGGTGTTAGTTGAAGTAGTAGGATACTACACAATGTGGCGTGCCATGGCATGGATAAAGTTTATTTATAGAAAGACTGATTTTGTTGCTTTACTTTGAAGCAATTTGTTTATTGTGAAAGGTTTATTGTGTGAGCCGTGATATTAAACTTTTATTTGAGTTTATGATTTAATAACATCGTGTTTGAAGAAAGACACACATTCAAGGATTATCAGGGATGTGGATGTCAGAAGTTAAGTTGACTGGAATTAAGTTAAGCATCTTAACATAGTTTATGCTTCTTGTGGTAATGGTCTATATTCGAGCGGGACTATTGATCAGTTTAAAAGTTCAATATGAGTTCTCCATACGAGGCTTTTTTTAGAGTGCAAGAGTCCTCATAACCTTCACCATATCCGTAGAATTGAATATACATCATCATCATTGCCGTATTAGGCCAAAAGCTATTTATTAGCCTGACATAACTTCAATTACAAATGTAACATGATGGTTAAATGATCATATGCCTTTCGCCTTTCGCCAGGAGCGTTATGCCTTAAACGAAAACACTTCACATTTAATTTTAATGAATGAGACAATGTTAAGTCTTCCGGGTGCTGAACTTCATATAGTTACATATTGACATCTGTGTGTTGGAAGCAGCACTGCCAATACATTAATGAGAATGCCTTTGAGGCTTTCTAAACGAACAGACACAACAAACAATCAATTATGTATACTCAAGGACTCTATGCATGGAGGTGAAAGTCTCTGAGTAATCAACATCGTGTTCGTCACCCTTCCAGAGTTAAGCTATCATCGGCCATCACGACACACCACACTGCGTCCGAAGGACACACTAACAATCGATAACAGTAATTTATTTCCAAGATACTATTCATGATTGCTAAGATTAATTTCGGAAATAATCGGAAGCCATTACGAAACATCCTGTCATTGTCATCTAAGTGACAGGTTCATATATGCGCAAACTGTCTGTGGTAGCATCATCATCATGGTATAACGGCATCATATTTAATTTCCCGATTATATCGTTCCGTCAAGAATACGGCACAGAGACAAATGAATATAACTTTGTCCTTGTTATCTTCTATTTTGGGGCTTACAGTTCCGAAATTAGAATGTGCCAATAAATTATACTTACCTGTCACATCATACTTTGTTTGCCGTTTGGTTTGGTAATGTCCGCAAATAGTTTCGTTGAAAGGCGAGTTATGTGGAGCAACGTTGCAATCGATTTTTCACATTAAAGCTTTTCCGTGTTTATACTTATAAGGAATTCAGTAGTTTTCAGATGTGCTGTATGCTCATTCGTAGTTTTGTGGTAACTGTCAAATTGTTGCTGTAAATTGGCTGTTTCGAATATCGCTACATCGGCTGGTCGTAAAAGGCGACTAAAGGAGAAACCACTTCTAGACAATTAACATAGAAATGCGCCTGGCAACACCAATAACACTTTTAAACTTTTCGACAAATGACCAGGCAGATCCCATGGCCTCCATGACTTTAGATAAGAAAAAGTTAGACTAAAAATAATAAAGCAAATTTGTTTGAAATTACAAAAAAAAAAAAAAAAATTTGTGAGGAATGAAGGTGTTGGAGAATGCAAAGCATTTCTGGAATTAAGTAGCGGAAGAACTTTCAAACCACGGTACATACAGAACGGCATTTTATTCCTCCCGCTTCTCCCCATTTCGGAGGGTTATGGGAAGCAGGTGTGAAATCAGTCAAGTACCACATCAAACGGGTTGTTGGAAATGAGATACTCACCTTTGAGGAGCTCGCGACGCTTCTTACACAAGTAGAAGCAATGACCAATGACCGAAAAAGTAGACGATTTGGACGTCTTAACTTCCGCTCACTTTCTCATCGGAGAACCAATTCACGTCGTACCGCAAGGGCCGAGTTGTGTTGTGTAATGTAAACAGGAGGAGACCTGCAGTTTTTTCATTCGAGAATGCAATTTTCATGGGGGACGAAGGGGGGCCGGCGGACGGGAGGGGACCATCGTTTTTTTGCCGAATCCGAACGGCTAGTGGAGAAAGCAATTTTCATGGCAGTGAAATTACTTACTTACTTACTTAGGCGGGCATTACAGTTCGGGGTGAACCTGGGCCTCAACTAACATTTTTCTGTAATGACTTCAATTCCGGGCGAGCTTTCTCCAGTTTTGCACTCTAAGTCGGTTGAGGTTTTCTTCCAGTTGATTATGCCACCTAAGACCAGGGGCCGAATTACAGCTCACGATATCGAGTGAGTGAGTGGCATTAGAGATCGAGTGAGTGAGTAACCATTTTGGAATTACAGCATACGTGACCTCTCGTATCGTATTGCTCTTTAAAATTGTACTAGTATCATCGAATATTCACTAGTAAATTTCGAGTTTCTATTAATTCATAGATGTCGCTGGTGTCTCTTTATACTTATTTCATTATTTTTTGGTATGTAAAATTCATGCCTTTGTAAAAAAAAAGACAATATTTAGTAAGAATTTCGGAAAATTTAAACATAAAATACACTCGGATGGTGTTATTAAATGAAATATTGATAATAGATGGTTTCGATAGTCTTTCATGTATGATTTAGAGAGCACTTTATGCATCGAATGAAATTCCGATCGATAACTGATGAGAAAATGCCGAATTGTGGTACTAGATGACTCGATATCGTGAGCGGTAATACCAAATTCCCATAATTCCGATACGACTTATTCGATAGCGTGTGCCGTAATTCGGCCCCAGGTCTTCCCCTTCGCGATTTCCCTGCAATGATCTTTCGGAAACCCGACGAGCCGGAGCGTTTGGGTCCATCCACTCTACATGACCCAACCACCGTAACCTCGCGATGCGTACTCTTCTGGCTATGCCCATATCGCAGTACAGCTCATACAGCTCGTTGTTGTATCTTCTTCTCCACACATTGTCTTCACGTATTGTCTTCGCATACGGGACCAAAGATCATTCGGAGAATTTTTCTTTCGAAACGACTAAGGGTTTCTTCATCCGCCTTAGATAAAGTCCATGCTTCCGCACCGTAAAGCAGGACTGGGATGATCAAGGTCTTAAACAAGGTCACCTTGGTTTTTCTAGAGAGGGTTTTGCTTCTCAATTGCCTTCTTAACACAAAGAAGCAACGGTTGGCAAGAGTTATTCTCCGTTTAATCTCCGCACTGATGTTGTTGTCCGTGTCTACAGCGGATCTTAGGAAGACGAAGTCCTGTACTACCTCGAAGTTATATCTGTCTATTGTGACGTTTTGTCCAATTCGTCGATATTCTGTGTCCCTGTTTGATGACAACATAATTTCATTAACCATCAAACCCATTTTTTCCGCTTCTGTTTCAATACTCGCAAAAGCACCTTTGACATCAAGCTTTTTTCTTCCAATTACGTCAATATCGTCTGCATAGGCGAGTAATTGTACAGACTTTTGAAATATTGTTCCTCTTGTGTTGACGTTTGAGTTTCTTACAATCTGTTCAAGTATGATGCTGAAGAAATCGTATGACAGTTTGTCGCCTTACCTAAAACCTTTTCGACAAGGTCTCGATGAGTTCTTTACCGACCTTGACGGATCAGCGTGGATTCTCCAAACTCATCCTGCATAGTCGTACGAGTTTTGCAGGGATGCCAAAACTAGACATGGCTCTGCACAGCTCGTCTCTGTGAATACTTTCATACGCGTCCCTGAAATCGATAAGGGGATGGTGAATATCGATATTATGCCCTCGGGTTTTTTCCAAGATCTGCCGTAATGTGAAAATTTGGTATATTGTGGACTTCTCTGGTCTAAAACCACATTGATAAGGACCTATCTAGTTGTTGACGTGGGGTTTCAGACGTTCACATATTACAGCAGATAAGATCTTATAAGCGACGTTAAGGAGGCTTATCCCTCTATAATTGTCGCAATTGTGAGGGTCTCCTTTCTTTAGGATCGGGCATACGATACTGAGGTTCCATTCATCGGGCATGATTTCTTCCGACCATATCATGCAGATCAGCTAGTGCATGCTCCTTTCCAACTGGTCTCCAGCTGCCTTGAAAAGTTCGGCATCAAGGTTATCTGCGCCTGCAGTTTTATTTGATTTAAGTTTACATATGGCAAGCTGAACTTCTTCTAGGAACGGCTAATTGAGAAAGCAATTTTCATATCAGTTAAACTACTATTGAAGGTCCTGCCAAATTCTCGCGAAGAGCGATACCCGTGGAAAAATATTTTTGTTTTATGTTGGGATTCAAGCCACGATCCTCTCTCATTACAGACTGAGAGGCTTACCAATACGCCACTGGAACTATAAAACTTGCAAATATGGATGGTACTACTTCACCTCTCACTACCAACCTTTGCCTGCAAGAAACTTGGCAAGAAGTAGGCAAATTATATTGCGAGCTGGTTTGTTTTAAAAGAAAGATTCTTCGAATGATATGCGTCTCAGTCACAATCGATAAAGTACGATTGGAAGGGAAATAAAATGAGCAGCAAGGCTGACCTCGCCCGAAAGCTTCGAAGTCTTTATTTTAGTTTATTTTAGTTACATCAAGCATTTAGTGCATTCGGATTAGGCACCAGTCCATCGAGTCTTTGATACTTCAAAGGACAAAAAATCAGATGAAGCCTCTTAATGAGGTACGCCAAAGGCACTGAAATCGAATAAGGATATCGCTCATAACCACCCTGAAGTGGGTACCAAGGATTTGGACTACCTGGAAGAGCATACTGGCTGAGGACGAATTCAAAGCAAAGTATCCAAAAAAGTGCATAACTGGAGAAGACTTATTAAGAACTAGACTTCAAGAGACTGCTACTGGATGCCGAGGTCTACATTCCCTAGCTACAAAGGTCAATGAAATCAAAGCGAGGAAAGCATCTTTTACGAATTGAGAAAAAACAAAAATCAAAAATAATCGTTCAAGTAAAGGAAGAAATACCAAAATGACCAGAGTTCCAAATAAAAAAAAATAGATAGAAAAAAATTAGCTTTTCCAATTTTAAAACTACCTTTCAAAACAATTTCATGGCAACCCTGAGCCTTGAAACAAAGCAGCCACAACAAAATCTGATATTTCTTCGCGTTTCATCTTCACACACATAAATTCACAAACGGCCATTAAACCAGCTAAACGACCTTCGAAACGAAGTAGAAACCGGATAAGGAACAAAGTGTGTCTCGTAACTATTGTTGGTTAACCGAGCGTAAGAAATGAGCCATACTCTGGCCCCATTGTCCGAAGGATTTATTTGTGTGTCTTTCGGCTTCCCACCCCCCATTACCGTCGACGACCTATAGCGACACGTAGAGGTAGCAAGGAGTTATATTTTTCCTGCTGAACAGTGAAATCTACAATGAGTATACAAGTAAATAAACATTAATCGTTAACCACCTGAGCAAACACAAACAATTCGGCCGACTGTAGCTAAAGGGTGAAACGGTAGTCACTTTGGCAGAATGTCGTTTGTACAGCAATTTGGAAATATTCCAGAAATATTAAAATTCCTCGCGGAGTCGTAAAGACTTGCTCATGTTTGTGTTTGAATGAAAGGTGATCCCATAAACCATTCTAATATAACAAATACTAGTCGTAGTAACTTTTTCGCAACCAATACGTGTGCATTGGGAATCCTCTATTTGATTTAGCCAACGAGTTTTTCCTTAGTTTGCTCATACATATTCATGAAGCACCCACATACCATTAGCCCACCCAACCTACGCCTCGAGGCGGCGCGGCTATGGTGGCAGGTGGGCGTGCATCTTCGGCGGTGATGCTGTTCGTTGGGGGTGTAAATATATAAGAGAGGTAACCAATTTCGAAATAATACAAATCAACATTCGTCCGTTACAAGGTACAAAGCCGACTTTAACGTTTAATTACGGCTGTCGCCGATCCCTGTCGGGATAGATTCTGCGAAGAATAATTTTTTTTTGTATAAGAACTTCTTCTAGCTTCGGGGTTGATTGTTGTAAATACTGTCCCAAAAGTTGTATTTGTTTCATATGGAAGGAGAATCTGTTCGGGCATAGTTTACACTTTCCTTAGAACAATTAAGGTGGTTAACACCTATTGGGTGAGTCAGGTAGGTGTGAATAAATTTGTGTGAACTAATTTGTTTTGTTTATTAGTCGTGGCTGTTGGTTCAGATTTGTTTCCCTCTTTATTTTGGCAAACAATAACTTCTGCCCTACTGTAGGATAATGGGCGAATAAATTACTGAAAAGGGTTGACTGTTTATCTTGAGGCGGAACCTTAACATTTTTTAAAACAAATTTGCTTAAAAGACCTTAAGGAAGAATGGTTCGATTCATAAATAAACTGATTTGTTGAATGCTTCCAATGCGGGTCGATTTTCTTTATTTTATTTTAAAGAAGAAGGATCAACACGTGGCGTTTCAAAATGAACTGAGAACTTTTGAAATGGGGGGAATTCATTTAATGTCTTCGAAGATATAGGTACGTACTTTGGTTTTCGGGAATTTGGTCGTACGTAAGGAAAGATGCTGTGCTTTGCTGTGCAACCTTTTTTTAAGATTCAGGACCACGTTCATTTGTAAATATTTGAGGTAGAAAACAATCAAGTGCAAGCAACCGTACTTTGTAATATAACCATAAATTCGAGGTTCCCAGAACTTCTCTTTACTTTTTCTTTGAGACATTTCTTTTTTGTCTGACAAATTTTCTAGGTTAAGACAGGCAGACATGCGGTCAGAGTTACAGCGAAGTGACCCTTTAAGAGTTCC
Organism: Melanostoma mellinum; assembly: GCA_914767635.1. Classification (NCBI taxonomy): domain Eukaryota; kingdom Metazoa; phylum Arthropoda; class Insecta; order Diptera; family Syrphidae; genus Melanostoma; species Melanostoma mellinum. The sequence continues at coordinate 221,416,370 of OU612059.1, read as the reverse complement.
TTTTGAGATCCTAATGCCTAGTACGAGTATTGAGAGCAAAACATTGTAGAAGAAGTTATTGCACATTTGAGCGTACATAAACTAACATTAAAAACATTGAAGTGCTCCTAAGAGTTGTGTGTGCTACTATTACTCTTCCAGGTACAGCCAAGCTGTGCTAAGGGCTCTATAGGCTATACTGAACGGTCGAATTAATTCCAAAGTGGTAATTAATTAATTCCAAAGTGATCCAGAATTGCAAGACCTTGATAAATGCAGATGGAGAACTTAATTTATTGTGACTTGTTTAGGTCTTAGGGCATCACGGCATAGCTGAAAACTAGTTCGCCGATGAACTTCCTAAAGAAAAATCTCACACAGCTGGCATGAGCCAGCGTTTAGTCTGTCAGAGTCCTCAGTGAGCGCTTAAATCAGCAATTTGATCTGTCAGGAGCATGCTATTGGCTACAGACACAGACATAGCGTATCCGCAAGGTCACTAAAAAAACTGCAAAATATTTGCTATTTCTCAGCAAAAATGTTTGCAAGAACTTTTTGGATGGAATGGTGACAAAATGATGGTACCCGTGGCATATGATGGTAAGCATGTCTGCCTGTTAACCGAGAGGTTCGTGGCTCGAATCCCAACAGAGTCGAAAATGTTTTTCCATGTGTAACGCCTTTCGCGAGGAATTGGAAAGTCCTCCGTTAGAAAATTCAGTGCCATGAAAAGCGCTTTCGCGATTATCCGTTCGGAACCGGTAGAAAATTGAAGGTCCCATCCATTCCCGCACAAGACATGGTAGTGAGAAATGCGCTAGGCCCTAGGGCTTCTCGCGCTGTTGCGCCACCCTATTTACATCTGTATGAAGAAATTCGATTAAAAGAAGCCAAACAGGTGATATGTGTCACAGTGATACTCACAGAGTACCTACCATCTATTTAAGTCAAAAATGTTCTGCTGCATATTTTGATCTGAATTTTTGTACTCGGGGGTTTCTGGGTTAAAAAAATGCAGTAAAAAAAGCATGACTCAAAGGGTTAGGGACACTAAACAAACATGCGTATTAAATAATGAGCCCAAAGCAAGAAGAAACCAGACCTTTAAAACTTTGCTGGAACCATAGAGATAGAAACGTTTCCCTCAAGGTAAAATAAATAAGCTTGAAAAATGAAGCGATAAAAAAGTGCTTTTGACTTCAAGCAAAGAACACGGAAGGCGTGTATCTGACTCTAGAGAAACATATACCTTATAGCTGGTGATGAAAATCAATTATTTGCATATTGGGTACCTATCATCAAAACAGCCAATCAAAGACGTTGAAAAGCTCATTAGCAATGTTTAAGGGCAGCTTCTGGCGTAAAAATAAATAAATAAATAAGGTGGCGCCACAAAGCTATATAAATTTCGGGTTCTAGAGCATTTCTTACTTACTTACTTAGGTAGGCATTACAGTTCGGGATGAATCTTGGCCTCAACCAACATCCTTCTGTAACGACTTCGATTTCGGGCGAGCTCTCTCCAGTTTTGCGCTCTAAGTCGGTTGAGGTCTTTATTCATTTGATTGCGCCCCCTAACACGAAGTCTTCCCCTTCTGCGATTTCCCTGCAACGTGCTTTCGAAAACCCGTCGAGCCGTAGCGTATGGGTCCATCCGCTCTACATGGCCCAACCATCGTAGCCTCGCGATGCGTACTCTTCTGGCTATGCCCATGTCACGGTACAGCTCATACAGCTCGTTGTTGTATCTTCTTCTCCACACATTGTCTTTGCATACGAGACCAAAGATCATTCGGAGAATTTTTCTTTCGAAACGACCAAGAGTTTCCTCATCCGCTTTCGATAAGGTCCATGCTTCCGCGCCGTAAAGCAAGACTGGGATGATCAAGGTTTTATACAAGGTCACCTTGGTTTTTCTGGAGAGGGTTTTGTTTCTCAATTGCCTTCTTAACGGTTGGCAAGAGTTATTGTCCGTTTGATCTCCGCACTGATGTTGTTGCCCGTGTCTACAGGGGATCCTAGGTAGACGAAGTCCTGTACTACCTCGAAGTTATGTCTGTCTATTGTGACGTTTTGTCTAAGTAGTCGATGTTCTGTGTCCCTGTTTGATGACAACATATTCTTCGTTTTTCCCTCATTAACCATCAAACCCATTTTTGCGCTTCTGTTTCAATACTCGCAAAAGCACCTTTGACATCAAGCTTTTTTCTTCCAATTACGTCAATATCGTCTGCATAGGCGAGTAATTGTACAGACTTTTGAAAGATTGTTCCTCTTGTGTTGACGTTTGAGTATTTTACAATCTGTTCAAGTATGATGTTGAAGAAATCGCATGACAGTTTGTCGCCTTACCTAAAGCCTTTTTCAACATCAAAGGTCTCGGTGAGTTCTTTACCGACCTTGACGGAGCAGCTTGAGTTCTCCAAAGTCATCCTGCATAGTCGTACGAGTTTTGCAGGGATGCCGAAACTAGACATGGCTCTGCACAGCTCGTCTCTGTAAATGCTGTCTTATGTGGCCTTGAAATCGATAAAGAGATGGTGAATATCGATATTATGTTCTCGGGTTTTTTCCAAGATCTGCCGTAATATGAAAATTTGGTCTATTGTGGACTTCTTTGGGTCTAAGACAACATTGATAAGGACCTATCAAGTTGTTGACGTAAGGTTTCAGACGTTCACATATTACAGTAGATAAGATCTTATAAGCGACGTTAAGGATGCTTATCCCTCTATTATTGGCGCAATTGTGAGGGTCTCCCTTTTTTAAGACCGGGCATACGATACTGAGGTTCCATTCATCGGGCATGCTTTCTTCCGACCATATCATGCAGATCAGCTGGTGCATGCTCCTTTCCAACTGGTCTCCAGCTGCCTGGAAGAGTTCGGCATCTGGCATCAAGGCCATCTGAACCTACAGTCTTATTTGATTTAAGTTTGCATATGGCAAGCTTAACCTCTTCTAGGTCGGGAGGACGGCATTCTTGATCATCGTCCAAGCTGAATGGGGCAATCTACCTGACAGCCGAATTTGTGTCCTCATCGCCGTTAAGCAGTCTGTAGAAATGATATTTCCAGATCCTCAGTAACGACTGTGACTCTTTAACTATGTTTCCCTGCTGGTCTTTACAGGCTTGAGTTCGGGGTTTTGCCACCCTGGCAGGATCTTTTTACCTTTTGGTAAAACTTCCGAGCATTTCAAGGACCTCAAATTTCATGACTATTTCTAGTGGGTAAGTTGAAAAAGCATTGTTCATGGAAGTGCGAAATTGCTTTCGATTGAAAATCCGTTCGATTACTAATAAGAAAATATCAAATTGTTGCACCAGAATGATCAATAACGTGATACCAAACTCACATAGGTCAGTTACGTATTAGGTACTCGATAACGGGTGCACTGTTTGAATACGACTCCAGTTTCTTCACAGAAAATGGAGTAACAATGAATAGTTCTATGTCATTTTTATCTAACTTTTTTGATAGAAAAGTGAGATAAGGGCTTCTTTGATGGATAGACTATAAGAAAAGTTATGAATAAACTCAATTGTTTTGCTTTCTTTCCTTTTAATTTTTCGGATCGGACACTTGAGATAAGAGGTGAACTCGTTTTTTCGTCCCCTTTATATATACATACTAGCAACCCTAAAGTGTAAGGGCCACCCATCAATTAACCACACTCACCCTTTTCACCATATTTTGTCTCGCCTTCCCTAAGACCCATTAAAACCTGGATACGTGTTTGCTTAAATGAAAAGCCATTAACTTAGTGGCAGTTAATCAAACTTTTTTTTAACTTTTGTTACCTCGGCTCTGTTTTGCGGTGTGAAGTGCACACCTTTAGCTAAAAGAGCGAGTGGTAGGAAAAACTCTTTTATCCATACGAAAAGTCTTCCATTATCGTAACATTGTTTAGCCAAGTAACTAACTTTCAGGCCGAACTTTTAATTGCATACCAATGCACAATTTCTCCATTAAAAACACCTCCATTAAACCATCTCCAATACAAAACTCTTTATCCAACCGTAAAAAGTGGAAACAAAACTGAGCACATAAAACCCAAAACAAAAAAAAAAAAAAACATGAAAGAAAAACGAACAGATTGGAAAGTATGCTCGGATTATAAGGTATTTTCACACCAGATCCTTTACCATCCAAGGAGGAAAAATTGCCATGCCGGTAGTCCTTAAATCTTTCTGCAGTCGGCCATTAAGTACACTCTGCACTGGGAATTCTGCAGTTTTAGACTCGACAAAGACAGTTTGCTGCCTCCCATCTCTCTGGTCAGACACTTTCCAATAAAAAGAAAAGGAAATCCTCAGGGAGTGTTGACTTTTCCGCTGTTTTTTTTTTTTCTCACAGATTTGTTATTCTTATCCTTCTCTTTTAGTTGAAAACAGCCAAATGCTTTATCCTTTCAACTGCAACACCATCAACTTCCCTCACTCGCACATTATTTCCGGGGCGCTGTTCAGCCCCGGTGTAATTGAAAAAGAATCACAGTGTAAAATGTAAGCATAATAACTCGTGTGCGCTCAAGAGGAAACTGATAGCAGCACAAGCAAGAGATTTCATCTTAACAAAAATCACCATCGTCCTTCCCGTCTTTTGATATGCTACGATTCAGCCGAAAGCAGGCCGCCAACCGAAATGCAATTAAACATTCAAAAGGGATAACGAAGGACGACGAGCAGAGAAGCGCCACGAAATATTCATCGTGAAATCGCGAAATTTCCCGTTCTGTATGTTTGTTTCCTGTTGTTGTTTTTTTTTCCTCCTTTTGGTTGCTGGTAATACTGGCGCGCCTCTAGTTTCGGTTATTGGAGAGGGTGATGAATATTTAAGCCAAAGGGCTATATGATACCAAAATTAAAAAAAAAGAAACACCTTGTAGTGTAGCTATATAGGTTATGTAACATGAACTGTTATCCTTTTTTTATCATTTTTGCAGTTAAAAAAATGGGGGAAATAAAAACATTCCTGGGAACAGTATAATAAAATCGCAGCTCACTCTGGGGCAAGTGAAGGGGGCTTCTATCTGGTGCATCCAACTCCAAAAGTCGTCTCGAAAATAGAAATTGGAAGTGATGTTCAGTGTGTCCAACAAGGACGAAGTCACAATGACATTTTGGCAGGAACATCTGAAAATTTAACGCATTGTTGCATTTAGTTTTATTTATTTTTGTTTTCATTTTTCTCTCTCAGGATAAAAGTTGTTGTTTGTTTGTACACTTGATTGTCGGTGACTTTAACAGATATAGAACCACGATTGGACGACAAACGTTGATGAATTTGACACCGGATTCGGGCAAATTGCCAGCGATGATTTTGTTTGTGCTTCGAATAAGTAAAATCATAAAAATTAAATGTTATACTTCAAAGGATTGTTGAGGAGGATGTTGGAATTGTGTTTAAGAGTGCAATTGCCCATATTAATCAGCTTCAGTAAGGACAAGTGGCGGAAATCAAAGTTGTTACTATATTTTTTACATTTGCTAGTAGAAGGATATTAGGTATGTTGTGATGAAATTGAACGTCTTCCTTGTTTAATGAATCTAGTGTTGGAAAATGAGCAAAGGGCTAGATGCTAGATCCTAGTTCTGATCTGGTACCAGTGGCGTGATGGTTAGCATGTCCGCCTGTTAACCCATATATTCGTCGTTCGAATCCCAACAGAGGAATTTCTGTTGGGTATCGAGGTTCGAACCTCCATGGTAAAAGCCAGACATGCTTACGTCACAGGCACCTCGATTTTTGTGGTAAGCAATGGCCCAGCTTTAATGGGTCTCCTTGAAGTTATCCACGTGGCAAAAAAATACTTTTTCAGTTATGAGTTATCGGCATATAAAGACAATCCTTAAATGCTGATGACTCATAACTAAAAAAGTACTTAAGTGCCATGTATGGATCTTAGCAGCCATTTTTTTGGCTGCACTGTTAAGTGCTTCAGGTCTGAACCAACTTACGCTTAAAGGCGTCAAAACCCCCTTTTCAAATGAATTCAAGCATCTTGGAGTGATCCTGGACAACAAGCTTCTTTGGTCTCAACATGTCGAGTCTAAAACTACTAAAGCACTGTCGGTTTTCTGGCAATGTAAAGGAGTCTTTGGCAAGACATGGGATCTTTCACCGAAAAGGGTCCTTTAGATCATCTCCTACGTGTCAGTTGTTTGGTGAAATAAGCTCTCGCGTAAATACGTTATTGCTTCGTTTGCCAAACTTCAAAGAACAGTTTGTGTTGGTGTTACTGGGGCCTTCCAGCACACCGGAAGCTGCTCTCGACGCACTGCTGAATCCTCCTCCCCTTGATACCTACATCATGTGAAGTACTTTCAAAACCATTTCTCGTTTGAAGCGATGTGGTCTCTGGCACATTTCGCACTGGAGCTTTGAGGAGCTCGCAAGCAGCATATCTTTTGACTCGTGTATAATGGATATGCCGTCTGACACGATAACCCAAGGCTCAAACCGCGTCAAAATTACTCAGTCAACTTTCCTTTGGTTAAAGACTGGTTCACTCCAGAATTTGATCCTAGAAAGAACTGTTATCGTATCTTCACAGATGGCTCCAAAGCCGACGAGGGTTCTGGTGCTGATGTCTTTGTGGCGAACGACGACATACGACTGCACACATTTTTGGAATCATACGCATCCGTTTTCCAAGCGGAGGCATATGCTATCCTAATGGCCTTGCGCCACGTTACGAACAATGGATGGACGGGGAGCAGTATCTTTGTTTGCAGTGACAGCCAAGCTGTGCTTAAAGCCCTTCTCAACCCTCTAACTACTTCGAAAGTGATTTAGGAATGCAAGAGCTCTCTGAATGCGATCGGAAGCTCTAGTTCCTTGAGTCTCATTTGGGTCCCGGGCCATCACGGCATAACTGGAAATGAGATCGCCGATGAACTTGCTAAGCAGGGATCTCAGACAGCTTTTTCAGGACCTAAACCGTCGCGTCGCTTGGTCTGCCAGCGCCCTCAGTGAGCGTTTCAACCAACGCTTGGATCTGTGAAGAGCACAGCCGTAGATGGCATGCCTTCATTGGATGCAGACAAACCAAGCGTATGCTTCCAACGTTAGTAAGAAGACTGCAACATTTTTGCTAGCTCGTAGCAGAAAAGACTGTAAATTGCCAGCGGGCACTTCTCTTTTGCCGAACATACGTGTTAGGCTTAACTGATACCAAACTCTGTGAATCTTGTGGAGAAGATGAGGACACCGCAGAGCACGTCCTCTGTGAATGTCCTGCTTTTTCTCGCATGAGGTTACAGATACTCGCCGCAGATTTGGTGAGAGCTGGTAACTTAGGCTCCTTATCATGGCAACGTCTTCAAATAGAAGGTTGCGATCTGGTAGTACAATGGACTGGTATTTAAGTCTGAGTGCTCCAGCTGGTATTTTAAAAAGCTCCAAGAGAAAAAAAAGTGCTTCAGGCTAAGATTTTATGTGATAGCAATGTATTGCCTTTGACAAATTCCTTGTCTAAGCCTTATTTTTGGTAACATCTACTTAGATCAGTCAGGAGCAGTCTCTTCCGCTTTCTTAGCCATCAATCTATATCTTAAAAATCTCTGATTGTTTTGGGATTTTTTCTTGATATCCAGACTGTGTTCACAGTAATGCATTTTTGTCAGCCGCGTGTCGTACAGTAAACCTACATTTGCTCTTTGCAACAGTTGCGGATTACGGAAATGTATCCAGTACCATGCATGATGGTCCCGAACAAAAGGAACAAACACACTAAGCCTTAGAATGAAGTGCATCCACCAACCAGTTTCAATAGTTTTCCCTTTTTTGTTTTTGTCAATCCTTTTTTTCTCTCTTTCCGCTTCTGTGTAGTGTTAACACAGAGTCCTCTTCCTCTTTACTGCCTACCGTTCTATTCATTTATGAATGAACTACCGTTGTATGCTACTTCTATTCCTGGGAAGGTACTCAGGTCCCTGAAGAGTGTTGTTACTCGAAATGTCCCACCAGCGAGACCGAACTTTTTGCAAATAAAAAAAATATTGTGAAAAAAAGTAAAAGGATGCAAGCGAGTTTTCGAATGAATCCAACGTGTAATGTAATTTTAAAATTTATAAGTGAACGCCACCATGCAGCAGAGATAGTCCCCTGGGGTAACCTTTAGATGAACATGGATCTGTATATGGTTAAAGCTGAGGATGCATATCCTATTTTCGTCATTTTTTTTTTATTTCTATTTGTTTTACGCCATTCCTGTTAATAGAAAAGTCAAATGCGGAAAGTTATAAAGCATCGCTGGTGCTCCTTCTCTCTGTTTTTCATCCCCTTGAGAGCTGCGGCGTGGCATTTGGTCTTCCCACCAAAAGAAGATTGCAAAAAGAGCATAGCATTCATATGTACGCCGTGTGCTCGAAGTCATTCTACGACTGAAGCATACATACCCATACTGTTCGCTCAACGCTTGTATAAAGTCCCTGATGAGGATGTGATGATATTTTAAATTCACATAGACTCGTATCGTAGCGTGCCTATTTGCACGCTTTGAATCGAGCGTTTAATTGCATGGAAGTGCACGACTGCAACGAACGAACGGACGACAGGACTTTTGCAAATGTTTAATTTGATTTCATTGAAATTCGTTGTTGTGCTCAGAGCACGCCCAAGAGCCGTACTATACCACATACAAATTTGCGTGAAATACTACATTTGGCATGAACGAGTTGTTGTGTGTGGGCCTATTTATAGTGCAATCTCCAAAGCGGTTATCCCAAGGTTTGAATGCAATTCAACATCCTACATGATGTTATTTAGTTTGGCAAAGTGACAGCGATGACAGATGTGAAAGTTGATTTAATGAAAGGTTTGTAGGGGAATTTCATATAAAAATTGTTGGACATCAATTTGATTAAATTATTATCTTGAATCAGATCACGCAATCAGAATTCCCTTTGGATTGTCAAATAAAGTCAATGGTTTATGAGGACACAAAATGGAATAATTAATTATTGACTCTATGGTTTGGTAAAAAAGGGTAGCTGAATATAAAACAAATAAATAAATAAATAGGGTTGCGCAACAGAGCGAGGAGTCTCAGGGCCAAGCGCATTTCTCACAACCATTGCCTTGTGAGGGAATGGAGTGGACCTACAATTTTCTGCCAGTTCCGAACGAATAATCGATGTAGCGCTTTTTATGGCAATGAGTTTACTTCCCAATTCCTCGCGAAAGACGGTACTCGTGGAAAAACATTGTTGACTCTGTTTTAATTCGAACCACAAACCTCTGTATTAACAGGAAAAAATGCTTACGATCATGCCACTGGTAACACTGAAAATATGAGAGTTTATTGTTTATTTGACAACAAACTAACATAATTGAAGAAAGGAAGGCTCTCCCAAATCAAAGCTGATTACAATAACTTGTAAAGTTATTGCTTTACAAGAGTGTCAATAGAAATCCTTGTCAACAGCATTTTTGCAGCTACTGCAATGCAAAATCATTGGTTTGGGACAACCTTTACCTAAAAAAAAAAAGACTAAAGGCAGAGCTAAGCAAGACTCGAAAAAAATGTTACGTATTCGCCAGAGTGCCTGTTACTTTTAATTTCCTGTTCTCCGTATATGCTAGAAATGAGAAGTTTTTAGGACCAGAAAACATTTCTTTTTCCATATTTACAAAGGCTGTTAATAAACAGGAACAATGATAGTTTGAAAGGAAAAACATTATTAGACCGATTTCTTCACTACAACATCAACTTATGCTATTTTCGGGATTGAGAAATCAACAAATTTGAGTGAACTGAAAGTTGTTTTAACTTCTAAAAATCAAAATATGACTCCGAACTTCCAGTCAAAAAAAATCACATCGGCATAGTGAACTAAACTATCTCCTAGTTGAAAGTCGATTTCGACTGAATAAAAGGGCTAACTAATCTAAAATAAATGGTTTCGGGTATAGCAGATCTTGTAGACGTCTGCTTCCAACCTTATTTGGCGAAGATATTTTCTTAGAGAATAGTGACCGGTTAGAAGTCCTGTGAAAGTAAAAGGTGATCCTATGGAGGTTCAGTAAGAATTTTGATGGTTTTTCAGTGTATTCTGACATAAAAAGTTTTGAACAGGTTTGACCAGATGAGTTACGCGAAGCTTTATTGGATTCTTCCAGTAAAATGTTCTTGGTCGTGTATTTGAAGATATTTTTATTTAAACCGCAGGAGGGTGTTCAGAACCGATGATTGATTTCAAATCTTAAATATAAAAATGAATCGCAAAATATGTTGGTAAGCACATAACTCAACAAAGCCTGGAACAAATTTGGCCAATTCTTTTTTGGTTATGTTTGTTATTGTCAGGAGAAGGTTCTTATATAAAAATAAAATAAAAAGTGCGGATATTCCCACAGGAATGGGGCTGGGAACAGAAACTTAGGTACTACTGGACACTGGATACTACATTATCCCCCTCCATCAGTTAATTAGACAATATCTCATCTCTATAATCCCACGTTAACAGAAACGGGAACGAGAACGGAAACCTTAAAGTTACTTGGCCGATTTAAAATATTCTTTCAACTCTAAGATGTTACACTATCCCTCAGTGTCATAGGCTTATAAAGGGCTTCTGTCAAGGTTTGATCCCCATATCCCCACAAGAACGGGGTTAAGAACGGAAACCTAGAAACTACTGGACAGATTTCAAAAATTCTTTCTTGGGATGCCACATAATCCCTTTCAGCATTAGGATGCGACATAATCCCAAAGTAAAAACGATTATTTTTCATACCCTAATTCCCATTTATGCGGAAGAACGAGAACGGGAACCTTAAACTTAAACTTAACCTAGTGTTAAATAAAATTAAGACAAGTTTGTTCGACTTCCAAATGATCCATGAGGTTATAGATTTTTTGAACTGGAATTCGAGTCAGCACAGAGGCCGTCCATAAAATGGGTTCGTAATTGGGGGGGATCTCGTTGAGTGTGAAAAAATGTGACAAGGAGGGAGGAGGGGTCTACGGCAACGCAACGTTCGCCCGCCGTTCACCAAAAAATTTTACTACAGTATTTCTCACGACTAGTTTTTTTTAAATCTTTGTCATGATAAAATCATTAATTTCGTATTAATAAATATACATATACCTACAGACAATTGAAAGCATATATTTTGAGTACAATAAATTGTAACTCAATATATTTAGTAATGTTTATTTTTTTAAACATGAGCGCTAGTTCTAGGGCTTTGACTTGGCTCTAGCGGCATTGGAATCCGTAAAATCACAAAATGTGTTGGTAAGCGCATAGCTCAACAACGCCTGGACCAATTTGGCCAATTCAGTTTTCTGTTGTGTTTGTTATTCTAAGGAGAAGGTTTTTATGACATTAAAAATTTAAAAATTTGCGGATATTCCCACAGGAACGGGTTTGGGAACGAAAACTTAGAAACTACTAGACAGGTTTCTTAAACGATTCGAGCACAAGGGGTGCTACATTATCCCCCTCCATCACTAATTTAGATTATATTTCATCTATATAATCCCACGGGCACAGAAACGGGAACGAGAACCGAAATCTTAAAGTTACTTGACCGATTTCAAAAATTCATTCAACTCTTTGATGTTACATTCATACCTCAGTGACATAGACTTATGAATGATTCCTGTCAAGGGTTGATCCCCATATTCCGAAAGGAACGGGTTGGGGAATGGAAATTTAGAAACTTACTGGACAGCTTTCTATATCAATTCCTGCACTAGGATTGCTACATTATCCCCCTTCATTAGTAATTTAGACCATATTTCATCCCTATAATCCCACGATAACAGAAAAGGGAACGAGAACGGGAACCATAAAAATATTTGACCGATTTCCAAATCTTCAACTCTAGGATGTTACATTATCCCTCAGAGAATAAGGCTTATATTTCACATATTTCCAGAGAACGGGACCCTTAAAGTCACTTGACCGATTTCAAAAAATGTTTCAACTCTAGGATGTTACATCATCCCTCCAGAACGGGGTTTTAAATAGAAACTTAGAAACAACTGGGCAGATTTAACAAATTCTTTCGGCACTATGATGCCACATAATGCCTCAGTAACTTAGCGTAGATTTCATCCCTATAATCCCACGGAAACAGAAACAGGAATGAGCACGGGAGCCTTAAAACTACAGACCCGAGCAACGCCAGGCGGCTCAGCTAATTAAATAACAAATAGTAAGATTATTGGATTGTTTGTTTTTAAGAACTCTTTTGACTTTCGCCTGGTAGAAGAAAGATTGAAACTTTTTTAAGTTAAAAGTGTTACTTTTACAATAATCCAAACTATTTGTTCATATGAACACATTGTTATTTACATTCGCAAAACAAAACGAATTGATTTAAAGTGATACTATACACTTTGACATAAGCAATGATAGCGTCTTCTAGGCCTTTGGTAGGGATAAGGATCTCGAAGGGATACAGGGTTCGAAATGAAGTCGAAGTTCTTTAGTTATTATGTAGTCAGGAAGAAATGAGTAAAGTAATAAAGGCTCGAAGAAAATTTTAATTTTGGCTCAGACCCAATGAGGGTATTGAAAAATCGCTTGGTGGTCTCTGTGACCATGTTGAACGGTGCAGATGCCGACACTTTGATGTACTCAACAAGTGTCACGAGCTTCAGCAACGGGACGGAAAAAACAACATTAGCCGGAACATGGAAAATATTGAACCAATTCCCAAAAATTTTTCAATGTTTGAATGCTTCATTGCTCCTGAGTATTAAAGACAATATTTCCTTCCCATATTCTTTCGGGAACGGAAACCGGAATGGCGAAATAACCAAGAAACGTTAAAGTACTGAAGCGATTACAAAAATTCTTTCACTGTTATAATGCTTCATTGTCCCTGAGAATATATTTCATCACCATTCTCCCACAGGAACGGGAACGAAAATCCAAAAAAAAAAAACCACTCTACCGATTTTAATGCGTATTTCAATTTAACAGTACTGGGCCGATTCCAAAAACTATGTCATCGTTAGAGTTCTTAACTGTTCCTAAGTAACATAAACTATATTTCATCCCCATTCTCCCACTAAAATGGAAACTTGGAAACACTTACCTAATTCGATTAACGTAGGGCCTGAGCTACGCCAGGCGGGTCAGCTAGTTATAAAAATAAAAATAGTTATATAAACAAAAAAACAAATTTTAGAGTGACGTATTTTCCCCATATGGGAAATATTCAGATACTTATTGTTTGACTTAAATCCTTGAGCTAGACAAATTTATTGGTACCAAACAAATTAGCAACTTAATAGAGAAATGCAAGCAGCATTGGTAGTCCTTACCCTAGCTCTTATATTTTGGATCCCAAACTCTCACACCCAAAGGTCGATAAGAATACGTAAAATATTCATATCTACTTGATTTTCCTAAAGCCTATGATATGTTCATTCACAAAACGCTAGATGGGAATTAAAGTACGTATTTCAAATAAGTGTCTGGTTGCGCAAGCTTTTGACAGTTTACCTGTCTGGTGGACTGAAAAAGTTTGTTTCTGTTGGAAAGAGTTCAGCTGCAAGACCGGTTATCTAAGGGGTCCAACAGCGATCAATTGTCAGTTTATGAATTTTCAGCATGTTCATAAATGGTTTATAATATAACTGCTTTCATGTTTTGACTAATTTGTATGAAGATGAGCTCCATCTTTGTTAATTCAGACCTTTGCATCAGCTTGATGAGCTTTGTCTCTCGATCAATGAAGACCTAAGTCGCGAAATTGGTATTTTGACATCAATTAATCAATTGAAGAGTAAGCTAAAACAAACCAAAAATTAAAAGCAGAGCTTAACAAGACTCGAAAGAAAGGTGTTGCGTATTCGCCAGAGTGTTCGTTGTTTTGCGATATCAATGCGAAATATTTGAAGGCGAGGAAACAATTTGTTTTCCATTTTTATAAGAACTGCACTTTACGAAATATGAGGTTATGTGAAGAACCTAAAATTTTCCTTTTCAATAATTGACAATTTTGAGTATGTTCAAAAGCTCTAATTTTAAAGACTGTGGTATGCTGTTTTCTTTCAATTTTCAAAATTTGAGAATTCAGAAAGTAAGAATAAACTTTTTTTTTTTTACTTACAAATCGAAAGTACTTCCAATGAAAAAACTCAAATTTATAGATAGATAAAAGTCCATTGCTTAAAGCAAAACTCGGGAAGATCCGTTGTTCTTCTTTGACGGTTGAAATGAAAAAAATTAGCAATGGCAATAAGTCTTTTAATTCAGAAGAGTTCAATTGCTTAAATTTTTAAACTATACGAATACCATTTAACCCCTTCATCAACTGTACCTTTCAACTATGTGCTTTCGACATACCGTTTGACTTTAGAATGTTTGTCAATATCGAAATCCATTAAGTTTCCGACATGAACCGCCAGGAATATGTCGTGTGTATTAACAAAACCACTATTGATTTCTCATCAATTGACTAAATTGAAGCACTTTTTCCAGAAAATACAAAGAAACATCATAGCTCCGATGTCCAAATGGCATCCTTTGATCCTAATATTATTAAAAAAGAGGTATCCCTTCCACTTTGAGGTCTTCTTACAACGTATATTTATACACAAACATCAATATTCGATATTTTTATCTTCTCAACCAGGCTGAAAATAGAAACTTTACTTACATTCTACAGATTCAAGGATCAATTCACCATCGAACATTAGTGCACTTTTTTATAAAGCAAAACATTTTTCTATGAAAATTAGCCTTCCTTTTGAACCAAATGTAGTTGGTCTACCTACTCCTCTGACAGTTTTATGATAATTAAGAGTGCATTTCATGTTTGATAATAATCGTAATCAATATTTAAGAAGACAACAGAATTAGTTTAACAAAAGATAAACTTTTTACGAGTGCCTTGTTACAATAGTGGAAACCATGATGATCTCTAATTTGACTCATTTCACAAGCAGAAATCTTTCAATCTTCCCTAATGAAAAACTTCTACCCTAAACAAATGCGCCCCATAGCCATTCTCCCATAAACAGCACCGTTTCCTTTCATTTCGCTCTACTAAAAACTGTATCCGTATACAGGATGAACCACCACAAAAAAGGAAAACAACATTATGTATTGACAAGCCACTCAAAAGATTCTTATTGCTTGGCAGGTATAGAAGGTAAGTCAAATTCAATGACTCAGCAAGGTCAGCCCATTACACATAATGAATTACTCAGTAATAAGGACCAAAGCCATATACGAACGACCCGAAAAGGGATCAAAGTGACTGAATACAATGATGCGTTAATAAACAAGAAAATATATTATACGGATGAACGTGCTTCGTTATCTGATGACCGGCTCTTATCACATAGGACCAAAGCATTAATCTTTTATAGGTCTCCATGGAAGGAGGGTAGGGCAAAGGCAGCACAACAATAATTGTTCTCAAAGCCATCGCAGTCACTAATCTCCAATTTAAAATCATCTTCCCCAAAGGCTCGGTTCAGAAAGTTCAATTTGCTCCCCTTAGCACAAACACCAGAGACCAATAATAATATAAAAGAAAACGTCATCAACGAACCTTTCATAATTAACTTAAAATGCTGGTTGTACTTGGACTCTGGCTGCAGGCAGATACTCTCTAAAGTTTCCTCTCTTACATTGTATAATCTTCCGTCAAAATGTACCTTTTTTAAACATTTACAGGCACGTATGTATATGTATAGACACGACATAAGGCTCGAGTGTCGAGGCATTAGCACACATTCACTTTTAAAACAGCTTTGCCTTGTTCCCATACTTGGCTCCGTCCACTTTACAACAATAGAATACGGGACAAGGGCCCAAAGTGGTTCATGATGGGTTGGGTTGGGTTGGGTTTCGGTGTGGTACACTTACATATGTATATACCTATCTGTCTTTTCTCTTTATTTTTAATGGCGTCCTTTTTGTGCCGTTGTGTTTTTTTTTTTATGTTTCCAATTAAAATAGAATAGCTTTGCCACTCTGCGGCCTAAGTGCGGGTCAACAACAACATACAACAGCTACAACACACTAGCCTACATTTTTACAAGGACTTGCAAGACTCATTTGCAGCCGTAAGCCGACTTCACAACTTCACATCGCTACTACTTATATTTTTGTTGGTTGTGTTGGGTATGGAATTGTTATTGCTTGCACATGAGAGAGCACAGATGCTGATGTTGTGGGACTTTTCAAGTCTGTATGGAAAGCACTTGCTGGATGACCTCTGCACTTGGCGGCTCTTTGAGGATTGCGAAATGTCCCTGAAAAACATTCATCACGCTTAGTCACCTAATTCGAATTTATTCCGCTTGTATGGTGCTACAATGAGTGCAGTATAGTTTCTCTAGAGGGATTCGCAATGTGGCGTAAACTGTGGTGTATCTGATGAATTTAAGCGGTCGACATGGACAATTATGCTTTAATGAAGCTGTGAGTTTCTGTACTTGGGGTCATATAAGTCGCACTAATATACTTTAAAGTTGTGAACTTTCTATACCACAGACATAAGCGTGGACTGTATGAATATTTCAGAATGTTGAGTGTATTCATATTTGAAGACCACATTCAAATAAGTGGCATCAATATTGCTTGACATATTTATGGTGGAATACGAATGTAGATATCGTTGTTAATCGATACTTAATGACTTTCGCCGATACTTTTGTGTTTCAAAGTTGTAAGAGAGTGAAATTTTGCGTGATATAAGAAAAAGGCGTTTTGAAAAGAGAGCAGTGGAGGCTTGCCAAGGTCAACAGGAAGTACCTATTTTCTAAATAAAAAAACATCAGCTCATTATCACTCAATTACTTCTGTCGATTGTATTGTATTGTTGACTGTTGAGCTTCCCAATAAGCAGTAGGAGATACTGTGTTCTATCAATTAATAAGTTAAAAGTTAATGCTTTAAGCCTTAATCCCGATAAGAGGATTAATATAGGCAAAACACTCCAGAAGAGTGATGGTGAAGCAAACCAAGGTATAATCTTAATTCGCTTTTTGACAAACTATTGAAAACTAGTCAATTCGTTAATTGACTCCCCGAGGGCCATCAGAAGTGTTGAGATGACAAATCATTCGAAATATATGTACATAAATGCCAAAGAACCTTTAAGGATAACAACAAAATTTTCATTCAAACAAACAATTTTTAGATTTTAACAAAAACAGATAAAAACGAAGCTCATAAGAAAAGAATATAAGAAAATGTAGGCAGGAACAGCACAAAAAGGAACGAAGCGAAACCAAAATTCAAATAAAATCAAATTGCCTCGAGAATTTTAAAATTTAGCTTTAGAATTTTTCTGCAAACCAGTTTGAATATGAAGACCTAGAGTAAAATTGAGTAAAATTGAGCATGGTTCTAAGTACTTTTCTTTGGCATTTATTTTGACATTTCACACAGTTCCCCAATATCTGACATTGATAAACTGTGTGTGCCAATTTTTATATATTTATATATTTAAGTGGCATTGGTTAGATCACTGTTGCAATGTTTACTTTTTTCATTTTTACGTTGATCTACTCTCTAAAGATAAGCTTCCATTCTTCTAGATTTCTAGCTTATTCCTGGTAATAAATAAACTGTTGACTTTTCTGGTGAAAAGGATTGAATTTATTTAGTTTTTGTGAAAATATCAAGATTAGCCTCAATATTGACCCTAAACTCAGACGATAAAGAACGTCATTTTTCATCAGCATACATACCTATAATAATAGGTAAATAGGTAATAGGTAAAACTAGTAGTGTGGATTATTATACAGAACAGAGCCATGGATTGAACCTTGGCGGACACCAACTGGACCGAAAACGAACAAATCCTTTTTAACTTCCGCTTGAAAACATCCCATAGACAAAAGACGTGGGACAATCTTTCCAAATGACTCTATTTCTTAAATATGACATACACATAAAGTGTCGATAGCATTTTCAATTTCTTGAATTCTATAAATTATTATGTCTTAAGGTAGGTGTGGAAGCGCTGGTGGCCTGGTGCCTTTGTGGAGAACGACGACATACGAATTCACGCTCCTTTAGGATCGTACGCATTCGTTTTCAAAGTGAAGACTTATGCTATTCAAATGGCTTTAAGCCACGTAACGAACACTGGTTGGATGCAGAGAAGTATCTGTATTTGCAGCGACAGCCAAGTTGTGCTTAAAGTCCTTCTCAACCCACTCACTATTTGGAAAGTGATCCAGGAATGCAAAAGTTCTCTGAATGCGTTCGGAAGATTAAATTCTTTGAGTCTCATTTGCGTTCCAGGTCATCACGGCATAACTGGAAATGAGATCGCCGATGTACTTGCAAGGCAAGGATCTTAGATTGCTTTCTCAGGACCTGAACGATCGATAGGTCTTCCAGCATCCTTAGTGAGGACTTCAATCAACGATTTGATCTGCCAAGAGCACAAACGTAGATGGCATACCTCCATTGGATGCAGACAGACCAAACGTATGCTCCCCAACGTAAACATGAAGACTGCAACATTTTTGCTCTCCCGTAGCAGAAAAGACCAAAGGTTGTTGGCGTTGGCAGCGGCCACTTCTCTTTTGCCAAGCATTTGAACTTGTTATACCACCCTCTGTGAATCTTGTGGAGAAGATGAGGACACCTCTGTGAATGCCCTGATTTTTCTCGCATGAGGTTACAGATAATCGGCGCAGACATGGTGAGAGCTGGTTACTTAGGCTCTTAATTTTGTCTGATACACTTTCTCATATTCAGAAATTTCACAATAATGTGGTATTATTTATAGCTGCATATGTATTTTGGGTATGGAAGAAACAATCCTTTGCGAAGCAGGATCAGCATCTACTAAATTTATTATGTCTGAAGCCCTTCACTCTAGATGTTAGGATATAGGTAACAAGGTTTTTCTTAACTTCCATATTTTTGCTATTCGTATAAAGAACATCATAAGACTCTATTGATGTGGGAGTCAATCTAGGTCATTTTTGTAACGCAATTCTTAAAATGTTCTTCTTTTTCGCCTTATTGGCTTTATTTTCGGTTCCAACAAGTTGGTACTGCACGGTTAGTAAATTTCGGTAGAATAAATTTTGAAAAATGTTTCAAAAGGCGACGATATATTTTGTGTATTGATGGTATTCATAACGAAAATGTATTTAAGATTATAAACTGGCATTTTGCTATAAGATTCATTCCAGGCACTGTCAGGCTAATCAGCGCATCTAAGGAGTTTACAAAAAAAAAAAACATTTAAGCAAGAAAGTGCTTGTTGAAGTATTCCCGGATTCTGAGGCACATTTCTCTCGAAATGTTGGAGTTTTCGATCGTAAGGTCTTACGTGCAAATATCATTCCGGATTTGTTGCTGGAATATTTTTAAGACGAATATAAAACCAATTCTGTAGTTACTCAAAAGACCACCTATAGTGTGGTACAAATGGATTTACTTGATCATTCGTAAACGTTTTGAGAAAATTCAACGACATTTTACTGAAATGTACTATGACAATGTACCTGGTTAATTTGTTTTTTGAATGAGGTAAAAACTTAGATGTTACAAAGTCCATCAGCCAGCAGTCAATCTTTCATGACCAAAAAGCATTTAAAGCAGCCTTCAATGTCTTGTCTCACAGTACTCGCATGTGAACATTTAGATTCATAATCATTCAATTCAATTCAATTTATTAACAATTCAAGTGTACAAATAATTATAGGGTCCACAATAGGTTCTCATAGAATACGTGCCTTGAGGTATATATCTGGAAAGAAGACAATCAATTACGGACGTAGCCTGCACAAATAAACTTCTTCCCTCATCAAGAACAAAAGAATTTTTCACGATTCTCTCCTGCTATGCAAATCCCTGCTCATCATGTTATCCATCTTCAGAACATTTCAAACTGTATTTTCTTCTATAAAAACATCAACACTTCTATCTCTTCGTGAGAGAAAATAAAAAAAAGAAACAATAATAATAAAACCTCCTAGGCCCCACACATAGATTAAGTTTCTCACTTCATGTTTTCTTTCAATTTTCCCTTGAATAAGGATTCACAACGTTTGGGCTTTAGTTTCTCGTTGTCTTTATACACACACCATCCGCAAATGAGAAACTTTAATTCTCTGATACCGCACATGGTCATGATGGAGTCTAACTTGCTCGTCCTCAGGCTCAGAAAAACAATCCAACACATTGTTGAGCAGAAGGAAAAATCTCATTTTAAAATTTAATTAATATCTATTTAAGTATCTAATCTGAGCCCGACGAAATATCCACCACCCATCTGACAACCTCCATCCACATCACAAGTTGTGTACAAGGGTTTTATCTTCGTTTGTTTTTTAACTGCCGTTGTTCTGTCCAGTTCGCTAGCCCTGTTAAAATGAAATCCTGTTTCCCATTTGCCTGCCAGAGCAATTGTTGTACACGCTCGGGTTCTTCTTCGTTTTTTTTTTTTTTTTCTTGTGCAAACGGTGCGGCACTTCGCTCGAAATCGGTTTACTACAATCTGCTCCATTTAGTATCCTTTTTCAATTACTCTTCGTAGTCGACCTGAATTAAGCACAGCGACGCAAGGCGCAAATGGTGGAGATGTTGCGCTGTCAACGCGAATCGCTTTAAAGGGGAACCCAAAAACCCTTTTTGTATTGTGGAATTACCATTCCATTGCATAAAAAAAAAAAAAAAAAAAAAAAAAAAAAAAAAAAAAAAAAAAAAAAAAAAAAAAAAAAAAAAAAAAAAAAAAAAAAACAAGAGCTTCGAAATGGGAACGCAGTAGAGAGTGTAAAAACATAAAACAAGTGGCAAAGAACAACTAGAGCAACAAATTTTACCATGCGAAAGAAGGCACTGTGCTCAAAAGTCTATTAACTTTATGACCTCCACCCCATTTGGAAGAAATGAAACGTCAACCGGAACAAGGAACTTCTTGCTTATGAAGTGGTGAAAATGTGAGAGTTTTGTTTTTCTTGTTTTCTGTGGTTTAAAAGTCTGAGTCAAGTTTTGTACTTGAGTGTAATTTGTTTTCCATTCTCTTTTTTAGAGAAAAGCAAAAAAAAAAAATTTACATTAAACTGGAAACAAATACGTTCTATCGTGTTTGTTGTTAGATTTCGAGTTTAATTCTAAGACAAGTTTTATGAATTGCATCTCATGTCATATTATATCAAACCATCAAAGAATTATGTTTAAACTCTATAGCTTAAGAGCTAAGAGTGAACTCATTTGACTCTTCCAGCCTTTTCGTAATTCGTATGTTTCATCACAAAAAATATTTTATTCAAAATTTTTTGCTCGAATTTTATCAATTTTCGTTATATGTGATATATATAAAAGCATTTTGCAAACAATTTTGTAGGAACACGTAACTGGTAGCTCATTGTAATATTCGTTATATGGGTTGTGGGAAGTGTGAAGTGGAGCTTTTCGCAGGATCTTAAAGCATCTGATACAATTGTTTCTTCACGAATGCGTCATGTCGTACTTAGCAATATCGGAAGTTTTATTTTTTAACATTAAAGGCCCGTTTCTTAATATTTGTCATAGCTCCCCTATGTTTTCCATAGCATCTTCTCTTATCAGATTCTACTTTCATTCTGTTTTGTATATGGTTTGCTTCTCACGATGTCCAGGGCCCGCCTGATATATAACAGTACGGTAGCCACGATATAGACCGATTTATGAATAACGAGAACGCACACGTGAAAATGCCAGAAAGAAAACAAAACGACCGCCGAAAGCAGTCGTAAATGACAGGAAGTTAAGTTGCAACTTAACGATAATGAACGCTTTTTGCGAGTATCGTTATTTTTATTACGGGCCCAAGATGTAGGACGAATGCTTTATAGTTATAACTTTATTCATAAATTTGCAACGAAAAGTTTTTTTGATTACTAACCAATTAATCATTTTATCATCTTAAATAAATGAACGGATTGTTAACTCTCGTTTAGTTTAATGTGGTTTCCGCTGTTTTTTTTTTTACTATTCAAAAACCAAAATCTAAAACAGCTTTCAAAATTTACAACAGCTGGTAAAGCAATGAGTTAAGAAAGAAACAAATGTTTTATACAAATAAATTATTTATTTGAATTCAATGTTAAAGATAGATACACAAACATTTAATATATATATTTATTATAATGTGTTTTAACCGCTAACACTCTAAGAAAAACACCATCAAAAAAGTTTTTATAAAGTTGATTAAAAAGAAAAGCCAAAACAAATTTTAACGAAGTTTACAATTTTGAAATGCAAAAATACGTGAATCTATGAAACAAAAACAAAAGAAAAAAAGAAAAATAATACAAAATATGTTTGTGCAATGCTTCAAAAGGCCAACTAAACGAAAATTAAGTCACAAATTTTAAGGCACAACAACGACTTGATTTTTCGTTATTCTAAAATACAATTATGTATTTGTTTATTGTAATAAGTGCGTGGTTGATTGAGCACATGTTAGTTTTTTTCTTCTTCTTATCATTTGATATACATATATAAGTTTTTATCTTTTAGTGCATAGAAGTTGTTAACTTATAAGTTTTTTTTTTTATATTGGTAATATGTATTTTTTTTTTTTTAATAAATTTTTTGTTTTTAGTTTCAGGTTTTCTAATTTAATGTTTATCATTCACTGGTGGTGCATCGTTGCTGGAGGGAAGTAGTGAAACTGTAAGTAGAAGAAAAGATAAATTAACTATCGAAGATATTGTGTGAGAAGCATAAATCATATCAAAGATCAAAGAGTCCAAATCTAAGAACAAAAGCCATTCAAATAAAAAAGTACACCCATCACCAAGATCATCGATATCGAAGCCTTTTTAGAATAGTGCGATCATAAAAATCGAATTATAAATAATTTTTTGTTTCAATTTTGGTTGATAAATTAAAGAGTAAGAAAAAGAAGAAAAAATAGCTCCCAGTTGTGGATGGGTTTGTTGAATAAGTGTTTTCAGTACCTTACTTACTTTTCCTAAGGTTTTAACTTTTTTTTTTGAGTCGATAAGCGTTTTTTATATCGAAATTAAAGCTTCGAGCCTCCGCGAAGAGAATTGAGTTCTTTATTTACGCGAAAAACGATGCTGGAATAGAGATTTTTAGTTTATACTAGCTTATTGCTTTTTTTAAAGAATTTTTAAAGTTCTTTTTAAAAATTTGTATATGAGAGTGAGAGAAACAGACACATTTACTAGTTCTACGTAGAAAAGGGTTAAGTCGGAAATAAAATTAAAAAAAAATAATAAAAAAAAATAAAATTAAAATAAAAAAAATTGAATTGATTGAAATTTTTAGCAAGAAAGGCAATTTTGTAACGAACCAAAACAATTCAGTTACGATTGAAGTTTAGTCAAAATAAACGATTACGAAAGTTTCAATTCGATTAAAGCAGTTTAGTCCCGTGTAAGAAAATTTGGTTGGCGTGAAGTTGTTGTTTTGGGGACAGGATTGTGAAAGCATTGTCGTGATTACACCAAATTTGTAGCAATTGCCATAGATCTGTCAAGGCCACCACAACTTAATCGCAATTGCGACAGGGCTCCAGTTGTCTCCATTTTACTACAAATTTTAAACCAATGATAGCAGTTCTGTGACGCTAAGTACGAAATTTCTGATGAACTTAGAAGAATTCTACTTCGAATATGATGACTTTGTCGTGCTGACAATTCTTTCGCGACTACCAAAATTTCATAGATTTTCTGATGCAATTATAATGCTGTCGCGATTACAACAACGTCGCACTTCAGAAAGTTCTATCATCTATCTGATAAGTATTTAGCCTCTCCGCCCAATAGCGCCAATATTGCAAGAGAAACTTATTGTAGTGTAGTACATTTTCGTAGAAGGCTACTGTCGAGAAATTTCAGCCAAATCGAACTCGTAGTTTTGTTTTAACCGCGTTCGGAAGCAAAAGTATCAGCAGATTTTAGAAAAATGAGAAAAGAGTCTTGTTTTTGGAAGGGAAATCACGCAGCAAAATCAAAGAGCGGTTGAATGTTGTGTACGGTGACTCTTCTGCTTCGATGGCGACCGTCAAAAATTGGTTCAACGTGTTTCAACGTGGTCGCACGTCGGTTTTTTGATGAGCCACGCCCAGGTGCCCCGAAAACGCCTACCACGGAGAACAATGTGACAAAAATCCACGATCTCGTATTGGCAGATCGCCGATTGAAGGTGCGCAAGATAGCTAAGACAGTAGGCATCTCGAAAGACCGCGTGGGTCATATCCTGCATGAAATTTTGGGCATAAGAAAGCTGTCGGCGCGATGGGTGCCGCGTTTGCTCACTCCGGACAACAAACGCAACGGTGTGACCACTTCAGAGCCGTGTTTGACGCTGCTTAAGCGCAATCCGAAGGAATTTCATCCACTGGTATACACCAAAGACCAAGGAACAGTCGAAAAATTGGACTTTACCCGGCGTGCTCCGAAGAAGGCGAAAACTGTCCAAATGGGCCGAAAAGCCACCGTTTTCTGGGATTTACAAGGTGTGATCTACATCGACTACCTGAAGAAGGGTAAAACGATCACAGGACAGCACTATGCCGAATTATTGGGACAATTGGACGCCGAATTGCAGAAAAAACGGCCACATTTAACGAAAAAAAAGTGATTTCCACCACAGCAACGCACCGGTTCACACGTCCATCATCGCCGCGGTTAAATTGGTCTAGTTGGGCTATGAACTATTGCCCCATCCACCGTATTATCCAGATTTGGCCCCGTGCGACTTCTTTTCATTTCCAAACTTGAAAAAATCACTTGGGCAGAAATTTGAAATTTGAATGAAGAGGTCACCACCGCCACCGAGGCCTACTCTGCGGAACTCAAAAGAGAACGTATTTTTAAGATGGGTTAAAGAAGAGGAGCATCGCTGGGTCAAGTGTATCGAACTAAAAGGAGACTATGTTGAAAAATAAATCAACACTTTTCCAAAATTTTGGTTTTTCTTTTGCCCTCGTATTATAGAAGTTCCGTCAAGATTACGACAGTTTCGTTTACGAAAATTGTTAAGCCATGAAATTGTGGATATTGCGACTGAGTTGTGAAACTGGTGTCGTGATTGAATTGTTGCGAATGCCACAAATCTCGTACGGTTACCACACTTTCTTCAAATTTACGAACACTCAGTCGTGATAACAGCACATACTTTTCGAGTTTGCGAAAACTCAGTCTTGATAGGGCAACACTGTCAATATTACAACAATTTAGGAACGATAACGACTTCTTCTTCTACTGGTTGAAAAAGTTCTGGGAAGAATGGAGATAAGCAACAGCAGGCTCAAACTCTTAAAGTTTCCTTTTTGAACTTTTCTAAAATTTTAGTCGCGGATATCGGATATCGCGTTTCGCGAGGAGTTGGCAAGTCTTCCGTAATAGTAATTTCATTGCCCATGCAAATCGCTTTTTAGATAAGCCGTTCCGAATCGGCAGAAAATTGTAGGTCCCCTCTATTCCCACACAAGGCATAGTTGAGAGATATGCGCTAGGCCCTGGGACACCTTGCCCTTTTGCCACCCTATTTTTTTAAAACTCTGGCACAAACCATACTGTGACGAAACAAATTTTCAAACAAGA
This sequence comes from Melanostoma mellinum, assembly GCA_914767635.1. Lineage (NCBI taxonomy): Eukaryota > Metazoa > Arthropoda > Insecta > Diptera > Syrphidae > Melanostoma > Melanostoma mellinum. Next base: position 221,390,873 of record OU612059.1, on the reverse strand, counting down.
CACTTCCCTTCAACCTCAAATCCACCTCCTCTCCTTTCAACCCCAAACTCTCCTCCTCTTTTGTCAATAACTATTTTTAACAACTATGGCTCATATAAGTTCCAATGCAGTTCATTCGTGTGACCGCATCACTCAAGGCTTCACCCTCCTAAGTTGACATTATTTGCAACCGAAATCAAATTCCTTCTGAAAGACACACAAAGCGCTCTGCTTCAACACAAAATAAATCAAAGTTTCTAACGAAGTGCTTGTTTTAAAAGCTGTCATATTTATCGACTTCATTTAAACTTGGCGAAGAAGTCAATACAAAAAAAGGAGAAGAGAAAAAATAAGCTTCTTGTCTTTGTGAATGGTTGGTTGCCTTTTGGTTCTGTCTTTTCAAAAGCACCATCATTTTTCAAATAGCCCGACAGGGAATCATTTCAAACGCAAGGAATAAATAAAGCAATAACTCAAAGGATAGACCGAGAAACTTCAAGCAGCGGCCACTGACCGTTTTCAATTTCATTTTGCTTCTTCAACAAATAAATCACTCTCCGAGTATTGAGTTTTTCATTCTTTTCTTTTAAATGAACATCGAGACGATCTAACAAATACAAAAAAAGAAAGTGTCCAGTGGCAGATTAAAACTGAGTTGTCCCTCGGGTTGCTTCTGCGAACAAATTTGGTTTCCAATTTCCAGAAGAGGCCACCAAACAAATTATTTTCATTCCTTTTAAAGATTTGTTTTTGCCTTGCAGTAGCTTTTCAATTTAAAGGAGTCTTTGTGAGGGAGTCTGCCTTCTGTTGCCATAAAAGAGCAAACCAACAAAGATACGTCTGTCTGTTACATATGTGTATACGAAACTCTTCTTTCCATTTGCTGGATTTCTAGGATTGGTTCTAATTCGTTATCGAAGTTTGTCTTGGTATCGATAAGTCCATGGACATGAAGTGTTGTCTGTTTCTAGTGAAGTTGTGCATTCTGAGGGTAGGTATTGATGTTGGATTCGACAAAATCTGAGCAAGTAATCACAAGTAACTGGGTTGTAGTTACTTGCTTATCTTTGCCTCTACACTGTAGTAGTGTTAATTCGAATGCAAGCCTTCGGTCAGTGTCCTCGAAAATGATAGCTTGTCCCAATGAGCCTTTAATTTTGGTCCTGTCCTTCGAAATGATCATGTTGATTAAAATCTGGATGATGAAACATTTCGGAATCACAATATGTGTTCTTAAGCAAATCCCAAGATTACACTACACAAAGCCAAAGCAAATGGGAAACCCGGAAAACCCAAAACTTCACTGTAGGTACAGATGAAGTAAAGTCGAAACGACAACGATGATTCTCTTATTGACCACTTATTTCTTTGTATTTTCCTCAAACATTGAAAGCCGAAGCTGTTGAGGGATGAATTTTCACAGAATGTTCTTTTCTTTGTGGTATTTTTTGTGGCCTGAACTTTCCGATTGAGCGTTTGGTAGTCAATAGAAGAGATTCATAAAAGTCCCACTACAGAGTTCTGTCACTGTGTAAGGTTGGATGGGTGGACTGCCACTGTTATGTGAAAATGGCTGGACAGCCAGCATTATTCCTTTTCTTTAACCAACCATTCGGCTTTTTCTTGTTAATTTTAATTAAAACTTTTCCCCAGATATCTTCTATTTGGTACAAAGTCCCTTTAGGACGTTTTGTAGGGTTGAATTGATATAAATGGATGGACAAAAATGGAAGTTAATTTATGAGATGAGAATCTGATACTATGTGGATATGACATATTTTCTTTTACTCTCATCCAATAACATTATCATTCCAATAAATAAAATGAGCAAAACTTTTATGGATGATTATGAAGTTGGGCCAAGAATTCTGGGGTCCAAGGGATTTCTTTGAAGAAATAGTTTGAATATTGAGGAGCAAAGAATCGTAATTCCGATAAGCATTTTGTGGTTGAAGTAAAACTATTTGTTGAGAATGTCTTTGTTATATAAAGTGTCCACCTCTAGTGGAGGGAGAGAATAGTTTGTCATGTAATAAGGGCCGAACTTTTGGTATTCGATGCTATTTTAGGTTAGTCAAAGTATTTTGTCTTTCGGAGATTCACATTCTAGAAACTTCAATTCGTCGGAATGTGGTGTAAGTCGGAGAGATACAAATTTTTAATTAAAATGCTCAGAAGTTAAATGCTGGTCAAAGTTTGTTGGGAAATTACATGAATGTACATCTGTAGCAAAAGAGGACGTTAGACTACAGAAGAAGTCAGTAGCATAAATTTAGACAAAAATTGTCTGAAGATGTTTTGAAGAACAAGGAACCTACTCGTATCAAAGAGAGAACCTTGTGGGACAGCATTCACTCGTCCACTTTGAAGAGTCTTCTCAAGGTGGTTTAGTTTGTTTATCGCTTTTTACACTCGCATGCAGCATGCTATGGTGATCCCACTTTCTTTTTTAACAAATAAGCTTTCATCCGACTGTTTAAGCTCAGGGCTTTACACCATCCACCAGTACTGGGATGAATGAGTGGCTTGTACAGTCTTATCAAAAGTTGATAAAAATCAATTAACAAGCTTTAATCTAAGTCTGATATACACTTCAAAGGTTCTGTACAATTGTGTACATAGTTGCAGAATTGCAAAAAACTAGATTCTCACGACTTTTTATGCAAAGTTACAAAAATACAACTCACTGCAGTTCCATGCTGCTTCCAATATAGCTCACTTTATTCCCAGTCACACGACGTTGGAAACAAGTGATGCTTCCAATTACTATAGCTGACTAAACTGCCAGATGCAGAGTTATCAAAAAATTCGTATATAAATTCAAGTAAAATAAATGTTCTCTTGAGTTCGACAACAACTGAATGTAAACACTGATCTTTTATTTTGGTTCTACTTTATGCTATTGCTATCCCCCTTCAGTGGTAAGGTGGTATTAGTACAAAGTTTAACAGGAGGTGCCAAAAGTTTCAGAAGTAAAAATTTCCGTGAAAGAGCATTTCACTATTTTTTTTGGAATGCAAGAGCTCTCTGAATGCGGTCGGAAGATTAAATTCATGGAGTCTCATTTGGATTCCGGGCCATCACGGCATAACTGGAAATGAGATCGCCGATGAACTTGCTAGGCAGGGATCTCAGACAGCTTTTTCAGAACCTGAGCCTTCGCTAGGTCTGCCAGCGTCCTCCGTGAGAGTTTCAATCAACGATTGGATCTGTGAAGAGCACAACCGTAGATGGCATGCCTCCATCGGATGCAGACAGACCAAACGTATGCTACCCAAAGTAAATAAGGAGACTGCAACAACATTTTTGCTAGCTCGTAGCAGAAAAGACTGTAGAAAGCTTTTTGACGTTGCCAACGGGCACTTCTCTTTTGCCAAGCATTTAAATGTGTTAGGCTTAAGTGATACCACACTCTGTGAATCTTGTGGAGAAGATGAGGACACCGCAGAGCACTTCCTCTGTGAATGTCCTGCTTTTTCTAGCATTAGGTTACAGATACTCGGCGCAGACATAATGAGAGCTGGTAACTTAGGCTCCTTAGCATGGCAGCGTCTTTTGGGTGGTATCCGTGGAGTAATGGTTAGCATGTCCACCTGCTAACCCAGAGGTTCGAGGTTCAAATCCGAGCAGAGGCAAAATGCAAAAATGTTTTTCCACGGGTATCGCCTTTCACGAGGAATTGGCAAGTCCTCCGTTAGTAAATTCATTGCCATAAAAAGCGCATTCTCAATTAGCCGTTCGAAACCGGCGAAAAATTGTAGGTCGCCTCCATTCCCTCACAAGGCATGGTTGTGAGAAACGCGCTAGGCCCAGGGGCTCCTCGCTCTGTTGCGCCACCCTATTTATTTATTTATTCTTTTGGCTTTTCTCCGAACATCTGGAAAGCTATAACAAATAGAAGGTTGCTAACTGGTAGTACAATGGACCGGTATTTAGGTCTGAGTGCAACAGCTGGTATTTTAAAAACCTCGAACAGAAAAAAAATGGCACTATTTAGTTGTTTCTTGTTTACATAAATTACGTGTAAAGCAATCAACAGCCACGGAGTTGCAAGATTTGATTTGTTGAAATCTTTACATTAAACCGTCTAAACAGGGCCAATTGGGTTTAACGCAAACTTACCCCCTGTGTCTATACCAACGAAGCCCAGTTCCACTCATAAAAGTTTTGGTTTTAATTCAAGCCAATAGCAATATTTCGCTTTTTATCAAAAAGTTGTCCTTATTGGAAAACCTTATAGAATGGTAGAACCCATTGGCGTGATAGTTAGTAGTGATGTGTCAACTCGGTTTCATAAACCGAGTCAAACCGAGTTGAGCCCAAACCGAGTTGAATCGGTTTACATTTTTTCGAACCGAGTTGGCAAACCGAAGAAAAAACCGAACCGTCAACCAAATAATTAAAATGAAATTAATGCAAGCAGACCCAGTTCACTTGAACATAATCAAAACTAAAATTAATTCCTAACTCGAGTTGCAGTATGTATCCAAAACATTCAAACCGTCTACCTATCAACAGACGACAATGAAAAAACCGAACCGCAGTCCAACTCGGTTTTACTTGACTCGGGATAAATTAATAGGAATTAAATTTCTGTAAAATATCCCGAGTCAAGTCGGTTCGGTTCTTTCCTGTGTGATTAATTAGTAAGAACGCTTATTGCTTTTGGTTTTTTTTTATAAATTCATTTTGACTAAATCCGTTTATTTTGATTGAAAAATTTGTTTATTTCTATTTTTCAAAAGATAGTAAGGAAAAAGCGCTAATATTATTTTTGTAAACCGAGTTACAACTCGGGTTAATCAAAATCCAACTCGGGTTAACCCGGTTTGTAAATTTTACGGTTTGGCGCATTACTAATAGTTAGCGATTCTCCTTGCGACGTGGGAGGTTCGATCTTCGAATCCCAGTAACATCAAGGAAAAAATATTTCTTGCAAATGTTGGAGGCTTTTCCAAGTTTTTAAGCACGTTTTTCTGTTCCTTGATTTTGGATGACAGTCGTCCTTAAAGTCAAGTGCCTGACCTCAACAGTGTGTACATTTGCCGACTTAGGTTTTGACTTTAGCCTTATCCAAAAGAAAACAAGTACAATCTTTTCGACCGGTACAACCCTACGCAACAACTTCCAATCAAGAGAACTCAAAGCAAAAATAAATCACTAATTCCGCCACTGAAAAAAAAGTTTGCAAGACATCAAAGCCTCAAAAACTGTGAGGATTTTCAAATCGCTACAATAATCGATATTCTTTTTCATCATAACAACTCACGCTATTTAAATCAGGGATATGCTTCCAGCGAGTATAAGGACATTTTAATCAGACATCCTGTTCTCAAAACAAAAAATAAAAGGGATAGAAATAGAATGAGTAGTAAGTAGTTGTATTCTTTAACATACAAAAAACTGTTTGACAGAAAAATAAAGGATATTATCAAATTTTTTGTTTTGCACTAAGCAAAAATTCAAAAACTCTCAAACAATATCGGCACAAGGATCAGACAGTAGGGTTAACTCGGACTGTTATTTCAGGAAAAACAATTTGACCGTCAGATTGAAAGAAACAAAGTGGAAGAGCTTCTTCACTGTTAACATCTTCAAGTACAAGCACTTCCATCTTCCTGGAAAATGTTTATCCCTGTAAAGTAATTTCAAAAATGATAAACAAAGCAAACTCTGTGCTCTTTGTGCATTTAACTGAATTTTCGGCAAGCTAAGCAAAAAAAAAAAAAAAAACAACAAAGTCTATCTTTACTTTCAATGCTGTGTGTTTTGCTACTGCTCCACTATCCATGTAAAGAGAAACAAGAAACAAAAAGCAAGTGCTTCCTCAGCTACTGGGTGCCCGAGCTCTAAGACTCTTATAGGATTCTACATAAAGAGACTGTTACTTCGAACTGAAGCCTCTTCTTATACCCTTCAAGTACGTTTTCCCGGAAACGATGTACAAACTCGAAACAATTACCCCAATCACCAAATCCTCATACCCAGAATTTCTACTTGAATAATACGGTCTTCATGTGTAGTGATTAACAAATGGGAAAGCTCAGATAATTTCAATCACCCTCAAGACATTCATTACTTCTATATAACATAAACCAAACAAACCTTAAGGATCAAATAAGCACAACGGCGGGATGCTGTTTAATGGACTAGAATAAAAAGTACACAAAAAAAAAAAAATGAAAAACCACCACTGGCATTGGTACCTATGCTACAATACACTTGAGTTTTGATCTCCCAAAGAACTTAACCACCCACATGCATATCCACATATTACACAAAAAAGACCGCAATATGGAGAGGGACACCATCCAATGCCAGGAGAGTCAGGACAGGGATGAGAAATTTTATTCTAAGCTCTGAGTATATATTCTTTATTCGCTTGACGTTTTCCTTGAGATATAATCCATTATATTTTTATTCCCTCATTTTCACTCATTTTACTTTCTTTTCTGTGTGTTCTTACGTTGTTCTCGTCCAAGTTAAAGCGTGTCGTCGCCGTCGTCGTCGTCGTCGTGTAGTTCACGATGAAAAGTAGGTAAGGATGTTGTTTTTCTTTTCTTTTCTTATTTTGGCAGACGAGCAAAAGAAATTGGTGTGGGGGCAGGAGGAGGGGAAATTTATAGCATTTTCACACCGAGCAACGACGTCATGAAATAAGACGCGATTATGTTAATTCATTTGAAAATGTACTTTTATGGTGTGTAAATGGGTTCCTTCACTAGTGTTCTTGATGTGTTCCACTCCACCTTTTGTATTTTGCCACGGTTCGAGAGAGAAGCTGCGGAACGAGGACTATGAATGATTAAAACTCCACGTGTATTTTATTCGGGTAGCGATATTATTGCTTTTTTCTTGCACAATGTCTTCAAAAAGATGGCAATTTATTTCACAAGACTTATCACAGTAGCAGAAGAATGTTTTGCTTGTTTTTTTTTTTTTTGTGTTTGTTTTGGAAAGAGCCATAATGATACGTCCAGACAAGACAAAGAGAGATGGTGCTGGATGGTAACCACAGAAGCTTGTCTAAATGCTTGAAAGGCAACATAAATCTACTGTTTTCTGTTTTATTTGCTTTCCCTGCGAGAAGAAGTACCTTTTTTCCTTATAGCGCATAACTAGAACAAAGTTCAAAGTGAATAAGAGGCCAGAATGTCAAGGCAGTGTTTTTCACACTTGGTTGGTTTTTATTTGATAAAATTATTTGTATACTTTCCGACAGTATGGCTTAAATGAGGCGTTTGAGTTGTGTGGTATGCAAGAGAAGTAGGTGGTGATAGTAGTTTCAATACTTCTTGTACGGCCTCTTTTGGAAGGGCTTCTTTACGTTGGCATAGGGCACCATATACTTTTCTATCTGAAATAGTCCAACTAATAGCCATTTTGATATCTCATAGAGCTTCGGTAGATTAGATCATTGGTATGAATAGAGCTTTTCGAATATTCTAAGCCACTTGCTTTCAATGCATACTACCTTCGCTGTCGTAACAGAATCACTTCTGTTTTTAATTATAAAGCTAATTCAATTCAACCTAGGCCTTTGCATAAAAGCTTCAACGTATTTTTGACCGGATGCCAAGTGCATTTCATGTTAGATGATGTATTATTAGCAGATATAACTCCAAATCCATAGACCAGTCAAAATTAATCTGCAGACATTGTTTTCCATTCTACATCCAATTCGGTTACCACTTTTTACCTTCAATGCACTGGCTAAGAAACTAATTGTTATGGTTCTTAATGAGGCTAGCCACCAGTCAACTACATATCTCTAAAACAAGTCTGCTTCGTGGTGAGTTGTCACTCCAAATTGCTGTAGATTTCCTTCCACTTGAATGCGCTACATAAAACGAGGGTTCCTTTTTTCGAGTTCCCTTAAGTGTGATTTAGAAAACTCCATCCGCTGCATGCTTCGGTAAGTTTTTTTTTATCTCACAGACTTAAGCCTTAAGCGGTACTCAGTTCTGTTAGAAGGTATATCTTATCTCACGAGCCCCGAATTCGATCAATCGAAATGATCCTGATTTTTGATTTTCTTTTAAGCTAACCCAATTTACTTTTCTTTCTATAGTTTTGTGGTCTTTTGATGACTCGCAATGTTTTATGAGAAACGAGAGTATTCTTAACTATTAAGGTTCATCACTAACCACAGACAGTTCTAGTGGTTCTAGTTCGTCTATCGTCTGTTAAGTGCACTTTGCAAAGATTTGGACTCGTCGTTTGTTACTTGGACAACAGAAATGCCAATACTTCGCAATTTCAAAATAGTCTTTTGACGATGTAACATATTCCAGGAGTCCCCAAAAGTTAAAGTGGAAGGTTTTAAGGCTTATTTTAATTTATTTTCTTGTTCCACTCTCTACATCAACGTTTGTGATTTCTTTTTTGAGTTTACCTTGAATAACCAAAGAAAGGATTGTGGATGATAAATACAAGAACTTTAAGCTCTTTGAAACGGCTCTTCTCAAGCGTTTGTCTTTAATGGAGAGTTTTAATTAATATGTATAAATTAATCAATTGGGTTCTCAAAATTATTAAGTTTTTAAACAGAGACATTAGTTAATGCGTCCATTACCGGTTGCAGTAACATTTCGTTTTTCGTTACAAAGATGTTTATATTCCTTGACCCCGGAAAGATGTTTATATTCCTTGACTCCTAGTGGTACCCGTGGCTTGAAGTTTAGCATGTTTGCCCATTATGCGGGAGGTTCGTGGTTGGGGTATTCCTGCTTCGTGAAGAATTGTCAAGTCCTCTGATGGTAAATTGATTGCCATGATCGCTTTCCCGATTAGCCGTTCGGAATCGGTAGAAGATTACTTACTTACGAAAATTACGAAGTCCTGTACTACCTCGAAGTTATGTCTGTCTATTGTGTTTTTGTTTTGTCCAATTCGTCGACTTTCTTTGTCCTTGTTTGATGACAGCATATACTTTGTTTTGCCCTCATTAACCATCAAACCCATTTTTGCCACTTCTGTTTCAACACTCGAAAAAGCACCTATGACATCACGCTTATTTCTTCCCATTACGTCAATATCGTCTGCATAGGTGAAAGATTGTTCCTCTAGTGTTGGCGTTTGAGTTTCTTACAATCTGTTCAAGTATGATGTTGTAGAAATCGCATGACAGTTTGTCGCCTTGCCTAAAACCTTTTTCGACATCAAAGGTCTCGGTGAGTTCTTTACCGACCTTGACGGAGCAGTGTGAATTCTCCAAAGTCATCCTGCATAGTCGTACGAGTTTTGCAGGGATGCCGAAACTAGACATGGCTCTGTACAGCTCGTCTCTGTAAATACTGTCATACGCGGCCTTGAAATCGATGAAAAGATGGTGTTTATCGATATTATATTCTCGGGTTTTTCCAAGATATGCCATAATGTGAAAATTTGGTCTATTGTGGACTTCTCTGATCTAAAACCACATTGATAAGGACCTAACAAGTTGTTGACGTAGGGTTTCAGACGTTCACATATTACAGCAGAAAAGATCTTATAAGGCGACGTTAAGGAGTCTTATCCCTCTATAACTGGCGCAATTGTGAGGGTCTCCTTTCTTTAGGATCGGGCATACGATGCTGAAGTTCCATTCATCGGGCATGCTTTCTCCCGACCATATCATGCAGATCAGCTGGTGCATGCTCCTTTCCAACTGGTCTCCAGCTGCCTTGAAGAGTTCGGCATCAAGGCCATCTGCACCTGCAGTCTTATTTGATTTAAGTTTGCATATGGCAAGCTTAACTTCTTCTAGGTCGGGAGGACGGCATTCTTGATCATCGTCCAAGCAGAATAGAGCAATCTGCCTCACAGCGGAATTTGTGTCCTTATCGTTTAGCAGTCTGCAGAAGTGATTTTTCCATATCCTCAGTAGCGACTGTGACTCTACAATTATGTTTCCCTGCTGGTCTTTACAGGCTTGAGTTCGGGGTTTGCCACCCTGGCAGGATCTTTTTACCTTTTGGTAAAACTTCCGAATCTCGTTTCCGTCATGGCACCTCTCTATTTCCTCAAACGAGCGCGAGCGAAATTCGATAGAAGATTGGGGACCTAAAATTCCACTCCATTCCCTCACAAGGCATATGGTTGTGAGAAATGCGCTAGGTCCCTGGGCACCCCGCTCTATTGTATTCCTGGAGAAATATATTCCAAGCCTTTCTAAGCTACATGTTCCACTAGACTATTTTGCTAATTTCATACATCATCGGAACCAATCAAAGTAATTTTTTAACGAGTATGCTGCATGTGTAACCCCATTCGTCGTACATGGTAAACCCCATCTTTTTCCATAGTCAACAGTAACTGCCAAGATCCAATATTTTGTCTGTCAGAAGTCTGGGAAAAATAAAACATTTTAATATGTTTCCAGTCATAAAACACAATATATACTCATGAAAGCTCACTCTTCGATATGAACTGTCCCCATAATGCTTGACTAAGCATCCACGTTTTGAACTCATTCACCAAACCCCACATCTGTGCCTTTTAATACTAAACCTTTATAAGGGTTTCGTTCCATCAAAATAACCAAAGTACGCCAAATGCAAATGCTATTAAAATATATCAACAAAGTTCCTCTAAGCCCTCCCAAAACATTTTAACCCCTTTATTGGTGCCTAATGCTGCTGACCTACCAATAAAGGCCAAACCACCATCCGCTGAGAGCATAATTCTTTAAAAATTTTACACAATTATGTTGATCATTTAATCTTCTCAAATCGAATAACAAGATTTAGAAAATAATCTGAGCCACCCTCTGGCTGGATGTTAATTATTCCATTAATGCAAATCCCTGTGCGCCACAATTAAGCCAATTATAGCCGTTTATGCTGTTTTTTGCTAGGCGAAAGTCAACCAAAGAACAGCGGACAATAATATCCTGTGACTTGGGTTAAGAGCCCGTTATTTTTCTCTTCCTTATTTCCTTGGATGTTGTTGGTTGCTCATAGCCTAGGTTAGCCAAAAAAAAAATACTAGAGTATGCAAATATTACCACAAATCCCACCACAAGCACGGCAACCAAAAATCCGCTCCCAGGCCCCCTTTTAATACACAATCTACGCGCAAAAAGTGATTTATGTCTAAAACCAACCGAAAATGGAGTGCAACCAGAACGGTTGAAGCACAAAGCAAACATTTTTATTTTTTTATTTTCTATCTCTCTGTGCTTCCTGCAGTTCGGTGTCGGTTCTTTGCTCTTCTGGACACGCAGAAATATTAAATTGCTGATGTGGAAAATTTTCAAACGCACTTACCAATTATGATAATTAACAGGACGACTCCGATTACTCCCATAATAATCATCATCTTGACGTTGGCCCACCACTGTTTTCGTTTTAGCTTGCCAGCTTGTTGCTCAAATTGTGTTGCACCTTGTTCGAGGGCGTCCGCCCTCTCACCCAACTCAGAAAGCTTTTGATCTCGTTCTAGGACTTTTTCAACGTTCACTCGCATAATGTCAACGACCTCGTCCACTTTGTCCTTGGTCTGTTGCAGGCGTTTTTGAGCCAAATTTGCCTGATTGCTGCTCGATGGCGGTGGAGGAAGATGAGGAAAACTGTTTTAATTATTTACAAATTGACACAGAAAAAAAAAATTTAAGCAATGAAAATGAAATATACAAAAAGTTTGAGGCGAAATTCATGGAAGGTGGCCAAAAAACAGTTCAGTAAGATAAATTCATATGAAAAGAGCTCTTGAATCTTTAAGTTTATTCGTGTCTTCTTGGGTATGTGAGCTATGCCTCGCAGCCAGACAAGCTCGTGTTGGAATTTTCCAGTCTAGGTTGAATAATTGTAAATAATGACGTATCCAGTCAAGCCTCACAACAACAAGATCAGAATTAACAAAACTAATTAGATAACAGTTATAGTTGAAGTCAAGTCGAAAACATTTTTCAATTTCTACAAATGCAATTCCAAAATTCCCTTCGAACAAGAACAAAAACAACCCCTTTGGATGTACTGTCAACAGTTCATCCTTCCTTGTAATTCAAAATGGAATATGTACATATCTCCAAAGAATCTCATCTATCAACAGGAAGAAATCCAGACATCTTTGTTAATTGCATTTGCAACAGAGATATACTGTTGCTTTTCACAACGATGCAGAACAACACATAGAACCACAGCAAAAACTCTATCTTATTCTTCAAGTTAAGCTTAACACACAGACTGCAAGTGCAGTGTATTCGATTATTTAGGACATAGTGTAAACCGAAGTAATGTTATGCTTCAGTTGAAATGCTCACATCTATTGTGCTGTGACATGTCGGTATTCCTTAATGTCAACCTGCCTGACTCGAGATGTACGTGAGACTTAATACGAAGTGCAAACACAAATGTATGAAATGTGTTTCTTCTTCCTGATGTAGTCTCTTGTACTGCAGCTCCTGTCAAGCATAGCGTATGCGTGTAATGAGAAGTCAAATGGTATTTGTTTTCAAGTTTTGGTAGGCTAAATAGAACATACTAAGAGAATATAGTGTTTCGGTCTCTACTTTGAAATTGGTTTTTGTTTTTGAATTCATCAATTAGTATCATGAGACAGACGAGAGTGATGATGAAATGAAATCTTTTAGACAGAAAATAACAAATTTGGAATTTAATAGAAAATTAAATGACATGTGACGAAGGAATTGAATTTCCTTGCTGTTGAGAGCTTCTAAGCATTCAAACGAAAATATCTTTTTGAAAAAACCTAATGTTACCAGTTTATTGAAGCAGCAAAAGCAAAGTTGGCTTATTCTAGCTTGTAATTCTGCAGACATCGACAATATCAAATTGAAAATTTTCCCACGGAGACAACAGGCTTTAGTAAATAGGTTTCTCTGACTGGATTCGCTAACCACAAAGCATATCAATTGGTATAGGCAGTCGAAAGGAACTCATTAGACAAGAGTGGAGCTTTATTTTATCTGTCAACGAAAATGGCACTGGATTGGCACACATTGAGCAAATCCAAAAGACAGTACAGTGGTGGTCCAGTACAAATGCCGATATAACGAATGATTGATATTACGAACACTTTTTTTCAAGTCAATTAGGTATTCTATACAGGGTGTCCCGTAATTCGTTTTACATACTTTGGGATATGATTCTTGGTCATATTCTAAGAAAAAAATTGTTCTACAGTAAAGTCCGTTTCTCAAGTTTGACATCACTTTTTGACAATTTAAAAAAAGTCTAACTTTGGTGTACCCTAACCTGTGTTAAATTCGATATCTCTGTCAATACAGATGATAGAGAACTTATCTTAGACTTAATTTTTTGTAGAAATAACAATCTTTAAGACTATATTTAAGTTGAGATTTCATAGGTTAAGGGTTGCCAGATTTTCAATTTTAAGTGGTGTCCAAATTTTCTTCCCCAAACAAAGTTTTGACTTTGAGGTAATTTTTTCGCAGAAAATACCTGATAAACATAGAGTTTCTTTATTTTTTACAGATGAACAAAACAATAATAAAAAAAAAAACTTAGTAATAAGTGCACTCAAAAACCCATACATTTTATGATACTTGAAAAAAACTAAAACAGGTAAAAATTCTAATGTTGTCTTTTTTACGGTTTTTTATTGCAACAACTTGCAAAGGGGGCAGTTTTCCAAGAATTGATTGTTTTAAGACAATTTTTATGACTTTGCACTGATGAAATGGGTTGAAAGTGTATTTGACCTGCTACCAAAACACTAATTGACTTACCTCTTCTCAGGGAAATTTTTGGGGCATGAATGTTCAATGGGTCGTATAAAAGGATAAGAAAACAAATTTGTTCATCAGTTTATCAAAACAAGTCACGATTGCAGTTTGACCAGAGAATTTTTTGAAATGCCTTCATTTACGAAAGAAGAATACGCAGACATTTTATTCGTATACGGGTTTTGCAATGGAAATTCAAGAAGAACACAACGAAGATACCAGGAACTTTATCACAACAGACGACTTCCTTGTTTTTGGAAATACCTTTCGGAGGCTTCGAGAAACTGGATCAGTATTAACTGAAAGACCTAACGCAGGAGCTGGACTCATAAGAAGAGTTTCGGTTGATGAAAGAATACTGGCAGCTGTTGAAATCGATCCTTCCACTAGCATAAGACGCTTGGCTCTACAGTATAATGTTTCCAGACAAAGAATCTCCAGAATACTGCATGGCGAAAATATGCATCCATATCACCATACACCTGAACAGGAACTACTTCCGAATTATTTTGTAATGAGAATCGAATTTTGTAACTGGTTGCTAGAGATAAGCTTGGATGACAACCACTTTATAAACAGAATTCTTTGGACAGACGAATCCCAGTTCACAAGAGATGGTATAACCAATTTCCAAAACCTCCATACATGGACTTCAAGCAATCCGCATTCAAGAAGGCAAAGATCTGTTCAGCGCAGATTTTGTGTCAATATGTGGGCAGGTGTAATTGGTAATAGATTAATCGGACCTTTCAAATTACCACCCCGACTTAATTCTACAAATTACCTGGAGTTTTTACAAAATGATCTACCAGGCCTATTGGAGGATGTTCCACTGCATCAGCGAGTTTCATCATATTTCCAACAAGATGGTGCTCCCGCCCACTATGGTAGTGAAGTTAAGGATTGGCTGGATGAAAAATACGGTGGTAGATGGATAGGCAGAAATGGACCAATTCACTGGCCTGCAAGATCTCCCGATCTCACTGTACTGGATTTTTTTATATGGGGACGAATGAAAGAAATTGTTTACTCTTCTGAAATAACAACTTTAACCGAATTAGAACAACGTATTTCCGAAGGATCACTACAAGTAAGACAAGAGCTATCGAGAGCAAACATCCACAATGAAATCCAAAAACGGGCTCTGGCATGCGTTCAAAACGAAGGAGGGCACTTTGAGCACTTCTTATAATTGTATATGTATAAAATACATAAGAAACTACTAAAAGTTCTTGGAAAACTGCTCCCTTTGCAAATTGTTGCAATAAAAAACCGTGAAAAAGACAACATTAAAATTTTTACCTGTTTTAGTTTTTTCCAAGTATCTTAGAAAGGAAGGGGTTTTGAATGCACTTATTACTAAGTTTTTTTTTATATTGTTTTGTTCATCTGTAAAAAATAAAGAAACTCTATGTTTATCAGGTATTTTCTGCGAAAAAATGACCTCAAAGTCAAAACTTTGTTTGGGGATGAAAATTTGGACACCACTTAAAATTGAAAATCTGGCAACCCTTAACCTATGAAAGCTCAACTTAAATACAGTCTTAAAGATTGTTATTTCTACAAAAAATTAAGTCTAAGATAAGGTCTCTATCATCTGTATTGACAGAGATATCGAATTTAACACAGGTTAGGGTACACCAAAGTTAGACTTTTTTTAAATTGTCAAAAAGTGATGTCAAACTTGAGAAAGGGACTCTACTGTAGAACAATTTTTTTCTTAGAATATGACCAAGAATCATATCCCAAAGTATGTAAAACGAATTACGGGACACCATGTATATCTAACGGACAAATAACGAATTTCAGACAAAATGGCACTGAAAACTCTAAGGTCTTAGTTCTAAGAAGCTTACGGAAAGGGCATTCAACAATAACATTCAATACCCGAAAAAAACAAATGCATATTAACGATTTTTTTCTTAAATTGGAGTTCAAATTGAGTCTTTTTACCTTAAGATTTGTATGACAAAAAAGTTTCGATACAACGAATTTTCGATAAAACGAATTGACTCTGGACATTATATCGTTCAATATACTGGATCACCACTGTATAGCGAAACAGTCCTTTGAGTGGAATTCTCAGGATGTGAAGCGAGCTTGAAAGCCAAGAACAACTTATAGGTTAACTGTCAACTTTTCTAGTTTAAAACACGTCCTGCTGTTAAAAATGCTCCCACGCAGACAACAGTCTTTAGTTAATAAGTTTCATTGACACGTTCTCAGGATTCCAAAAGAAAGTATAGCGAAGCAGTCCTTTGAGTGGACTCCTCAGGATGACTAAGACTAAGAACAACGTTTAGGTCAACTGTACTTGGAAAAGTTTAATCCCTGAATTAATTAGTCTTAAACGTGAGTACAGTAGAGGTCCCATTCCGCCAATCGAATAGATGAAAGTAGTCATAGTCTGTTTATGAGTTAAAGTGTTGACGCGGTGGGTGAATTGATCCAATCACAAATTATCGCTGAAATAATAACCAAAGGTTCTTGTGAAAACTCGGTTTAATTGACATTTGTCACTTGTACCGAAAAACCAACAAAAGCAAGAGAACACCAAATCCAATGATTTAAAACTACGTGCCTACTTCGCGTTTACTCACATGTGAAACGAAGAACTAGGTTCGCTAGGCACTCCAGCTGTTGTTTTCAATTAAGCATCTTAATCCAGAAAAGGCAAGTTCTATGTACCAACTGAGAGACACAACCAACTACTCTCGAAAAAAGATATCAGATTTTGCAGAAATTTGGTGCTTTTGACATCGGTGTTTTCTTTTTCACAATTTTCTCAACTCAAACACAAATAGTCGAGTGCTAAAAGTCAAAAACAAAGAAAAAAAAAACAGAAAAATTGCTTACTCCCTTGAATGCACCTAATTCCATGTAAAAAATTAAATTTGGGTTGTGCCGTTGTGTTGGGTACACCAAAAACACTGTTAACCTTTTCAAGTTTGTTCATAAACTAAGGGTCGATTTTTTTATTTTTGTTATAAAGAAAACACTGTCTCCCTTTTCGCATCAAAACTCCTGAGAGATCCGCATATTCCCTCCAGGATGTTAAACGAACTAATTTTGATTTTGTTTTCTTCACTCGTCCTCATATTCTTGGGATCAGCTTGCCTTCTGTTTTTGCTGAGCACGAAGTTTCTGTAATTGGGTTTGATTGCCTGCAAAAGTGTCTCACTTGCAGATGTCACTTATCAGCATCAACAATTTTCATCTCATTGATTCACCGCAATGTGTGACGTAACTGAACCCTTGTCGAACAGAACCGAATGTTTGTTTATACACACACCATAAGTGTTTGCACTTTTGACATGTAGGGAGCTTGTATATTTAGGTTAGACTCTGTGTAATGGAATTTAACGTACTTATAAGCATAAGCTTCTCCACATATACGATCTTACATATAGTCTCCTGTGTGGGCTGAAGATTATGTAATGCTGATGCGTAATGTATTTTATTAATTTGATTGGAACCCTCAAGATGAATGTGCCATGCAGAATATTTGGGGAATTCTCTATCAAGTATTGGTAATTGAATTTGAATGTTTTCATATGAAAGCACACGTTAAAGAAGATGAAAGTTTACATCAACTTCGTCTCTGAACATAATTTCATTTGAATGTTTTGAGTTGGGAAGTAGAGTGTAGGCATTGAGAAGAATTAAATTGTGTTTATTTTAAGGAACTTTCCCTGCGATTCTCTACAATCCTAGGTAGATACATAGTATGAATGAACAATGAGTGCAAATTGTAAATTAATTAATAAATAAATAAAGTGGGGAAGTAAAACATGAGAAGCTCCGAGGCCTAGTGCATTTCTCTCAACCATCTCTTGTGAAAAATAGAGGTGACCAACATATTTCTGTCTATTCCGCACGGCTAGTTGAGAAAGACTTTATCACGGGAGCGTAATTATTTACTCTCGGAGGACTTCTCATTTTCTCGCAAAAGGCGATACTCGTGGAAAAACAATTGGGTGCTTCTGATATATCGGCACTAGGATTCCCACGTAACAGACGAAAATGATTCCCATTACGACACGGGATACCATTCCCAGGTAGCACAAACTAATTGGAATAGTAACTACTTTTTGAATCGCTCAAAACGATTAGTTTTGAACTTACAAAATAAACACTGGTGTGCCTCAGGGCTACGTTATATCTCCGGTCCTGTTTTTCATTTTCATTAACGATCATCTTCTACTTTTTCTTAGTTACAAACGTCATGATATCGAAGGGAGATGCCTCAAACTACATATTCACTAAGTTATTTCGCCAGCGACAGTACCTTTAGCTTTTCGTATTGGTTTCTAGAATCAAATCCTTCCTCTTCGGAAGTGGAAGGCACATATGTTGAGCTCAGTGAATTCTGAACATGACAGCATTTTTCAATGGAGAAGAGTTTAATGCCTCAAAAAATTATTGTTGTCTCTTATCGTTAAAGCGAAACCCTACCCTCTAGCTACTGTCCGGGAGTGAAGCTTGCATCGATGACACTAAACCGATTTCAAACCTCGATATGCGCCTTAACAACGATTTCTTGTGGATAACAATTGTATACTTGACATTCTCAAAATATTAAAAAAAATGCTTGGCTTTCCTTCGACGATAAAAGAAAGTCTTCACCCCTTTTGGCCTAACTGACATTTAAAAAAAGCATTAGCTAGTCCTCAGATGTCGTATAACTCTCATACTTGGGTAGGTCATCCTTCAATTCTTTTGAAACCTTAAGGAGAAGGGTTTAGGAACAACATTTAAACATTTACGTCACTTGAGCATCATCGTAATGTTTTTTTGTCTCGCTAGTGCCACAGACAGTTGTATTCTCAACCTCGATCTATTACACCCTTCTAGGGACACCAATCACCTAACCTAATTTCGGTCTAACTGTCCGATACGGAGATTCTTTCTTTCCGCACTAAACGAAGGTGTAATGCATTAATCGCCCTTCCGTAACAATCCTCAGACATGTAAAACAAAATGTGCATTAGTATACTCTTTTCTATATTCCAAACGCTCGCACTGTGTTTATTTAACATTAAGGGTTGCCATAACTCCTTCAATGTCCGCAAAATAAAAAATAAAAAAAAAAAAACACAAGTAGTTAAATGTGTTTTGAAATAATTTCTCTTTATTTCTCTGATTTTTTAAAGTTAACAAAAAACTTTTACGTTTCATCAAAAATTATGTTGTTTATTACGCCGAATTGGCGAAACAGAATCTTCAATTAAAGAAGGATGAAAAAAATATATATTGAACGAGGGAGAGATAACTAACTAATTTTAAAGATAAATAGCCACCAAACCATTAAGTAAAAGAGTAGAGGGAATAATTAGCATCACAACACAACGAGCAACCAACTACCACTACCAACCTCAGACCACCGCTCAGCTACAATTTAGCCTATCCAAGGTTGGGTTGTAGTTTTAATTAATTTATTGAGATGCAGGTTGTTTAATTAACACTATCGTTCAAGAAAAATAAAACAAATCTTTTTGAATGAGCGGATTTAATTGAACACGCAGCAGGCAGAGCAATGGGTTAGGGTTAAGACTTAACCCTCATTTGTAGGAATGAGTTGAATTATTTTGCTCCTCTTTTTATTTGCTTTTGTCTTTGTCTTTGTATGTGGTTGGGGTTGGGTTTGTTACTATGGTGTTGCTTGCGGAAATTATATGTCGGTGTAATGGAAATGGGGAGCGCTAATAGAATTAGAACCAACACCAGCTGAGGATTAAAAGATTTTATCATGGATTAAGGTAAGCCACATGAATGTAAGAAAACCCGGAAGGAATAATTTGTCTGCCACACAAATGAAATAAAAAAATCCTTTGACAAACCAGATGAACAAGGTTTCAAAGAGAAGTTTTGTGTTATATTGAGCTTTAAGAAAAGGTTTCGATTTTTTTTTTTTTTGCGAAAAGATAAGGAAATTAGACAAACATAAAAGAGTTTATTAGATACCATGGTCAAACCAGGGGCTACCTTTTCATGAGCATTTCAATTTGTAAAACCAAAATTCTAAGGAATGGCATCAAATGCCTTCAAGAAGGAACATCCTGTAGATCGCTTAGTTATTCATTCAAGCTCTTTTAAGACACACTGTGTTCTTAAGGGAATCATCCCATGTGCTGGCCTGTTTTTTCTGTATTTTTTAGGGGTTTTTATCTACGACCAGTAAATGGATAGAACTCTATCACTTGTTAACAAACATACATATATTGATAGTATAACTGTAAATTTTCACCTAAAAATAATGAGTAGAACATGAGTTACAGCGTTTTGAACACACCCGCCAATAAAAAATAGTCTTGCACTTCCTCCACGATTGCGGCTGACAGGCTTATCAGATACAAAAAAGAGTTATTATCGTTTTTATCTATAAGCTTAAATGCATGCAATGAACTATCATCAAATGAATATACCGAAAATTGGATTTTTGGCAGGCATTTGGTAAAAAAATTGTGAAATTTCGGTAATTTTTGATTGATAATAGTTCATCCCATGCGTTTACAAGTCCTGAGTGTACCATTCAAATTTCAAGTTATTCGGTAAATCCGTTTTTGAGATACCATTGAGGAATGTTTGAAAAACGCGTTCAAAGTTTTAAGTCCGCTTAAAACAGCTCCGAACAGCTTCGGAACAGCTCCTTCTCTAACTGCTGTATCTTTGAAACGACTTCGAATTTTAAAAAAACAACTTCACTACTTTACTGTATTCTAGACAAGTTAAGGAAGCAATTTGTGAAAAAAAGTTTTTTTGAGTTCATCACATGCGATGATCGCCCTTAAACAAGAAACCAATACATCTTTGTGTATGTGTGGTTGCATAGTGATATTGTAATCGTTCCGAAAACATATAATGTCCCGCCATTAAATTTTCTTATCGAATTATAAGCGCTTCCATGCTGTTAAGACATTAGTTTTGAATACCTATATGTTCTATCACACAGAGTGTGCCTCGTTTATTTCTTTCATTTAAAGTCTTCTCGCCTGCAATCCTTTTCACATTGAACTAGAAGAATAGTTTCAGTCCACAAAAACATATTTTTCTTCCTTCTAAATTATTTGGATGTGTTAAAGTCTGAGCAGAGTTTCACAACGTGGTTTTTCCAGTCCAAAAAAATTTAATTATTTTTTCATGGCATCACCACTAACTAGGAATTGACAAGTCCCCCGAAAGTAATTACACTGCCATGGAAAGCTCTTTCTCTCTCTCTATGCCAGCGATGCCAAACAAGGGTTCAGTACATATACATACTATTCAATTTTAAATACAAAAACAAATTTTTGACTTTGTATTGTAAAATTCCAAACATACAAAAGAGTAAACTTCTGCTTCTGATGCCCCACAAGCCACAACGCAACGTCCTAATTCAAACCGGCTGAGGTCGAAAATGTATGAGGCGAAAGCAAAATTACTAAAGAACAATATGCTTTGTTACATCGTCACTATTTGAAGTTAAGACTATAAGACTTCTTCGTCTATCATCGAAAAGGAACAATCAAACTATCGAATGCTTAAAGAACGAGGACCATCTGCTATCGGCTACAGTTGTTTTATCTGCTATACTTTCAGAAGGATCTTGAGCAGTTGATGGAAACATCCGGTCTCAATATGTACAATGTACAACCTCCACCATAACCACCAGCCAGTGGAAGAACAATGCTACTATCCAATAATACAATTTTTTTGATGCTGCTGTTTGCAATGAACGTGTTGTTGTTTTAAGTTTTCAAACGCACAATGAAAACTTCTCGTTCGCAATCGAATTGGTTTTTGAATGTCTGCAATTCAAAGCCACAAAGCCATTCATCTTGGAATTTAGGTTGTTCTTGTTCAAATTTAGCCCCCGCTTGTTCCAGTTTAAATCTTTCTCTTCCTGCAATTTGGAACTCTATGGCATGTAAAGGTGTTATGTGTAGCTGTCTGATTTCAGAACTTCACTGTAATGAACTTGTCTGTAATGTACTTGCTTCAATGTACTATAGCAAAGGGTTTAACGGCTTACCAAACACATTCAAGATATCCAGAATATTTTAAAAACCAACCATCAACTTCAATTTAAGCAATTGAAGAAAAACAATTCTCAAGTCGGATTACAACTCTGAGTTTGAAATAGAAAGTTCATAAACTCTGGGGTATTGGGGAAAATTGAAGAAAACCAAGACAGTAGTTTGTCGCATAGATTGATCGTTATTCCACCTTAACCTTCTGTACCGAAGTGTAGACTTGAGGCAATATACCGATTCACCCTCATATTTGCTCAGAGTATTTGTTATTTAGCTTTTCCATTGACTGAGGAACATAGTTAGCACTTTGTACTTTCAATCAAACTCACAGTAAAATGTGTTCCAAAGAACCAAAAACGGAAGTGAAATAAAAAAAATTCAAACAGCCATAGGGTGATAAAAATGTGATACTTAAGTTCTGCTAAATCGTGTGACTTGCCATTGTGATTCAGCATCAGTGATTAAACAACAGAGAACAAATTTTGCAGCTGCCACAGTATGTCAACATTGACTCGTTCTTTTGGAAAACCCTTTACTATGCTTACCTGTTAAATCGTGGCTATTTGAATTTTATGAATTATCTTATTCATATAGCTATACTATTGAACCAAAAATTTATAATTTGAACTTTCTGAGCTATAGGTGGCGCAACAGAGCGAGGATCCCCTGGGCCTAGCGCATTTCTCACAATCATTGCTTTGTGAGGGAATGAAGGGGACCTACAATTTTCTGCCGGTTCCGAACAGTTAATCGAGAAAGAGCTTTTCATGGCAATGAATTTACTAACGAAGGAATTGCCAATTCCTCGCGAAAGGCTATACCCGTGGAAAAACATTTTTGCCTCTTTCGGGATTCGAGCCACGAACCTCTGGGTTAACAGGCAGACATGCTAACCATCACGCCACGGGTACCACTAAAAAAGCAACTAACAGCTGTCAAAAGCGTGTAGTTCTGCTACACTGACATTCCATCCCATAACCCGAGTAATCTCCATCTACTGAAAACAACAGAACCAGTTGATTGCTTTTTTTAGAAAATCGAATAAATTGAAATTTACATTCTATTACCGCTTCACTTTCTTTGAAATCGAATGAGATTGATTAACATAAAAGCAATCCTCTATCAGGACAATCGATTGAACGCAGGTGTGTGTGTAACACTTCTTATTTCTTATTTCTTCTCGTTTAATGAAAAACTAAACTAGCCATCCTTAAACATCGTACAAGTGAGTCTTTTGTGCAACGACGAAATCAGGATAATTTTATTAGATTTATTTTCTGTGATATTTCAATGAACACATTCTCTGGGTATTCCTCCAAATCAATAACAATTACAGTGCTTGACTGGTAATACACAGACTGAAAGGGAAGAATTCTTTCAATTGACGATGAGTACGATGGATTTACCCTGCAGAGCTCTAACCACTACTCGCCCTTTGAATTAGGATTGTCCATTCAAACCAACTCTGATGCGCGATGCTTTCGTTTGTGTGTGTGGAGCATGAGCATGAGTCGATGTATAGTGTAACGACTCTGCAATCAAATGTAATTTCTTTCTTTTTTTTCCACCCACCCAAGGCAATTGTAAAATATAAGCACGTTTAGCACGTTCGTTGGCTCTTGAGGTACTTTTTTTTGCTGGGAATTGAAAAATCAAAGAATTTGCAACATTAGTTTTGCCAAAACAATTTTTGGTTTGAAAATGATGTGAAAACGTCTGATAAATGAAATTGGAAATGTTTCAAATAAAAATGCTTCATCACAAAACAAAACAAAAGAAATCACCAGCAAATAAATCGTTTTTGTAATTTATTCGAATGATTTCGCAATTCTTCTTGGAATGGGCAAACACTTAGAGGAGCTTGGGGTTTGTTGTTTTTCATTGTGTTTCTAAAAAAAACACCTCAAGCAAGATCCATCACGTCCCTTTTAGGGAAGATTTTCATATACCGTTTATTATTGGTCACAGATGCTTTGTGTAGTTTGTTTTTCATTTACGTTTCGGGGGAGGCTATTTGTTTTACCAGGAACCGACTTTTCATTTTATAAACGAAATCTCTTTCCATTAATCCTGAAACCACCCACAATGGCTCTCTCAAAAAAATGAAACATTAAAAAATACCAACAACAGCCATATGTTGTGTTCAAGGAAATTAAGAGGATTCATCAATAATAATCAAACCCCATCCCCGTAAGGCGAAATCAAATTTAGAACATATTTTGAGTAAGTGCTGGTGAATTTGCTTCATGATACTTCATCCTTTATGCATTCAAAATCAATACTTTTCCATTCTGGTCAAGCAAAGAACCCGAACACACAGTGAAAGGCTTTGGATCTCGAACTAGTCAAAAACCAAAGCTCCAGCCTCGCAAATGCTTTGTGTAAATTATTGAACCACATTAAAGATGTATGCAGGAATCTGGTTGGGCATTCAGGATGCCGTAAAAGTTTCCACCAACCCCAAGGAGTATCGGTAGAGTTTCATGCATGAAATTACCTTGAACACAATACAAAGTCCTGCTTCTATATACTCGTAAGAGACAACACAATAAGCTGCCCTACAGAGAAGCCAAACATGATGGTCTCTGCCAAACAAAAGCAAACGTCAGATAAAAGGATGGAATTCTCTATTTGTCCTGACCCGATAGAGCTGCAGGCGCACTTTCTCTATTGTCTATTTTCCTCTTCCTCTTAAAATTATTCGTCGAGGCGGTTTCCTTGGGACACCACGATTAAATTCTACTGCAAAGATAAATTCTAAATCTTGGGTGGGGGTGATATGGTCTCTCTCATAAGAATTATTGTAAGTTTTGGTTTACATCACCCAACCAATTCCGACCACTGTCAGTCTAAGTGTCTTTCTGGGTTTGCGGTGTGGTTGCTTTTCACATTCATGCTATAGAAACTTGTGTTCTGTTAAATTTCCTTTCTTTTTCTATTGTCACCCCTCCAGAAACACAAATGATAATCATAATCATCATCATCATCAACATCTGCAACAGCCGGAAGTGATTTATCAACAAGCCCATACGATTCAGAGAGATCATCAGTGTCTCGTATTTAAATTTAATTATTTGAAGTGGGACACTGTAGGGGCATTAGTTTGAAGCACCTCCAAGCACACATGATATATAACCCTCGAGTGGCATCCTTGGGGATTACCTTTGAGAATAGCGAGGCAATGAACTCACTTTCGCGGATTAAAGCACAGCAAAAAGTCTCCATTTGCACAATGAAAACCATAATATGTGCGTACATACTCCACAGCCACAGTCAGGAGAACCACAGAGAAGGTAAAGGAAAAGAAAAAACCAATGCACATTAAAGTCAAATGTCAATGCCAGTGAGCGGGGTTGTAATGTGGCTGGAGCTTGGTTGACACCATAAAAACTCTCCGTTCTCTATGGCGCAGTGAATTGTGTAAAATGATGTTTTTCAATTAAACACTTGAACTCAAAACGTTAGGGAGGATAACTAAGGCAACCATACAGCCGGATAAAGAAACATGTACACAGGAAAGATAAACCGAAAAGTTTTGAAAAGCCAACACGTGATTAAATCGAAAGCTACAAGGATCCTGTATAGAGTCAATAGAAATCCCTTCTGAGTTCGTCCGTCTCAATAAAAGTCTGTGTTGTGAATTTCATCGATTACACTGACAAATGTGCAAACTATTCATCGAATTACAGTTACAAATTGAACCTAATCTCAAAAGCACAAAAAAAAAAAATAACCACTCACGTAAGAGGCACATTAACGAGTGTATCCCTAAAACAAGACTCGTTAGCGGAGGAAAAATTGGCAATTAGACAAGTAACTAGTGACTACTTGTCTTGTCAAGTTGTGAGCAAAGGTAATTTTATTCGAGGCAATGTATTTGTTTTTCTCAAGTTCTCCACGAGCTCCTGAAATCTCTTTAAAAAAGAAAAAAGTTCCTCTCATTATAAACACTCAAAGCCCAACTCAACACAGAACGAGAGCAGGCCAAGGGTACGTTTACCATTCTCCTACACTAAAAAAGAAGTGAAGAGCAAAAATAGTACAAAGTATCGAAGAAGGGAGAAAATAAAATTAAAGTACTTTTTGTGAATTTTAAGTGGTACAGAAAGAAAGCCATTAGTTTGGGGGTTTCTTTGGTTGGTTGTTGGTTTGAAGTTTTTAGTTTTTGGGTGATGGCTGATGGTATGTTTGAGGCTACACTACCAGAAGTAGATGCAGTGATGAAAAAAGAAGTGTCAGAGCATAAGATATTGCCAAGGGGAGTGAGGAAGAAGGGTGCTTCTTTGGAATGAGGAATGTGCAAGTGATGGTAATTTTATTGCACGAATGCAATTAGAGAATCAGGTTTTGTGGAGAGTGTTGGAGCTGAAATTGCATTGCATTTGTCAGTGCTGCTGATTCTATGGCTTTCACGTTCCCTTTCGTGTTGTTGAAGGAGGAGGATAATTAGGTCAATTCGTCTTTTGGTGCATTCGCAAGAGTTAGTTTTTTCTTCAGATTTTCTGTGCTCAAGAGGGAGAAGATGGGATAATGAAATAATTTCAGGATTTAGATTTATATCATCACAAGGAATGTTCAAAGCTCAACGCAGTGTGTAAGAGTACTTCGACAATAGTTAAGTTGAGTCGCTGGAGTTTGAAACTTCATCAATCAGATGGAGCAAACTTTTCACAAGAAGAACTGAATTGAAGATTCCGGATTTATGTACTTATTGGAAGCTATCAGAACTGTTACACTTGCCGAAGAGATTTATGACATTGTTGATAAGATTACATGGTCTGTTTAGCAGAAAGGTAGTTGTTGACGAGTTTAACGCAAAACTAGGAAAAGAGGACACCTTTGGGAACACAATCGGTAAGCATAATCTGCATGAAAATACCTTCGAAAACGAAATTAGGATAATCAAATGCTGCGGGGCTTTCTTTCTTTCTTCACTTTAAAATTCATAAAGGTACATGACGATTCCCAGATCGACGCAAAATACTCTTGCAGTGTTGTTAGTGTCAGAATTTTTGCGAAGAGCCAACTGTGATTCTGACTTTCCTAGCCAAGGTACAAGTGATGATGTCCTGTTTACATCCGGAGCGAACTTCCACTGAAAAAGGATATGATTTCGGAAAGCTACAATCGCAAGAGACAGCCAAGTCTTATCCAAAATACCCAAAAAATATAATTAAAAGACACAGCAGTAGGAAAAATTCGAACGTTTTATTAAAGCATAAAAAGATTATCCCAGAGTGGCAAACCTCAAATTAAAGCCGGTAAAGATCAGCAGGGGAACATAGTCATATAATCCTAGTTGTTAGTGAGTATCTAAAAAGACCACTTCTGCCGTAAAGAAGTCAAACTTGTTATATGCAAACTTAAATCAATTAACATTGCAGCAGATGGGCTTGACGTCGAGCTTTTCGAGGTAGGTTGGAGATCAGTTGGAAAGAAACATGCACCAACTGATCTGCATGTTACGGTCGGAAGAAAGTATGCGCGATAAATGGAACTTCAGTATCGTATGCCCAATCCTAAAGAAGGGAGACCCTCACAATTGCGCCAATTATAGAGGGATAAGCTTCCTTAACGTCGCTTATAAGATCTTATCTGCTGTAATATGTGAACGTCTGAAACCCCACGTCAACAACTTGATAGGTCATTATCAATGTGGTTTTAGACCAGAGAAATCCACAATAGACCAAATTTTCACATTACGGCAGATCTTGGAAAAAACCCGAGAACATAATATCGATATTCACTATCTATCTCTTTATCGATTTCAAGGCCGCGTATGACAGTATCTACAGAGACGAGCTGTACAGAGCCATGTCTAGTTTCGGCATCCCAGCAAAACTCGTACGACTATGCATAATGACTTTGGAGAATTCACGCTGCTCCGTCAAGGTCGGTAAAGAACTCACCGAGACCTTTGATGTCGAAAAAGGTTTTAGACAAGGCGACAAACTGTCATGCGAGTTCTTTAACATACTTCAAAAGATTATACAAAACTCAAACGTCTACACCATAGGAACAATATTTCTGTACAATTACGTCACCATGGACAGATAAAACTTAACATGAGTGCGGAGGTAAAAAGGAGAACTAATTTTGCCAATAGCTGCTACTTAAGTTGAATCGAGAAATAGAACCTTCTCTAGAAAAATCAAGTTAACCATTTATACAACCTTGATCATCCGCATGGATCTTGTCTAAAGCAGAGGAGGAAATCCTTGGTCGTATCCAAAAAAAAAGAGTCGGATTTATCATTGGTCGTGTTCGTGAAGTAGATGTGTCGAGAAGAAGAGTCAGCAACGAACTGTATCTATGTAGCTATGTAAAGTATGTAGCTAGAAAAGTATGCAGTGGTAAATTACATTGGCTGAGACATTTAGAGCGGATGCACACCACTGTTCTAGCTCCATGAATGCCTGAACACATTCACTTTGTTGTAAAACTTTTTTTTTTCTTCTTTTGTTACAAGACGCACTTTTTCATTTATATCTGGTGTTTTTTTAGAGATTGGTTTTTCGAAAAGAGATAAAACTGACATCTTGTTGTCAAATCGGCCAACTCTACTGTCATTTCATGTTCAGTTTGGTTTGAGATTTTATCATGAACAGGATGACAAAAGAACAACGCTTGCAAATCGTGCAAATTTATTTCGAAAAGAATGTTTCAGTTCACGAAGTTTACCACAAGCTCCGCGTCCATTTTATAGCCGACATAATCGTCCATCAGATCAATTAATTCGGTTAACCATGGAGCGTTTTCGCACTACGGTTACTTTATGTGATAATAAGCATCCGCAGAGACGTCGAACAGTTCGCATCGAAAAAACAATTGCCGCTGTTGAGCAAAGTGTTGAAAAGGACGCGAAATAATCGATTCGCCACCATGCACAGCAATAGGAGCTTTGTCCATCAACTTTATGGAAGATTTTGTCATGATTACTACCTTACAATTTCCAGCTTGTTCAAGAATTGAAGCCGCAAGACCATCCAATGGGTCGTGATTTTGCAGTATGGGCCGAAAATGAGGTTGATTTCGATTTTGATTTTCATCGCAAAATTTTGTTTATTGATGAGGCTCATTTCTGGTTGAATGGTTAAGTCAACAAGCAAAACTGTCGCATTTGGAGTGAAGAGAATCCGCATGAGTACCTTGAGACGCCATTACATCCACAAAAACTGACTGTTTGGTGTGCTCTATGTGCTGGTGGAGTCTTTGGGCCATACTTCTCCCGACATGATGCTGGCGAGCCAGTTAACGTTGATGAAGACCGGTATAGAGCGGTATTTTGTTCCCGAATTGGATGGCATGAATGTTGATGAGATGTGTTTCCAACAAGACGACGCTACATGTCTCACAGCGCACATCACAATCGATTAATTGAAGAAAACATTCGATGAGCGCCTAATTTCGAGGAATGGACCTGTCAATTGACCACCAAAATCGTGAGATTTGACACCATTGGATTAAGTCGTTCGTCTACGTCAGCAAAACAGAAACGTTAGGAGGCTTGGAAGCCAGCATTCGTGGCGTTATTGCCGACATACGCCATCAAATGCTCGAAAAAGTGCTTGAAAGTTGGACCTCTAGATTTGGCTTGATTCAATTGATTAATGAAACATAAGCTGAAGGGAAGACTCTACACAGCAGTTGTCCGTCCAGCTCTGACATACGGTTCACAATGTTGGACAATGTACAAAAAGTATGAGAGCAAATTGACGGCAGCCGAAATGAAGATGCTTCGGATGACAGCAGGAGTAACAAAGCTTGATCGAATTAGAAGTACTAAGATCCGTGGAAGCCTTCATGTCAAAAGTACCATCTTGGACAAAATTCAGCACGACCGGCTCAGTTGGTATTGTCAAGTTCAAAGGAGAGATCCGCAGAACCCCGTCCTAAAGGCAATATCGTACAACGTTTCAACAAATTCGCGACGAAAAAGAAAAGGCAGGCCAAAACACTCCTGGTACGCAAAAACAGCAGCATTTGGTTGGCGTCAGACATGGAACAATCCAAAACCGGGAGGCTTGCCGACGCTTTCTGAGGTCAACGCGGCGTATCCCACAGGCGGATCACTAGTGTGAAGCAGAAAAGTTGGAGAGTTGTGATCGCTTCAAGATCACTACTCGTAACGACGGAAATGAAAAAGAAGAAGAAGAAGAATGAAACATAAAACTATCCTTCCAACAACGCCAAGTTGATGGACAATTAATAGATTTTCTTGTGTTTTATATCAATTCAAATTTCTATACCTCTAAATAAAATACCATATTTGTTCAACTGTTCCGTTTTTCTTGTTCGTTTGTAAAAACCAACGTTTGGGATCCTAATTAATTATGCACAGCAAATACTTTTCAAGCGGTGAAGTTCATTTATCACCTCTTAGTTCCCTTACAACTTTAAAAGTTTTGACTTGAAAAGTTACGCGATAAGAGGACAAAAATATCAACGAAATGGCAGATGAAAGTTGACGTTTTTCCACACTGTTACCTGTACGCTTTAGTGAATTCTTTTGGATGTGGCAAAACAAAATTTCGACAGCGAAACCATTCAATGAAATTTAACTCTTGGATGGTTCTTTGATTTATGGGATCAGACGTAGGTATTTTTTATTTTAAACTTACAACCCTTATCTTTAGCTTCTCTACGTTGCTACTAATAACGCACAACACGTTTGTTGAGGAAGCGCTCCATTTGCTCTTGAAGTTGAGTACATATTGCAACTCATCAACTCTTTTTCAACCACCCATGTCAGCAAATTTGCTCTTCCCAAAAACTCTATGAAAAAGAAGTGAAGTGCGTACGTTGACTACTTGACTAATGCCAACTATGAAAGGAATCCATTGACAAGCTGACTTCGACTTAAAAAGCAGTGACTCATAAGCGCCTTAGTCGACCCACAAACAATGACACTCATTCCATTCTATTTGTTTTCCATCAAACAATTAGCTTCGGGTACAAAATCATCACACATCTCACGAGTTGATAACGCAAAAGTGACTGGACTCTCCCAAATGATAACAACACTTCTGATAAGAGAAATAGGAAAATAAACATTTTGGGGACAACTTAGGTGGCGTTTCGCCGTTTTGCTTATTACAAGAAAACTTCTAGATAACAACACAAAAGCGACTTGCCAATTTTCCCCACTTGTCAAGTACACACGCACTTTATCCAACACAAGGAAATGAAGTGAAAAGAAAAGTGAAGAAAATTAAATTAAATTATAAAGAAACTTACTCATTGGAGGAGCCTGAAGGCAGATCGTTTTGATGATTCTCCATGCTTAGCGATTACAGAACTGAAAAAAGAAAAAGAAAAAAATCACATCAATTCCGAATGCTTATTACTTTCCCATTCAACATTAATCATCACTCATCATGAACACACTTCCTGACATTCTACGACACTTTTTAAGCTGTGCAAAGGGCAATCTTACGTTTAGTTGATGTTCCTTTGACCCACACGGAATACTTAATTAGCCTCAAGCAGCTAGATTGATGGCAAAAAGGTACCCTGCTGTTTGTAGTCAACCACGACTCACTATCAGCACGCCCACAGCCTTAAAACTTATAAGCGATAAGCTTTGGTGGAAGGAAAACAACAAAAATCAACCAACTGAAGCGCACAATTAGAAATTAATTTCTCAACGTCAGCACAAACAGTTTAGACTGGAAAAAAAATTATAGCTGGAGGCGGAGGGCGAACCGGCAGCTGGCGGCGCGGCAGTGCGGTGAAGGACAACGGCAGAGAACAGAAGTAAATAAAACTATGAACTCAATTGGTAAATAAATGAATTTATTTGTTGAGAGCAATTTGAATTTGGTATTTTTAGAAATTTGAACACTCAATTGGCAAATTGTTGTACCGCACGCGCTTCCATATGGAGGCTTCAATGCACCGATACTTTATGGAAAATTCATGTTTTCTTCCAGCGAGCGAGTAGCTATTTTATTTGCTGCGATGATGGCATTGCATTGTACCTTTAATTAGAGTGAATCATGAACGGAATTAACCCTGATTCTAGGTCAGAAAAAAAAAGCTCACAACGACTTGTTGCGTTCTTTTCTTATTGGAATGGAGAACTTTGCATTAATTTAGCTCTCAGCTCGCATTTAATTGCATTTAATCAGTGATAAATATCTATGTGAATGTATACTTACATATTTATGACTTGAAAGGAAAAAAGACAAAAGAAAAAATGGAAAACAAAAGCAAATTATCGAGGAAAAAATTATTAACTGCAAATCGAACGACGAGATTTCACTGTGAACAAAAAAATAAATTCCTTCGATCACATCACAATTGGAAATGTCAGAAGTTTCGTTGAATAATCGTTGGGAAAATGACGTTTTTGTAATTGAAATGGGTGTGTTTGTAGAGTGTGCATTAGAAAGTAGTAGATTGTGAAAAGGGTGTGATAATTGCATGATCGGTACAACTATTGAGGGAGTTGAATGCAAATTTGAATTTTAAATGCTTTATGGTGGATTTACATGCATCTGCAAGTGCGGATGAAAATCGGAAAAAGACACAAGATGTAAAATTCATACTTGTCTAATAGAGAGGGAACGAACTTCCTAGTTATGGTTGCAGATGAAAAATTATGGGTGCAGATGAACATGTTCATTGCACCCATAATTTTTCATCTGCAACCATAATCCTATTCGTCTCTCTTTTTAACCTTTGTGCTTTGTAATCTTCATCCGTCTCGCTTTACTTTTCTGCACTTCCGCAGTTGTAGATGCATGTAAATCCAGCATTAATTTGTTCATGTTGTTGTTGTTATTCAAAATTCAGCCCAAATCTATAGAATAATATACTGAAACAGTGAAAAAAGTTATCAATTTCGTAAATGTATGGAAAGTGTGATTAATTTTGATTTATTCGGTATGGAACTATAATTTGCAAGCTGCAATGAAAAATATATATTTTGTACTTTGATTTGTTGGATGCTTAACAGAAATGAATTTTCCCCTCTTCAACGCAGCTAACAAATACTGTAAAAGGGATGAAATTAAATTTTATGTGATCTGAAGTTGAGAGTTTAGAAAAACTTATGCACAAAATAGAGTAACTATAATCGTTTCTCTTGTAGAAACAAATTTGGCTCAAATACATTCATTCAAATTTAAGCCAACGTCTTAAGGAAATCAGGAAAGGTGTTGTTGCATTCATGATGAGATCATATATTCCAGCACAGATGGCATAAGCACACTCAAATTAAAACTGCCACTCTACGAGTACTCATCCGGACTTTCAAACGAAAGCAAATATGTTTTTCTTTGATCTTTGATATTTTCAATGATTTTACGAATCCACATTTAAATGCCAAACTTTTGTATTTCCAGAGCACACACACAACCTTCGTCAAAGGATGACTACAAAATTCGGGAAAGAAAAATGAAATATGCTTCGAATGGCAGGATCAAAGCTGCTTGCCAAGTTGCTTATTTTGATTTGTTCAGTAACCATATTATCACTCTTGGCACTGACAAAATGTGGCTTTGGTGGTTTGACTGCTGATGGCGGATATGACAGTGACGATGAAGGTAAGTGCACAACATCAATTGTTATAAACTCTTTTGATATAGAATTGCTGCTGCTGCACAAAAAAACATGTTTAACAGTAAACATTGCATTTCTTAGATCTGGCTTCTCAAAGCTGCTGAATTATTTAAGAAAATAAATTTAAACCACACGCTAGAGCAGTTTTTGATGTTTTATAACATGTCAAAGAAAAGTAGAGTGTCAGCACTTGCAAAAGTTAAAATGATCTAGTACTACGATTAAATGATAATCCAAACAGCATACTCCTAGGCACAAAGTTTATTTTTCGGATTTGGACTTTTGAAGATGTAATTTGTTACTTCCAGACTTTGTTCACTCCAATGTTCAGTTGCCTGTAGCTGTAGCCAATCTTTTAGCCCTTTTAATCTCTTTTTGAACAATTGACAAAGGACTCTCTTCCTTTCAATTTCAATGAAAAATCTAGTTTTTGGATCATTGGTTCCATTCTGTTCACGTTCATGCAAACGTTGTAGGATTTCCAATTTGAAAACTCAGCTCCAGGAAACTACATGCCAAGCATCTAGGGACATAATTAATTCCCTCCATCGCATTTGACAACACTCCTTGCTGCTCCACCAACAATTAGAAAGTAATGAGGCCTTTGTAAGAAGGTACCTATGTGATATCCAATCCAAACTCCCTTCAACCCATTTTATCCTAATCAGAAATACCATTCAATGGAAATTATTCTTCTCTAGAGTCCAAAGTGGTGTATATCACAGTCTCTATACACACATTGCACTTTTTTGCAGAGTTCAATAAAATCCCTGTGATATCCGCTGTTGGACAACACCAACAACAGCATCCGGCACCGGCAAACCAGCACAAGTTACGCAACATCAATGCCGAGAAAGCTGCAGCTGATCAAAAGGAATACATAGACCTGCTGCGTCAGAAGGAGGAAGAGTATCGACAGGAAATCACCCGACTGACATCTGAAATAAAATCTTTGAAGCTTCAACTAATCCAACTACGAGGTAAGTGCGGGCATTCGATGCGACGGCGACGATGCCGACGTCAATATGGCATCCGTTAAAAGCATAGTTCTCTCTAAACTCTCAATGTTCACAGGTAACCAGCCATTTAACTTTACCAACTCGGCGGCACTTGGTCCGCAGTTGGAACTGTTGCAGCAGCTCCCGCAACCGAACACGACAAACCCAGCGGGTCACCATCAAAGTGGGTTGTCTTCAGCAGCAGCAGGAACCGGCTCTATCTATGATTGTAGCAGTTATATAAGAAAACAAGTTGGGGCGGCGGAAATACTGCGCGGCCTTCCTTTGAACAACGAATACGAGTTGATTCCATTCAATCATTTCACATTCAGCCGAGTGTATCCCATTGAGTTAGGTTTAGGCAAGCGAGTGGTAGAAAAGCCAATTGGGTACAAGCGCAAAGACCTCTTGGACGCACTGAGTAAGGCCATTGAGAGTCTAAATAGAAATGTCACTGCCGCAACGACGACTGTTGGTACCAAGTACACCTTGGATGACTTTACAGAGGGGATCTATCGTAATGAACCCACAACAGGAACACAATACGAATTGTACTTCAGAACAAAGGAGCTAACACATACAGCCACTAATGGCCATCAGATAGGTGGGGTCGTGGCCAATTCAGGAGCGAGTGGGACAACCAAAGTGGTTGTAATGCGACCCTTTGCCCCTTTGCAGACAATACAAATGATTGGCTTCCCAAAAGTTCACGACAAAGAGTTGATTCATATAATTTTGCCGCTGTCTGGGCGAACAGCGACCTTCCAGAGTTTTATGGACAAGTTTGTGAAGATTGCACTGAAAAATGACAGAAGGGTTCATCTCACGGTTGTGTACTTTGGAGAAGATGGCCTCTCGGAAGCCAGGTCGATCATGAGTAGAGTGCTGGCCATGAAAAATAGCGGCGGCAACTCGTCAAACTTGAAGTTGCTTGCACTAAACGAGACTTTTTCAAGAGGTGAGCTGGAAATTGCCTTTTCGTTTTTTTCGTTTTTTTTTTCAATTTTTGTTTTTAATTGCATCTTGCTGCTGGCCTTTGTGTTCATATTTTTCTGTTTGTTTTCACTCAAACCGTTATTTTTCAAAAGGCCTGCCATTTCAATTAAAAGATACCAGCGGAAAATTGGTCCTTGTTGCATGTGCAGCAGGGACCGTGGAGCTTTAAAAAAAAACAGTTATTGTGAAGAAAATTGCATTACATATCGGCAACGCGTCGTTAAAATTATTCATTAAAGGATCACATTGCTTTTAATCGAAATACCAAATAATTTTTTTTATAAATGAGTCCTCGCCGGCGTCCTTGTGAGGCATAAACAATAAAGTGGAGGCCAAAAAAGTGATCCTCCAGTTCATTTACAATTTTAATTAACTTTAACCTAGTTATTTGCTTTTTTTGCAATTCTTTTCTCCATTCTCAAAGACTGAGAGCCTTGGGCTCCAATTTAACTTAAGCTGTATGCATTTAAATGATTTCTCCCACAGCTAAAGGACTACGCGTGGGCGCTGAACGTGTCTGGGACAAGGACGACAAGAGCAAGGATGTCCTTTTGTTTATGTGCGACGTTGATGTTGTATTCAGTGCCAAATTTCTCGACCGGTGCCGTTGGAATGCAAAGGCCGGCAAAAAGGTAAGCGCATTTGCGTAATTTATTTAATTGCTTTTGCAGGATTGAAGGCTGCCAGGGCGCGCGGAATAGTTGTTTGGTCTTGGCTTTTCTACTTGTGTGTTGTGTGTTGCTGTTTCGTATGCCAGTTAAGCAGGATGTGTGTTCTCTTTTTATTCGCACTTACTTCAGCTTCGTCCTTTTACAGAGCTTAAACAACAAAACGACGGTGGTGGTCGGTTGGTGGGTAGACGACACACCACAAAGAAAACCATTAAGTGGGTGGGAATTTGTAATTTGTTTTGGGTGATGAATAAATACACCACCTTATTATATTTGTGCTCCTGGCGCGATGATATTCAGGCGTTTTTCGTTGAGTTTGTTGTATGAAGATTTACAATATTACCTACAATTGTTGCAGGGAGAACGTAGGTAGGTATGTGCCTCTTTGGTGTGTATCATTTGGTGTTAATACCTATGAACATCTATAGTGATACTAAATTGGTTACTCAGATAATCGCATTAATTGTAATGGAGTGCTGAAAGCTGAACAGAAAACGTGCGTTGCTCTGCTTATTTGTTCGAGTTCCAGTATGTGCGTGGTATCGTCGTCGTGTGTCCTTCCATATCGTCGTATCGTAAATTGTTTTTTGATGGTGCAATGATGCTATTAAAACAATTAACTTAACTTGGTAAATTGAATGCAGTTCAACGGGTGGGGGAGTTGGTTTGGGTGGGATCAAATTTTAGGTTAAAGTGTTTTTTGGGGCAGAGAAAAGTGAGATTAATGTGAGCCGTTTTACTGCAGAGCTCCTGGACCAACTATTTGCTAATAAATTTTTACTGCAGATATATTCCACTTTACCTGATTCAGCATATTTATGTTTGTATTCATGTATTCGGAGTGGGCCACCTTTTTTTTGAAAGCTGATCGAATCTTCAAAGCTGAAATTTTGTGGAGATTAAACTGAAGGAAGCCGTTAGTCGTTTTATTTAATGATATTTTTTTTTTTTTCATTCAAAACTGATCAAAAGTTTTGATGGTTTTGATTGTTATCTGTAGTACCACTTAACCAATTTCATTGATAAACGAACAAATTTATCAAGTATCGTATTGATATTTTTTTTATAATTAACGTGCACATCAAGGGGTTATGACTACCCTTTTAATGTTATAAACACAGTGCGAGCATTTAGGAAAATAGGAGAGGATTTGAAAGGAGACACCGATGCACGTTGCTTTTGAATTTTTGTGAATCGTAGATCGTAGTGCAGGGGAAACACAGAGCCAGGTAGAGCATTCCACATTCGGGTGGTGCGACTGAGATACGAATCTCTATACTTGACTGTACGTCCGAAGTTGGGCTCAAGGTAAAACTGTGAGCATTTATAGCAAGGCGGGTGTTGCGGCTAAATTGTTTCAGAGGAGGAATGCAGCTGGCTATTTCACTAGAGCACTGTTTGTGAAAAAAGCGATAAAAGAGAGAGAGACAGGTTACGTTTCGACGATGTTCAAGAGAATCAAACGATTGTGCGATTGAACTATCACCTATCAATCTTAACGCTCTATTTTGTACCCTTTCAAGTTGGCGCAAAGATGTTTGAGAAGCACCTGACCAGATATGGGAGTTCTACTCCAGTTTTGGGCGGATGAAGGCCTTATAAATTGTAGCCAGATCAGAAGGGGTGAAGAATTTCCTGCATCGTCTCAAGAAGCCTAAGCATTTAACAGCGTTTTTGGCGACTTCAAATATGTGGTCATTCCAACGAAGATCATCGTTCACACACATTCTTGGATGCAGGTACCACTCATGGATAATGGCAATGGGGGAATGTTAAGCTTCAACGACAAGAGACAGCATTGAGTTTTCGAAGCATTTAATTCTACTTGGTTTTTATGACCCCATGTAACAATGCTGTCAAGGTCAGAATTCAATGAGCTTATCATACGCAACCGTTCCAGTTCCACATCCGAAGAGCAGGGACGTGAATTTGGAAACGAATATGAAAAGCTGAGGGTCTAGTCGTCAGCAAAACAGTTGAGAGGATTAGAAGTTTCAGACAAGAGATCATTTATGAAAATGAGGAACAGAGTCGGAGACAAAACGTAGCCCTGGGGCACACCAGCATTTATGAAGTGGATATCAGACTTGAAGCCATCCAATACAACTTGTATTGAACGGTCGGAAAGGTAATTTCTAATCCAACGAAGAAGATACTCATCGATACCAAATGCACGCATTTTCGATAAAACAGCCTGATGCCGAACTCTATCAAATGCTTCAGAAATATCAAGCGCAATAATCTTACTTTCTCCAAAACAAAGATTGGTTCCACTTTTCGGTGTGATATGCCATCAAATCACCAGTGGACCGCTTGCTACGCAAGTCTTACTGACGGTCATTAAGAAGCTCTCGTTCTTCAAGATATTTCATAAGTTGACGGTTTATCGACGTTTCCATGACCTTGGAAAGAAGGGACGTTAGTGCAATTGGACGGTAATTGGAATTGGCTGAAAAAGAAACCTGCCAGACGGTTGAATCTGATATAATGGTGCGTGTATCTACACATACATGTGCAATATTTTTGGTTATCACTCCACTCCAAAAATTTGCTTCCAGCTCTTGGTCTAAAAGTAGAATTTTGTATTCGCAACTTAAATTCAACTTAATGGAAAGAAACTATTTCAATAACACAATGAATTTTAGAAAAATATCTTTAATATTAAAAACCAGATGCGAAGTTCTATATCTCAATGGACGCCCATACAACGAAATTTTCAACCAGTTTTTTACCCTCTGCAATTTGAAAGCCAAAGAAGATTGTTTTCACATCATAAGTAGGTATATGTCCCATTTTTGTTCCACAACGGCTTACATATTTCAAAAAGAAACCAATGTCCATGAATGAAACAATAGCAGTACTAAACGGATTTGACTGGAAACAACTATACCTTTTCTGAAAGAAGTTTATGAGTATAGACTTTTATTAAGAACTGAATTCGAATAAATTCATTTTATGTTAATTTACAAATTTATATAAAAATAACTTGTATGAAAATAATTTGCCAATCGAGCTGACGGCAGTGCCATACTTTAGTTTTGTGTTGCAAATAAAAATAGAAACTATAATTTAATATTCATCGTTTTCCTCATCATCTTCATGGGAACCTTGTGTTACTTTCTTATGCATCAATTCAGCACTGTGTTGAACAGCTGTTGCTTGCAAACTCATCCACTGAGCTTGTTCTTCTCGCGCCTGTTCCTCCCTTGCTTTTGCAAAAAGTTCCTGCTGTTGTCTTAGTAACTCTTCTTCAGGTATACCCAAGTGCTCAAGTCTTGTACTTTGTCGCCGGCGCTTAGCAGCAAC
This sequence comes from Melanostoma mellinum, assembly GCA_914767635.1. Classification (NCBI taxonomy): domain Eukaryota; kingdom Metazoa; phylum Arthropoda; class Insecta; order Diptera; family Syrphidae; genus Melanostoma; species Melanostoma mellinum. The sequence goes on along the minus strand of OU612059.1, from coordinate 221,351,656 downwards.
TTCTTTGCAATCATTTAGAACAGCTTCGGCTTCGTTTCTATAATCTTTAAAACCCAAGCGATCAAGAGCTTCCAGAACATGGTCAGCGTTGATTGTTTTTTTACTCCGCTGATTACACACTTCATTTGCTTCTGAACTTATGAGGTGAATGAATTCTGTACAACAGTTTAATATTAATTCCCTGCTCTCATTAGCAACCCGAATTGATGGAACAAGCTCCTTAATTATTTTGTATATACTAGCCCTGGGTAATGTAAGTTCATCGTCTTCTGTAGGAGGAGGGCATGTTTCATCTTGTGGATTGCTCATCTCAAATGTTCAATTTATAACAAACAGGACAAAATTTAATTATTTCAAGTTTGAACTCTGAAGTACTCCTCTTGTTAAGGTGTCTGGTGCATTCAGGATTCTTGTCACTACGTAGTGGAAAGTCGACTAGCTTTGTGAATGCAAAATGCACTAAAAATGTAGTCAACTTTGAACTATCAAAATAAGCACACAAAAACACGAAACAATTGCGATTTGAGAACTTTAAATAATCTGAGTAGCTTAAATTACATATCTCTTCACTGCTTTCAATTTGATAAAAATTGTCGAAAAAATTTCATTTTGCACTTTGTAATTTTTCGTGTGTTTACCCAACAGCTGATTCTCAAACGTCATTTTTCACTTTGACTTAAGCGGGGTTCAGACTATCCGATTTGTTTGTCAAGCAGCGAGTTTGTCAAACAAATATAATATGGCCGCTCATCAACAGGCTTGTCAAATTTGTTGGATGGTTTTCAAAATTGTTTGATATTTTTGCAAGTTGGACAACAAGTTGGATGAATGTGAACGCTAGTCGTCAAACTTGGAAGAAATTTCATTCCAAAAATGTTTTCAAGTAGTGAACACCGCACGGAAAGAATAGGTTTGTTCGTTGAAGCCCTGGGGTTGCTCTAGGGTCGCCACAAAGCGTTTTTTGAGAAACCTAAATTCGCCCTGAATGTCAAATTGAGTGTTTTTTGAGCCATAGTTTTGCTATAGGTTTTTCCCCAACTCGCCCTAGCTTTTTGCTGTGGCGATTTGAGGGCTGTCAAATAGCATGTATTTTTATTTAAATGACTTTCTTCTTTCTCTATAACATTCTTCAAATTTAGGTTAAAAATTCACATAAATGTCAAAAGAAGTATGGTTCAGATTGAGTGAACACATAAGAAAATACACGTATAGAAGTAATTTCTAGTGATTAAATTGTTGTAACAAAAATAAACATACAAAAAAACAATTATCCTGTATAGCCAGGCCAATCCTAAGCCGGCAAACTATAAGAGATAAGTGACATATTGTAGTAAATATATAAGATAAAAGTGTAAAAAAAAAATCGAATTCTCAATAAAGCTACTACTACTACTACTACTTATTTAAATGACAGGGATGTGTGGTGATTTGTGGTTTAGCGTTTTTTGAGAACTGGAAAACCCAGTTTTTTTTTTGACAAATCATAAATATGTCAAGAAAACCTGGGTCGACCTTGGGGAATGTTCAACGAACGGACCTAATATTTTTCTTTATTCGGTTGGTACATTGAAAGGGTTTTATGATGGTGTCAGGTAGTGCACCTCGCAAAACAAAATTTTTTTTTCTTTGTTAGGTTGATAATGAATTTTATGAGGGTTTTAGGAAGTGCACCTCGCAAGGAAAACATGTTGGGCAAATTGAAAATGGATTTTATGATTCCCGAAAATTTCCCCGAAAATTTTAAAAATGCCAAACTTTTAATTTTATATTAAACCTAAATTCTTGACCATAACATTAAATATTATGCGTTTAATTTCTTCATGAAAATCACACATCTCAAAAAACACCCTCCAGTTAGCAGCGATTTAACATTGACCAAAAGAGTGAGCGTTCGGCGGCATAATGCGGCGTTTACGTTAAATTGTGAAAAGTGATAAAACCTATCAGATACATATGCTTTTTCGAATACTCCTGTCTTCGATACCTTTTTGGACGATTCAGATATCTCTTTCCCAATTTCACAACAGCTATTGTGAAATATGAAAACTCATTGAAAACAAAAAAGCCATCAGATTATCGTGTTAAGCGATTGAAAATTCAGAAAATGTTGAAACCGTGGTCAAGGACGGTTGTGCTCGGGAAGGCCAATCTGTCCTAAATTCAACATCTAGGTATATTGTTTAACAAAAACTGGAAAACTGGAAAATTGGAAAACTGTGGCTGCTAATACCACAAGTTTTTTTTATTAACTGTTACCGAATTCAAAGTTTTAACTCAAGCAACTGCTAACCTCAAAATGAGGAATAAAATTTAAAATAATAAAGACAAATGCCTGGTAAGATCTATCTGTGAGTTCATGCCTCGTAAAAATCAGCCCCTCCTGGGCTCACCAACTTCAACAAAACCAACCAGTGACGAAGAAGACACTGAAGACGACGACAATAGACATGAGGTCGGTGTTGGACCTTTAATATCTAACCAGCCTCACCAAACAGCAGCATAACACGTTGAAGGTTTGAGCTTATGTTCCCGAAGGTTAAACATCATACACAACGGCAGTACAAATCAATTTTTGTGATTTTTACTTGCGATTATAGGTACTATAAGGCAAGTCTTGTTTTTTTCAGTAATTACGAAATGTGTATTATAAGTAACTTAATTAGTAGCTCTTATAGTAGGGGAGCCCAAGAGGGGATTTCGCGCGTTACTCGAGCGCGTCAGAAAATCATATGGGGAGAAACCTTGCACCATGTAATGTACTCCTACCATATATTAAACCTAAATGTTGGGGCGTTCGCTGAGAGCAGCCTGTCAGATTAGTAAAAAAAAGTCGATCATCGGAAATACTCGAGCGCGTCAGATTAAAAGATGGTAGGTTGATTACATCGAGAAGAGTGTATATTTCAATAATCTGACAATTTGAGCGGGGCCTTCGTAAGTAGGCGAGTCACAAAGATGTAAAAAAAAATCGATGTTTCGAAATACTCGAGCGCGATTAATTTTTTTTTTATTTTGAAGGTAATTTTAGCAGGATTACAGAAAACATATAATCTGACATTTTGGTTGGGGCGATTGAGGTAAAATCGTCAGTCAAATGTATAATATATGATGGTTAATATCTCGGTTAATATTAATATTAGCAATTGGTCCAGAAGACTTTTTTTGTAGAAAACTAAATTCTCTACAGGTTTGTAATTTCCAATTTTTCTGTAGCTTTTGTTATTTACGAGATAACTGCGACAAAACGTGAATTTTATGCAAAAATCTGGTTAAGTGGCCCGTACCACCTTCCCGGTATGAGTAACGACTTTGCCAAAAAGAACATTTTTGTAGAGCTTTCAATTTTGAGAAAAAAACATCTTCGGTTAAAGCGATGTCATGAAATGCCGCTGAGTTATAGTAATTTAAAAAAAAAAAAATCAGAGTTTCCGTGTATTTTCAATGGAAAATCTTCACACCTCTTGATCGAGCACTTAAAATTAATATTAAGGGCTCAAACTTTCAGGATTTTTTTTAAAAGTATTTTCAACAAAATTTCGATACAAAATTTTTAAATACATAATATGTGTACATATTTTTTGATTGCATCCAGTAACAAAAAATAGAAACAACAAGGAATTGTTACTTTAAAATTGTCAGACTAAGAGTACGCCCCCATATAATTGTCAGATTATCATCCTGGAGGACGAAGACATCAAGTTGATCACTCTGTATAAAAATCTGACGCGCTCGAGTATTTCAAAGTCACGTGTTTTTTTTACATTTTTAAAAATCAGCCATGACTGATCGCCCCACTCAAATTGTCAGATTATTGAAATATACACTTTTTAGAGTACACTTAACATTCACTTTGAAAATCTGACACGCTCGAATAACTTTTTATTTTTTGTTTTTTTAACCTCTCTTTACGCCCATTTGCCCCCAGTAAATCGTCAGATTATTATATATCCGTTATAAGAAAGACAAAGCGCGTATACTCTATGAAAATCTGACGCGCTCGAGTATTTCAATTTAACTGTTTTTTTTTACATTTTTAAAAGCTCATACACGCCCATCGCCCCACTAAAATAAAAAACTGCCATACACTTTTTTTCGTTTTAGAACGTAAACTTCACAATCCAATAAGTCCCCATGACGCTTTAGTAACTGCAAATTTAGCGGCTCGGGCTCCCCTACTATTATAAGAGAGGTCTGTATCTTTACTCACCCGCGGGATCCCGAAACGTGTATCTTTACTTTTATTTGACGTAAAAGTGGCAGAGCTTTTGCTTTTTTGGCACTTCCCCTCCAGTAAGAATTCACCCGAACAATTTGCTCGTGCACTTTCTTGCTTGTCAAATCGGCTGTTTGTGAAATCAGCTGATCGAAATATTTCGATTGAATTCAGATTTATATTTGAAATGAAATGAAAAATGGAAAGTATAATCTCTCTTTGTTGGTTTGAAAATTCAAAATAATGTTAAATATGCAATGCAATATTGCTTTGAGCTCATTTTAACACGTTTCTGAAACAAAATTGTTTGTATGTTTCTTTACATCTCTACGGAGAGTGCCTGATAAATGTCATTTAGCAAGAAACATCCCAAAAGCTGTATCTTTACTTTTCATTTTCGGATGGAGATTACTAAAACAACATTAAAAAGCCCGAGCCCAAACTTTTTCCCAAACTTTACCCAGAAAGTAAAGAAACAGACCTGATAGAGACAGAAACCTAGTCTCATCAATCCAAGAAACTCAATGTACTTATATTTTAATATTATCTTTTTGCTATTTGAAAGCCAAAATGACAAAACATAAATGTTTATTTCAATACAACATGCGCTTCCGCTTTTCTTTATGTACGAATGTACACTCTAATTTAAGTTAGGTATTAAAATTGTTATATATATATAAATAGAAGAAACGTTCGTTTCAAGTAACTTTCCAGATGCCTTGCTCATAGCAAGGGCAGGACAACAAATGTTTTGTAGCAACTGACAGTTATAGCACTTTCCATTGGTTTCACTCAGGGAAGCACTCATTTTAAAAACCAATGTAACACCCAAAATTGTTTCTACTCAGTTTAACGTAATTTCCTTTGTGTGAGTAAAACACCTATGGCTCTTAAAAAAATTTTCCTTGAAGAAACTTTTCTTTTTGACATTTGAGTAACATGTGTTAGTGCTTCTGAGTCGATTCTCACTTCAAATCGAGAAGCGGCTGTCACTCCTCAGAATCATGAGAAGCGATCTTTTTGCACCAATGGAACGGTTTGAGAATGCTTCTGGACGCTCCTGGACGGTTCTTTTCGTCCAATGGAAAGTGCCATTAATCATTGAAAAGAAGCTAATCATTGAAAAGAAAATTTTTATCAAAGAAGGCCATACTTTACAGCCGCTTTTGTACATTAAACTATCTAGAACTTAATTGATATCGTTGTAAATATAACGAATGCAGTTTGATACTCAAATCGAAACCAATACACACCGGAATTAAACTTACATTAGGTTCGTTCGTTGAAACCACTCGCCTTAGATTTTTGAAGGGGCGAGTCGAGGGCTGTCAAATGGCGTGTATTTTTAAAATGACAGGGATGTGAATTTCCTATGAGCATGTTTCGAAAGGAATACCAAACAGATGCTATTTGATTGAAATGGATTTGTACCTCTACTAATTGTTCATCACGCAATACACAAACAACAAGAATAATCTCAACGGATGCGTTTATTGAACGTTAAACTGACGTCTCTTTCCGTTGAGAGCGTTCGACAATCGCTTCCGCATCTTATTGGGGGCGTTCAATAATCGTATCAATCGTGAAAGCTTCAATTATATCGATTTCCAGTGAAATTCATTGGACAAAACTTGCTTCTTTTTAAATTTCCTAAATATAAAAAAAAAAAAAACTCGATTGCAAATGGTTCAAAGGAAATCCACATAAGTTTTCTATCAACGGCGCAAGGATTTAAACATGTGTCCACCATCTCTTTTTAGTTGCGCCTCATTTATTTTACAGACCTGCCAATCTTCGTACTAAACCAGCTTAAAATTCCTTGATGGCCATGTTTTGGTATCAATTTGCCAAAAACAATGGCTGTGTCAATACACAGGACTCTGTGTGTTCTTATAATCATGCTCCCTCTGTATCCCGGAAGTCCCTCTATTGCATTGGACAACCTACTAACAAACTGTCTAGTGAGCACACTCAATCACCTGCAGATTATTCCAATTTGCTTAGGTTTTTGTTTGAGCCATTCATCAGCTATCAGTTCTTGAACATTGTGTGTCCATTGAACTGCACCTGCTTTCTCATATATCATGGAACACGCTAAATTACCCTTCACAGAGACGAGGAGCTTATACGCAAATCGGATCGCATACATAGCTGCTCTCTATAAATCAACATGCCTTTATCAGCTATAAATCTCCGTGCATAAGTCCATCTGTTCGCACTCAGCCAGTTCGAGACTCACAATTTAAAATAACCTGCCAGCCTATCCAACCATCTCACCCATCAATTGCAAACACATCCATTACACTGCCTGAGGTTTCTATAGATATGTTGTAAAGCCTACAGATCCTCACCATGTGTGTGGTAAACAGAGTTGCTTCAAAATGCACTTACCAAACAAGTGCAGTTCAAACACTACAGACAGATAGTTGTAGCATGTGCCTTGTATAAGAGGCGATAATGCCTAGGAGCCGAATATACAATTAAATTGCACAACATCAACATATGGACCTGAATTCGAGAAACGATATTCGCCTCCCTGCTGGGACTATATAATTAGGTCCTAGCCATGACACAGTATTCAATCGAAAGCTGACAGGGTCATTAGAGAATTTATCTTCTTATTACGGCCTACATGGCCCTACTATTTACCCACAACAGCATACACAAAGAAGGTGATGTTTTATCCTTGTAAACGGGATGACCAGCAACATCCTTACAATATCCGCGGGAGTTTATAAAATAAAGGTATAGAATCACCAGTGCACCTAATAATGGGATTAAAATCCCCGTTTGGCATCATTTGGACCATAGCCAAAAAAGGGCTCTGAGTTGCAAAACTACTTACTGGCAATTCACAAGTGTCCTTCAACAAGCACATTCTATACCACTAGCAATTTAAGTATGTGTGTAGAAGGTTAGAATTAGGAACAGAAAACATCACACAGAGTGTCCTGAAAAAGCGCAAACAATGCTGTAAGGCTCAGTTGGTAAGGATCTCATCTGCAGTTTGTTTAAAGAGATAGGCAATTTCCTTCCTTTGAAAAGCAACACAAAACACTGGCACAAGGATACTCTGATGTCGCACGTCGTTGTAGTCATTACTAAAAGGAAAATGATGCCCTTTATCTGAAGTGGTGGTGGTGGTGGGGGAAGTAGAAGACTGATGGCAATGGCCTTTTGCAAGAGAATTGGAAAACTTTGTTCAAGAGTTGCAAGTTTATGTTGTCAATTTTCTTTTCATTCTATTTTTTCAATTCAGCTTCAGAGATGAGAAGAAGTGTTACCATTAGGATTATGGAACAGAAAACTGTTTTAAAAATCATAAAAAAGAAACCCAAATTTCTCATACACTTAACGTCCTTGTTCAAAAGTCGACGGCATGTGACAGTTTACAGCCGCACAAACTTTACATTCATTGCGAAGGAGTAAATATTTACTTTTGAAAGACGAAGTTTTTCATTGTAGTCCCTAAAATATAAAATTCACCGATCTGGCAACAATGCTGAAAAGTGCAAATTGACAACACCACCCCTTGCACTCAGGGGGTGATGTTCGAAAAGCTAAAAAGGACGGAAGGAAATGAAAGGGATAACAACTCTTCCCGACAGAACAAACGACGAAGTGTATATCTTTGCACATGACTCCCATTCTATGTGCAGCCTAGGCGACAGATTCCTTGAATACTTAAAGAACTACGCTTTTTCAGGATTCTTTAGTCTTGCACTTCATGTCCTTGTCAGTTGTTTCTATAGTTCTTTTTTTTTGTCATGTTTTGAATTCGCCCTTTTCCAATTCCCAGTTTCTATAATCGATAGAAGAACTTTTCAACAAAAATAACGACAAAAAAAGGAGTGAATTCGATTGCAGAGCAATGGGAGAGAAAAAAGGCACCCATTTCGATAGAAAAAATAAATTACAGGAATAAACCAACTGAAAGTTTGGAAAATTTTTGACTTGTGACGTTAAGGAGCTCTACGAGAAGCGAGTTGTATGTTTAGTAGCAGAGTGCATTTTTGTTAGCTTGTGTACTGCTGTCAATGCGGGTTACCTTTATTCATGAGAGCAAAGGACAAAACGCTGTTTGTCTAGGAAAAGTTTGTATCATCAATTCAGTCACCGTGCTGTTGAAAATAGGGTTCCTCATTTAATTGAATGGTTTGCTGTCATAGTTCGGTATAATAAAAGTGATTGAATAGGGCGAGGGGATCTTTGATCGTATGAGGAGCGAAGGAAAAAAGTTCTTTTGTTGACATTTTTGTGATTTGTTTCAGAAGTGAAAGTGCCATGTGGTGGCGGTTTAAGTGAGTGGAAACTTTTTTCTTTATATCTTCATTTGTGTGGAATATGCTGAGTGGAGTTTGATAACACGAAGGTTATTACTGCAGTGGATGGGATGATTAATTGCTTGTTTGTTCAATATCTACTTTTGAAAGAACATATAAAAGAAATTTTTTCTTTCTTGAAGCAGGTTGGTTGGTGATGTGATTTGGTACCACCCATTGCACTGTCGTCACTGTAAGACCGGAGAGAAATAGAATATGACGTGTGTAATCTAATTTGGGGATTTTTTTGTTGTAGTTAAGGATTTGTGCTGGATGTAATTGTATTCTTGGCAAGAAAGGCATCATCTACACAGGAGTTTTATGTCAAAAAAAGTACTCATACGCCTCAGTGTACAGCGTTTTGATTTTGATTGAAGTTGAGTCGATAAGTTTCTTTGATTCGTTAAATTGAGTTAGGAACTGTAAAGATTTTCTACTAATGCGATACTCACTACCTTTTAGAAGATCTACGGATTTGTCAAGTGATTGTTTCGGGGCTGTAGGATCTTCGCTAACGAGGGCTTCATCGTCAGCAAAAAATAGTAGATGTACTTTGGTGTTCTGTACTTTGTCTTCCAGCAGGTGTATTATGAAGACCAAACGGCTCACGACTCTTCCATGGTGTAAGCCAACTGCGACCTGCAATGCTGGACATCCTACATTCGTCACTACTCCTTCATACATATTCTCTATCTCTCGTGGTGTCCATGGCATAATGGTTAGCATGTCGCCCTGTTTCGTTATGGGGTCAGAATTCGAGAAACATCAAAGAAAAGAAAATATTTTTCACAGGTATCACTTTTCGCAAGGAATCGGTAGGTCCTGCCATGAAACACGCTTGTTAACTTAGCCGTTCAAAATTGCCATATAAAATGTGGATCCTGCAAACGTGTTAGAGTTAGAAGCTTTCATTGCTTTGTTGCGTGGCCTATTATTCCATCATAGGCAGCTGTACTTCTTGTTAAGTTGCTCCCTGTGTACTTCTTCTTAAGTTGCTCCCAAGCTTAAGCCATTATGAAGTATGAAGCCGCCAAATTACGTTTACAAAGCCATATATGGGAGAGCCCACACTTGTAGCCCTGTGAGATTTGGGCTGAAGCACTAAAACAGCAAAAGTGCGGAAAACAACGAGCATCTGTACAAAAGCGCGGTGCCTTGCGAATAGCGAGTGCGTAGCGCACAGTGTCCAGCAGTTCTTGAAGTTGCAGGTGTTGCACCAATTGATCTCCTCGCAACACAAAGAAAATACGCACACGAAAAGAAAGCTGAAACGGCGTGGAAGCAACAAATGCGAAAGCAAAAGTGCTTACACAGTGGCAGGAACGCCTTTTTGCACAAGATAGGAAAAATAAAAAGCCCTTCGTGCCAATACGGAGATTCGTTGATAGACAACGCTTATTATAAAGTGTTCGAGTGCAGAAGATGTGAATCTTTCCATCAGGAAATGAACAGAAGTATCGGAGAGCTCAGCTTAAATTATACCATCATAAAATTCTGATATACGATTTTTGAGTGTCAATATCATATTCAAAAAGTCGCAATTTGCTAATATTTGATCCAAGGTCTAAAACTGGATTCATTTGTCGTGATTTATAGCTGATTTTCCTTGATTTGATCTAGGAATTCTTTCTGTGATCCAGAAGATGCTGAGAGACGAAGAGAGTTGAAGGCAAATTAGCATGTACATATCTGACTCAAATTCTGACGGACCCCCCCTCGGAGAAACGCGCAAGTGGTCCAGAGGGCGAGATCAGCGAGATACTTTTGGAGTTTGAGTCGGTATGCCAAGTTTAGAACACAGTTCGGCCCACGGCGAAGTATGGATGGTGCGTAAAGCATTTCTCCAAAATTAAGTTACAAAAAAAAAACACTTCTGACTGTCAGCATTACTGTCGCAACACAACACAACAAACCCCCATTGGTTATCAGAAAGCTTTAACATTTTTCGTTGTGCCCGTGGCGTAATGTTTAACCAGTCTGCGTGTTTCTCGAGAGGTTTGTCGCGGTAAAATTTACCGCTACAAAAAGTATCCTTCGGATCCTTTCACATACCCCTACCTCTTCTACGTTTTTGGGTGTGGCTGCATAATTCTGGAAGAGTTAGGGGCAACCAAGGTTAAATCAGCCTATGGTTTACTCACCCAGCATTCTGCAAAAACATCCCACGTAGGTTGCTGTGACAAAACTGATCGAGGCTATACCGACAAAGAGACAGGCGTTCCCCAACGATGATAAAGAAGCGTGCAGACGGGCGAAAGATACTAAAACTTCCCAGTTGAACCCGGCGAAACACACAAGGCAACACAAAAACACTCGTCACAAACATCAACGGTAGATGATCAATTCCTACCCAACGTTTTACGTCACTTTGACAAAATTAGTCAGGCCTTCTACCCAACCTAAATTTACTATTAACTTTCTATTAAAATTGAATTGATATTGACATCAAGGAAGACATGTTTCCGATTTTATTCTCACTTTCTTTTTCTAACGATCTGAGGTCTATGGAAAGTATCTTTCAAACTTAGCTTCTTGTGTTCTTTGTTCTCCGAGAAAATATCTTCTTTGTATTTAAGTTTAGGCTGGGGACTTGCGATTTTCTTAGAGATTCGAGATTTTCTTTTTATTGGATTTTAGAGATATATTTTTAAGCCGACTTTTGCGGAAAATTCCAATTGGGAACTTTTAGAAAAAAATTGAGATTAGTGCGGAGAAGATATTTTCTCAAGGAGTCCAGGAGAGGGTTGTAGAAGAAGAGCTATGTATTTTATTTTCCTTTCATTTCTTATTTTTCACTTCGAAGAATCCTTCATTTTTAAGGGTTTTTCGAACATTATCGCCTTATTTGGGCAAAAAATTAGATCCGCTAGGCCTCGTTGAACGCTGCAACCGCTGTGCCACTTTAGTGTCAAATTGACACTTTTTTCAGGCTGTGCCACCGAGCCACCACTTTTCAGTCTGTGCCACTTTTTTAACATTGTTTCTATTTTTAGTAATTTTACTAAGTCTCCCGAAAAGGTAATCGAACAATGTAATTTTTTAGAAATAAAATCCGTCCACGCAGATTTAAAATCAATTTTTGAAATTGACAATATCGAATTATTTTGGTTTAAAGGGTAAGGTGTAGTCAGGAGCGTGAAAAAATGCCATTTTTTTGTAATTTTTTTTTTTACTAGTAATTAAGTTTATTTCAATAAGTAAAAACATAGTTTCATTTCATCATACTTTAACATAAGGTACTTCATTAAAATTTCAAAAAAAAAAATTAATTATTTTACAAGTTATGGCGGTCTAAGTTGAACAGGTTTTAGTAATAGGTCCTTGCGGTGCCCACTGTAACTCAAAAACCGTTTGATAGATTTGAATGAAACTTATTCAGGTCTTAGAAAATATAAAAAGCTCAGCTTGATTGAAGCTTCTTTTTTTTCGGCGGCCTCAGAAATTTTTTTTCTGATTATCGGGAAAAAACCAACAATTAATTGTTTATAAAAAATTGCATTTAAAAAAAAATCATTCGATCAGTCACTAGATTTTTATGTTTTCTAAAAGCTGTATAAGTTTCATTAAAATCTATCGAGCGGTTATTGAGTTACAGTGGTCACCAGTTCATAAAACATAGTTTTGAGAAAAAAGCATTTAAAATTGTACCTACCATACCAGACCGCTCGAGAGCCTCTTATTCTTCGCTGAATAACTCGAAAGATATTTGTCGGATTCACTTCAAACTTTCAGAGAATAGTCTTAAGAGGCGCAGGGACATAAGTCCCAACTTTTATTTTTCGGAGTTATGTCCCATCTAAGTGAGACATAAGTCCCAACTTCGATTTGGGAGTTATGTCCCACGCTGCCACGCCATAAGGACGTAAGTGCCAACTTTTTTCCGTTGAAGATGGGACATAAGTTCCAACTTATCAGGAATAGAGCTTAGGGAATCGTTCTACATTTCTACTAGGCAACCAAACAATTTTTGCTTGCCATAAAGTTGTTGGTCCTTGACATCTTTCTCTCAAGTGATTTTAGGTAATGGAACCAATAACCTTTAGATAATCTCAGAATCGTTATATTCTCCTTGAATACCGGTTCGAAGGCTCTGTTCGAAATATTATATTCCATCCAGCGGGCGATGAAAATGTTTGCTACAATTATAGCTGAGGTATTTGCACATATATGGTTTTCCGGAATTAGGAGATAATACTTTACTTGTAGAAGTTAATAAAAAAATTTTTATTTAAAAAAGAAACTTCAAAACTTTAAATTTGAGTAATTGAGAAAATAAAATTAAAAAATCACGAGATTTTTTAATTCTATTTTTTAATTTATTTTATTATAATTTTTTCTAACTTCTACAAGTAAATCTCCTAATTCCGGAAAACCATATCTCTACTTTGTAATGAGTAGTAAGTTTACTTTTTGAAAAAAGAAGCTTCAAGAATTTGAGAAAAACACAGACAATTTTCCATAAGGGCTTCTGAAAAAATGTCCTAGCTTGTAAAAAGTATATTCGGAGGGACAAAAGTCCCAACTTTTATTTTTTGGGACTTATGTACCATCTAAGTGAGACATAACTCCCAAATCGAAGTTAGGACTTATTTCTCAAGCTAACTATGATGCAAAATAAACTCACCAACCGACTAAAAACTGAAACTTGCGAGAATATGTTGACTTCCTAAAATTTAGTAGGCAAATGTGACGTAGCTGAATTGAGTCCTGATGAGCTCCTTATATAAAAACATAGGTAAACCATCACAAGAAAGTAAAATTCGATACGAATTCTTTTAAATCTCTTATTTATTATTTATTGATATTTTTATTTATTTATTTTTGTTGAGTTATCAATACAAAATACAATCAGAACAAAATGAACAAAATGAAAGGCATGTGTCTTCTTCAACTCCTATGAATTCGTTGAGACGTTTGCGACGTGTGGTTTTTAAGTCAATTTTCATACAATTTTCGTTTTTAATTTCTAGTGCCACCTTTTTTTCTCGAGTGCCACTTTTTTTGCAACTTTTCCAAAATTTCCAACGGTAACGCTGCCTCGTTGTCCTACCATTTTCTTTCTTGGAATTGCGGAACTCGCGATCGTTTTAATTCATTCTATCTCATTACTTCTTATTTCGCAAACTTTTCTTTCGTAATTCTTCCTTGTTTTCAAACGAAAAACCAATCGGTTTGGCTATCTTGCTTAATTTTCTTTATTTCGAGGCCTTCTGCCAACCTCGAAAGAAACTCGGTACCTTTTCTTTTATATTGAAGGATTCTGGGTTTTAATCCAGGTTTCGGCCACGTTTTCCCAGACACCCTACAAATACAATAAAAATTCTATAATTTCCTTCTGCAACTTCGTACTGTTTTTATTTCATTTCGATCATAGTTTTACTTTCCTCTTTTGCTAATATTTCAGGTTTTGGTTAAGGTAAACCACCATTTTAAAAAGGTTTCTTGGCGCCCACAATTTTTAGGACACCCTGCGTCCTAAATTGATCATCTTATTAAAATCTACTAAAATTATTCAATTAATCGGCCCTTTAATTAATTCATCTACCTGACCTATCTTATCAAATTAACCTTTCGAACACACCCAGCTGAGCTAGTCGCGGTGGCAGCATTCTATTTGCTGCTGGATGCACTATATTTTCTTCCAAAAACTCTTCCTCTCATATCTGTCATTTTACATTCTTGTCGCACGGTGGTGCTTGATTTTAGCTTCTTTTATTTTTTTTATTGTACGCGGTTCTTAAAGTTTCGTTTTCATCATAAATTTAGCTTGTTTTATTAAGTATTGAAAAATTAATTATAACCCCTGAATTAAGGAAGTGCGGGCGGAGAAGAAAAAGTGCAACAAGTTCAAGGCTCGAATCCCAAACAAAAAAATCATTTCCAGGGGTTTCACCTTCCGCAAGGAATTTGCAAGTCTTCCATTCGATTAGCCGTTCGGAGTTGGCAAAAATATGTAGGCCTCCTCAATTCCTCAAAAGCTATGGTTGGAAGAAATGCGCTACACCTCGAGGCTCCCCGTACTTTTTTGATTTTTTTTTTGGAATTTTTTGTTCCACAGTCGAGTACCGACTCAATGTTTTACAGTGTGGGACATCAGCTTAATCGAAACGTTGTTATCAATCATTGTTAGAACGTAACTTTCCTACATTGCTTAGGCAAACTATCAATTCACCTGCTCTTAGCTTGCAGATGAAAATCCTGAGCCATCTTAACCCGCTTTCTCCTTTCTTTTGCCAAAACCCATATGGTATCTAGTCTGGCCCAGCACTCTAACCTTTTCTACAGTTCCTACTCTTAATAGTCTCTCTAACTTCTGCCTCTACTGTGATGTCGGATATATCGATATACATGTACTTTCAGTGCTCACATTCCTAAAATAAGAGTGGGTAAACCCTCATAAAAAGGAAAGTCCTTACATTTAATCAATTCAAAAGAAAACCAAGAGTTTTGCGAACCAACCAAGCCTAATACAGCCCTCCTTTACCAATCAAATACACAAACATATTCTTAGCCCAACGAACGCTTATTATCATACGAGTATCACTACTTTAGCCAAACAAATAATCAAATTTTCATACTGAATCCAGACCTTCATAACCCAGACCATAGCTAGCAGCACATCTTTAACCCATAACAAGATGATGTTAAAGTACGAAACCTTTTCGATTTATAAACTCCAATTGCACCTGTGTGTTCTTGTTTTCTCTTTCTCTTGTTTTTTTTTTCTTTTGCATATAAATCCAATAAAAGAGAGCAAACGCAATCTGGGTGGATTTATTTATTTGTGCCTTTTATCCTCTTTGCACAAGAAGTTGGCCTCATGGAATCGAACACCACCAACACTCAGTCTGTTGTATCGTTTTCCTTAGTCCTTCTAGTCGATATAGTCCTCTGGTATAATATACTTTAACTTATGTACGTATATCTCCCTAAAGGAAAGAAAATTTATCTCGGAACTTTCTTATTGGGGAATTGCGCTAGTGATTTTCATTTAGATTATACCATCACCATCAGCCTTCACCTTATACACAGGTGGTAATATAATATACCGTTTATGTTTATGTAGTTCTATAGAAGACAATACGAAATTTAAAACCTTCTGTTGCTCATTTGCAGGTCTACTATCCAGTTGTCTTCAGTTTATACAATCCGCATGTTGTGTACACGCTGCAAGGCAAAGAGGTGCCACCTGAAACGGATCAACTATTGATTTCTCGTGATACCGGATTCTGGCGTGACTTTGGATACGGAATGACCTGTCAGTACCGGTAAGTTCAAGTGATTCCATAAATCCTTCATGGCAAAACCATATGTTACAACAACACACAACGCCTCCTCCTTCCTTTGAAATGCTAAGCCCTATTTGAACAAAATGTGCATGATGGCGCAACCCTTGTTCCTGAATGATTTCGAATCTCCTATCATCACATCGCATCAACATTTAGTGTATGGTAATTCACAGTGAGCGTAGCAAGAAGGGGTTACTTGAAAAAAGTTATGGGATTCAATTTTGCCTACAGATTGGGCTTTAGCAGCAGCCCATAGACTTTAGACTGCTTTTCAAGATTACCATTTACCATGTGCCAGTGGCGTTTATCTACGTTTAAAAAATTTGTTCTAAAAGTTGAATGGAATACTTGTGAGGTTCATTCGTTGAACTTTACCCAGGTTTGACCCAGGTTTCCTTGACAACCCTACGAGTTGAAAAAACCTGGGTTTTCCAGCTATCAAAAAACGCTAAACTACAAACCTGTCTTTTGAACAAAAATACATACCATTTGACAGCCCTGTTCATTGCTTAAACTCGCCCCAGCAAAAACCTAGGGCGAGTTGAGGGGAAACCCAGGGCGAACCCAGGGTAGAGTAGAAAGAAAAGTATTTCATGCAACTAACAGCGTACTGCAGTGAACAGTTTGTGAAGTCTTATTTCATGCTTTTTACTATTTAATTAAATACCTACACTTGTATGAAGCTTGTGTAAGGCAGTTGTGAAGGCTTTCAACAAGCTTTTGTTGGTAAACTTGTTTTAAGCAAGCTATAAGATAAATTGTTAAATTGGCATCGTAGTTCCATTGTAAACGAATCACTTCTTGTTCATTTTCCAACGGTTGACAGCGTTAGTTGAAAATAACTTCTTACAGACCATTTAGAAGTTCCACTAAGCTTATTCATGGTGGACTTGGTGCAGTGGTAGATTGTTCAGTAGATAGGCCGGACGCGTGGGTTCGAGCCCCGCTCTATGCATCTACTTTTCTTTCAGCCTCTCAGTTTCATATATGGACGCTGCCCTTGAGGTTATAAGTGAAATTGCTAACACCTTATTTCCAACTATAGTGGAGTCAATAAAGCTTTTGCTTCGGTTTCTTCAAAATTCTAGACCAGCTTCCCCCCCTCAAACCAGGTAAATAGTTCCGTCCCCACTCCAAGATGTTTCTGATTTAAATGAATATAAAAAACAAAATTTATAGAACAAAAATCATCAAAATCGGAGCTGTTATTGCGGACTTCCTAAGATTGCCTGTTTTATATCTTCATTGATTCCACTATACTGCAACACAAAGAAGGGAACGCTGCTACCCATTGTACTACCAATGGACCGGAAATTAAGTCTGAGTTCTCCTTACTTACTTACTTAAGGTGGCGCTACAGTCCGGGTCGGACTAGGGCCTCAACCAACATGCTTCTCCAGCAAGCTCGGTCCCTAGCTAGCTGCCTCCAGTTTTGCACGCCAAGTTGGTTGAGGTCCTCTCCTACTTGTGTGCGCCACCTGAGTCGCGATCTTCCTCTACTGCACCGTCCCTCGGGATTGGATTCGAAGACTTTACGGGCCGGAGCGTTGGTGTCTATTCGCTCTACATGACCCAGCCATCTAAGCCGCTGGACCTTGACTTGTTTGACCAGTCAGTGTCGCTGTACAGCCCGTACAATTCGTCATAAAATCTTCTTCTCCACTCTTCATCGGATCTTTGAAAGATTGTGCCTCTTGTGTTGACGTGGGAGGTTTGCACTATTCTTTCAAGAACGATGTTGAAGAAGTCGCATGACAGTGCATCGCCTTGCCTAAATCACTCTTCTCTATAGATGCTGTCGTACGCGGCCTTAAAATCGATAAAAAGGTGGTAGGTATCGATTTGAAGCTCCTGAGTTTTTTCCAAGATCTGCCGTAGTGTGAAGATTTGGTCTAATTAAATCAAAGTTTACTTAAATACCCTCACTTGTATAAAGCTTATATAAGGCAGTTGCAAAGGCTTTCAACAAGATTTTGTTAATAAAGTTGTGCTAAGCACGCTCTAAGATAAATTGTTAATTTGGCATCGTAGTTCCATTACACAAGAATCCCTTTTTGTTCATTTTTGAACGGTCGACAGGGTTAAATGAAAATATTTCCTCAAAGACTGTTTCGAAGTTCCAATAAGCTTATTCAAACTTAAAAAGACAAGAGTGGGGAATGACCATCAACTTCCTCTTCAAAAAAAGACCTCTACTTGCTTTTGTGACAGACTGTGTTCATCTTCAATCTTTTACCATACCCTATTCAATATATTTTCCCTTAAACTCATGCAATTTCTCTCTCTCTCTTTTTCTTTTTCTTTTTTCTTGTGCATTAAAAATTCAGGTCAGATTTTCTAAAGATACGTGGCTTCGATGAAGAAATTGTCGGCTGGGGCGGCGAGGATGTTATGCTCTATCGGAAGTACGTTCGTTCGAATATTAAAATCATCCGTGCCACCGATCCAGGAATCTTTCACATATGGCATCCGAAGGTAAGCCAAAAATAAACCCAATGGTTCAATTGAAAATGTTCCAATACCTTCATTCATAAGCTACACCTCTTATTCCTTCTTCCCCACTCCACCCTCCTCATCATCCCCTTCTCAAACAACAAAATCATAAATTTTATACCCACGTGAGTTCCCATGAAGCTCTTATATGATGCTGCTGCTACTTCTTTTCATCTCAATATGTTGTATATGCGACAACTTCTTCGCTATGTCAATGGAAATACCAAGTGCACATTATGTTGCATGGAAGTATGTTCATTGTTCATATATGACTATATTGACGATGATGATTTGAGCATACATGTCACGTTTGAATTTCATATCCTTGTGCAGGTGATTTACTAATAAGCCATTTCTTCCATCCACAGGTGTGCACCGGAGTGAGTAGTGGACAGCGTTTGACTGCCGATCAATATCGAGCCTGTATCAGGTCAAGGGCTCTCAATGAGGCCTCACACGCCCAGTTAGGATTTTTAGCCTTTCGTGATGATATTGCTGCCCACTATCATGACAACAATACTCACATTCAAACGAATAGCATCCTGTCATCATCGGGTAAGGGACATTCAGCGACATTGTTCGACCAGGCCCATTCGCTGCCTGTTGTTGCGGCAAAGAACAATAGTGCTGTTGCGGCTGCCTTGCCTGTTGCCAAAAATATCAAAGACAATAACATCAATCCAGCAAAGACTAACAAAAGGACACGGTCGAGTGAGAATAGACGAAAATCTTCGACTGGGAACACTTGATTGTCATATTGGGAGCATCAGGAGAGCATTTGGAAGGTGGAATTTTAAATGGATTTGGTTGAATCTTCTTTGGATAAATTGTATTTTCTAAATGAGTATTTTGCTTAAGCTTTTTGAAATTCAATCTATGTATTGTGATGGATATTGGGGAATGGAGTTGAGTTGAGGAAAGAGAGTGGGAGATGTCTTCTGGAGCTCGCTTATTATCGTTTCGATTCATATTGGTAAAGACACTGGTTTCCTTCATAGGAGGTCAAACTGTCGTAAATCTATCAACAGTTTTAGGCTTACGTGAATGGATTTGAAGTCAGTCAATTGTTTTCTTTTCGTTTGTTTTTGAAATTGAAAAAAAGAGCGAATCGCCTGTAAGCTTGGCTTTACCTGCTTTCTTCAAGTCTCATGGAGTAAAATAAAGGAATTGATATTTTCTTTGAGGAACAGAAGACCTTCTTTAATATTCGACATAGAGAAGCATGAGCAGCTTCATTCAAAGAAATAGTTGGGTTTTTTTGGCCATCCATAACAGTTTCAGACGATTTTAGACATACATGAAATAGAAACTTCAGTTACCTTCAATCAATAAATTTTCCCACCATTGAGTTATTGATTTTTATATGAGCCGTTTTAGACCATACTTGACATGCGACGAATGGTTTTGCAGGGCGACGACACAGCGTACTGTCAAGAACTGGTTTCAATAAGAGTTTATTTTTCAAGTAAAAGATTTCCCAAACTAAAGCGGTTATGGATTTTGTTAACAGGACGTAGGACATCGTATAGGACATCTGCAATTGTTTCAAAACGCGGTGTCATTCTTGTCGCGTTAGTCTCAAAAATACAACTCGATAGTTGAATTAGTCACTGCCGCTAGTACTAAAACGCTTTGGTTATGGTGAGCCTTGATTGAGTAAGGGGAAATTTAAATGCGACATGGGTCGTTTCGGAGATGTACTGAAACGGTGTTACTTTTCATTTTCATATGACTTAATATAAATAGTGTGTTTTCTTGAAACCCTCCTATATTTTTGATTTCAATTCCACCGAGAGGTAAAGAGGTTATAAAAGAGATCCTTCGGAGTAAGTTTAGGAGTAAGTTCATACAGTAGATTAAGTTCTTAACCATAAAGTGATAATAATAAATAAATAAATTATAACTCGGATTCTATAAACATTAAGCTCAGTATAAAGTACTTGTATAATACAAAACAAAAAGAAGAAAAAGACGAAGAACTATCACAACTTGTATTACTCAACAACACTGGCATTTAATCGCGTCAGTCATATCCTAAGGATATCTGCACAAAAATACCGATATCAATTAGGTAAATTAAATTTCACGCGCGGTATAACAACGTGTTTAGTTTAAATTTAATATAAATTAACTAAATTGATTGTGTTCTTTTGAACCTTATTTGAGCGGACAAGCAATGTAATGGATTAGCAAAAAAGAAAAGATGTAAATAATTTCATTTATATAATGGAACGAATGTTTTGTTCGGTTTTGTAAATATTTAAATTATGTAATAAATAAATTCCTATTATTAAATTAAAAAAAAGAACAGATAAACTAATTATGTATAATTAAAATTTATAAAGAAAAATAAATTTAAATTTAGTTTAGTTGAAAATTAAGAAATAAAAGAAAAACTAGACATTCAAAATGTAATCCTGGCTTCCTTATATACCATGTAAATAAGGTCGCTATTTAGAAATGCATTGTTAAAGCGAAATCAAGTGAGTAATATACCAAATAAACGGAAAATTTAAAGAGAAGAGTGTTTTTTTCGAAAGTAAATGAATGATTGAAATAAGACAGGCAAGTTTACACAAAGTCTTTTCTTTTTATGGTGCAAACTGCGTCGATAAAAAGCTCTCATGACTACGATGGATAATAGAAATATTTAATTAAGCTTTTCGGTCGTCTTTCTACTACGAAATAAAGCTGAAGTGGGGTATTATGATGGAAATCAAGACATAGCTAAAGCTACGAACTGTCATACTTAATACAAATTAAGTCTCGTATTTACTTAGCTAAGGCTGGCCAACAACGTCAAGCAATCACCCTTATTACGAAAGGCGTTTTAATAAAACTCCAATCAGATAATATATCTCTAGGTGTAACAATTGCCGTTTAAATTAAATAACTTTTGAGCTAATGGTAAGAGCAATGAAGAACAGATAGAGGTCTGAACTTATATTTTTAAGAAAACAAAAATTATCGCTGTCATTTTTCAGGCGTTCAAGTGAAACCCTATTGCAATAAGGGTGATTATCTTCTAGCCGTTACGGCTTCTGGCTGCTCTTCAAGTTGGTTGAAAAATCGATATCCGGTATACCTATCATTGCTTCACCTAAGGTTGGGTCTTCATCTGCTGCGTTATCCACTGTTATCTGCCCTTAGCTAAGAAGAAGCGCCCTATTTCTAGTCGATTCTTTTTACTAGGTCTAGTGGGATTTTTCATTTTGTGTGAATTAACCTAGATTCTATGGGGATTTGCAACATTGCAAGTAAAACAAATAAATTGAGTGGTGCAACATAGCGGAGCACCATGAGACTCACCGCTTTTCTCACAACCACGCCATGAAAGGGAATGGAGTGGACTTACCCGTCCTAGCAATTTCGAACTACGAAGGCAAAAAAGAAAAGACTAAAAAGATCTTCGTACTGAATGGGATAGTTCCTGAACGCAAGCCTTGTACAAATTATGCAAAGAAACAAATTATGCAAAGAAAAAAAGTTCCTAAATTCCAACAAAAATTCCCTTCAAAGCAGAATCTCCCGAAACGTTGCACATACAAAGATTGCTTTTTTCCGCAATTGTAAGTGAATTTGCGCAACAAAAATACTTGCGAACTTTAGTTGCCTTGCAGCTGCTTTTTTGAAATTGTTTTGCTAGCATCAAAATTGTTTGACAAACTCAAGATTAGGAGTTCGCGCAATGTTTTTCAACAGATATTATGAAATTTCAATACGAGGACGTTCGTAGTTCGAAACTTTTACGATGAGCCTTGCGATAGCGGCCAAGACAACAAGGGTGTGATGAATGTTGTTGTTTTGGAATAAATTTTTTTTTTGCTTAAATGCGAATGGCAAATATCTAAAACTAGTTTTTCTTTATGGTGGTGGCTTAATTGTAAATAGTAATTTTTCATACTCTTACCAAAAGCCACGTTACGAAAAATGGATGGACGGGGAGAAGTATCTTTGTTTTGCAGCGACAGCCACGCTGTGCTTGAGGCCCTTCTCAACCCTCTAACCACTTCGAAAGTGATACATAGGAATGCAAGAGCTCTCTGCAATCGTAAGGTTAAATTTTTTGAGTCTCATTTGGGTTCCGGGCCATCACGGCATAACTGGAAATGAGATCTCCGTTGAACTTGCTAGGCAGGGATCTCTCAGACAGCTTTCTCAAGACCTGAACCTAGGTCTACCAGCGTCCTCAGTGATGGCTTCAATCAACGATGGATCTGTGAAGAACACAACCGTAGATGTCATGCCTCCATTGGATGCAGACAAACCAAGCGTATGCTCCCCAACGTTAGTAAGAAGACTGCTAGCTCGTATCAGAAAAGGCTGTGGAAAGCTTATTGGCGTTGCCAGCGGGCACTTCTCTTTTGCCAAGCATTTAAACGTGTTAGGCTTAAGTGATACCACACTCTGTGAATATTGTGGAGAAGATGAGGACACCACAGAACACTTCCTTCGTGAATGTCCTGCTTTTCTCGTATGAGGTTAGGTTACAGATACTCGGCGCAGACATGGTTCAACATACATTTTTTAATAATTTTTTTTTCTTTTTAAAATGTTCTGTAATAATTCTTTCAATTACAACTCCAGGACAAAACAAAACAATAACAAACACTTGTTTGCTATTTTCTTTTAAATAAAAAATGGTATTGATAGATTATCATAATGGAAAACCCAGCCTAACTCTAGTAGGCATAAGCTTGCTTAATTGCACATGACAGACCGAGCGAATATACACAAAACCTTTAATGTTACCTTAATTGAGGCCAGCTCCGCTAAGAAAGCTTTCGTTAACTTTTCGAAGTCTAAGCAAGAGCGATCTTAGTTGCTTCTAGTATGTGCATTTGACAGATTTGGCAAAACTGATTAGATTTGTTAGAAAATAACAAACAAAATTTGTTTACTGAAGATTGATTTTCTTTTGCCACCGTGAATTTGAGTGAACCAACGAAAATCAGTTTTAATTGTCAGTTTAAGCACGGTTCACACAGACAGGGCTATTCAACAGTCGTTTCTTACCCGGGGCTGGCAATAGCAGAATCCATTACAAACCCAGTAACCCGGTCAGAGACATTCACACTCTTAATCAAGATCCGAGTCACACAAATGATTTGTAACATTAACCATCTCTTGATTCAAGGAATCATGAACCAATGATTGGAAAAAGGAACTTTTTTCTGCACTGATGTAGTTTAAATAAGCAGTGATTTATCTTTTGTGTTTATACTTTTTCCTTGATTCTTGCACTTTCCTCGTTTTTCCTTCATTAGTAACAAGACTTGTTTTAAAGACCTCAGTATAAATAGCTCCTATTCCTTGTGTATGTGAGGCACATGAGCGACTCCGTTCTTCAGGTATCATTTTGCCTAATAAAATGTAATTGATTTTAGCTCCTTACCAAGTTATCCCTGGTTGATTTATAGGATTTTTTTTCCAGGAGATACTAACAAATTTGTACTAATTTTTTCAAAATCATCCAAAGAAAATGGAAATTAACTTTCTAGATAAATAGTTGTCTTCGAAAAACAATGAAATCAAAGTAAGTAGACTGCAATAACAAGCATGGGGCAGCAAAGGGGCCTAATGCATTCCAAGTCCTTACAATTTTAGGCAAATTCCGAACGTCTAAGTGAAAAAGCGCCTCCTTTAGCAGCGTAATCAATAGTAAGGGTTATACTTGAGATAACACTATTTTACGATTCTGGAATCCGATCCTCGAACTAAAAATTAGCAGACACGAACTTTAATGTAGCAGTACAACTAGTACCACATACCTTAGCATATTCACCAAATAGGGAGTGGGAGAGGGAATGCAGTTTAAATGTTTATTTCTGATGTCTTATTTTAAAATTGTACGTTAGTACCGACCAGTCACCGTTATTCGAAAATTTTGTTAGATGTGACTTCAGACTCAATACACTGACCTTCAACAGGGTTACTTTCCAGTTTTTTTTTAGTGTCAACCATTAACGCACTAACCAAATTCATTAGATGTAATCTTAGAGTAATAAACAAACTCGTTCAAATTAAAGACAGCAACTTTGACACTAATTGCTGTTTTGACCAATTCTGCGTCTAGTTTATTCCCGCCACGCTTCACAAGCAAACAAATTAATTGAAAACTTCTGAGGATATTGTGATTTTTTATTCGCACTTATTTCATCGAATTCTACAAAACTTCCACGAAGAATTAAGAAAACAAAAGAAAACTCAGCGAGCCATTCATTTGTCTCAAGGTGACTCTTTTTTTTACAATTAATCAAGTTAACAAAAAGAAAAAATTACTTATTTAGCAACATCAGTCTAGTAGCCGAAGTCATGTCTTAATTGCTTTTATGTAGAACACATCATCTGGTCGGTTTTTATTTGTTTGCCATTCCATGAAAGATCCAATCAATGTTTTGGTGTCTTCATTTTAAAAATGCGTCCGTGTTTCAACTGAACAACAACAGAACAGCAACAAAAGTTTCATCCAGTTCTGGTCATTTGTGCCAGGGTCGTCAATACCGGGCCATTCATTTAATCTGCATAAAAAATATATGCATAGAATATAATGTATCGGTCAGTTTCATCACCTGTCCACTAGCGTGCGCCTCCATTACACATGATCATCGCGATCGTCAACGTTTCGTCGCAAGTCATAAACTTTGTCGCTGTCGATTTAGTATGGAACACGCAGAAGCTTCCGAGGAGCAACCAACCGAACGAATAATGTCCACACAACCCTTACATTTCATAACAATCAACCCAGCTGTCAAAATTAAAAATCTTTTTTTGTTGTTTTGGTTTTTTTTTCAAGGCTATGGCCAGCACATAAAAATGGCTCATCGTCGAAGCATAGCCGAGAAGTGTCATCACCCATGCGGGAGTCATCATAGGTTCAAGTTTTCATTTTGTTTTGTTTTTGGCAGAGACCACTGACCTTGGGCTAGGGTTCTGCAGTCATTCGTGCCGCTTTGGTTGTTCCTAAATCTTCGTCTTAATGCGCCAAGTGTCTTTGTAATTGGAATGAACTCATAAATTTCATGGCTAAAAGAAAACCAGAGCCAACTTCAGCTGAAAATGTTTTGATAGGTTTTAAACGCGTCGCTGAAGATGGTGCGATGTGTGATCTAATAAACGAAGATCATTTTCATTATTTGTGGAGTGCCTTTGACTGTGTGGGGAGTTGAGGTCAGTAACATGGCCTGATGCCATGGAGTACTGGAGCTGAAAATAACATCAATTATGGTCCGAATTAACAATGTTCTTTGACACTTTAAGTTGAAATTGTTTTATTCAGGAAGCTATTATAAAATTTGCTGATGTTTATGTTGCCATTTTTGTCGTGTAATGTTCTGCAAAAATGTTGGACATGATAATCGATTCAGGTGGTTGGCTTGCTCCTAGTTGGGCGAAGCATAGTTGTTTAATGTTTATGGTACTTAAATTGGTTGTACTGTGAGAGGATTTCCACAGGTAGATGGATTTTGCTGCAATTTCAACAAATTTTGGATGCCATTTGGACACGGACATGGTGGGTTTTGAAATTGCGGCCATTCTTTTAAATGAAGAAACTTACTTGGGTATGAGACATTTGCATCCAAACTCATTTCAATCACCGGGAATCGAAATGGAACCACAACTATAGCCACTACTTCAACCCATGTCCTGAGCCTGTCAATAAATCGTGTGTGGTTTAAATAAATTTTTCAACTCTAGCTGTTGCCTCTAGATTTATCAATTAAACGACAATCTGATACCGAGCCCAGATGGTAAGAAAATGCATTGATTTTCCTTTTGTCTGACTCTTTAAAATCCTTTCAGGATAATAGCCCGTACTTAAGATTCCCACAGAAGTTATTAACTTTGTCCCAGCAACGGCATCGGTACTCAAATCTCTTCTGGATCTAAATGTAATTTGGTTTCTCCTTCACCAGAAACGAACGCAGAAAAAATACAGAAAAAAAAGCTTAAGTAATTACCAAAGGATTCGTACATCCTTTCCTTTATCTATCTACTTTCCCTCCCACAAAGTCCCAGACAGAAAAAGAAAAACCAAAGAAGCGAAACAGTTTCTTTGTTTCAACATTCTTCTCCCATTCACTTAAACGCTTTGCCAACCCTGGATTTACACTAGGTGCTCTCGGTGCTTTGGCACAGGGCGGCAAATTCTATGGGGGCGGCAAAATTTGAAACGAAAGTCAAAGATTCTTTCAGTCATAAAAGAATTTTTCGGGACAAAGGTGTTATATACGCCTGAAACGCATCACATTATCACTGTAAATTTAAGGAATTCCGATTATCTTATTATTATTCATTTGGAGTTAATTATTATCTACATCTTCCCGATTAAAATTAAAATCACGTGCCTTAGCATACGAAGAATAAAACTCCCTGATACACTCGTCGTCAACGATACTCGTCTTCAAGTATCCTTGCCGCACGGTCGGCAGCTGTTTCTTCGTAGTAGTAGTGACGGGTGTATATATTTATGTTTTCGCCTACTACCGCCAACAATGTTTTTATACCAAGTGATTCAGCTCTCCATTTTGACACTATTGTGAAAAGCTCTATACTGTCTATACACTCTGGCAATATTTCTGTTGCCCATCGTCTGTCAGCTGCTGTGGTTCGATTTCCGATCAAGTCAAGTTAATATTATCAAAACAAAACAAAGATAATTGAAACTCTAATTACCATTGAAGAAGATATTACAGAGAACGCGATAACGAGGCAAGAAGCAAAAGGACTTCGCATTCAACTTGAACGACTGGAAACAATATTCACGCAGATTCTTTGGCATTTTTTACTTTAAGGTTCGATGCTGTCAGCCAAAGGTTGCAAAAGGTTGATATCAGCATAACTGATGTGATTGATGACTATCGTGGACTGATCAAAGAAGTAGTTGATGCACGAATGGACTTCGAAGTTTATGAACAGAAAGCGTTAGAAATCTCAGAGAGTCAAAGTACCAGACAAGTGTTTCTAGAAGAAGAAGGAGAAAGTTGCAGGCTGATGAATCACGAGATGAAGATGTTCAATTGTCAGGAAGGGATAATTTTCGAGTCAACACTTTCAACGTAATTCTTGACAATTTTGATTCTGAATTGCGAAGAAGATGCCAAGCATATGAAGAAATTCATGGAAAGTTTTCAGTTATCACTGAATTTGGAGATTTGAATTCCTGCGAAATTCGTAAGAAGTCGGAACATCTAAGGACAATTTATACCTCGGACCTCGAACATTCATTGGATGACGAATTGGTGCACTTCCAAGCGTATTGCTCCGAGAAAAAATTAGAAGGTGATTCACCATCCAAGCTATTAAAATTCTTGAAAAGGAACGATTTATATACCGAGTTCCCAAACGTTGAAATAGCATATAGTATATTTATGACATTAGCAGTGACGTATCGCAGCGCAGAACGTTCATTTTCATGTTTGAAAAGAGTCAAAATTTATTTTCGTTCAACTATGACGGGCAATCGGCTAAATAGTCTAGCAATTCTGTGCATCGAGTCGGATTTGCTTGAACGCTTGAATTGTGAAGAACTAATAGATCAGTTCGCGGTAAAGAAAGTAAGGCGTGTTTGCATTTGAAAACGAAAACGATTATAAACATCCCTAATTATCTTGTATGTCAACTTTGAGTTTTATTTTCTTATGAAAAAGCTTTATGTGATTATTCTTTTACCATATGTAACAATAAACCTTTGTTATTTTAATTATATTATATTCCTTAGTCTGTTGTGAGATCTTATTGTTCTCTGTAGATGAATAAATAAATAAATAAATAAATATCCATTAAATGAATTGAAACCTTACATTTTCCATTCATTTAATTCGTTAATTATATAGTTAACGATCTCACTAACATTTCAATTATTTATAAATCAATATAATAAAGGCGGCATTTTTTTCAGGTGCACAGGGCGGCATTTTAATGAAATCCGGCCCTGCGCTTTGCCAAAGGAATAATAAAGCACTGATGGGTTGCTGCAGGGCAAAAGGAAAAAAGAGACACGAGAAAAGATGGTACATCCAGTGTATCTAAAGCGGATGCCGGAGTGCAGGATGAATGCGCATTTGAAGTGCGCCAATATGCTTTGCTATCAATTTAATTTCCATTTGGCTCTTGAATGCTAAGTGCTTCAGTGTCTGCTCGAGTACGTATGTAGTATTTACTTACATAAGCGCAGTTTTAGTAAATTCTTTTAGTAAAAGCGAATGCGGAATTGAAATATACACAAACGTTTTATAAAGTGAAGAACTTGCCAATAATGCCAAGTAAGGAGGCAGAAAAAAAAAGTTGCACATGCATATGCAGTATGTGCACACAACACACACATCTGCAGGTTTCCACTTGAGAATTTAGTTTTAAGTATCCGCATTCTACGAATAGTATGAACAGCACTAAAGTTTTGGTTTTTATTTCATGATTCAAAGGTTAACTGTGTTAGTTATGGTGATTGAAACACGATAGCAATCGCGCGGCGTCTAACCAGGAGCAGGATTCAGAAAGGAATGCATTGAAAATAAAATAAATAAAAACTCAGTACGAGAAGTTATCATAAGTTGTGTGCGGCATTATGCAGATTCTTTACGAAGTTTTATTTTAATAGATTTGGCAGGAATGAACTTTGTTATGTCAAATTGAATTCGTTTTGAGAGATTCTCTGTTTTTGTATTCCAAATGGAATTGATGCCTTCAACTGCTGGATGCGCTTAAAGAAAAAAAAAAAAAAAAAAAAAAATGATGTAAAAAGAATTTCACATTTCATAAGCTTGCAAAATTTTAAGTGGTGAAATGATAAATGAAGGAGAAGTAAAGTTTTCAACCGTTGTAAAATTAACTAGTCTTTCATTTATTAGATAAAAAACACGTGGATAATCTCAACAATAAGTCATAAGTGATGAAATGTTTTCGGAAACTTAACAAAAAATAAAAAACACACCATTGAGTGTATTTATTCTAAATAGCGGAATTCACACTGTTCAACTTCGTTTGATGGATGTTGGATGGTCGGATGCAGTTTGCGTTCGTCGACCAACATTGTGTCATGTGCTCCATCGGTCCATCCAATTTCAAAGTTTTCAAAAATATTTGAAAACCATCCAACAAGTTTGACAAGGGATCGTCTGAAAGTTCACATTATCCAACATTGGTCGTTCGAACCAAAGTCTGGCCAACAAATTGTACAGTGTGAACTCAGCTAATAGAAAAAAACATGTTTCATGCTCATGTTCAATCTCAAATTCGTATCAACAGCATCCTTCTATGATCAAATAAGTTGATTGCCGCAAGAGATGGAGCTAGGAGCCCTTTTATTTGATATTTTTAAGGTCAGATCTTTTTTAGCAAGATTTTGTTTAGTTTGCAAAAGGGTAAAAATCTATTTCCCTAACAAAAATATGCCTCTGTTCGACATCTTCCTATTTGAATATAGTACATAGGTCATAGGTAATATTTCATAGTTCACAGGTCACAACTCATAGTTTATTGGTCATAGGTAATAGGTAATAGAACATAGGTTATGAACATATGTTATAGGCCATAGGTCATGGGTCATAGGTCATGGATCATAGGTCGTAGATCATAGGTCATGGGTCATAGGTAATAAATCATAGGTTATAGGTTATAGGTTTAAGAACTTAGGTCATAGCTCATAGGTCTTAGGTTCATCAGGTCCCCTTTTGAGACAAAAGCTGAATGGGGCAATCTGCCTGACAGCGGAATTTGTGTCCTCAACGCCGTTAAACAGTCTGCAGAAATGATCTTTCCAGATCCTCAGTAGTGACTGTGACTCTATAACTATGTTTCTCTGCTGGTCTTTACAGGCTTGAGTTGGGGGCTAGCCACCCTGGCAGGATCTTTTTACCTTTTGGTAAAACTTCCGAATCTCGTTCCTGTCATGGCACCTCTCTATTTCCTCAAACGAGCGCTTCTCATGCTGCTTCTTTTTCTTTTTGAGAAGTCGGTGTTCTTCCCTTCTTCTCTCCTTGTGAATCTCGATATACCGATCGTAAGCAGCCCTCGTTCGTGTTTGCAAAAGCATTTGTCGTGCTATTTGCTTGGCTGCATTTGCCTGCCTACATTCTTCATCGAACCATGGGTTTCGTTTTGGTGGCCGAGTGAAGCCCAGAACCTCAGAGGCAGCGGTTCTGATGGCTTCTTGGCATTGCTGCCACTGGTCTTCAATACTAAATGCTGACGGCATAGGATTCACGGCTAATTGAAGGGACGCTAGATTGGAAAAGGCACTGGCAATCTCTCCCGATTGTAGCTTTCTGATGTCTTATCTCTTCACAGCGTTAGTTCGTGCAGGTCGTGAACACGATATCCTCATTCGTACCTTGGCTACAACAAGGTAGTGGTCCGAGTCAAAGTTGGCCCCTCGGATAGTTCGGACATCTAGCACACTGGAAGAGTGCCTTCGATCGCAACATGGTCAATTTGGTTGACGGTTAATTGATCTGGGGATCGCCATTTGCCTTTATGAATTTTGAGATGCGGGAAGCGTGTACTACTTACAACAAGATTTAGCCCCGCAGCCAAATCGATCAGCCTCAATCCGTTTTCGGAGGTTTTGTCATGGAGGCTATGCTTACCGATTGTATTTCCAAAGATGTCCTCCTTCCCTAAATTTGCGTTAAAATCGCCAAGAACGATTTTCACGTCGAGGAGCTCGTTGAAATCGTCTTTGGAATTGTCGTCTTATTCGTCTGTGGGGGCGTGGGCGCATATTAGGCTAATGTTGGATGGTCATTATACGCTCATTAACTGGATTTTGGCTAATCACCTAATGCCTGAGTCTTCCTCTAACAACAAATCCGCTTCCAAATAAGCGCTGTTTCTGCTGCCTGTAGCAGTCGCCATAATAGATGTCACAGTTTTTCATCTCTTTTATGCCCGGTCCACTCCATCGCACTTCTTGGATGGCGGTTATGTCTGCTTTGCAACAGTCCAGGGCGTCCGCTAATTCTCCAGCTGCACGTAATCCATTAAGAGATCTTACGTTCCTCGTGCAAATCCGGAGGTCATTGTCCTTTTTTCGTTTTAAGTTTTAAGGACTTACCAAAGTTAAATTCATAGATTTACTTTCGTTTGTAAAACAATCTATCTGATAACGTATTAACTGTTATGCTGGCTTTAAGGCTACGGGCAAATATGATATCTACGATGTGCACTTCCTTTTTTCAATCCCTTTTCATCAAAATTACATTTGAGTAAATACACCTCGCTTGGAGCGGGTAAAAGGGTTGCAACCGTTTTTGTTACCCCAAGTTTTATATTTATTATTCAATCCTTTTTCAATAGTTGAAGTAAAGGATATAAGCTTAATGATTTTAACTGTTGATTCCACTTATTATAAATTGAAAACTCGTAATTATAATGGAAACTATAATTTTTTTTTTTTCAGAATTTTGGCTATGCCGTGCATCCTCAATCATGAACCAACCTTTTAGTCCGGTGGTCTTACCACCATCTTTTTTGTCCAGTTTTCCGGAGAAGAACAGTTTTTTCTAGGAACTTGAGTGCCGACAAAAACGCTCCAGAACCATCTAACAATTCATTGCATTACTCGAAACAGAGTATGTAAACTGAACTCTCTACCATCCGTAGAATTATAATTTATTCATGAACCAGTGTCGTCGACGTTGTTTTCGGTCGACTGTTCAAATGGACACCAGCTAGTCTCAACTATCAATTCACACCCCATTCGGCCGTTACCATCACCATCTCTGCCTTCCTAAATCGCCCCATAGCGCTAAAGTAACTGTTCAACAAAAGGAACGGAATTTAAAATTTTAATTAGAAGCACGTCTTTCAAAGGAAAAACAACACCGACCAGGGCACAGTCCATACCTTAAGCATACCAACCCATCCGGATCCGGACCGGATCTAATCCTACAGAATTACTCCGACGGAGAGCCGGCAGATTCCTGATTCGAAATTGTTGCTTAATGCTTCTCCGGAGAGTCACCTTTCTTTATCAACATTTTACTTATTCCTCCACCGGAAATGTAACGATATAAACTTTCGGCTAGGCGTTTTATCAAAAGAGTGATGAAAAAAAGAAAAAAAAACAAACAAAAATTCAAAAGGGGAAACGTAGAAAGCAAATAAGATCCGTTGAATGAATCACTGCGCACTATGGCACCATAAAACGAAATTGTTTGCATATTCATATCAGCCAGTCAGAGGGAAATATCGTACAGAGTGCACCGTCATCTCTGATGAGGCTGCTGATATATCCTGGGCAAAGAATTCTAAAGTTTGCTCTGCATTCGGTTGATGGAATGCATTTCCCGAGATAGAGATATATATATGTATAGTCTCGTCGGGGGGCTTGTGACTTCGAAAAGTTCAACACAAAATTAAAGCAGATGTTTTCGTTAGCAGGAAATCAAATAGAAATATGGCTTTGGCTTATGTGGGAAGGGGCAGGCAATGGAAGGGTTGAGCTTGTCAAAGAGGGAACGCAGAGTTTATGCATACTAATTTGGATGTAGAGCCGAAGGGCATGTGGTTTGTTTCTGTAATTTCGATTTAATTTCTTGTTCTGTTCTATCAATATTAAATTTTAATCTGGGGATGTAGATATCTTCGGGGCTTGAAAAGGGCCTCGAAAATCGGCTTTGAATTGAAATACATTCATTGTATTTACGATGAGTGGTTAGTGAACTATCGCTAATGGAAAATTGTTGTTGGTGCTTGGTTGTAGGATTTCTGAGTACTAAGCTTTTTAACCGATTAATCTGCCGTTAGTTGTTCATATTTAACTAATACATAATTGTTTAAAATCTAGAGTTGGAAAAATATGTACATTGGTACATTGGAAGTAGGCTTGAGTTGTTGAAAAAAAGTAAGCATCGACAACTCTGCCTCTTGATGCTGTTGAAATTTTCAAAAGCATTCGTCTGTACAGTACTGATATAATATTTACATTACTTCCTAGTTTCAAAAAATTTCGTGGCACTCGGTGCGAATCTTATGACTTTATAACCTAATATCAATTAGGGCCGTTTTCTTATGCAGAATTTCAATTCATCTCGTTTCTTCTTTCTATTGCGCTGTAATCAAAAGTATTAAAAAGACCAAAGACCATCACTTCAAGCGTTGTTTTGGTCTTTTTAATTATTTCCCGGGTCTATCATCATTATGTATCCAGCTCACTTACCTCAGAAATATAGACAAGCTTCCCGGTTTTGAATTATTTCATATCGCGAAGGTCTAATTTTTGCTGGTTATTATTATATTTTATTATTATAGTTTATTTGCCCAATGTTCTATTTGAATCTCGCCCATAGTCCCGTGTCTCCCCAAATACTCTTATTGCCTAACCTACGTGCTACCAAGCCAATCGGTTCATAGAGCACAGCCAGACGACGACTTAGGATGCTCATGTTAAGGATATTTAGGATTTTTTCTAACTGTTTTTTATAAAATAGAAAAAAGAAAAAAATATTTTGAGATAACAATAAACATGAAAATACGATGATAGAGAATACGAAATATTGGGCCCTGCAATTATGTCTGTCTGAAGGGAAGAACATCGAATTCTCAAAACAAATAAGCAGCAGCATGAGAAGCGCTCGTTTGAGGAAAGGTGCCATGACAGGAACGAGATTCTGAAGTCTTATAAAAAGGTAAAAAGATCCTGCCAGGGTGGCAAACCCCGAACTCAAGCCTGTAAAGACCAGCAGAGAAACATAGTTATAGAGTCACAGTCACTACTGAGGATCTGGAAAGATAATTTCTGCAGACTGCTTAGCGGCGATGAGGACACAAATTCCGCTGCCAGGCAGATTGCCCCATTCAGCTTAGACGATGATCAAGAATGCCGTCCTCCCGACATAGAGGAAGTTAGCTTGCCATATGCAAACTTAAATCAAATAAGACTGCAGGTACAGATGGCCTTGATGCCGAACTTTTCAAAGCAGCTGGAGACCAGTTGGAAAGGAGCATGCACCAACTGATTTGCATGATATGGTCGGAAGAAAGAATGCCCGATGAATGGAACCTCAGTATCGTATGCCCAATCCTAAAGAAAGGAGACCCTCACAATTGCGCCAATTATAGAGGGATAAGCCTCCTTAACGTCGCTTATAAGATCTTGTCTGCTGTAATTTGTGAACGTCTGAAACTCCACGTGAACAACTTGATAGATCCTTATCAATGTGGTTGCAGACCAGGGAAGTCCACAGTTGACCAAATTTTCACATTACGGCAGATCTTGGAAAAATCCCGAGAACATAATATCGATATTCACCATCTCTTTATCGATTTCAAGGCTGCATATGACAGTATCTACAGAGATGAGCTGTACAGAGCCATGTCTAGTTTCGGCATCCCTGCAAAACTCGTACGACTATGCAGGATGACTTTGGAGAATTCACGCTGCTCCGTCAAGGTCGGTAAAGAACTCACCGAGACCTTTGACCTTGAATAACTCTTGCCAGCCGTTGCTTCTTTGGGTTAAGAAGGTAATTGAGAAACGAAACCCTCTCTAGAAAAACCAAGGTGACTAAGACCTTGATCATCCCAGTCCTTCTTTACAGCGCGGAAGCATGGACCTTATCGAAAGCGGATGAGGAAACCCTTGGTCGTTTCGAAAGAAAAATTCTTCGAATGATCTTTGGTCCCGTATACGAAGACAATGTGTGGAGAAGAAGATACAACAACGAGCTGTATGAGCTGTACCGCGACATGGGCATAGCCAGAAGAGTACGCATCGCGAGGCTACGATGGTTGGGTCATGTAGAGCGGATGGACTCAAACGCTCCGGCTCGTCGGATGTTCGAAAGCACATTGCAGGGAAATCGCGGAAAGGGAAGACTTCGTCTTAGGTGGTGCAATCAAGTGGATAAAGACTTCAACCGAGAGTGGAAAACTGGAGAGAGCTCGCCCGAAATCGAAGTCGTTACGGAAGGATGTTGGTTGAGGCCCAGGTTTACCCCGAACTGTAATGCCGACCTAAGTATAGTAACTAGGTAAGTCCTTAAAACTGTTGAAAAATGATAAGGAACTTAAAGAACAAATAAACGAGCAGATTATCATTAGTCCGTAAAGTTTAAAATAATCTACGGATCATAACCCAGTGACGAAGCTTGATTTTCGCTCAACCAGTGATAATGTTGCTAGGGAAGGTGTGATGGTAGTGTGACGCACTTTTCTGAAAAAGATAAATAACCAAATTAATAACCTTTTTTTATTTAACAAAATACCTCTTGCCGCTACACGTGGCGGAAGTGCCCATGACGCAATGATTAGCAGGTCAGCCTGTTTCGTGGCAGTTTGAGATTTGAGGGATAGAAACATAGAAACATAGGGTATCAAATTTTGTCGAGGAACCGCCAAGTAATTACACATGCTGCCTTAAAAGCATTTTCAAATTTAGTCGCTTGGAATCGGCATAAATTGTAGGTCCTTGAAATGTGTGGGACCCGGAGTTCTCCGAGCTTTGTTGCACCATCCTACCAATTCATTACTCCTACATTCAACTGACATGATTAATTATGCTGACTTATAATCTTCAACGTTTCTGTGACTGCCTAAGCCAAGTAAACACCACTATCCAAGTCAACGAAGCAAAAATCAACCACCAGTCTTGATTCCCATAGTCTTTGTCCAAACATACTACCTCAAGATAATCTGCTTAGCTTACTTTTATTTACATTTCCAAAAAACAAAAACAATTAAGAAATTCCGAAAACAAAATCACCAACCAAAACTACTTTCGTGGGGTGCAAGCCTGCAAGCTATAGTCTCCCGACCCCTGTGTCACCAGTGCGGAACGAATTCTCGTTACTCAAAATTTTTTAAATGTAATCCAAACTACCGGAGCAAATGAGACAAAAATTAACTCGTTCAATCATTATGCAGAATGAGTGTCTCTCATTCTAAGTAGTTAATTGCGCCATTCGCTCTATGTCATCGCACTGGACAACACTCGAAGTTTGATTTGAATCTAAAGTTAACACGGATCCATGGTGAACAATAAAATAAAAAAACTCACATTCGCGTTCCTCCTCCTCCTCTCCCTTACTGGAATCAAATGAAAACGAAACTCAATTTGTATCCAAGAACTTTTTTTGAGGCATCAAACGACTATACCAACCGCAACCAATTGAAAGATACAATATATACATCCACCAGATACAAGTTCTCCGTCAATTGTCGTTTTCTCTCGGAGCCGCCAACAGCGACAGCCAACAGGTGATGGTGTTCCGGTACAGATTGGATTATTAATATAAATATAAATATAAATTTTTGGTGACCAACGTTTGTGTCAGAAATTGCGGATTTAAAATCGATTAAAGCACCGACTGAGCGTTTTGAAAAGTGTAGGTGATTTCCCGACAAGGGCAACAACAACAACAATAATAATAAAAAAGGACATTCGCGTTCACCTTGTTTTCTGTATCGCGCGACGTGAGATTTAAACCAAATAAAGCCTCATGTGGCCATACAATTTTTATTGCTCATAAATAACCCGAAATAATAGAGAGAAACAAAGAGAGAGAGACGGAGAGAGGGCGCGAATGTGTTGTAGAGGAAAATCCAGGGTTTTGTGATTTGTTTTTCCTTAATTTATTTGGTGTGCTTTAATGTTCTTTTGTGGAATAACACACATAAATCACACGAGGATTGTTGTTAAATAAGATTGAAATACGCTCGCGTAAAAAAGGATATTCAATATTTATTCGATATTTTGCACTGGCCTCTCATAAAAATTCACTGGCATTTGAGAATCAATTTTGGTAACAAATATAATAAAATAATACGAATAAAAAAGAAGAAATCGAATAAAATCTGGCTGGCGAAATGGCGTCACTTAAATTGGTATGTGCATATTTTTAATTTAACATTATTTTTATTTGAATACATATTTGCACTTCGTAACGTAAATATTTATTAATATAACAAGCAGTAAAAAATACATCAAAACATTTTAATTTCAATAAGCAATCATTTAAAAATAATTAGTGATGAGTCTTGTCATTTTTGTCCATTTATTTATCATTTTGTCATAATATTTATGTTCGTGTGGGCTTGAAAATAAAAAAACAGGAGTTACCAGGACAATGTGTCTGTTTCAATAAACCATACAATTTTATTGATGAGCTATGGTCATTCCTCTGAGTACTTAAGGGTGATATAATTATTGCAGAAAGGAACTTTGTACGCAAACGTAAAATATGCTGTCAAATAAAGAATACTGAACCAAAGAAGATCGAACTTATTATCATTGAAAGGAGACACTGCAAAATATTTGATAGTTGTGTAAATTTCTCATTCTTCCTTGATTTATTGAAACTTAAAAAGGGTCATTCAATCTTCTTTGCATAGTTGGGAAAATCAATTGAACAAAATCGTTGAAATGTATGTTAACTCTTTCCGTCTTGGTGGTTAGTAGAACTAACTAACTCTAACAGTCAATAGAAGAGCTAAACTTTCAAACGAAAACTGGTAAAATCAGAAATGCAAGTATTTTATTTCATTGGCAAGTTAATATACAACTACAAATATGATATATTTTTATGCTCAAATTGTTGAAATACAAAAAATCTTGCATAATAAATATAAATGTAACGAATAAACATAACAGATTTTTGAAAATTACACCTTATTTAAAGTGGTTATCACCTCATTTCTTCACTGTGGTCACCCACAATAACCACCATATATCCGACCCCCCCCATCAACCCGCTTTCGAAAAACCACCAAATCTACTTTAAAGAAAGCCTATGCAATACAGACTACACAAAAATATTGGTTTTACACTGAACATAAAAAAGTGTGACGGAAAGAGTTACAAAAATCAAAGGAAATCACTATTCTATCACTATCACTATATGGCGAAGCTCGAACTGCACACTTAGTTGGACAGTCTTTGGTTTGAATGAGCGATGATGGATAATTTGAAGCCTCAGACGTCCGCTCGTCCAACCTTTTGGTAGGTTTTGGAATACAGTGGTGGTCCATTATAACGAATGCCGATATAACGAATGATCGATATTGCGAAAACTTTTTTCAAGTCCATTAGGTATTTTCTAAAGCATTTGATAGAGTTTGGCATCAGGACCTTTTATCGAAAATGCGTGCTTTTGGTATCGATGAGTCTCTTCTTCGTTGGATTAGAAACTTCCTTTCTGACAAGTTGTACAAGTTGTATTTGATGGCTTCAAGTTTGATACCCATCTCATAAATGCTGGTGTACCTCAGGGCTACGTTTTGTCTCCGAATCTCTTCCTCATTTTCATCAATGATCTCTTGTCTGAAACTTCTAGTCCACTTAACTGACGACTCGACCCTCAGTTTTTCATATTTGTTCCCAAATTTACTTACCTGGTCTTCGGATGTGGAACTGGAACGGCTGCGTATGATAAACATATTGAATTTTGACCTAGACAGCATTGTTACATGGGATCATGAAAACCGGTAAACTTAATGCTGTCTCTTGTCGTTGAAGCTTAACATTTCCCCATTGCCATTTTCCATGAATGGTACCTGCATCTAAGAAACCGAAAAGCTGGAAGTACTTGGTATGTGTGTAAACGATGATCTTCGTTGAATGAAAAGTCGTTAAAAACGCTGCTAAATGCTTAGGCTTCTTGAGACGATGCACGAAGTTCTTCACCCCTTCTGATCTGGCTACAATATATAAGGCCTTCATCCGCCCAAAACTGGAGTATAACTTCCATGTGGTCAGGTGTATCTCAAACATCTTTGCGCCTACTTGATAGGGTACAAAATAGAGCGTTCACATTGATAGGAGTTAGTTCAATCGATTGATTCTCTTGAACATCGTCGAAACGTTTCCTGTCTCTCTCTCTATTATCGCTTTTCTACCAACAGTGCTCTATTTAGCCGCAACACCCGCCTAGCTAGGAATGCTCATCAGTTTTACCTTGAGCCCAACTTCGGGCGTACAGTATAGAGATTCGTATTTCAGTCGCACCACCCGAATGTGGAATGCTTTACCTGGTTCTGTATTTTCCCTTCATTACGATTCACAAAGGTTCAAAAGCAACGTGCATCGGTGTCTCTTTTCAAATCCTCTTCTATTTTCCTAAATACTCGCACTGTGTTTTTATAACATTATAAGGGTAGTCATAACCCCTTGATGTGCGCGTTAATTATATAAAAAAAAAAAAAAAACAAATTACGAATTACAGACAAAATGGCACTAAAAACGGCAAGAGACATTCAACAATAACGTTCACCCGCTTTAACGATTTTTTTCTTAAATTTGAGTTCAAAGTGAGTCTATTTACCTAAAAATTTATATGACAAAAACGTTTTGATACAACAAATTTTCGATATAACGAATTGACACTATATCGTTCGTTATACTGGACCACCACTGTGCTTTTGAAAATTTTGAAGCTCAGGAATTTATGTC
This sequence comes from Melanostoma mellinum, assembly GCA_914767635.1. NCBI lineage: Eukaryota > Metazoa > Arthropoda > Insecta > Diptera > Syrphidae > Melanostoma > Melanostoma mellinum. The sequence goes on along the minus strand of OU612059.1, from coordinate 221,311,951 downwards.
ATAATGATGGACGCCAAATCTGATAAGTCTGAACGCAAACCACATTCGATTATCCAACATCTGTCAAAAGAAGTCTGTCCAACTAATTATACACTGTATAGTGTGAACTTAGAAAATAGGCTTTAGTTTTTTTTAAACAAACCCACTTTCAAAGGAAATACAATAAATGGGTTGGCGTATAGCTTTAAAATCACAGCCACAATTTTATGCCAATTCCGACCGACTAAGTTTAAAAGTGTTTTTCATGATAGATCGTATTACTTGTCAGGTCCACCCGAAAGTTGATACACGTGAAACATTTTTTTCATGTTTCTGGGATTTGAACCTCGAACCTACCACGTACTGGGCAGACATCATAACCATTGCGATACGTGAACAACATTTTTTAACGAAATAATAGTTCGAAATCAAAACATGAAGAAAAATTAAATATTAAATACTTATACTAAAAATGACACTTAAAAAATATTTAAAGGAAGAGTAATTTATTCATTTAATGGCTACTTCCACTCATTCCAAAAAATTTCCTACTTTCTTTTTCGGCGTTAAGAGTATCGTGATTTTTTCATTTTGTTTCATTTGTTTCATTTTTGTCGGAAGTGCGGTGAAACTAAAACTCAAACAAAATTTATGAAAAGTCAGTTAAATAATTTCAAAAGTGATTTAAGGGGCTCAGCTAGTTTTTCGAGCTCAAATGGAAGTGATTTTTTGAAGGCGCGAAAAAAAACTATGGCTTCAAATATACTGTAATCTTATTAGTTTATTACACATATATTCATGTAAATTGTCAGGAAATTTCGAGTTAAAATATTGAAATCCAAGAAAGATATGAACTTGAACTCCTTGAAATTAGAAGACGTCAATTTGCCGCATTTTTTTGAATTTTTCTGGTAACTGTAACAAGAAAATAAAAAAATGGCACCCTTTTCCCATACAGCCATCTATAATTGGAATAAAAATTAAAAATTGACAAAATGGCCGCAATTTAAGAAAAAGGCCCAAATTTCGTAAAAAAAAATCATCTTTCGATGGTTGCCAAATTTACAATTTTCATCCGATCTTAAAAAATGTAGATGGAGAGTATGCAGTTCAAATTTCAAGATGGTTCGTTGATATTTACGTGAGATATAGCAGCGGCAAATTTGAAAAATGCAGTTTTGAGAAAAACGTATTTAAGGTTTTCAGATCAGTTTTCGATTCAAATAACAGGAAGTGAGTACAAAGGATCTAGATGTCCTTGAGCATTAAAAAATTTAAGCTGCAGGCAATACAGGAAATTGTAGGACATTAAGGACGAGGCAGCTGTTGGGCGCGCCGCTGCGTGGGGATGGGGTGAGTTCGAGCGCCCGAGATGCTTTTCTTCTATACTCTGCAATTTCAAAAACGTCCAAAATATCATTCCAATATTTTAGGACATAATTTTTAAGATGTTTACCCAACGAAAAATGAAAAAAAAAATAGATTTTTTGAAAATTAGAAACTAGCTGGGCCCCTTAATTTGAATATTATTTTATTTTATAAAAAATTAATTTATTAAAATTAAAACTCTTTTTTAGTTGTTTTTTTTCCAAAGTTATTTCTTAGACAGCAAAGAATCTGAAGTCAGAAGCAATCTATTTAATAAATCAGTGTTTGTTGATAGCTTTAATAGTAAATAAAACTTAACGTCTTTGTTTTTTACTTTTGCTACCTACGCCCTAAATTTGCACATAGACAATATGAAATGCTTCACAATTTGTACTTCGTAATTTTGAAAACTGTAATGTAATGTATGTAAGAAGCTGGTATGATTGAGGAGTCCTTGAAGCGAATCTTAAGCCAATGAATTCGAAATTTTGATTGTAATTTTTATTGGCTTCGTAGAATATAAATCACAGTCCTCTCTTTTACTAAGTTCCTGATAACTTGGGACTGTTTTCTGATGTTTAAACAATTTTAATTTCAACAAATGCTTCATAGCATCATTTAAATCGGTGCAGGGAAATAAGTCCAATAGTGGGAACTAAATCCACTCAAGTAAATAAGTGCCTTTAGTTCCTTTACTAGGGAGAAATTAAGTTCATTCTGAATTTTATATTAACTTCCACTTTTACAAAGTTTTACAAAAAAGAAGTGGAATATAGGAAAGTATTTGCAGATTTACTTATCAAAAACAAAATTCGTTTTTTTTTTTATTATTTCAGAATCTAGAAAACACCAGTTGATTTACTTACTGTAGTTCAAAGCTCTTTGCTAAAATGTTGGAAACTAGTTTCCTCTTCAAATTTTTGAGTGTTTTTTAAATACCAATGAGAAGGTGAAGTTCGTTCTCACCATACATAAAAATTAAGGAACTAATTCCCTCAGTGGACTAAGTTCCAGTGGACTTATTTCCCTGCACCATTTGAATCAAGCTGTTCGACTTGAAATGACCATTCTTCTTTGTCTCTTCTTCGTTCAAGACGAACTTCCTGAAAATTACATATTCATGTGAGGAATGTCTGTGGTTTAATGGCTAGCATGGTGTTCGAGTCCCAACAGAAAAGAAAAACTATTTTTTCACGTGTATTTCATTCCGCGAAGAATTTAAAACAAAAATGGACCGCTGCATTCCTCAGAAGGTATGATTGTGAAAAATTCGTCAGGCCAGCTTATGCCAACTGCGCTACCCTATTTTCTTTTGTTTGTATTCTAAGAACTTTTTTATTTTGCTCCTTAAGATGGCACCTCAACCAGCTTCTCACCATCTTCTTCATCTCTCGGTTCTATTCTGAAGTTGCGCAAGGCTATGTAGTCGATTCAGCCTGTTATGCGTTGATACGAAGTCTTCCTGATCCGAAAAAGCCGGAATATCAAATGCACATGATTACTCAATTTGAGTCGTTGAACCTTTACAGTTCTGAGCAAAAAACTTAACTTGATTTTCAAATCAAATCAATACTATGTCTTCAGTCATTTACGATAAAGTTTATGCCTCTCTACAACACACAGCAGCATCAAAATACTTAAAAATAATTTGGAAATACCTTCGCTGGTCTATAAAGCTAAAGAGTTCTGCAACTCAATCAACCTCCTATGCATAAGTGAAGCAATTGAGAAGATTGATTTTACGTCTGATCTCTGGTCAAGACAGTGTGTTGCCTTGTTCCATTTCAAAAATGATTTGAATTGTTCTAATTCTCTGCACACACGCAAATATACAATCGTCTAATACGAAACATTGTTGGTGTATCGTAAACTCCTTCCCAACGAAGACATTTTTCAGATTGATACCTAAGTGTAAGAGACTTATTATTTGTGAGTTGTCAGGTACTGTCAGTCGGGATTGACTAAAATATGAAGTTAAAAAGCGGCTAAATTCTACGATTGAAACAAATTCTGCTCATTAGTCTGTGCAGTGTGGTGTCCAATACATGACAGGACGCTTATCCACAGGCAAATCACTTTTTGAGCTTGGACACCAATACTTGCCCCATAGACCAAGTACAAATTATCACTTGAAATTGCATTTCGTTTAAATAAATCACACTAGCCATTACACAAAGCCTCACATTCCATTTTTCACCTCCCAACGCCCAACCGCACCACCCACCGATTTAATTCCAATTCAAACTTTCTCTTTGGAGCAATTAATTTTACAAATCTTCCAATAAATTGATCAATTTCCTCGAAACATTTCCGCCGACGTATTAAAACCATTAACATAACATAATTTTTTGTGATTAACAATAACCACATTGTGCATGTGCATAAATTTTCCATTTCATATGCTTTCATTCCTGTCATCAATATGCTCAACTTTATCTAAAAGGAAACATACATAGTTTCGAAAAATCATCGAAAGGAAAAATCTGAATAATAAAAACACATTTCAAGTACCGTTAAAAGCACAGCAAATTATCCACCATTCTACTCAATATTGGGCTTAACATTTATAAATCGTCATTCAGGATGTGTTGTCCGACCATTGAAAGCTTCCTTAACAGCAAAAAAAAAAAAGGAGAAATATTAATAAATAAATAAAAATAACAAAGCCGGCCACCACAACACAAATGAAGTGCTTAATGAAACAAACTGTTCCAAAGTGGTCACATGGGCCGCCAGTTTACCACGTGTGCCAATATCCAATTCCATAGAGATATCACCCCAGAAATTGTAGATTATTTATCGATTTCAATAACTTTTAATAACATTCAATCATTTCGTATATTTTCAGTGTAAATTCAAACTTTTTTTATTTTGATTGGATTTTATTTTTATTAAACATGTTGATAAAGACATCAACTGTTGTCATCGGGGGCTTAAGCTAAGCGAAACTGGGTGGGTGTTGTTAATTGATTGGCAAACATTGGCAAATTTGTAGTCATTAAATTTTTATGAAAAATGTTGTAAATGTAAAAAATTATCTTTTACATAATATTCAACATGCTGTATGTCCTTTAACATAGTCTATAGTCATAGTGGTATACGAAATTCTGTCGTCGGTAAAGGCTAGGTTGACATTCCTTTCTAAGGAACTAAAACTTTTGTGTCTAACGTGTATATTCAAGCAGAAGATCCTGAAACTTCAGTTCATGGTGGGAGTTCGCTCTATATATTTTAATTCAATGTTTGTGATTTGATTCTCTATTGCCATTAAGCTAACGTACTTAAATGTAGGAAAATTTGTATACTTACTCATAAGCATTCCATAAAGAAAAGCTGTCTTATTCAAACAAGGCTTTTTCAGGAAGAAAGCTTACTCAAAGACCACATCTACAAATAAACCAGGTTTTCTTCAAGACAACCAACTTCCATTTAACAGACAAGTTTACTCTATGAGAACCTTGTTCCTTAAGAAATTTGTTCACTAGGAACAATAACTTTTGAATCAACATTGTCACTCAAAGACCATCTCCTTCCACAAAAAAAAAAAAAAAAAAAAAATCGGCACTAGACAACCTCTTTTTGATACTTCCTGACTCAAAAGTCAAAAGGACCGTGTGAACTAATTTACAATGGTGCGGTGATGGAACCAGCTTAAGTTAGAGGGATAGAGGCAGCATATGCATCTCTGCCAAATAGGAGAACCTTAAAGACAACTCTTCTAAATAAAACGGGTTGACTTGAAGACAACCTCTTTTAATTTTTGTTTAAATGAAGTGGGATAGTTAAAAAACGAATATTAAGCAGTTTTTTCTTAAGCCTAAAGTCTTGCCTGGAGACTTCAAAAAGCAGTCGAATGGCAATCTCGAGATCTAATATGGGTGGCACTCAGACAATGAGTTGCTACTGAGTCCTAAGTACAGATGATCAAGAATATAAATGAAGGAGCAGTAAGGACCAAGTCCAGATATGGAGCTGGAGGCACCGAAGCAATTCAAGCTGCAAAACCATATTAGTTCAAAAAAGACTGAGCACCTATGCTACCCGTTACATGAACCAGGCAAACCTATTTCAAACATTTATTTGAATGGAAGAGTAATTCCCAAGAGGGAATAGTTTTAATGACTGGGATTTATGATCAATAGTAGCCACTTGTGATGAAGACATCAATAAAAAAAAATTCTTCTTAAGCCAGAGGAAGTCACTAGCCCCAATGGTATACCTGCCATGTTTCTTAAGAAATGCTCCTCAACTCTCTCCCTTCCCCTCTCAAAAATCTTTAACTTGTCCATATCCCTTGGAGTTTTCCCCCAAGCTTGGAAAACGGCGTTTATAACCCCTATACACAAAAAAGGTCCTAAGTGCGACGTGAAAAATTATCGTCCCATCGCTAAATTATCGCATATACCCAAAATTTTCGAAAGCAAATTGTATGAAAATTTAAGTTTTCGTTGCAAATCTCTCATTTCTCGTAGACAACACGGGTTCCTCAAAGGCAGGTCAACAACAACAAACCTCGTTGACTCTGTCTCATTTTCCATCTCAGCCTTGTCGAATGGAAAAGAGGTCGATGTAATTTCAACTGACTTTAGTAAAGCTTTCGATAAAATCTCCCACAAACTTTTTCTTTTTAAACTTTTCACCTTCGGCTTTGAACCCATTCTGTTGAAATGGATTTCTTCTTATTTAGAAAACCGTTTTTACAGCTTTCAGTTCAGATTCGCCTTATCCACTTGCTTTTTAGCTACATCCGGTGTTCCTCAAGGCAGCTATTTAGGCCCTCTGCTCTTCATTCTTAGTATTAATGACATTTAAATGATCATCAAACACTCCTCTATCTCTCTCTATGCGGATGATACTAAGTTTTACCGAGTCATTTCTTCTTTCTTTCTTTCTGTGGACTCGTCCCACCTCCAACAGGATCGCGACAATTTTTCAATATGGTGCTCCAAAAACAGCCTGGAGCTAAATGTCTTCAAGTGCCAATAAATAACTTTCTCACGTAAACGCATCAAATCTCCTCCCCGTCTCTATCTTCTAAACGGTCAAATCATTTTCCCAGTTCAGGTGATCCGCGACCTTGTCATTATTTGCGATCGTGAGCTGAATTTCCTCAAGCATATCGACGATATAATCCTTAAGGCAAATTCAGCACTTGGCTTCGTGAAACGATGGTCCAAAGAATTTTTTGACGCCTACGTAACCCGATCCCTTTACATTTCATTTGCTCGTCCGCTTCTTGAATACGCTTGTCAAGTCTGGTCGCCTTTCCAACTAGTGCACATTGTCAGAATTGAGACCATACAACGCCCGCCGTTTAATTGGAGTAATCCCCTGATATTACTTCCTTATCAAGACCGAATCAAACTCCTCAATCTCAATACACTGAAAGATCAAAGAGAAATATTTGACCTTCTCTGCATTCACCGAATCTTCACCGGTACCATTGACTGCCCAGCTTTTAACGAATAAATCTTTCTCCTCGTAACACACTGAATCCCCGTCTCTTCTATCTTCCCAGCCATCGAACCTCTTACGGCTTCAATGAACCCATCTCCCGAATGCTGAGGTATGTCAATTCTCACTCTTCTAGTTAGACCAACCAGTTAACTTAAGTTTTAGCTATTTAGTTTCTTTGTCTGTAAGTTAGATTAGGTAATAGATTGTATTTATTTATTTATTTATTTATTTATTTCAGTGAATAGCTTAACACAGTAAGATACATATCTTATAAAATAGTGATAAGCTTCAATATAGAAGTACAATTGAAAAAAAAAAAGATAAATGAAAGCTACATGAGTTTACTTACAAAAAGGAAGGAAAAATGTTTTTCATTTATAAAAATGTAAAAGAGAAAGCAGAGAAAGAAAGAATAGGAGAGAAAAATTATTATAATAGAGGGAAAGAAATACATATTTACATAATTTTAGGTATTACTAGATAGTAGAATTTTGAGCTTGCTTTTGAATATTGTAGTGCTATTAGTTCTTCTAATATCCCGAGGCAAGGAATTCCACAACCGAATAGATTTAATAAAAAATTGACGCTCCGAAGTCAAACAAGAGCAACGGGGGTGAATAAGCTGAGCTGATCTGGTTGAGGTGGTAAAACTTAATTGTTGATAAAGATATGAAGGTTCACGCGATAAGAGTATGTTAGACAAGAGGCTCAATGCACGAAATTGAAGAAGGTTGTTGAATGACATATTGTACAAATAATTAACGTAATTTGAAACGCTAGCATAACGACGCAGTCCAAATACATATCGCACAATACTGTTGAAAGCAATATTGAGTTTGCGTTTCGATGCATAGCTACAGTTGAAATATATTTCACAACCGTATGTAAGAGTAGGCATTGCGAATAGTTTTGCCAGAAGACATCTAGTTTTGAAAGGGGTAATGTAATGAGTGGCCCATAAAGTGCGTAATACTCCATAAGCCTTTCCAACAGAAGCATTAATGTGGTCATCCCATGTTAATTTCCTATTAAAGATGACGCCAAGATTTTTAGTAGTTTCCACGTATTCAATTGTGTCATTGTTGAGAAAAATAGAAGGAAAGTAAGACAAATCCAGAAGTTTTTTAGATATAACTATGCAGTTGGATTTCTTAGGATTCAAAATAAGCTTTGATCGATGTGACCAGCTAGCTATTTCAGCAAGGTCCACATTTAAGCAATAAGCACCGTGTTCTATCAAACCCAATGGACAACTCAACACAAGCTGAACATCATCAGCATACATGTTAATAGAACAGTGCTTAATAAGCACTCGCTGGTAATAAGCACTCGCTCGGCTATCGGGAAGCGGTCGATGGGAGGCAAATGGATTATGGACGTTTCGAGTCGGTGCGGGACGAGGTGTCGGAGCGACATAGTGCTGTGTTTGGCGGGGAGTACGGTCTTCACCGCGTATGTATTCATACTCCTCCGCTAATTTCATTAACTCGTCTAGCGTGTTGAAGTCACGCCTCTTAATATATAATAGATATTCAGGCCTCAAACTATCATATATTCGGTCGATACTGTCCTCGATATGTATCCGCGGGTGACGATAAATCAAATATTGGGTGGCCTGAATGAAATCTTTCGCTTTTTCGCGGGGCCCTTGCTTCTTCCTCATTATTTCCTCCTCTAACTTGCAGAGGTACCGCGCTGGTAAATAATGGTCCAGGAAAGCAGCGTGGAACTGAGTCCAAGTTTTTAGGCGCTCTTTATTTATGCGAAACCACTCTAAAGCGGTACCGCGTAAGATTTCCGGCAAGGCTTTGATTATATCGTCTGGTCGTATGTCGTAACAAGCGGTTAATTCCGTTAGCCGGTCTAGGAATTCAATCGCGTTCCCCGATGAGTCAAACCTCAGCCCCCACTTACGAACGTTATTCATTAACTCGGCTTCGTAGCTGAGTATGAATCTACCGGTCGGTCGGAAAGGTGGCCTAGTTGGTGCGGGTTCGATTGGGCGAGGTGCAACGATTTCATCGGTGAATTCGACATTGGACGTTGCCGTGTCCCTTGAAGGTTCGGCTTCGGCGGGTGAAACGGGAGGAGGTGGTACATAAGATGGTACCTGAAAGGAAATCTCCGTATACATCGGAGATTTTGGTTCGTTTACGTTTTCGTCCATTGGTACTTGTTTGTACTCTCGCTCAGTTACGGCCTTCTCTAAATCCGCACACAGATCTTGTGTGGATTTACGGAGCCTGGCCTTTTTAATGTAACTGCTGAAACGGGCTCGTAGTACGGACAATGTACCTTCGGTGTCAAGTCCTAGCTGACTCATACGCGTCACTAGCTCTGGCTTGCTGAGCAAGTATATGGCTCCTATGCTAGCGAACACGTCGAAGCTTTCTTCGGAGTCGGACATGTTTAAATTAGAAATTTGTTCGGTTTGGTTTAGAGTTCGGAGAGAGTTTCTTTATCACGGAGTGGACCTTAATTGTCCCTGCTCGGGCGCCAAATTGTGACGTGTTTTTACTTTTCCAGCCGAGGTACTACTCAGGGCTAGCCAGGGTATTGTGAAGAAAAACACTAAAAGCTTCACTAGGTCAGAAACTCTCTTATATTTGAACTCTCTTTTCAGTTAAAAATTATAATTAACAAAGGTTAGGTAAAATCGGTTAGATACTGCCACTGCTGGTTTGTAGACTCGTACGCTTTCGTATGACGTCTGGGGTTCTCAACGGCTTACGTCCTCCTGGTCAGGAACGGCAGTCACGGGTCACGGTCGGAGGATTCCTCGGCTCGTAATAGCTAAGGGAAGAAAAGGATTAATAGTTGTCAAAATAGGTGGTTACTGCCTTATTGGCACTCCCCTTGTGGCACATTCACCCTATAGGTAGCCACAGGTAAATCGAAGCGCGTAGGCGTCGGAAGACCCTAGCAGGCAGAAACAGCGGGCGTCCGAAGACCCCGGTAGGCAGAAACAGCAGGCGTCCGAAGACCCTGGTAGGCAGAAACGGCAGGCGTCCGGAGACCCTGGTAGGCAGAAACAGCAGGCGTCCGAAGACCCTGGTAGGCAGAAACGGCAGGCGTCCGAAGACCCTGGTAGGCAGAAACAGCAGGCGTCCGAAGACCCTGGTAGGCAGAAACAGCAGGCGTCCGAAGACCCTGGTAGGTAAGGCTCAACAGGCAATAGCTCTGGGGGATCCACAGGTACTAGTCTTTGCCCCTGGTGGCACAATACTTAGAGCGGGCGTCCGAAGACCCCGGTAGGCGAAACAGCAGGCGTCCGAAGACCCTGGTAGGCAGAAACGGCAGGCGTCCGAAGACCCTGGTAGGCAGAAACAGCAGGCGTCCGAAGACCCTGGTAGGCAGAAACGGCAGGCGTCCGAAGACCCTGGTAGGTAAGGCTCAACAGGCAATAGCTCTGGGGGATCAACAGGTACTAGTCTTTGCCCCTGGTGGCACAATACTTAGGAAATTTAGTTTCAATAATTTACCATAAACGACTTACTCAAACCTTTACCTGGCTGCTTACTATTTGCTGCTACTTATTTATTCTTCGGAAGAACTGCACCACTTGGCCGGTGCCGGCGATTGTATTAAGCCTAATAATAGGGGGTTTTGCCCCCACCAAAATTGAAATTAAAAATTAAATTAAATCTACCGCTTTGCGGGTCCAGCACTCACATAAAGTACACAATGTTGGACAATGTACCAAAATTAAGAGCGAAATTTGATGGCAGCTGAAATAAGATGCTTCTTGTGACAGCAGGATTAGCATTAGAGCAACCATGTTCTGAGGAAGCCTTCACGTCAACCCAGTGGTCAGCGTACCCGACGCCACGGAGCGATCACTAGTCTGGCGCACAAAGGTGGGAGAGTTGTGATCCCTTCGAGATCACGATACTTGTACCTTAAAAAAATTAAAAAAAGATTAGTAGAAGTAAGTCTTGTCTGTTTCTGTTCTGTATTTCTTCTACGGCAACATATACTGAATAAAGCAATGGTATTAGACACTTACTTCAACGTGTCCTCATTCAGAAAAGAATCGATACCAATACTCATCATATTTCCACAGGAAAGGATACGTGGCATAATGTTTCTGTTTCCATTACTATCTTTATTTAACAATTGCAGGGTCTTAGAACATAAAACACAGCAAACATGCAGCGGAACCGTGACAATTTGAAGGCGTTTCTTTCCTTTGAAAAGGTTCAAGGCTTCATTATTTGAGGAACTAAATATGAGCATAATGTGTTTTTTGCTTGTTTTTGCTGTGAATTCAATATAGCAGCTAATTAAGAACTAGTAGCCTACCGGAGGAGTCTATCCTGTGAGCTCCGCCGCTACCTACATAGTTTTTGTTGACTGTTTTCATTATCAAGCTTTAAAGTTAACTGAAGTAAACTGCACTACCATGTGCCATAATACGGTACCTGTTCTGTTTGCCAATGGCCAAAAACCCCGCTTCCATAACTCTACTCTACATCATTCGGAGTTTGCAAAAATACCTAAATACTTCGTCACCCAAACTGAGTATACTCATCACAATTTCAAGTTGTCGTCATCATCGGTCATTTTAGTGCGCCTATAGTTGAATATGAATCAATAACCCTGCTAGTGCCAGTTCACGCAATTCTCCACGCTTTGTTAACCAAGCAAGCCACTTCCGGCGTGTTTTACATGGACCACAAAATATTCACTTGTCGGTTGCAGACTTTTTCGAGTATTTTCACCACATCTACACTCACATACATGTGTGTTGGCATTCGAAGTGAGTGGACGGACGCAAAACAACCAAAATCACAATTTAATGAAAATATTTTGATTTGTTTGGATGCAAGGATCAAACAAGAAAAAGTAGTATACCTTAAAACCTATAAAATGAAAACCAAATTCAACAGAATTTTATCGGTCCGTTGAACTCTTTTTTTGAAGAGTAAGGGTTAGGTTAACCGAAATTCAAAAGGCTTTCACCGTCTGCCGCACGATTCAACTATAAATGGGGAGATTTTTCATAGCCGGAAGTTCGTACTTAGATCGTTTGATGTGGAATCATTCACGGACTCCCTCATCGGGTTATGAAAACTGGTATCTGGTTAGAAAACAAAAAAAAAAAAAATAACTCTACGGTAAGGTATATTTAAAAGTTGGTGAAGGAAATCCAACTCTTCCAAAATCCAAGGACGTGATGGTCCGATGCATGTCTCTGTGATGAAAGTCGTCTCTGTCGTTTAGCGTTGGCTGGTAACCTCACCAATTCAGAAAGAAATATTGCTTTCCATGACTATGAGCTTGGGGAAGGGTTTTGGGTTTTTTCCAAATTGACCTTCCTTCTCTACTTTTTTGTGGTGTTGATAGTTATTGCAGTAGCAATGGAGGGAGAACGGGGTTTTGGTAAGCTCTATACAATCTGTCGTTTTGGTTAAGGACCACAAATTGGTAGCGATAAACTCGGTGTGTTGCCATACAATGTGTAATTTGTTGCTAGGCTTTCGTGGAATACCAATTTTTTTTCGGTCAGCTACTTTTATTTATTGAATTGAGTTTGTAAAAATGAATTGAATTGTTGTTTGGTGTCAGTGTTGATGATGTTGCGCTAGATCGATAAACTTTTTTGTTTGGAAAGGAAAGGCTTCAGCAATCAATCGGAACTACTAATTTAAAAGGGTACGGTAGCACTTAAAACGCACTTATTTCTTGATTCGCATTAGTAATTGACGATGAATCTTTTGTATAACTCTGTTGATGTTGTAGCTATGTGGGTTTATTGCGTCTGTCACGTAAGGGCAAAGACATGCTTTTTAAAAAAGATTTTGATACACTCCAGTGTGAAGCAGTTCCATGAAGCAGTTCTGTAGAGGATCTGGTGGTTTTCATTAAAATTTAAGAAATAGTGAACCAAATGGGACATCTAAGTCCACTTAAGGTGACAATACCTATTTGGCACTTTTCTGCAATCATTTTCAGTCCTCTAGTGTCACAGGTAGCTTATAGCAGTTCAGTTTTGCAATGCCAGCCCAGCATGTTCTTATTTTAGAGGCAAGGACTTCAAAGATGGGAAATTTACATATAAAATCGGGCCATACTATGTGAATTTTGGCAAAAACAATTCTCCAGTTTCTTGTTGTGTTTCAAGACATTGTAAAGACGGCTTTGCTCAAAAAGTCGCCAAAAATAAAAACTGCAGCATTTTTTAGGTAATATCTTTAAATCAATAAATAGAATACTTGGGCCTGTTGATTTCTTAGAGTTTCTTTCATTAATTGCCGAACTTACGTATTCCACGACATGGAAACACCATGGATTCTGCTTTTTTGCATTATAAACTTCGTTAAGTAAACTGGTGGATATTACGAGAAATCTCCAACAAAGTTGACTATAAATTCGTCAAGCTTTTTAAAAGCACTGAATATTAAGTCTTGTTCATTGCTGAAACCTGACAGTTCCAATGATCTCTTTCAACAAAAACGGTGCGGCGTGCATATTTTTAAGGCAGTAAGGCCAAGGTTATAATTCCTGAAGCCATTTTCCTCCAAAAAAAAAGACCTTAGTTGAAAGTGCAATTCTCCTTTTTCAGTCCGTTTATACTTAGCTCCTGTGAGTTACTATTTCTTTCTATTCTGTTTACTCATTATCTGCACTCGTGGATAGGAAGGCTAGTAAAACTCACCATTTTCCTGTTTATGTAGGTTTTTGACCAGACTCTCATATTTTTTTACAGCTCTTTCTACTTCAATGTGAAAAAGAGTTGCGAATATGGTTTTACCTGGAAAAATAACTCACATCAGACACTTATTAACAAAGTTTTTAAAACAAGTCAGCGGTTTTTTGTGGTTGGTGCTCTCGGAAATTTTAGCTTTAGTTGGGAAAATATGGTCATTGCTTGGATGAAATGAATCGCTGGCCAGTCAATGGCTCAGTCTTCAATGCTACTCCTTGGATTATTGTAAGCTTCGTGTATTGATTTTAGCTTTGTATTTGTCATAGCCATGATGAAAGCTATTTCGTTTCCACAAAAAACATTCAGCTAAACATCGATGACATTTGGTTGCAACAAGATGGAGCACTCACCCAACAATTTATCGCAAAATCAGTTTGGTGATAACTTTTTTTTCCAAAAGTAATCCTGTTAACTGCCCCGTCGCGTCGTTCTTGCAACTCTCGCTTACTTTTATGGGGCAGTCTTAAGTCATAGGTTCTGAACTAGTCCTAGAGATAATTTCTCTCCCAACAAGCAAAGAAATACTCTGTCGTCCCCCTGGATTCCAGTTTACAATGGCTATGATGGTTACAAGAATGTAGACATCCTTGTTAAGGATGGTGCATCGAAACTATTTGTCGGCTCTAATTTATTTTCTGGTTGAAATTAAAACCACTTCAAATATAAGGCCAAAAACATCCTAATCGAAGAAACTATCATAGCTTGGTCTAAACCATCTGGTCAAACCGGTACGAAACTTTTTATGCCAAAAAACTTTTATACCCGAAAAACACTAAAATGCGCATTGAGTTTCAAGAGCAAAACCCTTAAAAATGTCATGGGACTAATTAACCTGTTCATGTTGTCTAAAAAATGTGGTTGGTAGCAGATCCTATCTGCAGACTATTTTTCGAAAGGTTCGAAAGTGAAGAAACATCTCTGCAACATCATAACAGAATGTCCAGCACTTTTCCACCGTAGAAAGCAAATATATTTGGCTACGCGATTATCCCCTTGAGTAAACTTGAAATCCTCCACGTACAGAAGTTTCTAAATTTGGTTCAATTCAGGTGCAAAAGAACTGATCTGAAACATGGGTGGTTGGCAAATACGTAGACTAGGTCATTGGTTTATGTCGACAAATTTTGAGATCATATCTATAATTAAAAAAAATGCATTCATTGCCATGATAAGCACTTTCTCGATTAGTCGTACTGAATCCGCAGAAAGTCCCCTTCATTTCCTCAAAACGCATTGCTGCGAGAGGTGGGTTAAGATCACGAAATAATCATGCCACGCGGCTCACTCGCGCGATCGGCTCCCTACTGAATGGTCGTTTGCGGAGTTAAAAAAAAATTGTCGTTGGATAATATTTTGTCGCTAAAAAATGACCTCAAAGTCAAAACATTGTTAGGGGAAGAATATTTGAACAACATTTAAAATAGGAGAGCAATTTAAATACAGTTTTAAAGTTTACAGTCTGTAATTCGGTTTCTACCATCACCATCAGTATTGTCAGAGAAATGGAGTTTAACACAGGTCAGGAAACACAAAAGTGAGCCTTTTCTTTAAACTGTCAAAAAGTGATGTCAGAGTTGAGAAACAGGCTTTACTGTACTACAATTTTTTCTTAGAATATGACCAAGAATCATTTCAGAAAGTATGCTACTCGAATTAGGGACACCCTGTACATAAAGGCAGCCAGGCGGATGAACTATATTTAAAAAAAAAACATTACTTTTAAGGAATACATTATGTTTTTATAGTTCAAAGGAATTAAACATTGAACAGTTACTACGAAATTGTTTTTTTTAGTTATCTCCTCACCTCAAAAATAAGCAAATAGCAAAGTGTGAAATAAGATTTTGTTCAGTCTACCCTGCCCTTCGTCTTATACCGTTTTCGTTTGGTAAAACTAGAGTACCCTTTCTTTTTTAGAGTACTCTGATTTTTGACAACTCAAACGAACATGAAATCAGAGTACTCCGTTTTTGTCAATGTATGTGTGCGTTTGACATATAATTTGCTTTCAATGCAATTGACTACTTTCAGAAACATATCTCTGCGTATTTCATGAGCAATTAAGTAAACATTTTTTGAATGAAGTAACAACTGACAAAAAGAACTTATATCTTAAAAAGATACGTAATAAACTTCATCAATGTCCAGATTGATTTTATACAAAGGTAATTTAAGGCAATAAGAAATTTGTATGAGCTCGGACAACAACAAAAACAGCATGGACAAGTTATGCAAACCAAAACCGATAGGTTTGTGAACGCCCGCGTGAACACAAAATTCGAAATGAGATGCCAAGAATGACAAACGAGAAATGTCATTTATGTTGGTGTGAGTTTACTCTGAAAAAATTTCTAGAGTAGCAAAACTTGCTCTGAGGGTAATTTAAGATTACCCTGAGAGCAGCCAAACGAACACAACGTCACTCTGACAGCAAAAAGAGTACCCTTAGGGTACTCTTTTTTCCCAAACGAAAACGGCATTACTTACAGTTGCGGTCAAAATAATAATAGTGTGTGTAAAAGCATTCCACAGATTGGTATTTTTCCACTTTGCATTGTGTTGATAGTGAAAACCTGTTACACTTTAATTGCTTTAAGGGGTGGAAAAGGATCTCGTCAATATGTAAGAAGACCTCCAAATACCGAATATAATCCACACTTTACAATCATAATGGTATGAGCATGTTTTTTCTTCTACGGAGTTGAACCCATAATGCGGATTGAAGGCATTATGGATCAGCATCTCTATGTCAGGATAATGCAGGAAGTAATGCTACTGTATACTGATGTTGAATGCTACCGTAAATGAAGTTGCTTCTTGCTGATATGGGTCTTTCAGCAAGAAGCAATGGTTCCAGGAAAGTAAAGTAGATGTGATGGAATGGCCCGCACAGTCTTCGGACTTTAATCCCATTGAAAACTTATGGAGCGCTGTAAAAAATTAAGCTTCTAGATGTAAACCAAGCAACAACACAGTCCTTTGCGAAGCGTTACAGCAATCATGGAGTTCAATAAGTACAGGAAGGTGTAGAAACCTGATAAACTCTATTTATCGTCTTTGTACTGCTGTTATAGCTAACAAGGGACATGCAACTAAATAATAATTAAAGGTACGAACACTCAGCCACATATTGTAATAAAAATTTTGACCTAATTTTTCGATTTCGTAACATTTCAAGGTAGATTTCCTATCACTACTATTTTTTTGACCGTTGAATTTCAACATCTGTTCAATAAACTTGCAACTATCGGATAATAATATTAAACTAATGTTTTTTTTTTTTTGTAAATTAAAGCTTAAAATAAAACCCCACTTTGAAAGCCACGTTGTTGGTTTTTAAATTAGAATTGACGGATAAGTTTTTTTCAATTTTGTTGTTTCTTAAGCTCTGTACTACTATTATTTTGACAGCAGCTGTATACTCAATTCCACAATAACCGGCAATTTCCTATCACCTTTTTCAAAAAGCTTTTTCAAATAAATAGTTAGTATGCCTAAATAAGAAGATAACGGCTTTCAAAACATGTGCCAACAGCAAGGACAACCAAAATTCGATTCGAATGTAAAACATGTAAAATTTCGAATCATTCGAGTCTCAAAATGCACTTCTTTCAAATTCGACAAAACTTTCTATCGAATAGAATGTCAAAATAAACATGGTTGAGAGCAGAGACTATGCTATACACTAGGTTGAAGTAGGACCCGAGCTACGCCGGGCTGGTCTGCTATTTTATTTAATAAATATAAATACTGAAAATGTAATCAATCAAAGCAGGTTTTTCAAGAATTTAAATTTTTCGAGCGTTGACACGCAATCTTTCGAACACAACCTACGACTTCAAAAATATCAAATTTCGTCAAAAACATATAAGCCACTATTTTTTGAAAACAACGGTAAAATGAGGAAATAATACCTAATATTTAATTTTCTAGAAATCGTTCGAGTCGTTTTCGAGAGCAATGAGAAATATAATTTAAGTTGTTTGGCAGGTACCGTTATTTCAAGACCCCTTGTATATTTATTCTATAGTACTATCACAGTTCATTGTTATTTTCAAAATGAATTTGGAATGTTGTCCACAACTTTTTTTCATATAGCTTTGTATAGGAAAAAAAGTTGTGGACAACATTCCAAATTCATTTTGAAAATGAGAAATGAACTGTGATAATACTATAGAATAAATATACAAGGCAAGACCTAAGAACCTGATTAATACAAGTTCATTTAAAAAATATTTTTGAGTTGCGTTAAATTTAATGCTCTCAAACACAAAAACACGGAGGAGATACTTTCAAAAATAAAGTTTTGTTTTAGTCTTTTTTGTAGTTTTGACTTTTAATCATTTGACTGTGCTTTTTATAGTCCGTTCTATTATCCATCGTTGATGATGAAAAGCCATGGCTTTTAAATGATAATTGCAATTTCAAAACGTATTTCTTTCCCTCTTGTGTGTTAAAAAAATCTTACTCATTTAATGAGTAAAATCAGCTTTCAACGAATTGGTCTCTAAAAATTCGTGCTACTGTGGTTTTTGTTAAAAATAAAAAATAAAAACAACTTGATAGGAAAATATCCATTATGATACCGAGATTATTCATACATCAACGAACTCTACACAATAAGGTCAATGTTCTACTATTGAAATTCTCTGATTTCATCTCTGCGGCTTAGGATTTTGTTTTAATCGAAGTATATTGGTATAGCTTTGGCCATCGCTCGGTTGATGACAACACACCATCGCTTTTGATAAAAAGGCAAAAAAAAAAAAAAACAATGTAATGTTGTATGAGCTTACAAAATCCTCTTTGTGCAGAAACAACTTTTTTTTTAAATTAAATCTTTTATGATTTGGCGATGAAAATAAACACGTAAGTGTGCTTGTATACGAACAGACAAAAAAAAAGGAGTTACTCCGAAACATAAAATAATGACTACACCAATTATTCAGCAATGGCACAAATAGATAAAAAAATTAAATTGTATTTGATTTGCTCTATTTGAATGCATATTAATTGTTATTTGTAATTTGCCTCAGAGATAAAATCGTCATTTCGCATTTACAACAATTGGACGAGTTAACTGAGCTGACCATTTGGACATGCTCGAGCTCGTGTTGGTTAAATAATCGCCAGATGAACATTGAACAAATACACAAAGAATAAAAATATATTGAGGTGTACTAGCAACCATTTATTGAACGTGTGTGTGTGTGTCGGACGTACTCTAACTATAGCATCACACGGTTGGAAATTGGGTCATAAATTTAAAGCGAATATTCAATTAAAATGCAATTAAGTAGAAAGTTAGTTCTTTGCAATGGAATTTAACTGAGTGTGATAAAAATCAAACAATTGAGATTTTCTATATTGCAGTTTGATTGCCGGTGTTATTTTTGTTTTTTGTAGAAAACATACAAAAGTGGGTCAGAGCCTATTCACTTTCACAATTGAAACCATTTTTTAAAACAAAAATTCAATTAATTTCTTAAAAAACCAACTTAGCTCTTAACTTCTTTGTATTTGAAATTTGAGAAAGCCATAGGTTGGTATATTTGCTAAACATAAGTTTTCCATCGATTTACCATCGGTCTTTTCAGCCCCTGTTGATTAACATCTCCATTTCACAATTCTCAGAAAAGCCATCACCATCCCCAGACAAAAACAGGAGTATCAAGTCTTAAAGAGGTCTCAGCACATCCCCAATTAAAGCATCTACTTCTTTCTATAGTGCTAGTTCCTTAAATTCATTGCCTCTGCTTTATAAGCCAATTCATTGCTATAAGGTCACCCCAATAATTCCTTCTCTCTGGTTACTGCCAACGGCAATGAGCTCACACAATTTATTTCTGCCTCCAACTGTCCGTAACTTTTGTAATTTATCAAGTCATTTGTTAATTTCATTAATTAGCCTTTTGTTTCTATCTTTTCCCCAGCAGTTTATATCTCTCCTGCTGTTTGTACCCACGAATTGGGCACTTTCGATGACATCATCAGATTCACCGTCCGTGTCATCCATGTCACCCCCATCGAGTAAAGGCAACTCATTAAATACAAAAGAATCTGCCGCAGCAACCTTGGGTGATTTATACAGAAAAAGTCGCCAGTCCAGGTGTGCACGATGCTATGATGACAGGTAAAAAAAAGAGTCCATTGTTATAAAAAAAACTATACCTATAATTTCCTTAGTGGCAGATATAGCGAGGACTATGAAAGGACACGATATAATCCAAGTAGCGGTAGAGGAGGAGGAGGTTCGCCTGGTGGCGGATATCCCAGCAGAGCATATGATGACCGGTCTAGTGGAAATTGGTATTATCCAAGAGAAACTTACGATCGTTACGATGATAGTCGAGTGAGATATGGCGGTGATAGAGATAACGACAGGTATTACTACCCACTGCATGGCTATTATTTCGACAGGTATGCAAGTTTTATTTTTCTCTTCGATAAACAACCTTCAACCCTTTGATACACGAACTACAGCATTGGCTTTTAAGATAAAAAAGTTTGGATCGTATTACAACAATTGGCTCACCCCGACGTTATACTTGGCTTGCAAAATTTGATCAAAATGAAAAAAACTCAAAAAATAGTTCTCTCCCTTAAATCGATCAACGTCAAATGAGATTTTTTTTTTTTATTCTTCTTCTAAATCAAAATTTTTTATTATTCAAAATTCTATGTACAAAAGTTTCAACAGAAAAAACCGTACAATGTAAAAATTTTCGAAAACCCTATCATTTCATAATATTTGTCGTCCTTCTTACAGGAACGACGACCGTTACAATACAAGATCCTACGACCGATACGACAGTCGCGATCGATACGAAAGTCGTTATCCACCAAGCGATCGCTATCCAAGTGATCGTTACCCAAGCGAGCGATCTCCAAGTGAAACTAGAGGCTATGGCTATGGATATGGAAGTGAAAACAGAGATCGGTACTATCCCAACGATCGTTCGAATGACTACTATCGCGGTGGTAAGGCATATTTCAATTTTGAATATGAGAGAAGAAAAGTAAGAAACTCTTTTTAAATTTCCAAGGTGAACGCTACCCTGATCGTAATCGTGGGAGCAGCGGTGGCTCTATTTACGATCGATATGGATCAGATGACCGCTACTACTCAAGGTATGATTATCGTAACTATCGTCCTTGGGATGAGACTTACAGGTAATGTATCGTGAAGAAATATTTTGAATTTTAATCAGAAGCTAAGAATTATGTTTTAGGGGGTGACACAAGTGCTAGGAGGGAAAATATTTGATTTTTGAGAATTTATTGAAAGTGGAGACGATAAAGTAGCAAACTAATATGAATTTGATTTGGGACTGAATTAAAAACCAGCATCAGTATAATATTTGAAAATTTTTTTTGTTTTTTGGGAAAGGATCAAATCAATTTAAGAATCTGGCTCTGCTATCGCTCAGTGAAATGAAAGAACTTCCTGTTGTGTCCAAAGATTGATTTCTTTCTTTCCTGAAGGAAAACTCAAGCCAAAGCATTCGATCAGCTCTCTCATGATGTTATATTATATAAGCTCAAGGTTTTTGGTTTTCCTACAGTATTTATTGTAAGGATTTACTCCTATCTCGAAAATAAAAGGTATCACGTGGATAAGTACTTACAAACGAACTTGCTCTAAGCTTTCTGCATCTCTGAAATGCAAAAAAGACCCTCGGCTTCGTTGTACGCAATTCTATCGTTGTGATCCATGTTTTGTTTTGTAATAGGAAATAAGTTCTCCATATTTAGTACAACAATTATTCTTTGCTGACGATGGAGCCATCATAAGCGAGGATCCTACATCCCTGCAACGAGCACTTGACGTTTGGATTGATGTTCTGGAAGGAAATGGGTACCGTATTAGCGCTAAAAAGACGGAATACCTGTGCTGCCCTTTTTCTGATCCAGACAAACCTATTCCAGACATTTATTTGAATGGAAATGTGCTTCCCAAGTGTGAAAAGTTTAAATATCTGGGATCTATGATCAATAGTGAAGCAACTTGTGATGACGACATCAATCATCGAGTAAGCGTTGGGTGGATGAAGTGGCGAGAAAACTCCGCTATCTTCTGTGATCGAAAAATGCCCCCTAAGCTGAAGGGAGCTGAAGGGAACAACTTCTACACAGAAGTTGTCCGTCCTGCTCTGACATACGGTTCACAATGTTGGACAATGTACAAGAAGTATGAGAGCAAATTGACGGCAGCCGATATGAAGATGCTTCGGATGACAGCATTAGTAACAAAGCTAGATCAAATTAGAAGTATACTAAGATCCGTGGAAGCCTTCATGTCAAAAGTACCATCTTGGACAAAGTTCAGCATGACCAGCTCAGTTGGTATTGTCATGTTCAAGGGAGGGGTAGAGCCCCGTCCAAAGGGCAATATCGTACAACGTTTCAACAAATTCGCGACGAAAAAGAAAAGGCAGGCCAAAGCACTCCTGGTACAAGCAAATTGGTTGGCCTCAGACATGGAACAATCCAAAACCGGGAGGCTTGCCGACGCTTGCTTTCTGGGGTCGACGCGGCGTACCCCACAGGCGGATCACTAGTGTGAAGCAGAAACGTGTGTGAGAGTTATGATCGCTTCAAGATCACTACTCGTAACGCCGGAAATGATCTTTTTTATCAGTTTCAGGCTGCGCGTACAGTAGTGCGAAAAATACATGCGTGAAGCTTTTGAATGCGAAAAAAATGTTTACACATTTTCTTATCCACTGCGTACAGTGCGTTATTTGATGCGGCACTTGCGAGTCTTTCGCAAGGTTTTCTCAAGCTCCCCACACGAAAAATTTTCTTTCCACATTTTCTAGTAATTTTATGCGAGAAGTGTTTGTACATCTAATATCGTATCTTGAATGAGCTGAGCTCATCGCTCCATACATCACATCGCTTTTTCGCACTACTGTATGCGCAGCTTTCAGGGCATGCTTCAGTACCAAATAGTATAAGACTGTGATTGAGTATTGAATTTCTAGAATAACTAGGTTTTCCGAGAGATGGTCTTATTCCCTTTTTTATCAAAAGATACAACGATTTAGGCTGTCTATTACAATATCTTGTCAAATTCAGCAATTTCCCTCGTCAATTTTTGATGAGTGCAAACACTTTCCCTTACCCTAATTAACCAATAAATAAATTCTTGCCTCATTTGGCCCTATACTTGCATCAAATGCGCCTGTGTTCCACTTCCCGTTTTGTAAAAATGGTCTGAAAAGGCAGGTTATTGCAAAGTATTTCGAAAAATGATACTTTTGGTATTGACGCTGATCAGAATTCCTTCAAGCATGATACTTGAAAAGTGGAAAGACTAATTGAGTTCGAAACTTTTAACTTTGACATGATATCTACATTTGCCTTTACCCAAAACATTGGAACTATGTTCGTATTATGAGAACTTTTATTTTCCTCAATCATTTTTGAGTCACAAAATATCTGCCGATTGCTACTCTCGACGTCTTAGCAGTTCCTAGCACTTGTTTGGCTTAAAAATTACCAGAACATCCTTATGCGTATACCTACCTTTGCTGCAAAAAGGAAGAAGATTCAGACACCATTAATACAGGAGGTGTTTTCTGGTTTTCTGGTTGGTTAACGGTTGTTTAATTTGGAGATGGCTAGCGAACCACATAAGTCCTTAGAAGGTAAATGTTTGTGCTGCTCACAATCAAAGCAAAATCGATAAGCCTTAGTTCGCCATCAGAAAATGCAGGCAACACCACCTGCTAATTACACTTCCAGCAAAGATGTTGATATCGCCGAAGGCGATCTTTACGTTGTAATTTCCAATGTATCGGCATATATGCTAAAAGGTTTAAGAGCTGTTTTTGATCTTTCTTTATTACCAACTTCTATTTTAAAGGGACTTCCGCGTGAAACTGTGGGATCCGTGGTGTAATGGTTAACATGTCTGCCTTGCACATGGAAGGTTAAAGGCTAAAATCCCAACAGAAAAAATAAACGGGTATCGCGTTTTGCGATGAATTGGCAAATTGATTCTGGAAGTTAACTATGACATTACAACCAAAAAAATTATTTTGCTAGAAAAAATAGTTTTCTTCGTCTTGAAGTGGTACCACTGCACTGCTTTGACAGCAAGTAGAGGGTATTTCTCGGAGTCATGGGGTTTGATTCTCAGTAATATGTTTTCAGGTAGAACATTCCTTGCGGAGTTAGCAAATTTCCGCAAATAGTACATCTTTCCTCTATAAGAAGTTGTTTCCCACCTGCTCGGGAGTTGGAGAAAGTTGAAGATATCCTTGATTGTTCAAAGAATCTTCTTACTACTTCCTTTTTTGGTTTCAGCGCTGTGATCGGGAAGGAACCAGCAACTGCTATAGACTTTGAGAAGAAAATCGTAAACCATCAATGTTTTCCTTGTTTTTAAAATTTAAATTTATATGGAATCTCGTCTGGATCAGCCACTTTGTCTATTTAAGAGCTTCCTCACTTACTCACTGTGATGTTGGGTATTTTCGTTAAGCTATTTTCAGTTTCTAGAAAGTGCTTTGGTATAAATTCTATAAGCATAAAGACCCCGACCCATAGAATCCGTTGCGCCCGTTCGCTGCCGGATTCAACTGACAGCTCGATTGAATACACACGATCTTATGAGAGGTGACCCATAAGCATCGGATGCAACGGACGCAACGGAAAAGGTAGCCCAACTTTAAACTTTTGCGTCTGGCAGAACTGATGACATGCGCAGTCAAAACCAATTTGAAGTTTTCTCTTCACACCGCAACGGATTCTATGGGTCACCCCAATCCGTTGTGTCCGGGTAAACTCACTGCACTGTCAGTTCAATCCGGCAGCGAACAGACGCAACGGATTCTATGGGTCGGGGCCTTAAGACGGTGTTACTGGGTTACAACTTCATAGCATTGTAGTTCAACTACATTCCTCAAAGAATGACAGAAATTCACTAAATCATCTCCCATATCGAGCTGTTTTCAAATCAAAAACCGAGGGAATAAATATCTTGCTGAAAATGGCCGAGTCTCAGATGAAAAATCTCGTCTTCTATTTTATTTTCAAACAGTTCCTGACAAATTCTAAAGCACTCAAAAAAATTCAGCCTTAATACAAGACCGTCATAGTCTTTAAGAAAAAACAGCATAATTTGATAAGAAAAACAACTTAATCAAATTACGAAAGCACTTCCACCTCCCCAATTTCAAGGCAGAAAAGGATTCTACTTTGAACTAGAAAAATTAAACTACAGATCGAAAGACATGTGTTTTGTGTTGTTTGTCCAAAGGCAAATGTTCCGACAACAGTCAAAGAAGATTTTTTACTTTACTCAATCAGTCGAAAGAACTGAAGACGACTGATACAGTAAATGGTTTTCGGTACGGGAATGATTTTGGGGAAGACGTTCAGTTTCATTGAAAAGAGGTTTATTGCTTCACTATCATAAGAGACGACACAAGAGAAGTCCTTGTGAAATGAAAACAGATTCTTGTAAAGAAACCGAAAAATCCCTACAAACAATGTTAGTGAGCTCTAAGCTCTATTCACTATATTCAAACATTCAGATTCGTTCCTTCGATAACTAAGGCAAACAAATCTCCTGTCCTCTCCCAAAAGATTAAAAATAAACTTCTAAGTCTGCATGCTCCAATGCAGCAAAACCTGTAAGACGTCGTCGTGCAACACTATTCTTGCATTATACGCTTCCGTTTTGTTTCCTGTTTTTCTCTTTCTCATCCACATACAAAATAAGCTGTGAGCGGAAAGAATTCAAATTCAAAAAACCACCAACTGAAAACTTTGCATTTCACCCACATTTTCGTTGAATTGTGTTGTGTGTTGAGCGGTTTTTCTATTCTCTTCTGCTCTTTCTCCCAAAACCCGGTTTGAATGGTATTGTTATCCCTTTTTTGTTTTGTGGCATTGTCATACAAAATCCCACAAGACTCGACCAGGACCAGTCAGTCTATGGCGTATACATTCCTTGCATGTTTCAAATGCTGGCATTTCCAAGCTTTAAAACAAAAAAGAAGTAAAATAAAAAAACAAAACGAAATCACTGGACCAGGTAGCTGCTCCACTTTCCAATACTCCAAAAACCATAGCCAAAAGGAAAAACAAAAACATAGTCATTCGGGAAGCTTTAAGTGCCATTACGGATGAACGTAATGAAAATTTGCTAACAATTTTGAAGTGAAAATCGACGAAGAGGAGATAAGATTGGGGTACTATTCTGTTGGTTTTGGTTATACACAAACACACACACGCAGACTACACACATTATTATAGTCGCTTCCTCATTTGATGGCTGTGGATTTATTCATTTTGCTGTATCCTTTTTTTTTTCAACTACACTCCTACTGTGAACTCTCTTGGATTATGCTATGTCCTGGGATTAGCAGGTGTAGGTTGAGTATAAAACGGCCTCTTTAATGTAGCTGGTGCGTCGTCGTCGCTATGGAAGCAGACAACATATCACCTGGATTATGTAGATGAATGTGAAATGATTTGTTGTGGAAACGTGCACGACTAAGCATGTGAGTTTGTTAACATCAATCCTTTGAAGTGGGCTCTCATTTGGGACTCTGTCTGTATACGTCTGTATACACAAAAAGTTGGTATTCATTTTTATTTCTGTTTGTAAATCCTTATTTTTGTGAGTGGTGGCAATTTATAATTTTACATTTGGATTAAACGCGGTCTGAATGCAACCTCAACACACCGTCTTCATCTCTCACCATCGCCAGTATAACTTCATAAAGAAAAGCAGGAGTCTGGTGGGAATGAAAACATACTTTCAAGGGATATTTACAGTCCTACACGTCTTGGAATTATGGGGTTAATCTGCTTCAGGGCTTAGACACTCACTCTCGCTCCTTTGATGTGCCAAATTTTCATGTTTACCTCACTTTGATGCGGTGACGTGCTAAGGTGAATGAAATGAGTACTTTCGTCATATTAAGAGGCAAGATTATGTTTGTTTTGTGCGCGCACCCTAATGTCAGCGAGGTTGACATTGTTTTCATTTGACACGGAGCGAAGGAGTACGTGAAAGCTCAGCTATAGAAAATAAACGTGCCGTGCATGTTCAAACTATCCTCAGGGATTTCCTTAGATTTTAGAGAGCAAACAAACTTAAAATAGGAATCACTGTTTTTAAAAGCATTTTACAATCTTTTTCCGAGATTCCTGAAATCACTGTTCGTGTCCTATTTGGACTACATTTATGCCCTAGAGACAAATTATCACTAATCGTCGTTCATGGAGAGATAGGTTCTTGGGAAAAGGTAGCTGGTTTTGTGTGTGTTTCTTACACCCAAGAGAAATATCCATAGGCCAATGTATACCTACACGTGTGAGGCTTGAAAAACACATTGTATTGTACCTAAATGCAGGAAGCAAAAACTTTTGCCATTAAATAAAAAGGAAGACTTCTTGGGGTTCTTGCCGAAGGGTGGATTAAACTATGTATTTTTATTGAACTTAATCCCCAGAATCAGTATTTTTGATTCGGAAAACTGGTCAAATATAATTTTTACGACTTTAGTTTGTAAAACAAAAATTGTCAGATATAAAAGAAAAAGGAACCAAAAGTTGAGGGAACTTTTTGATTGGCTTGGAAGAAGAAGAACACACGTAACATTGCGGACGTATGACGTCAAAATGTGACTGAGACTAAGCAAAAGCATTTGATGCCTTATAATTATATTTGAGACTAATACAAAATCCTCTTATCGGATTTTACTTTGAGTGAAAATAAAGTGCTCGGCTTGCATGTACGTAGGAAATGCTCTGGTGAGGTGTGCCTTTAATATTTAAAGTTCAGGGAAAATTGCAAAAGTGTTGAGTAATTCGTTTATTGGTCGACTTCGGTAGTAGGTATTTTGTTACGGTACACACGCTTGAAATAAAGGTTGTGGAGACTCTTCTCGGGGTGAGACAGAACAGAATCTACCTCATATTCTCTCAACCATTCATATGAGAAAGCTCTTAAGACTCACTTACTTACTTAGATGGCATTACAGTTCGGGGTGAACCTGAGCCTCAACTATATCGCATCTTTCGATAGCAAATTCGATTTTGGGCCAGTTCCTCTAGTTATGCATTTGAAGAGCTCTTGAGGCAGAAGAATAGAAATGGACGGGCCTTAATAGTTTTTCTACCGATTCCAAACGAATAAGTTTGTAATTTTGCTTACTTTTCTTTGTAGTGGGTTAGGTGGGGTGGAAGTGGCTGTCAGCCATTAAGTACATTGCCTGACACACTTAGGCCGCAGGGGCCCATTGTGATACTACAGAGATTAGTAAGTTAATCACCTATTGATCTCAGAAACCCGATGTAAGATTAACGATTTGATCACCCAGTTATCTTCCATTACGGGACTAGCTGGTTAATCACCCGCAAATTATTGGAAAACACACCAAGTCTTTTGGCGTGTCTTCCTTTTAGTTTAGACAGTGTCCCGTAATAACACCTATGGTAGAACCTACACACAGGCGGTTCAGGGCTAACAAACTCTTTGTGCGTTTTGAGTCTACACACTGCCAAACTTTTTTGTTTGCAAGGCAGTTGTTACTCTCAGTCTATCTAGTGTTTGTTCTCCTCAAAGCGTCTTGTCTAAGTTGGAGTTTACCTGTAGCGATAGGTACACCTATGTTGTTCCATTCTGAGCGTAAGGAAGTGGTCATGCGCTTTTTGCCTGGTATGTCCCTGTGCCCCGCCACCCATGAAAGGTGATTCTTGGTAGTATCACCTTCTAAAAATTTACCCAATTCCTTTAACTTTTCAAACTAGGATTTGAACTTTAAGAACATACATTTGAGTCCAAAGCTATTTTCGTCAACTAATCGATAAACAAAGGTCTCCATGATAAGCACCTATGCATCTATAATTAGCAGCCAACTAGGAGCTTGTACACAAAAGACTTCCAAACAACCAATACAAGCTGTATTGGATGGCTTCAAGTCTGATACCCACTTCATAAACGCTGGTGTGCCCCAGGGCTCCGTTTAGTCTCCGACTCTATTCCTCATTTTCACAAATGATCTCTTGCCTGAGACTTCTAATCCTCTCAACTGCTTTGCTGACGACTCGACCCTCAGCTTTTCATATTTTTTTTCCGAATTCACATCCCTGCTCTTCGAATATGGAACTAGAACGGTTGCGTATGATAAGCTCATTGAATTCTGACCTTGACAGCATTGTTATATGGGGTCATAAGAACCGAGTAGAATTCAATTCGAAAACTCAATGCTGTCTCATGTCGTTGAAGCTAAGCATTGCCCCATTGCCATTATCTATGATAGGTACCTGCATCCTAGAAACCGAAAAGTTGTCAGTACTTGGTATGTGCGTAAACGATGATCTTCGTTGGAATGACCACATATTTGAAGTCGCCAAAAACGCTGCTAAATGCTTAGGCTTCTTGAGACGATGCAGGAAGTTGTTCACCCCATCTAATCTGGCTACAATTTATAAGGGCTTTATCCGCCCAAAACTGGAGTATAAGTCCCATATCTGGTCAGGTGCATCTCAAACATCTTTGCGCCTACTTGATAGGGTACAAACGAGAGCGTTAAAATTGATAGGTGATAGTTCAATCGTAGAGTCAATTGATTCTCTTCAACATCGTCGAAACGTTGCCTGTCTCACTCTCTCTTATCGCTTTTTTCACAAGCAGTGCTCTAGTGAAATAGCCAGTTGCATTCCTCCCCTGAAACAATTTAGCCGCAACACCCGCCTCGCTAGGAATGTTCATCAGTTTTACCCTGAGTCCAGCTTCGGACGTACAGTATAGAGATTCGTATTTTAGTCGCACCACCCGAATGTGGAATGCTCTACCTGACCCTGTTTTTCCCCTGCATTACGATTCCCAAAAGTTCAAAAGCAACGTGCATGGATGTCTCCTTTCAAATCCTCTCTTTTTTTCTAAATGCTCGCACTGTGTTGCACAGCATTTAAGGGGTTGTCGTATCGTAACCCCTTTATGTGCGCGTTAATTATAAAAAAAAATTCAAAATTGACAGCAAATCTTTTACAACTTTCTGGAAGTATTTCAAAATCAACTTTTTTGTTTTACTATTTTTTACTTTACTGCGTTTTTGAAGACAAGTCCTACCAAAGGGCTATTTAGGTGTTAACTTTTGTTATGAAATACCAAACACAAGCATGCTCTCTATTCCTTCCTTGCCATGTCTGAAAAAGTCTAAGCTTTGAAGCCCAATCGATTGGGATAGGGCATACAATGGGAGGCCAAATCATTCAAGATGTGCAACTGTTGGGTAAACTTTTCCATCTTCGACCGGCTTGGCTTACAAATAGTCGGAGAAAACATTCCCTCAATAGGTTCAAGTGAAAGGCTGAACTTATTTACCAGTGAACTGATAAGAGTTGATCCTTTCGTGGCAAGCTCACCTTTCCTTGCATTACTTATAAAGACACTGTGTCTGCAGTTCAAAATTACACTAAGAATGTGGTTATGGCCGTCGACTTCTCTCACAGAAGTCTTGTTTTACGTGAACACCTTCCAATTAAGACTTAATTTCACTGCGAGCCCACTCACATAACGGAGTTAAATTGAGTGTCAACCGCTCTCCATTGACAGTAATGGTGCTACAATTACCATTCTGGTTGCCCAGAAGCAATAGAGAACTTGTTGAGGCAAGTCCACCTCCTTGCTAAAGAGCGAGACCGATCTACACCTTTTGCATTCCACGAAGAATGCCAATCGTTTCAGCGTTTGGATAACCAAAGCCACCACGATACTCCAACAAAGAGGGCCTACCTCATAGATAGTCCAAGACAACACCCCGCACCTCAAGCGCAGAACGTTGTCCAGAAGGGCAACCGTGGTACCAGAGCTCAACTTCTGGTGAAGCCTCACAACTCGAAAGTTACTTCCAGGTGAGTACCCCAATACTCCCTTGCAACCTCAATGTCCGCAGCCAGCCACTAGTCAAGGCAGAAACCAGCAGCCAGCCACGCACACCTTGGGCTTTCTTCGTTTGTTTGACTCAAGAGCCAAACGTAAGCCCCCCCCCCCACCAACGACAAGGTGAAGCCCTCGGGAGAGGGGGGGGGGGGACTTCTCTCACAATGTGATAAAAGCCCACGACTACCAAAAATATTTATAGGGTTGAAAATTGTCTTCAAAGTTTTTCCAAAATAATATTAGCGACAGCTCTTCCTTGCATACCAACTAGAACTTTGCTAAAAACCTTGAAGCCATAGAATAGGTGAAAGTGAAAAACACCACTCATAATGTACCTCTTCTAGAGTAATGATAATGTGGTGTACAGCCAATAAACTTGCTAGGAAAGGGGTTGTTAAAGAGTATACAATAAAGGTTATAATGTTTGGCGAATAAGGGTGGTTTGAATAGGTTCAAGGATCGTATATTTAAACTGTAGTAGGATTGTGTAGACCTTTTTGACTGGTGGCGAGCCTATTATTATGTCCAACCTAGCGGTCTCCGCTCCAGGCTAAAGGTATCCACATTGTCCATATAAACGCGATAGCTGCGCCATCGGTATCCACCGGTCTATAAGAAAATTTGATCGCCTTTTTGTTGCCGGATGTTGTGTTCCCCAAGGCATCCATTTAGGCCCTGTCCTTTTCGTTTTCAGTATTAACGACATTGAAATTATCATCGAACACGATCATCAAAACGATACTAAGTTTTACCGAGTCATTTCTTCTTCTGAAGACTGTTCCCACCTCCAACAGAATCTCGAAAATTTTTCAATATGGTGCTCCAAAAACTGCCTGGAGCTAAATGTTTTCAAGTGCCAAACAATAACCTACTCACGTAAGCTCACCAAATCTCCTCCCCGTCTCTATCTTCTAAACAATCAAATCATTTCCCCCGTTGAGGTGATCCGTGACCTTGAGATTATTTGCGACAGTGAGCTGAATTTCCTCAAGAATATCGACGATACAATTCTTAAAGCAAATTCAGCACTTGGCTTCGTGAAACGATGGTCCAAAGAATTTGCAGACCCCTATGTAACCCGATCCCTTTTCATCTGCTCGTCCGCTTCTTGAATACGCTTGTCAAGTCTGGTCGCTCTTTCCGTTGATATTACCTCCTTATCAAGACCGAATAAAACTCCTCAATCTCAATACGCTGAAAGATCGAAGAGAAATATTTTCATTCACCGAATCCTCACAGGTACCATTGACTGTCCAGCCCTAAACGAATCCATTTTTCTAAATACTAACCCTCGTTACACTCGAAATCTCCGTCTTTTTTATCTTCCCACCCATCGAACCTCTTATGACTCCAATAAACCCATCTCCCGAAGGCTGGGGAAAGTCAATTCTCACTCTTCTTATTTTGACTTCAATATGAGTACGCCTTGCCTAAAACTTCGTCTCCTAAGCCGTCCAACTAGTTAGTAAGTCTTAGCTATTAAGTTTCTTAGTTTGTAAGTTAATAGCTTGTATTAAGCTTAATAAATGGGAGTTTTGCCTTTGCGCCTACCAAATTAAAATCGAAACCACTCAACTCCACGAATATTGCTCCCTGATATCAAATGATCAATATTTTTTCTTTAAAACTTAGCTTACCCAAAGACAATCTTAACCAAAAATGGTATGAAAAAGCCGTTTTGAGAAAATTAAGCTCTAATTAAATTTTAAATGACAAATGTCGCTTTTGGAGACTTGTTGATTCAAAAATTAGAAGTATCGATCAGAACGCTAAGTTAAACAGTACCTATGTTTAAACTGACTTGTCTATGTCCCCACTGTCTAGAAAAACAAACTCAGGTTATAATAAAACCAAGATGATGAAATGATGAATTAAGATGAAATAGTTTTCAAAGTTTATAACTTTTCAAAGCTCAAACGTGTCTCAGGCTTGTAAATAATGCAAACAAGGAATAAGTAGACAAAATCAGCAGCTACGTAGAGAGTCATAGCTATGACTTACTTATAACAGGCACTTGGACCCACACTCTGTCACTGTCATGTAGTTGCATTGTTTACAGAGATGACTAGACCATCCGGTAGACAACTTCCACTACAACTGTCCTCTATTCTCTTTTTCCAAATGCAAAGCTTAACTGACTTCTAAATGTTGCCTTTATTTTTATTTGAACTCTTTTGCCTTTTACCAACTACATCAACCACAACCTTATACTTTAGTAGTTCTTCTCTTAATGTCACCACTAATTGTTCTCTCTATATTTTCATATCTGTCACAACAATGGGGATACCAAACACAACTATCCGGGCCACCAAAAACACATAAAAAACAAACCAAACACTTACAACAACAACAACAAAAACACTGCCATTGTACACTATAAAACACGATGTTTATCTTCCTCCTTTTTCCTGGACGATTTCGACTGAATGCACCATGAAAACACCAAACCAAACAAACATCCATAACCAACATCGACATCATGGCCACAACACTTCTAAACTCAAATCGTTCCGTTTGTTCAAAAAATAAAACAAAATACACCGCTCTTCGTTTACTTAACTGTCGTCGGGTTTCATGGTTGACATGCAGCAGGGGACAGTCGGGTTTCGATAACTCTGGTCGTGGTTATTATTTCGCCAACGATAGACCAAACGATTATTATGAACCACCTCCGCCATATCATTCACAATCGCGTCCTTTGGGACCACCATCAGGACCTGCAGGACCGGGTCCAACATACCTTCCAAGGGATCCCCACGACCAATCTCGTCCATCAAACTCTCACGGCTATTCTGACTCTAGGCCGGGTCCGCCATCATCATCATCATCATCATCGTCATCACCATCGTCGTCATCGCCCTCGTCTGCATCTGCTTCTGATTATGGCAACCGACCGAGAGATGACGTTCATGGACACGGATCTGGGTCCAATGATGGCGGCGGAGGAGGAGGAGGTGGAGGTGGTGGTGGTTTAGGCGCAAACAGAGGTACCACTGGCAGCAGTGATAATAAGAACGGATATACAGGCGGTAGCTGGAGTTATGTTAATGATAGAGAGAAGGATGCCAGCTATAAAGGAGGCATTAGGGATAACGATAATCAGAGGTAAGCTGCATAGGAAATTTTACGACGGATGGAGATTTTATGTTCTTCTTTCTTTTAAAGTCCTGGTAGAAGGAGCATCTCTATGCTGTGAGCTCCTACTTTGCATTTCAACATCTTTTCTTTTTTATTCTGTTTGAAATTCTCATTTGTTTTTCGTTCAACTCTTGGTCCTGGTGATAGGGTGTGCTATCACAAAGAAGTTTCAAATAACAAATAGCGATGAGTGAGGTAAAATTCGTATCCTAGTATAGTTGGATAACGTAGCCTGAACATTCAAGCCCATAAAACTGGGAGATATATGCAGCAGCTTATAATGCGTATTTGCGAATATTATAGCTTAGAAGATTTAGGACTTAGTTTTCTTGCTTTGTTGGTCCACTGAATTTATTGGGATGCTATTTTACCATGTTATTTTGAAATCAGATTTTGATTTATTTGTGCATCCTTACGGCTCACGGTTCTCGCAGGTACATGGCTGCTTTTACATTAACCATGTGATACATAAAAAGAAAGAGATACATTTACATTGCTCTTGTGGATATTTCACGCTGGCGGTCTATACTCGAACGCCATATGAAATATGCGTAGTTTTACGGATCACGTATTTCATATCGAACCACTCTTGATGTCGGCATTTCAAATGGTCCATCTGAAGCGAAAATGTTTCATCTAACAGCTTGAACTATGTTCACAACTTACATAAGTGAAAATTTGTAATTGAAAAAAACCTCAGGTAGTTGAATTGCAACAGAAGTGAAGTATGCAACACCGTTTCAACATTTGCACTTGAACTTCAATCTAGACAAGAAAATAGAGCCTGTTGCGTTACGGAACAGTTTTTTTTCATTGACTTTTATGTTTGCATTTTTTAGCTTTTTGCTTAGATTTGAATAGAGTATTTAGGTCTGATTCTTTTCTTTGATCTCAGGTTCTTAGCCAAAAAATCACATCAGCCATGATGCTCTGAAGTCCTGTCTAAAGACCTCTAGCATGCTCTTAAATAAAGGCCGTATAGATACTAATTCATTTCTATACAGATGGGTTAAGATAAACCGAAGAAGGGGTGTACTCAAACCGACTTAACGTAAGTCTCTCTTTCCGCCTTCCAAACCATTCTAGCTTGTAGCGTGTTCCAAGCGAAAATTCTTGCGATCAAAGAGGTTCTCTCATGGCTAAAAGAAAACGTGATATCCTCAGCGAATATCCGGATTTGCTCAGATAGTCAAGCAGCCCTCAAATCACTCGGCGCTGTTTCTACAAACTCAGTAACCGCCCTTTACTGTCACCTATCTCTTAAGGAGATGGCTGAACAGATCAATATTCACCTTATTTGGGTGCCGCGGGATATCGCGGGTAACTGCAAGGCCGATGAACTCACCAGAAAAGGAACCGTTCTACCGATCTCAACCAGCAGCTTGAATATTGGTATACCAATCGCTATACATGTAAACTTATGCTAAAGAAAGAGGCAATGGATAGAACGAATTATAGGTGGAACAATATCACCACGTGCGTGGCAACAAAACAGATATGGCCAGGACTAGATCCAAAACGTACAAGACATTTGTTTTCCATAACCAGATTGCACGTTAGCTCCGTAATCAATGTCATCACCGGACATTGTCTGATAAGAAGACACGCCAAAAGACTCGGCGCGGCGTTTCTTCTGATGGCTCCTGCAGAAGTTGCTTAGTGGGAGGAAGAGACTACTCCACATCTACTCTGTTCATGTCCTGCAGTCTCCTTTAAAAGAAAACATCAACATCTAGGAAAATAGTTCCTTGATGATCTAAACGATCTGGCGAACACAGATGTCTTGCATCTTTTTCGCTTTATCAGAAGCGCCAAATGGTTTTGTAAAGTGTTCTTATGGTATCACAATTACCCTAATACTGGCCTAAGTGTGTCAGTTGTTTTCCTGACAGCCATTTTTAACATAACCTAACCTTATTCTTCCTCTTCGTTAAAGCAGAAGTCGTTCGATAAAACAAGAAACTCACTTCACTTTCGGGTATCAAGACCAAAACAAGTTCGTTCGTTTAAGTTTATCCAGGGTTGACCGAGGTTTCTTTGACAACCCTACGTTTTGTCAAAAAAAACTGGGTTTTCTAATAATAAAATAACGCTAAGCCACATAATCACCACACATTCCTGTTATTTGAATAAAAACACATACTATTAAACAGCCCTCAACTCGCCCCAGCATAAACCTACGGCGAGCTGTGGGCAAGCCCAGGTCAACCCGAGGGCTCAAAAAACAATCAGTTTGACATTCAGGGCAAGTTTAAGCTTTTCAAAAAACGCTTTATGGCGACCACAGGGTGACACCAGGGCTCCAACGAACGAGCCTAACTACACTGAATTTGAACAAGGATTCTTGCTAAGCAGAATTTTTCTGAGTACACAAACCCATTTACCTGTAAAAGCACTGCTGTTCTTAACCACTTAAAACATATTTAGTCTGAAATAAAATAGCAGTAAGCAGTCGGGGAAATGTATTCTCATTACCATGACTTGGTAATTAGATCCAAGCAACCATTCACTGTCGAATACCACTTCAATTAATTCTCCTAATTGATTTGATTTCGAAGAATGCTGTTGTTGAGCTATTGATACTTATCGATTTGCAACCTGTTCTGTTACTCATATTAGCAAACTGAAGTCTGCAGGTGTTTTGTAAATTTTCACTGAGACTTAGAGTTTGCAACGGTTTGGCAATTTCCAGCTAAATCAGATAGAGCCTAGGTACACTCCCACAGATTTTGTCGCTTCACAGTTTGATATTTCATAATCAGTTCTAGAAAAAAGGAAAATACGTGTACCTATTGCAAATCAATTTGCTCCTTTGCCTCGTTTTCCTTTGACAGCCGCGGTGGTGGGTGGCGCTATGAACATTGTGGTTCAAAGGGTTCGCGTCTGTCCCATTTCCCTGACTCTCACTTTGTGGTCTATGTATCTGATTCAATTTATTTCTTCCATATCCATTATTTTGCTTTTCAATGCCATAGATGTAACAATTATCGAGCCTTACAGTCTTGGTATAAGTTTCCTCTTAACATTCATACATATATACATATATTGCTACGCAGTAATGAAAATCCTTTCTAAGCTGGAACCACTGAAAAATTATATATACATATGTACGTATGTAATTATTCAATGCTTGAACTAAATATGTAAGTAAATGACAGAGTTTGCTAGGACTTTAAAAAATAAATAGGGTATTAAACGTCGTATATCCAGCAAGTTACTATTCCCAGTAAAGGATTCAATACATTCTTTTTTATAGAAACACTAATACAACAAAATAAAGCTATAAGAATAATGCAATTTTAAGCGGCAATAGATAGCAATTTAATAGAAAAGAAGGTCTATAGAGGGAATATTATTATGTCCCTAATAGACGCCTATTATGATTTATGTCTTTTGATATTAGCACACATAGACAGTTTTTATCAATACATTTTTTTTATTTTTCTATACTCACTGATGTTACACAGCTTTTTGAATTATAACCACATTAAAAAAAGGTTCAATCTTCTTTCACCCTTAATAGCTCTTCGTATGGTGGCGGACGTGGACGGCCATTAAGCGGTAGTTATTTGCTCGATCGAGACA
This sequence comes from Melanostoma mellinum, assembly GCA_914767635.1. Taxonomy (NCBI): domain Eukaryota; kingdom Metazoa; phylum Arthropoda; class Insecta; order Diptera; family Syrphidae; genus Melanostoma; species Melanostoma mellinum. The sequence goes on along the minus strand of OU612059.1, from coordinate 221,274,803 downwards.
ATAATGTTCCCGAAGCATCTATGGTGAGTAATCAAGACAAGCCGGGGAGCGATAGTAGCCAGATAAATGATTCGCCAACGGCATCCAAATTAACATCATCTCCATCATCATCGACATCGAATAATGAAGATCGTGTGACTGAGTCAAAGGCATCCAATTGAGTGTGGATCAAAAATTGAATATTGAATTGAAGTGCACTAAATGAGACAAGAAGCAAAAATGGTTGCACTAATTTTTCTTTTTTTTGTAATTCTAATTTGTAAGGAGTTTTCATATGAATATGATTTAATAGAAAACTAGATTTTGCGTCTACGCAACTGTGCATTTTACCAGCATTTATTTTGTATTTTAAGAAACTTCCCTCAGTATTAAGAAAAACAATAGTTAAACTAAAAATAGAAATGATAAACCAATTACACAATAAAAAGGACCCTTTTATAAAATTTAATTGCATTTTTTTTGTCGAAATTTGAGTTTTGAAGGATAACTAACTAAACGGTCATTTTAATCTCGTTTGACAATTTGGAAGGTGAGCTGCTGAAGAAACGAAGGACGTTATTTGTTTCCAAGTAACTAGCTTTTATCATAAGACCGGATCGTTTCTCTTCAAGCTTTCAATGTCGATTCGATTTGAGAAAATTACGATCTCGATAAGGAGGTAGAATCAAAGGATAAACCAAAAAAGATCTCTTGGAGTAAATACATCAAAGGAAATGGCATTAAATATTTCCATTTCTAGGAATATATAAATTTGCTGGATACGCGTTTACACGTGAATAGCGTATTTTAGGAGCGAGCGAACAAAGGTTACTGAGATCAAGTAACGTAAGGATAGGAGAATTCATTGAGCCATCGGCATCGGTTGGCAAAGCCAAGTGCTGAATTGGCTTTTAGTTTTATATGCGTGAGTAAATTGAGACCCTGCTCGCAAATGATTCCGAGGGTACTAATCGCTTGAAATGTTGAATTGGTTTCACTGTAAAAAGACATCAACTGTAAAGACTACTCTCCACAATCAAACCTCCTTTTCCTCAGTCGAACCAAGCGTTCTAACGAGAGAAGTAAATTAAAAAACGTTTGACAATGTTAAGTTTAAGCAGATTTTAGAGAGCCTGATAGAAAAGTTGTCAATATTTGGTAGAAAATGAGAAGAGAAAGCAGCTGAAGAGATGATCATGTGAATGTTCGTATCATCCGCTTACAGGCAAATTAGTGAATGGAGTCATTTATAAAATTATAATGAAAAGAGGCCACCCAAAAAGACCACCCTGGGAGACGCCGAAGGTTTGACTTGATGGGGTGAATAAAAAACAAGCGCTATAGTAACGGTTTTCCAAATAATAAGGAAACCATAATAAAAAAAGGATTCGGGCTTATGAAAGATTTTTAAAAGGGCTTTGAATACATCATCTTCTTAAATATAAAAATTAATCGCAAAATGTGTTGGTAAGCACATAACCCAACAACACCTGGACCAATTTGGTCAATTATTTTATTGTTGTGTTTGTTATTGTCAGGAGAAGGTTCTTATGACATAAAAAATTTAAAAAATTGTGGGGATATTCCCACATAAACGGGAACGGAAACTTAGAAACTACTAGACGGGTTTCTAAAAATATTCCAGCATTAGGGGTACATTATCCCCTCTATCAGTTACTTAGACATATAGTATAATTAAACGGGAACAGAAACGGGAACGAGAACGGGAACCCTAAAGTTACATGAACGTTTGAAAAAATTCTTTCAACTCTGGGATGTCACATTATCCCTCAGCGACATACATAGACTTATAAATGGTTCCTGTCATGGTTTGATCCCCATATTCCCACAGAAACGGGGTTGGAAGCGGAAACTCAGAAACTTATGGACAGATTTCTAAAATTCTTTAGGCGTTAGGGGTGCTACATTATCCCGCTCCATCAGTAACTTAAACTCATGCTTATTTTAAAATTCTATTCGATAGAAAATTAGTCGAATTTGAGAGAAGTGCATTTTGAAACTCGAACGATCTGAAATTTTACATGTTTAACATTCGCATAATTCGAGTCTCAAAATGCACTTCTTTCGAATTCGACTAATTTTCTATCGAATAGAATGTCAAAATAAGCATGACTATATATCTATCATCCGTATAATTCCACGGGAACAGAAACGGGAGCCTTGAAGTTGCCTATAAGCAACTTGAACGACTTCAAAAATTCTTTCAACTCTAGGATGATACATTCCTCTGTTACATAGATTTATATTGCATTCACTTATTTCCACGGGAACGTAAGATTACCACAGGAACGGGATTGCGAACGGAAACTTAGAAACTACTGGACAGATTTCAAAGTTTCTTTCCATAATGCCTTTGTGGTACACGTGGTGTGATGGATAGCATGTCCACCTGTTAGCCCATTTTCCAACATTTTTCAAGAATTCCAACAGAAGCAAAAATATTTTTTCCACGGGTATCGCCTTTCGCAAGGAATTGGAAAGTCCTCCGTTAGTATTCATTGCCATGAAAAGCGCTTTCTCGATTAATCGTTCGGAATCGGCAGAAAATTGTAGGTCCCTTCCATTCTCTCACAACGCATGGTTGTGAGAACTGCGCTAAGCCCAGGGGCTCCTCGCTCTGTTGCGCCAACCTTTTTATTTATTTTTGAATGCATTTCAGCATTAGGATGCCACATAATCCCAAAGTATAAACGATTATTTTTTATCCCCCACTTAAGCGGAAAAACGAGAACGTGAACATTAAAACTACAGACCCGAGCAACGCCGGGCTGCTCAGCTAGTTAGAAATAAAATTGACTTCTGTTTGTTGTTCCAAAGCAGAAAAGATCGACGATAGTAGAGGCTGTGAACCTGCCTTTGAGAAAGCCATGTTAACGAGAAAAAACGGGGAATTTACAATAAAAGCTCAAAACTTCACAAGGTTATCTTAGGTTTGGGGGAAGCAAAACCCAAGCGGTAAAACCTCACTCAGAGCAGAGGATGAGTAAGTGGGAGAAAGGTTAGGAGGATAAGATTCATACAAAATCAAAAGGAGTTTGGCAATCGGACGGCAATTTTAAAAACCGTAGTTTTGACCTTTCTAATTCATGAAGGTATAACAGAGCTTTTTCATATCAAACCAAAGGGAATCCTACTTGAGATGACAAAAATGCAGACCTTTGACGTTTTGATGTAGAGAAAAGGATTCCTTAGGAATATGGCTGAAATATGAAGGGGACTATGAATGAAATCATTACTGAGTTGGTTTAACATTTTCATTATGAGACGGATCAATACATACGTGGCCTGAATGGAGCACCGGAGAAATTTGGTAAATGCTTCCTGGTAACTACAGGAACTATAGCATTGGATTGTTTGAAAAATTAGTAAAAAAAAAAAAAGTGGCAGCAGAGAGTAGGCCAACTGATGTTTCTTTATTGAAAAGTGTCAAAAAATATAGAGGACTTAAATTTATTAGGTAATTCCAAAATTTAAAAAAAACAGCTTAAATAGTTTCGGTTTCTATGGCAACAAAAATTTATTGATTGATCGACTTCGACCGCTATTCTTGACAGAAATGAGGTACACAAGAATATACCTTTTTTCGTAAACGAAATAGTTGTGAGGATTTAAAGTCCATATTTAGAAAAGAAACTATTTATGAAGATAAGGATGTGAGTCGGTGTAAATAGGGAACCTTGTGGCACATCAGGGGGGTTTCTAAATGATGAAATTGAAATGAAATTTAGTGGTACCCGTGGCGCGATGGTTAGCATGTCAGCCTGTTAAGTGTTAACCCATAGGTTTGTGATTTGAATTCCAACAGATGTAAAAATGTTTTTCCTCGCGTATCGCCTTTCGAGTGGAATTGGCAAGCCGTTTGTTAGTAAATCAAAAATATTATCTGAGAAGAGAACCAATCAAGAATTGCAATGGAGGCTTATATGCTAATCTGGAGAACTCAGACCTAATTTCGGGTCCATTGTACTACCAGGGTAGTAGCCCTTCCCTTTTTTTGTGTTGCAGCAGTTGTAAATAAGATGTTAGTAATTTTACATAATTACCTCAAGGGCGGTGTCCATATGAAACTGGGAGGCTGAAAGGAAAGTAGATGCCCAGAGCGGAAATCGAACCCACGCGTCTAGCCTATCTATTGAACACTGTACCACTGCACCACGGCCGCTTTTTAGGCCAAAAGGCTCTACAATCAAATCCTTTCCAGATTGCAGCCTATATCAAGCCGTGAAATCATTGTGGCGAACAATACGGAAACTACCTTTCTAGCTATCTATAACATTCAAAGAAAAGTATCGCCCCCTAAGGAAACTGTTCATCGTAATTAATTTTCTCTTCTTCACTAATCACCTTACGTAAAAAAGGAACGATAACCTTCTCCCTGATTTTTCCCATCAATATCAAGGCAAAAAAAAACAACTTCCCTTTTATACGAAATTTTATAAATCAGCGAAAATGCATTTCTAATCAAGCAAATGAGCAGAACTCTACTTCCACTTTTTCGATGTTACACAACTACCCAGCTTATTGAAATTTCAACAAGAAAGTTTGAAGAAAGTTCGCGCTTTCATCCCTTTTCATCCCGTTATTAGGTATCCCGTATCCCACATTCTCGCAGTCTTATCTAAAGCTATTATATAATTCAATGAAGTTTAATCACATTCTGATTTTTGTGTTCGCTGTTCGCTAAAGCAAAAAAGATTCATCGAACTTTTGCCAATCACGTTTCTGCGCTTCCCTTGTGAAGTTTTAAAGGGAGGGAAATATAAAGATCTACGGGGGACATTGGGACTGTAACTTAAATTGAAAACGTGTCTCGTTCCTTCAAAAACTTTTAACAGAATATCACCGCACTGCACTTCTTCGATTGCCACCATCATAATCATCAGCATCATCGTCGGCGTCGTCATCCATGCACTCGTTTTCCCAGTCAAACTTAACATATTTATGTCTAAAAGCCACTGTATCCGGGCAGCTACGCCGGCATGGAAGCACATCCATCCGGATGGCTCTAGGGACACAGTAATTTCTGCCCTGACAGCAAAGATGTTATCGTATTACTATGCATCACACCAACTTGGATGGCAAAGCAAAAGACACTTGCTGGAGACATTGGCAAAGGAGAGTAAAGTGATGATAGTGCGGTGGCAATGTTGGCTAACTTTCATCCTGCGACAGCTACTGTAAGACATTTCTCATCCTCATTTAATGTTCATAAATCAGTAGCAGGAATGCGCGCGGTCATTCGCCTGCGGAGAGGGAAACGAAGGAGGAGAAGGTGAAAAGTGGTAATAGGGATGAAGTGTTTTTTATTTCTCATTTCAGAATGTGTCTCTTTTGCGTTTAGTTCGTTCCAAATTTCAGAAAAAGTAAAAGAGAGTTGACTGCAACGAGGCAGTTGCAATAACGGATGTGAACATGACACCAGCAAATGGACAGACTTCCTCAGCCTGTGTCCTGTCCATTTGGCTAGGCGTAAAGTGGAGAATCCATTAATGTAAGTTTGATACTCACGAATAATTTATGAATTTAATTCTCAAAAGGGAAGAGATGTAATGTCCGCTTTTGTGGAGCTACTTTGAGTTATACGTTGTGAGTGGAACTTGCAAGCGGAACGCTGCTAATCTCTCGCATAGGGAAACTAAGTGGTCGACTGAAAGATTTGATGAGTGAGATTGGTTACGGTAGTGGTTGGATGGTTTTATAGCAACTCGAAGAACGAGAAATGCTTTATTCGCATTTGGACTTGGAAAGCTTAATTCAGGAAGCAGAGAGGCGAACGATTGTAAAAAAAAAAAAATATCAGAACATAATTAACTTGTCTGACGTTTACAAAGAGGGTAGTTAAGACTTACGTGTTCCTTGAGGAAAGGTTATGCTATCCATTATTTGAAAATGGTTTTTTTTTGTCATTAAGAAAAATGTACTAATGGTTCTCCAAATCTACTTAACCCATGCCAATGGATATATTTGTCTTCGAAGCCAAATCTGGACCAAGTTCAACTCAAGTTGTCGACGAAAATCTAACGGTTCCATATTTCTAACAAGCAATTATTTGCCGTTGAAAAGCGCGTGCTTTTGCTTATCAAGGACATGAAATGTTTAGGTATAGCTATAGGTACTTATCATGATTCTTTCACGGCCTTAAAAAGGTTGGTTGAATACGAATTATGAATCATTACAAGCTGTCTCATTTGCATTTAATCAGATTTTTGCAGAAGAAAGCCTATGAATTCTAGTTGCGTTTTTTGTCGTGCGAAAGAAATAATTCAAATCATAGTCAAAAGCACTTCTTACAGCCATAATAGGCCATCAATTCGCTGACCACTTTGAATTAACATTTTTTAGAAGAAACATGCGATACTTCACACACTAGTGGGTCGATTTCTTACTTTGTACAGTTTCCTGCCTTGTTTGACTTATGTTTCTAGGCATGTGTCTTTTTATATGAAAGTCACGTGGCTAGTAAAAATTAAACGTATTACTAATTTTAGCCGTAGTTAAGAGTACTGCCAATTAATACTCGAATGAAATTTTAACGATGACGACGCAATGTCTCACACACCGCTTTCAGAAAGTAAGAAGTTATTCTTTTAACAAAGACGAGCAATGTAAGCATGTTAAACTTGAGAACTGAAGGGTGCATTGCTTAGTAGTTGCTGTATATTGTCAGATCAGATTAAGATATTACTAAATTTTATTAAGTAGTCTTTTTAGTATCACTACAATACCTCTTGACTTTTGCCACAAGTTTTCAAGTTGGTCAAAGTAGCAGTTTTGGAGATACAGCCTTGAGAAATCACACTCTTTAGGTCAGCTAAACTGACTCAGTCAAAACTATAAGCACATTTTTGTCAAAAATCTGGGTTTGAAATTTCTCGAGGACTACTCAACCGAGCCGACAAAAATCTTGGCATCTTATTTGACTCAACCCTCACTTGGGATGATCACATCAAAATGGTCATTGGTAAAATATATGGTGCCTTACGAAGTCTTTCCCTATCAAAGCATTTCACCCCTAAACCTATTCGACTTTACTTAGCGCAAACTTTAGTCGACATACGGTTGCCAACTTTTCAGTGCCCAGAACTCTGAAACTAAAAGAAACCTAAATGTGGCTTTCAATAATGTATGTCGTTATGTTTACAATCTCCGAAGATACGACAACGTGTCTAACTACTCAAATATTATTCTTGGCTGTAGTCTATACCAATACTTCAACTATTTTTCTCTGAAAACACTGAATAATATTATTAGTATCAATGAACCATCATATCTCTCTGCAAAAATAAATTTGGCAAGATCACCTCGCTCTTTTATGTTGCTACAACCGAGATTTAGTTGTAGAAACCCGGAGCGTCAATTTTTCGTGAACGTTATAAGGCTACTCTCTAAGAAGACTTTGCGGCACCAAGCAGTTTGATGATGTTCTATTCAGATACTTGGCAGTACATTAATTCAGTTAAAATTAAACTAAATTTTGTATAAAATATTTTCAATGAAAATTTAAATTCTTTGTTAAATCTTTTAATTTACCTTAACATATTGATATTAATTTTGAAATCAACTTAATTCAGATTTTGCTATTAACTTTTACTAATTATTATAGGCCAAAAGACCCAATGTAAAAGATGTATTTATCAAATAAATGAAAATTAAAATGAAATGAAACTGGATGAAATCTAACACAGGTCTTCGATACACAATTCAGAATAACTTGAAAGAAGGATTTTCTTTTCGATTACAACAATTGTTTACATCAGAAAAAATGTAGAGTAGTTTTGATAGAAATTTTTGTTTCCTCCTGGGGTATTTCATACCAAATCCCAAAAGTCAAATTTTAAAAAGGTTATGGCTGTTTGAAAATAAGAAAGCCATTTTTTTTTTGAAAAATTCATAACTTTTTTGAGATTGGACAAAAAATTTGAAAAAATTCTCAAAAATGTTTTTCAAAGGGTAGAAAAGAATGGTAAGGTTTCAGCAAAATCTAAAGGGGTCGGGTTCAAAAGTGGTCGATTTGGTATGGAATACTCCTCCTACATACATATTTTTTTTAAATATCAAAAATCTAATGCAAAAAGAGAAGCGTTTAACTGAAACTACTCGTATAACTGAAACTGAAACTGATGGAATTCCCACAGTTTGTCAGTTCAGTTATTAGTTTAACTGATTTTTGGCTTCTCACAAGTAAAAAATGAAAGCTCAACTGAACACCGATTGGGCAGAAGTCTAAATACACCATCTATTCAAATTGAACTGACAACTGAACTGACAACTGAACTGGCAACTGATCGTCTGAAATGGCATTAAGGAAGTAGGTCTTTTTGTTTGTCGTAAAATAAGCTTACCACTGCCTCGAGGTTTCATCTTCAACTATCACGCATAATATGAAAAAATATTGTCTTACGAGTTTTAGTTCATAATAATAATAAGGCATGACTAATAAAAACTTATCAGCCGTATAACTTCCACTTCTTACAGCACGTCATCAGCTTAAAGGATTGTTTTTAGCAAGTAAGCGAGAGAATGTTTGGTAAATTAATATTGCATATTTTATTTTACTTTTATTTTTACAAAATATTTTATTTTAAGTTCTCGCAATTTCTTGTTTTTGTGCATTTCAACCCCCAATATATAAAAAAAAACAACTTGAAAAAAAAGCTTGATGAATATTTTCACAGAATTTAACAAAAGTGTGGAACTCATTTATGCGCTCGAGGAAAAATGTTGACAACTCGAATAAACTTGGTACTTCAGTGGACTAATTGCACGAGCCTATATTAATAGGTTCGTTTGTGGAAGGCCTTGGGTTGGCCTGTCATGTCGTTGCCACAAAGCGTTTTTTGAAAAAACCTAAACTTGATTGTCAAATTTAGTGTTATTCAGCTCTGAACTGAGTTTGCAATTTAAAACAGTAGTAGTAGTTGATCTACGAAAATCTACAAAAGCCATCAAATTTTCACGCTTTCTAAAACGCTCATTTTAGAATCAAATGAAGTGACTTGCTTCGGCGAGATCACGGTAGAGAATCCAATTCAAATATAATTTTCTCAAGAAGTTAGGAGATTAAACAATTTTACAACTGACGTGTGCCATTTTCTCCTAAACAATAGTATCTAATAGACGCTCGGCCTTTAAAACATATTTTAAAAGTATTCTCTCAGGCCATGAAATACCAGATATGATGATCCTATACGCTTTTGAAGTTCGGACTTGGAAAACATTCTCAAAGATTGCTTGGTTCTTTTTTCCCTTCGATGGCGTTACGTTATCTCCTTCACACTAGTAATCAATTATTGGGCTAGATTGCGTTGATTCTAGAAAGCATCGTAAAGGCAAACCTTCTTGTTTTAAAAAATAAATAAAAAGGGTGGCGCAACAGACCGAGGAGCCCCTGGGTGTAGCGAATTTCTCACAACCATGCCTTGTGAGGGAATGGAGGGGATCTACAATTTTCTGCCGGTTCCGAACGGCTGATTGAGAAAGCGCTTTTCATAGCAATGAATTTATTAACGGAGGACTTGCCAATTCCTCGCGAAAGGCGATACCTGTGGAAAAACATTTTTGCCACTGCTGGGATTCGAACCTCGAACCTCTGGGTTAGCAGGTGGACATGATAAGCAACCATTTTTCTACCAAGAGAGTTTTGGTCTACTTTTCCTTTTGTTTCTTTGGATTCATGTCCCAACGTTGTACGATATTGAAGGCCTTTGACGGTGCTCTCATGATTTCGGTTTAGAACACGATAGTGAAAGCTGAGATTGTGGAGCTGTTTGCAAGATTGAGTATTTGAAGTGAATATTTCTACAGATTTTGGGAATTATGATACGATCAATCTCCGTAACTGTTGCTGCCATACTTAGAATATTCATCTCAATTACCATCAATCTTCTTTCAAGCTTTCGTATGTGAGTGCTGGATGCGCAACCGCAGTGAAGAGTTTTCCTTTAAGCTGAGGTATTTTTTTCTGTCAAGGAAAATTGGGAGTTTTCTCGACATTTCATTCTTTCTACACTTAATCGGTGATTGACGTCGTCATCACTTTACTATTGATAATAAAACCCAAAGTTATCTAACTTCTTATATGTACATGAAAAGCATATTTACATTCTAATGACTGTCAAGAATAGGCATGTTTGACGAAGTTCATATTGAATTTTTGAAGCAACAAATCGACCAAAATGATTACATTATTCAACGAATAGATCACAAGTCAATACCGACAAATAGGTGTAACAGAGAAAGAGAACAAGAAAACCATCACTTTATCCGCACGAAGTTTCGATATATCAACCAATGTGAACTTTGTTTTTGAATCAGAATACGAGCACAAATACTCAGTCTTTGTTTGACTTATGCAGTACCTACTCCCTTCTGAATCGTCCCACAATACCTAACTGCATCTTGCAAGGATGTAGGATTGTTACTTATGATGGCTCCAACGTCAGCAACAAGAAATTGAAAACATGGTTTTAAGCTATGCCCTTTATCTTTTTGTAGTTAGTTAAAGACTGATAAAAAGAAGAGGACTCAAAACCGACCCTTGGTGTACACCTTTATAATGTTTCGGTGACTACAGCTGGACATATTATCTTCAACGCAGCTCTTTTATACAGCGATATCATTCTTTATCCACACATGGTACACTGGAATTCCTCATTGTCTGAGGGACACCCATATTAGATTTTGTAGCCGTCGATGGATTGCATTGTCGAAATAATCCAGTCCAACATGAAAGTCCTCTAAGGAATCATGACGTTTTCTGCTCTAGGATCCTTAAACTTTAGATTGCATTTGCTGTTGACTCTCTTACGAAATAGTTTTATTATTTTTTGCAGTCCTTGATGTTTCGTCACCTACTCGTCCCAAAGTAGCACTCGGTTTTTGCTGGAGCGAGTTCAAGAAGTGTCAAAACAAAGGCTAACATATTTCTTATACTTTTCTTCAAAGGAAAAGCATATGTGGTAATCTCTTGAAAATCGCAAAACCATCTTAAATCTCATTGGAATACCAAGGAATGCTGGCAAAATACTTGTGCCTACTGTGAGAGTAAATAAATTATTTCTGGACAGACGATCGGTTTCTGCACAATCTTTTCGAATATGAGGTTAAAAAAAGTCGAATAGTCTTTTCTAAAGCCTTGTGTCTCAATGAGTTCTTAGTGCACTCGACGGAGCAGCGCACCCTTCAAATTCAATACATCTGTCTTCTGAGTTCTTTGGAAGCATAAGATAAAAGACAGCGCTGTGACAAATTAAGGCGCAATATCTTATCATTCTCTGGGAGCATGAATCAAAATATCAATCACTTTTCATAAAAATAATTTATTGTTACGTAACTGAATTAAGAAACCGATACAAAATGATCTTAAACACATAAATCAATCTTGAATTCTCAACTTAAACTCCTCCGCTCTAAGCGCCAGTTCTCGAATGTTTCTGAGACAACCAGCGGATGCCAATTGCAAGTCTGTGTCTGTGGACGAAAGTGTCTCCAGCAAAAAAGGCACCACTCCACTCTAAAAATATACTCGCATCATAAGTCATCAGAATACAAAAACAATTCTTCTTCCAACCTGATGCATTGTTATACAATTCCTTGGATCTGCTGAAAGTTTTTCCAATGCCATGGCACACGTCCGATGAACTTTCGGATTGTTGCTGACCATGTAACCTACTATTGGTGTTACTGCCCGCATTCGTCCAAGTTCCTGGGTATTATTTCCATAACCTGCACAATTTGCTATAGCAGCTGCTAAGTTCTCCCTCAGCAAGTCGTCAGACGTATTGACTTAAGAAAAGACAAGAATTGACAAATTTATAAACTCATTAGTTCGTTTGTTACCTAAACCAGCAAGCTTTGAAATAACCTTCAAGTCCGTTAGGATAGCCAAATTGGTCGTGTCTCTCGCAATTGTAGCGATGGCAGCACAAACGGCTGAGAGGACAAGAATGTCTTTCGAGTTAAGTAGGTCAACGACGAGTTCCATTGCTCCTACCAGACTTCGGACCAATTCACCGGAATTCTTCAAAAACACTTAAAATAGTCACAAGTCTTTAGTCAAATAGGAGAAAACGTTATACCGAGGCATTTTCCACACAAGGACAGATGGCATATGCAGCATAAGCCTGAACTCGATTGTCGGTATTCTTGAGCAGAGACCATATCAACCGCACAGCATCGAGCTCTTCGAGAGCTTGCATACATTCCTTGTCTTCCGCACATTCCTTCAAAGCCTTGGCTAGATTCTCCAATAATGGGGCATGCGAAGAGTTTAAAAGTGCCACTAGACTTGGAAGACCACCAGCTGTTCGCAGTGCATTTCGATTGGTTTTGAAGCGCACGCACTCTGCTATGCCTCCAACAACATTAGTTAGCACTTCATCGGATTCATCATTGAGAAGTTGGGCAAGGACATTAATGGTTCGTAGAGTGTCCAGCTTTTGGACATTTGCATCAGTTGCAGCACATTTCCATATGGCCCCAGTTGCTCCTGACAGCAGAGGTTTGTTGTCTCGATTTGCCTTGTCTTTAACAATCATTACCAGAGGCTCAAGACCACCTGCTTCACGGACCAGATCTCGAGTTGTTGGGTCCCTGGCACATCTGTACAACGCTATGCTGCATTGCATCTTCAAGTCCAGATTGGCCGAATGCAAATGTGAGACGATGTCTGCTATCATACCCTCTGTAGTTATAGCCAATTGAAATTTGGGCTGCAAATATGTCCAGAAGCATGGTCATTGGTATCGTCTTCTTTGTTTGCCTTTGCATAACAAGCCAGACATAGAGAACTTACCTGTGAAGAGCACTTCTGAATCGTTCCCATTATAGGAATGACAACTTCAATGTGAATGGACTTCAAGAGCCTTGCCATCAATGGAACAATTCCGGTCTTCCTCATCACTTCAATGTTGTGCCTGGAGTCTGCCAATGACCACAGAGCCTTGGCACCAGCACTGGCCATTTTCACACTCTCTTTATCATCCAAATTAAGTTCCTCTAGTGGTGTCTTAAGGACTCTTAATTTTCACAAAAAAAAAAATCATTTCAATACAAATACTCGAGACCTAATTCATTGGCACTCTAAGGCTTACCCCAACTTTACATCCATCAAATCGACCAATTTCGGTATCCCACCACTCTGTCGCACATACTTCCTTGCTAAACGAACTTTTGATATATTTGCTAATGTCTCACCTGCCATTGTCTTCAAGTCCTTTGCTGAACTGTTAAGTATGTCAACTATCAATGGCACTCCACCCAAATCGACTATAGTCTTTCTTATATCAATATTCGATGAAATCTCTGCCAGGACCATCAAGGATCCCAAACGACACTTCATATCGTTGCACTCGAGCAAATTCACCAAAACCTCAATACCGCCGATATCTTGAATTGCAAATTGATGAATTTGCACTTGCAAGTCGTAGTCCTTGAGGCAGCAAAGCGAAACAATTGTTGCCGTTTGATTGCCACCCTTGATGAATTTAACGAGCTTCTGAATGTGCCAATATTCAGCTGGTATTTCAGCAGTACGAGCTGCATCCTTCCAGCGTTCTTCTTCGTCAGTTGATGAAAGCACTTCAGTGGATTCCGAATCGTAGCCAGTTTCGGATTTTCGCCTTTGGATGTTTCGTTCCGGACAGCTTCCGCAATATAAATCAACTTTTTGTCGCCTTACTTCCCCTGATGAGGAGCCTGCTTTGCCAACTGCTGCAGAGGACATCGTTTAGTAGTGTTGAATGAATATTCTCTTTTTTGATTAAAGTAGAAGCAGAAAGCTTTTTTAGAGTTTGATAGAATTTGTATACTTGTCTGTGTTTTGTTTATTTTGATTCGATTTTCAGAGATTATTTATTGTTGCTATGAAGGAAGGTAGTTCTCACTGGAAAACACTTTTAGTTGAAAGCATGCGCCTGTAAGTATGTGCAACGGAAGATGAATGGATCAAACAACTGAGGGGATTGTTGAATGTTTATTACACAAGCTTATAGTTTTCAGTTTGCAGATATTTTTTTGTTGATTGTTTTTCTGTAGCTTAGACACAGATTATGATTTACTTGGCTTCGTTCAAGAAGATTATGATTCCTATTTACATCTCTATTTCCAGACAAAGGCAGCGGTTGTGAGAAATGCGCTAGGCTCCGGGGCTTCTTGCGCCATTCTTCTTACTTACTTATTTACATCTCCAAAATTTGAATGTCCTTTTGTAAAATGCACGTAACAGTCTGTCAAGCAAAAATTTTCGTTTCCCAAAAAGAAATCAGGATGACTCTATGAGTGACTCTATGACTCTGTAGTCACATTGAAAAGATGAATTTGACTCCAATTTCATGCATGCATGCCCGGTACTTGGGGAACTTCGTTGTCAGCAACAGCCAGTCAGAAGATAAAGAAGAGGGAGGGAATCGGCTTGGTTGGTAGGCTTGATTGGCATTCAAGATCACAAACTCTTCAGCATATCAGGTGGTCATTAAGCAAACCCTAAACTTTTTGCAAATGGATTGTATCACCTATTTAGTAATTTAATTTTTTTAATAATTTGCGCCCACTCAAGGGGTTGTGACTACCCTTAACATTTTAAGTAACACAGAACAAGCGTTAGGAAAAAGGGAGAGAGTTTGAAAGAAGATACCGATGCACATTAGTTTTAAATTTCTTAAGATTGTAATGAGAGGGAAAAATAGAGCTGGGCAATACATTCTACATTCGCGTGGTACGGCTCAAGAAGAATCTCTGTATTTAACAGAACGTCCGAAATTGGACTCAAGTTCAAACTGATGGGTCTTCCTAGAAGCGCGAGTATTACAGTTGAGTTGTTTAAGGGGAGGAATGCAGCTGGCAATCTCCTAAGAGCACTCACTGTCTGTAAAAAAAACGATAAAATAAGGAGAGACAAGAAACATTACGACGACGTTCGAGTGCCGTGAAGTTTCAATGGTGTTCATATCTCCAATCAATTTAAAGGCTCTTCTCTGAACACTGTCCAAAAGTTTGAGGTGGGTTGAAAGAGCACCTGCCCAAATATGGGAGTTATACTCCATCTTAAGACGAATGTATGTTTTGTAGATGACTGCCAGGTATTTGGGTGAAAAAAATGTCTTGCATAGTCGAGGAAAGCCTAAGCACTTTGCAGCGTTTTTGGCGATGTCAAGTATATGGTTATTCCACAAGAGGTGGTAGGTAATGCACATAGGGGCGTAGCGAGGCTCCAAGCCATGGGGGGGTGAATTTTAATGAAATGCCGACTAGTCTTCAGAATTTGCCGACTGCATCAAAAAATAAATCTATATACATATATAAAATAGGATGTATGTATGTTTGTATTTATGTCCCTTATAGACTGGTTTCTTATGAGATTTTCAGGGTAGACATAGTTCAAACCACAGATGGTTCCTTTCAAGGTTTTATCTCCATACTCCCACAGGAACGGGGTTGGGAACGGAAACCTAGAAACTACTGAACAGATTTCAAAAATTCTTTCGCCATTGCGATGTCACAGTAAAAAAAACTTATATTTTATACCCATATTCCTACGGAAGCGGAAGAACGAGAGAGGGAACCTTAAAACTACAGACTCGAGCAACACCGGGTGGCTCAGCTAATAAATAAATAAAACTATTTAAAAACGTAAAAGTGTTCATTTCACAGAAATTCATTTATTAACATAAAATCAGTTTATAATTGCAATACCTAACGATATAACAACAAAAAAATTAAAAGTATTTATAAGAAATAATATTACAATATAGTATTTGGTATGAGAAAGAGCACATATTCTTTGATTTTAGTCTTTAAAAATTTTATCATTATTCAAAAAAAAGTTCATCAATTAGAATTTAAACTCCAACTCTCCGGTGTTTTAATAATGCCCATTTGTTGACGACCTCACTAGGTTGAATATTATCAACAACATCCTTTGAGGAATACAGAAGCATTAATGAATTTAGCCTATCACTACCCATCGTCGTACGCAAATAATTAAGAACTATTTTAAGTTTACTAAATGACCGCTCACAAGAAGCCGACGTCACAGGAGCAGTTAACATGTAGCAAACTAGTTTAAAGGCTAACGGAATCACATATCTTAATTTGAATACCTCTTTGACAATATAATCGAAATTTGTGCATTTCTCACAAGTAAAAAGAAGAATTTGCAGTTCCGATAAAAAGCAGTCCACATCTTCTTAAAAAAAAAATGGATCTAATTCTATGATAGATTTGACTAGTTCTATGTTGGCATTTGCTCTGGAAGCGGGTATTTTAAAAATTTTTAAGAAAGGTTCAAAAATGGTAAAATTATCTGTTTGATTATCTTTAACGTGGGAAATAAAAGTTTGAAGAACCATTTTGAATTCTTTTCTATAAAATGTTTCTAGATCAAATACAAAAGCAGTTTCAGAATTTTCATCAATTCTCTTTGGTAACCGACGCGTTCTATGATGTTTTAAAAAATCGTTTTCGGGACTTATCATTAGTTTTTCAGCAAATGAAGAAGAACTTTTTATCAAAGCATTTAATTGAATGTCATCATCGTTCATTTCTTGAAATAACTCCAATGTGCTTCGAATCAGTAATGAAGCGTCAAAAACGTTTAACTCTTCCGCCTCTAGACTTTCGGTCAAATTTTTAACTTTAAACATGACATTTTTGCAAAAATATAACGAACTAATAAAATCAAAATCTAAGATTTTTTTCAAAAGTCCAGAAGCAGAGCTTTTTATTCCTTCTAAAGCATTTACAATGCTTTCAAAGGATATCCACACAGCTTTTACTGTTTCAGCTCTAGCAGTCCATCGAGTTTTTGAAAAATTTTTCAATTGCAAGGAGTTTTCAATGTTTTTGAATTTTTCTTGCATACACTAAAAACGTTTTGTACTGCCATAGAAAAAAACAAACAATGCTTCCAAAGTATTAAAAAACTCTTTGATCAGCACGCTTGAATTGCATGCTGTTTCAACGAAAATATTTATACGATGCGCTTGACATGGAATGTACGGGATTTTCTTACCACATTTTTCTGACAATTTTCTCTGGGTACCATTATACTTCCCGGACATATTTTTGGCAAAGTCATAGGATTGAAATACAATATTCATCACAGAAATACCTATTGATTGAAGTGTATATATGATTTTTTGTGCCAACTCTTCTCCAGTCTTCTTTGTTAAAACGACATCCATTTCCAAAAGGCGTTCATTAGGAACAGGTTTCTCTTCGGTTTGGACTAAGTATCGAATGTTGACAGCAAGTCGATCTTGATGCGATGAGTCAGGGGTTGTGTCAACCATTGCAGAAAAAATACCAGCTTTATTGATCTCTTGCACGATGATTTTTTGAGTTGTAGTACCCAAGAGATCAATAAATTCATTTTGGGTAGTCGGAATAGGATACGTCACACCTCGCAGCCTTTTTGAAGACCCGTCCAACCACTTTTTCGTTAATGGGCAATGTCGTGAAATTAGTAAAGTGATTTGTCGAAAATTTCTATCGTCCTCATCGGACTCCTAATGACCACGAAAAGGTAATCCCTGCCTTCCCAAAGTTTTCGCAAAATCAACTAAAATTTGCAGCACTTTTAAATGGTACGCATTTTCTTGTTCTTTTTGAATGCTTTGCTGTCTTTCAGCTTTGTCCAGCAAAACGTTGACGTTGAGAACATAGAAACTTACGTTCATTGGCAGTCGAAATTTTTTTCCGTTTACCAGGGTCACGGTCTATTAAAACCTCACTTCCAACATGAATGTAATGTGTTTTATTTCGTTCTAGTTTGTCGAACGAAATCCAATTAGGAAGATCAATTTCAACCTTATTGGGCAATGAAATCGAATTTAATTGGGACAAAATTGCCGATTGTGAAGCAGAAGACGTTGATGTTTCTGAAGTTGACGCTTGCGATGGTGATGCTTGTGATGTTGTTGATTGGGAAATTGATGCTTGGGAAGTTGATGCTTGGGAGGTTGATGCTTGGGAAGTTGATGGTTGCGGAGAAATTTGAATTTCAACAATGTTTTCAAGTAAAGCTGGTGAACGAAATTCGGCTGGTTTTTCTTTTGCAGCAGAAACTTCAGGATGAGATTGTTGCACTTTTTTCCCGACAAAACGAATTACCACCGAATCCACAACTTGGATTATAGCAAAATAATATATTAATTAATCACAACAAAATATTAATTACTTATTTATAACGCGGGAAGATAAAATATGCACACCGATGTGCCGCGGCGATGTCGATCGAATTTAATTTTAGGATGAACTGTCAAATGACAGCTGGGTGGATTTCAAAGGAAAATAGTGCAACAGGTAGCAAGATAATATGCTGCCAATGCCAGCTGCTCAGAAAGGGGTGGTCCGTAGGCAGTTTTATAGGTACGTAGGTATAATTAAAGGTAAATAAAAGAATTTAATGAAATGAATAATATTCAATCAAAACACAAGCAGGGTGTTTCACAAAATAAAGGGCGCCAGGAAATTTTTGCCAAACCAACTTCACGCTGAAAATGGTCTTCAAATAGAATTAAAAGAACGATTTTCCAATAGGAATAAAATTATATTTGGTTCAGGAAACCTTTACTACCTGTAAAGGTATAAAACCTGAAATCTTTTCGTAAACAATTGGGAGTGTACAAAGTATGCAAAGTTTGGCAAAGTGCCAGTTAACAATTTAAATGGAATGGTATTGAATGATCGAAGATGGGTTTTACCCAGGTTAAAATGCAAACAACAAAGTATGTGCACAATGCACCCGCAAGCAAACGACTCTTTGGGAATTTTCCCGAACAGACAAAAAGGTTAAATGGAGGTCGCGCGTCCTGCAATCTCAGGATTAATTACGAAAGCGAAGGGTTACCGAATGAAGCAATATGACTCAATAGTCAAAACAAAACAAACGCACTATTAACACTTTTCCACTTATATAGGAAAATACTTAGCTTTTTCTGTTGACGAATCCTGCCTGAGTTTTCTTGCCCGTACTGGCACTAACTCCTCTGAATTCCTGCCTGCTTGGAGCTTTCCTGCACAGATTCAAAATACTGTTTAGTTTGGCCTTCCTGCCAATCAAACACTATAAAAATTTAAACTTGCACTACTTGCAAAGATTAAACACTCGATTATAAAATTTCCGAATAATTTCTCAATTCTCAAAATTCTTTGGCACAGTGTCCTTTTTAGAGGTCAACCAAGAAGTGCCATCTTCTTGGCGGTCTCTTCGTTCATCGGCGCATTCAGCAAATTCCACTCACTTCAACCAATCAGAGTCGTGGAGGTTCGTCACGGGGTATCTGCAATACTCTCAGCAAATTCGCTGGAGTCTGCGCCGTAGGCGAAACGCATCCATCGCTCTCTTCTAAACAATTTCGTTGTAAATCTCTTGGTCGTTAGAGATTCGCAACAACTTGCCCGAATGAACGAATCCAGACCTGTTCCATTTCAATCCATTCCAGAATAGAAAATTGAAAAACTATTTCTTTAAACAAATTCCCTCGGCCCAACCGACCCAAGTTACACTGTGCAAGAAAACTATTTAAGCTAGGATTCAGTTAACGAGGATTCGTCATTTTTCGCGAAACCTACTAAACTACTTCGGTGAACCTTCGCGCAGATTTGGGGGAATGGGGATAATTCTGTAAAGAGTCATTTCTTTTTAAGGTGAAGCACTTTAGGTTGGGCACTCGGCCTTTACGGTGGGCACTCAGCCATTACGTTGGGCTCTTGGCCGTTTATATTGAAAAAGGCTTCAAATGCCAAAATCCGAAGATCACTGATATCTATCAGTGTGTTAAAGGTGGGTAGCCATATCTCTACCTTATTTTAAGTATTAGGTTCTTAGTAGCCTGCTGCTGCTATGGATGGAATTCCTGTAGAACCTTCCTGGTTCTTACTACCGCTGCTGTTTGAGTCTCCAGCCGTCCACTGGCTCAATGAAGGGGTACCTATTTGGGTTGCTTTTCCAAGATGCTTTGAAGTACACCACTAGCTGATGGACTAGGGTTGCTTTGTACTCTGCCAGCACCTTGAAGCCACAACAAAAGGAGGGGTGAAAATGGGAAGAGGAAGAAAAATAAAGGTATAACTTGTTGTGGTAAAATATACCGCAACAAGTTAAAGGCTTAGGTTGAACAACATTAGGACATGATGATGATGACGGGACAGATGGGACTAATTTTTTTCTTTTTGAAGCTTCGAATGGATTTACAGGAGCTCCTACTTGTTTCACTTTAACATGTTTCCAACTTCACGAAACCACTCTAAGCGATTCCCGATCTCAAAATGAAAAGTAGTTCTCAAACTGTGTTCTAAAAAGTACTAAAACGTTCTAAATGGTAAATTTTGACAGTTGTCTCCCATTTTTGCAATTGGATTCCAATTGTATTTTTCCGCACTTGAGTTCTGTTGCCATTTTTCATTTTCATAATTGAATTTTTTCACCGACTCATACGGCAATGAAAAGAAATTTATTATTTAAAAAAAAAAGTGACATTTGAAGTTGGATTTTCACTAATCGAGACTCGAATTTTCGGTGAAGCTGTGATAAATGTTTTCACTTCACAGCTTCACAGATCGGGGATGGACCCCCAGGACCCTGATTATAGAATTACTAAGTTGAGACAAAAACGATTCCATTCGTGTCTTTCTGGTTGAGATCACTCGAGTCGGCATGGCAGTCGGGAAATCTACTTAGTTTTTCTACCTTAATTTGCCGACTTGTTATTTTTTTTGGCCAAAAAACGACTGTCACAAACACTTCCATTCGTGTCTTTTTGGTTGAGATCACTCGAGTCGGCATGGCAATCGGAAAATCTACTTTGTTTTTCTAACTTAATTTGCCGATTTGTTATTTTTGGCAACAAATCCACTGTCACAAACACTTCCATTCGTGTCTTTTTGGTTGAGTTGACTTAACTCGACAAATCTACTTTTGTCTTCTTCCTCGATTTGCCGACTCGGAAAAATCGTGGGGGGGTGCTACACCCCCCCACACCCCCCCCTCGCTACGCCCCTGAATGCACATACCGAGAATTGACAGCTTCAACAATGCAAGAGCCACTCATGGATAGTGGCAAGGGAGGTAAGTTTCGCTTCAACGACAAAAGACAGCAATGAGTTTTTGAAGCATTAAATTCTACACGGTTTCTTATTCCCCACTGGACAATGCTGTCTAGATCAGAATTTAATAAACTTAACATACGTTGCCGCCCTAGTTCCAAGTCCGAAGAGGAGGGGTGTGAACTTAAGAACGAATATGAAAAGTTTAGGGTACTGTCGTCGGCAAAACTATTTAGTGGATTAGTAGTTACAGACAGAAGATCGTTAATGAATATTAGAAAAGGTGTAGGAGTAGATAAAAGAGCTTAATGACAAAAACTATCGAATGCTTTTGAAATATCAAGCGCAAAAATCTTATTTTCTCCAAATCGATGTAAAGACTTGTGAAACTGTTCGGTGAGATATACCATCAAATCACCAGTCGACCTATTGCAACGAAAGCCATACTGTCGGTCGTTAAGAAGCTTTCGTTCTTCGAGATATTTCTTAAGCTGATAATTGATCAGCGTTTCCATGACCTTAGAAAGAAGGGAAATAAGTGAAATTGGACGGTAGTTCGGGGGTGAGGAAAATTCGCCTTTTTTAGGGACTGGCTGGACAAATGGTGTTTTCCAACCACTCGGGAAGAGACCTGTAGAGTAGGACAGAAGGAAGTGACTTTGACAGCGTGGAAGAACACCTCTTCAGAACTACAGCAGGGATACTATCCGGGCCAGCGGATTTATGAATGCCGATATCTTTCAAGACTCATGCCACTGTACGAGTGCGAAAGTAGATTGGTCCCATGGAATAATTCACGCGCTCAAGTACTGGAGGAGCCATAACACTTTCTGGAAGCGGCGAACTGCTTCGCAAAAAGGTTAGCTTTTTCAAGAGAGCTAACAAAGGGTGTGTCATTGGAAAGGAGCGTGGGAACCGAAGATGTTGTTATATTCCGGATGTTTTTAACAAACGACTAAGCATTTTTATAAGACGGTTCTTTTTGGAATTTAATCTTTAAGTGGGTTGTTTTGGCACGAGAAATTAACAGATATGACATAATGGTCTAATGTGCCTAGAAGCGATAATACTCATGGTGTATTTATCAGGGTCAGTTGTAAGAAACAAGTCAAGGGTGTTTACAGCTCGACCATCAACGTCAGATATTCGGCACGTCAACCAGCTGGTTAAACTCAGCAAAAATCTCTGCATCCATTCCTTCGGGTGTTGTCTGGCCAGAAAAGCGAAGCCAAGAAGAATTGTGTATATTGAAATCGCCTGTAATGACAATTTTAGTTCGAGGGTACAGGGAGCAAATTCTTTGGATGGATTCTGACAGTGCATCAAATTCTACAGAAGTTGAATTTCTGTCAAGGTTTGGACTTCGATAAAAAAAAAACAGTGGTAGATGATGTGCTTGTTGATGAAAAATTTGAACCACATGAAATTAAAAAAGGAATTGCAACTTATACCATATTTGGGTTGGCACTGATATGCAATATCATTTCTCATGTATAGACGGCGAGACCGTGGTGGGAAAAAAATAAAGGCATTAAGTTATATCCATGTAGCTTGAACTCCGAAGGATCAGAATTTTGACCAACTTGGGTTTCGCTTAATGCCAAAATAGCTGGCCTGTACAAAACAGTGTGGAGGGACGCAGACAAGAAATTCGCTCACAGCCCACGTATGTTGCTGTAATCATTAATCAACTCAAAAATTATCCATCATTACAATTACAATTATTGTCATCCGTTAGTGTTCTTTCTCATATACTCTAGGGATTAGTAATCGTATGGTACAGTATTTGCGTATCATTCAGAAATATGAGCTGACACGAAATTATATGTTTTTTTTTTTTAAGGCGTCATTGTTCTGTGTAAGTGATGCTGAGTAGTAATCACAGTTTGAAACTATTTACTTGTACGAAGCAATGAATAGTTGACGGCCACAAGCAAAACTCAATATTTCGACAGTATACTATCACGTTTGGCAATTTTACCAAAACTTAAATACGCAAACAAAGTTTTTATATAAAAGTCACTTAATGCTTGTAGTATTTTTTTATGTATAATTTATTTTATCTACTATCCCTCACCAGTGGTAGGGTATCATCGATAGTAGATCAGCACCAATATTTTGTGATTTACAAGCGCAATCAAAAATCAGATCGTACTTGAAATCATTAGTTGAAAGAAGTCTCAATCGTTCTTAATGAGAGTACTTTGCGTGCCTTTATTGAGTGATTGCATCACAAGAGATCAAGATCTCAAATATTGTTGATAAATAAAAAACAATCGCTTTTGAAATATTTTTATGTTTTATTTTTTGTACACACTCTTGTAATTAATAAATCGTTCTGTACGTCACATAATATAATTTTCTTATAATTAAATCGCCTTAAATTTGTAGTGAATTACTTTCTCACAATATTTTGTATGTAAATGTGTTCTTGGAATGTTTAAAGTATGAAAGTATTTTAATCAAATAAACATTTTTTTCTTATAAAATTTTTAAGATTAAGATGACACAATTAAATTAAATTCTTTGCAACACTTAGTTCTTATAGTGTTAATAATTATTAATTTTTTTTTTTAACTTTTCAAAGTAAAGTCGTTTCATATTCATTTTTCGTGTTCTCAGTTTAACAATTTTTCGATAGCAGTTTTGTTGCAGTTTACTATTGATCAGCAGCTTGTGTATGGTTTCAGTTTATTAAAAACAGATATACATTTTATCAGATGAATGATTGATGAATGGTTTTATGGAGCAACAATAATGAAAATAACAATTAACAACTTTGTATAGTTAACAGAAACATAATTAACAAAAATAATAATTGTAATCAATCAACTGGGTGGAAAAAATACAAATTAAATGAACAAACAAAAATTTGATATACAAAAAATCCAATTTATATAGCAAAGTAACCAAAAGAAAACAAATTGAACGAAAGAAAAATATTAAACGAAAACTTAACGAATATATTAACCAAAGAGTGAATAACAAAAAACAAATAACACATCCAGTTGTTTTGACTTACAAACTTAGCAACAAATTAAAAATAACAACAAACTTAACAATTTTAGAAAAATAAATAACAAACAATAAAAATTGTAATAACACAAACTTAACAATTAAAACAAACTTAACAATTAATATAACAAAATCAATGAGTCTACGTTCAACATAGACTGGCAGTGAATATTTTTTAACGACGATGCGAATGCATGAGTATACTTGATGATGTTTATCACACAAGATCTTCTTTTATGATTTTTTTTTTGTAGTTTTATTTTCCTGCTGAGAACATTACCCTAGACTTACGATTTGTTTTTTTTTTTATGTTTTTATTATGTGTCATCATTTGCATGATTTTTTTATTTAATATGTTTTTGGTGTTGTACTTGTGTCTGTTTTTGTTTGGCGATATAATACACTTACTTTATAATCCTACCTCTAACTAGAAAATGTTTGAAGAAAAAAAACTATCCTAAGCAAAACAAACTCAAAGCCTTACATGTGATTCACACAAAAAATGGTTAAATTGGATACAATTTACGTATTTAAAGAAGGATAAATTCGATTTTGAGCAGTGACGGATTTGTTAGCAATTTTAATGAATAAATTTAGGATGAGGTTGTGGGTCAGAAATACATTTTAAAAATAATTCAAAAAATTACAAACGAACTCACATCATATGTACTGTGGGTGGTCTGTGATTAATAATATTAGAACTTTTTACGTGTGTAAGAATCGTTGCTGGTATTTATTTCTAACTGCATAACCTTTATGAAGGGCCTAATTTTGATAATTTTGACATAAGTCTGATTTTATGTTGTTTGGACAATTTGTTTGTCCCTCACCAGTGGTAGGCTGTGAAAAGTTAATTAGCAGCTGTGGCTTTTGATTTTTCAGCGTGAATTGAAAAAAATCCTCAGTTCAAGATTATGTACTCTGATCCTTATAAGGTCTACACAAAAATTTAAGGGAATTCTGACTTTTGTTGGAAACTAAATTGTACATAAAAATAATAATAACAAATAATGATTGAGAAGAAAACTAAAAACGGAAATTAAGTCATAACCAAAAAAAAATTAATGTCAACCAAAAAGAAACAACAAATGAAAACAAAAAATTGTTTTGAAAACTAAAAATCTGATGATGAAATAATAAATTGGGGGCCAGAAGAAACCTTCTCATTTTGACGACTTTAGTCAATTTTAATATTAGCATTATGAGTATATGTGTGTTACAGTCATTCTGCTAAGGAAACAAAAGTATCTCCTAGCGTTTTTGTATTGTTGGCAAGAGATTTTTGTGAAAAAGGGCCACAGACTAAGATATGGGGTTTGAAGTTGATGATTTGTAAAGGTTTGCAAACAGTACGCTTCGAAAATTAAAAGAAAAAACCAAATAGTTTTAAAACAAATTAAAAAAAAAAAAAAAATTAAATGAACCAAAAATGTAAGTCTCGGAAACATAAAAAAATTTAAAGGAAACATAAAAATGAAAAACCGAATGAACTCAAACAAAATAAAAACATGTACTTAAAAACGGAAAATGCAAACATACTATTGAAATACTGAAATTAAAATCAAAAAATAACATTATGTAAATAAAACAAAAACAAAAAAAAAAAAACGGATAAAATATAAAAAGCTAAAAAACCGAAAAACAAAACAAAAAAAAAACTTAAAATTTTATAAGATTTGTAACAGAAATTAAACGAAAATTGAAAAACAAAAAGAAAACCAAAGAGAATAATGATTAATTTTAGCGGAGTTCACACTGTACAATTAGTTGGACAGACTTTGGCTTGAAAGATCAATGTTTGTTAATGTGAACACTCAGACGACCACTTGGTCAACTTTTTGGATGGTTTTCAAATATTTTTGAAAGCTTTGAAGTTGGACGGATCCGAGGAATACATAACATAATGTTGAACGACAAATCTGATGAGTCTGAACGCAAAAACCATCCGACCGTGGGATGCTCGTATGTTTTTTTGCGTTCAGACTCCATCAAACGAAGTCTGTCCAACTAATTATACAGCATGAATTCTGCTTTTCGTTTAAAAATGATTTGAAATTAAAAAGACAAAAGCAAAAAAAAATCAAACAAAATATCAAACAAAAAGAAAACTGAATTTTCATGAGCTAATGAACAAAAACAAA
Source organism: Melanostoma mellinum (assembly GCA_914767635.1). Classification (NCBI taxonomy): domain Eukaryota; kingdom Metazoa; phylum Arthropoda; class Insecta; order Diptera; family Syrphidae; genus Melanostoma; species Melanostoma mellinum. The sequence continues at coordinate 221,248,602 of OU612059.1, read as the reverse complement.
ATCAACAGAAACTAAACAAACAAAAAACGAAAAAAAACAAAACAAAATTATGAAAACAGAAATTTAAGAAACAAAAAACGAAAAAAACAAAAAAATTAATAAAAAAGAAATTTAAGAAATTTAATAAAAAAAAAAAAGAATAAAACAAAAAAACTTATAAAAAGGAAAGTTAAGAAACTAAACAAAAAAAAAGCATAAAACCGAAACTCAGAACTTTAATCAAGAAATGCAGATCAGATCGAAAAATGGGAGGAAAAAAAAAAAAAAAAAAAAACCACAACGAATATTAAAAGTTTAAACCAAAAAAAAATCAATTAAGTCCAACAAAATAAAACAGAGACAACCACAGCAAGAAAATTAAAACAAACTAAGGTTCAAAAAGGTAAACAATGGCAAACCAAAAAAATATGATAATAATAAATAAATGATCACGAATGCGAACAAAAAATTTGCTTGTGAAATGAAAATGTAACTACCAAGAAAAATAACTCAATTTTATGGATTGAGTGAAAAACAACTAAAAAAAAAATTTAAAAATTAAGAAAAAAAACAACAAACAAATAAATTTTGGAATAATGAAAAAACAGAAAAAAAACATAACACAAAAACTTAAATTTGTTGACAAAATGCTCGCCGCAATGCAAATGAACTCAAAAAGATCAAAACCAAAAAGACTAATTAAGAAAAAAAAAAATCCAAAAAAACAAAAAAGTTAAATCGGATACTAGAATAATGAATTTAGCTCCAAAAAATTTAAAAACTTTGTGGTCAATGGAATTTGTTAATGAAACAAATTAAGAACAGCACAAATTTTAAGATAATTATTGATAACGGATATTTTTCTTAAAGTTTCGACAAAAACAAAATTATGTAAATAAAATAAAAGAAAAAACAAAACGGATAAGAAATTAAAAGCCAAGAAACCGAAAAAAAAACAAAAAAAATTATAAGACTTGTAACAGAAAATTAACAAAAATTTAAAAACAAAAAGGGACATTAGATCAGACCGGAAAAAAGAGGCAAATGAAATTAATGTTTAAAATATAAAAGAACATAAGAAACGAAAAGTAAACTGAAATTAAAAAACAAAAACAAAAAACAAATTATATCAAATTAAAGCTCAAACGAAGAAAAAAAATGAAAATCTTAATTGAAAATAAAAGGAATAACAAACTGAACAAATTCAAACAAAAACCAGAAAAACAAAACCATGAAAAAAAATACAAAATAATAAAAAATAAAAAAAAAAAACAAAAAAAAAAATATCAAATCTAATTAGAAATAAACTTAAATTGGAAACAGTAAATCAAATCAAAATGTGTACATCAACGATTATTTTCTGACAAAAAGGACTGCATTTGCATAGGAAAGTCTTCACTGTCCGAAATTCAGAAAATTAGATTTGGGAGTCTATTGAAGAGCAACAATGTGAGCAGTTTGAATGTTTTTAAACAGATTTTTTTTTAAGTTTTGGATTTCTTAATTTAAGAGAAAAAATCTGACTCTCTGTTCAAAGTTTTTTTTATATTTTAAAAAATGACCATAAATTTAAAAAGAAAAACCAAATTAACAAATCATAAATGTGAAATGAAGACAAAAAAAGAAAATTTAAATTTAATAAAATAAAAGCAGAATTGAAAAAAAAATTGTTTTGATCCTTCCACCAGCAGCAAAAGAAAGTAGACTTCCTTATGAAAACAAAAACTAAACAGAGTAAATTTAACAAAAAAAAAAAACAGAAACTTAAACAAAAAAACAAAAACTTAACAAACGAGAAAATGTCCAAGGCTTCCAATTATCACAAATATTTTTCGACTTCCACAGAAAATTTAAACAATAAACAATGATTAATCTATCGAAGTTAAAAAACATTTGTGAAACAATAACAATTTCAAAACCACTGTCCCTAAAACAAAAGTATTTATAACAATAAACGAACAAGGCACAGTTTGGCAGTGATTATTCATATTTAAGAAACTAGTCAACAGGAATTATTAAATACAAATTGAAGTTTAATGGTCATTAATTCTATGGAATGTATTCAGTTAGAAAACAAGAGAATTTCTTAGATTACCAAACTCTGAAACACGTGGAATTTCAAAAATTAAAGTAAGCAGATTTCCAAAGGGAAAGAAACAAAAAGTTGTGTTCGTGGAAGTAGAAATTCATTTGTTCTTTCAAAACCATCGCTATTCCAGAAATAACAATCATTAAAAATAATTTGTTAACAAAAACAAGAAAAAAAAAAAACAAAAAACAAAAACTTAACAACTTAACGGAAACGATGTAGGTACATTGAAAAAGTCGTTTGGGTTATACCGCTGAAGTGCATAATCCAAACAAAATCTTCAATATGAAATAACAGTAGATAACAAAATCAATAACAAATTTAATCAAAAACTCAACAGATTAAAGGTAAAAATGTGTTAATACCGAAAAATGTACTCTATTCGATTTCCCGATATTAAACACATTTTCAATTGAAACAAACAAAAACAAGAAAACTTAATAAGAAGAGTAACAACAACTGAGGGAGCTTTGGACATTTTTTCTTGAAACAAATTTAAAACGACAAATTAAAAAACATTAACAAAGAAAAAATAAGTTGAAAATAGGAAAAAAAAAACAAAAACAAAAGAGAAATAAACACAAAAATAATAATAATAATAAAAAAAAAAATAAAATAAAAATAAAAATTATGAAAAACTAATTTTCAAAAATAACAGAAATAAAAATAAAATAAAAAATAAATAAAAAAAGCAATCAAAAATGACTGACAAAACATAAAAAAATATAAAAAATAAAATAAAAATAAAAATGATGAAAAAAAATTTTTTTAAAATAATAAAATGATGAAAAATAAAAAAAATTTGAAATTAAAAACATAAAAGAAAGGAAAGCAATCAAAAAACCATAAAAATAAATAAAAAGGTAAAAAAGAAACAAAATTGGTGATAACAATGAAACTTAACAATTTTTGTTGATTTTTTTGAGTTTTTTGATTTTTGGATGAACAACTAACAACTGAAGGAAGTCTGATTCTATGCTGCTTGGAAAAATCTTATTTTTGTTTGGTTAGGTATTTTGAAATAATAAGAATGAATTGATAAATGAAATAAAAACCAATGAATAAGTAAAATAAACAAAAACGTAAATCAAAACTCATGTAAGTGTAAATTCGTGAGAAGAAAATATTGTATTGAAGACCCCATTAATTTTGTAGGAAAAACGTAAACCATTTAATATTATTGCTTTGATCGTTGAAAAAACAAAAATAATAATTTCTTTGAATTTGCTTTAAGGATTTGAAGGTTGATTTACAAAAAAACAGATTTTGGTACAGAGTTCCTCTTTTGAGTAAAGTTTTGTACGATGGTGATTAAATTCAAATCAGCAAACATTGGAAAAGTAAATATAAAGGAAGTACATAAGTACATTAAAAATTCTCGTGTAACGGATGGAGTTACTTTTGGTCACATGGTTTCTACTTTTATGATGCTGTAGGAAGGTACCTTGGAATGTATTTTTGTAAGAAGAAGAAAGGCTTGTTGTGAGCTAGAATCCCTGGTAGCTACTTGCTTTTAAGTATTGTTTTGTACGTTCATGTGTATTTCCATAAATAATAATAATAATAATAATAATAATAATAATAATAATTATGGTATGCCTTGGAGTTTGTCTTATTGATCCATTGAAGCAATAAAGGATATCCTTTTATGTAGTAAATGTCACTTGAAAAAGTTATCCCTTAATGAATAATTTAGTACTGATTAACGATGGCGTCAGGCATACTCAATTTTGTCGTTAAATATGAAGTTAATTTGGAAGTTTGATGTCATTTGCATTGCGTACGATACTTTTGGATATGCGTTTGTTGTGCGTTCATCTGATATTTTAAGTATATGAACTTTTTGTGTAAAAATTGTTCGTCTAAAAAAGAACTCAAAGCGAGTGTCGAAAACACATATGTAAGTGAAGTCTAGGTTTTATCTGCCTTTTGAAGTTTTTTTTGTTTAAATAGGCCACTTCATCGGTTCATTGTACAGTCATGGCAAGAAAATTTTTTTAACGAATTTTAATCATTTGGTTCACTTAGTATGGCCCTTACTGTTGTAAGTGAATGAGAATTAGATAAATTCAAAATATTAAGGTGTTCATCGGCCGTATTTAAATTGCAATGTAGTGAATGATAAAGAACTTGCTTTTCTGATATTGTGAGTTCTAAGGTTGTAAGACTTCTTGGCCATAAATAACAGTAGGCGCCTGATTTGATGATCCATGATTGTATGAATGTGTGCAAAATGAAACTTATGGAAAAGGTTAAAAAAATCAAAATTAAGAAAAAAAATGAAAATTAAGATCCGAACAAACAGAAAATTGAAATAAAAATTTTTAAAAATAAAAAACAAAATCATAATCAAATGAAACCAATAATCTATTGAACTAAAAAGGAAGTTTTATCTGAACTGAGGACTCTTTTGAAAAGAAAAGAAAAAGCAACCTTGTAGCTGAAATATATGTTTTTGAAAAAGGGAAAAGTAGGTTTCCTAAAAGCCTCTGATGATATTTGTTGTGTAAAAAATTGAGTTTGTTTTGCTTGCCTATCCTAATATCGGTTCACTAAGAAACCTTAAGCTATATTTAAAAGAAAAAACATTTAAAACACACAAAAACTTGACGAATAAAATATGATTGATTAAAACATTTTTTTCTGAATATAATTTTAAAATTTTAAAACATTTTTAGTAAATTTATGAGTTCATAAAATTCAAGGCAAACATAATGTGAAACCTTGATTTTTGAATAAAATATCAAAAAGTCAATTGAATTGAAAAATAAAAATAATATCGACCCATTTGTTCGAGTCCCACATTCAACTGAATAATTAACGTTATCATTTTCTGCAATCTGCTTCCATGATTTGCTTTTATCAATGTGAGCAACAGTGAGTAAAATTTCCGAAAATAGATACTTCGCCAAATATACCTCTCTATATGCGCGCATGATGTTGAGTGACGTCTTGATACACATCTTACTTCATTGGTTGTAGACGACTACTCCATCGGCGTGAAACAAGTCTATTCAAATATCCAATTTCGCACCAAGCGGATGAAGGCAGCGTTCCATTACCTTGCATCTCTCCTTACTGCGTTGAAATTTTTTTAAATTTATTTGTTGTTGTTTTGGTTTAGGCAAGTGTTCCATCATTTTTATATAATCTCCTTCGACAAATTGCCGCAATTCTTTCAAGCAAACGAAAGCTTAAAAACCCCAAAGAAAATGAAAAAAAAAAAAACAGAAAATTCCTCAAGTAATTTGTTCGTAGGATGTGTAATGTGTGTATGTGGCTGTCGTGTCTCTCGGATGCTGATATACCATCGAATACGTGTGTTGTCTTGTGTTTTCTGATGTGTAACGATGATGATGTTAGGATAATCTGTCAACGATGATGGTTTTTCGGTGACAAGGATGATGATTGTTGTTTTCATATTTTCTTTCAATTTTTTTTTTTTATATTTTCACTTCAACAACTTGTGTCTTGATTTTCATACATACATTATGAGATTTCATTTTGACGTGTGTTTTTCCCCTCGCTTTGTTGGTTTTTGTTATTGTTGTTGTTGGCATTTGACGATTATTTGATGGTGGTTTAAGTAAAACATTAAATTTTGAATAATGATGAAGCTTCAACCGGGAAAGTTGATAATGGCAACCGTTTTGAGAATTTACAATAAAAAACATCAAATAATGTAGCGTGTCATTTGCTTTTCATAATTTTCAATCGGCGGAAGGGCGAAAAAAATAATTTGGATCCACGTTTCATTGTATGCATGGGATGGAGATGCTCAAGGGTTGGTTCGAGGTGTTGTAGGATCTAAAATTAAAAAAAAAAAACAATAAAAAATAACGTCCGAAATTGAGAAAAAAAATTTACAAAGTTTTGTTATTTTTTTGTAAGTAGGAATTAAATTTCTTTTATCTTAAGCCAGGGACGGATTGGACTATTGCTAGCCTTCTGTGGTTCTGGTGAATTTAATTTCTCACTTTTTTTTTCTGTTAAAATTTTGAATTGTTGGCTTAAAATCTAAGTTTTATTTGAAAAGGTTTTGCTAAGCATTATTCTATTATTCACAGAATGACTGTCTTATATATAAAATCAGAATTACTTTTCTATCAATGGGCCTTAATTTTATAAATGAAAGGAGGTTTGGTATTTTGTATTTTGTATTTTGTATAGAAATCACGGATATCACGGATACACGTAAATTATTTAAAAAAATGTTCGAATGTTTAGTTAGGCGAAAAATGACCGAAAACAGAAATACTTATAAAAAATAATAATAAAATAGTTTATAAAATGAGTTTTGAAAGTATATGTTTTAGTTTTTCTTAGAAAATATATTTTTTTGTAAAAGCTTTCGAGAAGTGCTGACATTTTCGTTCTGATTAGATGAGAGGTATCTTTACTGGCAGTTGCGACACATTTTTTTTTGTTATTATCAAAATAAATTAATAATTTTGTGGTATACTTTTGAAATGAAGTCTCTTAGTTTTAATCGGAAGTTTCTTTCAGAGCTCAGGTTTTTGAGATATTTTAATTCCTTAAGCTGGAATGTTATAAAAGCGGCTTTTTTGTGAATTTGATTAATTATTTTAAAGAAATTTTTGGTTAATTTGATTTACTTTAATTTAAGGTTTTAAATTTGATTTGTCCACTTTTTTCTTGAAGAACTTATATTAAGTCAATTTCAAAAAAGTTTATCAGAAATAATAATAATAAATTTATAAGAAATTATGTACATGAATTAGAAACAAGATATATTTTTGAGTTTTGAAAACTGACTTTTTTTACGTTGAATGTCCTGGTAAGTGAGTCGATTGTTTTAGTCCTCGTCGTATTCCACATCTTCCAAAACATTTTTTTTTGCTTTTGAAATATTTGATAGTTAAGAGTAAAAAAGATAAAAAGTGACTTATTTTGACTCAAGCGAAGTTATTTTAACGTTTTTTTAATTTTGATGATCTAGAAAAGCACTTTTCACAATTTCGTAATTTTCTTCTATTTTAAAATTAAAAGTTATATATTTTTAAAATTATATATTATATTTCAAAAACTTGAATGTAAGACGGATTGGAGTGTCCACGTTATTTGAGTTTGAATTTAACTGTCGCATCAAAGTTGGTAATGAGGGCGTTCAACAATCGTATCTGGATAGCTTTTTTGTTGCTGTTTACGTGTTAAAAACGTTTTAGCAGAATCCCAAACCCATTTCTACTCTAAAAGTATCCGAGTATTTTTGGTATACCTTTCTATTCAAGTGCCCAGCTGATGGAAATTTTATTTTTATTTCATTTCATGTTGATTTTTTGTTTTGGTGTGCACTTATTTCAGCATTAGAGTCTTTTAAACATGCGTTTTAGATCGAAAAAATTAAATTATAATCGTCTATCAAAAATATTTTGAATTTTTTTCTGTTTTCAAAATCCGAATTTTAATATTTGACAGCTGTTGTCTGCAGCAATCTGGAAAAAGATATCTGAATCGCTGAAAAAGGTATCTAAGATACGGCTATCCGAGATAGGCTATCCGATAGGTTCTTGAACTTGCCCAATACAAATAAAGTGACTTTGAAATTTGAACTTTTTGCTTATGTCTAACGTTGAAGTCGATGTCTACGTTGTGTTAATGCAGTGATGTGTTTCAAAGTAATAACAGCTGGTACCTCTAAAAAGTTCGGTGTGGGTGTCAGAGTTGCTGTTCACATCTGTTTCCCGCTTTAGAATGATTTGTTAGATGGATTGACGAATACATAGATTGTAAGGTGGTTAGATTATAAATTTCATAGTTAGTTTTGACAGTAGATTTTTTTTAAGAATTAAGACATTGTAGTACTGAAGTCTTCATTGTTTCAAATTCTGTTTTGGGAGTATAAGTAGCTTTTTTATTACTCTTGTATTTTCGGTTTTAAGTTCCAAAAAATTTCAGAAGGATTGATTGAATTTTTGATAGCAATTATATTTTACATTATTTAAGAACAAAAAAAAAAAATTAAATTTGAAAAAAAGAAGCAAGAACGGCCTTAAATAGGAACCATTCCATTAATTTTAGAATCTCTTTCTTTAAGAGATTTTATCTTTTACACATTTAATTAAATTTCCGATTTAAAATCAACGCATGAATTTGAATTCCTCAGTCAAACATTTCGAAAGTGCTAATTTTTCATTTTGATATTGGAGTGACATTGGTCACTAGCCAAGTCGATTTACGTTTGTTTTTATGTTTAAATGTTTATTTTTTTTTTATAAATTGCAAAGCATATATGACCTTTTAATGAAAATTCAAATAAATTTGAAAGGTTCCATTGCAGTCTACTCTGAAAAGATTCATTGATTTTTTTTAATTTGATGTTTTGAAAAACAAAAAATACTGTACGCTATAAAAGTTCAATAAAACCCAAGCTATGGCCGGAATTGCAACTTCGTAATATTGAACTCCAATTATGTACTTTTAACTGATTTTTATATTACTTTGTTGTTTTCATTTGAATTTTCATTGAATTTTGATGTTTCTTAGAGCACATGTTCAAATGTTTTCTTTCGATTTTGCTGATTTTGTTTAACTTTAAATTTTATTACGAGCTTTTCTTATTGGTCTAAAAACGACGATGGTTTTCAGATATTCCAAAGAGATAATTTTGAATTGTTTTCATTTTTTGTTAATTGTCTTGAAGGTCTTTAGTTTAGCTTTATAATAGCAAATAATAGGAACAAGCTTATTTACAAATTTTCGTGCTTTGAAAAATTTGATCTGATAGAAAAAGGCAGGAATTCAGTGAATGGCCTTATGCTACTCGACCCATACAAATAGTGTTTTGGATTTTTTGTAATTTTCTGTAATGTATTAATCTTCCGACTGTTTCCAGGCTTTTGAAGCAAAAATAAAAACATAAGTTTGATTGGTACCTTTGAAGGCTGATTTTTGTCAATTATTTTCTTAAATTTTGTTGAATTGATAAAATTTTGCTAATTCTGCTAAATAATCTCAATTTTATTATTTAATTGAATCTCTTCGTGTCTCAACGCTCTTAGATAAAATAAGGAACATAGAAGGTTGTTGTGACATGATGATTTAGTTGCTTCAGGTATAATTTTTGAAAGCTTTTTCCTTCAGTCGAAAACATAAAAACTTATAGGCCCGATACAATTATTATTTTGGACGAAGTTTTTAGAATGGATTTTTTTTTTTGGATTTGGAAATTGTTTTTTCTTTATTTTATTTCGTTTGTAGTTTCCTCCCAAGTCAATTTTGGAATGATGTCTCAAAAAACAGTGTTTCATTTGTACTCTATCGAATACAGAGCCTGAATTTATCTATCACTGCACTCCGTCCCTGCTGGACTATATTTTATTTCAATTGAAGCCCGTAATTAGGTGAATATGGCGTCTTTTCTTTTCTTTTTCTTTTTTATTTCTTTTTTTTGAATTGCAATGAAACTCTTGAAGCAACTGCATTGGTTATTTTCTGTTTTCTACCCTTCTTTGCTTCCCCTACACACAAATTAATTTAAAGAAAAAAAAAATTGAATGAAGACAATTTTGTGATATTCATCCTTTCAACAATTCAAATGAAGCGGATTGAATTAAATTTTTCATTTCATATTCCAAAAGAGAAAATATATTTTTTTTTGCAATTAAAAAGATTGAAAGAAAAGTGGTCACATTCAATGACCACAAATGATAAAAACTTAAAACAAAAATCAATACCAACTTAAGGAAGAGAAAGTAGAAGCAAAGAAGGATTTTTTCAAGATGAGATTGCTTGTGTCTTTAATTTTTATGTCGCTAATTGATTCAATTGGTTTTATATTTTTGATCTCAGTCGTTCGGATTTGTTTAATTTTTTTTAATCGAATTATTGATTTCTTTTATTGAAAGTAAAGGGAGCCAATCTCACTCCACCAATTAGTCAAGTTTCTTGAATACTATGACCACTTGATAAAATAGCTTTACTCAGCGCAATTACTGTTGGCAATGACATCGTTTGTTATTTTTTCATCTCATTGGTGCAGCACACTTTTAAATATTTTTCTTTCGGGAAATTTTAAAGTTGTGAGTCCTTTTTTTTTCACTTTAAATGCGGTCTGAATTTATATAATTATCAATCGACTAGGTGACAAATTCTCACTGAAAAGAAATCCCCAAGTAATAAGCAGGTCAACGACACTTTTTTTGCATTTTTCCAATCAATAGCCTTTGTGTTTCTATTGTACTCACTTCATTCGAACACAATGCGGATAAGCAAAGCAAATAGATTACGAATGTCATTTATGTGAACATTTTATTGATATCATTGAATCGACTACATTCATGCAGCGAAACAGTTGGAGACTTCCAAATATTTGCATTTAAATTCTTGAACTTTATAAAAACACCTGTTTACCTTTGGGGAATTAATTGAGATGAGTGTGGTTTCGTTTATTTCCTTCTTTTTCTACGGTTGGTGAAGTTGAAATAGGGTTAATTTTTTGTATTTAAATGTTCACTATAATTTGGTGGGTTTTCATTTTATAGCACACGAGAATTTGGTTATTTTTGGGGGAACAACTGAGTGAAACGGTTTCCATGGGACTCAATCGTAAGTCTCCCTTTTTGATAACAACAAGTTGTAAAAGGAAGTGAATTATCTGCACTTTGTGTTTTGAAATTGAAATGCACATGCGATATCGAAAGAAGGGAAATGTCATTACTTTTTTTTTCAGTTTGAAATTTAATTACGTTTTCTTCGTAAGACTCGTTGCTTATACGAATGGGGTTAATGAAAAAATGTCTCTTTTAATTTGAATGATACTCAAAGGGGGAATTTGAAAGAAGAGTTTTGAATGTGTTTTTGAATATGCTAGGAAATGGTAAATATAAAAAGGGCGGTTTGGTTTATCTGAAATCAAAAGTAATACGTAATACTTAAAAAAGGGTTACCAGAAGGCTCTTTTCTTTGAAATTATTTATAATTTTCGAAAAGTGTTATTTTAGCATTACATTTTGCTTAGCATTACAGTAGTTTTATTAATTTAAGATTTTTTGGATTTTTGTAAGTAGGCCTATATTTTTTTTTTTTCATCTAATTAAAATAATACCTATCCAACTTTTACTTAGCTATATTGTACAAAATATAGTACATGCCTTATAATAAGCTTATTCTTCTTGTAAATATGTTCGTTTGGCACTTTTTAGACTTCCTAAACAAATATATAAGCTTTTGCCAATTTTAAACTTTCAAAACGTCTGTTTTAGGTTTATTACTTTTTCGAGATGATATTTTTGTTGAAACACAGCTATACACGTCTGCAATTTGCAGCTTATACAAAACTTTGATTGAAATAATTATGCAACTAATTTCTATTTGCTTGGTACAAATTTCCAATTCGTAAATTTCTAAAACAAACGAAAAAGGAAACGAAAAATACAAAACGAGAATAAAATCAATTTAAGATTTTTAAATACTTGAATTTGCAAGCGTTGATGTTTCAGAGTTCAATTTGACATTTTATTATAGCTAAACTTTAATTTTCATGCGGCAACGAATAAGATAAAGGATCAAAAATGTAGGTTCTACGCTATGCCAAAAACGTTTGTTTTAGAGTAATTTTTTTCTTAAACTGATATTCATAAGATTAAATATTGTATGTTCTGTTGCTGGTGGGAAAGGACTATCTACTTATTGCGAGTAAAAATAACTATCATTTTAAACATATTTCTATTGAATTTAAACAAAAATTCTGAGTTGCTTTGGTTGGTAAATAATAATTGAAAAATGTAGCTTTAAATTGTATTTGAATTTGACTTTATATAATATTTTTTGTACAAGTTAGTAAAATATTGTGGGTAAGATAAATTCACTTAACTACTTTTTATTAAGGAAAGACTTGACTGATAAATGCAAATGACTAAGAATATGAAATTGAGACTATCTACTTATACCCTTGAATAAATATTTTGTTATTTCATTTTATTTAAATTAAGTATATTCAATCCATATACATTTTGTAAAAAGAAGTTTCTACATATATTTTAGTGATAAATTCAAAAATCGAATGGCTTTAAATAAAATTGATTTATTTTGCTCGTAAGATTATTAAAATGCTATCTTTCAAGTTATATTAAAATTTTTTTGTTTTTAGAAGTTCAGTATAATGTTCTACATTAAAAATCTGAGAAAATATCACAGTTTCTCTATCACTGTTATTTGGAAGAATTTTTTTTTTTTTAATTAATCAAAGTCTTTTCAGCTATGAACAATGTTTCATTTTTAGTTTTTATCAAATCTCTCAGGTATAAGAATGAAAATATAAAACTTTTTAAATACAACTTTGGTGTGACCAGATTCCTTCTTATATTTTTTGTTTTTATTTCAATCGAGCTTTTATTTTTTCAAACTGTACAAAAAATCTCATAATATAAAATGCATTCGTACCACAATTTCATTAAACTATAAAACTTTATACTACTCCCATAGCTTAATCAAAATAAAGAGTTACCATAAGACTAGAAATTGAAAAATGAAAATAAACATAGTTCATTGTGAGACTATACAAAATAAGAAATTAATTAATTAATTTAAAAACGTGAATAATGAAAATTAGTTTATGTTCAATTTTTTTAAAGAACTATAGTTCGCAAGAAATTGGTTGATTACTGTTGAAAAGATACATAATATAATAGAATACATTTGAAGGTGCAAAAACCTCCCTTTAATATTTGAATAAATTAGCTATCAAGTGACAGTGAAAGTAAACACAGAAAAAGAAAAAATTTGATAACATAAAACGAAATTAAAGAACATGGATGGAAAGTTGCGTTTACTGGAGATTGGGGTCTCATTTTTTTGAAAGGTTGCTGAATCACTCTTGGTTGAATTTGGCATTGTTTTTGTAGAGTTGATTTGTTTCTCGAGAGTTGCTTTTAACAAAAACTAGTATGGAAATAAAATGCTATACAAAAAAAGAGGTCCGAGCTTTTTGCATATTTCTGAGAAAAGGTTTGCTTAAGGAATATTTTGCTTTTGCTAAATTAACATACTTTATTATTTTTTATTTGACCGGATTTTACACTATTTTGAAGTTAAGTTCTGTATAAAACTTAATATACTTAGTACAGAATTTCGCTTTCCTAAACCATTTTAAAGTTTGTCTTCATTTAAATGTGAGAAATAGTATCGGAAGTGCCATGAGTATGGCAGCAATATTTTCAAAATAAAATACAAATATTGTTCACATAATTTAAAAGAATTTTTAGTTTACTATTTACGAAAAAATTTTTAATTATGAATTACTAAGACTAAGTAAAATATCAATATATTTGGAATTGTTTTATGATTTAGTGATAAGAAATATCAAAGCAATATAAAATAAACTCCATCACGGAGAAATAATATTTTTGAAAAGTTTCAATTTCAAACAGAACACAAATTATATTTTTAGTTTTTCGAATATTTTTGCAAGAAAATTGTATGAATAAAGATGCAAACTATAAAAGTATCTACTCAGTCAAAAAAAGATCTGCTTAAAAACTTTCGCGGCGTATTTTACTGCCATTAACTACAATTTAAGAATTTCAGAGTTATATACAATTATTATGGTCATAAATGTTTCATTTAATAAAAGAATAAATAAATAAAGATTATTAATATTAGCATACATACATCAAACGTATGAGATTGTGATTTATTAAATTCGAAATAAATGATTAAAATACTTTTTACATCGCATTGAAAGATGAGTTCTGAACAAGTTATAGTTTTAATTATTTGACATAGTTTCAATCATTCGATTTGTGAGTTTTTTCTTTTTTTTATTTCTTTTTGGCAGTTTATTCGGCTTTTTGCTTTGCATGTTGCTCTTACCAAATGTCTAAAAGGGATGTTATTAGCTAAGTAGGATTTTGTTTTATATTCACGTTTTGCCTACTTCATATATTGGGAGGAAGAAGACAGTCGTAGGTCGTTTATTGAAAAGTTCGTTTTTAGAATTTGAAAAAACGAAAACAAAGAAAGTCTCGATGACCAAACAAAAATTCATTGCATAAATTATTAGAAGGCCAAGTTTCATGATGATAAATTGAATATTTTATTATATATTTTGAGAGAAATTCTTATAATTAAGCTTTTAGTTCCTAGTGTTAGAAAATGGTTCCTTTTATTTTTCTACAAGATTACTTAATTTAGTTGATAGAATTTTTTTGTAGTTTTGCTTTTTCTTGAGGCATGGGAAGGATAAATTCATTGCCATATTTTCTAGCTGGTATTGTGTCTGTTAGTACTTTAGTACTTGAAAGAAAGATTCACAAAGAAGTGTCAAATTTTGACAAGAATAAAAAACAGTAATTTTTAATAAATTAAAAAAAAAAAAATGGAAACTAGATCTAAAAATCTGCAAATATCAATTGTTAATAATTAATTTTTTTTTAGAAACCTAAATCCAGAAATTAATTTTGGTTACCAAAACTTGGAATTTACTTAAAAAATGTTCACTTTCAAATTTTGCTTTTAAGTTTTTTGTAAATTTTGTATAATGTCAACTGAAACTGAATTGGCGTTCTAGATTGGAAGTATGCCCAAAGAAAGTAGAAATCTATTTTAAGTTTTCACTATCTGAGAGCGTAACATTCATAAGGAAATGATTGACTAAAAACTAAATCCAAAATTTAAATAATTATAATAATTAATATACACAAAGTCTTATACTAGACACCAGAAAATTCTCTACTTTGTATAAGATAATGTCATTCTAGGAATATATTATTGTAGTTTATCCATATTTTACAATTAATTTTGTTATTTTCAATTACATATATGTAAATTTCTCAAAAGATAATAAATAATAAATTCAACAAGAGTCAATGGAAGATAAGTCTTCATTTTTACAATTTAAGTCAATTTTTGTATTTTATGGCTGCTCTTTAGGTAAATGTATTGTCTATTTACAGGTCAAAGGTATTTGTTTGTGAAGTGGAATGATACATGTATTAACATTGATTTATTTAAAGTCATTTAACTCTACCATAATACAAATGCATATATACATTTTACTAATCTAGCTAGGAAGTCCTGAAATATCGCTTAAGTTACTCGAAGGATAATTTCGATGTTGTAAAATAATAAGGCTAGTGTTATTGTCTGCTCACATGTGAAAATAAATAACGAAATTTTTAAATCAATAATCATATTTTTGTTACTTATGTGGAATTACTCGGTATATACTACACCATGAAACCAAAATTTCGTTTTTTACTCCTCAACCAGCGACTTCTACAAAGAAGACTTATACAAATTTTAAATTTAATTACATTTGACTGTTTTTAGTTACGGACTTATCAAATTATTACAAATTCAGAAAAAGAATTTGGTCAGCTTTCTTACTATCAGATTTAAGAAAGCGAAAAAATTTTGAAAAACGAGTTCAATTACTGTAAAGGGCTTCTAATTTTGAAAAACAAGTTCAGGTTCTGAAAAAGTTCTTATTAAAAAAAAAAAAAAACAAGTTGAGTAACTGCAACCTGCTTATTATATGAAGATGTACAAAACAATACAAAAAAATTATCTAAAGAGTAATCGATCAATTTTATAAACAGTTCCGAAAGAATTGTATTTTTGAGAATAAAGTCTAATCTACATGAATAATTTCTTAGTTAAGAATTTAACGACTCTAAAGTATGTAAGATTGGGCTTAAAAAGTAAGTTAAATTGATATGAAACTTCAGACAGATTACAACATATACGTACTAACTAAAATACTAACTCAAAATATTCTCAAAGTAACTTAAAAAATCCCGTGTATAATGTGGTTGCTTGGGTGGTGAGGATTTTGATTTTTTTTAAGATCAGATTAAGTATTTACTTTCGTTATATTAGGACAATGTTAGAAAAATATTCACACGATGCATTAAATTTGTTATTTTCAATTACGTAAAGGTATATTTCTCAAAAGATAATAAATAATAAAATCAACAAGAGTCAATGGAAGAGTAGTCTTCATTTTTACAATTTAAAAGAAGTCAGTTTTTGTATTTTATTTATTTCTAAATGGCAGAAAAACTTTCATTGTATGACTCATGCAGATAAAAACAAATTTAGCTTTAGTACACCAAAAATTTGTCTATAATTACTGACGGGTATAAACGCTGCTTTTACTTATTACAAATTTATTGAGATGATGCTGGTATCCAAACGAATTAATTTTTTATTCATATGTTAGTCGATGTCAAAAAGCATTGAACTGTAAAGATTTATCATAAGCAGGCAATTGCTCAGATATTATTTAATATTGTTCTTCACATCAATCATTTCTCTGTAACTTTTTATGACCCCTACTGTATACAAACATTACAAAGCGAAGATGAATTGCTGAATTATCTCTTTTTTGTCAAAATGGTTTTTGTAGTGCATTTTGGTTCTTGTTTCGTTTAAAATCAGTTTTCCTCTAAAGTTCACTTTTTGTGGCCTTTACTCTACACGAAAAATGATTCACTTAAACATTCTGAGTGGACTATAAAAACATTACTTGTATTCGATCTCGATTCAATCCGTGACAAAATGGATGAAACAATAAGCTTTTCAAGCATCTGAGCACTCGGAACATTTAAGCAAAACGTATTTCATAAAGTAAAGGCCAGAAAAAGTGAACTTACAGAAATTAGAAAATAGAATTTTGGTAATATAAATTTGAGTAATGTTATGAATAAGGGTCTTAGAGAGGTCGAAAAAATACTTCACGTTTGAAAACTGTTTTTCAATGTATAACTTAGCGTTGACTACATAATTACGACTACTTTAGTCACTATATGTAGCTATTATCAAAATTTGTAATTTTTGGTATGAACAGTTGGTATTATCGTAGTACAGTTTTACAATATATTTTTGAATTCAATTGAATGCTAATTGTTTTCATCTTTTATTTTCAAATCATCTGTTTTTTATGTTTTTTTATTACAACATTGATTCCATACTCTGTTTATTTTTTGAAGACAGATAGGTATGTAGGTACACTAATTCAATACAATTTAGTCATGCAAGTGTAATTTACACCCAGCAACCACATAATACCTAGGTACTCATATCCAAAAGTCTGAACACATAAAATTACAAAAAAACTACCTAACTTTTCGTATGTACAACAACAAATTATTGCTTTTTTCTACACAAAGAATTTTTCATTATTTTGTTCTTGAATTCAGTGAAAAAAAAATGCAAAGTCGTCAACGGTCATGCGTCCACCAGAAAAAAAAAAAAATTTAATCAAGAGCAGCTGAACTTTGATCAACAAGTGTGTGCTTTAGAAACTCGATCAATTTCTTAGGCAAACTTCATTCTGTTTTTTTTTTTTTTATTAAAGAAAGATGTAGCATTTTATTGGGACTTTAATTGCTGGAATATGAAATTTATTGGCGCCAAAGCAAACCACCACATGACTTGAGCCTATAAATATTGAATCAATTTAAAGCCTAGCTGTTGTCTTGGTTTAGAAAATTTATAATTTGGAAAGAAGCTCGTCTTTGATTTTGAAATTTTACAAATCTTTTAGATAGACGAAAATATATCAACTGTGACACCATGACTATTTTCTACAAAAACACGAACACTTGTTGCAGCTTCAAAAATTTATAAGAGGGGAACAATTTGATGATTTGAATAAATTTTGTTTTGTACAAAGACAAACATTTTGTTGAGTTTTTCGTGGATACTTCCCTCAACTTGTATACAGAAATTATAAAAAATAAGTATCCCAAATCAATCTCTGACATGTCACTTTCACTTAAAACCATAACTTAACCGAAATAACTACAATTTAGCTGTTTTCGTTATAAAACCTTTACAAAGATACCTTAACTTTCACAGAGTAATTACTATACACTAAATTAGGCCTACTTACATTGGGTTCGTTATATCGGCAAATCCATCCATCAAAACCTGAAGAAATTCCCTCACAGCGGTCTGGATGGTAAGGTGTCGACGACGCTTGCAATAAATCTCGTTTTTCATATCGAATTCATGCACCGTAATTGATGTTGATTTCGAAAGATAGCGATGTATCTTATTACGTGATTAAGTCTCCTCGTTCTTCTGTGGGACAATCATGCTAAGGTGTCACTTTCTCTTTCGTTGTCAACGACCTCATCGTCATCGTTGTCACTTTCAAAAACAAAATATTCTGTTAAAGATACAGAATACCACGGCGAGATACTTTTTTTTCGTTTCTTGTTTCTCATACACACATTGCACTTTATTGTTCACTTTGATTGGGAGTTCTTTTCAAAACAATATACGAGTGTAGTTTCTCTTTTAGCTTTTGCTTTCTTTTTCTGAATTAAGTCACTTGATTGGAGTAGTCTTTTTTAATTTATTTTTCCATTGATCCATTATCAATTTTCACTCTCTCATGCACACAGAATTTTGTTTTTATTTGGCTGGGCTCGAAGAGCCAGAGCCTCAGTGAAGGGCGCTGCTGAGCCAGAGGCACAAACGTTGTTTCTACTTCGAGTTGCAAACCAGAAATGCGATGATCGTTGAATGTGCGGATCATATTTATACTTGGCAGGCGATCGGGAATGAAATTCAATTCCAACCACCGAAAAATATGCCAACATAAAACACAACAACAACATAGGCATTGGCACCCTAAAATCGAGTACATAATACTCGACTCGTATATAAGATTTTTAATTGAATTCATATTCACACACCAAACAGGGACAAAGGGTCTTTAGATACATTATCTAATCGCTTTACTTTTGGGCTTAGGGTGAGGATCAGTGGGAATTTTTTCGTTTTCTTCAAACATAAGCATAAGCGGTTCGCAAGACTTATTCTGGGGGCATAGCTAATGCGGCACAGTAACTCAATTGTTTGAGTTTGGCTGTGTGAAGTTATTCTTCTCTGGGAGTTTTGTGTTCTGTTGTCTTGGAACGAATGACTTTTTAGAGCAAAAGGGTGTTTTTAAGAAGAAACCCTTTTTCTTCAAAGAATCCACATCTTAGAGTGATGACATTTTCCCATAAGATGCTTCTGTAGTTCCAAATTCAAGAAAGACAACTTTTCCAAAGCTTGTTTCCCTTGGGAAGGAAGGTGGGACTGAGTGTTCTGTGTTTAATTGAAGAAAAAAAAAAGAAGAAAAAGACTAAAACCAGCTAAGCTTATATGGAGACTTAACAGCAAAACTTGTTCCTCGAAATGTGATAAACGTTAAATGGCATTTCTATGTAGGTACTCACATTGCAAACAAATCCCCTTAAGTGTCTCTAAACGAATGTAATATTAGCTGGTCATCTATTGGTTGGGTATTATGCTTAATTGGTTGCTTCTATTCCTATATTGGGATACGGGTATGGGATCTAAAACTTTGCCACACCAAAATCAGATAGATTGAGAAACATGTGTTTGCTTATGTTTGGTGGAATGAGTGTACACTGTTGTACATACGTTAAACAATTTCGGTACGGAAAAATTTGAACACTCTTTTTAATCAAAAAAGAGACATAAGAATTGAATTTAATCAAAACTCATACGTGACATGAGTACAGTGATGTTGTTCGGCGTGCCAATTGTAAAATGATGTCCATGACAGGCACTGACTCATTACAAAAAACAAAGAGTAACAGCACAGGACAATAACTGCCTTCTATACAAGTCATGAGCAAGAATTTCAAATGCTTCAACTCAGTCAAGATTGAAATTTAAATGCTCTGGATAGTCAAAAGGTAGCAAAGGCCTGTTAGGATAAGGTCTAGTCTTTTATTGTTGAGGCAAATTGATTTAAACGTCGCGTCGGTTATTTATGTCGAAAGTGACAGGGACTTAAATGTAAAATACAAAAAAATTGCAGGAAATTAATACCCACCTTCGCAACCCGACTCATAATTAATTTTTACTTCAATTCTACTAGTTCAAGGATAAACTAAAAATCATACACGAGCGTTTTAGCCACAAGAAAGTTCTGAGTAAAAAGTTCTTCTTACTTGTTTGATAATGAAATCAATCGCCGTTGAGCTTTCAATGCAATGAAACGTTAATAGAATACTGGTCAAGAAACAAACAAAAAGATCGCCTTTCGGGGGGAAATGGTAAGTCCTCCGATAAAAAATTCATTGTCATGAAAAGCGCTTCCTCTATTAGCTATTTGGAATCGCTAGAAAATTGTAGGTCCCTTCCATTGCCTCACAATTGATTCAAGGATAATTGAAGAGACACTCGATTGGAAAAGGCATTGGCAATCTCTTGCGATTGTAGCTCTCCGACGTCATATCTCTTCACAGTGTCAGTTCGTGCTGGTCGTGAACAAGATATCCTCATTCGTACCTTGGCTTCAACAAGGTAGTGGTCCGATTCAAAGTTGGCCCCTCGGAAAGTTCGGACATCTAGCACAATGGAAGAGTGCCTTGCGTCCATCGGAACATGGTCAATTTGGTTGACGGTTAATTGATCTGGATATCGCCATATGTACCTTTACAAATTTTGAGATGCGGGAAGCGTGTACTACCTACTACAAGAAGTAGTAAGTAATTAGTAGAAAAATCGCCAAGAACGATTTTCAAGTCGTGTCTAGGGCACTGCTCATACGTTTCTTCGAGGAGCTCGTAGAAACAGTCTTTGGAATCGTCGTCTTTCTCTTCTGTGGGGGCGTGGGCGCATATAAGGCTAATGTTGGCGAGTTTAGCCCTGATGCGGATGGTCATTATACGCTCTTTGACTGGATTTTGGCTAATTACCTTATCCCTGAGTCTTCCTCTAACAACAAATCCGCACCCAAATAAGCGCTGTTTCTGTTGTCTGTAGCAGTCGCCATAGTAGATCTCACAGTTTTTCATCTTCTTTATGCCCGGTCCACTCCATCGCACTTCTTGGATGGCGGGTATGTCTGCTTTGCAGCAGTCCAGGGCGTCCACTAATTCTCCAGCTGCACGTAGTCCGTTGAGAGATCTTGCGTTCCACGTGCAGATCCGGAGGTCATTGTCCTTTTTTCGTTTGCTTGGGACGTCAACTTTGAAATCGTTATCGTTATCCGAGGCTGTTTGTTGTTTCGGAACTGGGCTTTTTTTTACGTGGTTGGGTAATTAACCCTACGCACAACCACCAACTTGGAGGGCCAGGTCCTTTTGGATCCCTTCGGACATAAAGGGCTGGAATATCCAGTGAATATCCGCTGGCTCACCAGGAGCTCATCCGCCAACATCTCTACTTCAATACCCTGTCCTAGTATTGAAAGACCCTTAAAGACCTTTAAACCAAATATGTTGGAGTGGCTCCTTCAGGGGTTTCTGCTTTTTTGGCTGCTGAGGTCCACCGTTGATTCTGTCATTCGAATTCATCCGCTGGGACATATACGCGAAAGCTCTCGTAGACCACTGAGATTCGTGCAATCAGTCATTGTTCGCAGAGCAATTATAGTGTTGACCGATCACGATTCTTTTGTTCCGCATTCCTTTGTCAACACTCGCACTTACCAGTTTAGCAGGTCAGCTCTGGACGGAGCATCCCAGGTCTCAGTGAATACCGCTTGGAGGTATGGTAAGCACAATTGACGTGTACAATAAGTTGCAGCATCTGGGCACCGCCAAGTTAGAACCAGTCAGAGCCTTCCCGAATAGTACAACGCCCACCCACGAGTTCGCTCATTTCAATATAAAAATCTCTTGTAGAAGTTACATTGCCACTTTTGACAACAAACGATATACCAGGAATCAGGCTGTTAATAAAATACAGATTGAGCTATCAAGTGGTTTCTTTCTAAATCATCAACTTATTTCAACACTGACAGCTAAAAGTCTGGACAGAATGTCATAGTCAGTGTCATACTTCCCCGGAACGGAAATAAATGCGTCACTTAACGCTTGAACAACATTGAAACATTTCATTTGACATTTCTCAATTTCAGACTAGCTCAACTTGAACCATGGAGAGATACACAATCGAGCAAACGCGTTGAAGTTATTCAGGCTTGTTATGAATATGGACAAGAAATGGCAAAAAAGTCATTTTCAGTGATGAGATATATTTTCAACTCTTAGGATTCGTCAATAAGCAGAATTGCCGCATTTGGGTGAATGATAAATCCAAGAGTGATTGTCAAAAACCCAATGCACCCACAACAAAGAGTGACTGCTTGGTGTGGTTTATGGGCTGGCGGCATCATCATAAAGCCAATCTCATCCGAGCAATCCCTCGGCTTCAGCCCAAAATTATCAACAAATAAAAAAAAGCAAATTTATTGGAACTTCAAGGCCTAGTGCGTTTGCAGGATCTACGATTTTAAGCCGATTCCGAGCGATTAAGTTAAAAAGCAGTTCTCATGGCAGTGTGTAATTACTCTTGGAGAACTTGCCAGTTCCTCACGAAAGGTGATACCTGTAAAAACATTTCTTTCTTTCATATTTCTCGAATTTGAACTCAAAACCACTCAAGTTACAAGCCAGGCAGACATACTAACAACTACGCCGCAGGCACTACCATCATCGAGGTTTTGGAAAATTGAAGAGACTTAAGGAGCCACGTTCTTTAAATAATTAGTGAGATTGGTGCTCTTTCAAATAAAGCGCGAAAAAGAATTGTTCTGTTCATTTGCATTTTTTAAAAGAAACTTTTATCTGGCCCGCCCTAAATTGATTACTTTTTGAACTTATTCTATGGAATAATAAACTAACACCGATTTGCAGCGCAATTTTGTAGCATTTCGTTTCTAAAAAAAATATATATTCTGCAAAGTAGATGGCTTAGTAAGATTTCTAAAAGCTGAAGCGATAAGATGTCTAGTCTATCCTAGCAACTTATGAACAACAGAAACTGCGATAGTCAATAGCTTACTCAATTCAATTTCAATTCAATTCAATTTATTGAGTAGCATAACATAATTTGTTACAATTTTCTTAATTAATACCTAGTTAGAGGTAGGTATAGGACAATTTGTTTTCCTTTACAGCTATGATAATATGGCAATATATAATGAAATAAAGATTTTATTATAAATTTTGTTTTGTCAAGAATGGCTTACTCTGTTCTCTCCTTTTTCATTTCAGGCTAATTTTACCGATTTATCATTACCGATTTATCAAAGAAGAGAAAAGCAGAAATATATCCAATTTAGGAACTTAACAAATCTCGAACTGAAAGCCCTACATACGTCATCGACAAAAGAGTTCAATTTTTAGTTAAGTGGGTGAATTCAGCTTTGTTAAGTGGATGAAATTTGATAAAATTGATAAAAATGAGTACAATCTAACCCCCAGAATCAAGATTTGAAGCTCCATAGTCACATACTAGAGCCCATTCACATCAATGAGCCTGAAATTCAGGAATTTGCAGACTCCAAATAGAATGCTTTGTAACAAAAAGTCTTAACAATCCCCACTTCAAATTTAATCCGCTAAAATATCGAGGTTTATGAAAGCCTTCACAGGTTTTCATTAGTTTCGGTATCACTTCTAAAAAGCAGAAAAAATGTTATATTTTCCATTCATATTGTTGTTTTTTTTTGCACGATTAATTTTCATATTTTCTAGAGCATTGACTACTCCATCAGCTCAAACAGTCAATCCAAAGCCACACAATCCATCCATTTATTTGATATTCCATTAAAAAAAAATCTATCCAGAAAAAAATAATAACGACAAAAAAAAAATCTCACAATTATTTCAATTGGTAAACAGTAAGCGCGCATAGAGATTCAAGTACCCGCATTAGTTGGCCAGCATTCACATTTATCGAGAGTAAACAACACAAAGATACTTACGCATTCATTCATAGCCGATTATCTTCAGAATGCTGTGTATTTTATCACAAACCATAAATTTCCAAATGGGCGTTCTTTATTGCTCTTCAGAGTTTGAGCCTACATACGAGTATTTGAAACTATGCATGTTTCTGTTAATTATTATTATCGTTTCTATGTGACAAGAGCCACTGCCGGCCGCTCCGTACGCCCCTTCAATCGGCCTACACGACTGATATAATTTTGTGTTTTAAGTTGACTTACAATTTCTAGAGACAGCTCTTTGTGCGATATGAGCGCGAACGATAGGCGACAATAATTCAGATAAGCAAACGTTACTATTGTTCGTATTTAAAAGATACTCGTCGTCCATTGATTTGAGGAGGAAAGTGTGCTGTACTTTATTTTGTTTAGATAAGCAAACGTAAACAAATTTGGTTCGAAATATTAACAACGTTACGATATACATACGTCTTAAGTTTGTGGAAAAAAACGATTTGCTTATCATCGGTATGTCTTAAGATTGACGTATTCGTTGGTACCTAATCATTTTTTCTGTCACAACAGTAGTGGTAAAAATAAGTCTACCTACAGCATATACAACAAGTGTTTTTATTTTTGAAAAATCAAAGATAACAATTCAGGGGTAGATATGAAGATATCCATCAACGAAAACACGTATAGTTGTGAAATATTGAGTAACCAAATGGAAGCATGACCTTGTTAATATGGTGGTTCACACTGTCCAACTTGGTGGACGAAGTTGGTCTAATCGATGTCAGATTTAGCGCTCGTTTATAAGCTTGTCGTCGAACTTTATTTTTGAATTAATTTTGAAAGATTATGACCTAACCTAATAAGAATTTATGTGTCTACTTTCATCTAAATTCGCAAAAAAAATTTTCTTGGCTCATTAAGCACTTAATTGAAGTTATAAAGGGTGTTTTGTTTTTCTAAAGTGTGGTTTTCAATTTGGAACGCTTGCAACTTTCTCGTGGAAGATTTGAAGACATAAGATCACTGGGTACTGCGTACGTTCGGTTAATTGTTTCGAAACGAAATCACTGAATGACTGTGTATATACTTTTGACTTTCGAAAAGTGAATTTCGATTTGCTATCGAATGAATTATGCATTATATAGCAACTATTGCAAATATTAACGAAGCAATAGCTTGCTTCTACTTAATTTCAGAAAATAGCATTAAAAGAGTAAATTCCCCAAAAGTTGCTTAGAATTACTATTTTCAGTCAACCGTGGTTTACCAAGGAATTAAAGGCTCTAAGGAACAAAAGAAACAAAGCTTGGAAGACCCATTTAATTACTCTCTCTCTCTCTCTCTCTCTCTCCAACGGACCACCAGCTATTCATGAAGACTTCAAAACACTTTCTCAAAATCTATACTCTAACTATGTCAATCAAATGGGATGTTCTCTGAAAAATGATCCAAAAAGTTTTTGGTCCTTTGTAAACTCTAAAAAAAATCAGACGGCTATCCACTCAACTTTGTTTATAATAGCAATTCTTTGAAAAATACTCCAGAAATTTGCAATGTCTTTGCAAATCATTTTTGTGGATCTTTTTGTAATACGAATTTAGAAATTGATGAACTTTTTTTCAGTATTTAACTCACTGCTCGCAAGTGAATTTTAATAGTATCCCTATTCACAGAGACAGAATTACTTACTACCTTTCTTCTCTTAAAAATGACGTTTCTTCTGGTCCTGACTCGATTCCGCCAATTGTTTTAAAAAAGTTTTCTTCACGTTTATCTTTTCCACTTGAATATCTTTCCAAGCTTTCTTTAAAATCTGGAATATTTCCCATTCTTTGGAAAAAATCTTTTATAACACCTGTTTTCAAGAAGGGTGAAAAAATAGATATAAAAAACTACAGGCCAATTTCAAAGCTCTCATGTATACCCAAGCTATTTGAACAAGTAGTCTGCGAAAGCCTATCCTTCTTTGCAAGCAATGTTATCTGCCATCAGCAGCATGGGTTTATGCAAAGAAGATCGACGGCTACCAACCTTCTATCATTTTATCATAAATGTTCCAACGCCCTTAAATGTGGGAACGAGCTTGACTGCTTCTCTAAGGCGTTTGACCGACTGTCTCATAATATTAGTATATACATAAACTAATAGCATTGGGATTTCCCCCCATTATTTTTTGTTTGGATAAGCTCCTACCTAAAAAATGGATCTTATGAAGTCAAATTTCGTTCTATAAAAAACCTTTCAATGCTTTGTCTGGTGTGCCACAAGGAAGTCATCTTGGTCCCTTACTTTTCATTATTCCTATAGCAACATTTTATTCTTTGCTGATGATATCAAGATTTTTAAAACCATCAAAAATGCTTCAGATCGAGACTTCTTACAAAAAGATATCGACAGTTTTGTTCTATGGTGTTCTAAAGAACAGACTTAGTTTGAACGCTTCCAAGTGCCAAAGTATGACCTTCTCCCACAAATGATCGCCAAGTATTGAAGCATATTCAATATCGCATCAATCCCTATCTCAAGTTTCTATATTCCGTGACCGTTTGGCTTTCTCAAAGGTCTTCCTTGGGAAGATTCTTTCAATCTTCCTTCTTACGAGAATCGTATTCGCTTTCAAACCCTCTCACAGAGACGAATCAACAATGATTCAGAATTTTTTCGTCAATTAATAACCGGTTCAACTGATGCCCCGACTTGCTTTCCCACATTAGTTTCAACTACCCTGGAAGATCTCACCAACTACGTTATTTAGAGTTTTTACATTGCTCCAACAAAAGAACTAACTGTGGCATGTATGAGCCATTAGCTCGCATGATTACGTTATCAAACTCCTATCCTTTTGGTTCCGATTTCAACCTAAGTGAAAATACTTTAAAATTAAAACTAAAAACCAGTGTGATATCTACATGACTTATATTTGATATTTTGTTATTGTAATTAAGTTTCTGTTCTTATTTATAGTTTTGGTTTAGTAATGTTTCCCTATTTTATTTCGTTCTATTTATTAATGTTTTTTTTTTGTTATTTTGTTAAAAACTGTAACGTCTTCTACTTTTTTTTTCCTAATGAGAGAATGGAAGGGACCAAGAATTTTTGCCGATTTCCAACGGCTCATTGAGATGGCACTGCCCAAAAATAGATCTCCAGTTGTCAAATTGACAATAACTAAAAACAATGTCTCCAATTTAAAACCAAACCTCTGAAAACCACCCCCTTCATTCCTCAAAAGTGAAGGTGTATTTTTTTGGTAGCATTCATTTCAAAAGCCAGCAACAGCCCAACCTGAGTCCGTCATTTTGTTATAAACCGTATCCACTGGAGACCACCGAGGGTTGCGATCTTTCAAATCTAAGCATCTTCACAGTACGGACCCCAACCATCGTCAAAATACCAAGGTGGATCATATTTTGTTTTTACCTACAAAATATTCACTCAGCTGCAAACAATGCGTAGCACATTTTGCAATGAAAAGTCTAAAATCCGAAGCAAATAAGTTGTTTCCTTAAAAGTCAACTCGATCCCTTGACAGGAGAGGTACCTACCTACTCACAATCTTTTTGATTATTATCCTTTACAAGAATCTTAGCCTTGCAAAAAGTAACGCTGTTGCCAGGGAAAACCTTCCTCCCCGTTGCCACGGCAACGAGCAATTCAAAAGCCCAGTAAGTAGTAAAATTGTACCTCAGGCATCGATCAGTTTTTGTTTTTCTTCGAACCCAGTCAAGTAAATTCAAATGCGTAGAACTTCATAAAATATCTCGTTACATCTCTACCCCAAATAATACACCAATTATTTCCAATCCTCTCTCTGCCTTACATATTATTTTTGCAAAAACATAACGTAAAAATATATTTAAAAAAAAAAAAAACGTCCTCCTTGGAAGCACCTGGCTGGAAATATTCACAAAAAAGCGTCTTCCATCCATTCGCACTCCTTAACATCATAGCATTAAGAAGAAGTTGAAAATGTTGCGCCATAGGGTGTTGGGCTACAACAAGTCGTGCACACCAGCCATTCAATACATTTTTCTAAGAGGGTGATTCCTGACATCCTTTCTCTCTGTGTGTAAATCTGCAGTAACGAGCAAAGTCCTTCGGCAACGTCTTCTCTTCCATTCAAATGCAAATTGAAAACGACCGACAGGGACTGGATATTACAAAAACAATATACACACACATACAAACAGACATACCTGTATTCCTGGTCTCTTCGAAGTCAAAAATCTTGAGAAAATGATTCCCAAACACAAATATACCGTTTATGTGCATAATGTCAGTCTCAGCAACAAAAGGATACCGAAGGACTTGTGTAATGTGTCTTAGGAGAGGTACTCTAGTTATGTCGAAACCAGGGGTTGTGATTTACATTTACTCTTCTAAGGGTTCATAGGTATGGGAATGTACCTACCTTTGAAAACCAAATCATAAAATTCCTGCGCAATAAGTTCTTCCCTCTGTGTTTTTCCTTTTTTCTTCATTTCATATCCTTGAAAGGATTTCACAAATAATAATAATAATAATCTTCATTTCCTTCCGATTTAAATTTCACAGAACAACAAAACCAAGTTAGCTTAACAAGGGGGACGTGGAAATATATAAAAAAAAAAAATTCCCATGGATCGACATCGACAACAAAAAAGAAAGGAACGGCGTAGAATAAATTGGTCACCCTTGGGTAGATAAAAGGAAATCTAGTATCCTTCGAAAAGACTTTATTGCGTTTCTCATGCAGAAAACTGTTTCTCACAGGAAAATGGCGATTTTCTACTGGTTGCTTTCAATTCACCAGCTTCGGCACCCCACACCCGACTCGCACCGTTTTGGAAAACGAGTCGTTATTATTTGAATTATATTTCCGTTAAACGGTGACTTTTCCGTGATATATGATGTTGTTACCGCACTTTTCCCCCAACTTACTCATTGATAAAGAAAAGGTAAGTATCCTTAATTAGAAAATTGATGACGATGAGTAGATAAAGAGTAACCGACAAACGCTTACACATGCGGGTTTTCTCTAATTTTTTTTTTTTTTTTCAAACAAATGTGCGGGTACTATACCAGCAACCGAGTTGCTACTGTGAGTAATTTACTATGGAAAAATTCCGTTTCCCACGTGCCATCCTTCAACACGACTGCACGCTATCGGGCAATGTTGGTTGTCAATAGACAGGTGGGCTCGTGCTGGGTCGGTCGGTCATTGGCTGCTGCAGCAGTAGGTTGGTAGTAAATTCATTTCATTTTTGTAACGATTTTTCGTTTGATATGCCAGGATACCCGCATTAGATGTCAATATGTTGAGTGCCGCGTGCGGAATTTTCAATTTCCCATGATGAGAGAGTGAATTTTTTATTTGGGAAAAGACAGTCGTTTTGCTTTATTTATAATTTTACTGGGTTTTGAGAAGATACAGTCAATGAACCCTTTGAGCCTTTGTTGGTAAAAATCGATGACCTTTGAGAGGCTTTTTAATTTTTAAAAAAGGATTTTGTCAAAGGCTAAGGTTTCTGTGCCCGTTTTTTGTTTTTTTATTCACATGATTGCTGACAAAGTCCCATACACAGATACTCAAAAACAACGCACAAAATATTATGGCCACTTAAAAGTCTCCTCAGTTTAGTTTGAAATGCCAATTCAAAGTTCCTCACTATTTTCGCAACCACAACTTGAGAGAGATTATCTCGTTGAACAAAGGATAAACTCATATCAGCTGGCCACACACATTGCCAACCGTCGCTTATGGTTTCAAATTGTTAAGCACACATCCTGTGCACATCCTCATTGTCAGTAATTCATTCATCACCACCTCCAACATAATATCTCCTTATGGAGCTCTAGGAGTCAGGAATGAAATACCCGAATCGAACAAGATATCCTCAATCCACCCACAAACACGTCGAATACCCTTGTTAACAACAACTCCAACAACCAAATCATATTGCGACTGAAATAAGTTGTTGACTCGTCTCTATACTCGTGCGTATTAAATATTTCGTCTGTGTTGTGTATAGGTGTGTTATTTGATGAGGTATATTCAGATTTAGTGAAGATAACACTGTTTTCTAGAATTGGCCAACCTAATTGCATTCCAATTACTGTAGCAGAGGCGCTTATGGTTATATAATAACTTCATTGTCCAACAAGGTCATGTTTAGAAGTTGGTAACTAAGTTAGTCAAAATTTGGTTATGGCTGTATTGGCTGCACTAATGACTCTGAATTAGTTTTGAATTTTAAATAAAAACTAATTATAAATTAATGCAGTAATTGACAAAACAAGTCCTCAAGCAGAGGCTTTTAAAATTATTTTTTAATGAAGAGTGTGCTGTGCTGAATCGTGTGTATTTTGTTTAACGACATTCTTATTGAAATTGTGTTTCTTTCTTTACTCTAATTGTGTTCAATGTTATCTGATAATTAAAGCAGGAATACGACTAATACAAATTTAAGTGTCGTTCTAGGCTACCAGTCCTGAATTACCAGGTAGGAAGAATAGGCAATTGCCTAGGGCCCCCGATTTTAGGGGGCCTCCGAAAAATTAAGACTTCTAAAATTTTCTTACAAACATAATATTAATAATAAGAACTGAAAATAAATTTTACCCAAATAAATAAAACTCAAATGACTCCATTCAAAACGTGACTACATTTGACAAATTGTATGAGCGTGCAAAAAAGTGTATCGAAATGAAAGGACAGTACATTAATAATAAACAAGAATTGTCTCAAAATGTATCGCATCATTGCGATGACGCAAGCGATGAAACACGCGTCATTGCGATGACGCATGCGATGACACACGCGTCATTGTGATGACGCATGCGATGACACATGCGATGACACACGCGATCACACATGCGATGACACACGCGATGACACATGCGATGACACATGCAAAGAAACACGCGATGACACACGCGATGACACACGCGATGACACACGCGATGACACATGCGATGACTGGTAAAACTGTTCCGATTAAATGAAAAACAACACGGAGTCAACTTCAATGGATTATTTAATTAACGAAAATAAAGCGTTTTAACAATGAGAATAAGCTAAGTTTAAATTAGAGAAATGACTGACCATTTGGCCTTTTCAAAATCGCAATTTATACATTATTTGAATAACTGTAATCAAGAATTTAAGAGAAAATATAGAGAGAATTCAATTTACATATTATGTTTAAGTATTAGAAGGTTTGTATATAAAAGAGCAATACCCAATACATATTACACTGACTTTTTTCAACAATGACACTCGCGATGACACACGCGATGACACATGCAATGACACATGCGATGACACACGCGATGACACACGCGATGGCACATGCGATGACACACGCGATGACACATGCGATGACACATGCGATGACACACGCGATGACACATGCGATGACACACGCGATGACACACGCGATGACACACGCGATGACACATACGATGACACATGCGATGACACATGCGATGACACACGCGATGACACATGCAATGACACATGCGATGACACATGCGCTGACACACGCGATGACACACGCGATGACACACGCGATGACACACGCGATGAGACATGCGATGACACATGCGATGACACACGCGATGACACACGCGATGACACACGCGATGACACACGCGATGACACACGCGTTGACATATGCGATGACACACGCGATGACACATGCGATGACACACGCGATGACACATGCGATGACACATGCGATGACAGACGCGATGACACACGCGATGACACATGCGATGACACATGCGATGACACATGCGATGACAGACGCGATGACACACGCGATGACACATTTTTTTTTTTTTTTTTGTTTTTTTTTATTTACTTTTGGAGAAATGCATTACGCACCGTAAGGAAGTATCCATACTTCCCCGTGTATCGGACTCTCCAAGGTGTTAACTTGGCATACCGACTAATACTCCAAAAGTGTCTCGCTGATCTTCCCCTCGGGACCACTTGCGCATTTCTTCAAGGGGGGATCCGTGTCTAGGTGGCAGGTTCTTGTTCCTCAGCTACCTCTTCTTGTTTCTTTGTTTTCAGGATCTGCGTCAGATAAAGGCTGATTCGCGTCCAACTCTCCTCGTCTCTCAGCATCTCCTGGATGATATTATTCGGGCTGAGCTCTCCGATAACTCTATTTATTTCCTGACGGGGAGATTCCCATCTCCTACACTCGAACACTGTATGATAAGCGTCGTCTGTCAGCGAATCTCCGTACTGGCACGAAGGACTTCTTTTTTTTTCCAATTTTGTGCAGGAAAGCGTTGAAATACCCGTGTCCGGTGAGGAACTGTGTGACGTAGTAGTTCACTTCACCGTGTTTCCGGTTACTCCATTCGCTTATGTCTCCGATCAGCCTAGCAGTCCAGCGTCCTCTGCTTTCGGACTCCCAGCGTGCTTGCCACTTCTGCTGTGTGATTGCTTTCGCTTCCGCGCTTGCCGCTTCCACGCCCATTTCTGCTTTCTTTTCATGTATGTATTGTCTTTGTGTTGCGAGGAGGTCAATTGGTACGACACCTGCAACTACAAGGATTGCTGGCTCAGACACCGTGCGGTACGCGCTCGCTATTCGCAAGGCACCGCACCTCTGTACCGATGCTAGTTGTTTCCGGTACTTTTCATGTTTAAGTGCTTCAGCCCAAATCTCGCTTCCGTACAGCAGAATTGAATGGGTTGTTGCCAGGAGAAGTCTCCGTTTGCTTTCGGATGGTCCACCTATATTTGCCATCAGCCTAGAAAGGTGGTTTGTAACCTTTGATGCGCGTTCAGCTGCCGTTCGTATCTGGTCCCAAAAGCTCAGTTTTGTGTCGAGCTTTATTCCCAAATACTTTATCACGTTTTTGCTTTTTATAAGTTCGGTTTCGATGTGGAAATCGATGACCGTGGGAATTCGTTTTTTCGTTAGAACTAATACTTCGGTCTTTTCAGTAGCCAGCGACAGCCCATGTTCCTCCATCCAGGAATTTGTCCTTCGCATCACTTGGTTCAACTTTCTCTGTGCACTTTCGGTGTCCCTTGCAGTTATCACCGCAGCAACGTCATCAGCATATCCAACCAGAAAGCAGTCTTCGGGCATTTCCATACAGAGAATGCCATCGTAGGAGATGTTCCAGAGGTCTGGTCCAATGATAGATCCCTGTGCTGCTCCAGCTGTGATGTTTTTTTGTATCATTCCTTCAGTAGTTTGGTAGATAAGTTCTCGTTCTTTGAGATAATCTTTTATCATCCGTAAGATATACTCTGGAATTTGGAATCTTCCTTCAAGTGCATCAATCATGTTTGACCATCGGGCTGAATTGAAAGCGTTTCGTACATCAAGTGTTACCAGCAGCACAATTTTCTTGGTGTTTTGGCTGCCTTGTTGAGCATTTTCGACAGCCCTTACTACTTCTTCTATTGCCCCTATTGTTGAGCGTCCTTTCCTAAAGCCATATTGTCTTTCAGACAAGTCTCCCATTCTTTGAATAGCGGCTATGAGTCGTGGTTGCAATAGCTTTTCTAGGAGCTTGCCTGCTGTGTCCAGCATGCACAGAGGTCTGTATGAGGATGGAGACTCCGGGTTTCCCTTATTTTTGCTGATAAGTACAAGCCGTTGCTTTTTCCAACGCTTAGGGAAAATTCCTTCAGCTAGACAGCTGTTGTACATTTTCAAAAGTAGTTGGGGACAGCTTTGTGCGATTTGCTTCAATGCTTCCACCGGAATGCCATCTGGCCCGGGAGCTTTTTTGTTTTTCAGCGCGTTAGATGCAATCCTGAGTTCTTCTTCGTTGAACGGTGGTATTTCTTCTTGTTGCAGCCTAGGAGTGTCGGGTTGCCTGATAGGATGTGTTGGGAACAGTGTGTCCACAATTTGATTCATCTTTTCTGGGCTGAAATGTTCAACGGGTTTTTGAGCTACAAACTTTTTCATGACGATCTTGTAGCCTAGCCCCCAGGGATTGCTGTTGATGTCTTGTCGCAGCTCTTCCCATTTTCGTTTCTTGCTCAGCTTAATGGCTCTCTTCAATTCGTGGCGCGCTGTCCTGAATTCTTCAACGTCACTCTCACTATTTTCATTTTCGCTTCTTCTCCCTCTGGTCACTTTTCGTCTAAGGCGTAGACATTTTCTACGAAGTTCGGCTATCTCTTCCGACCACCAGTAGACAGGATTCTTTCTTCTATTTGAGTATATCTTTCTGGGCATTGAAGCGTCGCATGCCAGACGAGTGAGTTGCATAGTTGATTCAACTATTTCTTCAGCTGTTCCAAGCGATTGTAGCACAATGTCCTTTCCATCATCAATTCTGTTCCTCAAGACGTCTACGTTGAGTCTGTTGACGTTCCATCCACCTGGTTGGTTTACCTCTCGGTTAGCGCTTTGGCGATTTTCCTCTATGTCGAAAACGATGTATTGGTGATCGCTACCTGTGTAGTCTTCGATGACCCTCCAGTTCCTTATTTTGGACATCAAACCCTCTGTTGCGAAGGTTATGTCAGGTATGCTCCCTGTTTGCCCTGCTCTTCTAAAAGTTGGAGTGTTCCCTATATTTACTACGCTAAGGCCACGTCTCGCCGCCATCTCAAGTATTTGCCTTCCTCGAGAGTCCGTAGTTGGCATTCCCCATTCATGTCCTCGTGCGTTAAAGTCTCCGGCGACTATGATTTCTCCATCGATCTCACATATGAAATCATCTAAGTCCCCTAGTTTTTGTTGGAAAACATCCATCTGATCATTAGGGCTAAGGTATACGCTGATTATTGTTATTCCTGCGCTTTTTATCCATGTGAAGCCTCTTTCTGATCCTTTGTTTTCAATGGTCATGCCTTGGCTTGGAATCCATAAGGCGGCGGTTCCGAGAGTGTCAGAGACCCAGGTTTGCTTGTTTTTGTTGGCATATTGCTCACTTATGATTATGAAGTCCGCTTGTAGCTCACTTATAAGCTTTAACAGGAGGTTGTCCGCCATTTGGCTCCTGTGGACGTTTGCTTGGAGTATTCTGGTCATTTTGAGGAGGCCGTTTTCATCTTTTCAAGTGCCTGACGAAATACTTTGCACTTTCCCGATCCAGGTATGTGATCCGTTGGGCATGGTTGATTTTCGTCGGTTGCGCATAGATAGCACTTTGGAAGCTCATTACAGTCTTTCCTTTTGTGATCAGAACTCCCACATTTAAAGAACATTTCTTGCTTTCTTCTATCAGGTCCGGTGCAGTTTGCTTGCACATGCCCGTACCCGAGACACTTGAAGCATTTTGTGACCTCTATTCTGCGTCTTATTCTGCATTGGCACCATCCTATTTTTAATATCGGGTGTTTCAAGAGTTCACTCGCAGCCCGCTCGTTGATATGGATTATTGCCATCTTCAAAGCGCTTCTGTTTTTTTCAGTCACAAAGACTTTGAAGTCGGCCAATTCATCGCCCATTTTATTTTTTATGGCTTCCTGAACCTCTTCAAGAGTGGTGAGTTCGTCAAGATCTCTTATTTCCAGAGTTGTTTTCTGTTCAAGGTTCCGAATCTTGGCTCTCCCTTCTAAAATAGTTCCAATGCTTTTTTCAAAAGCTGTTCGGTTTTTGGCTTTTGGTCCTAGTTCCAAAAGCACATGTCCCGCTTTTGTTTTCCTGACGGTTTTTATTGTGGTTTCCGTATCTTCAGGGTTAACCTTCTGTTTAATCTCTCGGAGTATATCACTGAAGCTTCCACCCTCATTTGGTTGAATGAGTATTGCTTCAGCTCTCCGCCTCCGCTTTCGTTTCTTTCTTTTTTGCTCATTAGCCGTTTTACTCTTTGTTAGCGGGTGTTTTGGCTGTAACCCTGCGGTCTTCGCTAACTGTGCATAATTCATCTGTGCTGAGTTCTTTTGCTTTTCAGAGTTATGTTCTTGTCGTTCTTGGCTCCCATCGCAAATCGGAGACTTCCGGGTTCGTTTGTCTTCCTTTTTTTTAAGTGGACTGGAAGGAGGTCTCTTAACGGATAGTGCATTTCTATTTCCATCGTGGTTTATTGGAGACTTTTTCGCTTCCACCTGCGGTTTATCTTTCGGAGGCTTCGCGGCTACCTTGGACAAGCTGGTCTTTCTCTCCCTTTGGTGAGTGTATTTCATTTTGTCCAGTGAATCCTCTATCTTTTCACTTCCTATTCTGAAGTCCCTGCTTATATTTTTCTGCCTTCCACATGCAAGTTTCATAATTTCGAGAGCCTCCTTGCACTTCGATATCTCCAGAAAGATTATGTCTTCTTCTGTCTCCGTGATTTTATTTGACGGAGTTTCTTCATCAGGAACCAACACAATTTGTCTGGCTATGGAGTTTCCTGAAGTTGGCGTGTTTCTCTCGTTCAAGGATCTCGTACTTGGTGGAGGTGTACGTTGCATTTTCGATCCTCGCCTGAAAGGGTCGCCGGTGTCTTCGTTTCTTTTACTTGTAGTTGTAGATTCTTTGGAAGCCAAGTGTACCACTCCCAAAGATTGGTTTTTCTTTGCCTTGCAGTCGCTGTATCTCGACGTCCCGGAGCCCGCGCGCTCACTCCTGACAGACGCCGGTACTGGGGATCCGACTCACTGCACCGTAAAATTCTCTCCTTCTATTGTTCTATCCATATTTGATTTATTTTCTGTGTTTCTTCACATAGTTGTTTTTTGGTCCGCGGGTGGTATTTTATATCCCACCTACCCTTCATTAATGATAAACATTAATGACGAGCGTCCCTCTATCCGCCACCTGAGGACGCGCCTTCTAGGGGAAACAACAAAACCCCCGAAAGACGCGATGACACATGCGATGACACACGCGATGACACATGCGATGACACATGCGATGACACACACGATGACACACGCGATGACACATGCGATGACACATGCGATGACACACGCGATGACACATGCGATGACACACGCAATGACACATGCGATGACACACGCGATGACACATGCGATGACACATGCGATGACAAATGCGATGACACACGCGATGACACACGGGATGACACACGCAATGACACATGCGATGACACATGCGATTACACACGCGATGACACACGGGATGACACATGCGATGACACACGCGATGACACATGCGATGACACATGCGATGACACACGCGATGACACATGCGATGACACATGCGATGACACACACGATGACACATGCGATGACACATGCGATGACACATGCGATGACACACGCGATGACAAATGCGATGACACACGCAATGACACATGCGATGACACACGCGATGACACATGCGATGACACACGCGATGACACACGTAATGACACACGCGATGTCACACGGGATGACACACGCAATGACACATGCGATGACACATGCGATTACACACGCGATGACACACGGGATGACACATGCGATGACACACGCGATGACACATGCGATGACACATGCAATGACACACGCGATGACACACGCGATGACACATGCGATGACACACACGATGACACACGCGATGACACACGCGATGACACACGCGATGACACATGCGATGACACACGCGATGACACACGTAATGACACACGCGATGACACACGTAATGACACATGCGATGACACATGCGATGACACACGTGATGACACACGCGATGACACATGCGATGACACATGCGATGACACACGCGATGACACATGCGATGACACACGCGATGACACACGCGATGACACATGCGATGACACACGCGATGACACATGCGATGACACATGCGATTTTTTTTTTTTTTTTTTATTTACTTTTGGAGAAATGCATTACGCGCCGTAAGGAAGTATCCATACTTCCCCGTGTGTCGGACTCTCCAAGGTGTTAACTTGGCATACCGACTAAAACTCCAAAAGTGTCTCGCTGATCTTCCCCTCGGGACCACTTGCGCATTTCTTCAAGGGGGGATCCGTGTCTAGGTGGCAGGTTCTTGTTCCTCAGCTACCTCTTCTTGTTTCTTTGTTTTCAGGATCTGCGTCAGATACAGGCTGATTCGCCTCCAACTCTCCTGGTCTCTCAGCATCTCCTGGATGATATTATTCGGGCTCAGCTCTCCGATAACTCTATTTATTTCCTGACGGGGAGATTCCCATCTCCTACACTCGAACACTGTATGATAAGCGTCGTCTGTCAGCGAATCTCCGTACTGGCACGAAGGACTTCTTTTTTTTCCAATTTTGTGCAGGAAAGCGTTGAAATACCCGTGTCCGGTGAGGAACTGTGTGACGTAATAGTTCACTTCACCGTGTTTCCGGTTACTCCATTCGCTTATGTCTCCGATCAGCCTAGCAGTCCAGCGTCCTCTGCTTTCGGACTCCCAGCGTGCTTGCCACTTCTGCTGTGTGATTGCTTTCGCTTCCGCGCTCGCCGCTTCCACGCCCATTTCTGCTTTCTTTTCATGTATGTATTGTCTTTGTGTTGCGAGGAGGTCAATTGGTACGACACCTGCAACTACAAGGATTGCTGGCTCAGACACCGTGCGGTACGCGCTCGCTATTCGCAAGGCACCGCGCCTCTGTACCGATGCTAGTTGTTTCCGGTACTTTTCATGTTTAAGTGCTTCAGCCCAAATCTCGCTTCCGTACAGCAGAATTGAATGGGTTGTTGCCAGGAGAAGTCTCCGTTTGCTTTCGGATGGTCCACCTATATTTGCCATCAGCCTAGAAAGGTGGTTTGTAACCTTTGATGCGCGTTCAGCTGCCGTTCGTATCTGGTCCCAAAAGCTCAGTTTTGATGACACACGCGATGACACATGCGATGACACACGCGATGACACATGCGATGACACATGCGATGACACATGCGATGACACACGCGATGACACATACGATGACACACGCGATGACACACGCGATGATACATGCGATGACACACGCGATGACACATGCGATGACACACGAAATGACACATGCGATGACACATGCGATGACACACGCGATGACACACGTAATGACACATGCGATGACACATGCGATGACACATGCGATGACACACGCGATGACACATGCGATGACACACGCGATGACACACGCGATGAGACATGCGATGACACACGCGATGACACATGCGATGACACATGCGATGACACACACGATGACACACGCGATGACACATGCGATGACACACGCGATGACACATGCGATGACACACGCAATGACACATGCGATGACACACGCGATGACACATGCGATTACACACGCGATGACACATGCAATGACACACGCAATGACACATGCGATGACACACGCGATGACACATGCGATGACACACGCGATGACACATGCGATGACACACGCGATGACACACGCGATGACACACGCGATGACACATGCGATGACTCACGCGATGACACATGCGATGACACATGCGATGACACACGCGATGACACACGCGATGACACACGCGATGACACATGCGATGACACATGCGATGACACATGCGATGACACACGCGATGACACATACGATGACACATGCGATGACACATGCGGTGACACACGCAATGACACATGCGATGACACATGCAATGACACATGCGATTACACACGCGATGACACATGCGATGACACATGCAATGACACATGCAATGACACATGCGATGACACACGCGATGACACATGCAATGACACACGCGATGACACACGCAATAACACATGCGATGACACATGCGATGACACATGCGATGACACACGCGATGACATATGCGATGACTCACGCGATGACACATGCGATGACACACGCGATGACACACGCGATGACACACGCGATGACACACGCAATGACACATGCGATGACACATGCGATGACACACGCGATGACACATGCGATGACACACGCAATGACACATGCGATGACACACGCGATGACACACGCGATGACACATTTTTTTTTTTTTTTTGTTTTTTTTTATTTACTTTTGGAGAAATGCATTACGCACCGTAAGGAAGTATCCATACTTCCCCGTGTGTCGGACTCTCCAAGGTGTTAACTTGGCATACCGACTAAAACTCCAAAAGTGTCTCGCTGATCTTCCCCTCGGGACCACTTACGCATTTCTTCAAGGGGGGATCCGTGTCTAGGTGGCAGGTTCTTGTTCCTCAGCTACCTCTTCTTGTTTCTTTGTTTTCAGGATCTGCGTCAGATACAGGCTGATTCGCCTCCAACTCTCCTCGTCTCTCAGCATCTCCTGGATGATATTATTCGGGCTGAGCTCTCCGATAACTCTATTTATTTCCTGACGGGGAGATTCCCATCTCCTACACTCGAACACTGTATGATAAGCGTCGTCTGTCAGCGAATCTCCGTACTGGCACGAAGGACTTCTTTTTTTCCAATTTTGTGCAGGAAAGCGTTGAAATACCCGTGTCCGGTGAGGAACTGTGTGACGTAGTAGTTCACTTCACCGTGTTTCCGGTTACTCCATTCGCTTATGTCTCCGATCAGCCTAGCAGTCCAGCGTCCTCTGCTTTCGGACTCCCAGCGTGCTTGCCACTTCTGCTGTGTGATTGCTTTCGCTTCCGCGCTCGCCGCTTCCACGCCCATTTCTGCTTTCTTTTCATGTATGTATTGTCTTTGTGTTGCGAGGAGGTCAATTGGTACGACACCTGCAACTACAAGGATTGCTGGCTCAGACACCGTGCGGTACGCGCTCGCTATTCGCAAGGCACCGCGCCTCTGTACCGATGCTAGTTGTTTCCGGTACTTTTCATGTTTAAGTGCTTCAGCCCAAATCTCGCTTCCGTACAGCAGAATTGAATGGGTTGTTGCCAGGAGAAGTCTCCGTTTGCTTTCGGATGGTCCACCTATATTTGCCATCAGCCTAGAAAGGTGGTTTGTAACCTTTGATGCGCGTTCAGCTGCCGTTCGTATCTGGTCCCAAAAGCTCAGTTTTGTGTCGAGCTTTATTCCCAAATACTTTATCACGTTTTTGCTTTTTATAAGTTCGGTTTCGATGTGGAAATCGATGACCGTGGGAATTCGTTTTTTCGTTAGAACTAATACTTCGGTCTTTTCAGTAGCCAGCGACAGCCCATGTTCCTCCATCCAGGAATTTGTCCTTCGCATCACTTGGTTCAACTTTCTCTGTGCACTTTCGGTGTCCCTTGCAGTTATCACCGCAGCAACGTCATCAGCATATTCAACCAGAAAGCAGTCTTCGGGCATTTCCATACAGAGAATGCCATCGTAGGAGATGTTCCAGAGGTCTGGTCCAATGATAGATCCCTGTGCTGCTCCAGCTGTGATGTTTTTTTGTATCATTCCTTCAGTAGTTTGGTAGATAAGTTCTCGTTCTTTGAGATAATCTTTTATCATCCGTAAGATATACTCTGGAATTTGGAATCTTCCTTCAAGTGCATCAATCATGTTTGACCATCGGGCTGAATTGAAAGCGTTTCGTACATCAAGTGTTACCAGCAGCACAATTTTCTTGGTGTTTTGGCTGCCTTGTTGAGCATTTTCGACAGCCCTTACTACTTCTTCTATTGCCCCTATTGTTGAGCGTCCTTTCCTAAAGCCATATTGTCTTTCAGACAAGTCTCCCATTCTTTGAATAGCGGCTATGAGTCGTGGTTGCAATAGCTTTTCTAGGAGCTTGCCTGCTGTGTCCAGCATGCACAGAGGTCTGTATGAGGATGGAGACTCCGGGTTTCCCTTATTTTTGCTGATAAGTACAAGCCGTTGCTTTTTCCAACGCTTAGGGAAAATTCCTTCAGCTAGACAGCTGTTGTACATTTTCAAAAGTAGTTGGGGACAGCTTTGTGCGATTTGCTTCAATGCTTCCACCGGAATGCCATCTGGCCCGGGAGCTTTTTTGTTTTTCAGCGCGTTAGATGCAATCCTGAGTTCTTCTTCGTTGAACGGTGGTATTTCTTCTTGTTGCAGCCTAGGAGTGTCGGGTTGCCTGATAGGATGTGTTGGGAACAGTGTGTCCACAATTTGATTCATCTTTTCTGGGCTGAAATGTTCAACGGGTTTTTGAGCTACAAACTTTTTCATGACGATCTTGTAGCCTAGCCCCCAGGGATTGCTGTTGATGTCTTGTCGCAGCTCTTCCCATTTTCGTTTCTTGCTCAGCTTAATGGCTCTCTTCAATTCGTGGCGCGCTGTCCTGAATTCTTCAACGTCACTCTCACTATTTTCATTTTCGCTTCTTCTCCCTCTGGTCACTTTTCGTCTAAGGCGTAGACATTTTCTACGAAGTTCGGCTATCTCTTCCGACCACCAGTAGACAGGATTCTTTCTTCTATTTGAGTATATCTTTCTGGGCATTGAAGCGTCGCATGCCAGACGAGTGAGTTGCATAGTTGATTCAACTATTTCTTCAGCTGTTCCAAGCGATTGTAGCAAAATGTCCTTTCCATCATCAATTCTGTTCCTCAAGACGTCAACGTTGAGTCTGTTGACGTTCCATCCACCTGGTTGGTTTACCTCTCGGTTAGCGCATTGGCGATTTTCCTCTATGTCGAAAACGATGTATTGGTGATCGCTACCTGTGTAGTCTTCGATGACCCTCCAGTTCCTTATTTTGGACATCAAACCCTCTGTTGCGAAGGTTATGTCAGGTATGCTCCCTGTTTGCCCTGCTCTTCTAAAAGTTGGAGTGTTCCCTATATTTACTACGCTAAGGCCACGTCTCGCCGCCATCTCAAGTATTTGCCTTCCTCGAGAGTCCGTAGTTGGCATTCCCCATTCATGTCCTCGTGCGTTAAAGTCTCCGGCGACTATGATTTCTCCATCGATCTCACATATGAAATCATCTAAGTCCCCTAGTTTTTGTTGGAAAACATCCATCCGATCATTAGGGCTAAGGTATACGCTGATTATTGTTATTCCTGCGCTTTTTATCCATGTGAAGCCTCTTTCTGATCCTTTGTTTTCAATGGTCATGCCTTGGCTTGGAATCCATAAGGCGGCGGTTCCGAGAGTGTCAGAGACCCAGGTTTGCTTGTTTTTGTTGGCATATTGCTCACTTATGATTATGAAGTCCGCTTGTAGCTCACTTATAAGCTTTAACAGGAGGTTGTCCGCCATTTGGCTCCTGTGGACGTTTGCTTGGAGTATTCTGGTCATTTTGAGGAGGCCGTTTTCATCTTTTCAAGTGCCTGACGAAATACTTTGCACTTTCCCGATCCAGGTATGTGATCCGTTGGGCATGGTTGATTTTCGTCGGTTGCGCATAGATAGCACTTTGGAAGCTCATTACAGTCTTTCCTTTTGTGATCAGAACTCCCACATTTAAAGCACATTTCTTGCTTTCTTCTATCAGGTCCGGTGCAGTTTGCTTGCACATGCCCGTACCCGAGACACTTGAAGCATTTCGTGACCTCTATTCTGCGTCTTATTCTGCATTGGCACCATCCTATTTTTAATATCGGGTGTTTCAAGAGTTCACTCGCAGCCCGCTCGTTGATATGGATTATTGCCATCTTCAAAGCGCTTCTGTTTTTTTCAGTCACAAAGACTTTGAAGTCGGCCAATTCATCGCCCATTTTATTTTTTATGGCTTCCTGAACCTCTTCAAGAGTGGTGAGTTCGTCAAGATCTCTTATTTCCAGAGTTGTTTTCTGTTCAAGGTTCCGAATCTTGGCTCTCCCTTCTAAAATAGTTCCAATGCTTTTTTCAAAAGCTGTTCGGTTTTTGGCTTTTGGTCCTAGTTCCAAAAGCACATGTCCCGCTTTTGTTTTCCTGACGGTTTTTATTGTGGTTTCCGTATCTTCAGGGTTAACCTTCTGTTTAATCTCTCGGAGTATATCACTGAAGCTTCCACCCTCATTTGGTTGAATGAGTATTGCTTCAGCTCTCCGCCTCCGCTTTCGTTTCTTTCTTTTTTGCTCATTAGCCGTTTTACTCTTTGTTAGCGGGTGTTTTGGCTGTAACCCTGCGGTCTTCGCTAACTGTGCATAATTCATCTGTGCTGAGTTCTTTTGCTTTTCAGAGTTATGTTCTTGTCGTTCTTGGCTCCCATCGCAAATCGGAGACTTCCGGGTTCGTTTGTCTTCCTTTTTTTTAAGTGGACTGGAAGGAGGTCTCTTAACGGATAGTGCATTTCTATTTCCATCGTGGTTTATTGGAGACTTTTTCGCTTCCACCTGCGGTTTATCTTTCGGAGGCTTCGCGGCTACCTTGGACAAGCTGGTCTTTCTCTCCCTTTGGTGAGTGTATTTCATTTTGTCCAGTGAATCCTCTATCTTTTCACTTCCTATTCTGAAGTCCCTGCTTATATTTTTCTGCCTTCCACATGCAAGTTTCATAATTTCGAGAGCCTCCTTGCACTTCGATATCTCCAGAAAGATTATGTCTTCTTCTGTCTCCGTGATTTTATTTGACGGAGTTTCTTCATCAGGAACCAACACAATTTGTCTGGCTATGGAGTTTCCTGAAGTTGGCGTGTTTCTCTCGTTCAAGGATCTCGTACTTGGTGGAGGTGTACGTTGCATTTTCGATCCTCGCCTGAAAGGGTCGCCGGTGTCTTCGTTTCTTTTACTTGTAGTTGTAGATTCTTTGGAAGCCAAGTGTACCACTCCCAAAGATTGGTTTTTCTTTGCCTTGCAGTCGCTGTATCTCGACGTCCCGGAGCCCGCGCGCTCACTCCTGACAGACGCCGGTATTGGGGATCCGACTCACTGCACCGTAAAACTCTCTCCTTCTATTGTTCTATCCAT
Organism: Melanostoma mellinum; assembly: GCA_914767635.1. NCBI lineage: Eukaryota > Metazoa > Arthropoda > Insecta > Diptera > Syrphidae > Melanostoma > Melanostoma mellinum. The sequence goes on along the minus strand of OU612059.1, from coordinate 221,204,207 downwards.
ATTTGATTTATTTTCTGTGTTTCTTCACATAGTTGTTTTTTGGTCCGCGGGTGGTATTTTATATCCCACCTACCCTTCATTAATGATAAACATTAATGACGAGCGTCCCTCTATCCGCCACCTGAGGACGCGCCTTCTAGGGGAAACAACAAAACCCCCGAAAGACGCGATGACACATGCGATGACACACGCGATGACACATGCGATGACACATGCGATAACACACACGATGACACACGCGATGACACATGCGATGACACATGCGATGACACACGCGATGACACATGCGATGACACACGCGATGACACATGCGATGACACACGCGATGACACATGCGATGACACATGCGATGACACACGCGATGACACACGCGATGACACATGCGATGACACATGCGATGACACATGCGATGACACACGCGATGACACATGCGATGACACATTCGATGACACACGCGATGACACATGCGATGACACACGCAATGACACATGCGATGACACACGCGATGACACACGCGATGACACACGCGATGACACATGCGATGACACACGCGATGACACATGCGATGACACATGCGATGACACACGCGATGACACACGCGATGACACACGCGATGACACATGCGATGACACACGCGATGACACATGCGATGACACATGCGATGACACACGCGATGACACACGCGATGACACATGCGATGACACATGCGATGACACACGCGATGACACATGCGATGACACATGCGATGACACATGCAATGACACACGCGATGACACATGCGATGACACATTCGATGACACACGCGATGACACATGCGATGACACACGCAATGACACATGCGATGACACACGCGATGACACACGCGATGACACACGCGATGACACATGCGATGACACACGCGATGACACATGCGATGACACATGCGATGACACACGCGATGACACACGCGATGACACATGCGCGATGACACATGCGATGACACATGCGATGACACACGGGATGACACACGCGATGACACATGCGATGACACATGCGATGACCCATGCGATGACACACGCGATGACACACGGGATGACACACGCAATGACACATGCGATGACACATGCGATGACACACGCGATGACACATGTGATGACACATGCGATGACACATGCGATGACACACACGATGACACACGCGATGACACACGCGATGATACATGCGATGACACACGTGATGACACATGCGATGACACATGCGATGACACATGCGATGACACATGCGATGACACACGCGATGACACATGCGATGACACATGCGATGACACATGCGATGACACATGCGATGACACACGCGATGACACACGCGATGACACATGCGATGACACACACGATGACACACGCGATGACACATGCGATGACATGCGATGACACATGCGATGACACATGCGATGACACACGCGATGACACACGCGATGACACACGCAATGACACACGCGATGACACACGCGATGACACATGCGATGACACACGCGATGACACACGTAATGACACATGCGATGACACATGCGATGACACATGCGATGACACATGCAATGACACACGCGATGACACATGCGATGACACATTCGATGACACACGCGATGACACATGCGATGACACACGCAATGACACATGCGATGACACACGCGATGACACACGCGATGACACACGCGATGACACATGCGATGACACACGCGATGACACATGCGATGACACATGCGATGACACACGCGATGACACACGCGATGACACATGCGCGATGACACATGCGATGACACATGCGATGACACACGGGATGACACACGCGATGACACACACATGCGATGACACATGCGATGACCCATGCGATGACACACGCGATGACACACGGGATGACACACGCAATGACACATGCGATGACACATGCGATGACACACGCGATGACACATGTGATGACACACACGATGACACACGCGATGACACACGCGATGACACATACGATCACACACGCGATGACACACGCGATGACACATACGATGACACACGCGATGACACACGCGATGACACATGCGATGACACACGCGATGACTCATGCGATGACACATGCGATGACACATGCGATGACACACGCTATGACACACGCGATGACACATACGATGACACACGCGATGACACACGCGATGATACATGCGATGACACACGTGATGACACATGCGATGACACATGCGATGACACATGCGATGACACATGCGATGACACACGCGATGACACATGCGATGACACATGCGATGACACATGCGATGACACATGCGATGACACACGCGATGACACACGCGATGACACATGCGATGACACACACGATGACACACGCGATGACACACGCGATGACACATGCGATGACATGCGATGACACATGCGATGACACATGCGATGACACACGCGATGACACACGCGATGACACACGCAATGACACACGCGATGACACACGCGATGACACATGCGATGACACACGCGATGACACACGTAATGACATATGCGATGACACATGCGATGACACACGCGATGACACACGCGATGACTCATGCGATGACACATGCGATGACACACGCGATGACACATGCGATGACACATGCGATGACACACGCGATGACACGCGCGATGACACATACGATGACACACGCGATGACACACGCGATGACACATGCGATGACACATGCGATGACACATGCGATGACACACGCGATGACACATGCGATGACACATGCGATGACACATGCGATGACATGCGATGACACATGCGATGACACATGCGATGACACACGCGATGACACACGCGATGATACATGCGATGACACACGTGATGACACATGCGATGACACATGCGATGACACATGCGATGACACATGCGATGACACACGCGATGACACATGCGATGACACATGCGATGACACATGCGATGACACATGCGATGACACACGCGATGACACACGCGATGACACATGCGATGACACACACGATGACACACGCGATGACACACGCGATGACACATGCGATGACATGCGATGACACATGCGATGACACATGCGATGACACACGCGATGACACACGCGATGACACACGCAATGACACACGCGATGACACACGCGATGACACATGCGATGACACACGCGATGACACACGTAATGACATATGCGATGACACATGCGATGACACACGCGATGACACACGCGATGACTCATGCGATGACACATGCGATGACACACGCGATGACACATGCGATGACACATGCGATGACACACGCGATGACACGCGCGATGACACATACGATGACACACGCGATGACACACGCGATGACACATACGATGACACACGCGATGACACACGCGATGACACATGCGATGACACACGCGATGACACATGCGATGACACATGCGATGACACATGCGATGACACACGCTATGACACACGCGATGACACATACGATGACACACGCGATGACACACGCGATGACACATGCGATGACACACGCGATGACACATGCGATGACACATGCGATGACACACGCGATGACACACGCGATGACACATGCGCGATGACACATGCGATGACACATGCGATGACACACGGGATGACACACGCGATGACACACACATGCGATGACACATGCGATGACCCATGCGATGACACACGCGATGACACACGGGATGACACACGCAATGACACATGCGATGACACATGCGATGACACACGCGATGACACATGTGATGACACACACGATGACACACGCGATGACACATGCGATGACACATGCGATGACACATGCGATGACACATGCGATGACACACGCCATGACACATGCGATGACACATACGATGACACACGCGATGACACATGCGATGACACATGCGATGACACACACGATGACACACGCGATGACACACGCGATGACACATGCGATGACACACGCGATGACACACGCAATGACACATGCGATGACACACGCGATGACACATGCGATTACACACGCAATGACACATGCGATGACACACGCAATGACACATGCGATGACACACGCGATGACACATGCGATGACACACGCGATGACACATGCGATGACACACGCGATGACACACGCGATGACACACGCGATGACACACGCGATGACACATGCGATGACTCACGCGATGACACATGCGATGACACATGCGATGACACACGCGATGACACACGCGATGACACACGCGATGACACATGCGATGACACATGCGATGACACATGCGATGACACACGCAATGACACATGCGATGACACATGCAATGACACATGCGATTACACACGCGATGACACATGCGATGACACATGCAATGACACATGCGATGACACATGCGATGACACACGCGATGACACATGCGATGACACATGCGATGACACATGCGATGACACACGCGATGACACACGCAGTAACACATGCGATGACGCTTGCGATGACACACGCGATGACTCACGCGATGACACATGCGATGACACACGCAGTGACGCATGCGATGACACACGCGATGACACACGCGATGACACATGCGATGACACATGCGATGACACATGCGATGACACATGCGATGACACACGCGATGACACACGCGATGACACACGCGATGACACATGCGATGACACACGCGATGACACATGCGATGACACATGCGATGACACACGCGATGACACACGCGATGACACATGCGATGACACACGCGATGACACATGCGATGACACACGCGATGACACATGCGATGACACACGAGATGACACATGCGATGACACATGCGATGACACACGCGATGACACACGCGATGACACATGCGATGACACATGGGATGACACACGCGATGACACATGCGATGACACATGGGATGACACACGCGATGACACATGCGATGACACACGTAGTATACTAGTATACATGTTATCCATGTTTACATTGGGTTGAGCAGCAAAGCTCGGGGAGCATAGAGGCCCGAATGCAAATTTCCAAAACTAGAAATTCAATTATATAAACCTGGCTTAAGAAAATAGGTACCCAGTTTGAAGGAAAATATTCAAGACGTTTACGCTGCAGATTACTATATGGACAGAGACCGACAGACAGAAATTTCTCGACTTCTCTCTCATTGTAACCCTATATCAGATTGTCGTCGTGATTTTTCGCCAACTGTTTAGCTTGCACGGTGGTGTCAGTAGTTTCATTGGTACGCATGTATGCCTGTTAGTTGATAGTTTGAGTTTCGAATTGAAGAAACATTCGATTTTTTCTCCAGGGGTTTCGTATGTCACGAGAAATGGATAAGTACTCCGAGAGTTATTTCACCGAAACGAAAAGCGAGTCTCACTTAGTCATTAGGAATCGAAAAAAAAAGAGGTTGGTCCTCTCCACTTCTTACAAGGTATGATTAAGAAAAAAGCGCTGGGCCTGGGCTTAGTTCTTCGCAGTCTTGGCAACTTGATTGATTTTTTCTATAAAAATAGCTAACTACAACGGACGAACCTAATAGCTGAGTTTGATATTGTCAAATGACTGTCCAAAGCACTCCACCGAAAATAAACAAAATTTTTTTTCGGAAACTATAGGCTTGTCAATCTGGCAAAGGATGAAGTCAAAATTGAAATATCGTTCGCAAACTGCATCACATTGGATTTTGGATGCCCTCCGTACTATGGGAAGACTTCAGTTAGTAATGAACACTCCTCAAGAGGCTGACTAATAAAAGGTCTTTGTGCGAGATCAAGAAAAGCGGAACCACCTGTGATGGACATTGAAAATATTGTTGCCCTTGCCATACAAGAATCGCATGATTAAAATGTCTCTTAAAACTGCCAAAAACTTCAAGTTAAACTGGGATTACTCCCTTAATATGTTCTTTTTTGGAGGAAAAAATGAAATATTAGAAAAATATATTTTTCATCGAATAGTGGGGTCCATATTAGCCTCAGATGAATGGATTTTTGCCAGAAAACATAACAGAATAGCTTGCAAAACTCAATTGATCATTTTTACGTAAAAAGTGAGTAGTAAGTTTAATTTTCTTCACTGAGAATTATTCACACGGTGAAAAAACTAAAAACAAAAATGTTATGAGAATTAAACATGCCCAAAGCTCCACGGGTATCCTATTTCACAAGAAATTGATAATCAACAAGCAAGACTGTTCAAAATCTGGAAAAATGTTTTTAAATTCCCGAAAAAAGTACCATTGTTTTTGATTCAATAACAAAATAGGTTCATGAGAAAATCTTTCGCCGATGGCGTCAGATATAAATGTTTCTATGATAATCGTTAAAATCTACGCGATCTTGAAAGTAGACGACCTAAGGAAGCATTTACATATAATCACGTAAAGAAGTGATGTTGAGTAAGACGAACATTTCTCATAAAAGGTGGAAATTGTTGTCTAGGTAGGTTTACGGTGTACCTACATATCTACCTACCGCGTAATAAATTCTGTTTTCTTTTAAATGAGAAAGCAAATGTTCCCTTATAAATGGTGACGCTTAGTTCCGAACCTAGAATTCGCTTTATTTCGCTGAGGAAGGTATGTAATGTACCTCCTATCCACCAATAAAGAATTTAAGTAACTTTAAATAATGCCATTATTTGTCTACCTAAAATGGCTCCAAGGATAAATAGTCAGTCGCCGGTAATAACTTCTTCGTCGAAGTCCAATAATTTAAATGCAATTTTCTCGGCCCATAAATCGCATCAGACTTCTTTTTTTTACATTTTAGTTAACGAGAATAGACGTGTTCTTTGTGTGCATTGTGGCAAACTTCTTTCGCACACCGGTCCATTGGCAGATGTCAGATCGCAAGAACGAACAAACGAGCCCCGGGCAATAAAAACCGCGGCACCAAATACATACTTCCCAGACACAATGGCAGCGTCCTTAGTGGAAATAAATCTTGAAGAATGGAGAACAAGAACACGAACAGCAATTCGAAAGTGAAAACAATAGAACTATAGAACGAAACCAAACCAACGAACGACCACCTCGACTAAACAGGTATAGGTATAAGGAGATGTCCCTTTCTTGCAAGAAAAATTGTTCGTCTTCGCTGCCAGAAGCCGTAATGTAAATCCCAACAAAGGTACAAGGGATGAAGCAGTCCCTATTACAAAAGATATGAGCTCAGCTTTAAAATTAGTTCACCCTTGAAGATGAAGAATATAATGGGACATTTTTATCCTCGTGCGGATTTCTTATACATTTTACCGTACATCTTGAAAACTACTGTAAAGAAGGGAAGAAAAACTTTAAGACTGTTCCAGATATAGAAGAAAAAGGAAAAATTGGCGGAACTCTAGCAGGACATCTTAAGTCAATGTTGTTTTACAATTTTTTTTTTGTTTTTGTTTGTGGACAGGAATTCCCTATGTGGCTGGTGCCTGACATGATGCCATTGTGTTCTTGTTTTCTGTTCTTAGAAATACGAGTAGGTAAGTACCTACCTGGACATAGAGTATAGAGAGAGAGATCCCTGTGCGACTTCTGTTAACTGCTCAAGGAAAGGATACCTTCCGGGATTTGTTTCATTTTATCGTTGAGGACACATGAGTTGTGTGAAAGAATGGAATGGAAGGAGGGACGTACCTACACCAACGAACGGTAGTACACCTTTTGAGATTTTACTTAAATTACGTGAAGGTCGTTTGTAATAAATTGCGTTGCCACGCGGTACGTTTAATAAGTAACGATGTCTAAAAAGGACGAACTTAAATTGTGACAGTAAATTGAAGGATGAGATATGATATCTCAGTATACGCCTATTGACAGCTGCATATATGCGGAAGTTGGTGCTTTGGCACGAGCCTTAAAATACAAATTCTTATATGCAAATCAAAGATGTGCAGTGTGTAATTGAAGGGTTGCATTGGGGGGAGGGACACGCTCATCAAATTTCAACAGATTGCTTTCTGGAACAGGATACGCACAATCCTTTGAAACATCTGTTGGACGGACCAAACATAAAACAGATATGAATGTGGAAAAACAAATGGGTGGGAAAGTAGGTACCGACCAGAGAGTTGTAATGACAAATATTATCTTTGAAATTTTTGTTTGATGACAGTCCTTTCCGCCTTAGTTCCGTTTACCTACCTCTACAGTACCGCACTTAATTATTAGCACACGAAGCTTTTGAAACATTACACCTACTGGTTGAGCTCTACAAAAATGCAATTGAAGCATTTTTTCCGTCGTTTTTTAAGTTTGAACAAAATTTGATATGTGAATGTATTAAAATCTATGTTTGACGATGACTGTATTTAGCTAACAAGTGATGTAATAGTAATTCAAATTTCAACACAGAGTGCAGGAAAGAGATTAATCGCGCAAGTTTAATACTTTTTTTGAATCAATTTGAAAAATTAGCTGGCGAATTAAAATAAAGCTTTTAAACGTGCGTACCTAGTCGTGGGAGAAATTCATAGAAGAAACCAACTTTTTTGTGGTAGAGTAAAAAATAGCGCATACGTTTGTCAGCCGAATGAACGAGTGTTCAGACAAAATTCGAATTTTTATGTACTGCAATAATTCCCTTTACTTGATATTACACAACTTTATTATGAGTGATCTGGGGCCGAATTACACCTCACGTTATGGAATGAGTGAGTGGTACCCACTAGTGATCGAATGCGTGAGTAACCATCTAGGGATTACAGCATACGTGATCACAAATATCGTAAAGCTATTTAAAATTGTGCTAGTAACATCGAATATTCATTAGTATATTTCGAGTCTACTTTAATTTACAGATGTCGCTGATGTCTCTTTAGATTAATATAATTTTTTCTTTTGAACAAAACTCATTATTTTGTAAAAAATAACAGAGAATTTCTCAAAGTTAAAACATTAAATGTACTCGGGTGGTATTGTTAAAAGAAAAAAAATCTAGGTATCAAAAATCTTGTTAATTGATACCTAGAGGATTGCGATTGATTGCAGCTTTTTTGGATTCGGTTGGTTGCTTGTGTATTGACTTTCTTACTAAAATATTTAGGATGAAGTATTTTACCTTCGTAATATATTCAAGAAAGATTTGCACAAATCCCTCGTTCAGGGAAAAATCATTGAGCACTTCACTCGTCGAATGAAATTTCGTTCGATTACTGATGAAATCATACTAAATTGTGGTACAAGATTACTCGACAAAACGTGAGTTATCCGATAACGGGTGCCATAATTCGGCCCGTGGGCTTATATTCCCATGTCTTTAAAGAGATACTTTAAGTTCAGAATACATACAGAATAGATATAGAATATTAAGACGATCAAATGTTGTTATATAATGTGTTTTGTCAGAAACTCAAACCATACAAATGTATGGCTATTTTCTTTCTTTTTCTTGTTGAGTTTGCGTATCTGTACAGCTTTATCTAATGTGTATGTGTAATGGATCAGCTATGGCCTGCCTTCAATCGAATAGTCATGTCTGTCAAACTGTAGCGTAGCTATTTCGGATGCTATGAAGCATGTTATACAACTTATAGTAAACCAAAATGAATTTGAAGGCAGGTTAATGCGTACCTTTTGCATCTGATACGGAATATGCTATGTATTCGCACCATTGTATTGGCGTCACTTTTTAAGGTACTCTGAAATAATGTTCACAGTAAAACTCAATACACACGTCGCCGTCGGTAAACAAAACATCAACGGAATTACTTGCGACGAAGTGATGAATACCAAATTTTGTTAAAACCCTACAAATGTTGTTTCATTTATTCACACTGAAAGATATCAGCACATCCTTTAAAATAGAAATTTAAAACTGACTTCGATAACGACATCTGATATAGGATACACACGTTGGAGAACCAGAAAGTCAACTGCGACAAGGTAGTACCACTTAACTTGCAGGCTAATTTCGACCGGAAACCTTCGTTGCCAATTTTTGTTTAGCTAGTTGGCGTTAAATCAATTTTTTCGATAATTTTGGGCTTGTCACTGCGGAGAATGTAGAAAACTTCATTTGAAGCTGCCTCAGGAAATATTTATTATGTGCCATCGAAGTTAAGGAGGCTTACCAGCCTGATACTTTTCAATAGTTTGTACTTTCAATAATATCCTGTGAAAGCGGCATGGTCGTATTTTGAATAGTCTTTGAAATGGGTTCTGAGGAACGAGTGCTCACTGGAATAAGCAACGATAGTTAAATTTTGAAACGCGTTTCTCTTTACGACATTTTTTCAAATTGCTGACATTATATCTCAAATCGAAACTGAGTATTTTGAATATATTTATTATTCAATGATCTCTTTGATTGGTTGAAAATTGTGAATTTGGAATTTAAAAAAAAGACCTACGCAATTTTGTCATTTTTTCTATATTTTCATAAATTGTAGGTCATTGTATGGGAGATACCTTCAACTTTAATAACGTTTTTGAACTTTTTTGTTTCGGTTACTTATTCGGCCGTATAACAGCAGGGAGCCTTTCTTCGGCTCCTAAGAAGACAGCATATAACTTCTTTTTTTTCGTCAATATTATTGTAAACAAAAAAATTTTAAAATATTAGTTGGATATTATAGTTGAAAATAAACTTTATTCTCTTCAAAAAATTAGAAACATTCTGTACAGGATGGGCTATTAGGTGGTTTCTTTTTGAGTCAGAGGCTATATTGACGCTATCGGCTGGAAGTTTACATAGAAAGTCAGAATCAAACATCCGCGGAACGAAGTGAGACGATTTATGCTTTAGAAACTATGGAGAATATTTAAAAAATTATTTCCAAAGTGAGTGGTGTGTGCTCTGTTATCTTTACAGCACGAGCACTCTCTTTATGTCGCATCGGTCATTATTGACGAAAAATGACTCCATATGCATGTTCATGTTTTTATACCGCAGATTCTCTCCTACGAGTTGTAATGGTAGTCCCAATTTGAATCAACTTTATTTCTCTAATTAGAAACACAGAAAAAAATATTTATCATGGTTTCGAGCACCGAAGGTTTTTGTATTGGCTTAAAGTTGTTTGATACCAAGCCGAGTTTTATTGGGAATCTGTATTCTTTTTAGCAAAACATCGCACATGGGAAAACAACAGATTAGTGAACAACAATAAGTAAACAAAAATAATTCTCTTGGAGAAGTGAACAACAGAGATGGCTGGTAAATGGAGTTTATGGAATAAAGTTTTATAAGTGAGTACAGCGTTTCATTGAGCGCATTATTGAAGTGAATATAAAAATTCCCAATAAAACATGGCTTATAACAAAAATGGCGTGGATGATTCCTTAAATAGCTAGAAATATATTATGCAGCAATAAAGTCTTTCAAAAAAAAAAACTCTTATGTTCTTTCCATTTTGGCTAATGGAAGAATAACGCCGATATTCCGATAAGGATTTCAAAAGGAAGGGCTGTTCCTGTTTTGTTAATATCATTGCATCCACTTCCATTAAAATCTTTTATCTGTTTCCTTGCCAATATCTTCCTTGTCACTTCCATATCTTGTTTGTCAGTGAAACACCATTGAATCTCTTTGTCATTCGTTTTAAAATAAAAATAGAAAGTCTGCAAAAAAAGTCATAAGCACAAACCAAATTTACAATCCAAAAGAAAAAGCAAAATAAATCATTGATGTGACATCCCCACACCACATCTACATACCGGTGTGTCGGAAAAGAAAACCCCAAGACATTTTTGTATAGAAAAACCATTTGAATGAGATCTTTGAGCTGTTTTGCTGTAAATAAGGCAAGACACAAGGGTAGGTTTCTTTACTTCATATTCAGTTCCACAATCTCTTGTTTCCCTTATAACAATGGCTGTAGTTTTTCATATCTGTAGCTGCAGTGTTTACAAATATGAAAGAACTTCTATCTCCAGCACAGTGTGATGATAAATTTCGTGAGGACCCAAAATGTTCTCCTTTTGTTAGGAATCAGAACTTCGAGCCACACATTTTATTGGTGCGAGTGCAGTGTACCTCTACGTAAGCAAAGCATCACCAGCCACCCATTGTTGTGTCTCCATGAGCACGAAGAAGGTATATACTGACAAATTGTGACATTCACCAGCTAAGATCTTATTTCGGTTATTTTTCGATTGGAATCATATTCAATCAAAAGAGGATATTTTGCACATAATAACCACTATGAGCACGCATACATCGGTGGACGACATTTTATTGATTCATGTTAAATGAAGATAAAGGGCAGTCAGTGGAGCCAATAAGACCGCAAAGCCAGGGTAGAATCGAAAAATAAAATGCTAAATTAATTTCATAGACAAAACACAATTAGTGTGTTCGAGTTGTTTGACCTTTTGACTTTAAAAGCACTTTCTTGTAATCAACCAGGGTTGGTAATGCAGTGGACATAAAGCTTGGGGTAATGAAATGAATGAGAACTAGGTCTCTAACCCTCATTTGTATCACTGTTGTTACCGAGCCATGTTAAAATTGTATATTGTTGCTCTTCCAGAAACTCAAATCCACTCTCGGAAATGTGCCTTGTTTAGAAAATCAAATTCAATACACGCGCCATTAAACGGATTTGAATTGTTTTCAGATATAATTTGGGGATATAGTTGGCAATTGCCATAAATATTTAAAACCCTGTCCTAGACTAGTTCATAGTTTATGAGCCAATAAATCCGAGTCATTCAAATCAATATAACAGCACCAATGATCTATTTATTACACATTCGTTACACCTGACCCGATAGAATTTGTATGTGTGTAGTGTTCTAAGGTTTCACTCTCATTACAGGGTATAAGTTCAAACATTCTAACGTAAGTCCATTGCTTCAACCCCAAAGTCTAACGTTTCAGTTTATTTTCATTTACTTGGTATTGTTAGCAGTGGAAATAGTTTTAATTTACAATCAAGGTCTAACGATTGCATGTACTTGGTTATATCGTACAGTCGTATAAGCATACAACTCTAAATTTAATCAAAAGCACAGTCTGGCACACAAGAACCTCAGTTCTTTTTTTCCATGCAGTTTTTGCCAGTGGCAAATATTTACAGATGCCATTCTAACGTTTTTATCAGGTCAAACTCTGTGAAAGAAAGTCTCTGAGATCAAGTTAGAAGCTGGAGTACATTACTAGTGAATCATTTGTGTGAGGAAGACGTGAATTGGAGCTTTGTGATCCCAACGAAAATATTTAATGTAAAAACATTTAATAGGAACAAGAATAGGAACAAGAATAAGAACAAGAACAAGAACAAAAACAAAAACAAAAACAAGAACAAAAACAAAAACAAGAACAAGAACAAGAACAAAAACAAAAACAAAAACAAAAACAAAAACAAAAACAAAAACAAAAACAAAAACAAAAACAAAAACAAAAACAAAAACAAAAACAAAAACAAAAACAAAAACAAAAACAAGAACAAGAACAAGAACAAGAACAAGAACAAGAACAAGAACAAGAACAAGAACAAGAACAAGAACAAGAACAAGAACAAGAACAAGAACAAGAACAAGAACAAGAACAAGAACAAGAACAAGAACAAGAACAAGAACAAGAACAAGAACAAGAACAAGAACAAGAACAAGAACAAGAACAAGAACAAGAACAAGAACAAGAACAAGAACAAGAACAAGAACAAGAACAAGAACAAGAACAAGAACAAGAACAAGAACAAGAACAAGAACAAGAACAAGAACAAGAACAAGAACAAGAACAAGAACAAGAACAAGAACAAGAACAAGAACAAGAACAAGAACAAGAACAAGAACAAGAACAAGAACAAGAACAAGAACAAGAACAAGAACAAGAACAAGAACAAGAACAAGAACAAGAACAAGAACAAGAACAAGAACAAGAACAAGAACAAGAACAAGAACAAGAACAAGAACAAGAACAAGAACAAGATAATGAATCAAAAGAAGGCGAACTTAACTGGCTTGTCGAAGAGCTCATGGTTAGGTTAGGTAAGGTGGAAGTGGCTGCCAGCCAATTAGTACATTGCTTGACACACTTAGACCGCAAAGGCCCATTGTGATACCACAGAGATCAGCAAGTTAATCACCTACTGACCGATGTAAGATTAACGAATTGATCACTTATTAATCTTGATTTACGGGACTAGCTGATTAATCACCTGCAAGTCGAACAACGCGGAAGTTTTAATGCGTTTCGAAAGACATGAAAGGGTCTGTGTAAGCTAAGTCGCTAGTATCATCGAAGAAGAATTCACCGAGATGAGTTTTCCTCCTATGAAGTAGTGCAGGGCATGAGCAAAGAAGGTGTTGAACGGTTTCCTTCTCCTCTTCGTCCATGCAGCTCCTGCAGAAATCATTTTAAAACACACCAAGTCTTTTGGCGTGTCTTCCTATTAGAAAGTGTGCCGTAAGAACACCTATGGTAGAACCAAGATACAGGCGGTTCAGGGCTATCAAACTCTTTGAGCGTTTTGAGTCTACACACGGCCAAACTTTTTCGGTTGCAAGGCAGTCAATCTAGTGTTTGTTGTCGTCGAAGCGTCTTGTCTAAGAACCAGTTTACTTAAAGCGATAGGTGCACCTATGTTGTTCCATTCTGAGCGGAGGAAAGTGGTCGTGCTCTTTTCAGCTAGTTCGTCTGCCGTACAGTTGCCTGGTATGTCTCTGTGCCCTGGCACCCATGAAAGGTGAATGTTGAACTGATTTGACATCTCCCTCAGAGACATCTGACACTTTTGGACCGTGATGGATTTTGTAGAGACAAAGAGCTCATACTAACATCCAAATGTACTCAAAGCCAAAGGTGACCACTCAGAGGAACTCTAGCGTTGTTCTCATGTGTACAGAGCTTTGCCACTTGATTAATGTTTCCAAAATATTGAAACTCATGAGAATACCTTTTTGTGATCATCAAAACTTGCGTTGCCTTTTAGTTAATCAAAAGTTTGAATTTTGAGACGAGTAGGTACTATTTTTCTATCTTTCGTAGCTCCAGATGTAAGTTTTCTTGTCACCTACATTGTTTCCAGCTTAATTTTCTTTCCTTTGCTACCCATAGTATTTTTCAACCCCCCAAAGCAAAAAACAGAAAGTGTCATCAACTATCTACCGCGTTAGGCATGAAATATTCAGTTTTTTTTCCACACCCAACTGCTACAGTAGCTAGAAGTCTCCCAACGGTGGCAACAGCAGCCTTGCAGAAACAAATACAAAAAACACAACCTCCCAAAAGCAAACTTTGTAGATTCTCTCCTTCATCAGCTTCTAGCAAAAACACAGAAAAACGAAAATCAAAGTGAAAGGAAACAACTTTTTGCATTTTTTTCCTCCGGATTCCACAACTAGATTTGAGATTTTCTTCCCAACCTTCTCATCGTTTTCGTCCCTTAACTGTTGTTGTTTTTGTTTGTTTTGTGTGCCAAAGCAAATCATAGTCTACATTCCTGCAATCGGCCAGAGGCAAAAAGTGCAAAAGTGTTTTGTGGTGCAAAGTTTTTCTATGAGCAACACTTCTTCTAGCAAAAGTGTGGAATAGCGGTTTTGACGCGGCACCAGCTGGGCAAAAAAAAGCAAAAAAAAAAAAAAAAAGAAACACAAGAAGTGCTGAGTGATGAGCCATGAGATTGTGAACCATTTAATCTAAGGCAAAGTTCTTTTTTTTTTGGCAAGGAAGAGAAACTTGAGCCCATCGGCTATGTGTGATTGTATTCAACTTCGTCGTCGATAGCGTCAGTCAATAAAGACTTGAATGTTAAGAAAACAAACCACAAAATCACTTTCTCGTCCTTGCTTTGGGTAAGCTATGCAGTAAGTGGGCGCTGGAGAAGTCATATTTTCAGGAACGATTGCAGTAGTTCGAGAGTCAAGACACAATTGGAAAAAAAAATGACTGCCCTGAAGTTGGTGTTTGTGTTGGTGTTCATTTTTGCAATGTGCTATCAAACGAATGTAAATTGTTTCGACGAAAATTTTACACTAAACGTTTCGCACAAATATGATGTGAGCCAAAGGCAGCTTTTTGATTTTGTCACCATGCCACAGTTAGTCGATAGGGTAAGTATATTTTAAGCAAACCAATTAGTCATTGCAATTTTGTGGTTGAAATTGGGAAGTTTTGTGGTTGATGTGCGTTTGACAGTACACCTCGTTCTTTATCTGCGCTGGTTCGTTTAAACATGCAAGGCATCTTAGTTTTCACTTCTGTGCTGACAATTTATTAGTTCATTCCATCGGTGCCGATGTCTGCAATCTAACGCAGAAACGCACGCCATACCAAGTGTCCGATCCAAGTTTGAATTTTCTTGTCATTCAATTAATAAAGTTAATGTCCATTCCCATTTAAAAAAATTCAAATCAATAAAATAATTACTTAAACACTAGCTGCGCAGCGATGACCGAAAAGTTTTTTTTGGAAAAATCCTCCTTACGAAAAAGTGAGGTTTTTGTGGTTGATATTTCAAAGTCATTTGATAGAGTTTGGCATCAAGCTCTTTTATCGGAATTACATGCTTTTGGTATCGATGCGTCTCTTCCTTGATGTGTTAGAAACGACTTTTCCATCCGCTCAATACGGGGTACAAGTTGTATAACTCTATAAAATGCTGGTGTGCCCCATGGCTTCCTTTTGTCTCCGACTCTCTTTTCCTTATTTTCATAAACGATCTATTGTCTGAAACTTCTGATTCTCTGAATAGTTTTATTGAAAACTTAACCCTCAGCTTTTCATATTCGTTTCCAAATTCAGGTCTCTGGTATTCAGATGTAGAAATTGAGCGGTTGAGGATGTTTAGTTAATTGAATTATGACCTTGACAGCATTGTTAAATGGAGTTATTTGAGGTCACCAAAAATGTTGCAAAGTGGTTAGGTTTTAATTAAATTTTTAATTTTGGTGGGGCAAAGCCCCCATTTATTCGGCTTAATACAAGCTAATTCTTAATCTAAACTTAAAAACTAAGAAACTAATAGCTAACGTTAATTGAGAGGGTGATTTAGAAGATGTAGTTTTAGGCAAGGGGTGCTGAGGTTGAAGTCTAAACTGTTAAAATTCAAATTCAAATTACTCAGCATTTGGGAGATAGGTTCATTTGAGCCATATGACTTTCGATGAGGGTGTAGGTAAAAGAGACGAGGATTCCGTATGTTGCAAAGATTAGTGTTAAGGAAGACAGAGTGGTAAAGACTTGTGCAGTCGACGGTTCCAAGAAAGACACGGAGAATGAAGAGAATTTTTCTTTCAACGTGTTCATGCCGAGAAGCTTGATATGATCTTGGTAAGGATGGAGAATCAAGAGATTATTCCAAGGAAGAATTCTAGGAGCAAATCGAAGAAAACGGTGCTGAATACTTTCAATTCTGGAAATGTGAACTTGTTGGAAAGGGAACCAGACTTGGCAGGCATATTCAAGGAGTGGGCGAACAAAAGTAATGTACACAGATCGGGTTACGTAAGGATCGGAGAATTCCTTTGCCCAATGCCTTATGAAACTAAGTGCTAAATTGGCTTTCAGTATAATATGTGAGATGAAATTAAGACTGTAACGAACCGTCACAGTGCGGATATTTTGTTCAACAAAATTCGAGAGAACCAAACCAACAAACGCACCGAATACCTCCGCACACGCAGCAACACACACAAGATACATACGCATTTTCAAGTTGCCCATTCACCCCACTCGTTACGTGCAAACATAGGCATATCGGCACGACATTGGGTATGCATTCGCCACGAATAATGGTCAATGGGTTTTGCTCATTTATAGAGCTCACACTCACATGTTGCAGGAAATGTGATATAGGGATGTAACTTGTAGAGTTAAAGTTAAGTTTCTGCTCCGCTTCGGTAGAGTGTACATAGTACTTAATTGGAACTTGGGGTTCAGCAGTACTTAGTACTAATCCCACTTACTTTTTGAGAGGACGGCACCAGCTATCCAAAATTGTTTATTCCTCTTTCCACTCCGTCTGAGTGTAGGGAGGACAGGCTAAAAGCCACTTGATTATTCTTCAGCATTGTACGCTGAGGACAGAGTCCGGAAGGCTCAAACGTTTATTCCGTGTGAATTCCCGTCAGGAATCCTCACGGACATGGGAAGCTGCTGATGCAAAAGTGGCTTCAACGATAATTCCATTGCATTGGTGCTTTGGACATAAGGCAGAAGCGAGACCCTGCTTTGTTTATTCCTCTTTCCACTCCTCCTGAGTGTAGTGGGGACAGGCTGACAGCCACCCGTTTATTCTTTGGCATTTGCGCCAAGGACAAGATTACTTGTGTTTATTCCTCCTTCCCCTCCTCCTGAGGGTATCGAGGACAGGCTTGTAGCCACCCGTTTATTCTTCGGCATTTGAGCTGAGGACAATATTACTTGTGTTTATTCCTCCTTCCTTCCTCCTGAAGGTATCGAGGACAGGCTTTTGGCCACCTGATTATTCTTTGGCATTTGCGCCGAGGACAATATTACTTGTGTTTATTCCTCCTTCCTTCCTCCTGAAGGTATCGAGGACAGGCTTTTGGCCACCTGATTATTCTTTGGCATTTGCGCCGAGGACAATGTTACTTGTGTTTATTCCTCCTTCCTTCCTCCTGAAGGTATCGAGGACAGGCTTTTGGCCACCTGATTATTCTTTGGCATTTGCGCCGAGGACAATATTACTTGTGTTTATTCCTCCTTCCCTTCCTCCTGAAGGTATCGAGGACAGGCTTTTGGCCACCCGATTATTCTTTGGCATTTGCGCTAAGGACAGAATTATTTTGTATATGCTATTTTAAGTAAACCTATTGTTATTAAGAAGATAAATAAAAAGGAATTTATTGGAAAAATAAAAGTTGGTCGTGTTTGGTTATTTTGGCTAAGTCTTGGTGGAATCTTTATCTCGACTTCTGGTGCTTCGTCGAGAATACCTTGGACACGCTGAGTTTACCTCAGCCTTAGAAAGAAAGCATCGCAAGACCCTAGTCGCAAATGATCCCGAGATCACTAATTTTACAAACTGGTGAATTCCAAGAAGTTTTTAGAACACCAGATGGAAAATTTGTCGATGTCGTGTTGAAAATGAATAGAATCGGTAGGTGAAGAAATGATCTTGAAAAACTTCGTATCATCAGCGTAGAAAGAAATAAGGGAATGGTGAATGATTAATTCGAGATCATTAATAGTAAAAATGAAAAGAAGAGGACCTAAATGACTGCCTTGGGGGACACCAAAGGTAGCTAAGAAAGGGCTTGACAGGAAAGATCTAAAACAAACACTTTAGTAACGGTTTTCCAATTAAGAAGAAATAAATCTCAATAGAATGGGTTCGAAGCCGAAGGTGGATACCTTAAAAAGAATTAGTCTATGGGAAATTTTATCAAAGGCTTTACTAAAATCTGTAGAAACAATAACGACTCCTTTTCCATTTTCTAAGGTGGAAAGGGTGAAAGAGACGAATTCAACAAGACCAGTGGCTGTTGATCTGCCTTTGAAAAAACCATGTTGTCGAGTGGAAATGAGAGATTTGCAGTGAAAACTCAAAATTTCACACAAAATGCTTTCGAAGATTTTGGGTATATACGAAAGTTTTGTTATTATTTTCAACATCGCACTTTTGACCTTTTTGTGGATAGGAGTTATAAAAGAGGTTTTCCATATTTGAGGAAATACTCCTTGGGATAGGGAGAAGATTTTTGGAAGGGGAAGAGAAAGCGAAGACGAACATTTCAGGGATAGGATCAGGACCACGTATGAATCATCATTGAGTTCATTTAGATTTTTTTCAATAAGAGACGGTTCGATAGAGCGGGGAAGAAATGGACCAAGCGAGATTTTGGCAAATATTCGAAATAAGTATAGAACACTAGCGACCTTTTCAGGGGACAGATTAAAAAGCTCATGGTACTTGACATACAGCTTTTTAAGGGTGCAAACATCAGTGGGAAGACTTTCCTGCTAAATAGAGACAATGACACTGGTCTTAGATTTGCTTTCAAGTAAACTATTTGTGACTTATCGTGAAGACAGACCAGGAAGATCCGGATATTTTCGTAGGTCTTTTTGTCTCTTAGTCTTGGGAGGGCGAACCGTGACTCTGTTGAATCAATGGTTTGCTGGGTAAGTTTTACTGCGGGCAAAAGGGGGTCAAGGCTGGAGGCTGAACTGGGAGGTTGAACAGCTACGCTAGGATTAAGTATATGGGAACTGATAATAATAATAATTGGGGTATTTTGCTCCAGATGTCATGTCAAAGCATGGAAAAGGTGTGTTATCCGTAGAAGAGGATGTTGAGAGGGTTTGATTAGTGGGTAGAGAAGTATTATGAGATGTGACAGTTAAATTAAAACAAGCTCCACGCGGAGGCTTAGGTGGAACATGGCTGTGATTCGATTGGGATGCAAAGTGTTGATTTTTAGTCTTAGATTGAGGTAAAGACTGTCTTGGCATAGGTAGGGGTTTTAACATGGACTTGTATTTTTTAAAACGTTGCAGGGAATTCTTCATCCCTTATGACCTGATTACAATCTCTTGACCTTACATCCGTCCATATTTGGTCGGGTGCTTCTCAAACGTCTTTGCGCCTGCTCGATATGGTACTAAACAGAGCGTCAAGCCCAATAGGTGACAGTTCAATAACAAAATCATCTCTTTTTATTGCTTTTTCTACAAACAATGCTCTAATGAAATAGCCAGTTGTATTCCTCCTCTAAAACAATCAAGCCGCAACACCCTCCTCACTAGGAGTGCTCATCAGTTCTCCCTTGTGCCCATCTTTGGACGTACAATCAAGTATAGAGATTCATATTTTAGTCGCACTACCCGAATGTGGAATGCTTTGCCAGACTCTGTTCTTATACATTTTTTTTAAATGCTCAACCTGTGTCTTATAACATTATGAAAATGTTTCATAGGAACTTAATCTACGTGTTGGTTATAAAAAAAGATGGTATGTGTGGGTTCCAAATATAAATCAATTGCCATTTCATATATTTCATATATATTTTCATATACGTTTTTTTCTGTTTCAAGACAAATTCAAATTCAAAAGCCTTTCGCGAGGAATTGGCAAGTCCTCCGTTAATAAATTCCTTGCCATGAAAACCGCTTTCTCGATTAGCCGTTCGGAACCGGAATAAAATCGTAGGTCCGCTCCAGTCTCTCACAAGGCGTGGTTGTGAGAAGTGCGCTAAGCCCGTGGCCTCCCCGCTCGGTTACTCCACCCTATTTCTTTTATTATTTATTTCTTCATGTTTGGGTCCCCAATGAAGATCAAAAGTATTAAATTCATGAGTATTAATTACCTTCCATAACGAATTCAGAGTAAATCTGTGAAATGGTGACATATTACTCTCAATTACAAAACTGAAAAGTAGGATAATTAATCGATTTGATGAAATTTAAAAGAAAAAACCTTTTTAGGTCGTGAGCCCCTAAAATTAATATTTAAAAAAGAAAATTCTTTGTTAAACTTTGTTTGATCTCTCAAGCTGTTCACCCTGTCATTACTTATGAGCGACACCATCTTTGTACCCAAAATTTACCGCAAGGCCCGAATAAATATTTCACAGCATAATCCCCGCATAATTGCTAGCCTGTTGTTGTGTTTTTTTTTCTTTTCTCCCTCTTTTTTTTCTGAAACAATCCCTTACCTTTCGTTTCATTAAAAGGTTTAGCTTTTCCTCTGTTTACTGATGAAACTTTCTTTGGGGACTATTAATTAAAAACTTTCTTCTTCCAAAATTAGACATTCTTTTCAACAGCAGGAACAACAACAACAACAGCAACAACAAGGTCAACAACAGCAGCAGTAACAACACAAAAAATATAAAAGAAATTCCATCATCCGCAAAAGTAGGTACTCAAAGTTTTCATTTTCATTTCTCTTTAATTACCTCTGTGTTTGGTCGTTCCCTTTCATTTTGGTCAATTCAGGAATTCAGTTTTATTATTTACTCTAAGAGTTCCATCTAAAGTAGGTAAAGGTATACCAAGCAAAAAGCACTCAATAAATCGGCAACGAAATAAGGATAAGAGAAGTTCACCTTCGAAATAATTCCGGTGTTTGACAGCCATTAAAATGTCAGACCTGTCTCCGTCTCCCACGAGGTCAGGCCCATCCACAAAATCCCCTTTCTTTACTTAGAAAATAGTTCCCTGCCCAATTATAGTGTAGGTAGGTAGGTTCTTTTGGACATGGACGACAGCAATGAAAAGTATCATCTATTTGCAAATGAAAGCCACAAAAGGGAAAACTTTGATTTCAATTGTAAGAACGTCCTCACTCTTCTTATTTTCAAGTTTACTTTAAGACGAATTAATTAAAATTGTTTTTTACTCTCTCTCCTCATAGTGGATGAAATGGCTGCCATTTTTCATGGCTGCTGATTTTAAACCGTTGGGAGTTGGCAAACAATTTATCGTTTACTCGAGTAAGTTTTGACATTTGGCAATATAATTGACTGCATTATAGTATTTGTCCTTCTTAGATGAATTTGAGTACCTCATCAAGGTAACTGAATACCAACCTGGACAGCTTTTGGCTCTTGAATCGCCTGTGTTCTTGCGCCCAAAGATTGAATTGGTCTTTGGTGGGTCGAAGGGTGACTTACATTCGGAGCTGGCAATACGATTGAGCTTTCAAAGATCTTCAGCATTATTTCAAGTGTGTTGTGGTAGGGACTAAGACGATAGATAATTATGATTATGTTTATACTATACACGTGCGGTGGTGACATGAATTGATTTCTTGTTTCTTTTATAGCACACAATCGGAAGACTCTACAGAAAAGTTCTTGAACCAAAACTTGTAGAGTCTCTACAAACTCTCAATGGAATAATGAACCAGATGCCAGAAACTAGTTGTTGCTTGGAAGACACCAGCATGGACATGAGAAACTCGATATGTTTGTACTGAAAGAAGGTCTTCTTCATTCTTTGTATACAACTGAGGAGAGCAAATGATGAATAGATTAAATCATAAATGTCAACCAATTTTATTGATGAAAGAAACAAAATAAATAAAAATGGATAAATGGATGTTTATCTGTAGCGAGTATATTATGAAAACCCTACCACTAGTGGGGAAATACGAATAAAAATTATTCTTAAATAAATTGTTATTCAGAATTTCTATGGTATATTCGAGAAATTATGCAAAGATCATTTAACTACCTTGAGCTTCAGAAATTCTATGATATGTTTCCGGTTTTATGCAAAAATCCCTTCGTTTTCTTGACTAAGCGGTGGAGTTATTGTTGTTAATAACAGGGTTACCCAAGAATGCATTTATGTAATAGATACCAATAAAAAAGCGCTTTTCATGCCTAAAGCATGACGCTTAAAGAAAGTCAAGTCATTGTTAGGAGTTACAAAGGAACACTTCCAACAAAACAAAGAAAAATTGCGGCGAAATGGTTAAACTAAAATAGTGATAAGTAAGAAGAGATCAGCTATCCAAAGCATGACCTGTCTCATTCAAAGGATTGAACTGAAAAGGAATGCCTCGAAGTGCTTTTCAGAACCCAAAAGAGAAAATCGAAAAAGAATTATGCCCAATGCTAAGCAAAGAGCATGGAGAGCATAAATCGGGAGCTGAGTGAAATTTCTGTGGTACCATGTCCACGTGTTAATCCAGAGGTTCGAGGTTCGAATCCCAGCAGAGTCAAAAATGTTTTACCACGGGTATCGCCTTTCGCGAGGAATTGGCAAGTCCTCCGTTAGTAAATTCATTGCCATGAAAAGCGCTTTCTCAATTAGACGTTCGGAATGGGCAGAAAATTTTAGGTCCCCTCCATTCCCTCACAAGGCATGGTTGTGAAAAATGGGCTAGGCCCAGGGGCTTCTCGCGCTGTTGCGCCATCCTATTTTTTTTTTTTTTTTTTTGAGTAAAATTTCTGCAAGAGTTGCAGATGTAAAACAAGTTATCAAGAATTACGATAAAAGAACTTGAAAAAGGAAGCAAAAATCATCGAAGTAACGATCAAATAATGAAGAAATGCTCAGGAGATTGCTTTGACGAAGCTAATTAACGTTATTCAAGGGCATTGAGGGTTTATTATGAGGATGACGACAAAAGTCTACACTGGTGTCGAAAGAATTTCGAAGGATAATGCTCGAAGGCAAAGGTGATGACAGTATTTCTATGACGGTACCCTTGATAGAACTTTCAGGAAGCTAAGTCAAGCTAGACGCAAATACCCTACCTCACAGTCGAAGAAGCTGTTGAGAACACAAAAAAAGTTAAAGTTATTACGAGATACCTAATAAGATTTGGAAAAAAAAAAAAAGATATCGGACTTAAATGGCTCACGAATTTGATCTCTAAGCCTATGGGATACGATAATCTGCCTAAGAAATGCAGGGAGGTTACTTGTTAGTTGCGAAAACTGCCGGTCGATCCAGCTGATGTCCGTCCGATATTTCGAAGATTGTCTAGCAGATATTGGGTAACCCACTACGAAAAGTGTTAAAGCTCTCTGATAACCAATGCTGATTTGTCGCGGATGAATAAGGATCCTAATGCAGAAACAATGGTGCGATGATTAAATTTGAAAAAGCATTCGACAGATATCTATTATGGGTGGCCCTCAGACAACGAGAACTTTCAAAGGGCTATGAACGGATGATCAATGAAATTTATGAAGGTGCAGAGATCAGAGATAGATTTTAAGCTGCAGTCACCGAAACATTCTGGGCATTCAAGGAACTGTCATTTTATTATAGTCCTCGACTACCCACTGGAAGATAGAGCACAGTACTAGAGTCCTCGATTACCCGTTGGAAGATAAATTACTGCACTATGTACGTACAGTGTACTATGCAGCCATCATTGGAGGATCTTCCTTCATTCTTATAATAAGGAATTTGCTTAAGGATATACCTTTTGCAAGTGTCAAACTCCCAATTGTTTGAATGGGAATTTGCTGCTCAAGTGTGAAATGAAAAGCTTAAAAATCTGGAGAAATATGCCACCATAATTGAAGGAAAGACTTGCGGTTGTTTATTTAACCCTCTACTGCACAAGGACCCATATATGGCTTTTTAATTTTAAATGTCGACTATTAATTGCGACTTCACAGCTACCACAGGAAAAGTACCATTTTATTAGCTTAGAAGAGATATTTTTATATGTATTTGTGCATTTGGTTTTATCTTTCTTTTGCGCAATCGCCAACAACCGCCATCAAGTTATACAATGCGCGCAGTTAAAGTGTAGTGCGAAAATACTAAAATAAAAGTTTAATTATTATTGACTACAGTGTACCTAGAAGGTAATTTTTTTTTTTTTTTTTAGTGTTTTTTGGAATATTCGTAAGTCGAACTTAATTGTAAAATTTTCCATTATGTTCGTCAACTTGAAGATACGACGAGTTTTTGACAACGACCATATATGGCTCCCTATCCATTTACAACTATTATTATGGATGTCATATATGGTTGCTGGGAGTTGAAAAGTCTTCGAAAAGAGGGTGAAATTCCTCAACTTCAAGCACTTCAAACACTCCAAAGCGCCAACAAATCAATAGAAACTCAAATCCTTCAACTACTGTTTGTTTCATTTGGTTCTTCAAAGAAAATAGGTTGAAGTCAAGATTTTACGCTGAATTCCGTTCGCTTGGACTCCGTAGATCACCTTCCTGAATGGCAAAACACAACACAACAATGCCAAAAATACTGCAAATCAGTGGCGGATTTAGCTATAGGCTGAGTAGGCTGCAGCCTAGGGCGGCAACTCCTGAGGAGGCGGCAAATATTTTGAAAATAAGAATTTTTTTCTCGAACAAAAAAAATTTGCAATAGAAATGTTATTTTTTTATTTTTTATGTCAACTTGATTTTAATTTTTTATTTTACAATCTTATGTTATCGACGTTCATGGTCGAGTTTCATATGACTATGGTGAGTATAAACATGTAAAAAAAATTTTTGGGGCGGCTAGGGGCGCCATTAGTCCAGATTCGCCACTGCTGCAAATACAATTTTTTCATTATAAGAAATCTAAAATTTATGTGCGCCTGAAAAAGGATAAAAATAGATTCGCACCATTTCATACTTAATTTATTAGCTGTAAATATTGTTAACTATTGTAAATTTAAGTTTTTTTTAAAAAAGTTATTTGTTTATAATTATGTTTAAGAAATCTTTGTTGTTGCCAAGTCAATGAAAGAAATTCAGTATTTTTTTATTTTTTGAAAAGAGCGTAACTGCACAAGGGCCATAAATGGCAAAAGTTATTAACTTTTAATAAAATTTGTTTAAAAAATTTTTTTTGTTTCATTAAATTAAATGAAAAACCAAAACGACGACAAATAATTCCTTTTCTCATTGGATCATAGTCCGTGCAGTAGAGGGTTTACACTCACACACAGTAAACAACGTTGGACAATAAATAAAGTATAGGTGTAAGTTGACGGCAACTGAAATGAGGATGATCGGTATGAATACAGAAATTATACGTATTAGAAGTACCAAGAACCGTTGAATCCTTCACAGCAATCGAAGGAGTTTGGTGATAAGATTAGATTAAACTCCCAAGCAGATATCATCTGCCCCTTAAAAGTATTTAAAAAGCAAACTAAAACTTTGTCGTGAGATATTTGCACAATTTGTACATACAACCGAATTCTTGTATCTCTTTTTCCATCTGGCTACTTGATTTCATTGTTACTCTTTCATATTTCATTCAAAAATCATTATTAAAAGATAAGTCGTTCGTTACAAAAACAAACTGAGTTGTGTTCCGAGAGCGACCTCAAATACTATTGGTTAAAATTACTTTTATATCAATCACCTGATAAGAACCAATAGATTTTGTAATGGTCTGAATAAGAAGGTCTGATATCAGTTATCAGTTTAAGTAAATCATCAAAATATGTTTAGCTATCAGTAGGCATTTCATACTCAGGTGTCGGTGAACAACGCTCGTAGTTCGGCGAATTACTATGAACAGGATACGGTCTAATAAAGTGCTAACGAGAAAATTCATTTTGATTCTAATTTTCCTGTTTACGTATATAACTTTGAACTTACTGAGCCTTGTGAAGGTAAAAAAGTGTATTATTTTGGTGATTTATATCGTTTGAGTTATACAACTCACAGAGGAAAAATGTTTTTCTCTTATGACATGAGAAAAAAAAAATATATTGAGTGCGTTTCGGTTGTTCGAATAATATTGGTTAAGTCGATAAAATCCAAAACTGGTTTGCTAAATTCAAAAATGATGTTATCAAATAATAATATTAAATTATAAATCAAATTGAATTTTGCTTTGATTTCAATTAAAACAAAGCACTTATCGCATTTGTAGTGTTGGTATATTATGGCATCTCGTTTCGAATTATCTTTTTTTTCGATTAGCACGGCGGATATAAGCAGTTGCTTTAAGGATATCGTTGATAATAAAACGTAGTTTTTGGGTTCTATTGAGACCTTTAAAACGATGGTTGTGTTGTTTAAGAGAGCGATAAGAGAACGTATCGCACATTCAGGAAGGCAAAGCTCCTAAAAAAAAAAATATGTCATGTGTCACAGGTTTGCTAAAAACGTTTTATATTGAAATATTTTGTGCAATTAAAAAGGTTAACTTACATGAAACTATTGTCCAAGAAAACCGCCCAAGGATTTGGAACAACAACGAAAGTCGATTTCTTAGAGCAAAAGTAAGGCTTTCTAGTGAGTTTTGTGTTATTATAATTCACAAACCGGTTGCTCATCTCTTAAAAACGTAATAGTGCACAGTGTGATTGAAAAACAGTGACAAACCAACCAAAAATATCCAAACACTCTCCATAGTTTCAGCAAACTAACTTCAAGGATAGAATGAATGAACTCAGTTTGCGAAAGGGCGTCATTTCTGTATGCAATTTTTTAACGCAATGATCGATAAGAGTGCGCAAAATGGGTGACATATTTTCGCAAACAATAATCACAGAGAAAAGGCAACTAATGGACCATTGGTATGACAAATTGGCTGATCGAAGACTGACTAAGTACCAAATAACAACTTCGAAATCAAGTCAGGTATTGTTTAACACGTTCTACCCGGATGGACCACTGGTGGACTACGGGCACTGCACTTATCTGGTAATAATTTCACAATGAAAAAATGCCGTTATACGTAGAACTTTTCATCTCGTCCACGCAGTTAGTGAAACATAGATAGCATGCGCCGGGTAGAACGTGTTGAGATTGGTTTGGGGTGTGGGGGTTCTTCGTATAAAAATAAAGAATTCGTTGTTGACAACCCCAGCACAAGAAAAGAAGAATCAGCGGAACTCTTAGATTGGTGCCAAGCAGATATAACCACCATCCAAGAAGAAGAAAAGCAGGTGCGGTGACTCTTGCAGATAACAGAAACAACACGCGGATTTGTCGTTGGATTTGATAAGCCAGAAAGCGTTTTGTAACAACACATCTAATAAATCAGTCAAATTTAGTTTTATATGCGCCCACACCTTCAACTGTTGTAATTTTTTATACTGTTTTTACAAGATTCCCAAAAAACCTAGATTAGATTAGATTAGACGGGTAGAGCTTGCCCAGTTCAGGACACTGTGGTGTCTGAATGAAACCTGTTGTGCCAGCCCATGTGAGGTTTCAGTTCTTCTGCTCCTGAATTGAACCAGAAGCTAGCAATCTTCTGTGGGTGAATGAGTTTGAGTTTATCTAGGGGAATAATCTCATAATCAAGTATTTGCTTTCTAAGGCGGAAAAGTGCTGGACATTCTGTAATGATGTGCAGAGATGTTTCTTCATTTTCGAGGCATAGTCTGCAGATGGGGTCCGCTACCAGCCTCATTTGGTGAAAATGTTTCTTTAAAGAACAGTGACCGGTTAGTAGTAGTTTCAGAGAGTGACATGACTGTCTTTTGGACTAGTTTGGATCTTATGGTGAGCTTAACGCCTTTAGTGCAGCTTGGCTGTCAGAAAAAGTGAATATTGTTTCGTTTTTTAGTGTTCGAAGAACACATAATTCTCGAACATTCGTTAATGGCAAAGACTTCAGCTTGGAAAATGGACGAATGACTGCCCAGATTTACTGAGAAATTCGTTCTGGGACTGTCGCTGAAAATGCCGGAACCTATACCAGTTTCAAGTTTTGAGCCGTTCGAATACCAGACCATTATCTTGCCTTGAGGGATGAGGTTTTGTGTTCTCCCAGTCTTCCCTAAGGGGGATGACAATGGAAAAGTTGAGTTTAAAGTTGTACATCGGAATAATAACATCCAAGCACATACTAAATGTGTTTTCTAGACTTTCCACTATCGACAGATGTCCTTTCGGGTTTGATTTTGATTTGATTTTATGTGTCCTTGATGGAAAAGACGGTGTGTCGCCAGTCTTGCTTCCAATTTTATGAAGAGGTGAATTTGAGGTAGTCCTAGAATGACGTTTAGAACGTATGTTGGTTTTGTACGCATGCATCCAGTAATGCATATTGTTGTTGTTGATTAAGTTTTCTTCTTTTTGTAAATGGGCCAATAACTGTCTTACGGGGATTGACAGAGAGACCTTCATATGAGCACCAGTTTTGTACTGTGTTCAGATATTTGTGTTTCTGATGAGCCTTGTATGACAATTGCTAGATCATCTGCAAAGCCACTGCATAGATCCCTTGGGTTGCAAGTAATCTTAGAAGCCTGTCTACAACTATTGACCAGATGAGTGGTGAGAGAACTCCACCTTGTGGGCAGCCTCTTGTTGTTAGTGCTGATACATTTCTTCGATATTGCTGTGGATAATTCTGCTGTTTAGCATGGACATTATCCATTTGCGAATCACTTGTGGAACGTTGTGGGGCCTTAGAGCACGTAGACACAAAGGAAGTGTTGTTGAAGGCTCCTTCTATGTCGAGAAATGCCACTACGAAAATTTTATTTTTATCGATGGAAAGTTCGATCCTCGTAACTAGGTCATTCAACGCGGTTTCCGTTGATTTCCCTGGTTGATATGCGTATTGTGATGTGGTGGGTAGCTAATTGCTTATCCCGGATGTTTCTATCAATTAACTTCTCCATACATGTAAGGATGAATGACATTAGAGTGATTGGACGAAAGAATTTAGGGCTTGAATCCAGATTTCTTCCTTCTTCTGGCAAGTAGATAACTGTTACTCTTCTCCAGCTTTCTGGTATGTGACCAAAAGCTAGGCTGCAAGTGAACAGTGCAGGCATAAAAAGAACAGAGTACATAACGTTACTCAAATTAAGAAAGGAAATAGGAAACTTATACAATTTTCGCTTTTAAAAGTAATAAAGTTTTGTTCAATTATCTCGACCATCTGTCTATCTTGGCTTTGCGACTCTCACTTTTCTTTTTGATTGCTTTATCATGGTAAACGAATCATAAATCGTGAGGGTTCGACTTTTCACACCTGACACCTCTTTCTGGACCTTTTTTTTATTTTTAACACTTAAATTTTGATTTATGAAAAAAACCATTTTAAATCCTATGGACATTGCTAAACAAAAACAAATTGCTCTCATATAATATTTTTATTCAATTTATTAGCACCTTTTTCATCCTAAAAGTTCCTCCTATTTCTGTTATTTTTATTTTTACCTTTGAAAATAATTCTTCCTGATGCTCTGATACCGAAAAAAAGTTCCTTTCCATTGTAGTAAGCAAGTTTTACAAAAAAACCAATTTTAGGCAAGTAAGATGGTAAATACTCGGTATTAACTGTTAAATTCGTTAATAATAATCGATAGTCCTATAAATAAAAGTAATGCAAAAAAGATTAATTATTTAACAAACTTTTTGTTTACCGCTGCAATCGGACAACCACCAGTAGGAGTTCCTCCCTTAAGAAGCATTTCCTTGAAAGTTTTAAAAATTGGTACAAATTCTTGTGCTCTTTTGTATCCACAATAATCTATTCGGTTCGCTTTGAATAAAGGAGTGGGTTCCTTGTTTAGTTTATTCCAATAAACAGCAAAATCATAGAATGGACGTTGAATTTCCTTTTTCATTTGAACGTCAACATTCAGAACAGGATACTCCGATATTTTTCCAACAGTACATAAAAAAGATTGAATGTAGGCGTAGTTGTAGGCAGTACAATTTATCACATTTATTACAACAACATAGTTTCGCTGTGAAAGAGATTATCAAAACCAAAAAAGATCACATTATTTTAAAATTCTATACCAATGCAAGAGAGTTCCATGGTAAAATTAGAATTATGACAATACAAAAAGTGAATGAAGGTTTCTGTGAAGCCATTAAAATATTGAGTATAGCCTACGTAATGGACTCTGTTGTTGGTTGGCTTTTTTAGTACGAGCGACTATTTCCGAAAGTGATTTTTAATAGGAAGTCTACATGACTGAACGATCTTGTGTTTGAGGAATGTATTATCAAATCGGGCATACAAATTAGGCAATGAAGATTGCTCATGATGATTTGATGTTTGAGGTAATTTATAAAAAACAATTTAGCATAATTAAGCTGAAACGTGAATATGGTGTTAGTTGAGTGTTTACTGTCATACAAGGATTACACGGCTTGTCCAGGGTTTTGGATTTTCTTTTCAGTCTTTTGTCGCTTTTGCAATCCTATTTAACTAAGATGTCCACTTATGTGGGTACCTACATTAAAAATCTGGACAAAAATAGTTTTGTTTCTTAAGAACCGGATTGTGGGCTGAAACATTTATTACTTCATTGGTGGCGACTCCCACGGACTTAGGTACTTCAAGCTCTGTTACTCCTGATGTCATATAAAACATCATCTCTGTTCCAGCCAACTAACAAACTACAATTTTGTAAATTGTCCAATATTGTGATTCGTATCCTCGTATGTGAAAGCTGGACGCACAACGATTGTGTTGCTTGTACTGAGCGATTGGGTGCTAGGTAAAATTTTAAAATTGAATTTAAAGTTTTTGCTTTTCTGAGTATTGTTCTAAAGTTGACTGCTGTTATTTATTTATTTTGGAGCTTTTTCAAGTGATCTGTCAGTTTTTGTAGTTTAAGAATTTTTCGTAGTAGGTATGAAGGTATTTCTGTCTGTCACATAAACACACAAAGCATGCGAAAACATTTGGATGAATTCAAGCTTACTTTTGAACAGGATGTTGTGGATGTTATCTGCGTATCAGAGACTTGGTTGCGGCCAGAAATAAGCAGTAGTGTTTTTGGAATGACCAACTATGATATTTTCTGGTCTGATCGTAATGGCAGAGGAGGGGGTGTTGACATATTTGTTAAGAAAAAATTTAACGCAAGATTAGTAAGGAAATCGGTAATCGGATGGAAATGGTTTGGAGTTTATTTTCATCGAATCCCTATTTGATACAGAAAAATGTATGATGGGCGTCATGTATAGACTTTCAGATGTATACGAATCGACTTGTTTGACGAATGTTCTCGTGGAAATTAGTCCATTCTATCTTGACAAACTAAATAATAACGTGATAAACTTTTCTAAGAGTTCAACGTCTTTAAATCTTTTCCCTGTTAACAACTTTGTTGCTTTTACGCAGACTTGTTCTATGCTAATATACTATATGCTCGTAAGCCAACTTAGTAAGGTTAACTTTTATAATCAGTTGAATGCATCTGGCTTCTCAAGGCACGACTTAATTATTGCTTTCTATGACCTGAATGTTTGCCAATATGTTGAGTCAGAAACAATACAATACCGGACCTTGAATCAATCGATCTATCATTTCTATCTGCTGAGACGTCTAATGTTAACTGGGAAACCATTTACTTCCAACCATCTGTAGATGCGAGCAAATTAATTTTTTTATAGAAAAAGTCAACCACCTGTTCAAAATTTGTGTTCCAACTAAAACTATCTCTTTTCGTAGTCGTCGATGTGGATTATGGCGTAATGTCAAAAGCTAAGGTATAAATAATAAGCCCGGCAACTGTAACATTGAATATGACCCCAATGAATTAAATAAATTGTTTGCTAGTTCTTCTTCTCAAAATTCAATTGATCTAAACAGAACTTCTTCCCATTTTAATTTTGTGAGAGAACATTCAAATGGATTTAGTTTTCGATGCATTACCGACTTCGA
This sequence comes from Melanostoma mellinum, assembly GCA_914767635.1. NCBI lineage: Eukaryota > Metazoa > Arthropoda > Insecta > Diptera > Syrphidae > Melanostoma > Melanostoma mellinum. Next base: position 221,171,265 of record OU612059.1, on the reverse strand, counting down.
ATTCGAAGTATTAAATGCAGTCCTTGTAATTTAATCGGAGGAAATAGGTTTGGACGAAATTCACATAAAGTTTTTAAAGCTTATCTTACCCTAAGTTTTGCCCTTCCTTACACATTTTATTCAATTTCATGTTAACCACCTCTTCTTACCTTTCTATTTGGAAAGTTGCCAAAATTATCCTATTCCCAAAAACTCAACTTCAAACCCCGTGGAATATCAATTTCAATTTTGCTTTTTATCTCGAAAGTTTTTTCCGTAAAAAATGTTTCAAAGGATTTCCATGAATATATACACATTTTTTCTTTTTGACTATTTACATTAGAGATTTAGGATATTCAATTATTCCCTTACAGCTATAATATGTAATACGTATAACAATAATGATTTCCATGTTTTTAACGGAGCACAAGCTTGTTTCTTGTATTCAAGCTGGCTTCAGACCAAAGCACAGTTGTTTGACCGCACTTTTAAAATTAGTGGATGATATTCGTCAAGAAATTAACAATGAAAATGTTTCGACCTTAGTGATGCTTGACTTCTCAAAGGCATTCGACAGTGTGTCTCATGAGATTCTCCTGAGAAAACTGAATTTGAATTTTCGTTTCGAAAGAACCGCGGTTGCTCTTATTCAAAACTATTTGCAAGGAAGAAATCAAGCTGTGTCTTCGCAGGTCTGACCATGTCACACATTATGCAAATGATATCTTCAACATGTCTTTTCAAAATTACCTAGACAGCAAGGGGTTCTTGTTTGATAATTTAATACAGACAAAGATTCCGGACTACCTTTACGATAAAATAGTTTTTGCACACTCACAGAGAAATAGAATACTTATTGGACTTACACATAGGTATACTATTTCCAAAAGAAAATTTTTTGTTTACGTTGTTGGGCTGTAGAACTCTTTACCTGCCAATCTGAGGAGAATCAATAACTTTGCTATATTTAAAAGAGATCTTTTCAATCATTTAAGGTGCTTGAATCTTTCGTTTTTCATTTTTCTTTTGTTTTTATTGATGTTAAAATAGTTAACAGTTTTTTTCTATTGTTTTACTTGTAAATTTAATTTGTTTCTATTCAAAAATTTCTTATGCAACCCAAAAATTGTACCTCTTATACTAATTATTATCTAAAAAACATTATGTTTTACTATACTTAAGTTTAAATAAAATTAAATTGAAATTAATTGAAATTAACGTTGAAAATCGGAAAGACGGAATTTTTTATTTTTGATCTGTTTTATAATCATGTCGATTATTTTTAATTTTTGAAGCTTTAAAATATATACAAAAAATACTTCTAGTATCCGTAAATTGATCTATGTTTTGTGATACAGGGTTGAATAAAATCATTTGAAATTTGAAAAAGAAAACAAATTGATTATTTAAAAGTAAAGCTATTATTTGTCTATCATTAATCACACTGATTTATTATTGAATCCGATCAATGGACTGCAGAAGCAATCCGTAATAGTTTTGTAATTTTTGCTACTGCCGAATCCGCACCAAATCCGCTGGTGAAAGGGAAAGATTGCCGTTCAAACGGGCTGAAGAAGTCATATTACCAAATTCGCTGTTCATCTTCACTCTATAAAATTTTTGAAGTTTCCCATCCCCACCAAATAAGCAAAATATACAAGTAAACGTTAGTTTACGAAAATGTAGGGTTAAGTCGGGTGATATGGCACCACGGGTGATATTGCACCCTTTAAATATCTCTTTTTCTTTTAACAAAAAGCAATAATTCAGTGTTACTCAAACCGTATAAGCTATGTATTAAGGGGAAAGCCGGTCTAGAAAAAAACAAAAAAAAACCGTACTATGAGAGGTTCTGTTTTCACACCATTTCCAACTAAAAATCAATCACCAACAACGCAGTCGTTAGAGTGGTTTACGAGGAATATTAGTATTTCAATTCAGGTTGTATGGTTCCGCTACTTGAAAACCAAGAAACCAAATTTGAAAAACCATTCAGTAGACTGGCCTACTAATCGCAACTGCAAATTTTGAAGAAAATCAGGGGCCGAATTACCACTTAAGTGATCGAGTGAGTGAGTGCAATTTTTCTTTCTAAATTCGATCCTTATTACACAACACCAGTCTGCTGTTCATTTATCTACTTCAATTCGTTCAAATATAGTTAAAAAAAAAAAGTCAAATGGTGGTAATAAAGTGATCGATAACGGGAGAACTAATGCCAAAAACACATAATTCAGTCACGAATTACTCGATTACGTGTGCGGTAATTCGACCCAGTTTAGGCTTCAGATTCATATACGGGCAGACAGAAAGAATTGCAGGACCCACTCTTTTCGTATTCCCTACCATCGTAATGTCTTGTTTTATTGTTAATCATAACTCCAAACAATTTTTCTTAATAAGAACTGGACTGGCTTTTCATCTGGCCATGCTTTATTTCGAAGTTGGTCCTTTTGACAGCTGTTACCTGATTAATGCTGGAAGAATAATAGAAGTCGAACGACCAATGGACACTGCCTACGTTTGGTAAATTATTGTCTCGAAACAATATCGCTGTTGACGCTAATTTTTACAATTTTCGAGTTATAAATTTGTGAGTTACCTCCAAAGACCGGCGATTCAACACCTTTCTTAATAATGAAGCTATATTATTGTCCACATCATGTATAAACTGTTATTAATACTCAATGAGATACCCGAGTCGTAATGGTTAACATGTCAACCTGTTACGTAGAAGGTTCGAGATTCAAATCTCATCAGAAAACATGTTATTACACGAGTATAAATAGTATAGTAAGTGATAAGTAATCAGATCAATCATTGCCACGAAAAAAGTATTTTCGATTAGTCCTAAGGAAACGATAGAAAATGGTTAGTCTCCTTCACAAGGTATGGTTGCGAGAAATGCGCTAAGCCGCTGAGCTTTTCGACTTGTTTTTTCTTACAATTCACAATACCAAACACCAGCAATATACCCTATTGTATTTCATGTAACTATTTTAAGCTTTCAAATAGCTGATTTCCTACATCTTAATGTTTAATGCAATCAATTTCCATTATAAACCGATGTTAAGTTAATCGCCCGCACTCTTAATTGGACCACCAAGGAGGCTACATTTTGTGTATCTTTCCCCAAAATTCAAATCGAATTTTTGTAATACTCAACTCTACGTCGTAGGTCTTTTAGTTGTCATCATTCACTCCTCCTGAGCGCAATCAGATTGAAAAAAAAAAATCAAATTTGGTCAACACCTGATAGACAAACAAAAAAGCGAGTAGACGTAAAAAAGTCGTCCGCTACTGTTGAACATTTTTCCCAAACGTCAATAAATCATCAATGTGAGAAAACAAATATTTTTAAAATATATTTCTATGTGTTTCGTTGAGTTGAGTTCTAGCATTCTCCAGCTCTTGAATACAGAAAACAGACCACAAAACAAATTTTTAAACAAAACAAGAAAATGAGTGGCGAATGATTTTCTATCTTTTTGTATTCGACGCAGCTCCAATTTGCAGTTTACATTTAAAAATAACATTTTATAATATATTTACAAATTCTCTGCGTCAAAATGCGAATGAGTAGCGATGATTGGACAGAGAGCAAGTCATTGTGTATTTTTCGTTCGAGAAAGCGTCGTCTATCGTCTTTGGTCGCATGCCATAGTTTGCTTCCTCGGGGACTCAGGTCAAACGGATATAATTATTCATTTCCTATTGATATTCAAACAAAGGACGAAATTAATTCATCGTGCGTGGCGTCGGGCGTCGCGTCGGTCGGTGGTGGACGATTGTTATTGTTTGCCCCATATACTTACTCGATATCGGCCGATGGGAATTGAAACTTGTGCCCTATAGACCAAGGACGACAATAACTTAGCCACACTTCTGTTCACTTATCCTGAACTAAAATGTCGATACAATTGTAATTATACGAGTATATTGTGGCCAGGCGGCACTAAGTACAGGGACTGGACAAAGACCAAGAAAGGTATTCGAGTGGTTGGTTCTTCCAGCAAAGAGCTTGCTGCTTTCTTCTTCAACTGTTGTGTGTATGGAAAAGAGCTGCCTTCGATAAAAATAAGGCCAATCGATATACATGTGTTTTGTTTTCTATTTCAATATACCACACTGTGTTGTGTTTTAAGTTTTTGTATTATTTGTCCGTCACAACGGGTGTGGTTGGTTTTTGGTTGTATTTCAAGCGCGAGTGCACTTCAAAGACATTCGTCGGGAGCAAGTTCCGCAGTTCCACAGTTCCGCGAAGTGACCACATTTTTAGTGTTGATCCCTCAGACCAGTCGGTTGTGTTCAGTGGTTTCGATTACACACCGCGCGTCATGATAAACTACGAGAATCGATACACATTTATTTATTTTCTTCTCTCCGGAATTGTTGCTGGTATGATATGTGTTCTCACTTACATATCCGTCCAGGACATTAGTGTAAGTTCATAAAAGTTTCTAGAGCATTCTGAAGTCATGTTGACGCAATTAGATTTCTAATTATTTTGAGTGAATGGTTCTGAAAACACCGAATGCAATTTTGTGAAGTGCGGTGAATATTTTGTTTTGTGTATCCAAAACGATTCGAAGGAATGGAAAAATGTAGATTTATAAATAAACAATCGACGCCCCCAATCGTATCGTGCAACAATTCTGTTTTTTTTGTTTTGTTAATGCCGACAATTTGTATCTGAAAATTAGTTTGGAATAATTAAGTGGGACAGTCTACACGCAAGCCGATAGGATATGTTTTTGTATCATCGGAAATTGCTTTTCCTGACTTCATATGTTTTTTTTTTTTTTCTGAGAATGTATAGATTGATTGGAAGAAAACAATCAACGGGAGAACTATAAGAGGAAGACTCAAGGAGAAACGTTGACGATAATTTATTTAAAAAGTTTTTTTGGTGTGTACTTTCGAAGTTGATTGCTCCTGTTTTGGTTTCTTATATTTTTATTTTATTGAGTCATCGATCGCCGTCGAAATAGCTTTACCGTTTGTGAGTAACTTGATTTAGACGTTATTAAGCAGCTCAGCAAATCAAATTTTTTTTAATTAGGTGAATGTAAAAACATTTCGCACAAACATATGCTATAGCAAATACTGATTTCAAAAAGAGTTATTCTGCGTTTGATCTCCGCACCGATGTTGTTTTCGGTGTCTACATATAGCGGATCCTAGGTAGACAAAGTAATGTAGTACCTCGAAGTTATTTCCGATCAATATCGTTCATTAGTTCTGATGAAAAATATTAAAGAAAACCTCAAAGATACACAAAATTTTGAAGAATTATTTGTCAGGATATTTACGGCTTTTGAAGTGAAACTTCCTTCCAATAATTGTTGTGATTTAAAACTCGATGAAACGAAAATGCGTCACGATGAAGAATCAAGTACATAAATTTATAGAATAAAACCGGCGAGAGAACGAGATAGAATGCATCACATATTATTTTATATATTCGGTCACCTCCTTGTGCGATGCTCCGTAGTATCCCCAGATAGCAAACAGTTAGTTTTCAATAGATGTTTTTGCGCCTGCATGTTATATAAAGCCTTTTTTAAAGAAATCACTTTGTTCTATTGAAATGAAACTTCTTTAGCACCGTTTCATGTGAAAGTTAGATGAAACGAAAAAGCGACACAAAAATAGAGCAAAATATTCATGAAATGCATTCAGCATGCAAGATTGAATAGCCTCTTAAGCTTTCGTAGTCGCCTTATCTTTTCTGAAGTTTCTCTTCTACTGTGTTTGCATTGCCCGCAGACACTTTTTTAGGGTAGAGTCACAACAGAAATTTTCAGATTTAGTGTAGTCCACTTTTGTGCGATGATAAAACGGGCTTTTTCTGTTCTCAACTCATACAATTTTTTGATTTACTCCTTCATGTGTAGCTTCTTTTTACTTGCTTGTTCGAAAGAAGACGGAAACGAATAGACGCAAGAGCGAAAAAGGCAGGTTGGGAAGATATTTTAGTGCCAGTTGATTGCAAATATATTTAGAAAAGTAAAATTTGTCTTTTTGGCAGAGTGTTTCAGATTTTCGACGGCTACAAAGCTCAACGGCATTTTGCCACACACTTACAAATAAAAAAACATTATCGATTTTCAGACATTCAATACAGCTGATTTCAATTCATTCTAGGACGTCTCCTACGTGATAGAAATATAAAACCATTCACTTTGGAACTTTCTCAATCTGTCGACGCAAGAATTTTCGAGATCGATTCAGTAGTAATACTTTTATAGGCGGATAGTTGTTGGTTTTCAGAAACTTAAAAAGACACATAATTTTTGGTAGGATTTGGATACGAAAAGACTTCCTTTTTGGTCCTCTTAGAGTTTTCAGTAGTGAACTTGATTAGCAACTTTTTGGTTGGAGTCTAAGTTAAATACCAAATGTAACCAAAACACGTTCATATTCAATAGCGAATCTTCCAATCGCTTCTCTGCTATAATAAGGGTATGTGTACTAACTAAGTCCTATCATAAATCAACGGTAAGATTTGTGCAAGGTATCACCATTAAAGTCAACTAGGAAAGTGACATTTCGGTAAAAAAATTTAACTCAATTTAGTGCGGCTTATTTGTTTAAAGTAGGATATCAGATATTTTATATTATATGCGACTTTTTTTTTTTTTTTCTAAAAAAGAAGAGGCTTATATGCTAACCTGGAGAACTCAGACTTAATTACCGGTCCATTGTACTACCAGGGTAGCAGCTTGTTTTTAAAGTTCTAGGATTCGAGCCACGAACCCATGCTACAAGTAGCCATGCCAAATTACTCCGCAGGCAACACAAAACTGAAAGACTTGCTCGACTTTATAATGGCAAGTATTTTTATTTTTTGTGTAAACCAAACAGAGATTCTATATAAATTCATTTTATTTTCTTGATGGAGTAGCTCAATGTGAGAAATTTACTCTGAAGTCTTAACCATATTTTTAAGGTCTCAGTTACTAGAGTGGATAGATAGATAATTTTATTTTAAAAAGATTTTACAAAAGTGTATGCTGGTATAAAATTAATTAAGACAATAACTTTAAGTTGCCTGTCAGGTTAAGAGGTAAATTAAAATTGAAGTTTAGTGAGTAGATTTAATTTCATTAATTACGAAAATCCATTTAAAATTATGTTGCGATACTTGATTGCAGGTTTTAGAAAATTGTATAGGTTAAGGTAGCAGTTGCCATTCAAAACGTTAAGAAGCTCAGAGCGGGAGAGCACGAGAGCACAAATGCTCTTCTGAAGCTTTTAAAGATTGGACAGGTTCCGACGAAATGGAAAGTGTTTTCCGATGCATTCGTGTTGCAAACTGTACATATACCATCAGTATCTTTCTGGAACGCTCTTCCATTGAGATTGAGAAGCCCACAACGAGCTTTAAAGATGATTGAAATCATATCACATGAGTTCGAGTCATCAAAATAGTTTGGTACTTCGGAGTAAAGCAGGTTGCAGCATTCATCATGAAAATGGGACTGTGTGGTGGTGGTGTCTTTTTTTAAGTTTTGATTGAAGAATACTATGCATTCCATACCAATCAAGCAAACTTATGTCGAAAGAGAAGTCAATCGACGCACTATGAAAGAGATCCAACCATTCCTTAGCCCAAGGTTTTTTCATAATAATGGCTTCTGATAAGATTTTAGGTAGTCTACCATTTGGAAGAGATAAGGTCATCTTATATTTATGAAAAATGAAGCTTGAGAGAGATGTAAGAGAAGCTTTAGGTAAACCAGTTTCGATGTGCAAAGCATAGTTCGGCGTGTTATTCGGTAGCAGGAAACATCTTTTTATAAAAAACCGTTGCAATTTTTCAATTTGGTGGTGTTCACGATATCCCCATACTTGAGCACAATACAGCAAAATAGCTCTAGAAGAAGCATCATATATTTTAAATTTTGTAGAATGCGGGACAGATTTATCTCTCAGTAGCTTTGACCATGTTGAAGTGATGGAGTTCTTAAATGACCCCAATCTATTATTTAGACGCTCGTTCCACGTTACTAGAGTATAGCTTAGATCAAACTCGTTTCATTGACAGTGGATACTGTGGCGTATGAGTGTTCTTTAATATTTTTTTTTTGTCTTTGTAAAAGAGAAATAGTTGGTTATTGACTCTGTACAAATGCTTTTGCTCAGAAACAAACAATTTAAAAAAAAAACTAAATAATAATAAAAAATAAAGATTAATGTCGCCTCAGGCAACCTCCACGTGTGCTCAAGAACTTATTTCGTCTAGACCTAAAGTAATGATGAACAATGCCATTGCCAACCACCCCTCTGACTAAATACCATAAAGAGATACACCAAACAAGGTTGTCATGACTTCCGCACACCATTCACCTGCCAACGCTCAAAATGAGGAAATCCATTGTACATGAGCTCATAACAAAGACCTTGAATTCGTAGTTTTGCCATCCTCTAATTGCTTTGCAGGAATGTGACACAAAAGCTTATACGAAAAACAAAACGAGGAAATCTATCAACTAGTGTTTGAATATCGCCATATAATGTTTGACATGCTAAGAAGAAAAGCCGATTACGTATTTTATCATTGCTATCGAAATCAATATTCTTTGTTTCCTGAGTTCTTTGAAATGAAAAAAATAAAAACGCTTTTACCTTTATTATGTCTTCACATGAATTCCAATTTGTTTCACTTTCAGAATGAAAAACGTGCGGGTGAATTGATGAAAATTCAACAAACTCTTACGTTCCTCAAGCCCGAGAGAGAATGGAACTACAGCAACACATGGCAATACATAGGTGATCCATATTTTCGGCAACAAGTGTATTCAGCGTATTTTGACCCACGAACAGAATTGTATAGTGAGTTGTTTTGATATAAATATTCAGAGAAATGGATTGATTTGTGTCTTTCTTTTTTTGCAGATCCCGGTGATTTTGATGGAAAGCATGTGTATTATGGATCCATTAGAGTGTTTGCTGTTCTGCCTTTGAGGTTGCAAGGGGAAATCATATGTTTTATTAAGTAAGTGCATGTGGGTAGAAGATTAAGACCGCGATTATAGATTTCTTATAAGTCATTATATATGGAGAAAAAAGAAAAGACTTTGGTCGGTGTAGCCCAATGTAGGAAATTTTCATGCTAAACAAGAAGCATATGTAGCGTCTTCTTCTTTCTTCTCTTGAATTTCGCTAACCAAAGCTAAGCTAGATAAAAGATTTTCCATTATCTTTTCCTGCCAAGGATATAGAAAACAGATTCAATAAAAGTGGCCAAGAACAGTCATGTCAGTCAAACAGTCCACAAGTATAGCTTCTACCGAGGAAATGGCAAGTCGTCCGAAAGAAGTGGTACTTTGGTGAAAACCGTTTTCTCACTTAGCTCTTCGGAATCGGCAAACATTTGTAGGTCCCATTCATTAAAAAAATGTATGGTTGAAGTACTCTAAATTGAATGAATATTCAAGTAATATTGCTTTTATCATCGTCCCCTTAATTTAACCACTTCAATTGAAATGCAGACATTTTGAAAACAAAAGGGTCCGCCACATAACTTTTTTTTTGAAAATGGGCTCAAGACATCGAGTGTAGCTTCGGCTGTGCGGCACGTAGCGCCGTCCTGTTGAAACCAAATGTTGCCAATATCCTCCTCTTCAATTTTTGTGAACAAAAATTCGTTCAACATGGCCCGACAGCGATCGCCATTGACTGTAAGGCCGCGTTTCCATTTGCAAGCTAACTCGCGGAAGTCTTGCAGGAGTTTCTTGCAGTGGGGTTTACACTGCTATATGAATTCTTGCAATTTCTTCTGCAATAAATGTCTTGCAAGAAGCTCGCGCATCATACTGTCGCAATTTATTGCATAGGTGTCTCCACTGGAGAGTCATTAATGTCGCAAGAATTTTGGTTATTTATTTGAAATTGTGAATTTATTTGAAATTGTGGATGTTAACGTTTTGCAATTACAATTTTATGGATAAAAAAGAAAAAGTGATAAACTTGGGTGCGCGATTGGATTTTAAGAAGACGGGAAGCTGGTGCCTTCTATAATTTACTAAACAAACTAAACGCTCAACAATATTTCAATCTCACTTGGATGACACCAGTCGATTTGGAAGTTTTGTTATTTGAAGTGGGACCTATTTTAAAAAAGCAGGATACTCGATTCATCAATCTCGATCAACGAAGGATAGACTCCTCTTGACCCTGAGATTTTTAACATCCATAAACAATACATAAATACGGATTACACTCGTAACGTTCAATTGCGAGAAAATTTACATGAACTCTTTCGACCAACTAGCCGCGAGTGCGAGATATACGAAGCTGTTTCGGTAAGCTGCAAGAACTGTCGAGAGTCAATGGAAACCTGTTTCAACCTGCAATTTATTGCACTCGCAAATACTCGCAAGAAGTTATGCAAGGACTGTCGCGATCGAACTTGCTTCGCAGTTTCCACTTGCAAGTCACTGTCGGACAGACTGTCAGACATTTCTTGCAGAAGTTTTCTTGCAAATGGAAACGCGGCCTAAGGGCCACTCCTTGCTCATTTTCGAAAAATGGCCCAATTATGCCTCTGGACCAAAATCCGCACCAAACAGTGACTCGTTTTGGGTGTATCGGCTTTTCAATGTATGCGTGCGTGTTCTCTTTGCCCTGAATGCGACAATTTTGTTTGTTTTCATACCCGCCAAGAATAAAATGAGTTTCATCTAATAAGATGATTTTTTGTCAAAATCGGCATCTTCTCTAATTTGATCGCAGGCTCACTTAGCGAAACGAAAACGAACATTATTCGTTCAGCGGAAGGATAAAACTAACTATCCGTCAAATCAGACATGAGCTAAGTGTGTTACCATTTACGAAATAAGCACAACTTGAAAAAAACCTTAGATGGCGGACCCTTTAGCTTCCGAGTAGAGCCGAGTTGTTTTGTTATGAAAACGATGAAAATCTGTCAACAGAAGTCTGATGACATATCCCACATTCAGCCAAAATAATTGATGCTCAAAATCTTTTTTAAAACATTTAACTCACTTCTTACATTTGCTTTTTGCTTCCTGTTTGAACTGATGTAACTGTTACGAAGCTAAAGACCTCATAATAAAGCGTTTTCCAAAAAAGTAAATCAGCTTTGAATATTCTTTTAACTTAATCATTCCAATACTATTGTACTTTTCTTACCTGTTACTTCTTCTTCATTCTTTCGGAGTTCCGCGCATAGTGATTTTGAACTTATTATAACTCTCCCACCTTTCCGTTTCGCAATAGTCATCCGTCAGTGGGCTACCCCGTATTTGGAAACACTGTACTGGTTATTTTACTCCTCATTAAATATGATTAGTTGTATTTGAGTTTTTCTTATTAGAAAGAAAATAGAACATAACAGATGCATTTAATGGTTTAGGTCTTCCCAGTCCGCGATTTTCTTACAATGTGCTTCGAAAACCCGTCATGCCACAGCGTTGATGTCCATCTGCTTAACATGTCGCAACTCACAAAGCGTACTTTTTTAGCTTTGTATTATGTCACTGTATGTGTCTTTCGAAACGACCGAGGGTTCGTTCATTCGTTTTATGGTGAGGGTGGTCATATAGAGCTATCTTGGTCTTCCTTGAGAGGTTTTGATTTTTCAATTACCTTCGTAGCCCAAAGTGGGAGCGATTTACTTACCAACTGAAGTGGGCATTACAGTTCGGGGTGAACCCAGGCTTCAACCAAGATCCTTCGATAACAACTCTGACTTTGAACGAGCTCTCTCTAAGACGAGGTTCTCCCTTTCCGCGATTTCGCTGCAATTTACTTTGTGAAGAACGCCGAGCCGGTGCATTGATGTTCACCCACTCTTCACGTCCGTTGTAGTCTCGCGATGCGTGCGTACTCTTCTAGCTATTCCAGCCAATGTCGTTGTACAGCTCATACAGCTTGTTGCTGCATCTTCTTTCCACACATTGTTTTCGGATACGGGAACAAAGATCAATTTTCTTTCAAAACGATCATGAATTCCTCATTCGGTTTCGATAAGCTCCATGCTTCCGCGCCCTAAGGCAGGACGAAGGTCCTATAAGATATTACCAAGGTGTTTCTAGAGAGGGTTTTGTTTCTCAATTGCCTAAGTCAAAAAAGCATTGGTTGCTAGAAGTTAATCTCTGTAAGATCTTCGCACTCATGTTGCTTTCAGTGTCTATAGCAAATTCTGCAGAAACGAAGTCCTGTACCTCCAATTTATGTCTGTCTATTGTGACGTTTTGTCCAATTCGTCGAGTTTCGGTGCTCTTGTTTGATGACATCATATACTTTGTTTTACCCTTATTAACCATCAAACCAATTTCTTACGCTTCAGTCTCAAAGCTCGCAAAAGCACATATGACATCATGCTTCCTTATTTCGATTACGTTAATATCGTCTGCGTAAGCGAGTAATTCTACAGGCTTTTGAAAAATTATTCCTCTGTTGAGTTTTGCTTTCAAATCGCATGACGGTTTGTTGCCTTGTCGAAAGCCTTCTCCGACTTCAAAGATCTGGGTGATTCTTTCCCGACTTTGACGGAGCAGCGTGAATTCTCCAACGTCATCTCTTGCACAGTCGTACGAGTTTAGTAGGAATGCCACAACTAGACTCTGTATAGTTCGTCTCTGTGTTTGCTGTCATACGTGGACTAAAGATCGATAAAAATATGGTGCAAATCGATATTATATTCTCGGGTTTTTTCCAAGATCTATAGTAATGTCAAAATTTGTTCAATTGTGGACTTCTCTGGTGCAAAACCGCAATACCTATTAAGTTTTTGACGTGGCATCTCAGCAGACAAGATGTTATATGCGACGTTGAGCAGGCTAATTCCTCTACGCGATTGTAAGATCTCTTTTTTTAGGATAAGACACAACTACTGAAGTTCCATTAAATTTTAGTCTTACACCCAATATAATAGCTTAAAAGTACTTAAAAAATACTAAACTTGACCTAAACGATATGCCATTCATAGGTCATGTCAATGTCAACCAAATCATGTAATCAGCTGGTGCACGATACGAACCAGTTCGGGAGGACTACATTCGATCATCGTCTAAGCTGAATGGGTCATTCTGCCCTGAGAGTAGGAGTCTTATTTTCATCATCTTTAAGAATTTAGATCTTCATTATCGAATTTGGTTCTATCATTATGTTTACTTGCTGGTTCATACAGGCTTGAGTTCGGAGTTTGCTACGAGACATTCATTAGATCCCGATGATGTATGGATGGGTTTTTCATGCCGACAAATAGCAGTCCTGGTGAGGGAACCTCCTGTTAATACAATTGCACATTGTTCGTATTCTGTTTCGCTTATGATGACAAAGCGATCATGGTTCTCTGCTTCAGCAATGTACTCAAACTCATACTAGGTGTCAAGTACAAGGTCTCAGTTCTCATTAAAGGATGTTGGTAAGGGATTTATTTTCTGGACCTTGTAGTGAACATATTCGGGTAAAAGTAGTATGATTTTTATCATAAAATTTCCCCCCTCAAGGTACACCGAGGTTTTGGTGATTTGGTTTATTACGAGGGGGTTGTCCAACAAAAATCTTCCTTTACTCGATATGTTCCGCAATAATCCGGTGATATTTCCCTCGTCCAATACCAAAAGATGTACTTATCTTATGATCTTATTTTGGTACAGGTCATCCAAAATAGAAAGTTACAAGGATTGTTTGTTTTGGACTCCTAAAACTTTTGTGATTATGACTGAAGTCATTGCAGTCGCTTCACTTGTCGCTTTCAGCATCGCAATTTCGTTGTTAACTGTACGTTCGGAAAGTGGCAATAAGGTTTCCCATGCTCACAGCCATATTACGATTTCGACTGTCAGCTGTGAGATGGGTTTGGATAACGTCTCAAAATTTGATTTCATTTTACTTAACTGTCAGCGCATTAATTCGAACGAGCTCGCATTCTGTTTGTGGAGAACTTCCAACTGGTGGTAAACGCTCTTCCAAATGCTTGATCGTTTTATCATTTGGTAAAACTTTGGAGTTACACATGAACATGAGCGCTTTTCATGATGCTTCTTTTTCTTTTTGAGAACTCTGTGTTCTATCCTTTTTTACTCGTGTTCAAATTCGTTCTTGAAATTAAACATAGTTTCTATATTAAGTTGAAAGTATCGAGCACTGAGACAAGTAGCTTGTATTGGTTAATCAAAACAAACTAAAGTTAAGTGTTTAAATTCGTTGCCTACACTCAGGCATATTTAAAAGTATACTTGGGTAATTGGGTAAGGAATGATGGTAAATCATATCATTTTGGTAAGCATTAATGGTTCTACCGTCCTTATGATAACCTGCAATATTGCCTATATAATCTCCTCGTGAGACACCAGGACCATTCTATATAGAAACTATATAAGTTCAAAAGTCGATTTAACAATTTAATGGACCGGAGGAAGCGTAGGCACAGCATTCGTTTTTCTGCACACAATGGCTTGGAACGAAGACTTCTAAGTTGGACCATATGAAATAGTATCGCCAAAAGTTCAAAAGTCTACATAATAATACTATAGTTTCTATATACAATACCAGGACTCACTCGTCTTTAAGTTGCAGCGCGTTTAAATAAATTAAAATGCTAAATTTGCATTGAACACATAGACATAGTTTAAAGGAATATGTTTTAAACTTCAGAACAAACCCCATCATTGCAATTATCCCTAAAAACCGTGTGCATTGACTTAAACACCCTAAACACTATTCATCAATATAACATAGCTGTGTATTAAAACTTAACTCTCAGTAACTTTACATTACGAGAAGTTCAATTCCAGATAACATAGATAAGTCAATAATCCAATTGTACTCCGTGATGACAGAAGCCATTGCTGCTTGTGCGAGAGCAATCCAAACAACAAGAGTGAGCAAACAAAAAAGAATTTTACTTATACCTGTATGCCAAAAAGGAACAAAAAAAAACTTCTCTTTCCGCACGCTAGAATTCAATATCCTTAAAAGCCCAACCAGACATCCATCCACGTTAGCAACATCGATTACTTTTTCTAACTATTTCCCTTCATTTACCGCCCTTGTCCGTTTCCTGGGAATCAATTCTCAGCCAACATAGATTTCCGCACCAAACCATGACATAGAGTAACTTTTTCCCTTAATGCCTGTGAACTTTTAAATTTGTTACCACAAGAGCCACCGCAAGGAATTCCTTCGTGACATGCATTTCGTGTCCCATGAAAATAGATATCCCATCGACCTGCCACCTTCGGTGCCAATAAATCAGTTCGATAGGAACTTTACAACTAAAGAGAGAACCACAAACAAACAAAAAAAAAGAAGAGAAGAAATGCCACACCCACTCTCTCACACCTGGTCATAAAACAAGATTTACTGCTGTAAAGTGTGCTTCTTAACGGTATTTTCTCGTTCTTCTACTTCACAGATACGAAGATACTTACATCGAGCAAGTTAAAGCATACGAGGCTCTTCCCATACACGAGCACATGAACCTCAAGTTCTCCGGCTATACCATCATGTGTCCGCTGCGAGTGCGACGTGGCGGGGCCATTGTCCACCTGCCAGAGTCCGTAGCCATAATCTACACAGCAAATCCTCTCAGTTCCGAGGTGCCGACATTTGTGCCAATCAGGTAAGTACCGTGTATTCTGGTGATCACTCTTCAAGCTTTACGTTTAGCTATTCAAAGGAACACGTACTGGCGAAGCCCTCCAAAACACTGGCCATCTGCATTGGACCTCTGCATCAGAAGTACAATCAAGTTCTCCGCATGGTCGAATTCGTTGAAATCTACCGCCTACTGGGAGCTGATAAATTTTACTTCTACCGTCTCGATGTTAGTCCAGAAGTTGACGAAGTCCTGAATTTCTACCAGCGAGCCGAATTAGCAAAAATTAACGAATGGAATTTCTTTGGCTACGAATTCGATACCGAGGTGCGATACGCAGGCATCATAGTTGAATTCAATGAGTGCATTTATCGGGCAACGTTCGTCGATGGCTATCGGTACGTAGCCGTGGTGGACCTAGACGAGATCCTAGTGCCACTCAAGTACAACACGCTGCTGGAGTACTTGCGAATGGCAGAGGACAAGCGAACGAGTGCGTTTGTTTTTAGGAATGTATTCTTCTTCAAGAAGGGACCCAACGACACCATGAGTGTACCTGTGGGGGTGCGAAATCGGTTTTTGTACACCCAAGTGAAAGTGCAGCGAACTGCTCAATCATTGCCGCCGCATGCAAGAAGCAAATGCATTGTAAATGGCAGGACCACCATTGAAATGGGCAACCATCAGGTGTGGAGGTCATTAGAAGGTACTTCAGAGACATATGTGCATTTTAAAGATGGGTTGATGTTTCACTACCGTGAAAAATGTTCGATATGTAGAGCCGATCAATTGATAATCGACTTTACGGCACGTCGATTTGGTTCAATTATTTGGAATCAAGTCGACGATGTGTGCACAAAAGTCTTTGATAATGGCATTTGTCCAATGGGTGGTTGACTCTCTCAAGCCAGTAGAGTAGATGTTTGTATTTATGTTTTGTATGGAAAAAGTGCAAAAAAGAACAAAGTGATTTTATATTTTACAATAAAATTTTATACAAATACCAAAAAAAGGCTTTGAATACGAAAATGATTGAGTAGTTTGTAATCAAGTCACAAATCGCTTTGGAATCGGCTTAGCTTGGAAAGTGTTGTTGCTCAAAATGGGTTCCACAAAATGACGATTAAAATCCTGGGAGGTGGGATCATCCTGCCATCAAATGGAAGCGATTAGTTAGTTATCTACCAACAGAAATTTCTGCACGACTTAGTTTTGATGTTTGGTTTGATGATTATACCATTTGAAAACATTTTTATCAATTATAAGGTTAACACTTTAAAGTTGAGCATTACCTACATTCAAGATTTGTAGTCAAACTAAGGTAAGTTGAATAAAGGCAAGGCATGAAAGTTAAGCTAGACGGTATGACTGCAGGAAAGCCATCCCAGCGCACCGCGGGCTGGAAAATGGAAATCCGAAATTTGACTGGGAACTGTGTCTTTCACTGATTAGTGAGTTTTCAGACTAGACTAGCATCTTCACCATCGGATAATTTGAGGGTAAGCCATTCTAAAAAACTATGTATGAATCAGATAACAAGTTTGGGCACAGAACTCTTTGAAAACATAAAGTGTTTTTATGAGTTTGATTTCTTACAGGTTTTGTTGACTCTATGTTTTGATTTTATGTGTCAGAGTTCGATGACTTAATTACTAGATTAGATAAGATTCTGAGTTTAATTGGATATATCTAACGTTATTGTGAAGGATAAGCAAACTTAAAAAGAAGCATAAACACACACAACCTCTTAAAAATACTTTCTTCTTGGTTTGGCAGAATTCTTTAGCGAATAAAGGACACAACAGCAGAGCTGTAAAAGAATGCATTCATTTGGAAAAGCATTGTAAAAAGTCTAATCTATTGAACTGTATATTAGAAATACATTCACATTCCTTAACGCAGTACTTCAACTTTCAGAAAAAGTCCCAGTCAATTTTGAAGTCTTTTGTGAACCAATCGTCTAGAGCAGTCAAAAGACTTAAAGTCAAAAGAATGCATTTTTTTTTAACTGGTTGCAACCTTGGAAGTCTCTCAAAAGTCTATTACATTCTTTGCAATCATGAAGTCTTTTGATTGCAGTGAAAGTAATGCAGTCATTTGGCTGCTTTAGAGTCTTTTGATTGC
The DNA here is from genome assembly GCA_914767635.1 of Melanostoma mellinum. Classification (NCBI taxonomy): domain Eukaryota; kingdom Metazoa; phylum Arthropoda; class Insecta; order Diptera; family Syrphidae; genus Melanostoma; species Melanostoma mellinum. The sequence continues at coordinate 221,153,585 of OU612059.1, read as the reverse complement.
TAGAATACGTGTTGGTTCCAACCTATGTAAATAGTCAACGCCAACACCTGGCAAAACTAAAAATTTCATCGATCAAAATCAAAATTAAGAAATGTCAAAACAAAACTAAAATAATAATAAATTTTCACTTGTGTAAATAAAAGGTCAAGATTTGTCGTGTTTCATTTTTGCTCCTTGATTTTATTGAATTAAATCTACAATTTTCCATTTTAACGTACATTTATAACATAATAATAAAGGCATATTTCCCAAACACTGGTCCTTCGAGTCTTAAGAAGCTACATATATACGAAATATCAAAGGATTGATCGGAATTTTAAGGAATAAAGTGTGCACAACGTGGGAATAATCTCTTAACCAATACATCGCAGGATTTGTTTGGCGCCATTATCCCAAAAATTTATAAGTAAGTGGGTTTTCCTTACATTGATTAAAATACAAAATGACTACTAAAATCTTGAAGGCAATACACAAGCAACTAAAAAAGGAGTAATCTAACGTACGTTCAAACACGAATAAAATTGTTGGATGAGTTGTGGCAGTCGTTATCCAAAACGTACGATGATTTGTTGTTAAATGGCGATGATAAAAGCAATGAGGAATCCGAAGCCGAAATAATTTACGAAACGATCAGGGAAGATTATTGTGTGTTCCAGTCCAAGTTGCTTGATTCTTTAGCAGTTTTGAGTGAAGGCAGTGTGCAGCAGTCCACTGATGTCTCAATTAAGGAGGCGGTAGTAAAGAGTGAGGAGCTGCATTTACCTTCAATCAAAATCCCGACATTCGACGGCAGCTACGAAAAGTGGTTCAGTTTCCATGACATTTTCATGACATTGATTAGCAGTAAGGCGTCGCTGTTGAATATTCAGAAGAAGCATTCATTATCTGAAGACCAGTCTATCCGGTGATGCTGAAAAACTTATTTTGTCGTTGAAGGTTGAAGGACAGATTTATGTATGTATGTATGCCACGGCTTGGTCTTTGCTGACGGAACGGTATGATCACCCGCGCATGTTAGTGAACATTCAATCAAACACATTGTTCAACCTGCCGTGCTTCGGTATCGCAGGAACGCGCGGAGTCGATCAAAGACCTCTTATATACATCAACGCAAGTCATTCATAGCCTGATCAATCTAAAAATAGAAGTAACGTATTTAGATCCTGTTTTAATTTTTATTCTAGTGCGCAAATTACCTGGCCGGACGCAGCAGATGTGGGAGGAGAAACTCAACTCAAGGGAGAAGCCAAAGGAACTTCCGACATTCGCAGAATTTAAGACGTTTTTGGAGATGAGATTTCGCATTCTTGAAGGAATCGACCAACAGCATCAGAGTTCGTCCCATTCGTCTCGAAATGTATCAGTCGTTCATTGCTCACGCAGTTAAAAAGAATTCAAGCGGTCAAATGACTTCGTGCAGCAAAAAAGACTTCAAGCAGTCAAAAGACTCCAAAGCAGAAAAATGACTGCATTACTTTCAATGATTCAAAGAAAAAATTCATGATTGCAAAGAATGTAATAGACTTTTTAGAGACTTCCAAGATTGCAACCAGTTAAAAAGTATTGCATTCTTTTGACTTCAAGTCTTTTAACTGCTCTAGAAGATTGGTTCACAAAAGACTTCAAAATCGACTGGAACTTTTTTTTTTTTGAAAGTTTAGTACTAACATGAAGTCAAAATATTCAACAGATATGTAAGTCTTTTTCATCGTTTGACTGAAATAGCAAAAAGAATGTACAGTGGCGTGCAAATAATTAGAAACGATTTCTCATAATCATTTGACAACGCGAGTGTACTTTGGATTGTATTCTTGGGATTTCGGACGACGAACACAAGCTTTTCCATCAGAATTAATCCTATTAATTTTTGTTTCATCTGAAAAAAAAAAAAACTGTTTCCACTGATTGACTGTCCAGTGCTTATACTTTTTAGCAAAGGCCAAGCGGGTCTTTCTGTGACGTTCAGTCAGTAATGGCTTCTTCCTTGCTATGCGCCCAAAAAGTCTAGCTTCACACAACCTTTTTTTGATGGTGTCTACACTACAGACGGTCCACTGTCAGTTTCACCAAACACTGCCCTTGTAATTTCCCTCGCAGTTGCAAAGGGGTTTTATTTTGCTTTCCCGAACAATGAGCACATTTTCTCTATGAGAGGTTAACTTTGGTCTTGGCTTCCGTGGTATTTTTCTTTGGTCTTATTTTTCTTAAAATATTGATTGGAATAAATACCATCTTTTTTGAGCACTTAGAAATCTCGCTATATGATTTTCTTTCCTGGTGATGGCTCAAAATTTCACGTCGAGTCTTTACATCACATGATTTGTTTTTCCCCATTTTTATGACCGAACTATAAATTTTAAGTTCAATGTGAAAAGTAGTAGATATAAAAGTATAACTTACAATGCCTAACTTTTTAACTTTTTAATCTAAAAACTTTTAAAATTAGGTTCGTTTTTAATTATGTGCACGATCGATTTTGTGATTTTGTGCTTTTTGCTTTCTTTAATTAAAAAATAACGGTATCCCATGTCAATATTATGATTTTATAGCGAAGTTGGCTGCATTTTAATGTAAAAGAAAAAAAAGATGGCCACATTTATTTTAAGAACACATAAAATTCGGAAGTTGAAGATTGACCTGAAATCGTTTCAAAATTATTTGCACGCCACTGTATCTTTTACAGCTCTGCGCGACAGTTTGCATCGAGGCTAAATTTCACAACCTAAGCTTCATGGGCAGATATAAGTCTATAAGCTAGAAAATGACACAATGACAAGTCTCTTTAAGCTCCTTGCAAGAACTCACAATTGAAAGCAAAAAGAAAAAGCATCACGAAACTACGATGGCTGGAACATAAAGACCAGATGGACATCAAAGCTTCGGTTTTCGAAAGTCGCCGAGTGAGAAGACCTTGTTTTTAGGTTAGAAAGAAGACCTGAATCGACTTAGAGCACAAAGCCTGAAAATAAAATTGTTGGCGCAAGATTTTGGAAGAGGCCCATGGTTCACCCCGAACTGCAATGCCTACATGAGAAGTAAGTACCACATTTGAACTTTGAATTCTACCGCGGATAACAAAGCGGAACTGATGTTCTACAAGTTAAAAGACATGGAACCAGCAACCAACTCATCAGCAAATGCAGTGGAGAAAAGTAGACCTGACAATCAGTACTATCAGCTCGATACATAAAAAAACTGTCTTAACACTACATTAAGAGTGGTTTATTTTTTTTAAGGGTGGTTCTCAATGTGGCAATATAATATACTGACTCATGCTTTTTGGTTTTCCATTGTATAGTGGAAGAAAGAAAGCCGCACGACAACTGGACACTGTGTACTTTCGGCTGACGCTATAGGATGTCGCTGTTGACGATGATTTTTACATAATTTCAGTTTTAAACCTTCGAGTTACCTCCAAGATGGGGTGATTTAACACCGCTGAACTAATTTTGTACGTTCTCTAAAATTGCTTGTCCACACATATAAGCTAAACAAGATTTACGCATTGGAAGAGCATATTCGGGACGTTATTGCTGACGTAAAACTGCAGAAAGTGGTCGAAAATTGAGCCTCTCGATTGGGATTTCACTTGACGAAAGTTATTTCAAAACATAATGGTAAGCAATTATCTAGGCCATAATTCTAAAAAATATGCGTTTTATTTCTTCTTGAAAACCACAAATCAAAAATCAAGCTTTTACTTTATGTAAGTATGTGAAAGTCTCAAACAGTTCGCCGGTGATTTAATCACTCCTTATTTATTTTATTCAGGCATAGGCATGAAAAGCCTAGGATCAACCAAGCACTTGCATAGCATCAGATCATACAGAGAACTGAAAATTTTAACATCAAGAGATTCGCCACCAATTCATTGATTTCAAGGACAATGACAGTGTACCGACCTAAACATTTAGGAAATGAATGAAACCATTCAAAATTTTTAGTTTTGTTTTTGAAAATGACGTTCAATGCCCGTAATTTCGAAATATTCATATATTTTTTTTTTTAATCTACCCGAAAGATGAAAAAAGCACCGAATACAAGAGGATCCCATAGCGACACATTCCCTATTTTTCACCCCGTCCTATTTTAGTGACTTTCAAAAACACCCTGTCTCATTAGTTCAAGAAAACACCCCTGTGTTACTGCAGGATTCTTTTACCTATGCACCTCTTCTATAACAACATTGTTCATACAACAACACGTAAGATGTGTAACATTCACTTCTCTCTATCGCCCATCCTCAACCCGGAAAAGAATTTTAGCTCAAATCTGGTTCAACAACACGTTTTTCCCCTCGTCGCCACTCGAATCCTATTAACCTAGAAAATATTCAACCCTCCAACTTCATTGGAAGCTTTTCTATTTCCTATTTCATGCCACTGGCTCCCAAAAACACTACACCTCAATCCAACACATATATCTGTGTTTAGTGGCCCTAAAAAGGTCCCGTCATTATGATATTACATGGATGGCGTGTATTTCATTAACTGATATAATCGATGGCCAATTTTAATAAAACATCACAACGAAATGACATCACCTTTGGTCTAGTGATGGCCGCCCATGCAAATATCCCTGGCACTCGATTAGCTATATTCTCACACGCTACCATAAAACTTGTGTTCCTGATGGGATGGGGGTTGTAGCCTATAGTCATAGTCTCTGTCAGTGTTAAAGATGGCTTGGCCAAGTCATGATGCCAAATCGATGAGCTTTTTTTGAGAGAAAACGCAATTGCGCATTGAATAACTTTGCGGATGAGCACTTTCAACACGAAAAATGTTGTTGATGTTGTTTGTCGCAACATTCGGTGTGTTGCTGCAGTGTTTTTGATTTGTTAGTAAATTTCAAGTAGAATTTTAATTGTCAAAAAACAATCAGTTAATGAGTATAACGTCCCTTGTCATTATATTCGTGTCGTGCTAAGTGTTACTTCTATTTTTGTTGATTTTTTAGGACCCGGTAAAAAAAGTTTCGTGTGATTACTTAAAATTGCAGGAAGTGCATGCGGCAAAGTGAATAGACATCAAGCTGACTACAAACAAGCTAACGGTGAATCTGCTTTACGGAAATTGGGGTAGGTACACAAGGAAATACAAGGAAATGTTAGAGAGTTAAAGAGCACTGAACTGTTATCGTCATCAATGCGGCCAAAGGGAAGAGCAAACACGACTTTTTTACTCGTTTTCATATTGTGACTTGTGAGTGTTTGTAATTTGGTGTGAATTGTGAATTTGATTTTTGTTAATTGGTCATCGTTGACAAGTGAATGATCTTTTTAAATTCATTTGGAAATAACTGGAAAGTGTGTTGTGACTTTTAGAGGACTATGATGTTTTTGTGTTCGAGGTGAGTAAATTAATCAGCCTTGAGTCTGGAATTGTCAAATTTAATAGTTATTTTTGATTGGCTCTCTAGGAGAGATTCTTCATATATATCACTGTTCAGCATTAAGACGTAAGGAAATTAATTGACTATTAGGTGAGATAACTGTTGGCGTGAAATAAATCAGAGTCCAAAATTGAATCCGTATCCAGTCAATACTCGTATCCGTATCCGTATCCGTATTCAAACTCAAACCCCTTTCCATATCTATATCCGTATCCGTATCCATATCCGCATCCGTATCTGTATCTGTATCCGTATCCGAATTCAAATTCAAATCCCTCTCCGTATCTGTATTCGTGTCTGTATCCAAATTTGAATGCTTATCAGTATCTGTAAGCGTATCGGTATATTAAGTGACTTTACTGCCAGATTTGTTTATTTTGGCTCTATGAACTGATTTTAACCGGGCATTTAAATACAGCTTTAATCTTTCGCCGACTATTTCTAGTTTTCTGTTGATCAGTTGGTACTTCTGCAAATACTTCATCGTTTTTTTAAGCCGCCACTATAATTTCCATTTCTACTTCACTCCATCTTTTATCTTGCATCTACTTAATACTTCCCTTGGTTATGCCTTGTTCTTATTTCGTATCGCGAGATATTCAAACCGATTTTCTGATACTATTTTACCGATCGTTCCAAGTTTTACCGACCAAGCGGTATTTTTACGAATTTAACTTAAGCGATCCATTAATTTACTAACCAACTAATTAAAAAAAATTATGGCTAATAACAGCTCACTTTGAAAACTTTTGACACTGAACAGTACTTTTCTCATTTTTCCACCAATTTAGCCGTTTATAATCGTTTTTTTGTGTTTTGTATTTTTTACAATCGATCGGTATTTCTACAGAAGTGAGTAGAACAATAGTTTTAAATACTGATCAAAACTTTTTCCGAAAATCCGACTGATGTGTTTTCATTTGCTTCAAAATTCAAATACTAGATACGTCTTTGTAACTTTGAACGAGATTCCTAGATATGCAAGACGTAAGGTAATATCAAACACCTGACAGGCTAGAACATACATACATCGGTACTGGTGATCACTGAACAGATGATTCAGAGAACCATCTGCGGCAATGTTGTTTAATTTTGCCCAAAGATTATTTTATTATCACTGGCACAGAGTAGATCAGGTAGTTAACGGCGGCAAGGTAGTGTCATTGTTTTTAGAAGCTAGATTAAACCGACAAACTTCGTCGCCATTTTTTGTCGGTTAGTTTGAAATAGTTAAACAAAAAAGGAACGTATTTTAGCTAAATAGCTGACAACTGCAGCAACAAACATTTTTTTCCATTAAAATGAAAACAGTATCATTGAAGTAGAAGTAATGAAACCATATTGCAGCCGCTAATTCAAATGATCCTCTTTACTTGAATTCACCACAAAATTAATTTGATGGTGTTCACAGAGTAGAACCAGAGAGTCCACTTCGGCACTGTAATACCATTTGCCTACAAACTAAACTAGACCGGAAACCCGCGTTTACCACGACCGGGAACCCACGTTTACCACAACCGCCATTGTTTTGTTTGAGAATAAAATCAGCTGACTTTGAATAAAAAAAAAAACAAAATCGATAATTTTTACAAAAACGACTTTTTAAAACTTTTTTTTTAAAGTTTTTTTTTCGTTATTTGATTCTTAAGTGAATTTAATACATTCAGGATGAATTTTCTCTTTACTTTTCACTTAAGAATCAAATAACGAAAAAAAAATTTAAAAAGTCGTTTTTGTAATTTTTGGTTTTCTCAAAAACTACATGTTATTTTGACATCCGGTTTTTTGTGTTTGATCAAAAATAAATAAGAGCATTGAAAATAAGTCAGAAAAATACTACTTAATAACGTAAAATTTGGAAAAAAAAGTGCTTTAAAAAAAAAATTATGTTTTTTTTTCAAAATTTTGACTTTGAAAATTAATATTTCAAAAACTATTTATTTTAACAACTTATTTTTAAATTTTAATTAATTTTTAAGTTTTTGGCTTTTCAAAATGCTATAGTACGACTCTGTAGGTACTACCGTTATTTTTAAATAATATTTTTCCAATTTTTAGTGACTTTTTTCTTAAATTGCCCCTCCCGCCTAAACGGGGGAAAATGGACCCCCCCTTCCATACGATTTTTTGCTTGTCTAGGTCCAACCTACACACCCTATCTTTTTGTCACACCTTATGCGAATCACCCTGTATAGTACGTAGGTAGGTGCCATAGCTCGTTTTGAATAATTTTCATATTAAGTGAATTTTTTATAAAATTGCGCCTGGTGATAGACCCCTTCCTCCTCACCCGTCCTATACGATTTTTTTCTTGCCTCAACCTAACTTCGCATCTTATGTAAAACATACAATGGAAGTGCGAAATTGTATCAAATTTAGTACGAGTGTATTTGTGTACTGAAGCAAATCGAAGTGTATCGAAAAAAGTACAATCGTATCGACTTTTGCAACCCTGGGGCGGATCCAGGATTTTGGCAGGGGGGGGTCCAATACTCAAAATGTTATTTATATATACGAGGTTTAGCAGATTCAATCAGAAATTATTTACATGATGTTGGCGTCCATTGCTCATATATGTATGGCCAAGGATTCGACGGAGCTCCGGCAATGAATGTCTAATTCATTGGTGCACAGGCTCATCTGAGATCGTATTTCCCGCTGGCAATTTATGTACATTGCGATGCACATTGCTTTAGTTTGGCAGTCAACATGACATTTGCATTGTCAGGAACATCAAATGCTTTAGGAACTATCGGAGCGATTGAAGCATTTTTTCACTGGCCTAAAAGACAAGACGTTCTACCACAAGTAATTTCAAAAATGACAAAAAAAAAAAAAACAGTGAAAAAAAAAACAAAAGTTGAAATCTGTTTGTACTACCAGATGGGCTCAGTCTCATGAAACAGTTGGAACATACGTTGAATTGCAACCGGCTGTTATTGAATCTGTGAAAGAAATCAAAACGTGGAAAGATCGAGATACTTCGCAAAATGCATTGCATCTTTTGACAGCGATTTCGACGGTTGAATTCCAGATCGCCTGTCACATTATGGAATCGGTTAATTCGATTGTTTTGCCTTTGAGTCGGGAATTTCAATCTAAAAACCAAGATCTGGTTGAGGCTACTAAGCTGGCATTCTTTGAATAAATTTACGTACAAACGCGAAAATGCAAATTCTACTTTCCACGTTATTTATGAGCATGTTGCTAGAATACAAATCGTTGCAACGTTCAAGCACAAAGTATTGAAGACTACTACAGAATTTCTTTCTACATTCCGTTTCTTGAAACGTTCATTTTTCAACTCAGAAGTCGTTTCTCGGAACACAAATCTATTTTCCAAAGTTTCGGGCAACTAAACAAGAATTTAACGAAAAGAAATGCGCTGACCGCTGCACATTTTACGAAGATATATCGGATTGTTCGAAAGAAAAATTTTCTGTCAGAAGTCAAGATGTGGAGACAACAAATCCAAGGCCAAAACATCCAAAATGCGCTTGATGTTTAACTGGTTAGTATCTTTCGATCAAAAACTTACATGTAAAAAAGTTTATATGTGACGCGATCCGAGAAAAGGCACCTTCTAGGCAAAAGTGAAAGTTTACACGGCACGCTCTGAAAGGCGCTGATGTACCATATTCAAACCCATGTAAGTAATCGTTTCTCTGATTTTATATTTTGTGAAATAATAGCGATGTTACAATTTATGATTGTGCTTCCTTGACTTGGCAGTACTACCTGTAACTACAGCAACTCCAGAACGATCATTTTCGACGTTGAGGAGGATCAAAACTTATCTGAAAGATACGATGGGACAGGAACGACTATATGGTCTTGCTTCTCTTTATATCCATACCCATATTGAACTTACCGAGCACGAAATTCAAGTGGAATTTTTCAAAAAAACTCGAAAATTTACTAGTGTTTGAGGCAGTTCGCTCATAATCAATAAAGTTCTTGAATTTTTAAAATAATAATATTACTTCTCCCGTACTTTTTTGTCTTGCTCATGCCATATTTTTCCGTCGCGTAACGAAATTTGAAAATTAGGATCCGATTAATGTTACAAAAAAACATCTTTTATTTTCCTGATTGGGGATCCCCCCCCCCCCCCCGTGGAGCCGCCTATGTTACCACTACTCCATTTTTTTTTATTTCAAAATACGACGCCATTTTCAATTTGTGTTAGAACATTTTTCGGGTGTTTCAGGCGAAGGGAGTACGATTTGACCCTCTGTAGAATCTACTCTGTAGTGCAGTGTCAATTTGTTCACGAACTGAATTAAACCGGGAACCCGCGGCCGTGAACTCTAGTCGTCATATTTGTCGGTTGGTTTGAAATTCCATAATTAAAAAGAGTGAACGTGTTTTACCTATTTTTGAATTTGTAACAGTTGAGAATTGAAAACTTCAGCAATAAACATGAAACAATGAAAATTGCATTAACAAAGTAGAAATAATGAAACCAAATTGCAGTTGAATACAGCCGTTAATTCAAATAAGGTTCTATCTTTGAATTCACCACAAAATTAATTTGATGGTGTTTAAGGTAAAAGAGGTACTAGTTGACACTCTGTATTATCTACATTGAGTTAATGGTGTTCGTTAGAATTTGTTTTCCTATTGTTAACGTTGGTTATTTCGCCTCAGAGTATGTAACACTACTTGAATTTATGGTGACTAAAAGTCGACCACATTTAATACCGATTCCAATCAATGTAAAAACTCACCACGGAAATATAAAATTAAACTCGAAATTATTCGCCGCACATTTTCGTTTGTTGATCATGAGTTTTACTCGCTGTTTTTTTGAATTCTCCTTCATCATCTTCGTAATTACTCTGACATTTGCCGGTATTGCCTACTTTTGTTTACATAGAATCTCTTTCACCAGAACCAAAACACTATTTACAGTTTGTTTGGTTCTAGTCTGTTGGCCAATTCTTCGATTCATTTCAGCTCCAACTTTCGCATGCAAGAAGAAAAAACAACAACTACACGTATGCATACGACTGACTTGATGCCATTTTTGCTATTTTTACAAAAACAAAAAACAAAACAAGAAGAACTTCGATGAAAACGGCAAGTGAACTGATCTGGATTTGCTTTATTCAGTTTTCAAACGAATACCGCTCTGCATCGCCGCAAAAAGTTCTAATTAATATTTTCACGGTTTGTTTCAGGACTCAATCGTATTTTATTAGTTATCGAAATAAAGTCGATTGGTTTTCTTTTGTGGAAGAAATAGTTGGTGAAGTTCGTTCAATTGAAAGCAGTTTACATTGTCCGGACAAACTAACCGAAGTTGGTGTAAGTTCATAAGCTCTGTTTGTTTATACCCGGCGTTTCTGTTCGAAAATAATAATCTTCGCTATTCTAAATTTAATAACAAAAACCCGGCATTTGTGTGATTTGCTTTATTCCAAAAATTCAAATATCTCAAAGATATTTGAATTTTGTGAGGTGCAACACAAGCGATTATATTTGTCACTTTCAAGTGATTTTTTTTTTTTTGTTTTTAATTAAAAAGTGAATTTTGCTATTTTTAGACTGGCGGTTAGTGTATCCTCTGTGTGATGAAAGTGGTGAATATAAAAGCAAGAGTATAGTGTAATGACATAATGGAGACTGAAAATGTTGAGTCATGTCTGCCTTTAGAGTACTTGGTGGTCTATTTGCGCAAGTTTTGACATAAAGTGCAGGTAGAAGTGGAAGTGGCTCCTCCGCGGGGTGTGCAGACGCAAACATGTGATATATTTTTGTTTATTTTTAAAAGTAATTTGGGATTCGAAAAGTAAGCGTCTGTGATGGTGTATTTTTGGCTGACCGGTATGATGGTGCTTCTCCTTTCTCTTGTGGACAGTTCTTTGAGTGTTGATGGAAAGGTGTCAGATTTACTTAAGCTGCTCCTCACTCTTAAATAGTTTTGCTTGGGTGGTTGAGTTCAACTTTTTTAGTGACACTTAACAGGTTTCTACTCTAAGAGCGCAGAATATTTTAAAATAGCCAATTGCGTGGGTAGACAATGTTAGGATGCTACGTTTGAATTTAAAAAAAAATTTGATATTCCTGATATTCCAAAATTGGAAGCGTTCATAGGAAAACCTATGCTTTCACTGGTTCTAAAAAAATAACTAAATAAATAGGGTGGTGCAACAAATCGAGGAGCCCCTGGGCCTAGCGAATTTCTCACAACCATGCCTTGTCAGAGAATGGAGGGGACCTACAATTTTCTACCGGTTCCGAACGGCTTATTGAGAAAGCGCTTTTCATGGAAATGAATTTACTAACGGAGGACTTGCCAGTTCCTGGCCAAAGTCGATATCCATGGAAAAACATTTTTGCCTCTGCTGGGATTCGAACCTCGAACTCTGGGTGAGCAGGTGGACACGCTAACCATCACACTATTCTACTTTGACGTAATCAGCTTTTGTCGCCTATTTTCTTTATTCCTTGAATTGGAAAGATTAGTTTGAAAAAGACCAGCATGAGCAATGAAGAATTTAAGCTCGTCATGAGCAGGTTTAAACGATATAAAACTGATGATCTTGACGTAGTACTTTTCAAAGCTGATCTTCATAATATGGTCAGAAAAAAGCGTGCCCGATGAATCGAACCTAAGTGTCGTATGTCCGATTCTGAAAGATACGTTCGCAACTGCGCCAATTGTGAAGGTAAAGAAAGGCCTCCTTAACGTCGTATATAAGATCTTGTCAAAGTCTGAAACCCTACATCAACAATTTGGTAGGATCTTATCAATGTGGTTTTAGGCTAAAAAAGTCCACAATCCGTTTTTATTACCGCAGATCTTGGAAAAAGCTCTAGAGTGTAGTATTGATAAACACTTTTTTCTCATCGATTTCAAGGCAGCTTAAAGATTTTCTTGTCTATTGTCTATCTTAGCATCCCTGTAAAAGTCGTACGCCTCTGTAGGATGACTTTGGAGAGTTCATGCTGCTCTGTCAAGAAAAGGCTTTGGACAAAGCGACAAACAGTCATGCCATTTTTTTAGCACAACACTTAAAAATGTTGCTCAAGGTCTTAACGACAACATCAGACGTATAATCTTTCCAAAGGCTGTATAATTGGAAAGATTGGACGATTTGTTGAAACTTTGTACGAACAGAGCGATCGTATTCTTGTTCTCTTTCTCTGTTACTCCAATTGACTTAGTCAATATACCGACAAATTGGTGTAACAGAGAAGAAGAACAAGAAAATAGTCGCTTTATTCGCACGAACTTTCCACAAATCAACTGATGTGAACTTCCTCTATGATGTCGTCAAACAAGGCCAGAGAATGTCGACGAATAACTTCGATGTAGTATAGGACTTTGTCTACCCAGGATTCGCTATAAACGGGACTTCTAAGGCACATGTTTTTAGTTGCGAGAGATTAGAGAGATCTGGACCGAAATCGAAGTTATTGGCGAAAGAAAGAAGTTGATCTAGGGGTAGGCTTACGCTGAGCTTGAAATCCAACTTAAGCCTTGGCCAAACCAACGCGGTGAGATCGTACGATGCGATTGCGATAAGTCAAATCCCTATGCATTAAGTCAAACGTTTATGGACGTTTGACTTAAAGCATAGGGATTTGACTTATCGCAATCGCATCGTACGATCTCACCGCATTGGTTTGGCCAAGGCTTTACTCGTAAGTAAGAGTAAGTTTGCGAACGGATTTTTCAAAGGAAGGAAAGGGGTGGAAAAAATTATGCCAAGTTTCGTCACCTTCTTCATTTTTAGACATGAGATTAGCGTTAAAAGCTTTAACTCCTCTTATAACGTAAGGAAGACTGAGAGAGAGAGAGAGAGAGAGAGAGAGAGAGAGAGAGAAAGCGAATTTGGGAAAGTAGCTGAAGGACACCCAAAGAAAATTAAGAATAATTTATTTTCTGCTTATCCACGGAAGTGATTACTTTTCGAAGCAATAAACGAGGCTTTAAGTAACTAAATTGTCGACCACCACTTACCTCGTTTGTCTTTGTATCGGACTCAAGACAATATATTTCTTCTAATTAATGTAAATCGAACTAAAACCACTTTAGGGTAAACTTCATCAACAGGTCTGTTAACTAAAGACAGTTTCTCTTCACTGATTTATCACCGATCACCACTGTCAACATCGATTGAATTTCTTCCGAAGAACTTTGTGGGTCTTTCTTTTTGAGAGCTCTTTCGGATGAGTAAGATTCCGAAGAAGACTGCTGAGTGTTGATTTCACTTAATTTATTAGATGGTGTTTGCCCAACTAACATGCAACTTTTAGTAAGATTTTAATCCGTGACTTGCATTGGAATACTCCTCGAAATCAGACACATATTCAGCTAGTAATAGAAATAATTGCACTTTGCTGTTTTTCTAGGCTAAATATTTGGTGTGATTTCACTAATTTTATCTTAAGCTGATGGTTGAACTCAATAACCTGTGAAAGGCTGCGGTTGAAATCATCCAGCAGTTGGCTTAAATTAACACTGTTATCCGATCTGTGGCTTATGGAACCAGATGCTGATCGATGATGTGAGGAAGATCTCTCCACAAAGTATCACCTCTTTCTAGAGTAACATTGCTCAGATTGATTGATTTGGATTTTATGTGCAAGCTCGAAATATTGACCGTTGCCTGTAGCAACTGAGTGCCACCGATTGGGAGTTTTCAATTTTTCACTTACATTCCTCTTCTTTTCCGAACTTGAGAAAATTGAGTTCAAAACTGTCATCAAACTGAAGTGACTTTTTTTAGAATTGTTTATGGGGATGACCTGGGAAATATCTTGATCCGTCTCTACGCTTCGCCCCTTCACGTTGTTGTTTCGAATGGTTTTTGGATATGAAACCGGTGTTTCAGTGGAAAGTTTTTTGGATTGATGTTCTAAGGATGACGAAGACGATGTAGCAACCACTAGTGGGTTAGCTATGGCCTCGAATTTTTTTTCGAACTGCCATAATGAAATTGTAGGGGTATGCTTGAACTGATGTTGGCTTAAGCCAGTAAAGAAGTTCAGTGTTTTTCTGCCGTTACTTAGTAGAATCCCTAAGAGGAGTATCTACTTGGAATGATTTTTCGAGAACTGAGTAGGTACGTGATCGAAGTTTCGCCTCTAGAATTTTCAAGTTCCACTCCGAAGAACTCTTTCTTTTCAAACTACGGGCAGATTCCAATGGATTTTCTTCCAGTTTAGGGGTATTGCTAACTTTCTCTTTTTCCTCCTTTAAATTTTCATCAAGCCGAGGTTTTGGATTGTCCAAGATTCGAGGAGTAAGCATGTCTATAACATGATTCTCCTTGTCCATATTGAAGTCCTGTATCACACTGAAAGAGTGGTGGTTATATTCCGGCTTCCGGAGAAAGCCAATCTCCTTATAATTTTCCGACAGTGGAGTCGGATCTTTTTGTTTGACTGGAAACTTAGTTTTCGGTTCCCTGTCTGGCCAAGCTTGTACTCTGGGTATGAGAATAGGGACTTCTGACTTCTTCTCCGGTCTATTCTTCATTTCCTTTCGACGTGGTACTGGATTCTCTTCTCCTTCTATAGTTTTCTTCTTAGCTATCTGAACGTTCCTTCCGCAATTTTTCGGGTATTTTGACGAAGATTCGCCAAGCGCTTTTTTAATTCATTTCTATCGATGGTTGGGTTTGCTTCTTGATCAGCCGCTTGAAGAGATCTTCTTTTCTTCTTCTGTTCTTGAATCTGAACTGCTAATTGGAAAGCGCTTTTCATGGCAATGAATTTATTATCGCGTAGGACTAGCCAATTCCTCACGAAAGGCAGTACCCGTGTTTGCTTGTGCGATTCGAATCACGAACCTCCCACGTTACAGGCAAAGATGCTAAATTTTTTTCTCTCGCTCCAAAAAGGATTTTGAAAAGACTCTTTCAAACTTTGACAGACGACTAATATTGATTTGCATATTCTTAGAAAATATAAACGTAGTGAGCAACTTTTTTTCAATTTCAATGACAATTTAAGTGACGCGCTTACTTTCGTTGACAAAAAAAATCAATATCAAGTAATTTTTTAAGTAGCATCCACCCATACTAGAAAAGAGAAGCTGTTTTCCTACACTTAACTCTTTGCTAAACAATCCCATTTCCGCTCGTCCTAGTAGGACCGTTCGAAAAGCTTCAAAATACACAAAATGTATTTCCCTCAGGCAACTCAGCACTCTAGTGTCACACAAAGGCATCGCAATTTCCCCCAAAAAGTACCAAACAAACAACTCTCAACTTAACCCTTCAACATCCTGTTGCTTATTTGTTTTTCCATTAAACAACTTTCAACAACTCCAAAAGTCAAACATGTCTGAACTCATCTAAAGGTCTATTAATTCTCTCATTTGTTATTCTTTTCACCTTACACAACTTTGAAACCAAAGAAAACATCTTTATTCCATTCTAACGTAAATGGGTCAACACTCATTGCCAAAGAAATTCCAACTCGTTTGATTCTGATATCGGGAGTGGCAAAAACCAGCGAGTATAGAAAATAGAAAATGGATTGATGATGAAACACACTCAACATTTCTTTTGAACCTTTTAAAACTTATCTCGTCTCCCTGGGGATTTTAATCAACATGTGGTTATGATGTACAAGTACCATAACAACATGAGTAGTCTCAGTTCTCCTCATCGATGTTTCTCTCAATTAGTGACCACGCAAAACGCCCTATATTTGTTCATTCAGTATACTTTTTTAGTGAAATTAGCTCCTCCGTGTTGCTGCTGTTGATTTTTCAATTTTTTATTTTGCTCCCTTAAAGAGTTAATTATGTTGAAGTTTTGCTCACCGAAATCCTCGCGATACCTACAAAAAGTAAGACTTTGTATGTAAATATCACACACACATCGGTCTTTCTAAGAAATCGCACTCAACTCGTGTTTAACTTAAATATTGACAATCCAAAAGGAACCCTTTCAAAATAAAAAGATACTTCGGTTCTGCCTTTAAAATATAAATAAATAAAGCCAAGTGAAAGCATAGCCTCTGTAAGGACGAACTCCAAGCAACCGAAGAAAGTTTTTTAATTTAAAATTTCATCTCGTTTTCAAAAAGTTTAAGCCAAAAAAAAAAAAAATGTGTACGTGTTGTGCACGTCATCTCACATCGTCACTTCATATCATAACTCAATTGGCTCCAGGGTTCTGGAGTATATTTCACCTACACTGGAAGAAAGTGGATTTCAAAGTTCATTAACAACGAGTTAAACCGTGAAACTATGGAAACTATGTTCTGAAGTGTGGTGTTAAAAATTTTGCTGACTCACAGTTCATATTTAATAAATATTCGTATATTTTGTTTAAGTCATTAAAAAGCCAAGTGGTGCGTACAAATTAGTGCCCGAGTGTAGTTAGAGTAAATTGAGATTTTCTTGAAGCCAAGTGTTTTAAGATTTTGAAGAAACGATCCAAAACATTGGTGATGGGATACTGTTATTTCAACAAGCGGCTGACAAATTAATAAAGAAATGACTCTGAGCTCTTTTCGTAAACTTTAAAGACGACTATGGTCGGAAACTACGTACTCCAAAAAAACAAACCCCAAAAAAGCTAACGAAATTCATGAGACGACAATCGAAAATACACAACAATCGATATTGCTAAAAGTGCAGTTACATGAAACAGTCAAAGTGAGAATAGCTATGGCATGGCTCACCACTTTTTTGTCAAAAACTGATCAACACTGATCAACTGGCACAAATGATATCAAATTTCCGATATCAAATTTTCACTACAGCAAAGTATAGTTATTGTTGATTGTCATTACTGCCTGATAAGTTTTACATCTCAATGTGTTCCGAATGTAATATCGGAACCGCCGAAGAAAAAGTCAAGGCCACAATGCAATTGGTGAAGCAAGCATGCGATGTCTCAAAGAAAGAGTGTCTCTGAAAGAGTTTCGAGAACCAAAGTTGGAAGCTAGTATATTGGTGTTCGGAAAAAATCGCTGAACTCCGCAGAAGCTGTCTACACCGATGACCAGAAGAAGACGGAGAGAAAACCTCAAAAACGAACTTGAGAAGTTTAAAACTAAGCGCCAAGAGCTTTAGAAGAGCTATCAAACAAAGCAAAAAACGCCAAGACATTAACAATGATCCTTTAGGCCTTGGCTATAAGATCGTCATAAAGAAATTCGGTAACCAGAAGAATGTGGGAGACCTTAAACCGCAAATAGTGCAGTATATTGTGAACACATTGTTTTCAACTCATCCCGCCTCTAGTTCAGGACAGGAAATACCAGCTTTTAGCGACGAAGAGTTAAAAGTTGCCGCAAATGAATTGAAAAATAAAAAGGCTCCTGGCTTGGACGGAGTACCGGTGGAAGCTTTAAAGCAAGTTACTCAGATCTGTCCCCAGCTGTTACTGAATATGTACAACAGCTGTCTTATAGAGGGGGTATTCCCCAAACGCTGGCAAATGCAGACTTGTATTGTTAAGTAAAAACCGTTAGTGTCGCCGTGAAGCGTTACAAACATGAATACTTCCTCAAAATAGCCACGACAGTACGTTCCTTCCTGTCAAAATAGTAAAATCGGAAAGTAGGTGATAACCCTGAAGGCGAAATGCACTTTAGAAATTTACCAACAAAAGGTCGAATCGATCAGTGTTACATTGTTTCAATAACAGTGAAGTGAGGGGACAAAAATATAATCTTTGTGTGTAAATTCAACGGCAGTGCCAAAATAGAGTGTCAAAAACAATTGTTCAATGAAAATAGTCACGACAATAGTCTTAGAACCACAGATGGCAAATATTTCAGATGTTGGATTGTCTACTCAGCAAAGTACCACCAAAACCAATGTTGATAACCATCAGGCAGTTTTAAGATATTGTTTGATCCAAGTGTCTCATGTCATCGTTAGTGTCTTAGTTAAGTGCAACAATTTTTCTTTATTAAAAAAATAGCCATTTTTTATGTAACGACTTTGTGTTAAAATCTCAATGAAAGTGACGTGGCTTAAGGATTTTCAAGGGCTTACAACTTTATGCCGATTCCGAAAAGCTAAGTGAGAAATCCCTTTTCATGACAGTGTATTACTCTCGTAGAAATTGCCAGTTCCTCGCAAAAGGCGATATCCATAGAAAACAACTTAACTTTTTGTTTCTGATAGGACTCGAGCCTTGAGCTTCCAACGTAACAGACAGACATGCGATTTATTATTTCACGGGTACCATGTCACGACTTACGGCACTAAATTGCATCTGAATTGTTCGCCAATGTCAGTTTACTCAAAATTTTTTTAGTTTCATCATTTTTTTTTTTTTTTTAATTTATAGGGTGAAGGTGAAAATTACCTTTACAAGCACGTCGACCTGAAAAATCTTTTGTGCTGTTCCCTTAGGTTTGAAGCTGAGGTCATGTAAGAACCTAAGAATCTTCGAGGAAGAGGTGTTTCTGATATCAAGGGGACAGGGGAACCCTTTTTTGAATATTTTAAGCCTGGATCTAGCTAAGGCAGGGCATTCACATAAAATGTGTTCAGCTGTTTCTATGTCTTCAAGACAGAGACGACAGGTGTCATCTTGGCTGATGCCCATGTTTTTAAGATGATACTTGAGAGAGCAGTGCCCAATGAAGAAGTCCGTAATTAACTTTGCGTCACGTTTGCTCATGTCAAGAATTTCTTTCATACGTTTGTGGGATAAGTCAATGAATAGTTTTGACTGACGATGGCCATTTGAGTTGTTCCAGGTGCTGATCATGTTCTGTCGTTCCCAGGTAGCTAATTCGTTTTTAAGGCTACTTATTGGGAGACCACAGTAGGGTTCAGGGCCTTTGAATATTTTTCATCATAATCGTAGAATTCATTTGACCTCTTTGCCACAAAAGGAAAGTGGGAAAAGACAAAATTGCAAATCACCATTGTGACACTGCATGCAGATAAATATTCAATTCTTGGTGAAACTTTTACCAGTGCGACAATCCTGGTCCACAAAAAAATAACTAAATAATGTGAAATTTTCCTTATCTTTGAGTAAATTTCTGCGCTAATTCATACCTTTTTTGAAATTTTGCTCATCACTTTGTATTTATTTCTTTTCGAACTGTAGGAGCATTAGCAAAAGCAATTGCCTTGATCTTAGTTAAATGATCATTACAGTTCGGGTTGCACTTGGACATCTTTTGCCCACACAGTCGCTGGAGGTCCTCCTCAACTTGATTACACTACCTAAGAATAGTTCTTCCCATATACAACTTCCCTGTAAAGTGCTCCTCTTAGATCATTTCATTATAACTACTGTCAAATGATGTTTTCCACCAGTAAACCTGGATGCTTCTGGTGGCTACTTTAAAAATGTCTCGTTTCCGTTTAAAATTTCTAAACAGTACTTTGAAAGAATTCAATTGTTTTCCAATTGCCGCCAGATCCAACTCTCTTACACACCAATGTTTAGCCAGGCCTTGAATTTCTGTCGATTCCGAACAACTAATCGAGAAAGCACTTGCCTTACTATCGAAGGATTTGCCAACTCCTCTCAGGTTATACCCATGAAAAAAACATTCTTGCTTCTATTGGAATTCGAGCCAGTTCGTGGCTCGGTAAACAGGCAGACATGCTCACCATCACTCCACGGGTACCACTGTGGTCATTTAGTGGTTTATTTCATTTACTTTTCGATTCTCATAAAAGGGGTACCTTAAGGGTCAAATTTAAGTCCAATACTTTTGAGTGTAGAGCTTTCGAACACACCTTGAGCTTCATGTTTTCTAACTAACAGAGTTCGTTTTAATGAATCCTGAAATATAACGCCAACTTGAAAATTGTTCAAACTTACCCCAAATATTGTAAGAAGACTCGAGACTTCTCATCAATATCTGAGTCTTTTCAACTCTCGATTAAAAATTTAGCATAAAATTATCGTAAACATTTTTCAAAGTGCACTCAATCTCTTCATGTTGATTAGAGATTTAATTAAACTTTTCTATGTACCTAATATTATTTAAATATGTATATTCTTACCCGAAATTTGCAGAGACTAGCTGAACGCCAGCCATCCATAGAGAATTTCTATCATAAGGCCGAGGACGTTGTTGCAACACCACTAGAACTCGATGTGCGACTGAGGAACAAATTAACCGAACGAGACTTGTCACAACTGCTGCAGTCGAAAACACCTCTGATTATCGCGTTAAGCAGGTAAGTTTTGTACTTAATTTTTGTTGCTATTTTGCCTTTAACACATTGCTTGTGCGCCATTATGCCACATTATAATTACTTATGTTGTATATGACTGATGAGCGCAAAAGTTTTTAGTGCTGCACCAAGCACAGGGGCTTAGGAAAATTGTTTGCCTTGCGTGATAAATTAGGTTTTTAATAAACATGCATCCATGCAGTTTATTGCCAACACACTTTGAGTGAGTATATCAAAATTTTTTAATCAAAAGCTTCACAACTTTGCCGAAATGAGTAGAATTTTGAAATTATATTTGTCAACGGCATGTCGATGGGTATGAGGCTGAATAAGCAAACATGTTTATTAAACTTTATACGGGAGTTGATGAAATTTTCCTTGAAAAGTTGAGAACGTTATGAAAACTTGTGCACTGAGATTTATCCCGTTCGTGGTGCGTATGGTGGGAGTCTTAGCTGCAAGCGATGAGCTCACCTTTCCTTTATGTACACTCTTAGAGACATCCTTTCAAGTAATTTAATTTCATTCCTTTTTTCAGCATTGCTGGTTTCATTTATTGAGTTAAATATTTGCTTTTCATTTCTTTTCAGTGATAATTCAAGCGAGAATCAACCCCGAGCTTCAAAAGTAAAAGATCATACTAAGGGCAGTGAAGGTATGTGTCATTCGTTTTTTTCTTTTATTTCATGTTTGTTCATCCTTAAGTCCTAGAATATGGTTTTTTCCCCAATTTATTATTATAGCAGAAACATTTTATTGTGCACAAACAAGCTGCTGATTTCTCCTTTTACCAACATCTAAGGTTTTCCTTAGAACAAAAAAGTCTAAATTATTGGTGGTGGTAGGTTGTATAGAAAAGGTTGAGTTTTAGGGTAAAGGATAAATCACAAATTCACATATGCATGAATACCTAACAGTTTGTCAAAGAGGCTTAAGCGAGGAAAGATGAAACGAAGAACACGAAACGGAAACTAATTGACGCGAGTTGTCAAAAGAATTTCATTTTTCTTGAAAAGAGAAGACATCACGTAACACGTATAAATTGAAATATTGAAAATATAGTTCACATCAGAAGTTTCGTAATGTGGCGTCTTATTTTGAATCGGTAGAGTGCACGTGTGTGGTAGAAGCTTTGTAAATGAGAAAGACTGTGGGGTCAAACCTCTAAATACAGTCGTTGCGTTTATCTTTAGGTTGTTGTAGGCTTCTATGAATTAGACTGATCTACTTATTTAAAATAAATCATAAAAATCAAATTATTTTGTGAAATCGAGACAATAACAATCTGTTCTGAACAAAGGTGGTTGTTGAAAAAAACAATAATTCAAAACACAAGCGAATAGATAAAGAATTTTGTTAACAGGAAACGGAGTGAGAAGAAAGTGTTTCCAGAACTTAAATTAACTCAAACTTAAACTCAATACTTTCATCAAACTCCTGCATCAATTGTAGAACTTAAACAGAAGTGGCTTTTCATTAAATCATTAGTCGAATTGAAACAATTTCATGTACAAGGGCTTACATAATGCACTCGAGTTTATGCTCAAACTTAAGAGCTCACCCAAGTCGAAGAGATTTAAGGATAATATATATTATATACTATATATATACATCGTGACACGTAATTTATATACAAGGTGATTTGCATAAGGTATTACAAAAAGATAGGGTGTGTAGGTTGGACTTAGACAAGCAAAAAATCGTATGTGAGGGAGGGTCCATTTTACCCCGTTTAGGCGGGAGGGGCAATTTAAGAATAAAATCACCTTAAATGGGAAAAAAATTATTTTAAAAGAACGGTAATACCTACAGAGTCGTGCTATAGCATTTTGAAAAGCCAAAAACCTATACATTTATATTAAATATTAATTTTCAAAGTCAAAAAAATTCAAAAGTCAAAAACATAATTTTTTTTTTCAAACCATTTTTTCCAAAATTTTACATAATTAAGTAGTATTTTTCTGGCTAATTTTCAATGCTCTTATTTATATTTGATCAAACACAAAAAACCGGATGTCAAAATAACCTGTAGTTTTTGAGAAAACCAAAAATTACAAAAACGACTTTTTAAAATTTTTTTTCTTAAGTTTTTTTTCCGTTATTTGATTCTTAAGTGAATTGACGAAATAAAGGATGAATTTTCTTTTTACTTTTTTTCACTTAAGAATGACTTAAGAATCAAATAACAAAAAAAAACTTAAAAAAAAAATTGAAAAAAGTCATTTTTGTAATTTTTGATTTTCTCAAAAACTACAGGTTATTTTGACATCCGGTTTCTTGTGTTTGATCAAAAATAAATAAAAGCATTGAAAATAAGCCAGAAAAATACTATTTGATAATGTAAAATTTGAAAAAAAAAAAATGGTTTGAAAAAATTTTTAAATTTTGACTTTGAAAATTAATATTTCATAAACTATTCATTTGAACAACTTATTTTAAAATTTAAATAAATGTATAGGTTTTTGGCTTTTCAAAATGCTATAGCACGACTCTGTAGGTATTACCGTTCTTTAAAAATAATTTAAAGATTTTATTCTTAAAGATTTTATTTTAAGTGATTTTATTCTTAAATTGCCCCTCCCGCCTAAACGGGGTAAAATGGATCCTCCCTCACACACGATTTTTTGCTTGTCTAAGGGCCAGTTGCTCAATCGAATCATAAATTTAAGTTTTACATAAAGTTCTACTTTAGTATGGGGATTTTATGTAGAACTTAAGAATTCCGAAACGTCTCATACAAAAATGAAAACTTTATGTAGTACTTAAATTTATAATTCGATTGAGCAACTGGCCCTAAGTCCAACTTACACACCCTATCCTTTTGTAATACCTTATGCAAATCACCCTGTATATAAGCAATAACTATAAGTTCAGAAAGTTTCAGTCATAATTTCGTGTCTATAATTTAAAGCAAGTTTGCAGTAGAGGTATAATTTTGATACTTCAACTTCATTAAGCATTCGTATAACTTCATTTTCCGTTATGAAATCGCTTCCAAAAGTGACAGGACATTTCCCATAAAATGAAAAGTATCTTCTCTTTCGTTTAAATTGCAGAGCGAGCTGATGATAGGTTCATCTGGTTTATGTGGCATTAAGTTTGGTTGCAATAGTTCACCTCGTAACCTGGTCATCATCACAATTTTGTTGACTCCATTTAAATAAAAAATAAATAAATAGGGTGGCGCAACAGAGCGAGGAGCCCCTGGGCCTAGCGCATTTCTCACAACCATGCCTTGTGAGGGAATGGAGGGACCTACAATTTTTCGCCGGTTCCGAACGGCTAATTGAGAATGCGCTTTCCATGGCAATGAATTTACTAACGGAGGACTTGCCAATTCCTCGCGAAAGGCGATACCCGTGGAAAAACATTTTTGCATTTTGCCTCTGCTGGGATTCGAACCTTGAACCTCTGGGTTAGCAGGTGGACATGCTAACCATCACGCCACGGGTACTACTCTCCATTTACGTCCCGAAAATAATTCATCTTTTTCAAATTGTGATTGAGTCTACAATAGAGTTCTCTATGCAGCGATCCTGTTGCGTTATTCAGAAAACTTTCTCTATACTTGAAGTCCACTGAAGAAATAAGCTGATAAAGCGTTTTTTTCCAATTTATGAAATCATAACTATCAAGGTTCAACCTCACAGTCTCTGGCTAAGTGCATCCATTCAGCATACCAACTTGTCTTAGAATTTATGACTTGAAGAGCTACTATTTTGGGAAGTCGATGATTTTCCATTTTCATAATTTTTAAAACATAGTCAACTTGCATTTTTAGCGTTTCTATGAAAAAAGGCGTAAGCCTGTTGCCAACATAACCATGTAGTTGGGCATGTTAGGTGGCAGTCCAAAGATTCGCTTAATATAGTAGCGCAGAAGCTTCTCCACCGTTTCATATTGCTTAGCTCCCTTGATTTGTGGTGCATAAAACAATATTGATTTTGATAGCGCTTGAAACACTTGGAATTTGCTACTATGGGCAGTATTTTTGTTATAAAAGCATTGTTTCTACGATGCGCTGATCGCACATTTGGCCTCCGCCAGCTTCTCCTTCAGGTGCTTCTCCATATTTAAGTTCTTTGTGAGGTAGGGTCCAAGATATTTGTATTCGGTAACAATTTCAAGTCATTGTAATGCCATTTTTCACTGGCACAGTTTCTACCCCCTCCATTCTTAAAAATCATAATTTTTGACTTTTCTAAATTCACTGTCAAGTTCCAAAATCTGCAATACTGCGAAAGCTGATTTATCATGAGCTGAATAGATAAAGGTGAAGAGACCAAGATAACAATGTCATCAGCAAAAAGAAGAGCCTTAATCGTTTGACCAGCGTATTCGATTCCACTGGGCAAGTTTGTAACTATGTCTTCTATAAACAGTGCAAAAAGACTTGGGCTTAATGTACACCCCTGTCTTACTCCTAATTCCGTCTTAAACCATTCAGACATCTTTTCCCCATTCTATACTGAAGCCATTGTGTTCTCATACAAGTTCTCAATAACTCTCCCGCAGACGCATTCATATAAGCTCTAAGCCAAGCAAATGATGAGTCTCTGGCTTTTTTGCACTCAACGTCAAACTATGGGCTCGAATATCCCTGTTGGAAATGGCGGTCGGATATGACGGCTTGATAGTTTCATCTAACTGTCTTAACCCTAGTTTACAAACTGGGGTCCATTTGGACCCCAGAGCATGTTTGAACACTCATAACTTTTTTGTTTTTCATTTTTTTTAAATGGGATTTTTACTCAGTGAACAAAATTCAATTTTTTATTCATTTCTTAAGCTGAAACGATTATCAGATGTTTACAGATTTTTCTGCGATTTTTTTGTGAAAAGAACTGGGGTCCATTTGGACCCCAGTACTGAAATTCTATGAAAAATCATATTTTTTATAATAAATAATTATTTTATTTTAAAAGCAGCCTAGTTTATGTTTAGAAGAATTTAACTTGAAGTTGTGGGCAGTTTCGGGAGACATTTAACACATAAGGTTCTAGTGTGGCAAGAGCAACGACATCTGCCACATCCATCGCAGGTGGTTCTGGTTTTCTTGTCATCTGCTCTTGGGCAAAGGTGACATCTGCTTCTTTTACAAGAGAGCCTTTCGGGGACTGTTGGTAGTTTTTCCTGAACTCTCCCCAAAATACAGAGAGCATCCATTGCAGATTTTCCAATGCCAGATTGTGTTGCATGTTGAGAACGGTTATTCAATTCTGACTCAACCAGTTCCTCCGCTAGTTCGATGAGTTTATCACTTCTGTACAATTTTTTGTTTCTTCTAGGTGGATTGAAGTGTTGAAAAAAAATAACAGTTGCTAGGGCTGCTATGTCCAGTAAGTTGTAGAATACAACCATCGGCCAGCGATTTGTTTTGCGTGTACATGAATAAACTGAGACCATTTGGTCGAATACATCGACTCCACCTTTGGTGCTGTTACAATCCAGTATCATTGCAGGCTTACTTTGATGACCGGAAGTGGCTTTCTCACAGTTATGTTGTGTTGATAGCAATACCACTTGTTTGTTTGGCTTCGCAACATAACTCACCAACGCCATTTTTCCAGAAAATCCAAAGATGGATGAGTGGACTGGACGATACTGCTTTTTGTTACTGACCTTTACAGGCTCATTCTGCTCATCAAGAACCTCCTTCGCTGCAAAAGGTTTAGGCAAATCTCTTTTGTTTTTCCGAATCGTGCCAAGAATAGTGATCTTCTTATCCAGCAACTTCAATGCAACTTCCACCGACGCCGACGTAAGGAAATTATCAATAGTGAGGTTGCGTCCAGAATTGAAATATGATGGCATCAACGACATCACCACATCATATCCACGACCAAGTCCTGTACTTTGGTCAGAGCTACCAGTGTAGAAAGAAAACTTCAGTGGATAGCCCGTTGAGCTTTCATACATCCACCTAAAGTTCAATCCATTTTTGGCAGGCTTGCTGGGGCTGTATTGGGGAAATTCAATCATTTTTACCTGAACAAAGTGAAATAATAACTATTTTTTTCTTTTGATAGGCGGACCTGGCAAGAACATTGATATGCATCAATATTACAATCAGTAATTACGTAAAACAGACATATCGAAAGGGATAAGCGGGAATCCCAGATTTGCAAAATTAGGCAATTTCCATCGTTTTTGAAATTGAAAAATTTTATTGCTGACCTCCTACCTACCTGCATAATGACATCTCTGCTTAAATTTCTTTATCCCTGTTATATATAATACTTAGAAACAATTCATACAATAGCCAGAAGAACTATAACTGAACAATATAAGTCAGAAATCAAAAAAATTTCGAAGAAAAAATCGTGGGGTCCATTTGGACCCCAGTTCGGGTGGACACGACTTTTGCCGGTTTGTAAACGAGGGTTAAATTGAGTGTACGCTGAGATTGACTAAGAGTCCTGCTAAGCTGTGCTTGATACTCAATCGCATTCGATTCTTTTTTTTTTTTAATATTTAAACTCAAATTTATATCTGTCATTATAAATTCGGTGCATACTATTTAGAAAATCCATTCAACCATCTAAGAGCATCTTTATATATTTGAATTTCTCTATTCTTTTTGCTTCTCACATAAAATATTTGGCAGTTTTATGCTTAAGGTTTCAAGAAGCGATTTTAGAAAAATAAAAAAAGCTCTCGTATTTCCTCTCCATTCAAAAATAGATCTCTCAAATGTTGAGTGGAAATCAAAGTAAAGGTTTTTGACTAAATTTTAGGCGAAACATTAATAACTTTTGATTTATAATGCACTCAAAATATATAAAAAAATTTAATCATAGACTTCACTTCGTCTCCCACTTGAGTGCAAATCAATATCATGAACTTCGTTCGCAGTTTTTTAACTATTCTTTGGTCCCACTGGCATACTTATCATTTCGATTTTTTTTTCCTCCTTAAGATACGGTTCATTACGTCTACAAAATTTTGCGCCAAGTAAAGGGAATAAAAATCACTCCCAACTCAAAGGGAACAAAATTAGGGCGAATGCCTTCTCTGTACTCAAGCAAATAGAAACGACGACAGTCAAATGATGACAAGCTTTGAATCATTATTGTCACATTCTAGAAAATGAGAAAAAAGGGCAAAGAAAATTTCAAGAAAACCAATTCTTATAAATTATCTTGAGCGAGTGGGTGTTGTGCTTTGTTAGTTAGTGTATACGAAAATGTTGCAGTTTTGTCGCGTTCACAAAAACGAAAAGTCCAACTCGCAACTTAATTTATTGTGTTCGAAAAAAAAGTACTTCTCTCACTTGTTGTAATGAAATTTCCCAATTTTTGTGCATGTCCAGGACATGCTCATGGGCAAGTGTTATCCGTGTCAACGGTTGCAAAGACATCCTCTTCGGAACCAAAAAATCCGAATATATACCAAAAACAGCACAACAAATGGACGGAATGTTTAAAAAGAATTTTTGGACATTCAACTGAAACATCAGGGAAGAGTGTAAGTGGTGGTGGAGTGAAAATGAAAACAGTGAACTTGGTTAAGAAGGAAAATAAATATCGAATTGTTAACACAGAGGGGAGAGGTAGAAGGAGGAAGAGACATGTAGTTCGTTTCTCTGAAAGTTCGCAAGGACGTAAGCCACCCAAAAGTAACAACAGGCACGAAGGTGAGTTAAGAATGACGCTGAGAGTAAATATTTTAAAAAATGTTAGAGTTCAATATTCATGAAGACAAATGTATACGAGATCGATGTACGTGAATGTTTGTAAATCTTTTAGTGAGGACAGGGGTTGCTCTTTTTCGTTCTGAACAAATAATTTATTTATTAGACTTTGTGAGACTGACTGTATACAGTTGAAATGTATTGAAAAAATTACCTCAAGCAGAAGTCGAGAAACATTTTTTACCTAAAGTAAAACTTGAATCTGTTGATCCTTGTTCGTTGTACTTTGAATCAGCAGGAAAAAAAACTTTTATTAATTGTCGAAAGAAATGTAATTGACCTAAAGTATATGAAAAGATGGTTACACTATCCTATTGTGATCCATTCCCCAAATCTAGTTTGGAAATATGTATTGCGCAACAGTCAGCCATCAAAATGGTAACGCCCGTGGGTAAGGCAAAAACTGTGCTTTGTTGTTTTGAATACTTCCCAAAAAGTTTAATTATAAGCTTCGACGATTTTTGGGTGAAGTATTTTACAAAGAAATTTTAAGGAAAGTGATGGGCTAAATTAAAGAAACATACATACATGTCTTGTTTTCGAAATTATATGAATTATATGAAATAAATGTTAGTTTGTTTGTTTGGAGTGTAACTTTTAACAGGATCACTCAAACGTGTATGACGAGTATTTGCACATAAAATAGATTGGTGCATTTTCTTATTAAGAGCAATTCAGAACATCCGTGGAAGTAATAATCCTCCTAGAGATGTGTTCCTCTGGAGTGAACCTCTCCTTTGTCGAGTTCAACGGAAGAACAATTTTTTCTCTCTGAAAAACAAACGGTGAAAACTTAAATCTAGCTTCACTTGTAAAGGCATCTTTAGCAAGATGCAATGAGACGCTACAAATTTTTCCAATTTGAGAATATATCCTCTTATGTACTATGAGGGGTGAAACAATTTGCAATTGATTGAAAAACATAGTTCGGAGGCTTCTGTCAGGATTGGAAAGGGTGTACACATTAATTTAACTTCTCCAAGCAATCCAGTTCCATTTTTTACTTCACATTGCACTGAGATAAAAGCAAGACGAGTGAGTCTTAAGGTATGAGAACTCTCACAGAACCATTTGAAGCCCTGAACGAGTCATAAAGTAACTGCATTTAATTTGCAACATCTGACTTCTCTCCTTGGTACTCAACTGAAAAGCAATACCGAAATTTGTTAGTCGCTTTCAAAGCGAGCCCTTTTACAGATTGTTTCTTTGTTTAGGGTTTCAACGTTAAAAACGTTTTTTTTTAAGTATTCGCCCGTTTTGTAAAACATTGACCTTTTTTTTAAATATGGTGTATAATTTCATCATGCAGAAATGGTACCCATGGCTTGATGGTCAGCATGTCTGCCTGTTTACCAGTAGGTTCGAGGTTCGCATCCCAACAGAGTTTAAAATGTTTTTCACGGGTATCGCCTTTTCCGAGGAATCGGCAAGCCTTCCTACAGTAATTTCATCGCCATGAAAAAGCTTCCTCGATTAGCATTTCGGAATCGGCGGAAAATTGAAAGTTCCTTCCATTCCCTTAAAATGCAATGGTTATGAGAAATGCACTACCCGGGATTTAGTGATTTTCTTAAAACCACTGCATTTGTGAGGAAATGGAGGAAACTAATCGCTCTATTGCAGCACCATATTTTGAAATATTGAGGCATGCGCCGCCACCGGTAAAATAGCTTCTCCCAGAACGACTCGGAGCAAAAAAATATTTAGCAGTGTTCACTCTAACCTATCCGAAAATTATGTGAAATAAAAAACCATTAAAAATTGTTACAATTGCTATCAAGTCTTCGCTCCAATGTTCTCTGAATTTTTTTTTTTTTCATTTAAAAATTGTTGCTGGCCATCTAGAATGTAAATTGTTTTTCTCCACCGAAAACTCCGCCATTTTCGACGAAATCATCACACAGATAAGGATTGGAGAAATATTATTCATCAAAAAGGAAACAAAAATTAACAACACGAAACATTTGAATTTTGAATAGAAGCTTTTGAGGACTTGAAAACAATTGAAAAATGCAACATCTAGGGCTCCGTTTTGTTTCCTACTCTCTTCCTCATTTTCATAAATGATTTCTTCTCTGAAACTTCTAATCCGCCTAACTGCTTTGCTGACGACTCGACCTTCAGCTTTTCCTATTCGTTTCCAAATTCACGTCCCTGCTCTTCGGATGTGGTTGCATAGGTTGCGTATGATAAGCTCATTTAATTCTGACCTTGACAGCATTGCTACATGAGGTCATAAGAACCGAGAAGAATTCAATGCTTCGAAAACTCAATGCTGTCTCTTGTCGTTGAAGCTTAACATTCCCCCATTACCATTATCCATGAACCATGAATGGTATCTGCATCTACATAAGAAACCGAAAAGCTGTCAGTACTTGGTGTGTTCGTAAGCGATGATCTTCGTTGGAATGACCACATATTTGAAGTCGCCAAAAACGCTGCTAAATGCTAAATTTTCTTAGCATTTAAGACGATGCAGGAAGTTCGTCACGCGTTCTGATCTGGCTACAATTTATCTGCTCAAAACTGGAATATGACTTCCATATCTGGTAAGGTGCTCCTCAAACATCTTTGCGCCTACTTGATAGGGTACAAAATAGAGCGTTAAAATTGATGGGTGAAAGTTCAATCGTAGAATCGATTGATGATTCTCTTGAACATGGTCGAAACGTCACCTGTCTCACTCTCTTTTATCGCTTTTTCCACAAACAGTGCTCTAGTGAAATAGCCAGTTGCATTCCTCCCCTGAAACAATTAAGCCGCAACACCCGCCTCGCTAGGAATGCTCATCAGTTTTACCTTGAGCCCAACTTCGGACGTCCAGTCAAGTATAGAGATTCATATTTCAGTCGCACCACCCGAATGTGGAATGCTTTACCTGGCTCTGTATTTCCCCTGAATTACGATTCACAAAAGTTCAAAAGCAATAAATAATGCTCGCACTGTGTTTTTACGTGATTGGTATGTGCGTTAATTATAAAAAAAACATCACATAACTTACATTGATATAAATGAATTGAATTGAAAAGGTCTTAGGGCTTTCCCCACAAACCCGATCACTATTGTGAAGTAGATAAGTGAAGCAGTTACGATTTCAGATTACGATACTCGAAATGAAGTATTAACAAGTAGAAGAAGACATTCTTTGGAGTTCCGGTTGCACAATATTCGAATTCTTTTTAAAATCGTTTTTGTTTTTGCTTTTTTTTTATTAACACAAATTAAAAAAAACTCAAATACGATTTATTCTTTACATAATCATTAGTATTTTAGTGTGAAGGAATACTGCAAAAAGCCTCAGTCATCAAGTGATTGGTATGACTAAAGAAAACATTACAAAATTTTCAGGACAATTAAAGTAAAAACAGGGCTTACCCACCCGGCGGCGCGCGTAGTTCGTGCCCAACGGTGATCGAATTGAGTAAATGAAGTAAATTAGTTTCTAAGTTTCCGTTTTAGTGGGAAAATGAAAATGAAATCTATGTTACTCGAGGATAGTGCAACCTTCCAACTGTGAGAGAATTTTCGTAATCGGTCCAGTATTTTCTTAGTTCCAGTTCCTTTTTTTGTGTCCAGGAGAATATGAGGAAGATATATAACCTACATTTTTCAGGTTCTACATGATCTCTTTTCCAAATTTCATTCAAATTGGTTCAGTAGTTTTTAATACACACACTGAGTTCTCGTTCAAGTTCACGTACCATTTTCCATGGGAATAAAGAGATGAAATAAAAACATTAACCTCCCTCTTGAATCACTCTATCTATTAAATAAAAAAAAACAGCAACAAGTTCGTGGCGCAGTTTGAAAGATTTAAGCGAATGCGACTTTGTCTTATACTATGTAAGGAAAGATAAAGCAGGCAAGTATAAGGATAAGGACAGAATATAGATAGATAACGAACCATTTCATGACATTTATTTTTGATATTACATTTCCTCTTTGAAATTTTGTAACTTGAAAGCAAAAATCCTACTAATATTATAAACGTGAAAGTTTGTATGTTTGGATGTATGTTTGTTCCTCTTTCACGCAAAAACTACTGAATGGATTTCAATTAAACTTTCCAATAATATAGCTTATACATCAGAATAACACATAGGCTATATTTTATCCCTAAATTCCCACGGGAACGGGAACGTATACGGGAATTTAGAAACTACAACACCGATTTCAAAAATTTTTCCACTGTTAGGTTTAAATGGCTGTCAGGAAAACCAACTGACACACTTAGACCAGTATTTGATCCGTTGTGATACCATAATATTTAAGTGAGGAAGAACCCCACTTAACAGAACCATTTGGAGCTTTTTATGAAGCGAAAGAGATGAAGGATATCTGTGTTCGCCAGATCGTTTAGATCATCGAGGAAATATTTTCCAAGATGCCGTTTTCTTTTAATGGAGAGTGCAGGACATGAGCAGAGGAGGTGTGGAATAGTTTCTTCCTCCTCCTCATCTAAGCAACTTCTACAGAAGTCATTTGAGGGAACACCAAGTCTTATGGCGTGTCTGCCTATCAGACAATGTCCTGTAATGACATTGATTACGGAGCTAAAGTGCAATCTGGTTATGGATAGCAAATGCCTTGTGCGTTTTGGATCAAGTCCTGGCCATAGCTGTTTTGTTGCCACACATGTGGTGATACTGTTCCACCAATGATTTGTTCTATCCATTGCCTCTTGCTTTAGCATAAGTTTACATGTAGCGATTGGTATACCGATATTCAACCTGCTGGTTGATATCGGTAGAACGGTTCCTTTTCTGGCGAGTTCATCGGCCTTACAGTTGCCCGCGATATCTCTGTGCCCCGGCACCCAAATAAGGTGAATATTGAACTGTTCAGCCATCTCCTTAAGAGACAGGCGACAGTTAAGGGCGGTTACTGAGTTCGTGGAAACGGCGCCGAGTGCTTTGAGGGCTGCCTGACTGTCTGAGAAAATCCGGATATTCGATGAGGATATCACGTTTTCTTTTAGCCACTGTTAGAATGCTTCATTATCCCCGAGTAACATAAAAACTAATTCATCCCCATATTCCTACGGTTCCCTATATTCCCAAGGGAGCAGGAACGTATACGGGAACTTTGACACTACAGCACCGATTTCAAAAATTCTTTCACCGTTAGAATGCTACACTATCCCCGAGAAACATAAAAACTAATTCATCCCCATATTCCTACGGTTCCCAAAATTCCCACGGGAGTAGGAACGTATACGGGAACTTTGACACTACAGCACCAATTTCAAAAATTCTTTCACCGTTAGAATGCTACACTATCCCCAAGAAACATAAAAACTAATTCAGCCCCATATTCCTACGGTTCCCTATATTCCCACGGGAGCAGGAACGTATACGGGAACTTTGACACTACAGCACCGATTTCAAAAATTCTTTCACCGTTAGAATGCTACACTATCCCCGAGAAACATAAAAACTAATTCATCCCCATATTCCTACGGTTCCCAAAATTCCCACGGGAGTAGGAACGTATACGGGAACTTTGACACTACAGCACCGATTTCAAAAATTCTTTCACCGTTAGAATGCTACACTATCCCCAAGAAACATAAAAACTAATTCAGCCCCATATTCCTACGGTTCCCTATATTCCCACGGGAGCAGGAACGTATACGGGAACTTTGACACTACAGCACCGTTTTCAAAAATTCTTTCACCGTTAGAATGCTACACTATCCCCGAGAAACATAAAAACTAATTCATCCCCATATTCCTACGGTTCCCAAAATTCCCACGGGAGTAGGAACGTATACGGGAACTTTGACACTACAGCACCAATTTCAAAAATTCTTTCACCGTTAGAATGCTACACTACCCCCGAGTAACATAAAAACTAATTCATCCCCATATTTCTACGGTTCCCTTTATTCCCACGGGAGCAGGAACGTATACGGGAACTTTGACACTACAGCACCGATTTCAAAAATTCTTTCACCGTTAGAATGCTACACTATCCCCGAGTAACAAAAACTTTAACTCATCCCCATATTCCTACGGGAACGGTCACCATATTCCCACGGGAACGGGAGTCTTTACAGATATTGAAAATGCGAATGTAGCTATGTCGGTATGTTTTTCGTATGTCTCCCGTTCACAGAACCTGAGGAAGGACGTAGACTATATGTTTTGTCCCTATATTCCCACGGGAGCAGGAACGTATACGGGAACTTTGACACTACAGCATCGATTTTAAAAATTCTTTCACCGTTAGAATGCTACACTTTCCCCGAGTAACATAAAAACTAATTCATCCCCATATTTCTACGGTTCCCTATATTCCCACGTGAGCAGGAACGTATACGGGAACTTTGACAATACAGCACCGATTTAAAAAATTCTTTCACCGTTAGAATGCTACACTAACCCCGAGTAACATAAAAACTAATTCATCCCCATATTTCTACGGTTCCCTTTATTCCCACGGGAGCAGGAACGTATACGGGAACTTTGACACTACAGCACCGATTTCAAAAATTCTTTCACCGTTAGAATGCTACACTATCCCCGAGTTACAAAAACTTTAACTCATCCCCATATTCCTACGGGAACGGTCACCATATTCCCCCGGGAACGGGAGTCTTTACTGATATTGAAAATGCGAATGTAGCTATGTCGGTATGTTTTTCGTATGTCTCCCGTTCACAGAACCTGAGGAAGGACGTAGACTATATATTTTGTCCCTATATTCCCACGGGAGCAGGAACGTATACGGGAACTTTGACACTACCGCACCAATTTTAAAAATTCTTTCACCGTTAGAATGCTACACTTTCCCCGAGTAACATAAGAACTTATTCATCCCCATATTCCTACGGTTCCCTATATTCCCACGGGAGCAGGAACGTATACGGGAACTTTGACACTACAGCACCGATTTAAAAAATTCTTTCACCGTTAGAATGCTACACTAACCCCGAGTAACATAAAAACTAATTCATCCCCATATTTCTACGGTTCCCTATATTCCCACGGGAGCAGGAACGTATATGGGAACTTTGACACTACAGCACCGATTTCAATAATTCTTCCACCGTTAGAATGCTACACTATTCCTGTGTAACATTAACTTTAATTCATCCACATATTCCTACCGGAACGGGAGTCCTTACTAATACAACAAGTGTGAAAGGAGCTCTGTCTGTCCGTCGTTCTATGTTACCATCTCCCGCCCAAACTAATAAACCGATTTAAATGAAATTTTGTACAAGGATTGTTCAGAACCTGAGGAAGGACATAGACTATATATTTTTTCCCTATATTCCCACGGGAGCAGGAACGTATACAGCACCGATTTCAAAAATTCATCCACCGTTGGAATGCTCCATAATCCCGGAGTAACATTAACTTTAACTTATCCACATATTCCCACGAAAACGGTCACCATATTCCCACGGGAGCGGGAGTCTTTACTAATATTGAAAATGCGAATGTAGCTATGTCGGTATGTTTTTCATATGTCTCCCGTTCAAACTGCTAAACAGATTTTATTAAATTAGCTACAGAGATGGTCTAGAACATGCGGAAGGATAAAGGCTATATATCTATCCTTATATTCCCACCGGAACGGAAATGGGAATTCAAAAACTACGGTCTCAAAAGTATTTTTAACAGGGCTACAAGGTGTTGAAATAGGGGTTGAATGTTTTTTTTTGGAAATATGTTCCGCCATTTTTAAGGCTAGAAGTTTTGTTTCCTAAAAAGTTAAAAATGCTGCTGAAAGTCACTATTCCACGCTGACGAAGTCGCGGGCACAGCTAGTTTGTGATAAATTTGCAGTGTCCAGAAGGGACAAAAAAAAAGTTCAACAATACTTGGAAACGGTTAGGCTGACAAAAATAATCCAAAAAGACCTTTTTGTACAAAACTATTTGTCGATACACTTTTTCTTAGCTCAAAATTCGACAGTTCATTGGAAACACCATTGATAAATCTCAACTAAATTTTTTTGGAGCTAATTTTTTTTTGTAATCCCAAAAGAGATCTTCAATATATTTTTCAAAAAAGAAAACCTAATTTTTTCATTTATGTTAAGCTAATAGCAGCTACACACTTGAATATGACAAAACAAAAACATTCCTGACCTTCACCCATTCATTGTCAGCAAGTAGTGTGCGTTGTTCCAGTTTCTTTTCATTTTGCAAAATTATTTGCTAAGCAAATAGATTTAAAAGTCTTAGTTTTAACCCTGGCCAAGTCTAGACTGTCCAGCAAACATTGTTCTATTTGTTGTGTTCGTAGTATGTATTTTTAAAATATCATTTAAAAAACCGAAATAAATCAAATTCAACCAAATGGAAAACATTCGCCTACTTGTCACCTCTTGAGAATGAGGTTACTCAATCGTGCGATGATGAAACACATTTCCCACCCAAAACTTAACTCATCTTCTATCAAAATTGCATAATTCAAAATGAAATTCAGATCCTCAAAACAATTTCTGCTAAACACTCCTTTAATTTCGGTGATTCTTTTGTCATCGATCCACATAGAAGGTAATCGACAGACTGATACAGTGATATTCTTCCTCCTCCTCTTTCGCCCCTAGAGCAAAAGCTCCACATTGAAATGAAATCGACAAAAACAATGAAACCAAAAAATGGAAAAATTTGTTTAAATAAATTTAATTTGTTACTGTTCATACACCCCCATTTGTCATTCACATATAAACAGAATGTCATGCGTCATTAGGCAATAAGTTACGGGCGACTTTCGATAACATGGTACGTCAACATATTTTATCACGGAGAAATTCAGTGATTTTGAATATTTAATCGCAGATTTTAAATGAAGCAATGATAAGCAATGCAATGTAATACTCACCATATCCCTTGATAGGGGGTGGTAGCACTTCAGAGTGGTTTTGACAGTTTTGTTTCAACAAACGTCGATTTAACTCTCACCCACATTCGTTGTAGATAACCAGCGAAAAGTATTTTGTATTAATTTCAACCTCAGCTCCTGCATGAAGGATGGAATGTTCTGAATTTTACCGCTATAGTGATAAGCATTCCTTGTTTTATTTTTAGATTTTTACAAAATATATTCAATGGCATTTCACTCTAAGTTTGTTATAATTTCCAATTTTAAACATTTTTGTTTCAAATTCAGAACCTCAACTAACAGGCGATAGATGATTTCTATTTTCTATTTTCTCATTCAATCAAAATTCAATTAAATGAATTATAACACAAATAAAAACGCAGATGCAGTCAAACAGAAGCATGTACAAATTTTATAAAACCAAGCAGATAGATAGTATTTAGCCTTTGCTTTTCCGTTGTAGAATTTTAAAAATAAAATAAAAAATTATTAAAAATTTCATTTGTAACGCGAACTCCAAATTGGGTCTTCAAGCGAAATATTCATCGGGATGACTCCGTAGTTTGATACACATTTTTACTTTGAAAAACGTAATTTTTCTTTTTCTCTTCTATTTTGTGTTTGCGTGTGTGATGATGCGATTTAGATGAAACGGTTTTTTATACAAACGCCCAAAATGATAAAAGAGTTTTAAATATTAATTGCTGTGCAAGTCCACCTTTAGAATTTTGTGCAATGTGCGAGTCAGCATAGGAATTAGAAACGGATTTTCGATTAAACAATCAGTTATGGTAGATAGTGATGAAGTTCATCGCTAAAAAAACTGTAATCAAGCTGTCAGTGGCAAAATAGAAAATGAAATGCATTCTTTGATCTTTTTTTATAATAGGAACGAAAATAAACATACGAAATTTAGAAACAATTTTATTTGTCTAATGATTTAAAATAAATAATAATAAAAACGTTATTTAAAATGAAACAAAAACTTTCTTCGATTGTCAACTAAATAAAGATCTCGTAGTCTTTCTGCTTCCCTCCGTCCAGTTTCTAGTAAACGTTTACGTTGGCCTCTTTCTCCTTTTATAATAAACGCGCACATCAAGGGGTTATGAATACCCTTATAATGTCAATAACACAGTGCTAGCGGTTGAGAAAGAAGTAAAGGATTATAAAGGAGGTGTCGATGTACATTGTTTTTAAATTTCTGTGAATTACAATGAGGGGGAAAACAAAGTTAGGTAAATCACACCACATCCGAGTAGTATACGGGTAAAGAATGAATCTCTATATTTCACTGTACGCCCGAAATTGGGGCTGAAGGCAAAACTCATTTGCTTATGACTTCATTTTGTGGTAGAGTCTCATTGTGGCGCCTATCTGCAGTGACCATTAAACCACAACAAGATGCTTCGTTGATTTTCTACGGGGAAAAGTCACTAAAAACTTTTCAGTCATGCACGGTCTGCACCACGGATATCCTAATGGTTTTCTTCACAGTATAGAAAAACTCAATAGTCTTTTTCGGTTGACTAGAAGAAGGAAAAGAGCTCGAGAGCTCAAAAAAAAAAATATCTTGATGGTCACAAATCCGAAAAATTCAATAGAAAGTATTTTCTCGACTTGTAATTTCGGATTCATTAAACATGTTGAACTGCCTTTCTTTTAGTTCACCTGAAAAGACAGTGAAAATTGTAAGATCAACTTCAATGATTTGACCATCCGATGCAATTCAATTTAACACAGATCTCAGTTTATCACAGATTCACAGTTCTGACTTACTTGTAGAGTCTAATACGCAGGCTTAGTACACCCAACTCAATTTTTTCCAGTTTGAACTGAATTTTGTTTTTTTACAATTACATCCCCCAGAAAGTTTTTTGCTGATAAATCACCTACTGAACCGCAGGTATCGAATAAACTTAATAATTTTTAAGCAATTTAGACAAATGCTCGCTATTTTCAGACTGACATTTCCCACAGATCTTATTATGTTTATGTATGTACAGGCATTAATTGCTTTCACCTTAAGACAACCATCCAAAATTATACTGTCGAATTATTCAGAAAAAGTATCTAAAGAATTAAATGGTGCGTGATTAACCTTCACTAAAAAAGCTCACTCAAGAACATTTGGTCCTTCGAGCCGGAGTAAAGCAACCGTTACTTGCGCCAGCGGACAAATAAGAGTCGTTCACCGATTGATTAAGCTGATAAGGATTTGAAAAAGGCAATGCGTATTTAATCGATTGGTGATGCACTGCGTTAAAACGAGTTGTTGATTGTACCAAATTTCGATCGAAGCAGAGCAAACCGTAGCTCTTGCGTGTGTCTTGACATACTTGCATTATGATTATAAGCTGGACCTGAGGATGCTTATTGAAAATCAAACAAGGTTTTTTACCTTATTTCTAACCGAGACTGGTCTTGAGAAGATATAGCTCCAGGAGATGAAGGAAAAATATGTTCGATTTTCAGCTGTGTGAAAACTGCAATGCCTGGTGGGCATGTGCCAACAATTACTACTAAGGCAGTACTCGTGGGTAGTTGTTTTTTACACCACAGCTTCATAGAATCAAGTGCAACGTCCTCTTTGATCATTCGAGGTCAGATTTGAGGTGTAAAGGAGTAATTAGAGAAAGGGAAGACTGTTGTCGAACGTGCAAGAACTAGCTTCCTAAATAGTGGACCAATATGTGCAAAAATATTTGAAAAAAAAAACTAGCCTCTTTTTGTTCCTTTATGAAGAACGTTAAGGACTCAACCATGCCTTGGGCCCCAATGCTTCATTTCAATGACTTCTATCATCAGTTCCATCGATATCTTAAATTGGTTTCGGCCCACTTTGCTGCTAGTTCAGTAGATCTTATAGAATATTGCTTAGGGTCTAGGATTACAATATTGATTCTGCCGTAAAGCAGTTCGTACTTGCGGCTGTTTTTGGTACATACTCGGTTGCGAAAGTCCTCAAAGATCTAGATATCATAAACCAGCTCGTCCATATAGTATAAATATATTCTGAAGAGGTGTTCGTCAAAGTAGCTAAGACCCCTGCGTTACATTTACTATCTATTCTACTCGTCTGGGTTCCCGAGTAGATGAAAAACAACCTTTTTCTAGCCACAAATGCAATGGCAAATATCATGAAGAGCTAGAGTTTCTTAATGACCGACAGTTCGGCAAAATGTCCACCATCTAATGCCATATTCCACCGAGAAGCCGAACAAATATTTCCATTGTTTTGAAAAAGTAAATGAATTATTTGCTTTTTAAATTTCTGAAGCATTCAAAGATGTGCGCTTTTAGTATCGACGAATCACATCTTTGTTGGATTAAAAACTATCTTTCAGATTGTTCAACACAACTTTACTTTGGAACAGTTTACAGAAGTGATTAAAGTTTCCTAATCAGTTCTGACTTCTGACCAAGGAATCGGTCCAGCCATATTCATGACTGCGGAACACACATGTCGAGAGGTATTTACTCGTATGGTGAGTAACCCGACACGACGTCAGAAATTCTTGTTATAATTGAAAGCATTTATCTAATACAACGCTAATGAAAGGATCGTGCAGAAAACTAAAATATGGCTATAAAGTTAACCAAATAATTCCGAGACATTTTAAAAGCAGAAAAAAAACGTTAAACTTTGTTCAATGTTGCTTATAACTAAGGTGGGATTTCGGATGTTGTAGGAGATATCACACACCCTTTTCTTTAAATCAAGCCACAGAGATTCTAAGCACGTCTATCTAATTAGCAACCTGTGGAGTGTTCTGTTGACCCGAGTTAAGCTCATAAGCCTCGCAGTGTATTGATCTCAACACAAAAACTTTGTCACTCCCTTGATTATGTGTTTATGCATTGTAGTTCTACCCTTTTCAATTATATTGACAACTCCAACCTGCTCCTACAAACAAAAACAAAAGAAAACAAATACTCTGTGAGTCGAGCAAATGAAAGGAAAAGCCTAGCCCAACCGAATTCAGCTTAGAACAAAATAAATCAAACTCAATGCCAAAACTCTCCTTCAAAAACTCATCCCAATCACAACAATTGATCAATTGTTAACCCTGCGCAAACAGAAGCAACAAAAAAATACGGTCTCAAACAACTTTAGAGCTAGTGTCTCCAATTACACTACTCCGGTGATTTCAACGCATGACTGATTTGAATTACTGATGTTTCCGGTTTTGTCATATCGGTTGCAATTAGTTCTGTGTGTGCCACATACAATAAACACGAAAACGTTTACCTACAACTCCTCACATTCAACTTGTTCATCGCCCCGAGTTTTGTGTTATTATTATTATTGAGGTTGCGATGCCGGGTGTGGCGAATATGCCGCACTTTCCTCATATCCGAAATCCCTTGATGCTACTTAACCGTATCGGCACTTCCAATATGCAGACCGCAGATATGTATTCCCCCTGCGAGTGAGCTAGTCGCATGACATCTGATGCAT
This sequence comes from Melanostoma mellinum, assembly GCA_914767635.1. Classification (NCBI taxonomy): domain Eukaryota; kingdom Metazoa; phylum Arthropoda; class Insecta; order Diptera; family Syrphidae; genus Melanostoma; species Melanostoma mellinum. Next base: position 221,112,063 of record OU612059.1, on the reverse strand, counting down.
CGCGTCCGATAGTGACCATTGCTATGGTAACCGTGCGGTAATGGTTTCACGATGGGTTAATGCTCACATCCTATCACATACACTGTGAAATGCGAATAGCTAAAAGGTTTTATGCCAGAGTTTGCTCTTTTTCTAATTTTCTTGGAAGATTCGGAAAGGAAAAAACTAGAAAAAGAGAAAGATTTTTTTCAAAACAGAACCATTTTCAACATTTTGCATTAGGACTTGGCAACTCTGTTTGCAGTTGAATGGTGCATCATCGGCCGTTTTGTGGTCCATCGCGTCAATGTCAAAGTTAGATTCAAGTTTCTCTGAGTCTCTGATTCACCTTACACCACCGCCACACTCTGCAGTCCTCGTTTTTCTTTGTCGCGCTTCTGTTCGGTGCAGTGGTTTTAACCAATTTGCGGCCTCTTTGATGTAAAATGTAATACGATGTGAATAGCTTCACTTGTTTTTCTGCATCTTTAGAGAGACATACACACAAGTATCTCGATCAATTGATATTGCATTGGGACGCATTTAACCGGCCATATGGGGCATATTCTGCCACCTTATGTGGAGACAAGTGATTAGTAGATGGATTTATTGTATCGATGGTCGTGTGCGCATTTCCAGTGGTATACAGCGACTAGTTACAAATTGGTTGTAAATTATGGCTTTCAAGATTTTTAGATTTATGTCTGAGAAAGTGTTGAATGAATTTGAGATGCACATAAACATTGGACGCAGCTGATCGATTTGAAACTCGTTTGTTTCAGATCTTGAGTGATAATCAAATTCTGTATAGAAATTGTTGTGAGAGTTGGAATACAACTAAGGAAATGATCTGTGTTTAAAATTTTTTGGTGAAAATAAGTTTTATCATTAAGCTAAAATGAACATTCCCTTAAAGATGATTCTTTTTTATGGAAACCAAAAGTACTGTCAGGCTTGAAACTCAAAACTTAACGCGTACTTAACGACCAAAGGTTTCGGTGCAGTCGGAAGCATGTTAGGAGTGCCTAACTTTGACGAAATCCGTATACCTAATTTCGATGACATACGAGTTTGTATTTTGTTTGTTTGTTCAGACAATGTTTATTTTGTGGCCTAAAAAAATGTTGAAGCTCATGAAAAAACTGAAAGAGAGGGAAAGGACACTTTCCAACTTAACGCGAAGGTAGCAGTATCCTCTTTTTGAAAATAGTTTCCACAAGTCCGGAACAATCGTTCAGGAAGACTAAGGAGGTCATTGTGATATTTTACAAGACATTTTGGGAACTCTATAGATAGAAAAAAGAGTGTGAAGCATGAGCTTCAGATCCCTTACCACTGGTGGGGAGCAATTTTCCACTCTATGCGTACGATCAGATTTTTTGAATTGAGCTGCATGCTCGATCTCATGAGTGTCAGGCTTTGCCATACAAATGGTCACGTTTTTTCCCCATTAATTTATTTAAATGCATTTTTAAAATTTATCAATGACATCTGTCAATAGAATATTAAATTGATTTTATAATCTGAAACTTTAATTATTTTTATTTGTTTGATTTCAAATTGTAGGTAAGGTGAGGTCAGGAAACCAACTGACACAGTTAACCCAATATTAGGTTCATAGAGATCCCATATTACGTGTGTGAGGAAGTACTTCAGTCATCTAAACCAATTGGAGCTTTAATTAAGCGACAAAGAAGGATATACATGTTCCCCAGATCGCTTGAATCATCGAAGAAGTCATGTCCTAGATATTTCCTAATAGTAGATACTCACGGTTTTCCTCTGACGCAATGGATGTCTTTGTTATCTTTGTATTTAAATATATAAAATAAAATGCAGGCATTTGTCATTTGTGCTCATTAATTCTTCACACATTCAAAGGTGTTGATGCATATGTACATCACACCACAATCCACAATGAACTTTCTAGGTGATAAACAATATTTCAAAAAAGATTCAAATCTCTGTCTTAAGAAAACACAACTAACAATCGTAGTAAATAGAAACTGAAACATTATTATTATATTATCTTTCTAAAAAAAGTTTCAAGAGTCGAAAATAGTTATATTTTGACATGTTTTACATGTTCACAATGTACAACTAATTGTCCAACTTCAAAATTATTAAAAATATTTGAAAATCACTCAACCACTTAGGCAAGCGGCCGTTTGAGGGTTAACATTGTCCAAAATTTGTCGTTCAGACCAAAGTCTGTCCAACTAATTGTACGGTGTAAACTGCTCTATTCTCGAGCAGAAAATGTCTTTATTGAAACGAAAACAATGCTGTGAAAAATAACTGCAACAGGTAAATACGTGGTGATTGTAGGGCTCAAAACGATAAAGTGAATAGTCGAAGGTATGAAATTTATTAATCGAAGTTATGAAATTTATTAATCTCATCAATGTTGTCAGACTCACACTGCAAGTACTTAACCCAACACGAAACCCTACAAATGTTTTTTCTATACATAGAAATGTTGCTTGCTTTGACCTACGACCACAGGATCTCATTTTAATAAATTGAAACAAAGTAAATAAATAAATTGTCGTGCACAACAATCTCATATTGGGCCATTTCTGGCTTAACCGCATTTTTTCAATCCGGAGTGAGAAAGCCTTTTGTGGCCAAGAAAACCGTTTAGCGTTTTATTTGGAGTTAGACTGATTCAGATTTAACACGGACTTGGACGTAAAAGTTCCACACTATTACCAAGAAATGATTTGATAAGTAGAATAAATCACCCGTGGCATGATAGTTAGCATGTCCAGCTGCTAATCGAGATTCCCAGCAGAGGCAAAAATTTGTTTTTCAATTGTATCGGCGCCTTTTGAGAGGAATTTGCAAGTCCTCTGTTAGTAAATTCATTGCCATGAAAAGCGCTTTCTCAGTTAGCCGTTCTAAACCGGCAGAAAATAGAAGGTCCCCTCCATTCCCTCATAAGGCATGGTTGTGAGAAATGCGCTAGGCCCAGGGACTCCTCGTTCTGCTGCGGCACTCTATTTATTTATTTATTTTTAGAACAAATCACAACATGGATGAACTTCCGCAGAAATTTCGTAAAACATCATTTCATTCAAATAAAACTTGCTGCTCTCAAATTATTGAAATCATTGATTTTTATAGTCAGTTATCACAGCCAAAGTTATTTTAAAAATACCTGCACTATCTAATGAAAAATGATGCGTGATACCAGATAAAATCTAAAACACAGTGAGCACGTGCTCAATTACCAGTCGTGATCAAAATAAACAATTCAAATAACTTTGTCTACAACCTGCACCTGCTGGTAGCTTTTTATAGCGTGTTTACTTTATTTGATGTGAAAGTTACGAAAAAGATGAACTTTTGAAGCGACTATTTTATTATTTTAATTACGAATGAGCACTTCGATTTGTTGTCAAAGTGAGTCTTACACAATACTGAGCAGATCATATTTTTGTCTCTGTTTAAAATATACTACGTCAGTATCGAATTCTTTATGAATTACCAGAACAGGTCTTAGAGGTCTACCTTGTGGTGCCTTAACAAACATGGTATTTGAGTCGTCGAAAGAAAGTCAGTGGTGTCGACAGCTTTATAAAAGTAATAAATGCATCGAACATGAACCTTCTAAAAGACGACACCGTTTGACTTGTATAGGTGTTTTGTATAAATGTTTCGAATTATGAAAGCAAATGTGGGATCTTTAGTCGTAGATATTCGAAAGAGGAATCGATCGAAGTTTCAACGTGTCATAATGACAGACAAACGCTGGGAGCTTAGTTTGGTTCTTTGTGATATGAAATGAGTGAAATTCCAGTCCAGTCTAAATTGAAGCTTTTGACAACTTTTCAACTTTTTGATTTATTACAAAACTCACCCATCTATCAAATTATTTCACTTCCGGTGCTACCGCCTCTGAAATATTGATTGTGCAATTATTTTAATTAGCTTTGTGATGCAAGCTATAGCTTCTGTATTTAATTAAATCTCTCTGTGCTGATATGAATATGCATCAGAAGCCATGTGTGCTGTTTAATTTCAAAATGCATATATAAACAAAAATTCTTACACTTGAATGTCAAGGTAAATATACAATCAAAATGTTTTGATATCGAAAACATCTGACTAGATTGTGTTTATCCCTCCCCCGTCCAGTCCAGTGTTGACGACCTTCATTGGAAGGCAGCATCAAATGCAAAACTAAAATTTTGTATTTACCTTTCAGGCAGCTTTTCACTGCATGTTTGATAATAATAATCAATTCTACATCTCCCATTCGGCACACACCATCTCTCTACCTCACTCACTCATTTTTACAAAATTATAAAATTAATACACATGTCTGTGTTTCTGGATTTGCATGGCAAAACAACGTCATCGTGCCGTTTATAGAAAAAAAAGCTCACAATATTCCAACGCAAATTACCCGATGATGAAAGCAAAACGATGGCACATGGTCGCGTGTGTTAATCTCTTTAAATTATTTAATAATGATATCTCGCCATTCTCATACTCTCGTGTTCTGCCACTGAACATCAGACTGTTGGGGCTGCAGCTGATGTGGCTGATGTGCATTTAAAGGTTAAAGTTTTTTACCATTGCACGCTGCCATTAAAGGGGGTTCCTATTCCTATACAATCAACTAGACAGCAAAGTGTTTTATTTAAAAAAAGAGGCATATATTCAAATGGATTAAGTTTTGCCGTGTCGTGAATATGAATGAGAAGTTTTGAGTGACTATGGGAATCGAGGTTTGAATAAATCTTAAGTTGGATACAACATGGAGATCGCTAACCATCTCTGGTTGTTCTTACTCATGAAACAGTATCTATAGATGAATGTCAGCTCAACCACTTCACAAGAGGGTGTTTTATCATTTTAATAAAATTTATATAATATTTGGAAGTACAACACGAATTCGAGACAAACATTCTTCGAACTGAAAAGACTAATTTTTGTTCGCAAGTCAAAATCCATGTACCAACCTTAGTTCAAAATGAGTTTCCTTTGCATATTCATGAGCTTCCTAAGACAAATTCGCTCGAAATTATGATTAATTTTGAATCTCATTGTACCAACAAACGGTGACACGACACCTGCGGTTGTCATCTGAAATATTTGATGAGACATTCGAATGACGACAAAACACGCGGCGTGGTTTCGTGATTGGTAATTGTTCAACTAGATGTGGTGAGTGCGGGATTTCTATTGAACGCGGACATGGACATGGACACTCTTCTCTACTACGACCGCAAGCTGCAAAACACGATTGTTGTGCTAAATAACAAGGCAGTATGGTCGTAGTGGCGAGGTGGTGGTATTTCTGTTTTAAAAAAGAGCACATGTCTCGAACGCTTTGAACTATAACTGAGAGAACTCTTTTCAATTGTCGAGGATTGTGGGCCTTGTACCGTACGTTGCATTGTCAAGGACGACGTTGGTTGCAGCAATTAAAGTTCTTTTTTTGTTTTGGGTGGTAGCTTCATTAATCAAAGCTTCCCCTAAAAAAAAAGTCAATTCTCTTAAACTATTGGCCCCACGGCCGAGCGCAGTTCTCACATGTTAATATGAATGGGTCCTACAGTTTGTGTCTATCTATATCTTTGAAGGAGGTTCAAATGACAGAAACATAAAAAAATGCTTTCACGAGCAATTAGAAAGTCTTCCGCTTGTAAATTGCATGAAACATGAAAGGTACTTTCTCGATTAGCCCTTCGTTATCAGCAAAAAATTGTTGATCCCTTCCATTCCTCACAAGATATGGTGAAGAGAAACGCGCTAGGCTCCGAGGATCTCTGCTTTGTTCGGCAACTTTATTTAACTACATCTTATAAATTACGCGTCACGATGTTTGTCCGCGATGGACTTCTAAGCTACTTAACCGATTCTAATCAAATTTGTACACCGTGTGCAGTTTGATCCAACTTGAAAGAAATGATAGCTTACATCTCAATTTATGTTACGTTAGCAACGCGTGGCCTGGTCAGCTAGTATTTTATAAAATTGACGCACACGAAACTTTATGGCTGGCACTCTATCTAAACGCCTTACCGACTTAAAACCCTTTATACGGTGGCGATGTCTTTTGCTAATCCTTTTTGTACTGGGCGAGTGGCTTTGAGTGTTGCTACGGGCATCTACTTTTCTCTCAGCCTCCCAGTTTAATTCGGAAGCCGCGCCGCGCTGGCCGCTCTGTCTTTGAGGTTATAAGTGAAGTAACAAGCACCTAATTTCCATCCACTATACAACAAAAATTGGAACGTTGCCTCTCAGGTAGTACAATCGAACTGCAATTGGTCTAAGGGCTCAAACTTAGTCAAGGGTGTTTTTTCAGACGTGTGGCTTTCAATATGAAATAAAGAGTACATAATTTGATGACTCGATAGGCCTAAATTTCGACCACTTTTTGCAGCATTTGAGGAATATGCTTTAGTCGAACTTAAACATCTTGGAATAATCCTAGTTAATAAGCTTCATGTCAAGCTTTCTGATGGCAATGTAAGGGAGCCTTTCGCAGGACATGGTGAAAATCTTCACAGATGGTTCCAAAACCGATGATGGATCTAGCGCTGGTGCCTTTGTGGAGAACAATGACATACGACCTCACGCCTCTTTAGGATCATACGCATACTTCTTCCAAGCAGATATCCCAATGGCTATAAACTATGTTACGAAAAATGGCTGGATGAGGAGTACAATCTGTATTTACAACGACAGTTGAGCTGAGCTTTTGGCCCTTTTCGACCTTCTTACTGCTTCAAAAGTGATCCAGGTGCAATAGCTTTCTGAATATGGTCGGAAGAATAATTCTTTGAGTCTCATTTGGGTTCCAAGCCATCACGGCATAACTTGAAATAAGATCACCGATGAACTAGCGAGGCAAGGAACTCGGACAGCTTTTTAAGGACCTGAAAAGAAACTATATAGGTCTGCCAGGGTCCTTAATGAGAGCTTCAATCAACAACGATTGGATCTATTGGTTTTTTTTTCGGCCAACAAGTCCAAAATGAAGACATGAGAAGCCAAACTATTTTAGATAACCTTATTAGCCTGCATTCCTCAATGTGATCTGCAAATCGATTTTTTTTAATTTCTCAGTTGTAAAAAGTGCTCAGGGCAGCGATCATAAGAAACACTCACTCAAAGTTGAAAATTCATTCAAATTCATTTCACATCGCTTCCATGTCTTTTACAAAACTTCCTTCCTTTTCATCACAAACACCACAAATACGTTCTGTCATTTTTGTCACACCAAATAAAGAAATTCCGCATCAGCAGCGTCGCGGCGCAGAGCAAACACAATTCAATTTTATGCATAGCCCTAATGCAAATAATAATCTACCCGTCCTATCCCAACAAAAATTCCACTCGATCGCACACAACCCATAGCCAAACCAAAACAAACTCAAAGCGAGGAGATACACCAAAAAAAGGAAACTCTCGAACTTCCATATGCAAATATAGAAAATCAATATAAACAAATCACATGGAATCTCCAAAAGTCATTTACCTCTCAAGAAATGAAAACGCACACATCACATCAATCAAATGGATGGAAAATATAAAAATAAAAAAAAATAAAAAAAAACCTCTCCCCATCTCTCACATCATGTCGTAATATTTGAAGGCTGAAGTGGGCAACCACAGCCTCGCATCCATAATCTGATTAATAACGCTCCATTACTTAGCAATTAGGGTTTTAAGCACAAACAGATTGCCTAGGCCTAGCGCTAAGTAGTAAGCGTATTCTACATAACCGATGGTCTTGCAGAAAATGCTACTTGCACACACATCCACATTAAATGGGAGAAGAAGAAAGGAAATCAGTAAGCTCATCAAATTTCATGAAACGCATCACTCATCAGATGGAATGATGGAATCTCAATCGGATTCCGTCAAACTATTATGCGTATTACTCGTTCATAGAACACACACAACTGTTACACTCCCACATAAATTTAAAACAATCTTCAAAGGCTTTTCCTTTCATCAGGAATCAATTATAACCAACAAGAGGGATTGATACTTGCATGCAGTGAGAGCAATGGGAGTCGCGTTTGCCTGCCATCGACATCGGAATTGAATCAACAAGCACAAGCAATTGCAATAAGACCTCAGCTCAGCGGCAATGGCTACACCTACAAATTGTGACTATGGCTTATAGCTCAGATGTGCAACTCACCCTTCCGCACTGAATGCGTTGTGTTCTGGAACTCGTTCGCTCCCATTCACTCAAACCATTCATCCATTTCGTATTCCATCGTAAAAAGCCCCCATGACAATATCACAACAGCACAATCCCGGCCAAGCCTAGATCGTTGTCGTTAATTTTGCACAATATGCGACAGTAATGTGATAGTCACGAGCGGATTTGGTTAGTATGAAAAAAATTGTTTTGTTGGTGTTGAAGAGAACAAAAAAAAGTTGTAACTTCTTAAATTACAGAAAAACTAATAATTTTTAGCGGAAAAGATCAGTTGAACTTCACAAAATAGGCGCAAGGGAAGAAACGGGGGAGGGAAGGTTTTTCAAGAAAGATGCTACAAGATCTTAAAAAAGTCTTTGGAAAGTTCTGGAACCGTTTTTCTTTTTTCAAAACTATTCATATGCTCACGCTTGTCATCCAATCTTTACTATTTGCCGGCAGAGCTGCCAACAGCAAAATATTCTAGGTGACCCACTCTCAAATTTTTATTAGAACCTTGTTTTTTTATTTTTTTCATTTTAAAAAGAAGAAAAATTTCTCCCGCTGTGTGTCTTTGATCCTCAGACTTACCAGAATTTCAGTAAGCAATTTGATTTTTTAGATCTGTGGTAAATTTTCTGTATTTCAAAAATGTTCGTGCACTTTTCAAAGTCATGCGTATCTTAATCGGAATATTACTTTAATGCTTTTAAACCATTCCCATGGTCGATTTCCTAAGAACCTACAGCTGATTCAAAAAAGGGATTGCTTTATATCTCAGGGGAAAATGTGTCAATTTGGTAGTCCTTAGTTTGGCATCATAAAAGGAGAATTTTTGTACTACAACCAGATCATTTTGTTTACCACTAATCTAAACAGTCCGGGTGAAAGAATTCCACCTTGAGTTACCCCATCCTTGATATTCAATTCCAAAAACGGCGAAGCGTGGCTTTAAATAGACTTTGATGATTTCGTTTTCGGAATAACTTTAAGGAAATAAAAAATGAATTGGTATGGGTACGATATTTTGCATTTTTCCGAATAAAAGGAAGCCAATTAATTTTAATTTTTTCATTTATTAGCTTAATATAAGCTTAAATTAATTATACACTAGACTTAACCTAATTAAAACTAAATTAAACAACAAAGATGAAGAATGGTTTAAAAGAAGGACTTTCAGACAGGGACTTGGAAGATTAAGGTCGAAAAGAAAGGGAACAGAATTAATCTTACTCATCATGCGGGTTAAGTGTTGAGACCATAGTAAGATGAGAAGGAAGGAAAAAAAATCGGGATGATCTTACGTTTCGGGGATTAGTGTTGAAGGAGATAAGGTCTAAAAGGGGGGAGCAGTCAGTGTTACCAGTAAGAAGACGGTGAATGAATATGATGTCAAAGATATTCCTTCTGTTTTCTAGGGAGTGGAGATTAAGGATTGCGAGACGTTGGCGGTAAGGAGGCAGGGTGAGATAGTTTCTAACATCGTAGAGATTCCGAAGGGCAAACAGCAGAAAACAACGTTGAACACTTTCGATCCTTGAGATATGAACCGCTTGATATGGAGCCCACACTTGCGATGCATACTCTAGAAGAGGGCGAACATAGGCAATATAGAAGGATTTCGTTATAAGGGGGTTGTGGAACTCTTTGGATCATCTCTTGATAAAACCAAGGGCGGAATTAGCTCTTGATATAACCTCGTCAACATGAGAACGAAAATCTAATTCGCTGTCGCAGAGAACTCCGAAATCTCGGATAAGCTGTACACGGTTTATGGAAATGTTCTGAAGATATTAAGATTTAGAGGGAGGTTTATTATTTTTACGAGAAAAAGTTATTGCTTCCCATTTGGCAAGGTTTAATTCAAGGAATTTTTAGGACACCAAAAGACGAATTGATCGAGGTCATTTTGAAGCTGGAGAGAATCTCCATCGGAAGTGTTCTTGAAAATTTTAGCGTCGTCCGCGTAATGTGAGACAGAAGAATTATTGGATGATCTTTTCGACATCATTAATAGCAAGTATGAAACAGAGGGTTCCAAAATGGTTGCAGAGTTTTACTCTGTCAAACAGAAGCTGTCAGTATATTAAAAATGAAACGTTTGCTTCTCAATCCATTTGTAATGGTTGCTATCAAACTGGTACCTCTTTGAAACTCTCAGACAGCTGTCATAGTTTCAAAACGAAGAGTAATATTAGTAGAGATAGCTTGTCTACGAATGGAGCTGCTCAAAAGGAACTTTGAATTTGAACTGAAGTAACTAAACTGTTATTTACTTAAACGTTCCACACACAGGTGTTCACAGTAAAATCACCATTAGCTGAACACCAACTTCATATTGTTGGCAGAATTGTTCAGAAGCCCCATTACTGGTGTCAAAATGTATAGCTCAATTATAAACTGGGTAGCAATTAGTACTACTTTTGGAGTAGGTACATAACTCCTTGTGGCTTCCAATGAAAGGTTTGCTATTTTCACCAGCAAGGGACGACAAATAGATAATTTTATGATACCGAAAAAGGATTATAGAACAATTATATGAAACCAATCATCTTTATCAGTTTGGTAGATCGTTTTGATGGTATTTAAAAAGTACTGAAAACTGTACAACAAAACAGATAAATCCCTATGAATTTGATAAAATAGTTATCAACCGAAAGTTATTATTTCTAAAACATTCTTCGTAAGCGCATTATCAACCAAATGGCCATCAGGGCTCCGAGTGCAGGACAATATGCTTTTTGTGACGATTTCCCTCACCAAATCAAAAATTGGCTGCTTTATAACCTATATACCTTCACTTATTCCATCTTTGAGGTTTTGAACTCACGCCAACGTTCGGCTGTTGGCGTAGATCTTGTCTTTTACATAAATATGAAGAAAGAAGTCACAAGGTGTTAAATTACACGGTCTCGGTACCCAATAGTGATCACTTTTTGGAGTGATAACAAGGTCCAGAAACTTTTACCCTAAAAGATCGGTTTCATTGTTTGTGTGGCACATAGCGCTGTCTTGCTGAAAGTAAACGTTATCCAGATCAATACCATCCAATTCTTGAAACAAAAATGTATTTATCATCTCTCGATAGCGCTATCCATTCACCGTAACTTTTGCTCCAGCCTCATTATTGAAAAACTAAGGTACAATGACCCCGGTTGACCATAAACCGAAAAGAACAGACTAACGTTTAGGATCGAAAGGCTTTAATATTGGGTTGTCCGAGCATAAGATACAATAATTTAGTTTGTTGCCGTAGTCACAATTGTGAATGGGCCTTATCGTTCAAGATGATTTTTTTTAAATTTACGTATCATTTTTGTGCATTTCAAGGACCCATACAATTATCATAAACACGAAGTTGTTCATGATCGGCCGGCGTGTGTCAACTGATCTTTATGAGCTTTAAGACCCAAGTCGTTATGCGAAATGCAGTGTGATGACGTTTGTGAAATTCACAGTTCCAAAGAACGAAGAGAAATGGACTAACCTGGGTTTTCTTCAGCACTTTAGGCTACAGCAGCAATATTCCTAGTTGTTCACGATTTATCCATACCGTCTCTGTATATATTCTTCACTTTGCCTTTTTCTCCTTAAAAAGTTGCTATTTATTGGTATAAGGACTTAGAGGGCTGTGTTCTTGAAGACAAATTATTATGCTCACTGCGGCACTTCTCAAGTAATAATTTTTGTTAAAACTACCCGTTTAGAAAAATACCTGACAAACTTCATATCAAATTGGCGCAATGGCGCCCCAATTGTTTCCAACCTCAACCAACCCTGTCATTGTCCCACTTCACCGCACTCCAGAAAGATACATTGTGCGCTCTCCATTCAAATAGTAGCACACAAAACTCAACCTCACAACACACATTTTGACTGACTACAATGCTCTGTGCTCTGTCTATTACTTTAAAGTCAATCGAGTGCGAACCCCACCAAAATAAGCTTCCTCTAGCAGTCACTAATAACAAAACGAAAAACACAGAAATAAAAAACAACATACAGCCTAATACACAGAGTTGTAAGTACATTGAGTTTATGTGTGCTCTGCACCGCCACTGTCTCCGTAGAGCTTGACTAACTGAGTTGAACTCTGCCGCCACCGCTTACGGGTCTCTTGTGTTCGAAGAGCAGAAGTCCACCACCAACAAAACTAGCAAAATAAATTTCGTGTTTGGCTTATTTGTTTTTCTGTTTATTTCTTTTTTTTAGACTATTCTGTTTCCGAACGTATATTACCTACTTTAGTTGAATTTTTGATTAGAATACGATCGGTTGAGGGCAATAACGCTCACTGTGAAACGTGGTGTGCTCCTATACTTAATCACCTTCTATCGCGGGTCTCGTGTTTGATTTATGTTATGTTACATAGATACTTTCGCACTACAAGCCTTCGATTTGAGTAGGCAAACTGTTAGAACGCGTTGTCGTCACTGTGTGCTAAGTTGTTACAGCTGACCCCATCGGCCTTATGTCTAACAGGTTGTTAAGTAACACCTTGATAAAACCGTGTGCCTGTCATAGCTCCTGCTCTGTGTATTTAGAAGTATCTTTCTCAAGTCGTGTTTGACACTTTAGATAGAACTTTCTTTCTTACGTGCTGTTCTGTGTTGTGCTTCTTTTTTTTCCTTTTTTGTGTACATCGGCTGTCAGTGTGTTCAGCTGATAACTGAAGTCAAGTCTGTGTGTCTATTTTTTCTGTGAGTAAAAAAAAGAGATAACAACCAAACAGTTGCCCCAAACCGTTAGCTGTATTTTGTGTATCTTTCGAAATTCACAGTGTATCTGTACACTTTGAGAGTATATTGATAACGGTACACGCGAGACAATTCATTTGTCCCCACGGAGTGTGATAACAGTTGCAAGCTTTAACCTAGTAAAAAGTTTGACAAACAGCCGAAGCTAGAACACCATCGATAACAATCAACAGAGGATTACTACACCTATCCAGGGACACATTTTGCGTATGTATCTGTAGCCTTAGCTATTACATTTACTATTACCACCCACCCACTCTCTCGGATTGGATTTTTTCTGTCACAAAAGTCACTTAAATCATTACAAATAGCACCCTTGGTTGCATATTTAATTAGTTCAGATGAAGTCCGATGATAGCCTGAACGAATTTCGTTCGTTCGATAGACAAAAAAAGGAGATAATACACAGCAACGACAGAGGCATTTGCATAGTACTTTTACATGAGGGGGAAAGGCATCTAGATACAGTTTCCGCTCGAATTTTTTACTCCTACTTGCTGAGCAGAATTTCACCAATCACTGGAAGCCATTTTTGAAAGCGAACCTACTTTGTGGGTGGGAGGAACCTTTCAGTTGATGCATCTCTTCCACTGCTGAAATCCACCTCAGTTATTTTTTTACACTGTTTTGATGTTGTTGATGACAAACGATAACCGTGTCGTTGAATTGTTTTAGAGATACCAGATACAATTATAGGTATGCCGGCCTTAGAGAAAGGTCGAATGTGATGACGAGTCTCAGCTCTCAGCTCTCAAAGCTCTCCTCTAAATATTTAGTTAATTTGATATGCGTGGATGGAATTATAATTTGCATAGACAATTATGACTAACGATGGACGCAAACGATGAACCACTTTTGGCATTTCGGAAGCGTTTTGGGCTTAATTTGTTCCATTTCTGATTTAACAAGCAGAGGCGAAGGCAATGATATCTAACGGTTGTTTTACAATAAATTTTTCTTCTTTTTTTCTTTTTTGGTCCGAAATTGAAATTAGCAAACTATGTAGTCGTGTTGATACATCCCGCGGGATGTTACATTTTGTAACGTTTGTTGGTATAAGTGGGTGGGTGAAATGCGGTGACTCGCAACTTGGGACAGTAAGAAATCTAAAAAGGTAGGAACGGTTTCGCCAGATATGGAAATTAAACTTGTGAATGTTTTGTTTTGGAGGGTTTGGCGATTAGGTAAGCCCCAGCCACAACACTTGGGTGCTACTTTGATTATGACATTGACACGGTAATTTGCATATCGCTGTACTTATTTTGGATGGTGTTGTCATTAGAATGGATTGACGTTTTGTGGGTATTTCTCAATGGGATGTTGGGTTGTTAGTTCAATGAGCAATTTGTATGTTTTTAATATGATGGGGATGTTATTGAAATGAGAGTAGGAAAATTGTGTATGGTTAGGGTGGCTTTAATTGTTTTAAGAGGCAACTGATGTTTTATAGCACATGAAGTACTTAATTTTAAGGGTTCTCGATTTTCATTGCAAATTGAGCAAATAGACATTTAAAGTGTTAGTAATAAAATTAACGCTGAGCAGTAAGGATTTAGTGTCTTGAACTAAAGTACTAATGTACAAAGGCATTTGGTTAAGTGAAATGTTTCCTTAAATGAAGTTATATGCAAAAAGAATTACATTGTACATTTAACTTAAAGTTGTACTAAATTTTAGTACATTGAATTTCAGCACTAAATAAGTACTAAAAACAGAAATAGTCAAATTTATTATTAAAAAACGAAATGAAGAGCTATTTTTCCTGAACACACAAAATAGCTTTTGAGAAACCATAGGAATGAGTTGGTGGAGTTATATTTTCGTGTACGCGCTACACAGATCAGAGCAGCTAGAAGATGCATGCTTAAAACCCCAGTGAAATAACATAAATTTATTTATCTATTTATTTTGTATTAACTATAGTTTAAAAACTAACAGTCATGGTTAAACTTAAGCTTAACTTAATGAAATTCAATTTTAAATAATGTAACAAATGCAATTTTGTTAGATCACTAGTTGAAACATCACAAACAGAATAGTAATCATTAAAAAATCCGCAGCATCTTGCCAGAAGCTCGTTAGCTAGATAATTACATCTTTGGAAGCTGACGGGTAAAAGTGTATAGTTTCGAGTCCGACGGGCAGGTACGTTTAATCTGATTAGGGAAAGCAAACATGGTGATGATATTTCTCCATTGATGATTTTTAACGTTGTTAAGTAATTGAAAACCTTCCTCCTGTCTTCTAGTGCGTTCATTTGTAATAACAACAACCTATGACGATATGGTGGAAGCAAAAAGCAATCATTCCAATTTAAGTCGCGAAGTGCAAATAGTAGAAATTGTTTCTGGACTGATTATATCCTTTGAATATGGGTAGCATATGTAGGTGACCAAATTTGACAACCGAACTCTAAGCACCTTTGTACGAGTTCAACATAAAGAAACTTTGTAACATAGGGGTCGTTAAGTTCTTTCGACCAACGCTTTACCATTCCCAGTCTTGATTTTGTTTTGTTGACTACGTAGTCAATATGGTCATTGAAAGTAAGCTTTCGACCAAAGAGCACTCCGAGATCATTGAACTTTTCGCATCGTTCTAGTAGCTGCCCGTTCAATACAAAATCCACTTGGTGATCCAAAGACTTACAAGAGAAAGTCATAATCTTGCACTTTGAATTGTTCAGTGATAAATTTATTTATCGTAGTCGATTTCAGAAGAGCATCAAAGTCGTTTTGTAAGTACCAAGAATCCGTAGGATTTGAATACGATAAAAATATCTTGGCATCGTCGGTATATAGGAGAATCTTTGATCAGGCAAGTAATTTATGTATAATAAAAAAAGAAGAGGTCCTAAATGACTTCCTTGTGGTACACCAGATCATCTATCGCTGTTGAAAAACAAGTTTTGGGTTTCGACCATTTAAGTATGAAAGAAACCATTTCTGAAGAGAACCAACACTGCCATGTTGATCCAACTTTTTCATCAGTATACGATGATTCAATTGATCAAATGCTCTTGAGAAATCATATTAACCAACATTAGTTTGTTGGCCATTCGCGAATCCTGTAGAGATGTTTGATGTTAGCTCCATTTAATTTGAAACAATGGATCTTCCACCGAAAAACAAATGTTAATGTGGTGAAATTTATGATTTTAAATTAAAAAACATAAAGTTTACCATGAGTGATTCAAAGAGTTTTGGAATACAGCAATAGATCGAGATACAGATTTATAAAGGGGGAAAATGAATGATTTCTTCCAAATATCGGGATAGATTGAATCATGCATGGACTTGTTGAAAAGAGAGCACAAGACTCCACACAATGATTTGGATCATCATCGTAGTATGCATCCAGGAATTTCATCATAGCCAGGTAAAAAAGAGTCTTTGACTTTCCGACAAGCAGCTTCTACATCGCTTTCAATAAAAGACGGAGCTTGTAAAATATTTGTGTTGATTGTTGTCAGGAAAATATCATCTTCATTATCCTCACTGCATTTGTAAACCGTTTTAAAATATTCTGCAAACGTGTTGCCCAATCTCAGAGTCATTCGTGGATAATTTGTTTTCATGAGAGAGGGGAGGAGGATCTGATGTCTGTTTCTGTAAAAACAGACTGATGACTTAAGCCAAGAGTTAGATTGCTGTATGGTAGCTACAAAATTTGAAAAACTTTATACTAGTCAACCAAATTAGGTAGTTGTAATAAATAAACTTTCCCTAGGATTGGACTTGGACTTCCACCATCGCGTTTCAACTCAAATGGTTGCATTCAGATTGTTTCATGGCAGTTTACATTTTTCTTAAGAAATGTCTCAGAGGCTTCGTTTGCAACGAAGTTACACGAGTTTCACGATGTTTGTTTTTCATCTCAAATGACTCAAAAATCCGTGTTAAACGACGGAATACGGACCTAATCATCAGTTTTTACATTTTAATCGAATTGTGTTAGCTGGTGGTGGGTGCATGTGGACACGTTCAGATTCTACTTCCTTTCTCACGTTTTTCATTAATAATTGGAATACGGAGTTGCAACGGGAGTTAGCACTTTTTCACAGAAATGTCTCAATCATTTCGTTTTGAACGAAATCACACGAGTTTCACGATTTGTTTATTTTTCATATTAAATGATCCAAAAAACCGTTTTAAACGACAGAACCAAGCTTATTGTTCTGTACGTACAATGTCAACTTTGCTTCTTCATCGGAAGCTTCATGCTTTCAATATAAGGATTTTGGATCTATTGACTTCAATAGTTTGCATTTGAATGCTAGTCTTCTGCCATGGAGGGACTGTTTTCATTCACCTGACATCAATTTCAAGGTCAGTTGCTCACAAACATTAATTTTGAAACTTTTTAACACAAATAGAGATACTATTTATCAGTTTTTCAGTTGAGATAATCCACGTGTTTTTTAATCTAAATTTAACACGGCTCAGAGCTCAAAAAAAACTTTGGTCAAATTTAAAATCTATTGGAGTTGGTAAAATAATATCTACCAACACGATAACTGATTTAAATGACCTCAATAATGCTTTTACGTCCAGTGCCTCGATTTCTTCGTCTCGGAAATGGATATTTTTAACACTATTCGTTCCATAAAATCTAATGCCATTGGAGAGGACGGTATTCCCATTCGTTTTGTGAAATTGATCTTACCCCACATTCTAAGTTCCCTAACACATGTAGTTATCTTTTGTATAACAACTTCAACTCTTCCTGAAGCCTGGAAGCTGGCAAAAGTTATTCCTACTCCGAAAAAGGCGCAACCTACGACTGTTAATAATTTTCGTCCCGTAAGTGTTTTACCCTGTTTGTCGAAAGTCTTGGAAGCAGTTATCGCAAACCAAATTTCTTCCTTTCTAGATAGACACAAACTGTTATCCCCGATTCAATCAGGCTTTCGCGTAAATCATAGCTGCTCAACAGCAATGGTTAAGATTATTGATGATTATTGATGATAACAGTTCTCTGCTTACTTGACTTCTCCAAGGCTTTTGATAACGTTGATCACTTCCTTCTCTGTCTCAAACTTATGCTATATTTTGGTTTTAGTGAAAGATCTGTGCGTTTGATAAAAAATTATTTGATTAATCAACAACAACGACTTTGCTATGATGGAAGTTATTCCCAACAACGTCCTTTAGTTTCGGGTGTACCCCAAGGGTCAATATTAGGGCCAATATTATTCTGTCTCCTTATTAATGATCTACCCAAAGTTTGCTGTAATGTATCCATTCACCTTTATGCCGATGATGCTCAAATATATTTAACTAGGCCGATTGGACTCATCGAAGACTTGGTTGCAAGGTTTAATGACGATCTATATAAGATTTACGAATGGTCCGTTTGTAATGGTCTCAGTCTTAATCCGAGTAAATCTCAAATTATATGTATCTCTAAAAACCAATACAATAACGAAAATATACCACCGATTTTCTTGAATGATTTGCAACTCAATTTTGTTGATAGAGTCTCTAACCTCGGTATAAACTTAATCGCACGTTGTCGGGGTCTGACCATGTTATTTTTTATTTGGCGAATTTATGGAGGGCTACGTAAGCTAAATGTTAAGTCTAATTTTACTCCTGTGGCCACTAAACTTCGATTAGCAAAGACTTTATTTATCCCCATTATTGACTATGCTACAGTTGTTTATTGCAAACTAGACTCTCACTCTTACCATAAGCTTTCAGTTGCATTCAATGATGTCATTAGATATGTGTATGGACTTCGTCGGCATGAGCTTATATTGCACTATCATAAGTTAATCCTTGACTGCACATTTCAACAGTTTCTCGACATGAGGTGCTGCCTTTTTATGCATAAAATTATTAAAACCAAAAAACCTCAGTATTTGTTTGATAAACTACAGTTCGCTCAATCTAATCGAACCTTAAATCTTATAATTCCCAGCTTTGCATATTTAAATTCCTTGCGACTTTTTTATGTTTACTCAACCCAGCTTTGGAATACCCTTCCCACAGCCATAAAACAAATAATTGGAGTAATAAAGTTTAGAGCTGCTGCATTGGCATATTTAACTTCATCCCGGCAGTGATTAGGGTTATTGTCTTGTTTAAATGTTTTGTGATCAGTGTTTTCTGATTGTTTTTCTAATTACTTTATTCTTTCTCTTTTTCTCTTACTTTCATTCTCTTTTATGATCTTTCCTTATTTCTTTTTTCTTTTTCTTCATTTTTCGTTTCCTCTTTCTTTCTGCTTCTTTTATTAATTGAAGTAATTTATTACTATTACATTCTTTTTTGCAAAATTTTTGTTACTATTGATTTTTTAAACTTAATTTTTATAATGTAAAAGACCAAGTCTTATTTGTACATTGAAATAAATTGAATTGAACCATCAATTTTTACATTTAGCTCGTGTTGAGTGCTTACAGACACTTCCAAGCTTTGCTTCCGTTCTCACGTTTTTCACTAATAATTGGAATTCGAAATTGCGAGCTATTTTTCATTATTTATAGATTTAAGTACTTTTTCAAAAATTGGCTTTTCAAAAACATACAAACGGGTATCCATTTCTCTACAAATATGGGACCTAAGCTTGGGCAATTTTAACCATCACTTACGTTTTTTAAAAGGAGGCTTATGCTTTTCTGGAGTACCCTGACCTAATTGACGGTCCATTGTGCCACCATCAGGGTAGAAAACTTCCCTCTTTTTGTGGTGCAGTAGATGGAAATAAGGTGATTGTAATTTTTTATTAAACCTCAAAACGGCGATCAGATGAAACTGGGAGGCTGAAAGAAAAGTAGATGGTCAATGGTCTTGTTTTAAGGTTAAATTTAAAACAAATTAGTTGAATAATTAAGGTGTCGCAACAAAGCAAAAGAAACCTATGCGTCCAAACGCATTTCAGGGACTTTCAATTTTATGCAGAGCGACTAAGTGAGAAAGCTCTTTTCATGGCATCATGGCAGTGTTTTACTCTCAGGGAATTGCCAGCATCTCGCGAAATGCGGAACTCTTGGGAAAACATGGGATTTGACTTGTTTAACGTTGGTATCTTAATTTTCTCTGTTATCCCAACCATGGTTCTCCTCTTATTGAAATCAACCTTTTCTAGAAGTTGCACCTCTTCTACGGGTTCACTTCATAGCCTAGGCATCCTTTGCTTGCTTGATTGTGGGCAGTAGAATTGTTTCAAATATTATTAGACAAAAGGTAGTCGTCGTACCTATGACAACAATGAATTTGTGTCTCTGACCATTCCCAAATGGTGGTCAGAAAAAAAAACTCACAATTCAACTGCCCACAATGTACAATTCCTCTTGAAATTTTCAGGACTATCCAGTTTCATAAACGTCCACAAGTGTTATCCAAAAATAATTACAACAGCCCCCCGTTCTTCTTCTCTTTGTATCCAAGGCTATCTTAGGAATGCAACTTCTTCTCATCGAGTTCTAATTATTTCAAAGAAAAGATTTCATTCCGTTTCCTGTGGCATAAAAGTATCAATTCCTTGTGGATACCAAAAGAATGTACTTTGTCTTATCTCCTCTGTGTAAGAAACAATAAATTTGACAATCCAAATCCAGCAAACAAAAGGTTGCTATGTTAACAGAGATCGACAATAGAAAAGAAAGAGAGATGGAGAAAGAAAGTAATGAAGACAAAGACAAACTAAGCCGGTTGCCTTAAATCATTAGGGACGAAAATTCTCTAAGGCATATCAAATGACATAAATACTATGTCTTCTTTCATTTCCTATTTCTTACTAAATCAATACAAGAAGCTTAAACAATATAAATTGTCTATCCATTTCAATATTCTCTGTGAAACTTTAACTTTTGTAAGAACAACAAAACGATTTCAAAACACTATTGTGAATGGATGTTGTGTTTCACTTTTCCAGTTAAACGCAACTTATGTATATTTTTCTTTTCATCATTTCCCTTAGAATTAAACATCAAAACTTTTTGGCCGAAAAAGACTTAAATTATTCAAAAGGGCTTATGGCCAAATTGTTCTTTGGAAAATTCTGCTTCCCGACGATAAAGTTGATTTCTTCTTTTGGACGTTTTGACTTCACCAAAAATTTGTAATGAAGTTCTATAGTAGGAAGGAGGTATTGTGCTATTGTGCAACACACAAAGAACAACACTGAACACGAAACGACTGTAAGACAAGCAATCAATTAAAATAATAATAATATTTTGCTATTTTTGTTTTTTTTTTTTTTTTTTGCTGCTAATTAGAAATTCAGTTTGAAGTTGAATGAACTTAATGATGACTCTCTTCTGATGGTTGTAATTGATGATGAGTGAGTTTTGAGAGCTGTTTGGCAAATTGTAAATATTTGAATGATTTATGTATGTCCCAATGGGATGATTGTAGGAATTTGTCAAAACACACAACGGTCCGTCTTTCGTTATGAATTTATGACTTACTATTTGATCTTTGGCCTGTGGCACATTGAGTTCAACAGTTGGGAAGATGTTTGTGTTTCTATTAATGCTGATGGACAAGATAATGTTCTTTTTAAATTTTCAATGAATGGCCTACGTACGTTTATTCATAAGTGGGCGCACTTAAGCCTAGTGAGGTTTTAGAAGAAATTCAAGGATATCGCTGGCGGGATGTATTTGTGTTTCTGAAGAGATTTTGGAGGTGTAGGATGGTCTGCATAAGGCCAAGGTAACAATGCTCAAAGGTGATTCTTGAAGCCGCTCACAATGTTTAAATAAGCGAGACAAATTGTGGGAAAAGTTTTTGTTAGACCTTAGAGAACAATTGGTTGGGGTGGAAGGAATCACTTGTTTGTTTGGGAAAACGGCATTTGATAATGATATATTTACAGAGTATGCAATTACCCAAGCCCTTTTAGTTTTTAACCAATTTTTGCGGAAAAACTGAACAAGGACACATCCTTTTAAACGTTAAGAGAAACCAAAAACTTTTCACCTTATACTTCAGTTGTAAACAAAGAAACTATTAAGCGGTAGAAACAATGCTTAGACGAAGTTCAACTGCAAGAAAAATCAATCAACCAGTCATTTGTAGATTCTATACTTTTAATAGTTTGGTTTTTTCTATAATGTTTTCTTATTAGGGCAATCAAGACAATATTATAGTAATCGAGTTATTAGTATTCGAGTGAACTCTACCTCACTCGAGATATCGTTAAAAATCATTCGAATACTTTTGTGGCTAACTTTAAAATGAACGCGCTGAGTCACAAAAATGCTAAAAATTATGTCTCGGTTCTCTAAACATTCCAAAATAATATAGCATTTGCTTGAAAAATAAAAAAATATAAATATGGTGGCGCAACAGAGCAAGTAGCCCCATCAGGGCCTAGCGCATTTCTCACAATTATGCCTATGATTTTCTGCCGATTCCGAACGGCTAACCGAGAATGCGCTTTTCATCGCAACATTTGCTTATATCATTATAATGTACATTTTCTTTTTAAATAATGTTAAATTTGGTCAAGTCAGAGAATAGGCTTTGAGTAGGAGACTTTAAGAATCGAACTATT
Source organism: Melanostoma mellinum (assembly GCA_914767635.1). Classification (NCBI taxonomy): domain Eukaryota; kingdom Metazoa; phylum Arthropoda; class Insecta; order Diptera; family Syrphidae; genus Melanostoma; species Melanostoma mellinum. The sequence goes on along the minus strand of OU612059.1, from coordinate 221,089,650 downwards.
CATTCAGAGAATCTTTCAAACTGCTTCAGAAGCAAATATCTTATGACTCCTGACATCAGGAGGAAAGGATTTCGAGAAGTTTCCTTTTCAAAAGTTTCCACTAACATCCCAAGTAATAGTAAAGATAGTAAAGATAGTAATAGTAAGATATTCATTTATTAACAATCAAATACAATAGATTATTAGAAAATTTGAATCTTAAAGCTATGGCCTAGCCGTCAGCCTGATTGACAAATTTATTATTTTAATTGTATAAATGTTAATAAAAATAAATTTTCAATAAATTTAAAAGACAAAATATTCAAACGTATTCAGATATTAACAACTTTCTGTAATTGCAAACTGATTTCAAGGAATCGCTTAGAGTTTTCCATTCACACTCGTTTAGAAGTTGTACAGTTTCCTGTAATGTTAATGTGGGTTTCCCGAAATACACTTTGCGGTCTGACTATAGGGCATATACCAATAATATGATAGCAATCTTCTTTCGAATTAAGGTTGCACAGCGAGCAGAATTGATGAAAACTTCCATTTGCCATTGAGGTTTAGAACCTCGCACCTTGAAGATTATAGAAATTTCATGAATCGTGGAAGTAGTTCCTTTGTTGTAAATACAAATTCAGTTGGCTAACATCCCGAGTATAGTTGGCGGAAGGAAGAAGTTTTCACAAAACAAATTTAAGCCCTTAGAAAACTCATTCAAAGCACCATCGAAGGGAAAGAGGAAGAGCTTCTGTTGTATTCATTTTCATATAGTGTCCAACTGATATTTATCTTCAACCGTTCATCTTTCTTAGGGCCAACCACGTACTAAACGGCAAAGCGGCAAAATACGAACAAAATTAAAAACCAAGCCCTCCAATTTTGTACTAATTTTTAGTGCTTAATACTTTGCCGTGGTCTTTCAGCAGAAAGGCTTATTTATAAATAAGCTCAAGGAGTCTTACTTACTTACTTACTTACTTACTTACTTACTTACTTACTTAGGTGGGTGAACCTGGGCCTCAACCAACATCCTTCTATAACGACTTCGATTTCGGGCGAACTCTCTCCAGTTTCGCACCCCAGGTCGGTTGAGGTCTTCATCCACTTGATTGCACCACCTAAGACGAGGTCTTCCCCTTCCGCGATTTCCCTGCAATGTGCTTTCGAACACCCGACGAACCGGAGCGTCCACTCTACATGGCCCAACCATCGTAGCCTCCCGATGCGTACTCTTCTGGCTATGCCCATGTCGCGGTACAGCTCATGCAGCTCGTTGTTGTATCTTCTTCAAGCTCAGGGAGTCCCTATCAATCAATCTTCAATTAACAACGAAAAAGTGAGATGGCGCTTTTCAATGTCTCTTCATGGTGACATCTTCAATGGGTTTAGATATTCGTCCAAGCCAATAGGTGTGTGTTTGTCGGAAGTCAGCAATCCTATACTCAGTTCTACAATGGAACAAAAAACAAATCAGTTTATATTTTGCTTTGTGTTGTGGTTAAGTCAGTTCCTAAGTTGATTTTAGGTTTGCTGAGTTGATCTATCGTGAGCACACCTTTCAGTGATCCAAACAACACTTAAGTGTTTTGGTATTAGTGGATCCTTTGTTGTATACGCTAAGAAACATTAATTTTTATGGCCTCTGATTCAAGCCAATGCTGTTTAATATGGTAGGCATACTGCATTGTCAATGGGAGGGAATCAGTGGATTTCAGGATTTGTATTTCCAAGTGAGCTCATAAACGACTGGTATTGGGAGTGTGCCTGTGCAGATATTCCTGCTGAGTTTTTAATCCGTTTAGACTTCAAGTACAGTTTTGAGAAATCCTTCATGCTTCTCCTGAGAGCTACAGACGTATTGCAATAGGTAAATGAAGCACGATGAATTCACGTTCATGCTTCTGCAACCCAAAATATTTAAATATTTGCAATCTATGATGTCTTAGGTGTGAAGAGTGAAAGTAAGTGAAGGGATGTCGAGATTCATACCCTTGCAAATGACCGGCACCGGAACTATGGAAATCATTAAAATAAGAAAGAAGTCACCATTATTGGAAGCCCTGAAGGTCATTACCGCATTATCCTGAAATGTTGTCTGTCGTAAGGAGATGAGCCCTTCCTCAAAAAGGCAGTATGATAAAACGTTCGAACACGAAAAAAAAGAGAAATGCACCGTCATGACATCAGCCTTTGGTTCGACTTTCTCAGTCTGTATAGTGGCTTCAATTTTGGGGATTTTTCGGTACTATTGGTTTAGTTTACTTACCAATCAGTCATCGAATTGCAACTCACACCAAAGATGTGGTGGATTAACGTAAGCGATTTGTCAACCGCATTCATTATGTGCATCGAAAGGATAGTTGACATCAAAATGCTTTTTTCCTTGGTTCAGTATCTTTCTGAAGGCATACACATTCACAACACTCCGATTACTACTCATTGTTGAGGTTGGAAGTGTTTTCAAAAAAACTAATTTAATTCAATCGAGAAACAATCAAAACCAAAACTTGTCTGCCATTTTTGTCAACACAACAGCAGAATTTACGATCACTGAAAACGAAATCATATCAATTATTGAAATACAAAGGTCTCAAAGTATTGTTTTACAGTCCAATATATCTTTTCAAGAAAAAGTCTTATCGTTAAAAACTAATTCGCCCTTAAGTTTCCATATGGATACACATTTATAATGACTTTGATATCTCTCTGTCCCTATGTCACAGAGGTCCTTCATGATTCATGATTTTGGCTTTCGTTTGTAAAGAAAAACTGTGCAGATTCAAAACTAATCCAACAAATAAATTCAAATGACTTAAACGGCGCGGTTTCAATCAACCAATTGACTATTAACATGTTAGGCGTGAACCCTTTTAGTTCCTGTCTACCATGACCGGTACTACTTTTTATTTGATGAAATTGGTAACTCAATTCAGCGCAGCAAACAGAAACTCTAGAGCTCATGAATCCTGTCATTCGATTTCTCGCTCAAGGGCTTGAAATTCATCGAAGTACCAGTTACTGACAGGAGTTTGCAGTTGCTCTGACTCAATGACTACCCCATGTCCCTCTAACGATGGAGTCAGAGACAAAAACATCATTTCCTCTCTCCAAGTAGATTCACTATCACTTCTACTCTCTACACCAATCCATTCCCAATAGATTGTTCATTCACCCTGTAAAAAATGTCCAGTAAAAAACAAAAACTAAAAACAAATAAATTGTACATGAGTACCTAGTAACACAAGAGACCATTTCACAAATTGGATTACAAGAACTGATGACTACCGCCTGATGTTCGAGGACTCTAAAGACTAAAAACCTCCTGACATCACCCTTCTAAAAAAGCTCTTTGATGCCTACCCATGAAGTGAAAAGTACGTGCGTATATGATTCGAGAGACTAAACTGGCGGACATGGACTCATCAAAGAAGTAAAAATAAAATATAATAAAAATGTGACAGGCGGTTGCACTGTCACGTTTCCCATTTCAAGTAGAATTGTCCTCATGTTTCAGTTGCTTCCTCTCTTAAACGATTATTCTTCACAGTTCTTTACTGAAGAAGTCATCTTTTTGAGACGATGATGGTAATGCTATGAACGAAGTGTGTGTTTTTTATTTCATTCTTTTTTATTAATTATGTTAAATGATATTACTTTGGAGTGGATGTCGCTCTGCTGCATATAGTTCTCAACTCCTACTTCGGTGTCTGTCCAAGAGTGCACTTTGAAGAAGTTAAGGAAATTAACGTCCACCATCCGCCACTACTCAAAAGCATTGCGTTGCATTGGATGGAACTTGGAGTAGCAACTTTTATGGTCTGCTATTGATAACACAGACAAAATGGGACGACCATTATAATTAACGGGGTTAATGCAGGAATTTAATTTGAACGCGATCCTCTGGTGTGATATGAAAGTCCCCAGAAGAAAACTGAAACTCTGTGTTTTATGGTCACTGAAGAGATGATGGAGTGAATTACTCTACAACCGCAGATGGATTGCAATTAAAACTTAATTACAAAAGTGTGTAATGAGAAGGGAACATTTTTAAAATATTAAAGATGTTTAATATTTTATGGTCTTTCAGTTTTTTTTTTCTTTTTTTTTTTTGTATGCAAATACAATTGTTTGTAGCTATCAGTGGCGAAGCGTCCATATAAGTCGATTATTTCCGACTTACCTTTTGAAATTCACATCCGAAACATCTTAGACTTCTGGCAACATGAATCAAACTTAATCATACACATGAACTCGCTGCCAACATTTTTTTAACAACTACCACTCTGCTTTCCCTTTTATTCTACACACATGTTGGCTCTTCAATTCACTCCATAAACAAACACAAAACTTTAGCAACATACAAGGTAACCCCAAATATTACGTCTTATAAAACTTGTTGCTGGATAGAACAAATTTGTGTTCTCTCCTCTTTTTTCTTTTACCAAAAAATATGACGGTAGAACATCGTCTTATTTTCTTCCATAAGAAAGCATGTATTGAACAGAGAAGAGCCTAGCGCTAGGCACCTCTCTGTTCAATACATGCTTTTTTATGGAAGAAAATAACCCGGTGTTCTAGCGTCATATTTTTTGGTAAATCTGTTGTTTGTTATCTCTTTGTGCTCTGAGCACGTGAATATAGCGCCGGCGCAGTAGCCCAGTACTCATTTGCAGCATTGCTTCTGCACACTTCGGTGTTTGCATGATATTGGTTTTATAAAAGAAAAAAACGCTTTCCTTCGTATTTCTTCCCATGGACACATGCTTATAAACAAAAATGTATATGGCAGGTTTGCAGGTTGAGGTAGGTCTCTGCTTGAAGAACAAGAAAATAACACGCTGGTCTCCGACTTATTTCATGAATTTGTATGTGTTTCTGCACTAGACTCATGTCCTCATGTGTCAAAGCTCAAAGGTTGCCACTTTGATAACAAATATGCGTGGATATTAGATCTCATAGCATAAAGCATATTTTTGGGAGAAAATGCAAACTATAATTGGAATTTTTCTAAGGTGGCACAACTGGCCTAAATGAATTCAGTTCCCAATGAGCCGTATTTTATTTGAAAAACGCAGTTTACCAGCAGAACGCAGTGCAATACTTATTTAAATTGATTTGGTGCTTTTCGTGATTTTTTTAAATGTTACAAATATAGGCTTTAAAAATTGAAAAGTGCAAGAAGTCTGAAAATTTGTCCGATAGTAAGATTCAGTGGTTTAATTATGGCCTTGATATCTGTTCACTGTTACTTAACTGATTTTCACTTAGAGGAAACAAATAGTTTTAATTAGCTTAGTTCTATGAAAAAAAAAGTTATGACGCTCTACCTAATAGCTGGTTGGTTTGAAATACTTGACTTTTTGGCTTGATGCGAAGACAAACATTGCACAAAAAAAATTTTAAGTAAACTTTTTTTGTTGGTGACTAAGTTTCCTTCGAGTTACCTTTTGGAATTATTCACCCCTCGCCACTGGTAGCTATGCCTTTTCATGTCAAAGGAAATTCTCTCTCTGAATCTAGCGGATTCTCTATTCTACGGCCATGACACTATTCGAAGCATTGAACAAATTTCAAAAGATTGTCAGTTCTCTAATTATATCGAGTTTTATTAGGGAAGACTCTGCCTTTTTGGCTAGAAAGCCTATTTTTGGCCCTTATCTTGGCAAGGAACTTTTTATTCGCAAAATGTTTTCTAAGCTATTTTTGTTGCATGTATTTTCTCTATTTTCTAAATACTTGGTTTTGATACTGTCAAGTGTACAACTTCATTTGGTTAGAGTTGAAAATACAAAAGCATTTACCAGTAAAGTCAGGAATTACGAAATATGTACTCGTACTATCAACAGAAGTTTTCAAAAATAATCTTTCCGAAGCATTATTTTTTCACAGAGTATAAGTTAGCAGTCTTTTGCTTCAAAGGTTTTTTCATTTCGAAACCATTTTCCTGCCTCGTGAAATTCTTCTCTTTCGCTGATAATGAGCGAGACTCAACTTCCTCAAGATAACGAGTATGTATTCACTATTCAGTAATCAGTCCAAGGTCTTAAGACCCACTGAAAAGGTTTAGACAAGGTTTTGTCTGATTGCTTTATAGAAGCATTGAGATTCTCAGCACTACAAGGCAAAAAAGTCTCGTATGGACGAAAGCCTTTGCTCCCTGTAGAGCTGTGTCAATCGCGATTAAATCGGTTCTTTTGACATGTTCACAGAAAAGATTTATTATTGCAATCATGTTGTTTGCAGGTTACTTCCGCTATGGTTGACCCGAACGCTGAGAACCTTCATAGTACGCTGCTCCTCTTCTGTTTCATTATCAACAGGTTGATGTGGGACATCGAAGACCCATTGATGACGCAGGAACTCTTGACCAGTCCACCATGGCTTCAATGACTTCAGTTCTGACGGAAGCACACCTCTGGACGCCAGATCAGCTGGGTCATGATGCATTGCAACATGTCCCCAGCAATCGATCCCCACTAGCCGCCGGATCTCTGGCACTCGGTTGGACACAAACGTAGTCCATCTGGAGGGAGTGGCCTATATCCAGGCGATCGCAATAGTTGAATCCGTCCAAGCATACGTTTTGACATCGGGGATGGCCAAAACTTCCTTGGTGTACTGCATCAATTGCGCCAAAACTCAGCACCACAAAGCTCCAAACGGTGAAGAGCAATCGTCCGCTGATTTGGTGCTACTTTCGTCTTTGGCAAAAGCAGGTTGACATGGATGCTGTCATCGCTATCTAAGACACGAACATACAGCGCTTCTCCAAAAGCCTTCATCAACGCATCACAGAACCCATGTAACTCTATCACCTTGTTGTTTTCACTCATCTGGGTCCACCGTGGAATTCGAAGCTGCTCGATCTAAGGAAATTCTCGATGAAAAGCTTCCCAGTCTTTCCTCAAAGCTGGTGGAATCGGATCATCCCAATCGCAACCGTTTCCCCAGAGTCTTTGCATCATAAGTTTTGCGGTGATGATGCACGGCAATATCCAGCCAAGTGGGCCAAACAATTTGGCAATAGTCGACAACATGGACCTTTTGTTGTTGCTTCCTTTGATGGCTGCAAGTTCTGATAAGAAAAATCGTCATCCAAAGGTACCCGTGGCGTAATGGTTAGCATGTCCACCTGCTAACCCAGAGGTTCGAGGTTCGAATCCCAGCAGAGGCAAAATGCAAAAATGTTTTTCCACGGGTATCGCCTTTCGCGAGGAATTGGCAAGTCCTCCGTTAGTAAACTCATTGCCATGGAAAGCGCATTCTCAATTAGCCGTTCGGAACCGGCCCAAAATTGTAGGTCCCCTCCATTCCCTCACAAGGCATTGTTGTGAGAAATGCGCTAGGCCCAGGGACTCTTCGCTCTGTTGCGCCACCCTATTTATTTTTTTTTTTTTTTAAGGAAACCATTTGATACCGAGTGTCTTGACACAAAGAAATGAAACTAGTATATTCACATTTCAATCGTAATAATGAACGAAAGGAAACGCAACCCGTTCAATCTTAGTGTTTTACATGCTTTGATCGAGACAAACAGAGTCAAATCAGTGAGGTGGAGGCGATCAACCAATACTGAATCCAATCAAATCTTAGAAACGACTGAAACGAAAGCAAATCATATGAATGAGACAAATGACCGAGACTGAGACCGTCGAACACGATTGCTGCAAATCGACCGTAACTATGCGACTGATCGATAGTTAGGGATAGTCAGCCCCAATCGCGTCTAATTGACCACCGAAATCGAGGCTAATCGATCGCAAAATCTTGGTTACTGCTGCGATCATTTTGATAATAACAATCTCTAAACGCGATTGTGGAGGCAAATTCAATCCAAAGATCTTTGAACTTGACGAACGTAAAACGATGACAGAAGAATGTTCAAGCAAAATTCAGAAAGCTTTTATGTATGCGATCAACTCGACACTTTATCGTCCGCTACAAAATCTCTCTCAGTTCCTCTTGAAGACTTCACTCTACCAAGAATGAATTGTCATTATCAAGATTCTACAAAAGTTGTTACTGAAACACTTGTAATCAATCATCTTCTTTCGGGAATTTGGGACTAAGTCCATCTTCAGAAAGTTTGACTTGAATACCAGTTGAGGTCTTGAATTTGGAATTAGTTTTTTCCATATTTTCTTATTTTTATTCAAAAAAGGATCTCGGAGAAGTGCTCATGCAATTTTCTGTCGTGGTTTTGGTGCTTTGATGTCCCTAGCAGGGATGAATATTTGCTACATATGTAGCAGATTTACTTCATTTTTTTCAAATTCTTCTCTTACTACGTAGCAAATTTTTTCTACTTCGTTTAGTTTTTGCTTAAAATACAACTTTTCAATACCTACTTCTACTTTTTACTTTGCTGTAATGGTTCAAGCAAAAAAATATCTTATTTTTTTTAATAAATTTAGAAACAGTTTGATGCATATGTACAATCTTGTAAGAAAACATTGTTATAAAAATAACTTGTTAGAGCTATTATCATTCAGTTTTTCTTTTATTTGATGAGAAAATATTGTTATTTAACGATTTTATGCCATTTTTTACTATCTGCTACATTTTTTGTAAATCTACTTCGATTTTTTGAGGATTCTGCTACATTTTTTGGGTTGCTCATATTCATCCCTGGTCCCTAGTGGTCTTGTTCTGCTGCTTTCCGATTTCTCTTCTTCGAGTGTAGTTCGCTGTTCCCGATACCTTTTCGCATTTGATTTTGAACATTTTATGTGCTCTTCCGTATTCAGGAATGCTCTGCGTTGTGCAATTTTATACGAGATATCTTGGATTTGAAATATTTTCAATGAAAAAATGGAATCAAATTAGAAAAAAAAAACACAAATGTTTTTCTACAAGTATCACCTTTTGTGTGGAATTGGCAAATCTTCCAAAAGTAAATTCATTGCCGTTTCGTATCGGCATAAAAATGTTGATCCCGTCCATTCCCCCATCCTACTTATTTGCCTACATTAAACTGTCAACTTCGACGCATCTCTATTACAAGACACACAACAAATGTTGGCGTCAAAAATACGGCAACGATTTGAATCACTTAAGCGAAGACTTGAAACTGCCTATTGCTTCAGGTACAAGCAATTAACTCAAAGAAACGATGTTGGCCCCAACATGCTCCCTTGTGGTGCCCCAGTCATTACGCCTAAATTAGTGAATCAAAGTTTCCCCTCAATCTAATTTTGGTAGAAAATGCATTTGAAAATCAAAACAATAGATTCGTTTTAATCGTCTTTCATATTGAACGATCTACAGTTAGCCTTTCTTCTTTAAATATTCATTTTATAGTTTACCAAAGTGTTGTTCAAATCACATACATTGGCTTGCCTCTTTGTGCTTAAGCTTATCATACACTAAAGTAATTTTCTTCCTCAATATAGAGACACAAAAATGGGAGTCACTTGATTCATATTGCGGTCCTGGTCAACCACAAACACCTTTTCATACCCAAAGGCATCAAATCATATTTCAGGAACAAAGAACCCTGTTATACACATAATGAATTTTTAATTAACTCTCAACCACATCCTAGGGAATATCATATCGATTCTCCTCGACAAGTTCATTGTTATCATAATTAAACCGGATAATCTATTGAAAATCAAATATGCGTGTGGTTTTTCCTCAATTATACCACAAACTAATGAGCTACTCAACATCAAACAATAAAGTCTCATCGTGCGTCGTCGGTATTTGCTATCCTAGTCCTAACAATTACAACACAATAACCACAATTAAATGAACTAATTAAGGAAAAACTGTGAGAAGTGCGATAGACCCCTTCAATTAGCTGGGGTTGGTATAATGTCAAGTCCGCAAGCAAAAACTACCCGACTGGACAATATTATTATTGTTAACATCACTTGACATCAATGGATTGCGATCTTTTGACTCGAAGTTACAATTCGCCGCACCTCTCTAACAAGGAAATAAAAAAGCATTGTGTGAAGTCGGATGGAAAAGTATCTTTAATTCTTCATTTACAAGGCACAAAAACGTCTAATTAAAACCTCATCGCACAAATGCTGCTGTTCACATAATTTAATTACACATCAGCCGTCGTCCGTCGACAACTTTACCATTCTCTCTCTTTCGCCGCTCCGTGGTCATGGGCAGATTTTGTCTAATTTCCATCATCTACTCGGGTATTAGGGGAAGGTTTTGGTCTTGTGGTATAGTAAATGGACGACTCAATCTAGTGAAAGGTTCATTCATCACTTTGTCTAATTAAGAAAGAATCCAATGCCAGTTCTTGCGACCAGTCGGCTCACTTTATCCCTTTAATCATGACAACGTCAGATTTTTTCCATTCTCTATTTAGCCGAATCATGTCAGGCAGGGCGGGAATTATTCAATTCACACACATCACACATGTTACACATCATTTGTCATTCGAAACATGTGTTTCCGAGGCATGGTTGTTGGTCTGCGTATTAAACACAATAGTCTACTAGTGAAGAAGTGAATGCCTTTTTTGTTGTGTTTTTCTGCTCATCCCTAGTGCGATGATGTAGCATTTTAGGAATAAGTAACCAACACTCTCTTCCGTTTTCCGTTGACCTTATTCCGTTTGATAAAAATCATCAGAGAGAATGCATCATATTTACTGTGATCCAAACACACCCTGTCCTAAATGGTTTGCAAACTTACGCCATTCAATCAGGCAAACAAACCTACCAACAAACAAACAAACAGACAACTACACGACGTGCTGCAAAAAAAAAGTAAATTTTTTTGTTCCATTTAGTTAAGTTGGCAACAACTTTACGCATAATGAGCGATTAAGGAGCAATCAAAATTGAATTTCGTTACGCACTGTTGGACATGAATGGAGGACGGCGTGCTTTAAATGGAGTTGGAGCAAAAAAAGAAGAGATATGTATATGTAAATAAATAGCTAAACAATTGGGAATGCCTAGTGATGTGTGTTCTGAATTGTGGCACTCCTTTTCTTTTATATAAATATTAATGAAAGCTGTTTGGAAATGTAACGTGACATAAGCGAATAACGGAAATCATTGAATAGCCTTCAAAGCTTTTAATTGGATTTAGTTCTAATGGAAATGTGTGCGGCGATAGAATGCAAATGGGAAAGTCATGGGTGTTTTGTCGTGTATCAACATCAACATAAACTGATGTGAAAGAGTTACAATTGATTTGGTACATTTTGTTGACTGCCACATTGAGTATCATTTTAGAAAAGTGTTTTTTTTTTTTTAGAAAAAAGGATTCTTTTCTGTAAAGCTACTTATTTTTGCAATGATTTTTTCAAATGTCCGATTGTCTCTCTGCAAAGCAAAGAACAGGTATCTGAATTAAGACTGCTGTCGATACAACTGTGAAGTTGAGACATGTACGTTGATGCAAAGGCTTCAGGAGTCATAATTTCAAAGAAGCAGACTGTTGAATTTTCGATCTTTATGTATAGGAGTATTCTGCAGGTGAACAAGGCCTTTGGATCCCTTTACTTCTAATCTAACTAGAAGTTCGTTTACAACTACGTTCCATAGAAGAGAGGATAGAACTTCGCCTTGTGGTGTTCTTCTACTGACACATCTCTTTGTAGAAAAGAGTCATAAGATTTATGAGCTCAACCTACTGAACTATCCACTTTAAGATTTGAGTGAATGAATGAATAATTGGGGTTTAGTATTGCACCTCGACCATTTTAGATCTATCGTACACCTACTTCTTAAGTGGTATTCCTTAATTTAAAGTACTTCATCCAGATTAGTTCCTCTGATAAAACTTAGTATTTAGGTTACGCCTAGGAGTTTTAGCTTCCTCTCCTCTACGTAGTGGGATCCTAGGTTCTTCTTCCTTTGGTGTATTAAAGCTTCGCAGTCACATAAGAAGTGGTCAGGAGACTCTTCCTGTTCGTTGCAGTATCTGCATTGGTCGTCGCTTTCTATGTCTAGTACTTTAAGGTGTTTTCTAAGTCTGCAGTGTCCGTTTGAGAACCCGGCTAGCATTCTTACATTGTTTGTACTTAGTTTTATTGCGTCTTTATAACGTTTTGTGTTAAAAGTGCCCAGTAAAAGTTTGGCCTGGCGCAGTTAAGGGAGGTCATTCCAGTGCTTAGCTCTGTTGTCTTCCTCCGACTTTTTGATTTCTTTCTTGATGTAGCCTTCTGTTGCTCCAAAAAAGATTCCGGTCCTTGAGTTTAGGAAAATATCAAATTTAAGAGCAACCGCATAGCTCTGCGATCAATTATCATATAAATTCATTATCTCTAATTTTGTTCTTGAGTATTTCTTTGATGAGCCAAAGAGTTTTCAAGCTTCTTATGGTTACCGCCAGAGCACACATCGAATTTAAAGAAATCTGGCTGAGTTCTGATTTGAAGACTTGTGAAAAAACTAAATGTAAAAAGGACTTTCAGAACACTTCTTAGTTGTTAAAACGTCGAGACGTAACAAGCTTTAACACTACCTTCCCTGGGTCAAGGACAAAGAAACTGAGCAAAATCGTTGTATTAGCGCATCACACTACTTAGAACAGGGTTCAGAAAAGTATTCCACCAATTCAGAGAAACACTTCACAACAGTTGTGTTCCAACAAATAGAAAAAGGCTCCACGGTAGATATGTTTTTAAGAAGTTGAAAAAGCGTCTATCCGAACTTGACAAAGAGCTTCTATCAGATTATAAAACAATTGGGTCGTACTCCTGGAACCCATTCAACTTGGTGGCAACAAAGCCGAAGAAAGCTCGTTGAATGTGCTCGCCAAAGATCTCAAGAGCTTTTTGCCAAACACTTGGTCTAGCCTTGAGTATGTTGCTAAGGAGGACACCACTCAACTTTGGGTGATTCATGTCTTTTACCGAGGAAGAAAATTGGGCACGACTGAGCCGCACGAACTTGCGATTGTGTGCTGAATACGATATCAAAATCTTTATGCTGAGCAAAAGGTTTAAGAATTCGCTCTTCATAATATATTTGGTGGTACAGGGCTGCCAGCTACACATTAATTAGGAAAATTGAATAAAATCACGCAAAATATCAGAAAAATGAAATTAAGTATTCCAAATATTTCAAGCGAGAAACTGAAAACGCCATTTTTTGGCAGTTGCTAATACATATGAACGCTGAAAATTTCATTAAAATCGTTGGACTAGTTTTTTTCAAAAAACGCTTTTTATTTTTTACTTTTCTTAAAAGCAAAATGCGAAGTTTAAAAATCGGCTTTCACAAAAAAAAAAAAAACGGTACTATGAGACCTACCGTTTTCGACATTTAAAAAAAAAAATTTTTAAGACAACCTTCACACAAAATTTTATCGAAATCGTTGCAGCCGTTTCCAAGAAAAGTACTATCATAACCGTTGTATGGCAGGTACCACTATTTCAGGGCCTAGAGACCCAATTCCAAAAACTCCTCTGTAAGCTGCCCCACGGATCTTAACTGCAAAATTTCAAGAAAATCGGTCAAGTGGTTCACGACGCAGATTTTTAAACGTACAGCACCAGGGGCTTGTGAGCAAAAAGTTAATTTGGGGTCAGGTGTTGAACGGAATACGAACCACACCGTGGCAGCTTAAACAAAGCTTTAGATATAAAAAGCCATTACATCATGGCTTTTTATATCTAAAGTTTTGTTTTATAATAATAAAATTTTAAATTTAACATTTAAACATAACTTAAACCCCGTGACACTGAACAGAAGTATAGCTCAATATTAAAGTCAGTTGTCTATGTACTTTCACGACAATAAGGTAAGCGCTCATATGGTATGTCAGATCGTCACAAAAGAGTCATCTCGAGTCTATACAAAGTCTTGAAAAACGTTTTTGTAATAACAAAATAACAAAAGGCTAGGACGCTTTGATTTCTGGTGGGATTTGAACCTTGAATCCCGCACGTAATTGGTAGACATGGTTACCATTACGCCACGGGTAAAAGCCGCCAGAGCAAGAAAAAACAGAATTTCTAACTCAGCTAAGCAGATCTCGGCTCACTCTGTTGATTGGCATTCTCACGGGCCACAACTCGTTGGGTACCCACATGATGAGAATGGACATTAGCACATTCGACTTATGTAGAGGATGCCAAGATGAGAAGGCACAGCAAGGACTATTCCACTTCTTCTGTGAGTGTCCTAGCCTGGCCCACACTAGGAAAAAAAAAACCTCGGAAAATACTTCTCCCACGAACTGGGCGACATCTCTAATCTCCCAGTGAGCAACGTCCTGAAATTTACTCAGGGCTCCAAATGGTTCAGTGGGGGCTCCCTACCCCAATAAACCAATCACCGACCCAACCCTCTACTTCTCCAATCCTCCCACCTCCTCATCCTCTAATTTTCCCGGGGATCACAATGGATTCTTGAGATCCAAGTGAGGTGCTGCCACTTGTGACAGCAACCCCATGCAACCTAACTTAACCTAACCTAACGCCACGGGTACCTCCACTCTGTAGCCCTGTCGTCCTGCTTAAGCTTAATACTCAATCAGCTGCCAAATGAGTTTGAACGTGGTTATATTTTTAATCAATATCCTGTTCATTAGCATGTCGGACGTCCATTTTGTATTATTCGGTCACAACACTACCTGTTTCGAATTTAATGTAATCCCTATTCGAATACTCATCCACTTGTGTTTTGAATTTGTCATTTATGTGGAATAATCAAAATCATGTTGTGAAAATAGGCAGGTAATTAAAGTCCAGCATCCCCAGCCAAAGCCACATTCACAACAAATGCAATTTTTAATCGAATGTGTCATTTTATCCAATTTAATTCAATCGCAATAATATTGGAAGCTCGCCACAAAATGTTACCATTGTTTCCCGCTGCACCGCGCTGTTGCCGACGATTGTTATTCATCTAATTTCTCTGACAGCATATTCACCTGTCAAACATACACCATAATCCGTTCCAAAAGAGAACCACAAATACAAAACACGAAAATATAGATATCCATATCCATTTCCAACCATTTGTCAAACCAGGAAGGGAGATTTTCTAGCCGACCACAAAATCCAAACACTAAAACAACGACTAGGTTAGACGACTATACCACACACTCACACCCAACATTGTCAACTCAATGGATGTACATAACATGTTCAAAAGTGGTGGGAAGAGAGGGGGATCTCAGGTTAAGGGATGGGTATAGAAAAAAAATGTGTACCAAGGGATTATTTTCAATTGCAACATCGACATGTTTCTCATTTTGTTGGCTGGGCATTCCTACCAATAACAAAGCCAAAAGCATACAGAAGAAACCGCACACCAACTTGAGCAATCCATGACATATATATGCAGAAGGATTTGCAAAGTGTACGATGCCTTTTATACGCACACCAAGTATAGGTACACAGTCCACAAGGTCTGTTTGCGGTATTCATATGTTGACATTTAGTAATGAAATACAAATGTGAGAAGCTTTGCTTTTACCACTCTTTAATCTTTGGTGAAGATTTTGGTAGCGTCGTCAGTCGTCGGTCGTTGGTCGAAGGATTATGCAGCTGCAAAGCAAATCCTTTTCTCCTGTCGAGGATGATGAGGACTTACTTCCGTATAAATGTGTTAATGGCTGTTTAGATAAATTTCAAACTGTAGAAGAGTGTGTTTTGAAGCCATCATCGATGCCGAAAACACAGCACGATGACTTTGTGTCAAAGATTCAATTTAAGTTTGGTTGAAGTAGAAAATCATACTCCGCAAAAAATATTGAGGGACCAGGGGTAAGTAAGTTTTTGGTAACAAAATGAACAAAATCTACCAATGGCTGCAGTGCCCGTAATTGTAGCCCTGAGTGTTACTTCTCAAGACTTACCTAAACCAAAGCGATTTTGTGTTGTGACAGTGACAAATTCAGCTGTCAAATTGTGTTTACGTGGCAATATATGAGAGTAACATTGACGCGACAAGGACGGCACTGCGTTTTCATACATTTGCAGTTGTCGTGACAAAGGAAGTCCTGTCAACATCGCTTCTGCCAATGCTGCCACTTCAAATGTGCTTTGCGTTGTGAGATCCTTTAAACAACGTTTTTGAACTCGCAATGAATCTTTTCACCATAAAACGTAAAGGTTTACAGTTTTTGGTAACTGAGAGAAGTAATTTCCACAAAATATATAAAACAAGGAACCTTTTAAACAATGAAGTTGGAGGGCTCGTTTCTTCATCGCAATCATTAAAGGCATGTTTTGGGTCCTTGAGCCGATGTATGATGGCAGACTGCATAAGCGTAACTCAAGTGTGGTGAAGCGGAAGAGTAGAAGTGTGGTGATAATATTTAAATTGAACAAACGATGCACGCCGCCACCAACAGTTCAAAAGTCGGAGAAATTCAATGAAGTTATCATTGAAGATCAATTTCAAATATAAGAAAGTAGTAGAACAAGGGAACCCTGAGGAACATCAGCATTTATTTTGTTTGACTACTGTTAAATAAAATAAATAGACAGGTTGGGTTGGGCAGCAAAGCTCTGAGAGCTTCGTAGCCGTACTCAATTTTAAAACCTACAATTTTATTCCGAAAGGCAAAAACAAAAGGCGCTTCTCATGGTGGGCCAATTATTCTTGGAAGACTTTGGTAATTTCTCGCGAAAGGCAATACCCATCGTACAGTTTTGCGTTTCTAGACTTTGATCTTTGAACTTTCCAAGTAGCAATAAGTAAGCAAAACGCCACCCACAAGTACCTCTTCGTTCACTTTGATAGTTTCTTTGTTGAATTTGTTTCAAGAGCTCCGGTTTTGAATAGAGAAGCTATTATATTATGAACCACTAACTTCTTGTGTAGTGTATCTTGTTTGCATTGCACTAAAATAGAAATAGTGTTGTTGTCAAAAATAAAACAAAACAAAACAACTCCACTATCGATAAATTTCTTTGAAGGACCAAACTTTGGAGTAGAGGAGCACAGGAAAGATCTACAGATGATGTTAGCTCTCGTGATGGATGACAAGACGATATAGCCACAACACATAGTGTAGTATGAAGTGAAGTTCCAATTCTCTCAAAAGATACAAAATACACAATATCAAATGAAGCCAATAGCGCATATAAATCTCAAAGATGCCAAGGAGTAATTTGGCAAAATTGGTTTCGATTTGTTTTCAGCTGTGGATATCTACCGAGAGAGAGAGAGAAAGTGATTCACTGCTTTTTGTCAAACGAGACCAAATAACAAAGCATCCATCTTTATAGGAAAATGCAAAAAGGACTCGAAACAAATGAAAGCTTAGCACATTTTGGATATATTTGTTTTAAGAACAGCCACAGCTGAGGAAGAGTGATGATGAGTCAGTGCTTCTTCATGTTTATAGCCTTCTGTTTGCTTGATTTCGTTATGGATGAAGGACTCTATTTTATACCTATACTTACATCTCGTTTAAGGCTAGGATTTGGTTTTCAAGACTGCAAAATGGATACGTTTTCATTGTTTTGTTTAATCTGTGAAAATCAACATCTGTTGGTCATAAATTTACATAAAAGAAGGCTCACTGTGCTCACAGTATGAGGACATAAGAGAAATGACAGACAGAGAGAGAGAGGGCTATTTCGAGGACTCATTGTCATTGGACACAGCAGCACATTATCCAACTATAAATTTTGCTTTGTGCACTGATTGTTCTGAAATGAATGGTTTTGTTTTATTTGTAACTATATGAGAAATTGGAGAAGGGATACGGCAACCAAAATGGCAATTAAATGAAATAATGGGAAACTTTCATTGAAATGGAAGGCGATAAATGGCATCAGATACTCTAGTCTCTAGTGTAAAGTGTGGTTAGTCCATGGAACGTTTTGTTCTGCCGATTGTTGTTTTAAATACCAACTACAAGAGCTATTTTGTTCGGCATGCTGCTAATTGAAAGGGGAACAACATTTTACAAGTGCGAAAAACTGCTTCTTCTTTTACAGTCCATTATTGCAAACTTCGGTTAAATTCTTTTGGAGAGTATTTGCAAAATAAGCACACAAAAATAGCTTTAGGCAGTAGTTGTGAGGATTTACTGGAGTATCAGGAGCAACAGCAATGACGGCTAATTGAGAAAGCACTTTTCATGGAATGAATTTACTAACGGAGGACTTTCAAATTCCTCGCGAAAGGCGATACCCGTACCTGTATTTATACCTAAGACCGGAAAATCTTCAAACGTAAACCCAAAAGATTCCTTCTTAAAATGTTGGAAGGACTTATTGATACCTGCTTGAGTAATGCTTTAGATTGAAACCTTAAAGATACAACACAGGACACCCCACTTAACCGGACACTGCAGACTTAGAAAACATCTAAAAGTACTAGACATAGAGAGCGACGACCAATGCAGATACTGCAACGAACAGAAAAAGTCTCCTGACCACTTCTTAGGTGACTGCGAAGCTCTAAAACACCAAAGGGAGAAGTACCTAGAATCCTACTACGTAGAGGAGAGGGAGCTAAAACTCCTAGGCGTAACCTAGGTACTAAGTTTCATCAGATGAACTAATCTGGATGAAGTACTTTAATTAAGAAATACCACTCAAGAAGTAGGGGGTACAATAGATCTAAACAGGTCAAGGTACAATACAAAACCCCAATTTTCATTCATTCAAAAACTCATACCTATAATATGTAATCAAAGTCCTTTACTTACTCTTTTAATTTCACACTGAAACTTTGAATTCACCTTGCGTCCATTTTACTTAACCCACACTGATATCATGTAACATCTCAAATCAGGACTTTCAAAACCCAAGAATGCAGCTATGTTTTTCATTATGTGGTGGCCCTTCAAAAGCGGACTAATGACTGTTACTCCCTCAGAGTTTGTCTATACTCATTACTCATCTCCCACAGAAATGCCAGTTCAGTATTTCAAATCAAAGGAACTCAAATCGCATTTCAACCGCCAAACAAGTGCGACACACACTTCGCTCATTAAATTTCTACAGGTACATCTTCGCTATGCACCACTCAAGCTCTTTTATTTACATTCTTATGATCATTCTTCCAAATTCGGGTCATTTGTGGTAATATAATTCCAATTGCAGCCCTTAAAACAAACCGCACGTTAATGCCTGACATGCAACACCCCACCACAAGGCAAAGTGTACATATTCTTTGACAAACTCCCTCTGCAGTTGCCATATCCCAACAGCATAAACTTATACACTCAAATTGAATGAGATGCACAATTAAATTAAATGGGTCACTAGATATTCTGTTAAACACTTCAGCTGCAGATGTAGATTGCGGACGAGACCCCAAAATGTGCATTCGCGCTCAAAAACACCCCATGCAAGCAACCCTATACGACATGAACATTTATTCATTAAGCGGCCTTGCCGTCGTCGTCGGTCGTCGTCATTGGCCGACTCACTATATCTATCCTCATTTGACAAATTGGAACAAATGAATAAATGAATGAATAAGAAGACTCAAAATGAATGGCAAAGACAAAAGACAGAGTATGGAAGAAAACAACGCAGAAAAGGTAGGTAATCAGCACGTGATGTTTCTATGAGTTTTCGCAAACAATTGCTGCGGAGACAGCCAGTCAACCTAGTCTGGGCGCTAAATCAGGCAACGCTGTCCTTCTGACAATCTGCTGCCAACCAAACACAAAGTCAAATATGACTGCGAGTCTAAATACGAAAAGTCTGATGACGTCGCCCTAAATAAGGGCACAAGTTGTTGGTAGTATGTGTGATATAATGGCCGGCAAGCTGCCGCGTCCGTCGGTCGGTCTTATAGCGCAGCAAGCTTGTCTGCTTGTCGCATAATAATTATAACTCTTGCATTTGCATGTAATTAATGAAACATCACTTGGCGTTGTGCAATGGCCTTCGTTGGATAGCCCCATACACTGCCATCCCAATGCTCTATGCTGCACCACTTGTAAAGAATTTTCCTCCCATCAGAAGCAGTTTGAGCATCTGCCATTTATAATATCCAACGCAACAAAAAAAAAAATTAAAAAGAATGGGCGAACTACTGGCATATTAAAAATTTTCAGCATGAGCCACAGAAAAGTACCAACGCCATTTTACTGTAGAAAATCGATGCAAAAATAGTCAACAATAATATCCTCTTGAAAAAGTTTCCAGTCAGAAAGTAAAGGAGACGATCTTTCCACGGTCTGTGTAAGACTCAGGCCTTGAAATTCTGTTAAAAGATTGGTACAAACGAAAAATTGTCAAAGATTAGGTCAATTTGAGCTCAGTGTCACTAGCATCTAGATGTTTCCTCTTCTAGGCTAGTGTCACACTGCTTGAGACAAGAATGTCACTACATTTGAGACACTAGGCCACGAGTGTCGTATCTCTATCTCTGGGCAAAAGTCACGATACTTGTGACACCAAACAAGTGTCATGCTTCTTCTTCTAGTGCCACAATCGCTCTTTCCACGGTCTGTGTAAGACTCGGGCCTTGAAATTCTCTTAGAAGATTTCCACGAACGAAAGTTTGTCAAAGATAAAGTATTCTAATGTCAGTGTCTCCAGCATCTAGCTGTTTCTTCTTCTAGGCTAATGTCACACTGCTTGCGGCAAAAATGTCACTTCATTTGAGACACTAGGTCATCAGTTTCGTGTCTCTGGGCAAAAGTCACGGTACTTGTGACACTAAGTCTGTGAAAACTTGGGCCTTGAAATTCACTTAAAAGATTTCCACACACGAAAAATTGTCAAAGATAAGGTATTTTAAGCTCAGTGTCACTATCTACCATTTAGCTGTTTCTTCTTCTAGGCTAGTGTCGCGCTGCTTGCAACAATAAAGTCACTTTATTTGAGACACTTGATCATCAGTTTCGTGTCACTATGCAAAAGTCACGGTACATGTGACACCAAACAAGTGTCATGCTTCTTGTATTACCTATGTGGTGCCAATCACTATTGTCACATGATTTGCTTAAGGCTTTATTCAATGTGACCCCCGAATAATTACTTCCAGTAAAACTTTTAACTACCACCTCAGAACCGTGTTGAGTCTATCACATCAAAAACTTTTAAAAAAACTGAAGTCTTCTTCGAGTCTAGTGTCACGCTGCTGGAGACAAAAATGTCACTTTATTTGAGACACAAGGTCATCAGTTTCGTGTATCTATGCAAAATTCACGGTGCTTGTGACACTAAACAAGTGTCATGCTTCTTGTATCACCTCAGTGGTGCCACAATCGCTATTATCGCATGATTTGCTTCAGGCTTTAGTCGATGTGACCGCTGAATCATTACTTCCACCAAAACTTTACTTAACCACCACCTCAGAACAGTGTCGACTGTCGAGTCTATCGCACCAAAAACTTTGAAACAAAACTCAATTCTTTTCTTCTTGATCATACTGTAGCACAAAATCCTCATATATCATGCAACTCTTACTTGCCATCGTTATAAATGATGTGAGTTTTCAACGAGTTATTGTTCAAAATTCAGTTTTTTCCCTGATTCCCGAAAGGTTTCTGCTTCAGGAACTTTTTTTTATGAATGAAAATTGATTTCCGAAATGACTGTGCAACTGAATATGAATATTGTATTCCTCACCACAAAAGAATTTTTTGAATGAATATTGATGGCAGTTTTATTTCAAGATATACACACCCGAAGTGCTTTGAAACTCATTTTATTTGTGTGTAGGTGTAGATGTGTGTTCAAGTGATATGACAACTGTTGGAAATGGCATCCGATCCATGTTCTTGAACAAAAATAAAAAAAAAAAATCTGTTTTGTTTTAATGCCGCTGGAAAGCTTCAGTATTTATCCCTTTTACCGGGAACATCAAAAGGCACTGCTTTTTCATCGAGTTTATATTTCAAAATGTTTTTACATTCAGACGGTGTGTTGTGATAATTACTGGGTCATGTGTTCATGTTGCAGTATGAAATGAAATGCACCAGTTCAGCTCCTCTTGCTAATGTGAATGTAAAAGCATCGTTTGCTGCACAGACATAATGTTCTGATGAGGCCTTAATTATAGTTTTGATATCGCGTTCGGTGTAGTGCTGCAGATGGCCCAACATAAAACCAAAAACAAAAAAAAAGAAATAAAACTAAAACAAATTTTTACCTATGGCGTATCTACAAGTAAAAGAAGCAAGAACTGCGATGGTAGATTTTTTCAAAAATCTTTTTTTAAACATGAGTAAGTACACACGGCGCGGCGCTTGTTGTTGTTCTTGAAAAAAGTGAGCAGAAAAATAAATGAATATTTTTAATGTCCCATAATTCAGTGCTAAATTATATGGAAACATGTATTCCTCCTTGCATTAGAGCTGATGCCATGCGGCGCTAATAGAATATTAAAAATAAAAAACGCCATGATTTGTTTTCGAAATGAGATCTATTGAATGGCAATTTTTTGAGTATTTCAGTTCATTTTTTGTGACATCATCTTCTTATTTGAGTAAAATAATAGCAAAGTGCCCTGTGTCTCAAAACTTCCTAAAACAAAAACAAAACACACACCCAATCACTTCCGACCATCAAATCGTTTCATCTGCTTCTCCATCGTATCTGTATCTGTATCTGCATCTGTATCTGTATCTTTTTTTGCAGAAGAGTATTTTTCAGTTATATTACAATAAAAGAAATCAAAGTTTACGATTTTATGCAAAATACAATTTAATTGTTCCCATTTTTTTTTTTTTTAAGATAAGTAAGGTTATGATAATATTATATAAAGAATTTTAATTTGTACAATTTAGAAAAAAAAAATGTTTAGTTCTTTTTTCTTAAAATTTTTTTTTAAAGTTGTAAGTCAAGACAATATCTCTCGGTAGTCCATTGATTATTATTGGTACAGTGTGTTGAAGTTTACGTCTTCCGTAGTTGTTGTAGTTTATTGGTAACTGTAACATTCCTTGTGCAAGTCGTCTGGTGTTGAGTTGGCGTTGGATTGGTTGTTTAAATCGGTTGTCATCAAAGTATTCTATTATGGTGTTCATCTTAAAAATATCTTCAACTTGTAGTGGCTTAAAAAGTGTGTCATATGTTTGTCGATAGTTGATGTTTATTGTTTTATAGCTGCATTTTGGAGTATTTAGATTTTCATTACGTGGGTTTAAGCTGCATTACCCCAAGCAAGTATACCATATCGTGTCCTTGATTCCATCTATGGGTAATAGACTAGTTTTAAACATCGTGGTGAGTGTGGTATTTTAGATGAGATAGAGCAAACATCACTTTCTTTAGGTCCATCCTTAATTTGTCTATGTGTTTATCCCATACAAAGTGAATGTCTATTACTACGCCCAGATACTTGTAGTTGCTTACTAACTCGATGCATTTCTTTTGCGTTTTGGGGCAGTCATCGTTTTGTAAATAAATCCTTTGATTTGTCGACTTGAATTGCGGACTTCTGATATGCATCATTTTTGTTTTTGATGCATTCATTACCAAGCCGTTGTATTGTGATACCATCTAACTGCCAAGTTGAATTCATTTTAAATTATCTTTGTTCCCGTATTAAGATCAAGAGAAGTATGGCGAACGACAATAGCCGTATCATCAGCAAAAGCGAAGGGAAAAATCTGTTTGAAAAGTCGTAGCAAATCGTTAGTGTATAATACAAACAAAATTGGACCCAGTTTGGATCCCTGCGGAACTCCATATCTCTCACAGCATCTTTGATTTTAACACAAAATGTTCTGTTTTGAAGATATTCTGTCAGCCAATCAGCCATAGAGCCACGAATTCCAATTCTTCTTAAAGCTTCAATGAGATTTGAGTGATTTAATGTGTTGAATGCCTTACTGAAGTCCATGAATATTACTAATACGTTATGCCTCTTATCCAAACTTTCGTTGACACAATTTGCAAACTCACCAAGCAACTTTCCTGTGTTTTTACCCTTCTGAAAACCGTACTGACTTTGTGAATCAGGGCATGTTTGTCAACAAAACCTTGTAACCTGTTGGCAATTACTCTCTCCAAACATTTTTCAATAAATGGAAGAATTGATATAGGCCTCTAGTTGTTTAGTTGGTCCTTTGTTCCTCCTTTGTAAATCGGCCTTACAACTGCTGTTTTTAATGTAGATGGAATTTTGGGACTGAGTTATACTCAAATTAACTAATTTGCATAGAATAGGAGCAAAGACATCCTTATAGCTTTTTATATCAATTTCTCTGATTCCATCAAATCCTGGATCCTTATTTTCTCCAAGTGTATTTAGAATGCTTCCAACCTCAGTGACGATAGTTGGATATGAAAATATTGAATTTTCCACTGTGCCATTGATGTTGTTTGACGTTTTTATATTGCACTTTTAAATTATTATTTCAGTCTGAGAAGAGAAAAACTCTGCCTATTCCATTGACAGTGTTGTCATCTCTGTTTTAAAGTTTTTTTTTTTCAATAATTCGTCCATATTCGTTTTTTTTTTTTTCGTCCTAGTATTTCGTTGATGAGACCCCATGTTTTCCTCGAATCAGTCTTAAATTGCATGAAATTGTTCTTGTAGTAGTCTGATTTTTGTACTGCTATTTGTTTATTGATTTCGTTACGTAGGTTTTTATACTCTCTTTCATAGGTCAATTTCTCCGATTTCCATCTTCTGTATAGAATATCCCTTTTTTACATTCATCCATTAATGTTGTCGTTATCCATGAGTGGTTGTGTCTTTTTTTAACTGCCTTTCATTGGATCTGTTGATTTTTTGTATATACTGTCAAATTTTTGAAGTAGTAGTAATTTTTGTACATCCTCTGTTCACGCCATCTACGGTTCATTAGTATGTATCACTCCTCCTTGCACATCTCTGGTGCTGGAGTGAGTGATACATATTCAACCGCACCCAACTTCGCGATGGTGTGAACACTGCTCACTGCCGGCCTGCCCGGAAACGTCATCCATGGCATGCGGTTCTGTCTCTTACTTTTTGGCATTTAACCTGGACAGATGTGAAATTTTTAGCTCTGCGAATTTTCTTTGGCGGCTTCCCCGCATGAAGGTATATTGTATTGTTATTAAACAAAAGAAAAGAAAAAACTAATAAATAAAAGAAAATTAAAATAAACAAAGACAATCTCGACAATTAATGGTTGGATTTTGGGAAATCTCGATCGCCACAAAAACATCCTCTTTGCATCTTCTTTCTCCAAAACTTCTCTCCAATTTTCTTCCCTAATAAACTGGTTTACTCTTGAGCTATATATGCATGAAGATATTGGAATTTTGTTAATCTCCATTTTTTTCACATTTTTCATAAAATAGTTTTGCTTGGTGATCGGCTTGGTAACAGCTGCATTTATTACGCTGTTAACTTTGTTAAGTAGAATATGGTCGATTAAGGTTTTGGTTCCATTTCTAGGATCAATTCGTGTGCATTTATTTATTACGTTTATTAATCCTTTTGATGCCATCATTTCCAAAAAGTTTTTCACATAATTCGAGTTGTTGTCCCTTAAGTTAATATTCATACCTCCCTGTCTATATCTGTGTCTGAATCTGTATCTGTATCTGTATCTGTATCTGTTTCTGTATCTGTATCTGTATCTGTATCTGTATCTGTATCTGTATCTGTATCTGTATCTGTATCTGTATTTGTATCTGTATCTGTTTCTATATCTGTATCTGAATCTGTATCTGTATCTGTATCTGTTTCTGTATCTGTATTATTTCAATCAGAGTTGCTCTGATTATTCAAGTTCATGTAGTTTTTCGAGCCTAAAAAAAAAAGAACGAATCAGGGAAACTTTCTGAAAAAAATCTTGTGCCAACTTTGACTAACATAAAAGAAAACTTCTGCGACCCACACAAATGTGCACATGTGAATGAAAGGGTGTGGCAAGTAACATTTTCAGCCAAACCATTTCCAACTTTAAAAGCCTCTGCCCCCCTTCGAAGTTTCGGCACATAATTCTTCGACAAGAAAAAGTCTATTGTGTTGTTAAACGGTGTTATCCCAGCACGTGTTAAGAACTATAGCCGCGAGATAAACCAAAGGAACAACTAACAACATATGCTTAAGTGTATCCTAAGTCCCAACACATCTCTTACACAGTCGGCTATCGCAATACAACCCCAAGGAAAACATCTTCATAACTCATTAAATACCATCACGTTCGGCGCTCAAGGCATCTGAAAGAAAACACCTTCTTCCTTTTATAAATTACCGTTATACTACGTGCCATTAAGTACAAATCTATGCAAAGCATGAACATAGTTGACATGTCTCAACACAAACACATACAACAACATAATAACATGTCGATCGGACGGCCCTGAAATGAAACTAGGAACTAGGAAAATCCAAACAAAAACAACATCCTTAGAGGACAACATACTAACAAACGAACAACAACTACTAGCTATGGAAGGAAACATGCAAATACTTTCTAAGATTTTCATCTCATCTCAACATCCATCTGCCTGCCGTGCCGTGACGTGCCTGATATGTAATCGAGAATTTGTCCCCCAGATGTGGCTTTGCCGGGATTCCTTTACCAACCACATTCAATATACGCCAAGGACCTGTGTGCCAACTCAACGGTGCGTCACGCTTATTCTCATATAGCTTTTCTAAATGTTTTTCTTTTTTTTTTTTGGTAAATATGACGTGGCTGCTAAACGTGCCTGTACACTCCGTTGAATGCGTGCAAAAGTATTCCCAAGGATTTCCCGCTTCATCGCCTTCAATATACGGGTGAATTTCATCAGGATAAAGGATACTAAAAAGACATTGATGGCTTGTTGTCTTCCACAACAAATTCAGCTTTAGAAATTCAACTTCGGAAAGAGCACATTCATAGTGAAAATATTCCCCCAGAGAAATGAATTCATGGGTTCTTTTGTTCAGGGACCGCTTTCAGTTCAAATATATACGAGCTGTGCAACCTGACGACGAGCAACGCCCACACGAAGCCAAAGAGCTCCTGTCAATAAAATAAAAAGACTTCGTGTTCTAGCTATATAGCTGGGCTAAGTGCAATGCTGAAGTGGATATGAAATTGAGTCCACAAGCTGACTCTGGTGAATCATTTATCATGTCATGCATGCATCCAATGGCGGCGCTGTTCCACCTGCAATTGAGATGAATGTCAAGAAGTGGAGGAACAGTCGTGATTGACACCAAGACTACGATGTTGATGAACGAAGCTTCGACGATGAGACATGGTCGTAGCATCGGAATGAAGATATTTTTCTTTCATTTATTTCTTTTTCTGTCGTTTTTGTTGTAGTTACGTCTGCTCTTTGGTAATTAATGCTGCGAGTAATGAAGTGAACCGAACCAACTTAAGCTATATGGGTGATGATGAATAAGAATGGCGAAAAATTCTGTCTTAATTAATTCTTTTTTAAGTATCACTTTGGAACAATGGATAATGGAGTAATGAGAAAGAAGGATGGGTTCTTTTGATAAGAATATGGAGAAGAATACTGACAGTATATATTAATTAGTATACGATAATAAAGAGAGGAAGGACCGTGTTTTTCTTTTTGTCTGAAAACTACAAAATGAGATGAAAAGGAGACAATTGGAGGTGTGGTTTTCTATTTCTTATTTTTGTTTAGTTAAATTAAATCTCAGAAGAAAAAGATTTTCGGAGTTGTATACTGACACATCGTGGATAGAAACTGTTAAAGAAGGATAAGTCTCTCAAGGGAACCCTTTTTAAAAACACTATGAAGATCAACGGCACCACAAGTTGTGATAAAATTAAATTCTTCCTTCTGGTGAAATATGCTTTAAAATTTGAAAGTTTGAGAATAATAAGGCGAAAAAGTTACCCGATCAGATGCCCAAGATATTGCCACCACGAGACAAGACAAAGATAGTACCAATCTTACAGCAAAAAACAGGAAAATGATCCATCGAACAAGTCAGTTGAAAAAATAGTCTTATTTACTTATTTACTTAGGTGGGCATTGCAGTTCGGGGTGAACCTGAGCCTCAACCAACATCCTTCTATGACGACTCCGATTTCGGTGGAGCTCTCTCCAGTTTCGCACTCCAAGTCGGTTGAGGTCTTCATCCACTTGATTGCGCCACCTAAGACGAGGTCTTCCCCTTCCGCGATTTCCCTGCAATGTGTTTTCGAACACCCGTCGAGCCAGAGCGTTTGGGTCCATCCGCTCTACATGGCCCAACCATCGTAGCCTCGAGATGCGTACTCTTCTTAAAACCACCAAGAGTTTCCTCATCCACTTTCGATAAGGTCCATGCTTCCGCACCGTAAAGCAGGACTGGGATGATCAAGGTCTTATACAAGGTCACCTTGGTTTTTCTAAAGAGGGTTTTGTTTCTCAATTACCTTCTTTACCCAAAGAAGCAACGGCTGGCAAGAGTTATTCTCCGTTTGATCTCCGCACTGATGTTGTATTCCGTGTCTACAGCGGATCCTAGGTAGACGAAGTCCTGTACTACCTCGAAGATATGTCTGTCTATTTTGACGTTTTGTCCAATTCGTCGATGTTCTGTGTCCTTGTTTGATGACAACATATATCTCGTTTTGGTCTCATTAACCATCAAACCCATTTTTTCCGCTTCTGTTTCAAGACTAGTGGTACCCGTGGCGTAATGGTTAGCATGTCCACCTGCTAACCCAGAGGTTCGAGGTTCGAATCCCAGCAGAGGCAAAATGCAAAAATGTTTTTTCCACGGGTATCGCCTTTCGCGAGGAATTGGCAAGTCCTCCGTTAGTAAATTCATTGCCATGAAAAGCGCATTCTCAATTAGCCGTTCGGAACCGGCGAAAAATTGTAGGTCCCCTCCATTTCCTCACAAGGCATGGTTGTGAGAAATGCGCTAGGCCCAGGGGCTCCTCGCTCTGTTGCGCCATCCTATTTATTTTATTTATTTAGTTTCAAGACTCGCAAAAGCACCTATGACATCACGCTTATTTCTTCCGATTGCGTCAATATCGTCTGCATAGCCGAGTAACTGTACAGACTTTTGAAAGATTGTTCCTCTGGTGTTGACGTTTGAGTTTCTTACAATCTTTTCAAGTATGATGTTGAAGAAATCGTATGACAGTTTGTCGCCTCGCCTAAGGCCTTCCTCGACATCAAAGGTCTAGGTGAATTCCTTACCAACCTTGACTGAGCAGCGTGAATTCTCCAAAGTCATCCTGCGTAGTTGTACGAGCTTTGCAGGGATGCCGAAACTAGACATATGTAGCTCTGTACAGGTCGTCTCTGTAAATACTGTCATACGCGGACTTGAAATCCATAAAAAGATGGTAAATATCGATATTATGTTCTCGGGTTTTTTCCAAGATCTGCCGTAATGTGAAAATTTGGTCTATTGTGGACTTCTCTGGTTTAAAACCACATTGATAACGACCTATCAGGTTGTTGACGTGGGGTTTTAGACGTTCACATATTACAGCAGACAAGATCTTATAAGCGCCGTTAAGGAGGCTTATCCCTCTGTAATTGGCGCAATTGTGAGGGTCTTATTTCTTTAGGATCATTGGAGAAGCAGTCAGTGGAAAAAGCAGTCTTGCCAAAGCTCATTGACTTAACGCTAGAATTTTTTTGTTCAGGGAACCATCTTTCACCTTTCATTTGTAATCTGTTGTATATAATCTGTCATCTGTCATCTGTCATCTGTCATCTGTCATCTGTCATCTGTCTTCTGTCTTCTGTCATCTGCCATCTGTCATTTGTCATCTCTCATCTGTTATCTGTCATCTGCCATCCGTCATCTGCCATCTGTCATCTGTCATCTTCATCTGTCATCTATCATCTATCATCTATCATCTGTCATCTGTCATCTGTCATCTTTCATCTGTCATCTGTCATCTGTCATCTTTCACCTTTCATTTAAAATCTGTTATATATGTATCATTTGTTGTCTGTCATCTGTCATTTGTCATCTGTCATCTGTCATCTGTCACTTCTCATCTGTCATCTATCATCCGTCATTTGTCATCTGTCATCTGTCATTTTTTAATTATCATCTATCATCTCTCATCTGTCATCTGTCGTCGGTCATGTGTTATCTGTCATCTGTTATCTGTCATCTATCATCTGTCATCTGTCATCTGTCATCGTTCATCTGTCATCTGTCATCTGTCATCCGTCATCTTTAGTATGTCTTTTGTTTAAATTTTCACTTTTCTGACTTTACAATCATTGTAGTACTGTGAATGGGTCTCTGTTCCTCAGTTATAATAAATAGTAATAATTCCGAACACAAGAAATCTCAACAGTCTAACTCAATTGTCTATTAGTAACCTCCAAACACCTAAAAGAATTCAATTCATGGTCGTTTGAAAAGACCACTTTAAAAAAGAGTAATTACTCTTCTCAATTATATAAAATTCCTAGTCAAATAGAATGATTGTATCATCCCAAGTTGTCTGTACCTACATACTTATGTACATACCACCATTGAACTCATATAACTATCTCTAAGTGAACAATTAAACTCACAACAATCACGTATAACTGAGTCACTCGCCCGATTCTATCCAATTAACATCAACTTGAAAACTTTCATCACTTTAGACACAAGACATCATTTTGAATTGGCAAAATTGCGGATCGTGAGAAAGCTCGCGGCAAAATCACATCACCGCAAAAATACCTCATTTATTGTGTCATTACCCATACCCATCGCATAATCACACTCAAACTCAGGTTAAAGTTCGCCCTGCAAACTCATTCTCTATAGGCTTTGCAGTCAACACACATGCACGCGCTAATTTGCATCGGGCATAAAGCGAGTTTTGCGAGAGTGCGACTTACGGTAGCAAGAAAATTAGGCGGCATACATCTATCATCGAGTGCTACTCACTAGAGTGTCTGTCCTCTGTCCACAAATAATATCCACCGCAGTTGCAAAGCATGGCACTTCTATAAATGTGCATAAAGCCGCCACAATTAACCCAGAGATAGTAGATGCAGTTTTGCATCTCAACGCGCTGATGTAACCATTTTCCCATTACATCACAATTTTGTATGCGTCGATGGTAATTGCTCCAATTCGGTCCTCGGTGCTGCTCTCGAATAATATGGTTTTAAGTTTTGCTCGAACACTAACCGCGCAAGCCGCAATTTAATGATATCTGTGTACCCGCACAAAAGATAGAGGTACTCTTGTATCCAATCCATCCACAAACAAAAAGCACTTAAGAAACGTGTTTGTTCCAATGACGTCACGTGTTGATTAGCAATCAAGTCTTGAATATGCACCCTTCACATGGGCAATTCTCAAGACGCAGATAAGGTATTCCAACCGACCGACCGACGCGACGTCTATCAATGTAATTGAAGTAACTTTGGTTGATATGTACCATCGAATCAGTCCAATCAAACAAGCTGATAAGAAGCCATACATTCAGCACTGTTTTGTTGGTACAATTTGACAGCCGACATCAATTGAATTTGATAACAAAAATGAGTTTGTTTGGTCGTTTTGCGTAAACGAACTTTTGTGTTGTATTTTCGTACCTTTCAATTTTTTATTTGGCGTTTTGTTAATTTTGTTTGCCATTCGATTAAGAGAACATACGTATTTGTTAGTATTGGTGTACTGAGTACGTCTATATGGGAAATGTGATCGATCGTTAGGTTGCCCACTTTGTGGTTACGATCAGCGGCTTAGCTCATCGCCAACAGTACACGGTTAACTTTTGAAACGATTCGTGGTGTTGTTATTCGAAATCCATTTAAACTATAAAAATAACAGTGTTTTTTTCTATTTTTACTCCTCTACATTCTACAAAATGAAAGGAAAGATAAACGCAATTAATATTTTAAACACTCTAATTTGATTGTTTATCTGCGTGTTTTACAGGCGTGCAAACAACAAAACAAGAAACGAAAAACGAAAACAAAAGATTTTCAAGATAAGTTGATCAGTTAAGGGATTTTCCTAGGTTTTTTCTCACTTGATAAGCATTTATGTGTGTGCGTAGTTTGATGTGAGAGGTACAAAACGCCAGAGAAAAGCTAGCCAACTACTTAAGTGATTTCCTTAAACAACGACGCGACGCTAAGTTAACCTTGGGAGACTGCGTTCTTTTTTTTTGCTAGATTGTCATATTGTTGTTGACATTTAATATTTTTGGCAATGAGTCACTGATTGTTTAATTTCCTATTACCGAATCAAGAAGCTCCGCAATGCGGCATCAGACAAAAACAAGAACAGACGACTGGCAACTTCGATAACGAATCTTGTCTTGTCTCGAGCTACTTTTTTGTGTCTGTTGAATATCGATATAATGAATTCTGTTTTTAATTGGAAGCTCTTTGAAAAGAAGTGGAATTATATTCTATAGACCACTTAACTATTCCAGCTACAGGCAACAAACTTGTTCGAAGCAGAAACAGTAAACTGTGTGAAGTGTTGACGTCTATCATGAATAGACGATTGAAAACATTTATTTAATACTTCTTAGCTATGCGACTCCCACGCTATAAACACAGTTGGTTTTACTTTAATTAGATATACAACTCATTTTGAGCGCGTGTCGGATCTATGTTCTTGGCTCAAATTGTTGTTATTAAATCATAAGTATAAGAGAAAGGGATGTCCGATTATTACTTGAATTGGTTTCCTAAATGTTTGGCACAATAAATTTTCGAGGCTTTTATTAAAGTACTCACTTGAATTACTTCCCTCAAACAATTCAGCTGTTTGGTTGCCGCATCAGTTTTACTTTGAGTTCAACTTCGGATGAACTGATTCATAATTTAGCCGATCAACCTGAATGTATAATGCTTTACCTCACTGTGTCTTTCTCCCAATTTAAAGTTTACGAAAGCTTTAGGCTATTTTTTGCGTTGTGTCACCAAAAAGTGCCGTGATATTATTAGGAACATTTTTACGTTGTATAGTAGGTAGAAGAATTAGTGTATATACTGTGTCAGCATATTTTGTGTATCAAAGAAAAATTATTATATAAACGAGAATCATTTTTACATCATTATCATCATCATAACTGTCTGTTTTGATTTAATTTTGATTTTTGATTTTGATTGATTTCCTGATTTCATTATCCCCCACCAGTGGTAGGGTTTAAATGGTAAATAATTAACAATCAATGGTTCCCAAATAATTATAATAATCTTTCCAGTTTCTCTGAAATACTCGCAAAGTGGTTTACAACATTATAAGGGTATTCCAAGGGCGTATAAGGTATTTAAAAAGAAGGGAGTTTTTAATTTTGTTAAGCAGTCCATTGTTACTTCTAAAGATGTTCTTCCAGTGGAGATGGATTTTCTTCATTTTGGTGATGGCTGATAAAGTAAACCAAATAGACAGTTAACCGTTCTAATGAGTTGTTTATACATCACGTGCTTCACTCTTGTTGCCCAGCCCGTCTTATTTCCTAGATGAGTGTAAAACAAAACAACAATCTGGGCAAGCACTTCGTGTCTGAAATGCTCGAATGCTTCATGCAACACACAAGTCTTCTAGCAGCTTGGATAGTCCTTTGGTATCTTGTTCTTAAGGTTGATGACGAGCACTTTGAAACCACTCGGATCTCTAGAAACTATTCTTTTTGGTTGTACAATCGAAGTATAAGAAGAAGAATCATTCATTGAAGCATAACGCTTGATCAGCATTGTGTTTACGAACATGGTTACCAAAAACGGCCATTACTTGGAACCGTGCGGTACTCCAGTTTCTCAATAACCTTCTTTTTTCCTGTTGAAAAACATTACATATGAATGGATAAAATAAATGGAAAAAGGATGCTGGATAAGATGTTGCTACAAGCATTCTCCAAAAATGAACGAAAGTCAATTCCTTTGTAGACTTTGCAAAAACATTTTTTTCAGTACGCTATCAAACCTTCTTCAATTTTCAATTCATTCCTGCGGTGACTGTGCTGTGAAGTACGAGATAGGGGAACGGATCATAAGGAGTGTTTTGCTTAGAATACGTGTTGGAACTACGATACCACATTTCTGTGGAACTGAATAGCTAGTTGAACATTTCTTAAAAGTAAAACTTAGCTAAACCTCTTAAGCTTAGGCTGCTGAGGAGTCAAAACTGCCATTACACAAAACATACTCATAAAGCGAAGCTGAAACAATTTTCACCCCTTCTCAAATTGTTAGGAATAGAGATGTTCCAATAGTTGTTGAAGATATACGTACATCAGTCACTGATTACTTGCGGTTTCGATTTAAAAAAAAAAAACCGAGGTTTCAATCAAAACTATAGTTTCTTGTAAATGAGAAGCTCAAGTCCGTGGATAGGTGGGACACCTCGAGCTTGTATATACTGAGCAATGATTTATTGATTTTAAAATAGGCATCTTAAAAGAAATAATTTTTTTAAATAACGTGTTTGTTTTTTAAAAGAAATTTTATTAATATCTTTAATGCCATATCCAGTGTCAGAGTGAAAAGAAAGCTTTTTTCTTCAGCCGATTTCATTCTTGGACCTTTACATACATTTTGACGCGACGAGATCTTTGCAAATCTTTATTCAACTTAATTCTTAAACATAAAGTCTTACATTTATGCCATTTATAAGAATGGTATATGTGTATACAATATACATATACTATATAATATATATATATTTATACTGAAACTTCTGCTATCTAACCACCCTCACTCTAAAGCGAAGCTTTTGATTCGACAGAATCGTGGAGAAGGGAGAACTGTTAAAATAAGAAACTTCAAACGTCAGAATTTTCACGTTTCTCAAATGAAGGTAGTACACCAAATTTGCAACAAAAAAAATCCAGTTTCATTATGTAGAAAATTCATCTCCTGAAAATATTCCAAAACAAAAAATCTCTTTCTAGCAATACTTTCATTCTGATCCAAGGAAAAGTTGTGAGAGTAGTTTTTACTAAATACTCGTACATCGCCCTCCCTGAGTTTTTATGAAGTACTTTAATTTCACAGAAAAATCTCTATCAATTCAAAAAATTTAAATGAAATCACTCATGTGTAGCCTTAGGAGCTTATGCCGATGAATTTACTTCTGCTTTATAGAAGAACATACATTTTAATTTACAAACGAAGACGAAGTCATAACTTGGAAGTAAATATGAACTCATTAGAGCGATAACCGAAAGATATGAGGCTTTATTAGTGGAAAAGTTTTACATGTTATTGTTCCAAGGAACAAGGATGACTGTTGTGATTTTTGAAAGAGCCTAGTTGAAGTTTTCATGATTTAAATATTTTTTTTACTTACTAACAAGCTGTAGAAACAATGGCATTATTGAAAATGCAATCACCTTGGCCAGTTTATAAAGCATAAACTTATAAATAAATCATTTGAATAGGATGGCACCTCAAAACTATTGAAACCTCGGGGCCTTACGAATTTCTAGGACCTACAATTTTTTGCCGATTCCGAACTACAAAGTTAGTGAGCGCATTTCGTGGAAGTGTTATTAGTTTTGAGACTTGTCAATTCCCCCCGAAAGGCTACTCGTAGAAAAATAAGTGAATATTTGTTAGATACAAACCTAGAACTCCCACGCCACTGGCACATGCTTACCATTACCATCACTTAATTACTACTTCTAGGAAAAGTAACGATAGTAGAGAATTTTGCTGCAACTTTGTGTGTTGAAAAAATTTTCCCAACCATGTTTGAAATTTTTATAATCGCCATAAAATATTGATAATGTAGACCCTATTATTGTTAAAATCTGGTCAGTAATAAAAAGTGAAACGAGAAAAATCGGAGTTCAAATTCCAGCAAGATCAATAGTAATTTTTTGTTTTTCCAATATGTTTTAATACAAACGTGTAATTTGATTTGTGAGCTAATGAATATGAGGAATGGATAAAATCCCGTAGCCTGTCAGTCCACATTCCATGCGCCCTTTTATTCAGTAACCATTAACTTCAAGCAAAGTTCTATTTAAACTCCAACATAATAGTCCTTGTGAAAAGATCAAAGTCTGGAAGGGTCTGCCACTACACTATCGGGAAAACGACAGACGCACTTAGACCATTATATGGTTAATTGCAACAACGCATGAGAATTCGAAGAATTAACTAATTCTATAAAGTAGTGAAGAAGACGTAATCTGGAGAACTCAGCCAAATAGTCGGTCCACTGTACTATACCAGGGAAGCAAACGTTCCCTTTATTGTGGTGTAGTAGATGGAAATAAAGTGCTTGTAATTTCACATATATAACCTCAAGGATGGCTTAGCGTTCAAATGGTCCTGGGAGGCTGAAAAAAAAGTAGACGCTTGAGGCGGGATTAGAACCCACACGTCCGGCATGTGCATGGAACACCCTACCACTTGCCCATGTCCGGTCTATGGATGTTTATGCTCCTGAAATCACTTGGATCGTTGAAAAAGAGCTCTCCCAAAAGAGCTGGGGTAAGGCCTGTTTGGAGAAAATGTGAAACGGTTTTCTTTTCTTCTTCGTTCGCACATCTTTAATTCTGCTGGTCGTTTTCGGTCGGGCATTTAGTTTTGCAGCATGTCCAGCTATGAGGCAGTGTTGAAGCTAAGGTTCAGGGTGTTTAGGACTGACTAGATCCTTTAGCCAGACAGGTGGTGATCTTAGTCCAACTGGCAACTCATCTTCAAAGCATCTAGCTCTGCCATAAGCTTACATGTTACGATAGAAATACCAATGTACTTTTTCTTGACCGAACTTGGCAAGTAAATTCCTCTTCTGGCGAGTTCATCGGCTTTGCAGCTATTCGAATGGTCTCTTGAGCTTGGAACTTGAAACTGTTTTTTATTTATTTATTTATTTATTTATTTATCATCTACAGCTTAACGCTAACAGATTAATTTGCTTAAATTTATGTATATATGTATATGTATTTGTACAAATAATAATAAGATCAAGTTGATAACATTAGAAATTACAAAGTAATGGCTTATATCTACCAAGTTGCAGACAGAGTTAAAATTTGATGAGGTTCTTGTTAGCGGTTCATTGAACCCGTAATTCGTTCTATGATGAGGTCGGAAGAGAAAATCACGTTGTCTAAGTTGTCTTTCGGGTGCATAAATTGGAACTAAAGCTAACAACTTAGGACATTTTATATGGTAGCATAGAATGTCTCTCACAAACATTATATCATGGGTCTTACGTCGACTATCCAGGCTAGAAATCCCTAGAAACAAGCATCTAGCTTCGTGATGAACTTTGTGAATCTTCTTTGGACTTTTTCTTTACGATTTGATTGCACTTAAAAAGCTGGGTACCCAACAGTATCACAATATTCAAGGACAGATCTTACTAAAACCAAAAATAGTGCTAAAAGAGCATGCGGATCCGTGAAGACAGTTGTATTTCTTTTAATAAATAAGGGTCGGAACCAATTGAATAATTAAATAAAAATGGAACTGAGCATCTGTAAATAGACACGACGTTGCATTTCTTTACATTGAGCAAAAGACGATTTTCTTTGCACCATAAATGCAATGCTTCTAAATCTCCTTGCATATTATTGCAATCCTTCTGTCATCTCCATAAGACACAATCGACAGCTGTGGGCGATAACAAAGTTTGTGGAAATATTGGCGCTCTAAAAAATGTAAGCCACATCTATCTCAGTGAATCTTTGTTAAAATGGACTCATATACATTCGAACGACCTATGCCAACCACGTAACCTTGAATTAAAGTTCTAATAAGAGACAAAACGCTTTCGATGTAATATTTTTCGCAAATTATCTAAACTTTGCTACACCCGCCTCTTAACGTTGTATGATATTGCCTTTTTGAAGGGGTTCTCTGGATCTCTCCTTTTAGAATGACAATATAAGCTGAGCCGGTCGTTGAGACTTTTAATACGAACACATTTTGTTTAGGCCCTTTTAGATAATCATTTCAGGTTCAGTTTTTGCTAAGCGATCAGTTAAACTGATGTCTAAATTCAAAAATTGAAGCGTTTCATTCAGAATGAAATTGAAAGTGATACAGAAGAGAAACTGATGGAATTCCCATAAGTTGTCAGTTTAGTTATTAGTTAAACTGACTTTCGGCTAATCACAAGTTAAATGACGTCTAAATACACTATCTTTTCTAGCTGAACTGACCAATGATCTTCTTAAAGGCCTTTACTCCTGCTGTCATACAAAGCAGCTTCATTTAAGCTGACGTTAAATCACTCCCAAACTTTTTGTACATTGTCTAAAATTCAGAATGGCACATTAGTGCTGAACACATAACTGTGATGTATAGCCTTCCCTTAAGCTCAGGTCATTTTTCTATCCTTCATCACAAGTTGATTCATGATCATGATAATGGATCCCAGATATTTGAATATTTCACACCTGGGGAGTACATTTTCATTAAAATAAATTTGGAATAGAGATGTCTGGGTCAGAAAACGAGTAACACAAGAGCTCAGTTTTTTTTTTAACTTATACGGTACCCACTTTCAGCTTAAACTTTTAATCATACGTCAAGTACTTCTTGAAGGGATGTAGGATTCTCCCTTATGATGCCTCCATCTTCAGCTAAAAAAAAAGAATGTATGTGCCAGATTTTGTCGTTGTCAAGAACTGTGCTGAAGAGCAAAGAACTCAATGCGTTTCCTTGTTGTACACTTATTTTGACTTGAAAACGAAACCCGAATTAGTAAAATTAAGATTGACAGCTAACTCAGGCCCAGTAATTTAGAACGGAGTAGGCATTAGTCAGAGAATTTTATGAGAGGAGCCATAGTTTTTGAAAAACGAAGCGCTAAGTTGACAATATAAGTTTATTTTATCATCAAGTCCTTCCTAAAAGGATTTGGGAGGTTAGCTTTGTGAGCTTTGGTATTTTGGTTAAAATAACTGCTGAAGTTGATGAGGTATTTATGAAAGCTGCCCCAGTAACCTAGCTCATCAGCGACAGTCATTCAAACAAACAGTTCAAAAACCTACCAAAACTATTCCATTCTTCCGATCCATTTCTTTGATCATTCACTAAAAACTATGAAATCCTCGTAAAAATGCACTCGTTATCGAGTACCTCTCTAAGCGCTTATCATACAACAAATTAAGTGCTTTATTTTTTTCATTCCCTTCTCGCCTCATACACACCACTCAATCTATTACCACTAATCCATTCCGACTTAAATGCATGTATGCAAACACTAATTAGTAAATCGCCTCATCAATAACACATTGCATAATTACCATCTGACATCAAATGGCAACTAAGTATCAAAACAAAAACAAACACAAAAATTATTTCTCTTTTGATAATTTAAAAAGAAAACCAAAAAAAGAACCACGCCAAAGAGAAGGGCTTCCATTAATAGCAACACACTAACCACTCCGCAAGCCAAAAACATAAAAAAAAGGTTACTCATACGCCACAGACACACACTCCGCAATCCAAAAGCAACCCAAAGAATAGCATTAACCCAACAAGCAACCTTTCTCACAAAAAAAAATAAAAACAAAAAAATGAAACAGTTTGGCTGCCGCAATATTGTTGTTTTTGTTATTCCAGTTAGAAGTGCGACTAATTGAAACGGAAGCGCAGTCGCAAAACAGTATCCCCTTAAACACCACAAGTACTCACACCAGGTTAATTGTGGGGTTGCGCGCTTTGAAAGCGGTCGTCGCAAAACAGTCCTCTCTCGCTTTCTATAGTTGTTTGTGTGCACTGTGCACATACTCGACTCGTAATACCTTCTATTTTCAACAATTCTGACTTTGAAAGTTTTCTAATATAAAAAATTATATCTTTTCATCCCATTTGTGGAAAATTGTTGATTGAAACCTGACATACGTGCTAAGAAGCAAAAATGTTGTTATTCCTATCTCACACACTACATACGTGCATCTACTAAATAAAACGTTAATTAATTAGATTTTGCTTTTTTGAAATCGTTTTTGAGTGCTTTTCGTTTCTTCGTTTTGTCTTCCTTTCTGTGTAAAACAATTTTGTGTATCTCAAAACAACCCCATTTGCTCTGTGTCTGTTTCACTCAAAATGCCTCCTCACACAAAGTATCTACACTCACTCAGGTGACAAGCAGCTGACACTGATCGTGTGCGGTATAATCAAAAAGATACATTTTTTTATCTCTCGGAAATGATGTATAGATACATCTTCGCAGTACAAAACACCGGTTAATGTGCATTCGATGATTCGATATTGTTGTCTTTCAACGTGTAGCGATGGCCGTGTGATGATAAAATATTGAATGTGTTTTCATGTGGATAAATGAATTTCATTCAAATAAAAATACAAAAAAGTATCTTGGGATACAAAATTTATTGAAAAGTGTGCCTGTGCCCACAGCTCGCGGGTCGGTTGGTCGGTCGGTCTCGTCGTTGTATTTGTGTAGATTTATTTTTGATGTTATGTTTCGAGAGGAATAAAATAGCGCATTTGTTTTTTTTTTCTTTCCTAATAATTTACAGTTATTTTCGAAATTTCACGGATCCAAAAACAAAAGACGAAAAATAATTACGAAATTCACTCGAATTTTTGTTCCTTTCTCTCTCGCTCGTTCTGTGTGAAATGTGTGATTTTTTATATTATAATTCGTGTGGTGGGCTTTTCTCGTCGGCAGATTTCGTTGTAGTTTCAGTTCGGTTCAACGCGTTATCGAGTTGAAAAAATATAGAAAATTTCACTGAAAATACACGATCAAATAATTAACGAACGAACGAGAAAAGATAGTCATTTAAGTAAGCGCGCGCGGTTTGCAACACGGTTAAACAAATTAGTTAAAGCAAATTAAGAAAAAATGCCGAATTATCGTAAAAGGAATAATAACGCTAATCGCAATAAAAATAAAAATAAAAATAGAGTCCAAAGTAACACAACAACATCGTCGTCGTCGTCATCATCAGTAAAACAAGAACACTCAGTAGTGGAAACGTTTGCGGTGATTGAGGCGGGCACCGAGCCAAATCAACCGGCTGATGTTAGTCAAAATTTGTGCACCACCTCCGCAAAAAGTAGTGTTTTCGAAAAAAATATCGTCGTCGTTTGTGTTGATAGATCCTCCTCACCGTCGAGCAATGAGGAAATCGACGAAAATGCATGCTCCGTTGACACAGATACAAATATGTGTGGTAGTGCTGGTGATACACAAACAGTACATAGACAATCTAATTATTCATCTACTTTCAATTGTTCTTCATCTTCATCTTCTTCTTCTTCTAAAAAATCCACAGAAATCGAACGGCAGCATCGATCAGAAAGTTCTGCTCTCGACGGAGACAGTACGCTCGGGAATTCAGTGATAAGAGATACATTTGTTGAAGTTAGTTCGGGTAAAAATAGCCTTAAAACGGGGTCAGCGAATACAAAAGATGCAACAGTGCCGGTTGCAGAAAAAACGGCGACAGAAAGTACCAGAATCGATGATATAAACTTCAAAGAAAACAAATCGCGTTTCGATGATCGTCGGGATGTTTCGAAGGAACGGTCGGGAAGTAGAGAAAGTGCGACGGAAGTGAATGAAAATGAGGGTCGCAGGGTGATCGTGCATTCGGTTCATGTGAAAAATAACTCACAAGAGCAGCAGGTGATCCCTCAACAAACTCCACCAGCCCATAAAACAGCAAGAGTGATTGTTCATCAAGTTTCAAGAGACGATCCTTCGTCGGCTTCAAAAGTGATCGTGCATCAGGCAGAAGAGTCGAGGTCTACTAGTCATACGGCGTTCAAAAATGAAGTTGATCTGTCAACGAAGGTAATTACAAATCAAATTTCGAAGAAAAAAGCTAAACGAACAAACACTTCTTCTCTGCAGCTCTTAACGAAAACAGCTGGAAGCTCTACAACTCCGACTCTATCGTTTTCAAATGTACAAGGACAGCCTTCTAGAGAGTTTGCTCATCAATTTTTTAGCGCAAATGATCCATTTCATCATAATTTACCCGCAAATGCAACTGTCAGTCCATTTTCAAATGTTCAAGGACATCCAGGCAGAGTGATTGTTCAGCACGTTTCAAAAGAAAGTGATCATGTCAGCCAAGAGAAGTCTAGTAAAGTGATCGTGCATCAAATTTCGAAAGAAGGACATGAAGCGTCGACTAGTACTAACGTGATCGTCCATCCAAAAGAGGAACCAATCAGATCGTCAAAGGGTTCAGTGATCGTGCATCAAATTTCAAAAGCAGAACAGGGCGGATCTTCAGCAAGCCCAGTGATTACCCGGCACAATCTGCCACAGAAAACGGAAAATAAGGTTTTGATACATCAAATTTCGTCATCTAATGATTCAAACACCAAGGAAAGCTCAACAGTTCTCACACAGGGCATTGATCAGTTTTCCTCTCAACAACAATCCAAAGCGAAAACCACTCAACAACCAAAGAAAGTCATCATCATACCTATTGTGCAGGAGAACTCAACACAAACGTCACCCTTACCGTCATTCAATGAAAGTTCTCTTCATTCAAATCTCTTAGAGATAATAAAAGACGACCAAAATCAGGTCAACACCTCGACAAACGACAGGGAAATCTCAAGACAAACATCATCGTCACCTTTATCAAGATCTCCAGCGATATGTTTTACGAACCTGTCAGAGTCACTTGAAGAAAAGGCTAGGCCTACGGATGAGGTTAATACCAAACCATTGAAAGAAATCGTGCATCCAATTCTCCAAGAAGGAGGTACCCAGACAACCCCAACAGACGAATCATCACCACAAACAAAAAGATTTGCATCCTCAACATCTCCTGAAAGAAGAGAACGCCTTGAGCCTCTTATTATACCATCGTTTCCAGTTACACGTCATTCAAAGACAATTATTCGTCCAATTCAACCTCCAGAACTGTCCCAAACAGCTTTCCCATTGTCTACCAAATCTTTGGAAGAAATTGACCAGTCTTCAGGAAAGATTGCTCATACCATCTTAAAAGATGTAGCTTCTGAGCTAAGATCATCTTTTTTCATCAAGAAATCACGCTCAAAGGTTGCTCAAGAACCGGTTGTGACATCGTTTCCAACATCCGTGAAGAATCAAAACTCTTTGAGACCAGGTTTCTTCGAAAACAAGACACACCAAATAGAAACTAACCCCGTTGATGCAGAATCAAAAGTGATCTTCCATCAAATTTCAAGAGAAAAATCAAAATCTCCGTCGCCCTTCAATGATCATCAGTCCAGGTCTTCAGAAAACACTTCTGAAAGTCAGATGAAGGAAACTAAAACCGAAGCAAGTGAAAAGTTGATTTCGAGCTCCAAAGTGATCGTTCATCAAATATCAAGGGATGAACAGAATGCTACTTCCTCCACGTCAAACGATAAAAAAGAAGAAAACAAACCAAAGACATCACAAAAAGTAGAAGTTTCATCAGTTCCTGCTCCAAAAACTGAACCAAATGAGCCATTCGTGATCGTTCACCAAATATCGAGGGAAGAGCAAAATGCGACTCCACCGACGTCTAGTAATAAAAAAGAAGAATCGTTTTCAATCGACGCAAAGACATCACAAAAAGTAGAAGTTTCATCAGTTCCCGCTCCAAAAGCAGAACCAAATGAGCCACACGTGATTGTTCACCAAATATCGAGAGAAAAGCAAAATGTGACTTCATCAACTTCAAAAAATATTGAAGGACAATCCATTTCAACCATCACAAAGACAACAGAGAACCTAGAGAATTCAACAGTTCCTGCTCTAAAAACCAATCCAGATGAGCCAAAAGTGATAGTTCATCAGATTTTTCCATCGTCTTCAGGATCATTTCCATTACCTGTCACATCATCAACAGAGTCAAAGAAATTCCAAGCAGGTCGGCCCTCTATTCCACCCAAACCGAGTTCCTCATTTCCAATTTCAAAGGAAATAATCGATCACCCAGCTCAATATAACTCCAGCTCGACAGTTCTTGAGCAGAAGAAGATTAATTTCAAGACTCTCAAAGAAGAGTCAAAGTTGCGCCAGTCTTGTACAACATTA
Source organism: Melanostoma mellinum (assembly GCA_914767635.1). NCBI lineage: Eukaryota > Metazoa > Arthropoda > Insecta > Diptera > Syrphidae > Melanostoma > Melanostoma mellinum. Next base: position 221,045,953 of record OU612059.1, on the reverse strand, counting down.
ACATCACCATTTTCATTTCCAACTCCTGATGATTCACAATCTAAACAAACAAAATCAAACTTTCCTTTGTCATCTGAACCTATCAATTCTCACACGAGCAACTCAAAACCAAAGGAGATAAGACATCAGATTTCATTGGAACACCCGAAAACAACAGGTTTTCCTACAACTTCTCAAATTTCGTCAAAAACTCAGTCCAGCACTTCAGAATCAAAAGAAATAATACACAAGGTCCTTAAAAAAGAGGTTTCCTCAGTTTCCGATCTTCAGCAACATGCTCACCATCAGCAAACTTCAAAATCAAGCTTTTCTGAATCTTCATTTCCAATGTCAAAGGAAAAACAAAACCATCCCATTCAGTACAATTCGAACCCACATGATCGTCACTCAAAATCTATCGATCTCCAGAATTTGCGGGATTCTTCAAAACTCACCCAGTCTACGTCACCGTACAACCCATCATCATCAGAACCAAAGGAAGTCATTCACCATGTAGATCAGGAAGGTGATACAACAAATGATCATCAAGCGAAAGACATCCCCACTGATCGTCAAGCTTACGATCAGCAGACATCACAAGACGAATCCATATCATCATCTGAAGGAAGCGTTTTAACAGCGATCCAGGTTGAATCTCCACGATCAATCTCGCCACCAGCTGATCAAGAGAAAAATGTTTCTTCTGAAGAAAGCCAGTCTAGTGCACCAGGACAAAAAAAAGACTCAGCAGAGAAGGAAAAGCTCTCATTGGTGACTGACATCAATCAGGCAGTCCGATCTGAGAAAGTGATCTACCACCCCATTGTTCGTCAAATGGTTGTAGAAAAACCTCTGGGCTACAGAGTGGAGTCCCCTCAACCTGACAGTAAACCGACGATCGTTAAAAAGAGCAAAAGCTTTGACGATGATGACGTCGTTATACAGGAGATGAGTGATGCATCATCTACTGGTGACACCGACAACCCTCCTCTTATATCTGAAGCGGACTCGGAAACAGACACTCTAGAGGCAATAGATGACTATCCTGAAACTTCTAGATCGCTATTGCTCAGCGTACAAACATTACCACCTGATCACGAAGATGACAATACCTCCTCTCCAAAATCATCTCAGGATTACAAACATCGCAGACAACAGAATCGTGCAGCTCTAGAATCTCACTTCCTTCCACAGTTTCTTGCTCCGAATTTCCTCGACAGCATCAAAGAAGAAAACAGTGACCTAAGTGATTGCGAACGACGCAGTACATGTTCTGATCGCACTGATCGCACTGATCACTCAATACAAAACTGTGATCTTGAAGATGATGTTTTCTTAGACCCGCCTAAGAAAGCGAATGCAGTCTTTCCCAAGAGTAATCTCGATTTCTCCAAAAAACACAAAAATGTTAGATCTCCAAAGACAAGCATAATTCGCGAAGAAGCTTCCCCGCCAACAGTCGTAGAAGCCAAGATCATCGATCAAGGTTCCGTCGAAGAGAGTTGTTCCTCCTGGGCTACTGATCTTACCCCACTCTCAGAGGCAGCCGAAGTTGTGTACATCGATTCAGCTTCAAGTAGTGTATCAGATTTGCTGGAACTCGATTACTCACAAGGTCAGCCAGAAGATTCAATCGACGTCCGCATTCAAACACCAACAATCGATCTTGAAAGTGTTAACGATATGTTTGCCGCCTGTCAACAAATTGAGAGTAATGATCGAGTAAAAACAACAACACCCTCACAAACACTACCACCTGTTAAGGAGCAGGAGAATTTGAGCGAACAAAATTTATTACCTCCTCACAATAATAATGATGATCGCGCACATACGAGTACAGCAACAACAACTGAAGAGCGCAAAATTCTCGATGAAATAATTTCTGAAAAAATAGAAACTATGTCAGAGACGATAGATACTCATGCCAATGATCATGCTGTTAATGGTGAATCTTCCTCTTCAAGTCGATATGAAAATTCCAATGAGAACAATTCAACTAGTTGTGGCAGCGCGATCAACCAAGTCGTTACACCGTCCGTCGTCGGTTTGAGTAAAAATATGGACAACATACGCGAGATCGTGAGTGCGTCGGGATCGGGATCGGGATCCATACAAAAAAGTGAGTTACACAAGATCACTGATCAAACAAATGATCAAGAGATCTCCACACCAAATTTCATGATCGGTCAACCGTGTTCGAATCATTCATTTAAATGTGACACAAGTTCTTCCCCGTCGTCATCTACGTCTTCGTCTTCGTCTTCCACTAATACAACTACCACCACCACTACAACTGAAACAAAAATCCTTACTTTGCATGACCTCAGCAAATCCCTCGAAGACACAAAACACCTAAATCCTCTTGTTAGTTTTAGTTCAATCCTTGATCGTCAATCATCCCTGGATAGTCATGGTTCTGACCAATCACATAGCACCGGTCAGAGTCAATGTACCGCCATTAACCAAGGATCATTACCCAATTGTGATTGGAATGAATTTGATACCACAACGGATACTACCTATGTTTCAGAATCGGACACAGCAGCCGGACTAGCTTCATCAGAGAACTCATCACCGTTTACCATTAGGAGCGGCAATAGATCAGGCGACGAAACGGAGTCCTCACCCATTCGAAAGCTAAGATCACTTTGCACAGAGGCACTCGCTTCTATGCCCTATGGTGAGGAAGTGCTTCAAGAATTAGCCACTGTTGCGCAGAATATCCGTGAGATGCCGTACCCGCTACCGGACCTCCCTCAAATTCGGGATATCCAACTGTCTCTGGGACAGCAGCCAGAGAAGTCTTCTGTTATAAAATTGTCTCAAGTCCCTCCCCGCCCTGTACCAGGGGGTCAGAAATTCAATTCACCACCACCACCACCAGTACCAGAACCACCAACAACATATGACTCCTGGCTTGGTGTGCCAACAAAAAGCGATCCAAGCGTCCTGGTTTGCCTCTCACCATCGCAGAGAAATGCCGTCAAAAACGACTCAACTGCAGATAGTCTCTTGGACATGCACAAGAAGTTCGTCGAGCGCAGAGGTTATCACGAGTACACTACAAAACAGGTGAATGCAATGAACCAAGCAAACTCCCAAGGGACCCAAAAGCTCAATAAAATCGATTCCCCACCTCCACCACCCTTGCCACCACGACCATCTCCAATTGAGACGTCAAAATCCAACGGAAATACTCAAGCAGCAACTGATTCAAACGATGATGACCAGAATAACCATCGATTGTTGGCAATAATCCGAGACACTCATGAAAGCCAACAACAACACCAACTGAAATCATCCATGACATCGACGAGTGAAAATATTTCAAGGAAAACCGAGAATGGCACCACCAACACAAATGGTGGGGGCGGTGGTCATGAAAAGGATTTCGCAAATTCATCGTCAGTGAGTAAACAAACGCAGGAACGGTTTGTCAGTGAAAGTAATAAATCTCACAGTGCGCACAGTGAAATGCAAAATAATCAAACTGAACGTACGATCAAGGTCGATCGCGAATCGCCGGTTATGGGAATACGTTTTCCGACAAGTGAATATTTCGATAGCATATTTGACGGGAAAAACAAACGTTTTTCGAACATTGAAACGGGTTCCCCGGCAGGATTCTGCTCACAAATCTTGGCCACTCAGCCTAAACGGTACTCGAATATAGAAACGTCGTCTTTCGAGTCGCGAAAGTGCGTCGAGAACGGTAAAGTGCTATACGATGTCAGTGATTCTAAACGCGAAAAAATCAGAGAAGGTGATCAGCCAGATTCAGCAGCTGCATTCACGTCTTTTCCAGATCTATCCAAGATAAAGACAATCGGTTTGAGTAGTTTTCCTTATGTTGCTTCCCCCAAATCGTCAGATTCAAGACCACAGACCGCAGGCGACAGTGAAAATATTATGTCAGCATTTAAATTAAACTCACAACCCACAGCGCCACCAGTAGCAGTGAATCGCTTAGAATCATCACCCCCTGCACCGCCTGTCCCACCGCTTCCTCAAACAGCGGCAGATACAACTGCAACGACGAAGACAGCGACAACAAAGTCCACCACTTCAACATCAGAAAGCTTTATAAATAGAAATTTGAACGATGAAATGAGACAAAAATTTTTCGATGAATTTAGGCAGCCTGCCAAAGAGGCGGCGGCCGATACCAACCAACAACACACCACAACAAGTGCCACAGCCACTACAAAAAAATCATCTGAAGTTGCCTTCCAACATGAGAAACTTTTCAAGGATTTCGACGAGCTCTCGAATTTGTTGAATAATGAATTGGAATCAGGCAAGAGACGTCCCCCAGCAACCTTGGATGGGGCTGACATACCCTCGAGTGTAAGTGATTACCATCGAGTGGCAAGGGAGTCAAGAATACAGAGCAATGATGTGTCATCAACTACGCACACTGAAACGCATCGTCGTGAGCAAATGAAAAAACTAGCCGAGGAAATTGATCGGACAACGAAGCAACGTAGGGAAAAGCGAATTCCGATCAATATTGAGAGGAAAAACTCGAATTCTGGACCAAGCTCTGCTCCAGTGCTAACCCAACCAAGGTCATATGACATCCCAGTTCGAGTAGAAAATGGGTCCGGAGTTCAGAGACCTCAGCGGCCCAGTCTGCAGCACCAAAGAAGCTATGAAATCCCTATTCGAATGGAGAGTCAAAGCAGCGGACGACAGAGAACTACCTCAGAGCACCAATCGCGACATGAGATCCCAATTCAAGTAGAGAGACCCGAGAAACCAGAGCGCTTTAGACGTGCCGAGAGTATGTTCAACATCTCGGACACCACTTCTAGTCGACATCTTGGCCATGACGATTGGCTGAAATACGTAGACGACATCGGTTCCTCAGAAAATGTATGTAAGCCCTTCCAGCGGGAAGTGGAAATATGCTTCCTCGGTCGTCGTCCCAACATCCGGGCTCCAAGAATGTCTGCCTCAACAAATGATCTGTCAAACATTCACACATTTGACACTCATGGGGCGTACGATGTCCGAAGAACAACCACTACTCAGACTCCTCGGCCCCAGCAACCTCCTCGCCGATCATACCACAGTTCGCAATCACTAATCGACACCACCCCGATCACTCCTTGCGTCAGTTCCCGACGATCACCAGCTCCTGAGAGACGATCCTCACTTCCACGTGAACTTCATGATAAGCAACTCCAATACATCACAAGCAAGGAGCAGCAACTGAAGTATGAGTTCGAAAGACTGGAGAACGAACGCCGCCAGTTGATCGATGAAATGAACAGGACGCAACTAAATCAGAGGATCAGTCGCGAAGCATATCGACAGCGACAACTTCCACCTCTAACCGAAGATGAGACTTTCCGTCAGCAAATGGCCGAAGAGTGGCTGGACAAGGTTGCTGAACGTGAAGAACGTCGCCTGCACAAGATCATTAAAATTTCTAAAATCAACCAAGAAACAGGCAGTGCCCCCGTTGCACCACCCAGAAGAGTATCAGTAGATGATATCGGAGATGAGTTCCTTCGCCGAGTCAAAGAACGGCGTTCCAAGCTTTGCATGCCCAGTGACAGTGACTGGGAGAGCGGAGCTGAGTCTCAGCCTCAACCACGAACCGATGGCAGTCGTAGTGAGACCGACGATCCACCTGCAACAGTATTTGAAGGACAATCTGCGGCCAACATAAACCAACTACCTAAGCATTTACGTGAATTTGCGAAGCTCACAAGTCAATTGCAAGAAGAACACCGTGAAGAAACCACACACAACAGCTCCAGCAGTGCCACTAAACGGTCCTCGATGGTAACAACTGTCAAAACCAGCAACAGTTCCCATCATGAGTCACAGCAAACTATGCAACAAGATGGTGAGTCCAATACTGATCATACTCCATCTCCCTCTACTGAAAATAACGACGCTTTATCATTGGGTCGCAATGGTGTTGTTGGTGTTATGGGTGTAGTATGTTTGTCCCTTGGCTGGACGGTCTTAAAGACCTTGATTAACAAATAATAAGCTTTTATCATTCATATCATAAGACAAAATGTAAAATATTACCACAACAACAGTCACCCACAAAAGTCATCGTACTCCTTTTTTTAGTTTTTTTCAAATTTAATTCAATAAATGGAAAATAGAAATTCAATGTCTTGAGGAAAAATAACAAGTGTATTGTGTTGATTTTGTGAGTGACTGTAACAAAATATTGTCCCTGCTTTGTATCTGTCGATCAATGTTTTAACCAAAAACAAAAAAAAAATACGTTTTTTCCAATTAATTTCTTTGCTTGTTTTGTAGAGTTTGATTTTAGGATAACATCCTTTCCAAGGACATCATTTTCGAGCTTTTTTGACGACTTTAACATATTTGCCAGTGAGAATTTCTGGCAACATTAATTAAACATTTTTATTGTTTTTAACATTAAGTTTAACACAACTTCGAAAAGAGAATAAAAAGTTATATAAACAAAAAGAATCGAATTCGAAAGCGCTCCAAGCGCACATTTTCTATGTGATGTTACATTATTTTTTGAAAAACAAAAATCTTTTAATGATATTGTCATGTTTTTGAATTTTTTTTCTTCCTTAAATAATATTTAATTACTTTTATGTATAATAACAATAACGTGCTGTCAAAATCAATATTTTTTTTAAATAAAAATTGTTTTGTTTGTGAAAAAAATGTTTAGAGTGGTTTTATTTATATAACATCTTTGTAATGAAAAATAAAAAAATATTTAATCTGCTTTCATCCATTATCCGTACATGTATAACTGCTTCTACTGCTTTGGAATGAAAATATCCTGCTGTTTGGCTGAAAAATACACTTAAATATTCTCAAAGAAATAACAATGTAACATGTTGTGCTGTCCCATTGAGTGATGCACGAATAATATGAGTTGTAAAATGAAAATAAGAGGATTTGAGCAAATTTTCTATGGTTTTTATGTTTAAACGCTCAACTTAAATACAGCAACGACTTGCATGATGATTATATGCTAAGAATTTCTTTGATTAGAAATGTTCCTGTCTAAATAGTACAGATGTTTTCGTCTAGGGTAGGGTAGTGGAAACTCCTGATTAGCTTCAAGTGTCGAAAAAAATGTATTCCCCTCGAGCTGCTCAGGTTGAGCTTATTAAAAGCTTTGTTGGTATAATAATATATAAAAAACCATACTGCCTACAAATTTTGTTAAGATCGATTCAGCAATTAGGGATTGATTACTGTTTTGAGTTTAGGAAGAATAAATTTTTTTGAGTGTGCCTTTTTAACAACTCAGAGACATAGGAATTTGATGGACTCTACATTTTTGTCTAAAATTCTAAAAGGTCATCATTCTGTCATATTCTAATGGACACAAATTCTTTTCTTTTTTTTTTTTGAAGAATGTGATCATCGATGCATAGTTCTAAATGATTTCATGATCGAAGTTTTTATTTTTAAACGTTCTGTCTTCCTGCACAATGAGTAATTTTTTCAATCTATACCTTTACTTCAATTCGACTAAACTTTCTGCTATACAATTAAAATCCTCTGAACATTTGGTGTCTATGAAAAAATTTAAGCCACAAGCTAACTTACCTAATAAAGTATTGCAACAGCAAATGAAATCAAATCGACTTACCTGAAAAAAAGATAGGAAAGAAATTTATTTAAAATAAATCAAGCATTACTTACATTATTTATTACATAGCATAAAACAAATACTCTTTCGCGGACTTTGATTCGATTTTTTGAATAGATAATGTGATTCAAAAGAAGGGTTGAAATGTAAATTTCATTTCTATAATCCCACGGGAACTGATGGAGAACGGAAACACCAATGAAAATTTAGCGTTGCTATTGAAAAGGCTACAAGACTACTGAGCCAATTTGAATGAAATTTTTCACAAAAATGTTCAAGAACCTGAGAAATTACATATTTACTCGGGCACGGGAACAAACCCTGGAACTTGCAAAATACTGAATTGATTTTTCAAACACTCTTTCTTCGTTAGAGTGTTTTATTGTCCCGTTACTTAATTTACACAATTCGGTCACTGTATTGTCCGAATGCGCCAGACTGGTCAGATAGTATAGTATAGATAGCAAATAAAGAGTGTTTTGTTGAACGTGTGTTTTTAAGAAGAAATAAAACGCATATAATTAAATGTTATAGCCAAAAGAATAAACATAGCAGTAAGATAAAAGTCTACCACATTAAAAATGATTCCGCAACTAGCTAGAATAAATTTCAGCCAAGAGGCCTAATTTCTACTACTTTTTCGCACCCTTTAAGGCCGTATGTCAGCAATAACACGCTGAATAATCTCATCCAAGGCGTCAATCATCTCGAGCTTGCCTGCGTAGAAATAACCCCACAAAAAATAGTTCATTGGTATTGATTGGCTCAATGGTGGAAGAAACAATTCGCAGGTTTACGAATCAAAATTATATAACTATGTCTCAATATCGATTTCATTTCGAAACAACAATTAACCAAACGAACGCAGTGCCCATCAAGTCTTCCACGATAAAATGGCGAAACCACAGGTGAGCATAAATAATGTGACAGCTGTCAGAACGACCAACTCTGATAGGTTGAAGATCACTTGTTTGAAAAAACATCAATTAATTACTTGTGAAATCATTCTAAAGTTTAACAGAAAGAATCGTGGCCTTTCGTGACTACCTTGTGGTATTCCAAAATCGCCAAATTCCAAAACGCCCAATGAACAAGAAAATAGGGTTTGTCTACAGCGAGCGCTTCCACTTGTCGTGCTTAACAGCCGTAAAGAAAGAAAGTTTTGCGAGAAAATGCGGACTACAATAAATTTTTTTTACAATGTTATTGCTAGGGTTGGTAGTTTTCACGAAAAACACTCAAACATGCCAAAATTCCACAGAACTAATCACCGGCCTCGTACAGTTAAGGACCCTAAAAAAATATATTGAGAAACAACGGCGACACTTACACAATCATATATGTAGTTCATTCTCAAAAGTGACTTCTTCAACAATCCCTCTAAATTAAGTTTGAGTTTGGCATATATTTCAAAAAACCATATATGGAAGCCTTTATTTTTTGAAGTTTATGTTTTAATTGAAATGAAGTAGGTATAACCGAGAATTTGTGAAAGTCATGTCTTTTGACAGCATCCCTTTTACCTTTCCATCCGCCGTGAAGCTTCATATTCAAATATTTACCGACAATTTTATGCCGATTCGTAATGGATTTGTTGGAGCTTCGCATCTCAAAACTTTCACGGTAGAAGATACGCAGCACCTGTTTTCCCTCTGGTATTTCAGGCTGACAAATCTATACAAAAGTAATTGAGAAAAATTGTGCACCCACAGGCTCACTGTGCTGCTTAAATAAATTAAATAAAGGTATGCGCGTATTTCAAACATGGCAGAAATGTAATTTGCAAATCAAGGCAAGCTACAAAAGCCGAAACAAAAACGAACATGAACCACTAGGATTCTACTCCATTCTATGGCAGACTGAATAATGTTTATGTACATTTTTTACTTTTGTGTCGCTTTTTCGTTTCATCGAATTTCCAAATCAAATAAAATGTTTCTTTCGTAGTGAATTTTGAGATAATCTCATTTCAATTTCCCATCACATTTCAATCGGCTTTAAGAAAATCACTGTACCATCCAAAGCAAAAACACTAAAATATGTATTTACTTGCTAGAACCTCTCTAAAACCATCTCATTTCACAGTCCACTACGCATTTTATAGTCAATTTTATTGCGATAATTAAAAACAACCATTACTGCGATACCTATCGCTGGCCGTTTTCCATTTGGATGATTGAAATTGCTTACATTCCCAAAATAGTCTAAAGTAACTCTCTAATCACCTCCGTTGAGGAACGTTTTATTACGTCTTAGTCATAAAAAATAAAGTAATCCGTGAACTGGTGGGTGGCGAAAGCATGAAAATTAAAGCCCCCTTTCTCATCTCGCATCTATTATACCCGCATTCTGATTCACTTCCATCATGGATTTAAATTTACGTGTGCATGTTCGGGGGAGAACCTGTGTTCGATGCATGCCTTGCATAAAAATCTTACTACCTTTCAGTCTCTCGATCGTGACTGGCATTACAATAAAACAGATGGCGTTGGCAGCAACAGCAGCAGTAGTGGTAGTGGAGCTTCAAAAGTCTTTTATATGACGACAGAAGAGACAGTTTGACTACTTTTTTTTACTCTTCGTCTCCTTCTTTGTTTTCAATTTGCAGCTGCAATGTATGAATGAAATATCAATGCGGAGAATGCTTTTGATGGTTTTGATTCGATTCGCAGATGCATGAAGACTGCTTCGCTTCGTTTGCAAAAAATAACCGTACCAATTGATTTTCCTCCTTTTTTTTATTTTTTTTTTTGTATACTTCGCTAATGGAGTGTGCCAATATAATTGTGGCTTAATGAACCACATCATGGCACACACGTGTATTAAATTATTAATCCAAATTAAAGTGCCATTTAGTAGCACTGATGAGCGTTGAGTGCACTTCTACGACGAAGTAGGCATAGATACTCATGGACTCACCCGTACACCGTACTGCATATTTAATTGTGCTAATTAATTGAGCACTGATTGCGTTTGGGTGGCTTAATTCATTTATATTGTGCAAGGCAACAATGCAACAATTAATATCAACTGTGTGACAATATGAGAGGATTTCGTGTTGATGCTATCATCTGGTTCAGTGCATGGCAAGTGACAAGCTGGTGATAGGTTCAAGCAGACTTGCACACTGCACACTGCACAGTCAAATTACTTTCAAATTGTTTTCCTTTCGAGTAATCCTTTAATCGAAAATACGTAAAACTAGGCGTAGAATACTTCCTGGGTATAAAACATTTGTTCGAATTTCTCTGAACCATATGACATTTAAGAAATGAAGTGGACCTGAAATTGTTCGCTGTTTCCAAACGGCTAAGGTGCCAGTTATAGCGATCAGGAAAACGAGTCCGGAATTTTTTTTTTAAGGAATAAGAACTACGTTTTCGTTACAATTGAATTACAAATGTTATACCCATCAATAGTAAACAGCCCAGAGATGATTTTTTTTTCAAGAAAATGTTCAATTGAATAAATACTTTCCCGTTAAATTGTGTTTTTCTATTTTCCTGATGGAATTGGAACAGGACAATAAATAAATAAATAAATAGGGTGGCGCAACAGAGCGAGGAGCCCCAGGGCCTAGCGCATTTCTCACAACCATGCCTTGTGAGGGAATGGAGGGAATGGAGGGGACCTACAATTTTGGGCCGGTTCCGAACGGCTAATCGAGAAAACGCTTTTCATGGCAATGAATACTATCGGAGGACTTGCCAATTCCTCGCGAAAGGCGATACCCGTGGAAAAAACATTTTTGCCTCTGTTGGCATTCGAACCACGAACCTCTGGATTAACAGGCGGACATGCTATCCATCGCACCACGGGAACAGGACAATAGAAAAATACAAATTGAACAGAAAATATTTGTTCTATTATGTATATCTTTTTTGGGCACAAAAAATACTTTGAGGGATCTGCCATCGATTGGTATAACATTTGTTATTCAGTTGTAACGAACACGGAACTTCAATTGTATTTCTGTTATTATTCCCTTTGAAAATTCAATATAACGGAACTTTTCAATTCAGAGAAATTGCTCTCAGAGAAAGTGCTAGTTGATCGTGAAAGGCGATAGCGATAGGAATCGAACCGCAAACTACCACGTAACCGGCAGACATGATAACCATTGCGCTATATTTTTTTTTTTTTTGGCTTTTTTGAAGTCAACAACACGATTTCAATAAAACAAAACCCTGACTAGAACCCAGTGTCGAATCCACGGGGGTGGTAATATTATTATTTTAAAAATTCAAGAACTTTATTGATTATAAAAATATAATCGCCATTCTTGAACGACTTGATAACCTGAAAAATATCGTCAGATTGATGTTTGCATATGTGACTCGATCCGATAAAAGGGACTTACTAGGCAAAAAATCGGTTGTTGGATCATAATTGATTACACAAGTTTTTTACTGAATATTCATGAAGCGAAATCAGAAATTGTAAAATCGCTATTATTTCACAAAATATAAGTTGAGAGAAACGATTTTTACATGGGTTTGAATGGTACATCAGTGCCTTTCAGAGCGTGCCGTGTAAGCTTTCACTTTTGCCTAAAAGGGGCCTTTTCACGGATCGTGTCGCATATGAACTTTTTTACATGAAAATTTTGGATCCAAAGATACTAGCCAGTAAAGCTTCTAGCGCATTTTGGATTTTCTGGCCGTGGATTCATTGTCTCCACATGTTACCTTCATCTGGCAGAAAATTTTCATTCGAACAACCCAATATTATCTTCGTAAATTGTGTAGAGGTCAGCGCATTTCTTTTCGTTAAATTCTTGTTTAAGAAACAGTTACCCCAAACTTTGGAAAATGGATTTGTGTTTCGAAAACCGACTTTTGGGTTGAGAAATGAACGTATCAAGAAACGGAATGTAGAAAGAAATTCTGTAATAGTCTTCAATACTTTATGTTTGAACTTTGCAATGATTTTTTTGTTGATTGCAACGTCGCCAGCGTGGCAATTTCATTGTGATTTCGTATTCAGAACAAATTCTATAGCAACATGCTCATAAATAACGTGGAAAGTAGAATCTGGGTTTTCGCGTTTGTACGTAATCCATTCAAAGCGTCATCTGCCAGCTTAGTAACCTCACCCAGATCTTGGTTTTTAGACTGCAATTCCCGACTCAAAGGCAAAACAATCGAATTAACTGATTACATAATGTGACAGGCGATTTGGAATTCAACCGTCGAAATCGCTGTCAAAAGATGCAATGCATTTTGAGAAGTATCTCGATCTTTCCACGTTTTGATTTCTTCCAAAGATTCAATAACAGCCGGTTTCAATTCAACGTACGTCCCAACTGCTTCATGAGACTGAGCCCACCTGGTAGGACAAACAGTGTGTTTTTTTTTCTCACTTTTGCTTGGATACACCTTTAAAAATCAAAAAAAAAATTTGAAGCTGTTAACACGGCCTCATTCATTACATAAGTGATTAAGTTTTTTTCTTGCTCAGTATAAACCCATTTTGCACATCTTTACTTTTTCTGCTTTGTTTTATGTATGTTTTCAATGTTTTTTTTTTTTATTTCCTCATTTTTACTTCCTGAAGTCTCAGGGAGTTCATAATTAGAAAAAATTAATTCTTGTAAAAGTCTTTAAAGAACTGACTTCATTGACACCATACTACGACTTGTCATTTTTCATTAAATGCTGTTGTTCGAAGCTAACTGGCTCATCTAGAGTTCTCTCAAAACCGAAAATTGATTTGAACTCCAAGTGAGATGCGGACAGTGGTTTGAATTTTAAGGTACTTCAAGAAGAACTCATTTTAAAGTAAAAAAAAATCATTACATTTGGCTTTTACTATAAATTGTTTTCCATTCCCGGCATCCGCCGGCTCCATCAGAAGTTAACTTTGTTTCTAATTAAAACTTAAAGTCCGCCATCTTGACTCATAACATGATTTGTTATTGCAGACAGATTTGTTAGGACGTTTCCTTAATTACTCCTGCTTTTTTCCTTCATTGTTATAAGAAAATTTAATTAAAAGAATTAAACTAATCTGGAACCCCATTCAACTCATTTATTGGCTTGAACTATTGCATTTGCATCACAAAACACTGCTTGTCAGATGATTGAACATGGAATTAATTGAAATTAAATGACGCTGATTAAAATGAACCTACCTACAAATGATTGATTTATTTTTAGCTGTGGCAACTTAGCTAGTTTTGTTTGAAAAATTACCCAACTCCACCTCAAACTATCCCTAGTTAGTTGAGAACAAAAGTACCAGCTTTTTATTTAATTTCCTCCAACATTCATCCAAATAATTACACAATAATTACTCACAAGAATATTGTGAGCAATGTCAGTCCGAGCGGAATAACAAACAACTCACAATGGCATGTGATCCGGTTGAATTCACAAAACGTCCATTACTGTCGTTTTATTGCAAAAAAAAAAAAACAAATCAAAAAAGAATTGCACGCCAATTTCAGTTTCAGATGACGTCCGACCTTCGATATAATCGCCAAAAAGACTCAAATAATTCAAATTGATAATTTCATTTTCAGTTTTTCACATTTTCGTCTGTCAGCCACCACAATCATGATCATCATCATAATAAATACTTTTTCTCTTTCTGCATGAAAACCTATGAATATAATTCCACCTGCGAACAAACCAACAACCATTTAACTCTCTAACATCGCATCTCGCTCTATATTCTCTCAACAGCAAGCAATAAACAAATAGGTGAACTTGCGGCATTTTTATTTTTACACCAAAACTACATATCTTTTATAGCCATTGATCGACCGGCGGCAGCAGCGTAGGCAACGGGCGCGGCGGTCGGAATGTAAGAATTCTTTAAAGCAAATTCATGCACGTGATTTGCTCGGCTCCAAAAGGAAGCAATAAATTTAGGGCAGGAGATCGCTAGGCTGGCTAGAAACTAAATGGTTTAGTTGCTAAGCTCATTACATCTAGAGCACATCAATTTATTTGTTTGTTTATATTTTCCCTAAGTTTGTGTTTTTTGTGTGTGTATTTTCAATTTTCTCTCTCACTCATAACACTAACAGACTAATTATTTTTAATCTAGCTGCTCGCGTCCGTGATTTAGAACAATTGTCACAACAAGGCAAGCGACAAAAGCTTGTCACGATTCTACGCCATAAGAAAACAGCTGATAGCAGCGGCGCTAGTGGTGGCGGTGGTAGTAGCTGTCAGCCAACAACAGCAGCAGGGGCAGCAAATAGTGCAAATTCAGCCATTAAGCGCAGGAAACAGACACGCTTTCTACTAACACCAAATCGTCGAAGTTGGTCGGAAAGTGATCTTCTACGTGAGATCGATAAAGAGCTTGTGCTGGCAAGGGGTTTCCTCTTTGCAAATGGTATGGGGTCTCATGTACATTGTGTTTTGTGTGTGTGTATTCGTTTTTTGTTTTGTTTATGTTACACCCCGCATTGCCATTTTATTATACCTGTCCTGCTTTATCGTTTCCATTTAGATTTAGATTAAGATTATGCCGAGAAATATGCAACACAATTTAAGGTATTTTAGTAAATGGAAAGTTCATTTGGGAAGAGCTTTTAGAAAATGCTTGAAGGTAAGTACGGGAGTACGGCACTCGCAGAGAGAAAGAGAAGAAGTATTTGGATAAAAATATCTTCAAAATGATCGTGGGAGTTTGTTGTTCACAGTTTTTTTTTTCTTTCTTGTCGTTTGTCTTCATTTCATGGGGCTGTAAATTATTTAAGTTCTTTTTACCATGCCATCCTTGATTTCTGTGGAATCAGTGTCAACGATACATGAAATGGAATTAACATTTGGCGTCGAAATGTTTTTAATTAGATATTTTCGATGAGAAAATAAATTGATGATTGATTAGTTGTTTTTGTTAGAATTTGGTGTGAAAACGAAATCAAGTGTACTCATAATTTAGAAGACATTGTAGGGGATTTGGAGAATTATTTACTTTCATTTGGGCAACTCCAAAGAAGAATAAGAGGTTTTAAAATCATACCCAAATCTAAGATGAAGCAATACATTGTTTAGCAATTTTCAAAGCAGCTTTTACGAACCCAAATTGCAGATGCATCAGAGCTTGCAAATTTTTGCGAGACATTAAATAACCTGCAAATTACTGCCAGCAGCAATCTACTTTCGCATTCAAAGGTAATTTGTAGCCAAAGTATAGCGAGTAGTTCCGTAAAAGAAACCTTACAGTCGTTTCATTAAACCAAGGTTTAAATTTAACCACATCCATTTTTGAAAAATTCTTCATGTTCTTTCCACCAAAAGTCATTCAAGTTTTAGGCCTGCTTCAGTTTACTTTAAAATAAAAAGTTAAAAAGATGTACAAAGAAAAGAAGAGTGTGATCTCAATATCAATCGTCAAAATTCAACCTTTTAATATTTTATAAAAGCCAATTTCGCCAAATTGCAAGGAATTTTTTATTTATCTTACATTTCTATTACCTAGTTAGTAGATTCATTTTGCTAATCATATCACCACAGCTCAACAGAATCACTGCTAGCCAATGTGTTGATCTCTATATACAAAATAAAATTTAAGGGGAAAAAGTTGCGTATACGCCACAGTGAACTTTTCGTTCTCACTGCTCACGGGATGCAGCAAAGAGAGGCGAACAGAGCAAACAAATTATAGCTTTTAAACGATTTATAAAGAGGTTTCTAACTGAGACTAGACAACTGTAAACTCAATTTGGGAACAGACCCTTCCACTAATAATAATCGAACTGCCATCGAAATTCAGTAAATTCAACATTTTCGTCATGGTAAAGAACATTGACGAGTAACATTTGCAGATTAGAAAAGTTTCCTACAGAAATCCGGAGTCGGTGACCCCAACTTCAAGACAATTAACTCCAATATCACCGGTCGTAGTTCTCGTCCTAGTATAGGCAGGCAATAAGTATCGTGCAAAAATTTGTGGCTCTATATTCGATGTGTTATTGAGGGGCGCGGCTAGTTTCTCGAGCTTAAATGGAGGCGACTTTTTGAAGGCGTGAAAAAAAAACAAAGAATGGCATATAAAGGCATAAACTACCCTTTTTGGTATGATCACACTGCTTGCTCATGAACTTATTGCTTGTTTACGATCAAATTGCTTGTGATCACTTTTACTCACAAGCACTTCGCTCATAAGCAGTTTAACTCAATGTTATTCAAACTCATTTTGACTTGCAAGCAAGTCTACTTGTTTGGTTCGTTTGAAAATAGGGGTTGTTCAGAGTTGCTTGGTTCACAAATAAGATTGTTCAAATTTACTTGGTTGTGGGTTGACTCAGTTTGTTCAAACTGTTTTTTTTTTTAAGTAAATACTTATTGTTCACAAGCAGACAGAGCAGGACCATGTCGTGAGCTCCTTGAAATTAGAAGACGTCAATTTGCCACTATTTTTTAATTTTTCTGGTACCTGTGACAAGAAAACAAAAAATTACGTTAAAGTAGACCCTTTTTCCCATACATCCATCTATAATTATAGTGAAAAATTGGAAATTGACAAAATGGCCGCAATTTAAAAAAGGGGTCCAAATTAAGTCAAAAAAATCGTCTTTCGATGGCTGCCAAATTTACAATTTTCATCCGATCGTAATATGTAGTTGTAGATGGCTGTATGTAAAAACATATGGAGAGTAAAAAAAATTTAAAAAGTTAAAATTTGGAGACGATTCGTTAATATTTGCGTGAGTTACAGCTGCGGAAAATTTGAAAAATGCAGTTTTGAGAAAAACAAGCTTAAAGTTTTCAGAGCAGTTTTTGATTCAACTAACAGGAAGGGAGTACAAAGGATCTAGATGTCCTTGAGCATTCAAGAATTCAAGCCACAGGCAATAGAATTGTAATACATTAAGGACGAGGCAGCTGTCGGGCGCCCAGTCGCGTTGGGATGGGTGGAGTTCGAGCGCCCAAGATGCTTCTCTTCTATACGCTGCCATTTCAAAAATATTCAAGATATCATTTCAATATTAAAGGACATCATTTTTGAGATGTTCACCGATCAAAAAATGAAAAAAAATTGATTTTTGGAAAAAGAGAAACTAGCCGAGCCCCTTTAAACTACGGGTTAGTTGAAGTGTCCAAAACATCACTACCGTTAAGGCGACGGTAGTAATCTATCCAAATCAGTCAATTTCACGGTGGTGGCGTTCTCCATAATCGGATCACTCAGACCACATAATGGCGTATTTTGCGTAAGAATCTTGTTTTATATTCATACAAGATCAAGTTGACTCAAGAACTTAAACCGATGGCCAATTTCAAGTGATGTACCTTCTCCGATTGGGAGTCGTAGAACATGTGCCAAGTTGATGAACTTTATCGCAAAATCATATTCAGCTCACTTTTAGCTCAATAAGTTCGTCAATAAGCAAATTATTTGTTATTGTTCGGGTGAAAATCCGCATGTGCTTCTCGAATCACCAATTCATTTACAAAAAATTACTGTTTGATGTGATTTGCAGGGCACGAGCATATTTTTTATCGACGATAACTCTCATCACCTTATTGTGAAGGGCCACCGTAATCGCGTAATGATTACCGATTATTTTCGGCCCCAATTAGAAGACACTGACTTGGACGACACGCAGTTTCAAAAGGATATTGCCACAACCCACAAGCCACACTGCTCACCTCACAATCGATTTATTGAAGAGTGAATTTGATGAGCTTCTTACCTCAAGGAACGTGTCAGTCCATTGGCCGCCTCGTTCGCGCGATTTTACGCCCCTTAATTATTTTGCGTGGAATACGTTCATTGGCATATTGGCTTGTGCCAACAGGCAGACGAGTTGGAAGAGCTAGAGCTCAGAGCGACAAAGCGGCCATCTTAAATGTATGGCTGAGTAATCGCCAAAACCCGATATTGTTACCAGGTTCTGTTCTTTCTTGTCTGAGGAGAGATGTGTGGAAGTTCTGGTCATCGGATAAGAAATTTTTTATTCGGAATGCACTACATAACCTTTGATTTATTAATTCTTTCATGACGGTATCCACACTGAAAACTTAGTACGGAAAGAGAAACTGTCATGGCTCATGTTTTTAATATGGCCGCCATCATTGTTTACTTTTCTTATACTCGTACATAAAACTAGTCGAAGCATTCAGTTTTTTAAAGATGAAAACAGTGGCTCTTCCATGACTTAATAGCCGTTGCAGTTCCTGAGGAAATCAAGAACCAAACTGAAAAGTTTGGAATGACTAGTTATGTGGGAGACGCTTTAAGTTGTTAAAGATTAGAAGCAAAAAGAATCAAATCACCAATAACTGCACAGTTAAAACCGAACTAAATTCTAAAATGTAGAACATCAGCTTATGAACAAGACCTAATATTTACTTTGCATCTATTTTGACCTCTTGTAGCCCCATTTTACGCAAAATTTTCGCAAGCGGAGGATATATTCGATACAGGAACTATTCATTTTGCGTATTTCGCCATGATTATGAGGATGACTCAAGAATAATGTTTGCTATTTGCTTAAAAACAAACACAGTATGATGCCACTGGTGCTGAAAGAGATGAATCAATCTCTGTCACTGATTATAAAGGCTTTTCATCTGCTACATAGGTATTTTTTTCTTTCTTTTTTTTTCTCCCAACAAGTGTTATCGTTTCAAGGCCTTTCCGATGGAAGCTTATTGAGAATTCGAGAACTTTGATTCACTGTTATTCTATTTCAACAAATTGAGGGCTAATCTCAGACAGTTCATTTAGTTCAAATGTTGGATTTAAATTACCGAACTATACTGACGGAAATACTGGTAAATCAGACAAAATCGTTCAAATCTTGACTGAATTTTCAACGAAAATCTTTGCGCGTCAAATTTAAACTTCGTCTCCGGTAAAGTTAGTAATCAGTAGAATTGTTTTGCTCCCGACAAATGTTAGGATTGTACTAAATTGTAATAACCAACAAAAATGTTCATGAATGATGGCATTTACATTTTTAAATAAAATATCCGACATTTGTCTGCTGCGGCTACGGGGTATTTAATTCATTAGATCAGTCCAATTTGGTGCAGGTTTTTTAATAACTTTCGTCGTATGGCGTCAACCGTGGCTGGAAAATCGACTCCAACGCTTGTAGAGTTACTGGTTTATCGGCATAAGCCAATGACTTAACAAAAATATTTGTCCTGAGGCGTTATGTCGCATGAAATGGGAGACCCTGTAAACTTGCTTGCTATACAGATGGATATAAAGTTGTCAACAAATCCTTTTAGAAATAAATTGCGATTGCTAATCGCTCTTATACAAACTTGCCCCTTCTTGTAGGAGCCAAATGTCATCGATGTTTTTTAAATTATTGGAAACAGAAAATTAGTCATCATGCCTTAACACCATTCGCCATTCACCGTAAAAGCAGTTGTTTCCTCATTTCAAAAGAAAAAAGGATTATTGGCAGGCGCGTAAGCGTTAATTTAATTACTTTTCGATATTTTTGAATCTAAAACAAATCCAGTTCGAAAATGAACGAAATGCTTGCTCACTACGTCGATTATGTTGAACGTAAAATGGACAAAGTATATAGTTATATTTAGTCAAAGTATATTTTAAAAATATGGAAGAGCTTTACAACTCCTGACGATTGGCCAAATCTTATTGAACAAAAATGTCAACGCAATTTGACATTCTCTACTACCTAGGTTAGGTGGAAGTGGCAGTCAGTCACTTAGGCCGCAAAGGCCCATTGTGATACCACAGAGATCAGCAAGTTAATCACCTACACTGATCTCAGAAACCCTATGTAAGATTAACGAGTTGATCACTTATTATTCTTTCATTACGGGACTAGCCGGTTAATCACCTGCTTTTCGAACCACGCAGAACTTTTAATGTATTTCGAAAGACTTTTAGGGTCTATGCAAGCTAAGTCGCTATTCGCTAGTATCATTGAACAGGAATTCACCGCGATGAGTTTTCCTCCTATGAGGTAGTGCAGGGCATGAGCAAAGAAGGTGATGAACGGTTTCTTCCTCCTCCTCGTCCATGCAGCTTCTGCAGAAATCATTGGAAAGCACACCAAGTCTTGTGTCTTGGCGTGTCTCCCTATTAGACAGTGTCCCGTAAGAACATCTATGGTAGAACCTAGATACAAGTGGTTCAGGGCTAGCAAACTCATCGAGCATTTTAAGTCTACACACGGCCAAACTTTTTTGGTTTCTCTACTACCTAACAATAGACAACAATCATCGAAGTAAAATTGATTGATAGTTAGGAAAGAAAAAAGAAATGAAAATTGACTTATAATCAAAAACTGTCAAACCTGTCATCAGATAGCTACATTTTAAAGCTCTATCTTCACCAATCTTGTCAGGACTAATAACTATACACCTCATCGAACGGGCGATCCGTGAATCTCTCAAACTATTCAATTAAAATGACAAATATTTCATACATAAAAACATGACAGGTACCTTCAAAAACTACTGTCGAACTCAAATTTTTGATTCCACAGTGTGACTAATTTATAATCATGTCAAATAAATTAAAGCTCTCAGAAAATCCATGCCTCATAAACTATCGTTCGCTCTGTCAATTTCAATATTTATCCCATACCGTTACTAAGCTTTAAATTAATATTTTCCACCATTCAATTCAAGATATTGATTCGAAACCAATGTCATCGGGCGACTTTCATGTTTCTAACTTTTGAAAAAGCTTTTTCACTCAAAATCTTCTTGCGCCCACCCACGAAAATTAGAGCGAAACAAACATCGACCGAAAAGTTATGTTGGGGTAAAAGTATAAAAATCTCGCATGAAATATACACATCGACGCCAAAAACCGAATTAAATTTTCACCTTTTACTATTCTACTAGCCCACCAAGAAGATCATTCTCTGTTTTCATCATGAGTTTTTGAGTTCAGTGGGCAAAGGCGCGTTCGTCTATTCATTTCGACTTCAACCGAGAAAATATATATTAAAAAAAAAAAGATTAAAAAAAAATTGTGTATATTTTTCGCGCTGGTCGACCGAATATGGGACAGGGTTAGTTACAAATTGATCGTGTGTCTAGCGAGTTTTTCGTTGTGTTCCTTTTTGATTTTTTTGAAAATCACAATTACTGTGGCGAAAAAATATTAAAATTCCAATTATCTGTTGATCCAAAGAGATTGAGTGAATTCAATTTTCGAAAATTGAAAAGTTTCAAATGTAAATTGCATAGTTTTTCTTAAAAAACAAAAAAAAATTGCAATCGTTCGTGTGTGTCTGTGTGTGTTTGTTTTCGTCACAACCACTTTTGGAATAAATATTCAACAAAAAAAAAATATTTATTTTTACAGAATCAATTGACATGTTTGCACCGAAATTTAAGGCAACTGCTCCTTCTGGTTCAGGTACACCAATACACAACCAATCATACATAATATATTTTTGTTCTCATCTAAATCATCATTTTCACTTTACAAAAAAAGTATTTAGAAAAAAAAAATACATCATATAATGTAGATACATTGACATATTTATGGACTTCGTAAGAGAGAGAGACAAAAAGGTGTGTGTATTTCGAGCAGCCGGCTTATTTTTAGGCATTTTTGACGAGAGTCAAGAAAAAAAGAAAGAAATATGGCAAGACATGCTTACTAACCAATTGACGCTTCCTTTTCGATGGTCTCTGACCGTTCACAGAGGCACACAAGTGTTTTGTTTACAAAATTATAAATTTTTATTAGCAATACGCGCGCAAAAATGGATGTTTTTCCTGAAGAGGCTTTCTTATGTTTATTTTGGAATTGAGTAATCGGGAGCAATAAAAATAGAATGTCAATGTTTTCAAAATGTTTTGAGCTCATGGAATGTATTTTTGTGGTTTCTTTTTTTTTGGAAAAAGAACACAACTTTTGTCAATAAATCTTCGTGATTGACGGGATTTTTTCGAATGGTATTTGTGTTTTATAAATGAACCAAATTTTAGTGTATTACAATATCATTTGACAAAATAATCGAAAGAAAAAGATGTTGATTTGACAATATTTTGAAAGGAAGAAAACTTATCATTGGCATGTCAGAAACGTTCGAACGTAACCGATATAAGTTTTTTCTAAAAGATCACTTGGGTTGGGGAGAATCGTGCTACTTGTTTGTGTGACTAAATTGGAAACATTTGTTTTAGATTTTGGCAAAAATTTCAAAATTCGGCGAGGAATGGTTTTCTTAACATTATTTGCATCAGGTATTCCTTGATCAAAAACCCAAAACTAATGAATCGGAAAAGAATTATAAATAAATAAATAAATAGGGGAGAAAGCGCTTTTCATGGCAATGAATACTAACGGAGGACTTGCCAATTCCTCGCGAAAGGCGACATTTCTGCCTCTGTTGGGATTCGAACTCGAACTTCTGGATTAACAGGTGGACATGCTATCCATCACACCACGGGTACCACAAAGAGAAGAGTTATAACTTTAATTTTTCAATGGCATCGCTTTGAACACTTGTAGATTCTTTGAGCCCTATATGCGACAATTTTGTGTGTTTACATATCCAACGAATGAGAAATGCGCCTCATCGGTGAAGAAAATGTTGTTCAAATAATCGATGCCACTTTTCTAAATAAATAGTATGGCAACACAAGCCTAAGGGAAGTTTAAGGGGCCAATACATTGCAAGAACCTACAATTTCTAAGGAAGTTTCTCGATACTCGAACCTCATTCTTCCACGAAACAGGTAGAAGTGCCAACTTTTTGCACATGGAGCATGTACTTTAGGTAAGGTTAGGCTCTCTCTTTCTTTGACTGCTCTCTTCGGGCTTTTTAAACCTTTCGGTTTTAGGACCATCCAGTGGTGGTCACCCTGGTGTTTTTTTGGACACCGCAGTCTTTGCCAATATGGGTTTCTCTTATTTTCTTCTTTTGTGACTCTACCTCTGGGTTCTGCCAAGAGCAAGGTCTTGGCTTCCATTTTCTTAATGAATTTCTGAGCCCAGCTTATTCGTTTCCAATCACGGAAACACAGCGTTGAGGTGTCACTTTTGCCGAATCTACGTACGGTCCTTTTGGCATTCTCGAGCCTCTTTTGACCTTGGTCTTGGACATCTTTCTTATTTTGGACCCTCGGATTAGCGTCTTTACCTTTAGCCGACTCTGATGAGCGATGGCTTTTGGTTGGGGCTTTATCCACACAGACTGTAATGAGGGCTTTTTTCTGGACCCTTGTTTGGAGTTGAGGTCACTTTGCCAGGAATTCGCCTCTTTTGGCCTCTGGCCGCCTGGGGTCAGGATTTCCGGCCACCGTGACAGCCACGATAGAGTCGTCAGAACTGGCGAAAGATTGATAGTGGTCTTCCTCAAGGATGCGATGTTCCTCTTCCGACGTCATTTCTCGTCCACCTGATCTTCTATCTCCATTATCGGACTCTGTGAAATTCATGAGGTCTGCGAGAGTCCCTCATTGGTTTCAGCGGTTTTCCTTGCTGCAGCCAAGAATGCAATCTTCTGCACTGTCTATCTCTTCGTTCTTTCTTGTCGCTGGCGACTAATTTTATTTCGAAGCCAAGCCATCGCCGCCGCCGTCAGCCGTGACTAGTGCCGACTTTTGAGCGTATATCCCCGCTCAAATTTTATCTTCTTTGCTTTAACAAAAGCAAAGATATTAGTATCTTCTACTCAACCCTTAGCTTATATTTCCTTCAATTTAGCGTACCATCTCTTAGTATACGGAAGCGAAACGTTATGATTGATTCATTGAATTCCGCCCTTACATG
The DNA here is from genome assembly GCA_914767635.1 of Melanostoma mellinum. Lineage (NCBI taxonomy): Eukaryota > Metazoa > Arthropoda > Insecta > Diptera > Syrphidae > Melanostoma > Melanostoma mellinum. Next base: position 221,021,670 of record OU612059.1, on the reverse strand, counting down.
AGATTATATTCTTCTTTAGCCTCTGAAGCGTAACCTACCTGACTGCCAACTGTTCATGAATGCTTCAACTAAGCAAAAAGCCCTCAGTGTTCGAAATGTGTGTTAGCAATGATAAACTTTGAAATGACCACATATTTGAAAACGGTTTAAAACCGATAGGTGATTCTATTGTATAGGACAGATCATATTACCAAACTCTGTTTTATGCCTACTTTAATGCTCTAGCGAAATAGCCAGTTGCATTTTTAACGTAATATTTAAGCTTCCTTCTCGTCATAGAATACTCATTAGTTTTTCCTTAAGCCGAATTTCTCACCAACAGTTCAGTATGGAAGTTCATAGTCTAGCCACTCAATACGAATGTAAAGTGCTTCGCTAGATTATGTCTTTCCTCACATTACGTTCTTCAAGAACTCGAAATCAGTGAACGTCAGTTTCTCCCACCTAATCTTCTCCTATTTTCCTCTGTGTTTTTATACAAATACAAAGGTATTCATAGCTTTTAGATATTCTGCAATATTAATAGCCAAGGAAATGGTAAAGTTGTAGCGCTAAGAACTCTAGAAACGAGAATTGTGCAATATGCAATCTCTTTTTCATCAGTTTGATTCTCGCTGTTGGTAATATAAATAAAACTCTTGAGCTGTCTTAAGACACCTGTGAGTTACAAAACTCCTGACACTTTTATCCCTTTTTTTCTTTATCCTTTCCTTTCTCCTGATAAAATTTCTTAAATCAAACATACATACACCTTCAGTTGGAGCTAAATGAATCCTAACGTCAATTTAACATCTTCTTCATATCTCGAATGATTACTTTAAAGTCTCGTTAATGGAAATAATTCGATTATATCCGCAATCGTGAAACAAAAACCCATCAAATCGTTGCTCTATTTTACAGATTTTCGACGCTGTAGTGAAGGGCGACCTAGATCAATTTGCAAATATGTTTGCTTAGATTTGGTAATATCATGAAATTGATTTTTAATGTTTAGAGGTGTTTCGGGCAGTTGTCAGTTGGGTCTAGACAAATTTTTTGAGGTGGTAGCTGGCAAAGTAGTGAATAACATTAACTGAAGACATAGGAAGATAGTTAACCCTATTATCCTTTAAATTGAGATCGAAGGCCAACTCCTGATAGGCAGTCAACCTTCTCATTGCCCTGCACACTTTCATGTCCAGGTTGTCATAATGTGTGTCTGATTGTATCCAGCATGGCACTGAATTAGACTTATGTCTATTTGAATATACATATAATATTCAAGTTTCTGAAAAGTTTAACTTAAGTGATTTCCAAAACATGTATTTTAACGGCTTCCTTAGCTCACAGCTCTACTTTAAATTTTTTTTTTTATTTCTGAAAAAAAGAAGGCTTGACTTTGGCAGGAGATTAATTACAGATCCGCTGTACTACCAGGACATCCTTTACTTCAGTAGATGGAAATTACATGGTTGCAATTCCACTTTTGCATTCAGTGGCGGCTTTCAGATGAAACTGAATTATAAAAAATAAATAAAATGTAATTCATGGAGTTCACACCGCTTCCAGGAGTACGTTTCCAGAGTACAGATAAGGTGCAGCGTGCAACTTATCTGTATGGTTGTATGTGTGAAGCTGTAATAGACGATTGAAAATTGGAATCAAAGATACCTGCTGCTGCTCTGTTCTTTGTATCTAGTATAAATAATGGAAAGTTGAAAGCTGAATGCCTAGGAAATACGAATCCTCTTTGGATCGGAATAGGCATGTAGTTTAAAAAATGGCCTGGTCGACGGTATTACTAGAAGCACCTCATGATAACTAAATTGTCCTTGGAAGTTTTTCCCTTAAGTTATGGACAAGATGAATCCTCAGAGAGAAATCAACTTGTTGGTTCGGTTAATTTATAGATGCTAATTTTAAGACTTCGGCCTTAAGAACTTCTGGTAAAAAAAAACTGCCCAGAAGTTTAATTGAACAGTTCAGTTCAAACCGTTCCTTTAGAGTGAAATAAATTCGGAGGCAAATGAAACGTTCCATAGGGAAGAACCTCACAAGTAAACCATTTCCTTATACACTAGAGATGTTCTCGTGACACAAATACTTTCTGGTCCATCATAGCTGGCTCACGTAATCTTTTACTAGAAGCAAAGCGATTTGCAAACATTATCTGCATTGTGATTAATCGATTAAAATCTTACTCTGACTTTGAAAGACAAGATTTGGTGAAAGCAGAGTTGGAAGCCCCCCACCCTGGGAAAGGAGTCTCATGAAGTTTAAAGCAATGTCTTTATTAGTGTCACTTACAATCTGAAAACAATTTCTGTAGTAGAAGCGTGAAATTAAAAATAAGAAGGTTACAAAAAAATAACGTCTCGTCTAATGGATGTCATTTTCAAACAAACTTGAGTAGACATTTTAGTTTCCTATGACTGTAACTGAACTTTCAAACGACAGGCTGCTTTTAGGGATCATCATTGATATCAACAGTAGATACGTAAGATAGCTCTGGATTTATAAGCATACACAACTATCTACATCTATACCCTTCGTTTCTTGGGTTGAGTTCTATTTTGTCTTCGTTTGAGTTCTACTTTGTCGATGGTTAAAAACATGCCTTTTATAACATGCACTTCCCTTTAAGCATGTCAAGGATTTGATTATTTGAATTGCAAAAAGTAAAATACTTTTCAAAAATGTAATAACAAAATCACTATTGTTCAAATAAACATAAGCCAATCGTTTGCCTAAATTATTTAACGGCTTATGTTCCCATTAAATCATGTTGATTTACCAATTTAAAGATTTCTCTCAAGAAATGATAATCCTACTCAAATATAAAATGATTGATGTCGTCTCTCTAAGAAATTTATGTTCATACACTCATCCTTTTTACAAAAAGTTATATCTTCTCATGAAAGAATAACTTACAAACAAAACTTTATTTTTTCAAAAGTAAAAAAAAAAAAAACAACATTCACTCCATGAGTATATGTCTTTGATGCTCTCGTCTGCCAAAGAATGAATTTATCTCTTCTATTATCTGAACAGAAGCATCATCTGACGTCAAACTTGTAACACCCACAGAACTCCTCACAAAAAGTAAATCCTCCCCATTCAACAAAAATAAATAACAAAATAAAGAAAAATCGAACAAAAACTCTCCACACAAGATGACAATGAACAAGAAGCGCACAAGAAAAAAAATCAGTGTTTTTTTTTTTTTTGTTGGCATCAATTCAATTTGTTCAAAGATAAACTTGTAGATATGTTCTTCCTCACCAAATGTATCTCAAAGATCACGATGACTCATTTGGCTTGTTGTTCTATAAGCCACCTGTAGACACACCACATAGAGAGAGGAAGATCATCATTATTGTGTTCTTTCTGCACTACCTCACGTCTCACGCTCCCACTCCCACCGCAAACATATATAAAATAAATTTAAAACTATTTTTAAATTCGAATTATATATGTCGCGACAGTGCGCTTAAATTCATTAATCGTTTTTTCGTTTCTCTTCCACTTCACTTTGGCAATATGTGCTGACAGAAAAAATATAAAAAAGAAACGAATATGTGTGATGGTCTCATTACTCATGAGGAAAAAAAACAGTGCAATAAAAATATGTACGAAGTATATGACGAAAAGTATTAATAAGGCTCTAAGCATTCTTCTTATTACTTTCGAGGATTTAAATTATTATTTGGGGTTTTTTTGGGAATTGGATATTCAGAGGCTTAACATATTAATTTCTGTTATGGAATTACGAGTATGATGCTCATTACGTTCCTAGGTAGTGCACTATATACTCAACTGAGTAAATACGAAGAATTGTGATGTGATGACACTCATTGAATGTAAGGCATAAACTTATTATTATATTGGTTAATATTAATATTTAAAAACCGATATTCGAAGAAAGCCCTGCAGTTTCAATGAAAGAATCGTGTGGTTATGTTAATACGTTTAACTGGAACGGATAAAACCCTTTTGCCAGTGATAAACGTTACGTAATTGCATAAATGCAATTTTGCTGATAAAGTGCTCTGGAGAGGGAGTGCATAATTTAATTTTAAATGTATTTATTGATATGTTTTAAAGTAACTACGTTAATAATTAAAATAGTTAGTAGGAACAGTAAAAAAAGGATGTTCGTTTGGTGGCTTTGAATCGATGCAAATATAAATACACAAAGTAGACAAAGTGCTTGATATTAAAGCGTTTATGTATCCTTATAGATATATGAATGCGCTTTTAGTGTCTGTAAATATATCACAGAGTTTCTTCTCGAATATAAAGTTACGTAGAAAACTTAAATCTGCCTCTAAATTTTATTGTTTTGAAAATAAAACACTAAATATTGAACGGTAAAAGTCATGTTGCTTCATCGCTGAGGACAGACCGAGTGAATACATATAACTCCATTTAAATAGCCATGATGTATGCAACACAGTTACGCTTTAGCTTCGGTTTCAGCTGACGTTTGTGAGTTCAACTTTATGAAATCCATACCTCTCATCACATTGTTGCCTTTTTACTGCAGTACTTTGGTTCGTGTACAAGATAACATAACGTCACTAAAATTCATAGCATATTGCATGAAATTGTTTATCTAGTTAAATGAACTTCTTGGGTTTACAAAGTGAAAGTGTTATCAGCGAACAAGTTCGTTGTTCTCACCCCCGGATCTAGGGGGGGGGGGCAGACAGGGGCAATTTTAGGGGGTTTTGCCGCCGCAAGCTCGAAATTCGCTCCCGCTCGCCCACAGGAATCACAGAACGCTGCAGCACTCGTGTCTGCTACAACAAATCATTGCTCCCTAAAACAAACATCACACAAAAAGAGCTTCAAAGCCATTTCACACTACATATTCATTGCCAGACCCAGCATATCTTGTGCAGGTAACGAGGGTTGCAAGCGCAAACAAAATTAGCTATTTTTCGGTTTCAAAACAGCAACGGTAGTTGCGACCGAGAAGTACACAGTTCTTCTACCTTTCGGTTTCAAAGCAGCATCGGTTGCTGCGACCGAGAAACGGCCAATAGTGGTCAATCTTATGACAATGGGCCCAATATGGCCGGCATCCATAAAGGAGTACAAGCCAGGATTGCAGAAAGAAATGAACTGGCCGAGTTCGTACCGTGCTTGGCTCACTCCTTAAATCTTGTAGGTGTTCATTCTGCCTCATCATGCCAGGAAGCTATTAACCTATTTGGACTGGTTCAAAAAGTATATTGCTTTTTTGTTGGCTCCACTACTAGGTGGGACATTATGAAAAATATGTTAAGGCAAATTTAAAAGGAAGTAGTCAGACGAGATGGTCGTCGAAACATGATGCTGTGAATGCTCTTATAAATAATTTGCCAGAAATAGCGGAAGCCTTAGAAGAAGTAATGCAAATTTCTCATGCTCCAGAAACTAAGTACGAGGCAGGTAATATCTTAACAGCTTTAAAGAATTTTAAATTTATTCTCAATTTAACTATTTGGGCGAATATTCTCCGCGAAATCAATCGAGTGAATATTGAAATTCAGAAAGACGATATAATCCTTGCCCGTTCCCGTTCCGTCGCACTAATGGATGGTCTGCTCAAAACTTTACAAAAAATGAGACAAAATCCAATGGAGTATTGGATAAATGAGGCTAGAGAAGTGGCTGAAAAAAGCGGTGTTGACCCTATCTTGCAAAACAAACGAATTCCGAAACATAAAAAACATTTCGATGAGATATGTGAACATGAATTACAAACCCTCAAACCTGTTCAACTCTTTTCTTAAGAAATACCTAATGATGGCATTTGATCGAATCATATCAGAAATTAAAAAGAGATTTGATTGTGCTACCATGCTGAATATGAACTTCACTTTTCTTAATGGCTCTAATATTTTGAAAATGTCAATTGAGGAACTGCAAAAGTATGGAGCGGATCTGGCTAAAAAATATGAGCGAGATGTGAGCACCGTTGAATTCTGTCAGGAACTCTACGTTTTTAAAGAGCGAGCTCCGCTTTTATTTGGTGACATTGAAAAAACTAACGGTTTCTATCTCTTGCAACAGATCTATGCGCATGATTTGCAGGATGCTTTTCCAAATATTTGTGTTGCCTTGCGAATTTACTCTACGCTTCCCACTACATCCACAAGCTGTGAGCGAAGCTTAAGCGAACTAAAACTAATTAAAAATTATTTGCGATCATCTATGAGCCAGGAACGCTTATCCAGTCTAGCAATCTAAGCGATCGCACACGAATTAAATTATGATAAGATCATAGATTTATTTGCTGAACAAAAAGCTGGAAGAGTAAAATTGTGACTGCAAATGATAAATACAATAGAAAATTTGATTTTGTCTTTATTATAAACATTTTAATTTTAAGTCCTATCCTGTGCTGTATATAAAATATATATTCTACATATCTGTAAATAAATAGAATTAAAACAGAAAAAACAGCGGTTTAAGCATTTTTTCTGAAAGGCTTGTGTCCAGTTGTCAGTGAAGATCTGATAGCTGAAAAAATAAAGATTATAAAGGTAAAAGCAAATATAAATTGGTGGGGGCGGCATTTTTCAGTATTTGCCCCGTCTTTAAAAAATTTAAGATCCGGGACTGGTTGTTCTTATTTAGGATATTTTTAGTAGCTTGAGGGAGCTTTAGATATTGCAAAAGAGTTTGCACGCTCATTCCTACTTATTATGGCTAAAGAAACAATCACACTTAAGCTTGGCCTTGTAAATTTCATTCACTTTGAATGCGCTTTGGGTTCATTTTCTTCTCTGTTGAACAAGTGTCAACAATTTGCTTTAAATTGAACTCGCATTATGATATCTCGTATCTGATCAAAAGAATGAATTGATTTACTTAAGTTTAATTCAGAAACGTCAGGGCAAAACGAAGCTAATGAGTGAGTTTTTATTGAGGCATCATATCAGAGTCTCTAATAGGTATGTTAAGGTTTGAATGGCTGTCTGGAAAAGAACTGACATACTTTGACCAGTTTTTGGTTCATTTTAATACCATATTATTAAAAGTGTGAGGAGGTTGGGGGTAATTCAATTAACTAACCATTTGGATTTTGGAGCTTTGGATAGGAGAAGCGTTTATGTGTCGCTTGCATCATCGAAGAAGTCATCTGCTAGATTCAGTTTCCTTTTGAAGGAGAGTGCACGACTTGAATAGATGAGGTGTGTCTCTTCTCCCTCCTCAAGTTTAATTAGCTTCTGCAGAAGTCGTTTGATGGAACGCTCAATCTTTTGGCGTGCCTACCCACGAGGGAATGTCCGGTTTTCAAATATAACGCAATTTCAGATATTTAAAAAAAAAACTTTATTATCGGCTTGAAATATATACTACAAATGTTTATGAATGGGACCGCAGGCACGTCTGCAACGGTCAATTCGTGGGACCTAATTTTCAATAACTTGGTGACTCGTTTCGGCTGAAATGGCCGCCTTTTCGTGTTCAATGTTGAATCAGAGTTCTTCCATTAGCATTAACCAATGACTCAACGTAACTCCAAAAAAAAATAATAGTCTAGAGGTGTTTAACCGCACGAACGATGTGGTCAATCGACTGGCTCATTTCTTGAGATAACACGCTTATCAAACTCGCTCTTCAATAAATCGATTGTTATGTGGGCTGTTGGAATGTGGCCCCATGCTTTTGAAACCACAGGTCGTTCAAGTCCATATCTTCCAATTCGGGCCAAAAATATTTAATAGTCATGAAGCGATAACGCTAGCCATTCACTGTAAGGTGGCCATCGCTATCGTAGATGAAAATATATTGCCCAATAACGTCGCTGGCATGCAAACAATTATATTTTGTGGATAAAGAGGTGGAACTTAAATCATGTGGATTTTCACGCAAAAAAATGACTTATGTTTTGCTAATCGACTGACGAACCTATTGTGCCAAAAATTAGTGTCTTCACTGAAAATGATTTTGCGATGAAATTCATCATCTTGACGCATCTTCTCCAGAACCAATCGGACAACTTTCGTCACTTCAAATGGTGCATCGGTTTCAATTCTTGATTCAGCTTGATCTTGTGTGGGCACAAAATAAGATCCTTACGCAAAATACACCATTATGTAGTCAGAACGGTGCACAATTCGGGAGAACTCCGGTGAATTCACTGATTTGGATCGTATGCCTGAATGACCGAAATATTTTGGACACTTCATCTAACCCGATGATCAAACCTTCGACATTATCATCTGCCATGGATTTCGGTACGCCGCAGCCCTCTTGCTCTCATACAATTGGAGTTAATAATAGCACAAATAGATATTCGACAAATAGTGGTCTAAAAATCGTAGGAAATGACTCTTCTCACACGCCTTTGTACCTGATACGAAATCAAAGTGGTTACACTTGTCTTGATTTGCCAATCAATAGCCGGATACGTCGCAGATAAACTGAAAATTCCACAAAACTTAATCAAATGTAAGAAGCTTTTAAAAAAAAGACGAGGACTTAAGCAAGCTATCTTTTGTTAATTTTAAAATGCCTTATCATTATGCTCTCAATCCCTCTGTTTGTTATGTAGACTCGAATTTTCGCAGGAAACTTGTTATTATACGTCTACTAGGGCGGGAATTACTACCGAAAATTGGAGTTAATGCTCTTGAAGTTGCGGTCATCGACTCAGAATTTTGGTAGAGAATTTTTATGATTGGCAGACATTGCTCGTTGGTTTATTTTGCAATGATGAAAATATTGAGTTAACTGAATAAATTGACAATGACAGTTCGATGATTAGTAAAAAGGTGAGTTCACAAAATAAACTCTTAGTTGTCAAATTTTTGTGGTACCCGTGGCTTGATGGTTAGCATGTCCACCTCCTAACCCAGAGGTTCGAGGTTCGAATCCTACCAGAAGAAAAAATGATTTTACACGTTTTTCGTGAGGAATTGGCAAGTCCTCCGTTAATAAATTCATTGCCATGAAAAGCGCTCTCTCTCAATTATCCGTTCGGAAGCAGCAGAAAATTGTAGGTCCCCTCCATTCCCTCACAAGGCATGGTGGTTAGAAATGCGCTAGTTCCGGGAGCTACTCGCTCTGTTGCGCCACCCTATTTATTTATTTTTTATTTAGTTGTCTTATTGCTATTGGAAAAGTTTTTAACTAGACCAAAGATTGAAAAATTTTATTTTACCTTGAATTCGAACAGAGAATGAACCTTGATATCCATTCCACTTTTGGAATTGTTTAACCTGTACAGCTTGCTGCTGAATTTTTCAAATTCCTTTCCTTTTTAAGCTAAGTTATTACAAAGTTTAGATGCTTTTCCAAGATGTGCTCACCATCCTGATATATTTCAAATCATTTGCGTCAAATGAAGAGAGAAGTGGAAAAAATGGCGTCGAACAAACACTTTCATAGTATTCTTCCAGTTTTCTCAAAATTTCATACAATTTATATAAAATTGTAGTCCGCATTTCACTGTCCATGATTCACGATACACATGGCGAAAGAAAATAAATAAATAAGGTGGCGCAATAGATTCCTTGCAATTGGCGATACCCGTGGAAAAAATTTTTGGCTTCTGTTGCGGGACTCAAACCACGAACCTCCCACGTGACAGACAAACATCATCACCCCACGGGTACCACACACGGCAAAATAATCGCCTTTGGAAAATGTTGGCAAGTTCTCCGAAAGTAATAACTTTTCCATTCAAAGCTTTTCTAACTTAGTCGTTTGGAAAAGACAAAAATGATGTTTGGTCTCTTCCAATCATTCCAAACTGTGGTGGTCTTTGAAACTGTTGTCCCCACTTATGTATTAACTTATTTATAAGTTCAGTCCCTGAGTTATAAGTTCAGTCCCAGTTTTCATTAAACATCGTTTAATTCTGTCGTCCTATATATTGTCGTTCGAAATGAGGAACACTAACGTCAAAAGTAAAAAGAGCTTAACCACAAAGGCAAAGTACCTACATTCATTATTAATTCTAACAAAAAATTGCAAAATATGCAAAATTAAACAAATACACAAATCATTTCTCTCCACAAACGCGTTGATAACCGGAAATCCGTTTCAAAAATTGATTTTAACTGACACCTGGATTACCTTAGCATTATGACTTAATCCAATGATGCTGTGTGGAGCAACGATTGTTACATGACAATTTAAGTCCCACAGCTAAAAAGCTTAAATTATTCATGTCGAACACTTTCACACCAAACGCCAGCTTCCATCACACTTCTTTCTTTCAAACAAAAAAAAAATATATTTCCGCTTTTGAAATAAACAAAAACCATATTCCATCCTAATTATAAATTTGTGATCGATACACCCTAAGTATTTTCCAAAATGATGGATGGAAAAGGGAACAACAATAATTATATATCCATCCATTAGGTCATCAATTTGGCAATGATTTTCACTTCCATTAGAATTTGTTGTGGAATTTACCCCTCAATCAAATTTATATTATCTGCGAGAGTTCATTTAAAAATAAAAATGGCTATAAGAGGGTTGTTGGTTGAAGAAGTTATTCAATTTGAAAAATTGATTTTGGAAAACTTTCTCAAGTTAAGTGCATTTATATTGCTCAACCATCCCCAACACTCATTTCAAAAGAATGTACGAATTATACTCGTTCGCACACTTGAGGAATTTAAGAGCAGTTGAAGGACAGTTCACAGATAAAGTTAAGCAATCGAATAGAGCTGAATGAGATTTTTCAAATAGTTGGGTATAAGCTGTTGCGTTTGGCGGAAAATGAAGAAAAGTGTGTTTGATTTCACGACTTGAAAATCGAGGCTAATGAAGAAATTAGTTCTTTGTGGATGCGAGTGGGGCAAGTTGACTGTCTGCTACTGAAATTAAATTCTAATTTTATCAGCGCGTTGATTGATGAGCTCACGACTAAATAATTCAATTGGCACTTGGCCCATCATCGTCACCTTTGAGATGTTGACTTGTTGCGCTTTGGGCGGCATCAAGTGTGTTGCATTTCACTTCGATGTATATTGATCTTGTTTAGATGCATTTGATTTTTAATTGGATTGTGGGTGGAGTGAGGAAAATTGAATTTGACAGGCAGCTCAATTCGCTACCGTTACTTTGTTTGTATTGGTAGTGTTTTTAAGTGCATTACATTATTAATGAGCTTCGTATAGTTTACTTTATACGTAGATACATGGTAGTTCACCAATTGCGCCTTAACTTTCTTTTCAATCGAAATATTTGATAAATTTCTTGTAATATAGACAAAATTGAATTTCATTTTAAATTGTTATTCTTATTTCTAAAATAATATCAACGATCACCCACAAATATGCAGAACCTAATCACAAATTGTTCATGGCAGCCTGAACCCTCGCAGCCTGATCGCATCAATCACTGTCCCAGGGGCCAGTTACTATGTTTTCGTTAGAACTGAAAAACAAATGCTATACCAATGATGCAATTTCATTTTTCGAGACAACTGATTGGAGTTTCAGTCAAAATGGAAGATCCACTATACATACGGCTTTTTTGCTTGTTTACATTGCCATTTATGTCAAAATGAACCTCAGCAGACATAAACAAACAAACAAACTATCAAAGTGTTGTCTTCTTAGGCTATTGCAATAATTTGTTGTAACATTGTATATGGAAACAAGTTTAAGTCATCATTGCCGATTGAATAAATTAAAAATGAATACCTTGACGCCACAGAACGAGGAGCTCTGGGGTCTAGAGCATTTGTCTTATTTAAACCCTGTGAGGAAATGGAAGGTACCTACAATTTTTACCGATTCTGAGGAAATGGAAGGTACCTACAATTTTTTCCGATTCTGTACTGCGAATCGAAAAAACGCTTTAAATAGCATTGGAAATTGCTATCGGAGAAACTGTGAATTTCTTGCGAAAAGCGATACCCGTGGAAAAACTTTTTTTCTTGATGTTTTAGAGATTTGAACATCGAACTTCCCACGTAAAAGGCTGATACGCTAGCCATTACACCATGGGTACCACATTGTTATGACCGTATGCTATCTTCATTTGACAACCCCAGTAAATTTCGAATCACAACGCATGGACTTGAACCCGAACATTGTCGATGCAACAGCCGCGGCTGTATCCTGAACCCGAACATTAGAATTTCGACGGTACGGTTTTAGTGCGATGATTTCAGACTAGGCAAACATGTCCATCTTCTCTCAGGAGTACCACCAAACTCACATTAAAACTCCCTTTAGAGAGAAATAACTATTGCTTCAAAACCAGTTTTGTATTGGGGTCTCTCCAGACCCGGTATGTTCGTCATCCATAGCAATTTACTTTCGCTATTAATTCTTTGACGTTAGGCAAAAAGGTCTTAAGTCAAAAACTATAATGTTTCGCGAAACTGCATTGAAACTTAAATAATTATTTGCAAATTAGTTTGAAAAAGAAATGATGGTAAATAAGAGACCCGAATAATATAACTTTTCTAAATTTTAAAGTTTAATGAGACCCAATCATGAAACCAAAATGCAATTTTTTTTGTGGACTTAAGACTTATTGGCCGAACGTCAAAGAATTATAACAACCGTATCTTCTCAGAGTGCCCAGCAGTCTTCAAATAATCCATAGCTCTGCGCTGTGTCCATGAACTCAGTAACCGATTCCAATTGTCTACTTTCTCTCATGGATATGATTAAAAAGTTTAACATTTACTTTTATTGTGCTGGAGCATAGAGTACCCGCAAACTCATACTAAGGCAAGACATGATGCCATGGACATAGCAAACAACAAGCGGAGAAATACCATCACTAGTCTGAACATGGTTCTTTCTGAACCGTTGCTTAAATAAATAAATAGGGTGGTGCAACAGAACGAGGAGTCTCTGGGCCAAGCGCATTTCTCACAACCATGCCTTGTGAGGGAATAAAGGGGACCTTCAATTTTCTGCCGGTTCCGAACGGCTAATTAAGAAAGCGCTTTTCATGGCAATGAATTTAATAAAAGAGGGCTTGCCAATTCTTTGCGAAAGTAGATACCCGTGGAAAAACATTTTTGCCTCTGTTGGGATTCGAACCACGAACCTCTGGGTTAACAGGCGGACATGCTAACCATCACGCCACGGTTACAACACCGCTGCTTACTACGAGATAAATTCTGTGTAGGGTTCACACCAGACTAATCAGCGCACCGCTTGAAAGAACTCTGACAACCATTCCAGGCTAACTCGTGCTTTTGTAATAATTTGTTAATTCGAATTTGTTTATTAAAGGATATTAAACAGCTCACTTGTCTCGCTTGGGAGAGGGCTTTCATTATCCTTCCTTCTTTTTGTTTCATTCCTTCTGTTTTATTCTTTTTGTGTCACACTTGAAGTTTCAATCTCATTGCTACTAGAGAGGCTCAACTTTAAATGTGTGTGCTCTTACCGAAGATACAAAGCTTAATTTATGCTTCCACTCTTCTGAAACAGCCTCCTTAAAAAACCGATTTTTCCAACGTTACTTGACTTCTTTTGGTTGACAAAGTCATAGAATTGGCCGAATGCTTTTCGGTACGATTGGCATAATGTCCCAAAGTCAGTGAAGACTATTGTACAAATCTTATGGAATGATCGAAAGAATTCATGAAGAATTCATGTAAGAAGAAATTTCAATATTTCTTTTTAACTTGACATTTGTTATTCTATTTTTTTTAAATGCTGTCCTATAACTTCGCTGTTGGCCTATTTTCAGTCTTCTCGTTTCTATGCCCACTTTTTTCCGAGGTTCATGAAGTGTAGTAGACAAGAAAAGAACCCTTTAAAAGCTTTTCGATCATGTTGTATACTTGCTGTAGAAAAATTAATTATATCTGAAGAACCCTTACTCTACTTACTCTGACTTACTTGTGAGATTGGAAGTGCAATTTTTTTCTCATCTTTCAATATTCGTGGGCTAAGGTAGTAAGAGTTGCTGAGATTTGGTTCACGGAATGAAAGAACGCTGCTAAGGTCCCTTGAGTGGAATGATTCCACTCAAGGTTTTCATTCTCGTTTCAATGGCAGGACGTTACTCTACAAATTGATTTTTGAGTCTTTCAGACATTGAAAAACATAATTTTTGCTCCTTTTCCGGTGATATAAGCTTTAAAAATGTATCCAACAAAATATCTTTTGTTTTTATATAAAAAATTAATGGGTTCCTAAAATTTCCAGTTAATTGGTCAACAATCGTTCACCATTTTAGCTTAAAAGGCTTGCGTTAAAGCAACGAGTTTTAAAACAAAATTTACTTTAGAGCTCAAAGTCTGTGTTCTAGTTCAAAACCATACAGATTCACAAATCGTACACAATAATAATGATCTGAACTTTCAGCAGTTGCTTTTCACTTTATTTTTATACAGAAGCGTATTTATTTTTAATTTTATTTTCAACAAATTTCTATTCATTTTAATTTAAAAAAATGTCGGTATAGTTTACTACAAATATTTTATAAAACTCTCAAAAACCTCCCGGGCCCTAGATACAAATGTCTCTGTTGTCGTTGCAAGATTACCTACATTGTTAACTCCTTTCTTTGTCTCTCTTTCTCTCTCTTTCTCTTCTTTGAACGAGAAAAAATCCATCGTTAGTGTGCACCTTATTATTTTCCTCATCAACTTTCTGTCCAAAATTTGATATATCACTTGCCCATCACTCATAATTTCATCCTTCTTCTCATCCAATTTATGAATATATTCATAAAAACACAACAGGAGTCTGGACACCGAAAAATCAAACACCAACGTCCTCCAGAACCAGTCTGAACGATTTTCAGCCACGCAACACAACTCCATCGTTTCCAACAGCACCGAAAGACCAAAAACCCACTGAAAATCGATCATCATCTGCCTGTGGGCGCACCACCAGCCAAAAGGGTGTACCTCCTCCACCGCCTTTACCACTCTGGACACCTCAGCCGGAACGAAAACAATTCCGTCCTGTTCATTTTGAATCGCCCACTCTCCAAAGAAGATACGTACGACAGCAGTCTTCATCAAGTGAAGCACCATCACCACCTTGGTCCTATACCAAATCAGAGCCATTTCCAGGATATCAATCACAGAGCTGCACAAATCTCTTCAATCAAAAGGATACGGCGATTTCTTGGCCACCACAGCAAGTAGCAAGTCCATCAGACAAAGAAGTGCCAACCACCACCACCACCATTGTTAATGACCCTGTGGTTGTAGAAGCCGACGACAACAACAACGAAGGATTTGCACCGACCACAAGCATAGCAGAAAAAATCAAAAGTAATTTCCGGTGCACTCAAGACCTGGTGCATCTTTTTTCTCCCACAACAACGGAAGGACTTTTCACTGTTCATGCTCATTAATCTCATTTCTTTGTTTTTTTTTTTTTTTTGATTTTTTATTTTTGTTCCGGTTGGTGGTGAATTTGGTTACTTGAACACCATAGGTTTCGAGAGATCGAATTCAAACTACGAGCTTCGTCGACCGTTTGTGCGGCATAATCCAAATGAGAAGCCCGCTATTTTAAGGCCCAATGAAGTCAGTAAGTATAAACATAGTCAAATAATCTCCATTTTTTTTTTTTAACATGAATAAGTTAACTATTCCTTTCACATTGTACACTTGAGTGAGTTATTTAATCCACACAGTCCTTGTAAATTGTACTCAAAATCCTAGTTTACTTATAACAAAAAAAAACGTTCAGTTTCAAAAGCATTTGCTCACACAAAACCTTCATTCAGCTCAGTTAAGTTGACAAGTTTAGGTCTCTGCAGGTGTAAAATGGTATTCGAGGTTGTTATATTACTCAAACATTTCTTATAGCTTTTAAGTTCAAAAGGAAATCTATTTTTTATCATTAGCACGTAAGTAAGTGTTGCATATCCAAGGCATAATCTCCATCAATCAGTAGAACTTAGAAAAGTAGAACTCAGCATGATTCATTGGGAATGGACATTCAGTCATTTAGAAATGTATTCACTCCTTTTTTGAAAAAAGAAAAACAGGAGAATCATTGAAAAACAAATATTTGAAATACAAACATAATATCAAAGACAAAACATTGCTTTTCAGTTTTTTCCGTTAAAAACGAGTATATGAGTGAACCGGAAACGGAATACGACAAACCAAAGAAAATGGCCCAACTAAGTCGACGGCAGTATGATGGCATTGGACCAACAACAAGAGATGGCATGCCAGTTGTCCTTAGATCGGTAATACAAAATGCAAATAACGAAATCACTTACACATTATAATCAAATACAATCAATCAACACGAACTACTCGAGTGAATTATAAAATAAATCACAAAACACAATTTTCTTTCTTCTATTTCTGATGGTATCGTCGTCGACGTCCTCTCATCGTTGTCATCGCTTGTTGTTGGTGTATACAACACGTTCACGCACAGGAAGTCAAGGAACCAAATCAGCATGAATGGTACAAAAGGATATTCCAAACGATACACAAACAAAAGAATCCTGGTACGAATATAGAAGACAGACAGTATCCCTCTGACAAACAAGCAAGCAATATGGATTTTTCGTTTTTTTTTCTTTCTGTTTTTTTTTTTTTTGCTGTATTCAAATGAAATTTGGAATGCAAACGAAAGTTGAATACAAGAAGAATATTAACGCTTTTCATTCGAGATGGATTGGGCAGTTAAAAATGACTAGGAACAAGGAACCCAAAGGATTTAATTATTTTATCTTGAATGGATTTATGTTGTTGATTAGTTCGGAATATTCTATTACCAATCTTGAAATCAGATAGTGCAGGGTGTAGGCGAAGTAGGAAGGAAATGTAGACATTAATTACTAAGTCCAATTGTGGATTTCAATTTCAAAGCATATTTCAAAAGAAATTAGTTTCGAAACAACTTTATCTTGGCCTATGGTATGAGATTCCTCGGTACTTTTTGGACAAAGAAGAAGAAAAATATAGCATGTGCCGTAGCGTAGCTAGCATGCGTGGCACCTGGGGTGGCAATTATGGTGTCACCCCTAGAATGTAAAACAGTTAAATAAATGAAATTCCGCTAATTCATAAATTGCGATCTCTTTATTGAAATTCAAATAAAAAATTTAAGAAAAGAAGAACAAAAATGAATGTATCTACATATTCACATTGTTTAAAAAAAAAAACACTAAAAAAACGTCTTCTTCGTTGATAGCGTCATCAAAATCTATTTGCTGGGTCACCTCATGTTCAAGTGTTGAAATTCACAGATTGTTGACCCTCTTTTCCGTCATTGTTGCCCGCAAGTAGTTTTTAATTAATTTAAGCTTACTAAAACTCCTTTTATGTGACGCAACTATCGCACATATTGTCATAAACATTTTAAGTGCAACAATGCGATTCGGAAAAGATTCTGCAAAGTCCCATTCAAGGTTGAATTTCATAAAATCTATAAAGATAACCAATTTATTAGATGTTGTCACTCTAGCCGCTTTCAAATGACTTCTCAACCTTGGTATCTCTGAGAGAAGTTCTGGCTCTGACACCTCATCATAAGCACTAGCAAATTTTGAAACAGCTATTTTCAAATCGTTAATGTTTGCTTAAAGTAAAGTATTCGCCTGTACAACTTCAAACAATGAAGCCACCTCCTAGTTCGAAGTTCAGTGATGAATCGATCAAGGCACTCGAAAATGTCTTTCCGTAGTTCAGCGCTCAGAGAAAGTCCTGCATTAGTTGCCAACTCACCAGCCATTCGCTTTCTACGACGAATTCTTCTTTCTGTTGGAATGTTCTTATACCAAATTGAATTGCATCTTCTACGATCTATAACGCCATAGTATATACCTTATACCTGTATACTCCTTAATGAACAAAGAAATTTTAAAATCTTAAGTCAGTACCTGAACCTGATGACGACATCAATCATCGAGTAAGCGTAGGGTGGATGAAGTGGCGAGAAAACTCCGCTATCTTCTGTGATCGAAAAATGCCCCCTAAGCTGAAGGGAAGACTCTACACAGCAGTTGTCCGTCCAGCTCTGACATACGGTTCACAATGTTGGACAATGTACAAAAAGTATGAGAGCAAATTGACGGCAGCCGAAATGAAGATGCTTCGGATGACAGCAGGAGTAACAAAGCTTGATCGAATTAGAAGTACTAAGATCCGTGGAAGCCTTCATGTCAAAAGTACCATCTTGGACAAAATTCAGCACGACCGGCTCAGTTGGTATTGTCATGTTCAAAGGAGAGATCCGCAGAACCCCGTCAAAAAGGCAATATCGTACAACGTTTCAACAAATTCGCGACGAAAAAGAAAAGGCAGGCCAAAACACTCCTGGTACAAGCAAATGCGAAAACAGCAGCATTTGGTTGGCCTCAGACATGGAACAATCCAAAACCGGGAGGCTTGCCGACGATTTCTGAGGTCAACGCGGCGTACCCAACAGGCGGATCACTAGTGTGAAGCAGCAAAGTGGGAGAGTTGTGATCGCTTCAAGATCACTACTCGTAACGCCGAAAATGAAGAAGAAGAAGAAGAAGAAGAAGTCAGTACCTGAACCTTTCCTCAATGGCGTTAAATGACTACACAACACGACGTTGCCAACTAAAATGATTTCTTGGGATAGTTAATCAAATGTAAGATTTACAGAAGATCTATTAATTCCAGATTCAAGCCAACTCAGTTTATAGACTTGTGTGTTTAGCAGTTAGCTAGCAATTTGTGAAAAGTAAAGCTCTAGTCGATACCTAAACTGTTCTTCAAGGGTTTTTAAGAGCTACACCAAGTTGCTAAGACAATTTTGAAAGAGGTCATGCATTCTAAGATTAATGGAAAGTCTATCAGTTCCAGCGTCAATACAGCTCAGAACATTAGTTAATTTATTAAGCAGCAGGCTAGCAATCACTAAGTTACTTAACTTATTTTTGAGTTTATTTTGTTGAGTGCAAGTATTTTTCCCACAAATTGACTTCGGCCAGAATCACCTGAGTTATTTGTTCAACGGTGAATGTGTTTAGGGAAAAATCACTCAAAGTTCAGAAAAGTGAATTGCTTTTTTGGTTGCAAGTAGAACAGATAAGCAGCAGTATTTAAAATTTTAGGTGAGCATTTTTATAAAAAAGAGGAAATTATACAATTTAATTGCTACTTGGTGCAGACGTGCTGTTAGTGTAATCAGTGAACTCGTAGCTTACGATACGACTTAAGCAACCACTTTTTCGAGGACAAGAAAGTGCAGCAGTTTTCCCTTCATTCAAATAAAAAATTTAAGGGTGTTTCAGGTAGAGGTATACGTTGTTTCTTCCGCTGATAGTCTGTAGAAAGGATGCCATGTAAATTTTTTTTCTTCATCGCAGATAAAGTCCTGATCGCAAATCTATAAATTTTTTTATTGTGTCAGCGCACACACTTTACACGATATCCTTACCATTGAACTATTTCTGTTCTCATAGAATACCAATCGAACTGTCATCGCCCGTCAAGGCACCAATGTCAGCATAAAGGTATACGGTGTATGAGGCAATAGTTTATACCCCAACTCGACCTATTTAGCCGCTGCTCTGAAGTGGTCTCGCGGTTGCGTTTGTTGTCCGGAGTGAGCAAACGTGGCACCCATCGCGCTGACAACTTTCTCATGCCCAAAATTTCATGCAGGATATGACCCACGCAGTCTTTCGAGATACCTACCATCTCAGCTATCTCGTGCACCTTCAAACGGTGGTCTGCCAATACGAAATCTTGAATTTTTGTCCCATTATCGTCCGTGGAAGCCGTTTTCGGGGAGCCTGGGCCGGGCGTGGATAATCAAAAACGGACGTGCGACCACGTTGAAACTTGTTGTGCCAATTTTTAACTGTCGGCGTCGAAGGAGAAGAGTCACCGTATACAGGATCTAACCGCTCTTTGATTTCGCTGCGTGATTTCTCTTCCAAAAACAAGAATCGAATCACTGACCGATATTACTCTTTTTAAATTTTTCTAAAATCCGCTGACACGTTTGCTTCCACACGCGGCTAAAGTAAAACTACGAGTCCAATTTGGCTGCAATTCCGACAGTAGCCTTCTACAAAAATGTACTTCATTATATAGTAAGTTTCTCTTGCGCTATTGGGCGGAGAGGCTAAGTACTTATCAGACTGCCCCCGTATAATATAACAACAAGGTGTAGGTGGTGTTACACCGCATTTTTGAGAAATCTCTCAAAGAGAAACAATTGCAGTCGTTTCAGTTGAAAATTTCCTGGCGGTGCCAAAGTTCGCGTGATTCAAAAGATTTTATTTGTTTTGTCATGGAAATGAAAAGTTAAGATATACTTATTTGATTCGGACGCGAATTTGAAGTCATTATGCTTCTAATTGCAAGTTCTGCGACTAAAAATAAAATTATTTCAACATTGCATTTCAATCACAGAACTTGCAGTTAAAAAAATAATGGCTTAAAATCAGCGCGGATAATGGCAACGCAAGGAGAAAGAAGATTTTCAACAATGCGGTGTAGAGCTACAAAAAAGAATTTGGTTCTCACTGAGATGTTTTTTTCAAAAATGCTTTTTAACTCCACCTACAGTAACTACACCATTGGGGTGCATTAAAACATAACCCTCCCTACGTCACGTCCTTCTTCGATGGATTTTATAAGTGTTCACCTCTCATTTATGTTTAAAACACAACTTTCTCTGAATTTAAGCTGAACCACAACTTCTTCACTAAACTTTAAGGGCAATCACAAGACAATTTGAAACTATTCGAAAAATCAACATTATTCCAACCACGGCACGGGATTGCATTCCTTAAACGCTTAGGTAAAATGTAGGGTAAAGTTTTTTCCAAGCATTCCAACACCCACTATTTAGAATAAAAGCATTATTTTTTACCATTCAACTTTCGCTTCAGCAAATCCAAAAAAAAAGAAATACAAAATACGAAAAAAAACAAAAAAAACTTTCCATCGACCACGCTTTGGAAACTTAAATATTTGTTTGCAACCACCAATGTCCTTAAGCATGGACAGATTACAATAAAAATGCAAAAAACTCATCATCCTGCCATTCTTCCCTTCAATTTTTCTTTTTTTTTCACATTCTTATATCTCCCCTTTTTACAGCTTTCCCGCAAATTAATTATGTTTTTATGCTTCTACTGTGGGAACTTTTCATTTGCTATTTTTTCCTTATTTTTTTCAGTTTATATCAGTCCTCTTTTTTTTCTTGTGTTTTTTTTTTATATTCTGTTCAGCTTAATTTTGCTTTCCATTCTTTTGTTGATTTTCTTTTTTTTCTTATAATTTCACTCCTCTTCTTACCCCAATGCCATCATTTTGTGAATTTATGAACAAAAAATAAATTTTTAATGAAATACGCTTGCAAAACAAATAAAGCTTCCACTACCCTCATTTTGCTGAGTGGATGCAATTTATTGCAAGAATATTAAGAGACAAAATAATAAACAAAAAACCAAATTAAAAATTGAATAAGAAAACAAAAACGGATGATGGAGCATTGTTATCTTAGTCCAAGACGCATCGGGAACGATAATTAAATAACAACATTGATTTTTTTTTCCTTTTGCTTTTGTTTCAACGCCCTTCTTGCAGATGACTACGTGACAATTCGCTACAAATGTCCCAGAGGTGAACAAATTTTCTTCTTTCTAAATTATAATTTATTCCCGGAGGAGTAGTTTGTTTATTAGAAGCTTGCCTCCACAATTACATTCCAAAGCATGAAAAGTATTTACATATATATCAAGCGATTTTGCTTCGGGGAATGCTTTTTTTGTTTGCTTAAGCTTGTCAAAAATGCCCCGCTAGGTGCTCTGCTTGGGTTGCTTCGATATATCATAAGATTGTGTTTACTCTCATTAAATTATGCATGGAATCATTTTTACTTTAAAACAAATCATTTTGCATGTAAACATTTTTAGGACCGTCATTAAAAAAAAGGACGATTCATTTGTGCTTCGTTCATGAGTTGGTCACCGAAATTGCTTTTAGAAAATTTTTATTTTTTTTATTTATCACAAACAAGATTTTTCTACATTTCAACCATCATCTGAAACTACGACTACTAACGATAGCATAAGACTTAAAAGAATTAAATAGTGTTGAGATAGTAGGTTTTTATGCTATACAGCCCCCGTATAATCAAAGTTTTGTTTGTGGAAATAAAATATTTTCGTTTTCACAAACACAATTTGAAGTCCTTATTAACAGCTAGTTTTTTTGTAATTTGTAAATACCCATTTAAGCAAAGAGAACAGATTTATTAAATTGGTTCAGTTTGTAAAAATATTCTACAAGTGAAATTAACGAGTGATTTTTCTTACAATTTGGTTCCTTTTTTTCTATAACAAAATTGTTTTTGTGGTGAAGGCATAGAGATGGCAGTTCAGCCAAAGACCAAAATAGACGATAAAATTAAAAATAGATTAGATTTTTTTTTAGATTTTTTTTAGATTATTTATTAGTTTTTAAACATTATAAGCATTAGGTTTGTGTACAATACAAATAATCAATTTAGACATGGCTTTGCCGTCTGCCGAAAAAGATATAGATGAAAATTTGTGAAATTGATTCAAATTAAAAATATGTACTTGTAGTTTTAAGACACAAGTTTGCAATTCAGTTTTTGTTTCATCAAGCTTTAATTTACAAATCTGTGACAAAATTGTAGAAAGAAGAAGAGACAAACTAAGAAAATTAGAACAAATACAGGTAAACGTTCATTTGTAGAATATAACTCAACTAATTTTGAATACATTTTGTGAATCTTCTTTCTTTGGTTAAATGGAAATCCAAATGACTGCAATGAGCTCGTTTCAGATAGACTTATAGAAAATCTTTATCAGAAATGACTGACCTAGTTCGTGTAGAACGAACAAAAGCCACATATTTCTTCCCAAATGACAGCAATAAAGGTCGTTTTTGATTGACAAATACCTTGTTCACCAAAAAAGACTGAGTGGTTTTGTTTTAAACGAACTAACACGAGTCACACGACTTTTTTTCTGTTTTAACTACACAGAACATTTTCTTTATAACGGGTGATTTTTTAGCTGGTTTGGTTTTGGCAACACTGGTTTTGACAGCTGACGTGTGTTTAGTACCTTGTGTCACTGTCAAACAGCTTCAGTTTGGTTTGCAATTTAATCATGGATCGTCTTACAAATGAACAACGCTTGCAAATTATTGAATTTTACTATCGAATTTTTGGTGAATGGGCTCTTGGAAAGCGGGCCGAGGATCCGCTTTTTATCGAAAAATTGTGTGCAGCGATGAGGCTCATTTTTGGTTGAATGGGTACGTAAATAAGCAAAATTGCCGCATTTGGAGTGAAGATCAGCCAGAAGCATTGCAACAGCTACCAATGCATCTTGAAAAAGTCACTGTTTGGTGCGGTTTATGGGCCGGCGGCATTATTGGGCCATATTTCTTCAAATATGATGCGAATCGCAGCGTTACTGTCAATGGTGAACGCTACCGAGCGATGATAACAAACTTTTTTTCCCCGAAATGGAAGTTCTTGACTTGCATGATATGTGGTTTCAACAAGACGGTGCCACATGCCACACAGCACGCGAAACAATGGCGCAATTTCGAGGCGGGTTTGGTGAACAGTTAATTTCACGTTTCGCCCGGTCAATTGGCCACCTAGATCGTGCTTTTGACACCATTAGACTATTTTTTGTGGGGGTATGTCAAGGCTAGTGTCTATAGGGACAAGTCCGCTTCGATTGACGCACTGGAAGTCAACATCCATGCATTCATTCGTGAGATACCGGCCGATAGGTGTGAAAGAGTATGACAAAATTGGACTCAGCGGATGGGCTACCTGAGACGTAGCCGCGGTCAAACATTTGCATGAAATTATCTTTAAACATTAAATTGCAAGGTTCAAACTATCGATTCAAATAAATATTTTATTCATTTTTTCGAATTTTTTGTGTTTTTTTTTTTTTTTTAAAGTTCTAAACCTCTTAAAAAATCACCCGTTAGATATAGAACCTAGAAATGGAATAAAACAAAGATGATTTTTTTTATTGATATGAAATTTACTCAATTCGGAAGACAATCTTCTGGCATTATAATTTCAATATGATTTCTGGCATATGACCGCCACGGCTGGCTCGGACGTAGTCTAATCTGGAGGTAAAATTTTCGATGACTTTTTCCAACATTTGTGGCCGTATATCGGCAATAACGCGCCGAGTATTGTCCTCCAAGTGGTCAGTCGTTTCGGGCTTATCGGCGTAGAGTAGCGACTTCACATATCCCCACAGAAAATAGTCAAGCGGCACGATCTTGGAGGCCAATTCACGGATCCAAAACGTGAAACTATGCGGTCACCAAACGTTTCCTTCAATAAATCAATAGTGGCACGAGCTGTGTGATATGTTGCACCGCCTTGTTGAAACCACAACTCCTGCACATCATGGTTGTTCAATTGATGAACGAAAAAGTCAGTAATCATCGCTCTATAGCGGTCACCATTGACTGTAACGTTCTGGATAGCATCGTTTTTAAAGAAGTACGGACCAATTATTCCACCAGCCCATAAAGCCCACCACTCAGTCAGTTTTTCTGGATGTAAAGGTGTCCTAACACACACTTGAGGATTATCATTACTCCAAATTCGGCAGTTTTGTTTATTCACGTATCCATTCAACCAAAATTGAGCTTTATCGTTAAACAAAATTCGCTTTTGAAAATCGGGATCGACGGCTATGATTTTCAAAATCAATTTGCACAATTTGGAAGCCTTGTTCAGGCGTCAGTCTATTCATGTTGAAATGCCAAACCAAACTAAACATAAATCACTTGACAGCTGACAAAATGGCCGCCAGTAAAAAAAGTGATGCCAACTTCTATACTTCTAAAAAACACCCGTTACAAGCCCTTTGTTTACCCCTTAAATGACACCACATAGACACGCTTCGATTTTAGACTTTTTCTAGTAATTGTCAGTTTGATAGTTGGTAGTATATTTGTGGTCGGTACGTTTTGCCATTTCATAATAGATAATCCTTCTTCAGAACAACGATTGCGAGTTGTGCAAATCATGATTCAGTTCGTCATGCTTCTCAATTACACTTCAATTTATGATGTCTCCCTGCTTTGGCGACTCGGCTTACAACGCTTTCTCATTAGCGCAGTTCACATTATACATTATACATATCATTGGATGGATGTTCGGGTGAAGATTGCATTCAGACTTATCAGACTTTTCGTCAGACCACATTTTAAACAAAAATTTCAAAAATATTTAAATATTCTACCATCCAAAAAGTTGGACAAGCGATCGTCTGAGGATTCACATTATTTCCAGCTCCAGCATTGATCTCCCAAACCAAGGTCTGTCCAACTGATTGGACAGTGTGAACTGCTCTATTGCTACTCGATATCTGAACCACAAAATTATATCAGACAAAGTCAATTGTTTTTTTCCGCTTCGTCTGTTTCCACTTACATCAGTTGTGGAAAACTGCGACGTTTTTTGGAGAAACTTGTCTGAAATCAGTCGTAAATAACACAAAACACAAAGTTGAAATTAGCACTCTCAGTGAAAAAAAAAAATTAATGGCAACTCTGGTGCTTACTTACTCACTTAAGGTGGCGCTACAGTCCGGGTCGGACCATGGCTTCAACCAACATGATTATCCAGCCAGTTGGGCCCCTTCCTAGCTGCCTCCAGTTTTGCACACCAAGTTGGTTGAGGTTCTCTCCTACTTGCGTGCGCCACCTTCCTCTACTACGCCGCCGTCCCTCGGGATTGGATTCGAAGGCTTTCCGGGGCGGAGCATTGGTGTCCATTCGTTCTACATGACCCAGCCATCTAAGCCGCTGGACCTTGACTCGTTTAACCAGGTCAGTGTCGCTGTTAAATCTTCTTCTCCACTTTCATCTATGCAGACGGGACAAAAAATCACCCGCAGAATTTTTCTTTCGAAGCATCCTAAAGCGTTCTCATCTACCTTTGACAGTGTTCATGCCTCTGCACCATATACATATAAGAACAGGGATAATAAGTGTCTTATACAGGGACAGTTTAGTTGCTCGAGAGAGAACTTTACTACTCAATTGGCTTCTTAGTCCGAAGAAACAGCGATGGGCAAGATTTATTCTTCGTTTGATTTCAGCGCTGGTATCGTTGTCTAAATTAATTGCGGCGGGTGCCTAGGTAGACAAAGTCCTTAACTACCTCAAAGTTATAGCTGTCTATCGTGACGACTCTGATGCGCACCTTAGAGTTCAAACAAATGACAAATTACTGCAAGGCCTGCTAACTTTTTTCCTATTTTTCGCAGCACGTGAAATAATTTTATCGTGATTCTGTAAAACCTCGTGTAATTTGGTCGAATTTGGAAGGGCTTTTGATAACTTTTGTTAGTTTTTAAAGTTTTTTGAATAATTAAAACATTCAAATAAGGGAGTCACCAAAACGTTCTAAGAACGTTAATTGTCGCTAATCTATAAAATAAAAATAGCACACTAATTTAGTTTAACAATAGTCGAGCTTAAATTCTATGTAAAAGCATGCAAGTTGTAGAGGTCTGTGTACACACACACATACAGCTCAACACATGCAACTTCGTGTTTCAAAAATCGCAACTTTGGATGGATGTCCTTTTCAAAACTATACACTTCCATCAAGCCATCGAAACGTCTTCTCACACTTGTTACATCGTTTTGGTGACTCCTTTTTTCCTCGCCTCATAAATTATTCACTAGAAAACATATTTATTTTGCCCTTTGGCATGCCTGAGAATAATAAAACTCGTAACTATGGACGTTACTATTGTTACATACTTTCGAGAAGATATCTATTTTCGTATTCACAGAATGCCACACACATTACGCAGCTATACTCTCGCATATACCACATACCTCCATTTCCTCAAGCTTTATGCATTTAATGACTTGCATCACATGCTAGGAAGTTTTCAGTTTAAAGCACTCAACGCCAAGAAGCTTCGGAAAAAGGGATTTTATTACAGGACATGAAAAGTCAATCTTATTTATTTTATGTAGCTAGGGACACAGCCACAGCAACGACAATCATAAGCTTCTCTTACCAGCCACATAGCATATAGACCACTTATTACAATCACTATGCCACATAAAACAATTTTGATTACTTTATAAATGGTGTACACAGCTATTTGACAAACAAAAGAATAAATCATCCCCAAACAAACCTCTTAACCCATAAAATTGCTCCGCTTGTACAAATTCCTAGAAATTCTATGATACCTAATTTCTGGATTTTGTGGTGTTGGTCTACCATCTAACTATTTATGCCTATGAATTTCTATTTTGAAGGCTTCAAATTGCTTTCGCCAAAAACAACAACAAACATTCAAAGTGATTGCTAATAGAAACTAACATCAACCAACATAATAGAAACCGCACATCCAAATGCAAATGGTGAAGGTTGCTTATGAACTAATCCGCATTCCTGAAATACTCCCTATGTTTATGTCCAAGAAAACTTCCACATCACAACTACCATGTATAGCACATCTCAATTGTATTCCAAAGCCAATGCATTATGTCAATGAAAACTTTTAAAATACGAGAAAATAAAAAACTTTTTGTGTTTGTGTATTCAAAAAAATTTAGGGCGATATCCTTACAAGTCGAACGGATATATGTCAGAACCAGAGCCGCCAAACTACGATTCGGACTATTCAACAGTGAAATATCGAACCTTAGAACGAAGACGTCTTCAGTCAACAGGAACTGGTACCGAAGCACGAACATCAGCTCGAACAGGAAACGAAAGTCAGGACGAAACGTAAGTAAACTTTCAAGAATTTATACATAAATTTTATTCGTTCGTTTGGAACTCCTTCAACCTGACCCGAAAAACGCTTTTGAAAGATTGCTTTCTTTCCCACTCTCTCTCGATTCATCGTTGCTCGTGTGAAGTGTAGTGCGTTGTCGATACATCATCCTTTGAATAAAGGACACAACAGTGTGTATTTTATATTCATATTTGAGATTATTTGCCAAAACGGCAATCTTCCATGCATAGGTATGTACATACGAACGACGTCTTTTGAAATGTGTGATGACGGGGACTTGAGTTTTATTCACTTAAGTGTTTTCGTGCATTTGGCATTTATAACGTCCTTATTCTCAACATTCGACTAAGAGGTGAGTATCCTCTTCTAAGTTGTACCCCAACAACCCCGAACCAGCCTCTTAGCTTTTAGTTCTTTGAAAATCCATTGAAAAATATTGAAATGATTTACATTTTCGCAGTGTGTTGTTTGGTTCTCCTCTCACTGTGTATCACCTTTATCGTAGGAAATTCCATCGAATTGAGTTTATTTTCCTTCACTCTCTCTCTTCCCTGGGATGAAGTGCAGAGAATGAAAGGAAAATACAGAAATTGAAAAGGATATCCATTTCGAAATACCTTTAACAGGCAACATTCTTCACTGATGTGTATATAAATGAGCTGATGTAATCCGCTTGAAATGCACAGAGCACTCATTGAGGAACAATTTTTTTAAGCCAGCATAGGTTTGGGTGGAAAAGGTGATGGCTGTTTGCAGAAACACCTTACATGAGTGCCGTCAGCACTTTAAGGAGGTGGCACTTTATCGAAACATTTTCGAGGAAAACATTTTCGAGGAAAACATTTTCGAGGAAAACATTTTCGGGAAAAAGGACAGTATCGGATAGAAAAATTCTTACGAATAAATGAAGGAGGTTCGTGGTATGATATGTAAGCCATTAAGCTTCGGGCACCACTTGTTGGTATTGTCCCTTCAAAAGCCCTAACAATGACTTAAAGATACAAGTTTGTTGTAGGCAATCCCACGTACCTACTTTGTGGCTACATAAGGACTGTGTTGATGGTGAAAGACCAGATGAATCTGTGAAATGAATTGTTCACCTTTTCCTTTGTCCAATTTAAACTGATTGATTCTTTTAGTAGTATTTGGGTGTTTGATTTTCTTCACCGCCTTCGTACAAAATTCGATAAGTAGAAGACGGTGTTGCCAGAGGACTGCTTTACAAACCCGTTTTCATAAGTTAGTCAACTAGGATTTCATACCCAGCGCTGTTGACAAGTGACAAAGTTTCGGCCGTGTTTGATAAGCACGGTATATAATACGATAAGACCATGTGACTTGCGCATACTTACATCCCCAAGTGGTTTCCTGATGCCCTATTCCATATAGCCATCCATAAAATCCTTCGTTTGCCTTTCCAATATGTCCGTGTAAATTTCCGTCCGCAAAAAATAACTCCTCTTTTGCGATATTCTTAAGTAGACTGTAATAATCTAGCGAACATGCTTTGTTTTACATAGCTGCTCACATCCAATTTGGGGATCACAGCATGCCTTTCCTTGCATCACCAATTTAAGAGTCATCAAGCGGCCAGTAGACTTAAATATGGTTAACACACTGCCAAGGAGAAACTACCACAAGGATGAAACCATTTTCTTTTTTACCCGGGTCCATTCCATTGTAGATAATCTTGAAAGTTTTTGTCCTTCACGTCCAAAAACGGGTCATGCATATTATTTCTTGGACACACAACATGATAGCTATTCGCCTTCTTCTCTTAATTTCTATCAGTGCAAGATTTAGCTTGTTAAGATTCGTACAATCTGCCGCATTATTTTGCTAGACCCAATCAATTCTGGTAGGGCCAGGATCAGTAGCATACGTAGCAGTGGCTGTCCCCGGCGGGGTAGTAGAATTGATATCGGACTTCCCTAATGATCGAAGTTTTGACAAAGTTTCTGAGGTTAAAACTCGAACCCCAATAGCGGAGTTTACTCTGTACAATACTATCCAACATTGGTCGTTCAAACCAAAGTCTGTCCAACTAGTTGTACAGTGTGAACTCAAAAATATATCAAAAATTACAGTGGAAAAAACAATTTCTTGTTTTCTGTTGAGGACTTCTGGTGATGCTGACATAAATTCTGTGCTGAAAAAGCAAAAGCTCATAATTTTGTATTCAAAGCTTATTAGAAAACGAGAAGTTCTTAACCTTCAATTTCTATTTGAAAACTAAGCTAAACGTATTTCACGTATGGTCATGGAGCCAAGATTCCGATTGTGAATGGATGACTTCAAGGATCCAATAATTACTTAAGCAAAGAGATAGCGCGTTTAAGAGATGGAAAAGATTTAAAATTCAAGAATTGGTTGATGCTAACAAGTCTGCAAGAATAACTGCAAAACGGGAAATCAATAAATCAAAGATCGGGTTTTACAATTGCAAGTTCAGTCCTAATATAAATATTACAAAAACATGGAAAAATATCAAAGCATTGGGAACTTGCAATAGAAACAGGTTTGATGAAGATGTCTGTGAAATGAATCCAGATGATTTAAACAGAGACTTTGCTTCCATTTCGAATGTCCTACATGACCGAAACCATATTATAGATCACATCGCTCATACCAACAATATCTAGGAAATTTAGCTTTCAAAGAGGTACCGAATACGAAGTTTTAAGTGCAGTTTTTGCAATAAAGCCAAACGCGACTGGATTTGATGGAATGCAGCCAAAGTTCTTGAAAATGATTATTCATGGGGTGCTTTCTGAAATTACATACATTTTTAATAACATTTTTTTAGCTTACTCCATACCCGTCTTCCTGGAAAATTTCAAAAATCATTCCCGCGGGGTCTGTGAATAAATCATATCGTCCTATATCTATTCTTCCTTTCATCTCGAAGGTTTTTGAAAAACTTATGAGCAAACAAATACATTCTTTTCTCAATGAGTTTAACCTTCTATCATCAAGGCAATCCGCTTTTAGACCAAAGCACAGTTGTACTACGACGCGGCGCTCTTGAACTTGGTTGATGACATTCGAATGGAATTGAATGAAGATAATGTCACTTCATTTGTTCTGCTCGATTTCTCAAAGGCGTTCGATACAGTTCCTCATGATATTCTCATTCTAAAACTGAAAAACTACTTCGCTTTCGACCTCATGGAAAGTTACTTAATAGGTCGCTCACAAACCATCTACTGCAACTAAAAAATGGCAAACTTCCTTGGCACAAACGCTGGTGTCCCACAAGGATCTATCTTGGGTCCGCTATTGTTCACCCTATTCAATAACGACATTCCGTCAATTTTAAAATGCTGTAAGGTCCAAATGTACGCAGATGATGTGCAGATACATCATAGCTATCCGATAGGTCATGTTGAAGATGCCTCTGAACGAATTAATGAGGATCTTTGCTTGAAAGACTCTTGGTCAAAGGAGAATAAGCTTATGTTGAACTCCAATAAAACTCAAGCCATATTAATTAGTCGTTCAAGCATTGACACTCAAAGCTTACCAAAACTGTGCATAAAAGTATTACTCTACGTTAGTAGTGTTAAAAATCTAGGTTTTATATTCAACCAAAATCTCAACTGGGAAAAAACAGTTTCCAAGAGATACGGTTTCCTTTGTGCTTTGTATCAAATTGGAAACTGCCTTCCTTTTAGAATTAAAGCAATGCTGATTAAGACACTCCTGTTTTCAATTATTTTTTATGCCTATCCCGTTTTTTGTGACCTAGATAGCTACTCTTTCCGTAAGTTGAATGTAGCTATTAACAGCACAGTAAGGTTTGCTTATAACATCGGTCGAAGAGAACACATTTCTGGTTATGTTAAGGCTTTCCTTGGAATGGAATTACAGAAGTATCTCGAATCTAAAACATTAACTTTTCTACTCACTCTAAAGGAAAACAAAGTGCCCGAATATCTTTTCCAAAGATTACAATGTTCATCTTCCTCCGAAAGAAGTAGAAGTTTTGTCACACCCATCTCGAACTATACTATTACTCAAAAACAATTCTTTGTTTACGCTATAAGACTTTAGAATTCCCTTCCGCTCTATATCAGGAGGTCTTCAAATATCAAGAATTTTCGGGAAAAACTTAATCAACATTACTGCACATAAGCGTTGTTAAGCAAAAGAGAAGTAAGGAAGGAAAAAGTGAATGAATAATTATAATTAAATATATACAATTGCAATATGTTTCAAGCAAATACATAAATACATAACAACATGATAGTTTATATCTATCTATCTATCTATCTATATCTGATAGTATAATAAAAAAAAATAAGAAAGGTTTGAGTTAATCATAATTAAAAATTTTTATTAAATGTTATTATTCCCTTGATCTATTGTTTCATAAGTAAAAGATATGTGTAAACAAAAGGGTAAACATAATTTATATCACAATAAATACAAATACAAATAGCAGACTAAATCATTCTGATCTTCTACAATTTTATCTTCAAAACCCGACTTTCTCACTTGCTTATATAACCATACAAATGTTTTTGGCTTACTATAAAAAACAATTTTTTCAAACGACTTTGTTGCACATGCAAACTTTTTATTCGTTTTGGAGAAGCCGAATTTTCAAGCAAAGATACCGACCTTAACTTTTTTTAGGGATAACGTTTAAGTCCCCCAGCACTCTAAACTTCCACTCTATGCTCCTCAAGTCATTTCCTAGTTTCTCAAATAATTTCTTAACAAAAAATTTGCTTGCTTTTCCTTCGCAGTTTCATTGCTCCCAATCCATCTGAGGAGTTACTTCAAAGCATCACTGTCTGTCTTCAGAAACCTTCTACTACATGCATATGAACCTGTTATGCTATTTCTTCTTTCATTTTTTCTAATTTTTTTTTTTTTTTTCTTTTCAGATTTTATGGTACTATGCCAAATCCTGTTAAATCAGGCCAAGGATCCTATAAAGTTCAACCTGGCAGAATTGAGAATTACATTACCGGTCATTCATCCGTATCCGAAAAGGAAAGGAAAGAGGTACGTATACGCAAACGAGTTGATGCCATCATGCAAACTCTGCCAACCCATAATACCAGACGAGTGTTGTAGGTAGTTACACACTACACACAACACACTCACTACACACACAGCATCTGCACTCTCAAATATTATATCGCCTTCATTTATCTAAATCCACCAACTCCAACTTCATATCCAAGTTCAAATCCTTCGTCTGGATTCCTTCACAGTGATTTTGTATTTATGGAATATTTATGTTATGTTCTATAGCTCCTTCCATTCCTTACTTACATAACCCTTAAAAATATCCTTTCTTGCATCTATCAATAAATTTCCACATCCCTTATCATCGCCGGTCTACAGCACGGGAGCGGCTCACGGCATAGCACGGTTTGCCATGAAGCCTTGCGTCCCCTCAACCTCACCCTTGTCCATTCGATTGGAATTTGCTGATGTTTCTTGTGAAAATGCACATTCTAACTCTCTAACAAAAGTGATCCTCTTCTCTGAGGAAAGTCTTTGAATAATATAGAATATTTATATTCCATACACTGTAAGCATAAGAAAAACATACTTAGACTCACTTTTGGTATTTTGTTGTTGTTATGTTGTTGTTTTGTATTTCAACTTTCAGTATGACCTGTCTCACTCTCTGTTTGAATGTATGTGATGTAATGTAACGCTAATGTATGCATAAGCTGTATCCTTAAAATATTTATTCCTCCAGATGCGAGGAAACATAAATCATCATCATTTTCGGTACCCCCAAGAGGAAAATCAATTTTATCCCCATTCGACCATTCCATTCTTCCGATTTACTCCAACACAAATACATTTTCACAAAAAAAAAATTAAATGAATTTAAAAATGATGAAGGAGTTTCGTGGCGAAAATTGGAAATAAATTCCGCAAATTAAGACTTAAACACTTCTGAATTGAATCCTCCTTATTTTTGTTGTGCACTTCAAACGAGTCGGTCGGTCGTCGCACCTTTTAATACTTTAAACGTTGCTAGATCCTTTGTCACACCACAGGAGCAGCTAGGTTCAAGGGATTATTTATTTTATTTTACTTTTTTTGTGCTTTTGTTTCCGCGAACTTCTTTTTAATTATCAATAGATGTGGAACTGCAATTAAGAGAAATAGGGTCTTAGTGAATTGTAGCCTCGGGGATTAAAAATACTATTGTAGCTTTTCCAATCAAGGTGAACAACTTTAAGTACTTCTTTGCCCTCATTCATACTCTGATTTTGTTTTTGCACTTTTTTTCTTTTCATTTTGACTTTGTGCAAAAAAGATTAAGGTGTGTACTTAGTACACTACTTAGAGATTATGGCAACTGATGTAATTACATTTTACTCTGTGCACCTGAAACCCTTTAAGGAAAGTCCCTTTTTTTGTTCGGTTCTTATCTCCTTTAACAGAAGGAAAAAGAGTCAAATAACAATGTTTTGGTTTGCGGATTATGAGGATGTGAGATTTGAAGATGTATGATCGTATTAAAGACATTTTAATTGAAGAACTTTTTTGTAATCCCTTAAGCATTTTCACAATCTTTTATCAAAGTGGAGGTTATATTATCTTCTCCCTTTGAATGAAAAGAAATAAAATTTGATGCTTTCGTAATTACGACACTTGAGATCATTCTTGCTTGTTTTTGATTATTTACATAAATGGGGTTGATCCATTTCCTTTTAGTGCACTTCTGAGAAATTGCTTTTAGTTATTGATGGTTTGGAGAGTTCGTGGTACGAATTCCAAAAACAATCAGTTGGTTTTCCACGGGTATCGCCTTTTGCACGGCACTGGCAAGTGCTTCGAGAGCAATTGAGTAATTACACTGCAAACGAGTTTTGGAACTGGTAAGCCGTAATCCTTTACTTAGAAAAAAAAATATAAAAAAGGAACATCTGCTCAGAGAATAAATTATTCTAATCGGGGAAAACTCCAAAAAAAGATTTTGTGAAAAAGACCATTCATATTAAAGTGAAACTTCTTATGCGACTTGCAAACATCAATGCGTAACACGTTTAACGCTGATTATCGATTGCATACTTTTCGGCACTGCTCGCAATTCGTCATTCATCCAGACGATTTAAAACCTCCATAACAGAAGGTACCCATATAAGTCTCTAAAATTTAAAATTGAAATGCACTTCAAGTCAGCATAATTCAAAATATAAATCAATGCCTCTTTAAATGAGTTTAGTTTTCGTATTGAAAGTAAATGTTCTATAGAATATTCTAACCGCTCTTGAAATACTAGAGATATCAACTTCTAGTGATTGATATAATCGAATCGCTTCAGTAACCGGGATGATAGCATTCCAGGAGTCACAATAGACTAGTTGTCACTCAAGTTGCGAAGCGTTAAATAGGCAACCGAATGAACCAGCTTTTCGTTCCAAGCCCGCACGCAAATATTTTCAGAACTAATGAGATTACTACATTCAGAGACGTGAATGACAGTGCTCGAAGCTTGAATGCAGTTTTCGAATTCCATCTAATTAAAGCTGAATTTCATGCATCAGTGCAACCAACTGTTGAGTGGTAGAAACGGAAAACTTGTTTCTGGTCTTTCAATTATAATCGATTACTGCAAGAATTTGGTATTTTGATACGTCCCGTATATCGTATGAAATCAATCACGGAATCTTCGTATG
The DNA here is from genome assembly GCA_914767635.1 of Melanostoma mellinum. Taxonomy (NCBI): domain Eukaryota; kingdom Metazoa; phylum Arthropoda; class Insecta; order Diptera; family Syrphidae; genus Melanostoma; species Melanostoma mellinum. The sequence goes on along the minus strand of OU612059.1, from coordinate 220,986,334 downwards.
GTTAGAAGTATTTAGAGTGGGGAGAGTGGGGTAAGAAGAACCTCAGGGCAAAAAGAACCAAACCGGTTTTTACCATGGTTCCTAACTCCATCTTATATTAAATAGCTAGAACTAATAAAATACCTTCTTTCCCAGGACATGCTTTAGTTTCACTGAAAAACTGAAGTTCGTTTCGGTTTGAATGATGAAAGTTTAAAAACGGTCTATCTTTAAAAAAAAACATTCCAATTTGCAAAACCTATCCAAAGCAACCAGTTGGTAGTTTTGAGCATTTTGAACATTTTAAGGTGTTTGATATCGTTAGTGGTTACTATAACTGCTAGAAATAAAAGTAAATAAATAATTTTAAGGGAATTAAAAATTTTTTTGTAAAAAATCCTTTATGGGGCAAATGAAACTAGTATGTTAAGGGGCAAAACGGACTACCTCGTATTGGTTCCACTTTCAAAGCAAAACAACAACCAAAACAAAGTCTGTTTTGCTCAATGATCCTAACGAAGATGTTGTTCACTACCTATTATTTTATGTACTACCTATCTATTTAGTTAGGTAATTAAAGTTAAAAGTAATTTAGTAATTAAACATTTGTATCTTTGAAGATGGTTCGAACATATGTTCAAAAAACGACTAGGGGTGCTAGTTGGAGCAAGGAAGATTTGGGGAAAGTTATGAACGCAATCAAAAGGATAGACATGGGTTATCTCAAGCAAGGTTTTTAAAATCCTGAAATCCACAATCATTCGGAAAATAAAGAAAAAAAATAGTTAATTGGACATTTGCTAGACTTCGAAAAAAGTTTCTTTGGAATGACCACTCCCATCTCTCTAACCACGAAACAAAGATCGCTGGCAAAGACTGACTTTTCTATTTCCAAAAAGCGAACCTGGAAATCGTTTTGCGCAACTCCGAACCGCAACTCAAAAGCCAGAGCTTAATCTTCTAAAAAAGCCGTCGTTTCGGCATACTTAGAGCTTCTAAAACGAAGACCATCACTTCAATTGATATGCATCACTTGTTTTTGATATCATTATTAAAAGAAACCAGTGGTTCGTTTTGCCCCATTCAAAGATACTTTTTGTCCCGCTAGTGGGGAAAACGGACATTCAATATAACTTTGTATAATTGTTTATATCTCTATACACAACTGTTAAACCATTCTGATTGCTTATTATGATAAAGTTCAAAAGTTGAAGTATTATTTAAAAAAATATTTAGTATTTATTTAGTATTAATTATTTTAATCTACGATCTTTCAATCAACAGATTTTTACGAAGCAATATTCATTACAAAAATTCAATTATAAATTAATTTAGAAATGATTATTTTCTATTAGAATATTTTTAAATTGTTCTCTGGGCATGCAAACATCAACATCTTCATAGACTAAATTGAACAGCCTTACACAACGAGAGATAGGCTCACGTTGTCCATACAAAGTTTCATGACGAACATCATATAAAAGTGGCCTTGTTCTTAAAGACCTCAAAGGAGCATAAAAATAAATAAGGGAAAGCAAACACTCACTTTTTATAGAAAAACACACGTATAAACATTACGCTATAAACCTTTCTTCGCCTTTCTAGAGTTTTAACTCCCAACAGTAAGCATCTCTTCTTATAACTTAAAATCGCATTATCTGCCAATGTAAAATTCCTTAAAGCGAACCGAAAAAATTTTTTTGAACTCTTTCAATCCGGTTGATATTTTTTAATGTACTGGGATACCAAACAATGGAACAGTATTCAAGGGTAGGACGAACTAATGAACAGAAATGAGATTTTACTGTATACGGATCTTTAAATTCTACAGAATTTCTTTTTACAAATCCCAAAAGGGAATTCGCTTTGGATACAACATAATCAATATGGAGATCAAATGACAGTTTCTTATCAAAAACTATTCCAAGGTCTTTTAAACTATCAACTCTTGATAAATTATTTCCATTGAGAACATAGTTCTTCATAATTTGCTTCCCTTTGAGGAGTGTCTAAAGCTTAAGTGGTCCTTCTTACCCCACTCTCCCCTACTTTCCCAAATAATTAGAATATCGATTGTTATCGAAAATAATAGTTCAAATGCGAACCAGAAGCAGCAACAGTCTTAGTCAAAGACATAAAGAATTATTGATCAAGGAAATTTCCACTGAATGGTAATTGGAAAGCAAAATTTAGGACACATTTTTTCTCTTATATTTTACTCGATTATTGCAAGAATCTTGATATTTTGAGCCATCCTGAGAACCATGAACTAATTATTTCAAGTTGTACGAAAATTACGTGTCTCATGCGATATATATAAATAATAAATATTTCGAAATAGTTTGGAAATCGATTATGATCGAGTGAATCATTCGAATGCACATATCAAGAAGCAGCAACAACTGTTATATTACGAAATATGTGTCGTCATTTGTTTCAGACGATTTCCCCGACACAATTTTCTTCTTATATTTTATTCGATTTCAGTCTTAATAAATCGATAAAAGGATTCGTTATCCGAGGCTATGAATGTTGATTGAAAGGCAAGATTTTAGACACAGTTCTTATACAGTATGAGACCATAATCGAATGTTGAAGGAGTTTTGGTATTTTGAATCGTCCCGAGAAGAGGAATTAAATATTTCGAGTCAGAATAAAATTACAGAAGACATAACATTTTGAATCAGTTTAAAAATCGATTATGATCGAATGAATCATTCGAATGCATATATCAAGAAACAGCAGCAGTCTAAATAAAAGATATCGACAACTGATCTAGACGTTTTCCATGAGGCTATGAATGATAATAATTGGATAGCAGAATTTCTGACACAGTTGTCTTTCTTTATTTTATTCGATTATATTCGATTGTTGTAAGAGGTTTTGAATCTTGAGAAAAGGTATAAGCATTCGTTCCCCGAGGCTATGAATGATAATCTAAAATCAAAATTTCAGACACAGTTTTCTTTTTATATTGGTGTGCATGTAGACTTCAAATATTTTTCTTTTCATTTCCTTGGCCTATCATCTCTATAAACAAGAAACAAAAACAATTTCTACTCTTTTTTTTAATTAGTCTCTGACAATCAAAATTTTTTATCCAAATTTGAATGAAAGAAAAATAAAAAATAATTTTTCACTTTTAGTGGTGGGACGAAGTGATGGACATCTTTAACGGGGTATGAATGAATTTACAACTGTTTTTTTTTTTTTTTATTTGATTTAATTTTTATTTACTTTACAAAATTTTTAATTATAGCCATTCGAGTTAAATATAAGAGTTTGGTTCTGCTTTTTGGATTTGCCAGTAGCTAGTTAATTTTTTTTTTAGAATTAATGTAATTGGGTTTCAGTTTCAATGCAGTGAAACACGAGTATTAAATGCAAAGTAATTGAAACACTATTAGAGAGTATTAAAAAACATAATGATATTTTGTACAATGCGTAGTACTACATACTGCAAATTAAGTCTGGTTGAAAAATTATAAAAAATAAAATAGATGCAGACTTTTTGCAAAACTGACATATCAATTCTATTCCCCCAATCACCCTGTTGCAAATCTCCATATGACACCATTCAATGAGATTTACTCTCATACTCATTCATAAGTATCAAAATCATTAAAATGTTTAAATTCATTGATTTGAACTGATCAACCTTGCGGCCATTATTAAATTACACAAATGAAATACGAGTAATGTGCTTGCTGAATATTCTCTCGCTTCGCTTTTATTAGTATTTTGAGCTTCTTTTTTTTTGCTGTTCCCTAATGTTCAGAAAACTTATGTATGTAATTTGTGTTTCCATGGATTTTAACAATTCCTATTCACTTTTGTTTAAATATTATTCAACGCATTCATTACGAGAATATTGCGTGAGTTTACTCTATGAACGAGTTGCTATGTACGGCAAATGGCAAACATCCAAACTCCAAATAATTGATTTAGTCGATTCGAAATGCATTAAAATAGATTTATGATGACGGGAGATAGACCGATGGTGTCATTTTGAATTTCCATATAAGTTTTGTTTGATGTGAACTCATTTTTTTATGATTCCAATAGAATTTATTTATTGGTTTTACCCTTTTCTAATTTATTTTAGTTTTGTTTGCCAAATTAATATGATTTAAATATTTTATTTTTTATTTTTAATAAATTTTGTTATTATTTAGCTTTGCATTTTCATTATGTATAATTGTATGCACTTGCAAGCTGCATTTAATTGGTTTTTATTTTCTTTTTATTTCGTTTGTGTGCTTTGAAATATTCTCTAACAAAAATATAAATATTAAAATTTTCACATCGATGCTTTCGAAAAACCTCCCCGTCCAATGTAGTGGCTTAGAGACAACCATCCCATACCTCGTATATTCATCGAATTTGCAAATGAGGTTGAGCAATTTGTAAGTGTGTTTTGGTTTAATAGAGAATAAAGAAATAACATGTATTAAATGCAATCTGGTTGGTAAAAAGGCGATTGTGTTTCATTTTGGACTATTTGGTAGAGGATGCTTTCATTTGTAACAACCAGACTGCAACTTAAATTTTATGTTTAAAGTAAAGTAACTTTTGTTTCTAATCACTTAAAATTCACATAACTAGATTTTTATACAAAATTTTAATAACTCTGAGGTGGGGTGGCTAATCTGTTAAAAGAGTATATTTTAGAACATATTTTGTTTTTATATATAAAAGTGTGGTCGTACAAGAAGAGTTTTCGCTTGAATTAAGTTGGGTAGAGACAGCTATTTGAGTAGTAATTTGCAAATACTATTCTTCTACAAATAAGGCACGTTTTCAACTAAAAAACACAAAAGGAGTATTCATTTTTTTAGGTTTACTTTTTGACTTTTTTTATGAGCTAAGTTTTGGTGAGATTTTGAAACTCCCATATGACGCCATTTTGATTTTAAAGGAAAAAGAATCGAATACTAGGTTTAGTTGCTCTGTATATGAACAAAAGATCAAAAAGCTAAGAAAGAGTTGCGAAGTCAAAACACTGACCTGGGCCACACCGCCATTTTGGGAGTGGTAAACATAGAAACAACAAAATTATAAGAAAAGAAAGCTTAGACGAGCTGCAAAAACAAAACAATACGCTGTGGCATGCCACCATTTTGTGAGTGATAGGAGTACAGACTACACCAACAGGAGATCAGAAATCAAAGAAGAAGTTACGAAGTCAAAACGATTCCCTGAAGGACGTTATCATTTTGTGAGTGATAACAGTTTAGGACCGACATATGGCGTACTCAAAAGAAAGCTACCGAAACTCTAACTGGCTGGTAATTTTCTGCTTAGGTAAAAAAAAACTAAGAAGAAATAGTGAAGCCTTAATAGCGTAGGTTTTTTTATATCTCAGTGAGATGAGTTAAGAAACGAATATGAGAAGCTAACTTAAGAAATGCCACGTATTCAAATTTCAAAACCATTTCAATGAGGAAGCCATTGATAAGATGAACCATTCAGTCAATCATTTTTATAAAGATGCGAAAAGAGAAAGTAGAACAAAACACACAAGCCTTTGAAGCTAGAAGCATTTTAATCTCAAAGGATCCAAACACTTACAGGCTTGGCTGTGTTGTCAGAAATCGCCCTCTCAATGCATGATTGTGAAAATTGCGCCATCCCAAAAGGCTCCTCGCTCTGTTGAACCACCCTATTTATTTATTTTTTATTTTATGTCTGTGGCCGTTTTAATTTCTAATGCTTGAGTTGATGGAATCTAATAGAAAGTAAAGCTCAATTCCTCGGCCTTTCTGGGACTCATGTAGTAATCACCTCCTTCTAAAGTATTAACCCATACGCCAAGTGCTCATTACAGGATCCTCAATTATGATTCCACATTCGCAAATAATATTATTGATGCTGATTTTGGTCCTTCGAGTTGGCTCCAAGTGGGTAGGACCGCAATTAAGAGTAGAAGTGTGCAGAGATATGAAGTTGAAACTATTTTTTGATACTGGCCGGATAGTGGGTATCCTTTATTTTTTAGCTGATTTGTATATTTACATGAACATGTACAACAGCCACTCATATTCAATAGCCACTCAGTGATCTAAAGAATTCAAGACAGTAGTTTTATCGAAAGGAAATAAATACAGCTTCAATAATCTCCCTTTACTTAGCATATTGTCAAAAGGTAATTGGCCCTCCATCAACTATCACCTCCTTTCAGATCGGAGATGAGAGCCGAGTGGCTTCTTAAGCCATCTAAACCAGTTCGATTTGTATTCTTTAGAGTTTTACTGTTTTACGGAACAGCTTGAAAAACGTCCAAACATCACAATACTGTTATCTACCACCGAGCTTAGTTATAATTTTAAAGGACATAAACTTGAGCATCAATGATGATGACCGTGGACTTACAAGTTCCTGCATTTTAATACTGACGATGTGACAGACTTATCTCTCTCTCTCTACAATTCCAAGTTGAGATAAAATTGTATTTTTAAGTTAACTGCCCTATAGAATTTATGGCCTCAATAGGTTTCAAAACGTAAAACACTTCTCTCTTTCTGTTTTAGACTATTTGTTTAGGTCTAAACTTGTTCAGATTTATATCGGACCACTTCTATGCTTTCCTCGAGCTCAAAGTAATAAGCGTCAAAGAATGGAAGTTAATCCAAAGTGAATTTTTTGTTTGGTTTTGAGATTTTAAAAATAAACAAGGCACCAAGAAACATCTAAACGTATGCACATACGCTCAAGCTGACTTTTTTTTATTCAAAAGAGATATAAGAGATGGAGGAACGTCAAAATTTATAGAAATTAAAAAAATCACACAATCTGTCAAGTATTATTAAATCGGATTGAAGCTATGTGAGTTTGGAAAAACGTTTACCTTTTTAATCTTAGACCTTAGGGTATCACTTTTCTTTGACACAGAGGCAACTGGGCAGCTAAATTCACAGTGAGTTAACAATGGACTATGCACTAAGCACTCTTCTTACTATTTGCGGACTTAAAGCTCTGCTTCGTTGGTGCACCCTAGTTCTTTGAAATACAAAGTCTCGAATAAAAATACACAAGAGTGTTTGTTAGAGCCGGAAGCAATGAGGTCATTTTATGCTCCTCCCTTACAAAATACCAGTGCTTCTCTATTCTTGCAAGAAAATTAAGTTGACTTGTTTTTAATCAACTGTGTTGATGATATTGAAGTTATTAGTCTCTTAAAGTTGGTGAAATCGAATGCAGTCGGCTCAGATAAAATTTGTCGTGAATTTTTTTGTTTAGTTTTACCAATAGTTTTTCCGCCTTTGAATTAGGTATATTGTTAACACGTGTTTTTATAAAAGTGAGTTCTCTGAACCTTGGAAATATACGACTGTTTTACCCATTCCCAAAAAAGCAATTCCTGTGAGCACTATGACTTCAGACCAATTAGCCTATTGACTTGATTTGGTAAAGTCCTTGAACGGTTGATGGCTAATCAAGTTCTTGACTTCATTCAATCTGATGACAAAATTTTTCAATGGCAATCTGGTTTTCGCAAAAACCATAGTTTTGAAAGTGATGTAGTTAAGGTTACATCTGATTTCCGGTGTTGCGCTCGATAGTAATTGACTTGGTACAATGGTACTGTTAGTTTTTTCAGAAGCTTTTAACTGCACTGATCACAAAATTTTAATTTCAAACTTTGTAATACCTTCTGAAACTCTAGAGAAACTATCTGTTAAACAGGCCCCAAAAAATTACAACAAATGAAGGTTCCTCAAGATCATACATTGACAACTGCGGTGTACCCCAAGGCTCGATACTAGCACCGCTTCTATTTTCACTTTTCCATAGATGACCTCACCGCAGTTGTTAAAAACTGTTATATTAAGCAGATGATGTGTTGTTGAATATTTTTAGTGAATTGGGTTTAATCAATTATTGTGCAGCTCGGATCAATGAAGACTTGGTTAACATTCATTCCAAAGCTGGGCTAACTCTTACAAGCTACAAATAAATCCATCCACTTAATATGTTCTTCTCAAGACGGGAAGTTTACCGTTTGGACCTACCAAGAATCGATAGAAATACACAAATCGTGTTAGCAATGTTCAATAACTTGATTTTACAATTAACATTAAATTGAGCTGCTGCAAGCAATATCCGCAAGCATTGAAAGATTATACAGCGACTCTCGCTCCTTAATGTTTTCTTCTGTTATTTAGAGTCCCGCCTTGAAAAAGCAGCTGGTAAAAAGCCCAATCGTGCCATATTTCACTTTTGACTGTACTGTTTGCCCTAATCTTTACTATAATTGCAAACGTAAACTGGCTTTGCCAATTTACACACAGATCTCCCGTATGCCACGACTAGTTGCCCGCAGTTCCGTATTTGCCTTTCAATTTCTAATTTAATGTTCAAACAACCCGACGACCAGTAGCACACTTTGAAATCATAACTCCTCTGGAGCAGAATGCTTATCTTATGTTCTTTATTTTTCAACCGTTTAAAGCTTAAAGTTACTTTCGCATCAGTTTCTCTTCCAGGAAATTTATGAGAATATACGTTTGTACAATATAGAAAAATTCACTTTACCTGTCTCAAAACAGTTTAAAGAAAAAACTAATTTCATACGCACACTAAATTAGGAAAAGGAAACATCACATCAAACATAGGTAACTAGTATTAGTTATTATTATTTTGTAAGGGCAAACTCTGCAGCATAACTATCGTCAGTTTAATTAAAACTTCCCACCCCCCACCTCACTTCAAGTTAGTAATGAAAGGAAAAAAAACTAAAACTATACTCACAAACGAACACAAAACACTAAATGCAAGGCAATCACATAAGAACTCATTCTCTCATTGCAATGTAATACAACAATAACAACAGCATCAAACATTCACTTCTATTGACATACATTTCAATGAGATTCTCATATAACATAAACGTAGACGTCCTCATGTTCACACATAAATTTTTCACATAAAAAAAAACTACATACCAAAACATCTTTTCCTTCCAATCCAAACAAATAAACACAGACACAAAATGTAAAAACCAAAGTATGTAGGTTCTTCCTTGGGCGGTAAAATGGTAACAAAGTTTGTATACTGGGTGATGGTATAAAGGGTTTGAGGGTATGTTCTATTTTAGTACTGGTCTTGGTATTGGTCTTGGTCTACCCAGAACTAGAGACCATAAAGTAGAAGTTCTTGTTGTTGCCGCATGCCATGTCCATATGGGAGACCACATTTTTGAAATTATATATTGGCCCTCTAAGGACGAAATAAGTGAACATTTTAATCTAATTTTTGCTTCTTTTCCCGTTTATTTTTTATTTTCATTCTCTTCCTCCTCCTACTCAACATATGCTGTTGCTGTCTGTCGATGGGTTCTCCTTCGGGGCATATCTTCACATGGATGTTCGTATTGATTTTCTCCTTACAGCAATTGGACCAACAGAAACTTTCTCCACACTATACCGAGGGAAATTTATCGAGGTATGTAAAATGTTTTAAGTTGAATAAGTTTTTATTTGAGTGCTCGTACATATACCTACCTCCTACCTACTATAGATTGTGGTAGACGCTTGAGAGAAAATAAGAAAATTGCATTAACTTGATCCTTGCATAGGTTCGTGTTGGGTTCGAAATGAAATTATTGAATGGTTGACGAACTTTTGGGGTTCGAACTGAATATGAATGTGTTTAAGTGATAGTTGAACATCAATGTTGCATTTTACAGTGGACTTGTAATGTAGTGAGCCTGTATCCTGAATTTTAAAGGAGGGCTATGTAAATTATGTGGCGACAAGTTGTTTTATAGACTTGTCTTCATTAAATCGACAGCAGCGCCAAAAGCTTTTTGAGCATTATAGAGAGTGAGAGTGGAATTCTTTAACCTCAGTCTCTCTCATGCTTTTAAAGCTTTTGACTGCGATTCTCGACTTATAAAGATTTTTCTTAAGCCAAAATTTTAAGAAAATCAAATTTTGATGATCACCTGGTGAAGCACGGATGACAAATCTGCACTGTTTGGGCACGTTTTTTTATGTAAATATTATGCAAAGACCTTTGTTAAATTAAAAAGTTAAATGTAGAGTGCAGATGCATTGAAATAGCAAATAATAATAAAAAAACAGAACAAAATTTCACCGCTTAGAGTTTCGTTGGGAATAGCTCTGTCGCTAAAAGTGCTGCCAACTTAACACCACGAAATGAATTTCTCGCAAAAAAAAACGAGAACAAGCTGTACCTTTTATCGTTTAGTGGTCAAAAGTGGACTTATTCCTTGCTGGATTTTATAAACTCAAATTGTCACACATGAGGTACTTGGTTCGAAGTCCAACAGAAAACAAAAATGATTTTCCACAGGTATCGCTTTTCACGAGGAATTTGCAAGTATGTACTATGAAAGTAAATTCATTGCAATGAATAGCGCTTTCTCGATTCGCCCTTCGAGATTGGCAGAAAATTGAAGGTCCTTCCAATCCTTCACAAAGCTTGGTTGTGAGAAATGCGCAAGGCCACATTCTGCTATCCGCTCTCTTGCCCCACCCTGTTTATTTATTTAATACTCTTCAAATCTTACATCAAAAAGCTTAAGGCAAAGGCTGGAAAAGAGGCCTAAACAATTTGTTGTTTAACTCTCGAGCTTATATCCGCTTTTGGCTTAAAATAAATTAAAAACGCGATATTTATAATCAATTAATTAATCACGAATTTAGTCCCCTTTTCGTACTAGCTGGTGCTTTTTTATCGTTTAAATTCTATGTGGAAAGAATATAGGGCTAAGGACGGTACCTGGTGTTTGCCCAGCTTCGTTCTAAAACTTGTGTTTGACAATTGACTTTGAATTACCTTTTATCGTTGTCTTAATGCTGAAACCAGTTGGTTTGAATTCCATTCCATTTTCAAGCTAAATTTTCTCTGAGCTAAAAGTACTTTGTTGGGTGTTGCAATTTTGCAAGCGAAAACCCATGATTTTTTGAAAGTAGATAGTGATTGAAAATGGAAAGAAGTTCAAAGGAGAAAAACAAAGAATTTCGAACTTTAATTCATAGTTCGAAATATCAACAGCATTAAGAAGACTGCAAAAGTGTGCTTCACATAGATTTGACAATGACCTCATCAATTAGATGCTCTAGAATCCTTCTAAGACGCAGTATTTGGTCGAATTGTGCTACCAAATACTGCGTATAAGAGTACGACAGTATCTAAGTCCCTTTACATGATGTCTCACGAGCCCAGGCTCCGAGGAAAAGAAAGGAGATGTGAAATAATCATCTCCTTTCCTATCTGCACTCATGTGAGCCAGGGCTCGTGAGACATCATGTAAAGGGACTAAGATACCGTCGTACTCTTAATCGTGAGACATCAAAGACATCGTAATAGGGGACTAAGTGATATGCCTACTGCCGTACCTGGGCGCAAAACACATTTGGAGTTGAAGTCACTTGATCTTTCAATTACTCTTAATTCAAATCAAATAACTCTACTTCGATGGATTTGTATCTTTCCTTCGAGCTAGTCAGTGCAAGAGCTACTGGAAGGCTTGATGTCTGAAATCCATAAAATCAATGCTGGTGTGCCCCAGGGCTCCGTTTTATCTCCGATTCTATTTCTTATTTCCAGATCTACTGATCCAAGCTACACATTCATCAAATTGTTCTTCCGGTGTTAGTACCCTCGGTCTTTTATTTACGTTTCTAGAATCACTACCTTCATATTGGGACGTGGAACTAGAACGGCAGCGTGTGATGAATTCTAATCTTGACAGCATTGTACAATGGGGAATAACAAACGTTAAATCGTCAAATTGCAATCAAATGTTAAGGCCTTCTTCAACCATGTAAGAACTTCGTTTCCCCTTTTAATCTGCCTGTTACCTACAAGAAAAACATTCGTCCTACGATGAAATTTAACTCCCACCTTAAATATTTCAACGGTGCTCCCGTCTCCAACCATAAAAATGCTCTTTTTTGAATGCTGTTCAAATAATTCAAATAAGTGGAGTGAGAACCTAAGTACTCGGACCGTCGGTCGCGTCGTATTGTTCGTTACTTACTTACTTACTTACCTCCCGTTCCGCGATTTCCCTGCAATGTGCTTTCGAAAACACGTCGAGCCAGAGCGTTTGGGTCCATCCGCTCTACATGACCCAACCATTGTAGCCTCGCAATGCGTACTCTTCTGGCTATGCGTTGTTGTATCTTCTCTCCACACATTGTCTTCGCTAACGGGACCAAAGATCATTCGGAGAATTTTTCTTTCGAAACAACTATGGGTTTCCTCATCCGCTTTCGAAAAGGTCCATGCTTCCGCGCCGTAAAGCAGGACTGGGGTGATTAAGGTCTTATACAAGGTTGCCTTGGTTTTTCTGTTTCTCAATTGTTTCTTCGTATTGTTCTTTATCTTTCTTCAATTTGCGTCATTTTACAGACAGTACTTTAGCGAAATGCATAGCTTGTCGTATTGCTTCCTTAAAGAGATTCAACAGTGCACTGACCGCACAGAGCAAATGGGGAATGTACTACCTAGCTCTTCGTTTCTTTTTCATTGAAATCTTCTGAAATGTATAACTAATGTTCAGATATATCAAATCTTCCCTTATTTGTCCAACTCTCGTATTTAAATGCAAACAAATTATTTAAAAAAAAAAAAAAACAACGTATGGCTAAACGGAAGCGAGATGGGTAATGTCTTCAACTAGGCCTCCTTTGCTATAATTTTTCATGTTCGAATCTAATTTTCTTGGCACCAAGACGATTTTTTCTTGTTTTCAAATATAAAAAAAGGAAACATTCAACAGAGCCCAAAGTAGTTGTATAAGCAATGAACTAAGAAATCTAATCAGTTCTTTGGATACACTTGCTTCACAAAAAACTTGTGTAGTATTTTTTGGTTTGTATCAGCAGCGCTTAAAGCTTAAAATCATCTACTTGTAAACTTTAAAGAAACATCTGATACACACTTTGACATCTCTGAGACAAAGTATTTTACTTTCTTTCTTTTGAAAATAAGATGTGGTTTATAATTTGTAGTCAGTGAACTGTAAAAGAACGAAATGTCTGATGAAATTGAAAAGAAATTCCGTAATTTATTTTCGTGTGCTTGCACTGAGTACCTACCTACTCATGATTGAAACACCACTTTTTGTCCCCTGTACTTTAAATGTTTTTTCTGTTTGTGTATTGTTTTTAGCATTCCTGTAAGTTCGACCGAAATAAACATAAACAAAGTGGTTTTTGTGTTGGACATTGTAACTAACCACTGTGAAATGCAACACTGATTTGCTCTCTCAAATGTGTACCTATACTAACAACGATGAACCTAATTAAGCAAATTATGTTAAAACAATTTCTTTTTCAAAATGTCCTACTTCCCTGTACTTATGCAAATAATTTTTTTTTTTTTTTCAAACCCGATTCTTTGCCAACAACAAAAAAAATAAAACAAACCAGAGCACTGCTGAAGGAGCAGGGTTACACCAGTGATTCGAATTTAGTGTTCCGGAAAAAGGATGTCCCACTACTGCAGTCCCCATTGAGTCCAGTCGAACAGAAGCAAGTTTACAAAAGCGTTCAAGCAGGAGGCCAACCACCACTTTTTGGTTTCAGAAAGCCAGCACCAGAAAAACCAAAAGGTATGTTATTCCAATTAAATTTATAATGTCTGCAAGTGTGTGTGCTCTTAACCGTGTGTGAGTGCAGTCTGACAAACCAAAACCGCGTCTACCATCTAGTCCAGGCACTAAGGGAGCTTGGTGATATCAAAAAAGTCAGAGACTGCTGATTTTTGGTGTGTTTTTTTAAAGTGGGGTGTTTATTGAAAACTCGAGGCCTGCGAAATAAGATTTTTATGGTAATTTTTCGCGCTTCATCTTCGAACGGAAATAAGACCATCAATAAATCGGCCAACTTTAAAAAGACATGTCTAAAATAAGCACTTTTTAGCTAAGCCTAAGTCCGCCTTTCAAGGAAACCCTTAAGTTACTGGACTAATCATAAAGAAAAGGGATATGCCATGACACTCATGTTATCATGGTTCTATCCCTTTTTTTGGTGTGACGAATTATTTCAAAAATATATTTTCATAGCAACCTGAAGCAAAAAGCACGTTATCTAACATTGGTGCAGTATTTTCAAAATAATTCACTAGTTGGACAGAGGGTTTTTTTCGTAGTTCTTCAAATTGTTTGGGGATGTGGTGATGGTTTTGAACTTAATTTAATTTTCAGGGTCACTGGAATCCTAAAATTTAGTTTTTGATTTAATATTATTTTCGTGTTCTTCTTCTTCTTCTTTTTCTAACCAAAAAAAAAAAAACAATTTAGCACAGCAGTCTTTAATTTATTATGTTCTCTCAAACTCACCCAAAAATAACTTGGCAAACGGCTATTTCAATTATAAATTCTGGTTTGCATAGCTTTACTACTTTAGCTCTAACATTAATTAAGAGACCAAAAATTCTAACCTCTACTTATGGTTTTTGTGCTGCTCAGCAGGAAAAACTCATTTATTATCAGACAAAAGTGTTGGCCTAATGGAAAGAAGAACTTTCCGCAAAAGTGATTAGGTGGTGACTTTTCATTTCAATAATAACGATGATTTGCGTCGAGTGGTTTGGTATAAAGATGAGTAAGGGTAGTTATTATTGTTATTACTTTTTTTTGAGTCTTCGTAATAAGTTAGTTATGAGTTATCTGAAGTTTTAGGCATAGCGCTTTAATGAAATAGTGCAGCTTTAGTGACCTCAAAAGTATGCCACTTTTAAATAAGTAGTAAAAAGAAACTAAGTGTCGAAGAGGACATTTTCGGTACTACTCACGAGACTTTATGCTCTGACAGCAGAAATGAAAAGTTCGAATTTCAAAAAAGTGCGTTTGATGTTCATTGATTGTGAAAAATTTGTGCAGAAGTGTCGCAAGTAAATCAAGTGGTGGCACAAAAATGGTGTGCCACTAAAAAATTGTGACACAAAACTGTTGTAACACTGCAATGTTATGACACTAAGAAGTTGTGTAACTAATTATTGTGACATTAACAGAATGTTGCGACACTCATGACACCAAAATGTTATGACACTTCAATCTTGTGACACTGGATTCAAAGCACCGAATATTGAAAATACTTGAAAAAATCTATTGAGACCAATATGGTGAAACCACAGTCCATCAAAGCCTCCAATCTTCAATTGATATCCTTAAAGGTTTTTCTTCTTTAGTTCCGAACAGTGAACTGAGCCCTTGAGAAACCAAGAGTACTTCATTTTCAATCAACGGAATCAGAAAGCTCTAAATATGTTTCCTTTTCAATCGGAACGCAGGACAACTGAGGGAGAGGCTAAGATCATCCAAATCAACACGCTCACTTCACTCTGCTTTTGCGGTGTTCAATCTCAGTTTAGTACACTGTTCGATACTTCGGTACTAAAAATGCAGCGTTTTTCTATTCAAAATCAAAATAATAAATAGTTCAAGTGAGCAACGAATAGTGGAGTTCAAGTGATGACCTAAAAAAAACGCGCGTTTTGTATCGTTTTAACGTAATTATTTTCTTTTGAAGACGGTGCAGCATAGCTAATCTTCAAGAAATTTCAGTATATACTTACTTACTTACTTAGGTGGACATTACAGTTCGGGGTGAACCTGGGCCTCAACCAACATCCTTCTATAACGACTTTGATTTCGGGCGAGCTCTCTACAGTTTCGCACTCCAAGTCGGTTGAGATCTTCATCCACTTGATTGCGCCACCTAAGACGAGATCTTCCCCTTCTGCGATTTCCCTGCAATGTGCTTTCGAACACCCGACGAGCCGGAGCGTTTGGGTCCATCCGCTCTACATGGCCCAACCATCGTAGCCTCGCGATGCGTACTCTTCTGGGTATGCCCATGTCGCGGTACAGCTCATACAGCTCGTTTTTGTATCTTCTTCTCCACACATTGCCTTCGCATACGGGACCAAAGATCATTCGGAGAATTTTTCTTTCGAAACGACCAAGGGTTTCCTCATCCGCTTTCGATAAGGTCCATGCTTCCACACCGTAAAGCAGGACTGGGATGATTAAGGTCTTATACAAAAGTTACCTTGGTTTTTCTGGAGATGGTTTTGTTTCTCAATTGTCCTTCTTAACCCAAAGAAGCAACGGTTGGCAAGAGTTATTCTCCGTTTGATCTCCGCACTGATGTTGTGTTCCGTGTCTATAGCGGATCCTTGGTAGACGAAGTCCTGTACTATCTCGAAGTTATGTCTGTCTATTGTGACGTTTTGTCCAATTCGTCGATGTTCTGTGTTCTTGTTTGATGACAACATATACGGGTTTTTTCCAAAATGCAAAATATTCGGGATATTTGTATTCCAGCAAAAAAAAAGTGAGAATGTACAATGGCTTCAAAGGAAGCAATGAACTCTAATAAATGTCATAAGCACCAAAGAATGCAAAAATGGAATACTTGCGACCAAGCAATGCATAATAAATATGTGCAAGTATTGCAAAAAATTGTAAATACGTGAGAATGCCAAAAATCTTACAAAATGCAAGAAATGCATGACTCAGAATTTGAATTTTAAAGCACGCAATGTATGAATTCAGAAGAATGCCGAAAGCGTATGATACCTGAAGAATTATATAGACTGCAAGAAATGCATCAGTTAATAGTTTACAAGTAATGCAAAACGAAATTTCAAATCATCGAAAGAGTGCGAAAAATCCGTGCATTCCAATAAGTTCACTTTCAATACTGCAATCTCTTTTTATTAGGTCTAGGTCTAGGTCGTGACAAGCATATAACCGTTCTTGTATCACAAAAGAATAACTATCCTCTTGGCAACGATAATTAGTTTTACAAAAACTGACTGATTATTAAAAACTTGACTGTGAATGTGAAAAGTGACATTTGAGTCATTAGTCATTCAAATGCCAAAAGGATAGCTGCGTTTCGTCAAAAAATTCAGTCGAAGTAAAAGCTAAGCCCATTTCAATTATGACAATAAGTTCGATTGTTATGTTATGTCGTTTTTACGCAAGGCAAACGTAAGGCTCAGGTATCGAATGACATTGATTAACGTTTTTGTTTCTCGCCTAAAAGAAGCAACAGAAAGTAAGGCATATTTCAATTTTCTCACTTCTGCCGTTTTTACTATGACATTATCTAAAAACTTCTTCATATACAAACATAAAAATAATTTAAAAAACACACAAAACACTCAAAAACACACTCACATCACTCACTAACACAAAAAACACAGAATAATCTCACTATTTCAGAGTTCACCGAGTGTCAATCAAAGTTAAGTAACAAAAACGCACCGTGTGCTTCACGAGTTTCCAAAATCAAAGTATTCACAAAAACATTTTCTAAATCCAAGTATCAACATTTTGCTTTTCAGAAACCGAATTCGAATACGTACCAATCACACCTACACTGACCAAGATTCGAGTGCATAGCAAAGAAGTTATGCCTAAGAATCACCAGACAGCTAGTGATAGGGAACTCATTTGTTATCCCATTTCGAATTTATCTCGCCCAGTCGATATGTTTGCTCCATTTCCAAAACATGTGCCATCATTCATTCCGCTTAATCAAGCTCCATTGCCACCAAATCGTAAATCATCACGAATACGTACCACCAGCATGGCTTTAAAAATATCATCATCACCGGTTCGCCGACCAACTTCGGCAAATTCAAGTCGCCATGAAGCATGTTTTCAGACAAAAGATGCCATATCACCACCCCCACCAAAGCCAACTAAATACGGAACCATAACATTGAGAAAGACCGTGAAGCGTACTGAACCCTTGTCGTTGCTTCGATCGAAATCAGCTGGAGCAGTTGTTGGTATACTGTCAGCTGCTAAGGAAGAAAAGTCTTCTAGAGATGGAAGAGTTTCACGGAAACAGCAATCAGTTCGGTTAAGTTCTTGTAGTCCAGTGAGGAGTGCTTCAAGGCTTACGACTTTTCGGGCAACAAGTCGGAGCCCAGTGGCTTTTGGTCGGAGTGTTTCCAAGGAAAGGTCGTTCGCTGAGGAAAAGAAACGGATTGAGGAATCATTGCCATCGGTTAAAACTGATTTCACTGCCAGTACAAATATTCTCCGTGATCCGAGACTGAGATCTCCTGATCAAGTCAAACGAGCGGTTCGATCATACGCTTTTCCAATTGAGAGGAGCAAATCAGCTCCAAAAGTGCTACCGGCATTGAAGTCGTCTTATACGTCGACTTATGTTATCCGGCGTATGCCGAGTCCACTCAGGAAGGACATTTCCAATACTAAAAAAGGCCCATCTTCCGCTAGATCGCTAACCAAGAGCCCTGCCGTTGCAAGATCAAAGTCTCAAACCAACAAGTTGTCAGATAAACTCAGCTCAAAGTCTTTGACTAAGACAAGCTCAACAGTGAGTCTCGCAAGAACTAGCTCAACTTTTTCAGTAGACTCCATAGCCGCAAAACCCAAAGCTACTCAAAAGAAACCACTGACAATCACACGATATTCCTCCAAAACTGAAACAGAGAAATCCAAAAGCAAGCCAATCACAATAGCCCCGAGCAAAAGTGACAGTAACGTTTTGAAAAAAATCAAAGAAAGCCCTGAATTAAAAAAGAAAATCATCAAAGCCATACCCAGTCAACAGAAAATTGTTCGAACAAATCACTTCTTCCAGAACCTTCTAATGCGAGACACCTCACCTAAGCGTGTCGTAGAGCCTGTGTCGGTGCATGATAAGACACGATATTGGAACACCATGTTGCTGCCTTCAAAAAAATCAATATCAGAGACACGTCATACGGCATACCGCAGTCTAAGTCCACCGGTCAGACCTCATTTCGTCGAAGAGTACGAGTCTGTTCAGCATTTTCAGAGTGACGACGAAGGCTCCGAGTTTGGTGACCGTTCAGGGCGTACTGAAGATCTTGTTTGGCAGTATGAGCAAAGAAGCCGTAGTGAGCCACGTCCAGTGAGAGCGATAAGAACAGTATGCGATATTGCCAGACCCGAGTCTCCTGCTCGATCATACGTCAGAGAGTTCTCACCAACACGCGAAATCCGTGTGCCCCAGACCAGAGAAGTGAGATCTCCATCAAGACGTCGTATTCAGAACTTTCGTGACAGTCAACGTGGTGAAACTGGAAAAGTGATCCGGGCCAGCAGCCTTAGCAGTGCTGACGATCGCTTCCAAAGAAGCCTGTACCACTGCGATGACATATCCCGCAGTGCTAACTCTCTTGACTATATCGAACGCCACAGCCCCAGCTGCCGATATAACAACTCAGAACGATTTATAGACCTTAATCGTTTCTATAGCACTCTAGAGAGGGTTGGCCAGCTCGAGCGTGCAACTTCAGCCAGTAGTTTAAAGCCAATTCGCAGGGAAGGTGAGCCTTTGGACTTTGAAGAGTGGCGTAAGATTCGCTTTCATGAACGGGCTGAGCGGGAACTTAGCTATTTAGTTGGTAAACTGAAGGAAGATCAGAAGCAGAAAGACTTTCTCTTTCGACCAAAAGATGTCGAAGACGTTAAGTGGATTGGTAACAGAGATCTATCGTTGAAGTCCAAGGACAAGTCAGTCGAAGACTTGAGAGAGAACTTTGAAAAGAAAATTCACCAAGAATGGCTAGACGAGTCAAAGAGGTTAGAACTTGAGTCCAAAAAGGACACCTACAAGCCTTATTGGAGAGGAAGCTCAGTTGTTGATTTGGCCTCCAATATGGAGATCAAGTATAACCCCGACAGTGGATCGTTTGGAGTGCAAAAGACAAAATCCGAAGTCACACCACAAGAAAAACCTCTGTGCCTCAGCAAACGGTTGATCAGCACTCTGTCGAAGGACCAAGTTAGCAAAATCACACAACAATTGAATGAGATCTACAATGCATCTGAGCCAAAAGCGAAACCAGATGTCACTGAGGAGTATGTGATCACTGTCGACAAACAAACCCCAACAAATGCTCTCAAAGTTCGTTGCAACTCTTCGATTTCAAAAGAAGAATTGATTGGGCCAGTACTACGTCGCAAAGAAGCTTCTGAAAAAAATGCACAAAGCAAGAAGATTGATCGCCTTACCCGAGAGTTTCAAACCGAAATAACTGAATCTGAAAAAAGAAGACTGTCGAACGACTTCAGTCGTGAAATTCAGGGAAAAGCTAGATCAAGCTCTCCGGTAATACTTGGCCGAGAAACTCGAGGTGCTTCAGCTGCTGAAAATGCAAAAAAGTCTCTACCACATGTTCCCCCTCCGCCACCTCTGCCAAAGGACTTGATTGAAATTAAAAAGCCAGCTCCACCAAAGCCGAAGCGGAAGGTTGTCGAAGAACAGAGGCAAATGGAAGAAGAATTTCCTGAAGAACGTGTCGTCATAGAGGATCTTTCATCAACTGAAATTGAACTAAAGCCTGAAGAGACGGTGTCGAAAAAAATCCAGTATTTCGAAGAACGCAAGTTCGAAGAACCACCCAAAACCATTTACCATGCTCGAGAAGACTCCTCCCCAGATGAAGATGAACTTATGCGGGTCATTGAGGCTAACATAAAAGCCAGAGCCCAGTCGGAAAAGTTTCACCATCAAGAACTCAGTTCGTCAGTTACAGACCTCAAAGACCTCTTTGGCGAAAAAGAATCATCCCGAATAAATTTTCCTTTACCTCGTCTTCCACCTCCACCAGATGAGACAATCTATCACGAGACCAAACAGGACCAAAATCGTAGTACATCCCTAACTCTCTGTGCATCTCATGATGGCAATGTGGAAAATGTTGATACCATGTATCGATCCCGAAGCACCTCACCTCAATCGAAGGAAACGTCATACCTTCATCGTGTCAATACGGGAGAAGTTCGAAAGATCAAAGACAAGTTTGAGAGCCTCGGCCGTCCTAAGAAAAAGAATCATTTTTTTGCGATAAGCCCGCTGCGGAAGGTGCGCAGCGATCCGGAGCTAAGTAATGACGGATCAAAAGACACCTTAAAGACCATCGTGCGTGATCACGAGCTCGGTGATGTTTCCTGGATAGCCCATAAGTTTGAGGTACGTAACACTGGAACGTCTGCCCGTGGACGAAGTCGTGTTCGCAAACCTGGTTCACCAATCCAACGCATGCCTTTACGCAAGGAGGACCGTTTAATGCCACATATCGATATCATCAGCAAAACTGCTTCACTCAAACAAGAAATGATGAAGTCACGTAGTCCAAGTCCAGCTCGTCAGCAACCGACACTTCACACCGGTGGAGTGGAACGTATTCGTTGCATTTTCGAGACATCGCCGGATAGAACATCACCAGTCGCACAGCCTCGCCTGGGCACCTCTAGCCCGGAACTTCGAGACATCTCCAATCATCTCACTGCCAGTTGGATTGCTCATAAATACCCAAAACCTTTGGATAACGACCTTCGTTCTCCTCCTCCAGTACAACATGAGAAGCTAGTGAAGTCAGATTCATTGCCCTACAGGGAAACGAAACGCCATGAGAGACCTTTTCGTTCACGTTCGATATCACCTCCAAAGGTCGCTAAACAAAAGCCACCTACGACATCGATATTGAAACCACGCTTTGATTTTTTTGCAAATCAAAAGTTTGATCCATTGATGCATCGTCCGAAAGCAAGATACGTTCCAGATGCAGGCGATGACAATTCGAAGAAGACAATCCAAAGTGGTACAAGAAAAACAACTGCTGTCAAATTCAAAGGTGAAATAGTACACTACTCTGCACAGTGTGTTAAAGTTGCTTGCACTTTTTTAGTTATTTTAGGTCCTGATTCAACGTTGTCAATCTAATTGATGAGATTGTCCTTGAGGTTGTCTACGAAAGACAACCTCTTATTTTATTACTATCGAGCATATAGTCTCAAATGACAACCTGTTTTTGTGAGACAAGTTGGGGGAAAAATTTCTTTCTTTAGCCGTTTCAAGATCATAAGAAACTCAGCCACCAACTTAATATGAGGATCAAGCTCACACAATCTATGTTTGGAATTTGTCAGATGAGGTTAGGCACTTATATCCAGGCACTTATAATAGGCACTTATAAAAAAAAGCAGTATCAACAGGGTGTGAATCATAGATGGCGAATGAAGTTTCGAATGCTTAGGAAAGAATACAATAAAAATTAATTTGAAGTGATTGAACATAATTTAACTAAAAAGATCGGGTGATCGCTGTTCTAAAACAGTGGAAAACGAGTCCAATAAGCAGTTCAGAGTTGAATATTTTTATTTTTACTTGAATCAAGGAATGCCATTAAACAATGCCTTAGTCGTGCAGAAACCCCACAGGGTCGATTCTTGGTTACTGCCTTTTCTTCCTGTTTTGATCGTTCGGTTGAAATCTGAAATATTCATAATTTTCCTTTAAGGCCATCAACTCCTTTATATTAACACTCTCAACCATTTCCATCGCTAAAACTCCTCAAAGGAATTCCAATTAGTTCTCAAAACTAATTGGAATTGTCACAAGTCTTAAACAGCACTCGATCCTTACATCGAGTCTACTGCAAGTCTTACATTAAATTAATTGCTTTAGTGCTTCATTAAACCACATATGCTTTTTACTTACTCAAACTTATTAATTAATTAACCCACTATACAAACAACATACGCTCAAATAATGAGAGGTGTACGGAACGTCACACATCCTGTGCTCCTTTCTATCATACCATCATATAAATCAAGGAAAGGATGGAAGAATCTGCTCCAATTTATAAAATGCTTTACATTGCCTGTGGCATCGTTTTCTTTTGCTTGGGTTGGTTATAACCGTAGAATGCAATGCAACATGGATTTCTTTGAACTCAACTCGTGACATACATAATTTCACGCTTCATGCATACAAATAAAAAGAAAAACAAAACACATACCAACACATTTTACATGATTTCTTCTCTTTTTTTTTTTGCTTCTGTTCTTTTGTTTTTGCCCGTGTTTTTAGACGACGATGAAGCACCGACACCGCCGTTGCCACCAACTAAGGGTGTGCCTTTACCTTTAGATTTATACGGATCTAACAACCTGGGTGAGTTAATTGAAATGTTTAAACGAATAAGAAAACGATGGTTTCAATGAACCGGTGAAAGGGTTTTTTTTTTTAATTTAAAACTGTGGAATATAGTAGTTGTTAAACATTGTTTGGATAAAAAAAACCTTTTTTGGGAAAACAAAAATATGATCCTTCCTTTAAGGATCTCATACCTTTTTTTCTCAGAATTTATTTGAAAGATTGGGAGTGACATGATTATACATATCATGTCGAGGGTTTCAAGGGTCAAAGGATAAAAAGGATACTTCCGAAAACGATACTCACTCCAATTTTTAAATGTAAAACACTGTTTCCGAAGCATTGAGTATTTATTTAGGAAGCAATTTAAATTGAAAGCGAATATTTTTTCAGAGAATTGAAATTGAAATATGAAATAAAAGAAACTTTGTTAAAACCTTTTTTATAAAATTATTAAGAACATCAAAGCTTAATTTTCTAATGAAAAAAATTTGCTAAGAGAAAAAGAACCAACACATTTGGTCCTGTTGTTATCATCTATTGCTGGAGTGTATAGTTAGTTAAGTAAGGAGTATCCGTCGGATTGGAAAATTCACAGATTTTATACGATTCGGATAGAGTTTGCTAGGAACTATTCTTTCAAAAGCTGTTCGGAATGGTTTTCCGACCCTCTATAACGCGAATAGAATTACAGTGATCGGAAGTGCATATTTTTGTTGCATTTCTGACAGATACATAAATACAGGGGAATAAGTTAAGAAGTACAATTCGGCGTATAGTTTTTGCCATTTCCGTTTACGATTACGGGCATCTTAAGAAACTTTTACCTCCGACGGAGTAAGATTGAGGAAAATTGTCCGATCCGACCAATGCCTTGTCTATTGCTGATTTATTATAAAATTCAATCGCCATTCTTTAGTAGCTCTAAAGACTCGAAAAGTTAAGAATTTTATTTGAATCGCATACAAGCAACGTTACAGTAACGTTGCAAAATATAAAGTCAAAAATATTTATGTTTAGAAGTGTTTGGGTAGTTTCCCACTGTTGCTCAGACGTATAGAAGAAAAAGCCAAAAATTACTTTTAATTATTAATCATTAGTATTTAATTATTAATTAAATTATTTATTTTTAAAATGACGTCGGTTGAAGAGCTGACCGGCCCAATTATCTGGCAGTGATCTTAAATTTCAGGTGTAAAATCACTGTAACAGCCTATAAAAACCGTGTTTTTTTGTAATTTTTTTTCGGTGGAAGGAAAGGTAATAAGGATATAATATAAGAGGAATTTATCAAGCGTTTATTTAAGTAACAACATAGAAAATTATTATGAAAATATTTTCAAAAATGACGGTACCACAGCCATTTTCCCGAAGGACGTAGAATTTGAGGAGCTCTGCGAGCTGCGACACGCAGTGTAGCTGTCGCAAATTTGAAACTATATAAATATAAAAAAAAAACTCTTATTGTACATGTTTACAGCTAGAGAAATACGTACGGGATTTTCAAAATATTGATTTTTGTGTGACTGGCGAGCAATTGAATTAAAACGTTAAGTTTTCAACAGAAAAAAGGATAATTATTTGCTAATAAATAAATAATTGAATTGACTTATCAAAAATCCCCTACGAATTTCTTTTCAAAATCTAATTTTCAAGATATTGGTAAAAATTCGAATGAAAAGAACAAAAACTGTTGGAGTAATGCTGCGTGCCATTTTGAAAAGTCGTGTTTCGAGAAAAACAAATTTAAAAGTTTTGAGATGCATTTTTTGTACACGTGTTGACACGTACTACACTAACGTACTATTTATTGAGTAGAAATGCTTCTACCTGAAAATAAATGCTTTTTAATGACATCTGTTAATGTATTTGAGCAGATAGAAGTCAAAATGTAGGACATCTGACTCAAGTTTCGTTTCGAAGCAGTTCGACGCGCTTGGGGTTGATCTCAAAATTACGAGAAAAACAATACTTTGAGGTATGAAATATTGTTCTCCATATTCTAAAAGGTTCAAAGTAAAAAACAAAAATCGGTTTTTTGAAAAATTTACAGTGGTGTCTGAAATGTGGTCTTTAATTGAAATTTCCTTCGGTAAGGACTGAGGACTGAGGAGCCAGAACAACAATCAGCCTTTGCTTAACTGCTCAGCCATAGAGACACAGGTAAACAAGCTTACGTCAGACATAATCAATGCCTACGAAAGCTCATGCCCGTTATCCAAAGGGAAAGGTAGATCCAACCCCATATGGTGGTCAAGCGAACTATCAACCCTTAGAAGGAACTCTAGGAGGCTCTTCAATAGAGCAAAATTTAGCAACCTTTCGGCTGACTGGGACCTATACAAGATCAGTAAAAATGAATACAAAAATAGAACTACCTACGCAAAAAGAGCAGCCTGGCGCAACTTCTGCTCAGATATTGAGTGCACAAATGACGCAGCAAGGCTAAGAAAATTCATGTCCAAGGTCCAAAATATCCCTAGTTTTCTTAGAAGACCTGATAACACATGAACTGACTCATGCTCTGAAACTCTAGAGTCACTCATGAACACCCACTTTCCAAGGTGTTCTCAAATGACATCCCCAGAACGCGGAAACCCTAGCGCTAACGTTAGATCCAACATAGGAAATCTATTAGTAGATAATAGGAAGGTAATGTGGGCCATTGACTCATTCTCAGCATACAAAATCTGCGGGTCCGGACGGTATCATTCCAATGATGCTCCAAAGTCCCAAAGACTTGATTGTGCCGATACTAGTGGAAATATTCAGAGGTTGTCTAAACCTCACCTTTATTCCAACTAGTTGGAGAGAAGTTAAAGTCATATTTATTCCCAAAGCCGGTAAGCCCTCACACACTGAACCCAAAGATTTCAGACCATTAAGCTTATTCTCCTTTCTACTTAAGACTCTAGAAAGAATTATAGAAACGCATATCCGAACAAAACTGAATAACAATGTGATCTCTACAGCCCAACTTGCATATATAAAGGGCAAATCAGTTGAGACTGCACTTCATGAAGTAGTCGGAACCATTGAACAGTCAATCCAATATAAAGAGTACACGTTGGCTGCATTCCTCGATATAGAAGGGGCCTTCAACAACGTTGAATACAATGCTATTCGCATGGCATTAAGTTCCATAAATATCGAGCCAACGCTATCAAACTGGATCGACTCCATGCTCCAAACGAGAATAGTAAAAGCAGAAATGGGTGAAAGCACCCTAAAAGTAAAAACTTGTACACCTCAAGGAGGAGTGTTATCCCCGCTACTCTGGCTCCTAGTAGTTAACCAAATCCTGGTTAAACTCGACAGGAGCGGAATAAAAGCAGTAGCCTATGCAGATGACATCGTCATCATGACTTCGGGAAAATTCACAACCACCCTTTGTGAACTTCTTCAGACAGCTCTAAACAAGCTCACCAGCTGGGCGAAAAACTGTGGGCTAAACGTCAACCCTACAAAAACAGAACTTGTTCTGTTTACGAGAAAACGTAACATTCCAGATATACTTCCTCCCTCCATTAATGGAATACCAATAAACTTATCTGGTACGGCAAAATATCTCGGAATAGTCCTTGATCGTAAACTTAACTGGAAAGAAAATTTAAAAGAAAGAGAAAGGAAGCTCAAATCGCTTTCTACACTTGTAGTAGAATTTTTGGTAAAAAATGGGGACCTGGTCCCAAAACCATTCACTGGATGTATACATCCATAATAAGACCAATCCTCACATAAGGAGTGTATCCAGCAGAACTGACGTCATTGGAGACTTGGTGGATTGGTCCTGATTTTTTACGCAGTCAATGGGCTTTCGATGTTCCGCATCAACCTGTTGACATCGAAACTGACGAGGAACGACGTACGGTCAAGGCACTAAGTGCTCAAGTCAGTCAGGATGATCGCATACTTCAAACCATCTGCGACTGTTCGAATTTGTTGAAGGTGATTCGAGTTATCGCCACATGTTGTCGTTTCGCAACCTGTCTAGTCTGGTGGCCATCATTAGAGAAGGCTTCAAACCTTAAGACCATGACCAAAATCCAAAGACTTGCATGCATTGGTTCAACTAGTGCCATGAGAACAACACCAACTGCAGCTCTGGAAACCTTCCTATCGCTAGCCCCCCTAGATCTCTTTACTAAGGAGATGGCGGCCAAAAGCGCACTGCGACTCAAACAATGCAACTATTGGAAAATAGGCATATCAGGCCATAGAACCATCATGAACCATACAGATATAGACATCCAAACAGACTATACCCCCCCCCCCCCCCCCCCCCCCCCCCCCCGCATATTGATTTCAATCCAGTGGCCTTAACAGTCTTTCCGACTAGAGAAAGCTGGGAGGAAAACAGGGTTATAAAAAAAATCACATTTCCGTCTTCACAGATGGTTCCAAAACGGACGAAGGGGTAGGATCAGGTATCTTCTCAGAATACCCTAACATGAATAGATCAATAAAGCTTCCCGACTTCTGCAGTGTCTTTCAAGCAGAAGTACTCGCAGTGTGCGAAGCCGCGAAGCACCTTGCTACGCAAAACTTGATCAACAAAAATATTGACTTTTTTGTAGACAGTCAGGCGGCCATTAAAGCTATTTCATCCATTATCACAAAATCCAGGCTAGTAGACAGCTGTCGCAGTAACCTTAGACTGCTCAGTGAGACAAACACAGTTAGTTTAACCTGGGTCCCTGGGCATCGTGACATTATCGGTAATGAAATGGCGGATAAGTTGGCAAAAATCGGGTCAGCACTCGAATCCAGCGAAGCGAACACTTCAGTTCTAAAGCCACTAGAGCAAGAAAAAAGCAGAATCAAACACAATTTTCTAAAAATCGCCAATGACAGGTGGTCATCTTTAGAAACATGCCGAGTCCCTAGAAACCTTTGGCCAGATATTTCCAAGAAAAAAATAGAATTTCTACTCCAGCTAAGCAGACCTCGGCTCTCTCTGTTGATTGGCATTCTCACGGGTCACAACTCGTTGGGTACCCACATGATGAGAATGGGCATTAGCACATCCGACTTATGTAGAGGATGCCAAGATGAGGAGGCAGAGGAGGGATCTTTCCACTTCCTCTGTGAGTGTCCTAGCTTAGCCCACACTCGGAAAAAAACCCTCGGAGAATACTTCTTCGACGAACTGGGCGACATCTCTAATCTCCCACTGAGCAACGTCCTGAAATTTACTCAGGGCTCCAAATGGTTCAGTGGGAGTTCCCTACCACAATAACCATCCACCTCTCCAATCCTCCCATTTCCTCATCCTCTGATTCCCGGGGAGCACAACGGATCCTCGAGATCCGAGTGAGGTGTTGCCACTTGTGGCTACACCCCCCCTTTAACCTAACCTTACCTAACCTAAGGACTGAGGACAAGTCTTTGAATTAAAATATTGTGCATGTTAAGGGCGAAACTAAGACTGATACTTAAAAATAGAAAAAAATATTAAAAATAATTTCATGGCAATCGATCAGCCTTCAAAATATAACATAGGAACATAAAATGGCCTGTATTTTTTCTACAATACTATATATTCGAATTACTTGTACTTGGGTAAATTGTCCGCTTAACATCTTCAAAGAAAATTTTTCCCCAAAAATTATAGATGGCTTCAGGGCGAACTTGAGAATAAGTGCAGCCCGATCCACAAGCTCCTGAGACATATTTGGGTGCCAATAATTGCGCAGATAACAAAATACTTTCATTACACCGTAGCGGAAGATTCGATTACACTTTTCCTTATAGGAGGAAAGAATAGCATTTCGCATACAACCAACACAACACATTGAAACAGACGTTTGTTGTTTTTTTTTTTTTTTAGAAACTTGGATTAACTGCCTACCTAAATTGGAGAAAGAAAATTTTAATGAATTTTTAAGAGCAGTTTAATTTCTACCTTTTTACCACATGGTCAAAAAAGTTTGGCCGTGTGTAGACCCAAAACGCTCGAAGAGTTTGTTAGCCCTGAACCGTCTGTATCTAGGTTCTACCATAGGTGTTCTTACGGGACACTGTCTAATAGGAAGACACGCCAAAAGACTTGGT
The DNA here is from genome assembly GCA_914767635.1 of Melanostoma mellinum. NCBI lineage: Eukaryota > Metazoa > Arthropoda > Insecta > Diptera > Syrphidae > Melanostoma > Melanostoma mellinum. Next base: position 220,957,364 of record OU612059.1, on the reverse strand, counting down.
GTGTTTTCCAATTATTTCTGCAGGAGCTGCATGGACGAAGAGGAGGAGGAAACCGTTCAACACCTTCTATGCTAATGCCCTGCACTACTTCATAGGAAGAAAACTCATCTCGGTGCATTCTTCTTCGATGATACTAGCGACTTAGCTTACATAGACCCTAAAAGTCTTTCGAAATACATCAAAAGTCCCGCGTGGTTCGGCTAGTGGGTGATTAACCGGCCAGTCCCGTAATGGAAGATAAATGCGTGATCAACTCGTTAATCTTAGATCGCGGGTTTCTGAGATCATTAGGTGATTAACTTGCTGATCTCTGTGGTATCACAATGGGTCCTTGCGGTCTAAGTGTGACAGGCCATGTACTCATTGGCTGACAGCCACTTCCACTCAACCTAACCTAACATCGTAGTCGGTTATCACAAAATGGAAACGGGACTCAGAATGAACAAATTGTGTCAATGTATAAAGACATCGAATATGAGAGTGAGAGATGAGTGATGTTAACCAATAATAGCTCATTTCGGCAATTTGTCACAATAGTTTTATACTAAGAAGTCAAATGAATTCACCGATTTGTTCAAATGTACAGTCGGTGGCTTTGCGACAAAAGCACCCATTCTATCTGATGTGGTAAAATTTTGTTTATCCAATACATAAACCAGTGTCGTTTTAAATTCGATATCTATTTCTGGACTCGCCACGATTTGCCAAGTTATCAGATTCAAGGTATGTAGGTCGAAAATAATTCTTCCACCTATTTGGCAACTGATTTCCAAGACTTTTTTTTATTTAAAAACATTTCTTTTTTACATCAATAAAATACTTTTGAATCATCAAGCCCCATCTCTACTTATTTAAGCTTGCATTTCACAATGAACAAAGTAAACAAGATTCTATAAGCGCCACGAGGGAGAAAAACTATTCTGCCCAGTAAAAGAAAGAACCTTCATGCATCCACGATGTGGGTGGTGTTGGGGTGTGTAACCCGACCACAAGTGAGTCATTTGATCGTTGTCATTCTTGCATTCCAAGCTAAAGCGATACCAGAAAATTTTTAGGAGATGATCAATGTTTAGATGATATTTTTAAAAAACTTTTTTTCAACTCAGGTGGTTTATTTTGTTTACTCCTTTTTCTACAAAAATCATCATTTATAGCCTTGCAAATTTAGAGGACAAAAACTAATACCGATTCCTGTATCTTAATGCTTTCAAAAGTTCCGAATTTTGCAACGAGAAAAGTCACTTGGGACCACAGCCCACGTTTAGCATAAATTTCCGAATTTAACCTCAATTTTGCAAAAACAAACGATCCGATTCGAATTTCATAATCGGACCCCTAGATATTAGCTGTCAAATAACTGGAAACATGGAAAAAACTTTTGTTAATTCGCCTTGAATTCGATAATTTGGTAAATCGAGTCAAATGGAGAAGATATCGATTATCGAGTTTAAGTCGACTCACCTCGTAGGTCGTACTACATAATAAGACCTCAGTTAGCGGATATACATATATATACTTCCACTAGCACCGACAACTTGCGATAGATAGGTGGTGGAAGACACACGAATTTTGCTTGTACCTAAGTACCTAAGGTTCAAGCCGCTCTCTGATGTTAGCAGAACTACTTTTGCCACTTACCAAAAAAATATGGGTTAAAAGATGGAAATAAAAATGTCCAAAAATATCCTTACAATTTAAAAAGCTTACAATAGCACCAAATAAAGATGAATAAGCCTGTTTAACGTCGCGTCGCATCTCTTGTCAAGTCTACTAGATATCTTGGAAAAAAACACTTTTTACAGTATTTACAGAAACAATTCCATACGTGAAAAAGAAGTGGTAAAATGGGTAAAATATTTAATGAGGGTAGATTAAAAAAAATGCAAGAATGTGCAAGAGTACTCCAACTCATTCAATGAAAAACAGTAGGTTCACTCGTATAACTTTACCCACAGTTAACCCAGTTTCATTGAAAAATTGTCAAAAAAAAATCTAGTATTTTGGTTCTAAGAAAAGGCTTAGCAACGAAATCACCACATACCGGATAGGTATTTAAAGAAAAATACGTGTTAGTTAACATCACTGTTTGTTACTTTAAGGGGGGACGCTGGTCTAGAGCGTGAAAAAATGGGCATAATTTATGAATTTTTTGTGACTCAACAAAAAGATCAATCGAAAATCTGTGAAAGAGGTTTTATAATTTAGGTCTTAATAAACAAATACTTTTCGTGTCAATTAAATTCAAAATGGCGGCTGTTCAGCATTTCTTCGGAGGCACTTCTTTTTTTAGATGGGTCCATGGCCGAAAATGTAACCTCCTTAATTTTGATCCTGGAACAAAATCCCGAAATTTTTTAGTTTCCTTATAACAACAGCTAGAGCCGTACGTAGGATTTTTTCAATATTTTGTTTTATCGCGAAATGGTGTACGTTTGAACAAAAAATTCAAATTTTCACTAAAAAAATGCGACAAAATTGTTGATTAGAAAAAAAATATGCAACATAGAAAAAAAATCCTACGTACGGCTCTAGAGAAAGGTATTTTGAATGAACTGTCAAAATTTCGTATAGATCGGTGAAGATTTACTCAAGTTATGTTTTCGGCCAGTCAAAAAAAAGTGATTTTGAGAAAAACGCGTTTAAAGTTTTAAATACTATAAAATCATACGGCATACCAGAAGGGCGCTGCCGCAGAATGGAAAGTTTGGGCATTTAGACATTTTTCCCGGCATCCATCCTTTGGTATGTTATTTTTAAGACCCTAAAATACCTTCAGACAAAAAAAAAAATTTCGGTTTCTTCAAAATTCTAGACCAGCGTCCCCCCTTAACTTTCCCCATCAAAAATTTATTTCTTTTTCAAGGCGAATTGATTTCAAGTCCAGAGCTCAAAAAACACTCTGCTTGATAATGTTTTGTTAATGTTTTTCAAAAGAACGTATTGTGGCTACCTCAGAGCGATCCCAGGCCTTGAACGAACGATCTTGTTATTGTGTTTTTTATTATCATACGATAACGACGACTGTGACCCTCGGTTTTGACAACCTTAACACTGAAGTGTTTTTTTTTTTAAATCATTTGAAAAAATGACCAAATGGATTTAAAAATAACCAAGTGAAAAATCGTGAACAAAACCTACTTGAGTAAAAGGCTTTTTTACGAGGTAAAAAATAGAGCCCAATTTGGGACCTTAAAAAGGGACAATCTAAAAAAAAACTCTGTCAAAAGTCAGTACTATACAACAGTAGAAAAAAAAAAACAGACTCAAACACTTCTGGTACTGAATCACTAGTTTGAAATATAAAAGGGAAAGAGTTGTGATCCCTTCGAGATCGCAGTGAACTAAAAGCAAATTAGTGCTGTTCCAGAAAGTTGGACGATTTTTCAGGTATTTTCTTAAACAGTCACTTAAACTTAAAGGGGAGTTTTATGATAATTGCTTGCCTACACGTAGCACCGTAGAATGGAAATACCATTCCATAAAACGACTGCTGCAGTTCATATTGTCTCACTAGCCATAGTTGTGTCCAGTTTTCCTTAACAACCTCAAAAAGACTACGAGACTCGTCCCACAAAGAAATTCCCACAATTCCGATATAATTGATGCAAATTTTCATTTGAAAAACAATTGTTGTCCTTATTTCAAACTGTGTCAATTCAATTTACACAACCCCTGCAAAACATTGCCTATGCTCCACTTAAGCTTCACTCTGCGGTCAGCGAATTGTGCCACCCGTCCGTTAGTTGCAATTCAAACACCACCGTTATTTAGGTCTCTCTATATGTGACCGGTATATTGCCCTTTTTTACATGAAATTCTTCTTTGTCTAGAAAAACAAATTTAGTTAACTTCTGTTATGGCAACGATTTCTAGCAAAAAAAAACTCCATAACTCTGTTAATCTATGTCATTATTTGTTGCCCGTTTTGATGTCGCTGAGTAAAAACAACACAACTTCAAGACTATTTAGGCCTTCTCATGACAACAAAAAAAGTTGCTGACTGACTCTCACTTTCACCACAAAGCACAAACCAAACCAAACCACCCCCAACCACTGTTGCCGGTGTCGACTGAAATTAATAAAAAAAAAAAAAAAAACATACCCGTTGCCATGACGAAAACAACACTGACGAACTCAAAACTTTCTCTACAAAAAAAATAAAACTTTCAACAACCCTTAACTTGCAGCCTTGCTAGCTTTGTGGCATGCAACCCCTTTATGCCTTTGTGCCATGTAGTACTTTCACCACTTTTGCTAACAACGCCAGTTATTGCGAAACCTTTGTCCGTCGTCGTCGGTATTATTGTCTTAGTCATATAGAACCCCAAATAAGTCGCAAAAAAAATTATTTAACCAAAACAAAAAAATAACACTTCGCTTTCATAACAAAAAATAATCTACCTTTGAACTTGAGAAACTTCCAAGGAATTCGAAAAACTACTTTCAAGCCCAACCCTCTCATCACACATATTTTACATCACAAAAGGGTTGGCTGTTCGATAAGTTTGTTTTGTTTGCATAAAAACTTAGCAATTCGGAATTCTATAGCCTTCCAGATTTCCCTGTTTCAATAATCCAATTAGTTCAAAATCGAATTCACCCTAATTGGCTTAAAAAATACATTCGCACGCGTTCTCGTCGAACCCGTGTACTCGTAACGCGTTTCAGTGAGGAATACGTTCGGTATAGAATCTTGAGATTGTTTGTTTGGTTTCCAAAAAACAAGTGCCGTTCGTAGTTGCTTATGGTGTAACTCTTTCCGTATTACACTTCTGCTTTTAACCGCAAAGCAAGTGGTATTAGTTACAAGACAATTGTCGTGGAAGAGCTAAGAACGTGACACAGAAGACACAAGTGCCAGGTGAAGAAATAGACAATAACAAAAAAATATATTGACGTTTGTTTTCTACTTTCATTCCAAACAACCGCACACCACACGTCAATGTAGGTTGAGAAATCAGTGCGGTCGCATCGCGTTTTTCACTCCGTTTGCTTGAGATTCGCCATATCTTTGGCGCTTCGGAGCGAAAATTTGATAAAAGAATCGCAAATGTATCGAAAGAGTTTCCCCAATTCGGATTACATCCCAGCATCGTTTTATATCAACCCAAAATCGTACCAGGAGTACTATGATGAGGGAGGTGGCAGTAACGGTGAGAGTGGCCATAATAGTGCCACTATCGGCAGTAGTGGAAAAAACTACTGGCACGGAAAGCAGCAGCAGCAACAGCCACGTCCACTGGACGACAATAACAATACACAGATTTATCAAAATCGAAATGGAACCATTGTGAATGGCTCAATGAGCCATAGTCGTAGCTTGGGTACATTGAATAGGAGAACGAGTGTAGCGCCACAGCAGCAGCAGCAGGTTGAGATCTCACAGGCAGTACCCCAAACCAAGCAGCATCATCATCATCATCGAAAAACACCAAAACACCAGCCGATGCATCATCGAAGCTGCAGCAACCTTTTAAGTGTGAATGGTGATACCAGTAACGGTGCTATTATTGGTGGCTACAATAATTATTCGGACCGCGGAGGAGCAGTAGGTGCGAGTGAATTTATGGCAGCAACAACAAATAACCAGAGGAGACGCGGCAGTAGTTATGACGATTGTGATATTGGTAATTGTGGTAAAATTTTGTGGATCAGTCGTGACAACAGTGCAAGTGGTGGTAGTAGTTGTGATAATGGTATTGGCGTTGTTGGGGGTACAACCTCAATCAATGGTGCTAGTGCGGCAGTGCCACATAATAATTTTGTTATTCGGACTAATGCACAAGGTCTACCGTATACACCATCACCCGATCAAAGGAAGGCATTCTTAGCTAATAAGCATGCCATTGAAGCAGGAATACCAATTGTATGTGGAACAAGGAGATCAAGTTAGTATCGCTTTTTTTTGTGAACCACTACGTACCACTCCTATAAGAGTTTCTGCATTGATGTTCTATTTTCCTATGTCAATATTGGATATTTTTAAATTTTAAAGTTGATTTGCATTTCTCTAATAAATTCTGGTTTTCGATATTTTGTAGTCCAGATCAGTGAGGATAAAGTGTAGTTGGTACCAATTAAAGTCGACATATGGCAATGTAGTGCTACTATTTTATTGCTATTCCTTTACCTTTGCTATTTTATTACCTTTCCATTGCTTTTCTATTCTATTCTACACTATTCTATTCTATTCTCTTCTCTTTTATTCATCTCCTTTCTTTTTAGACTTGATAAATAGGATTCTTCGCAAATATACCTACATAAGTTAAAATTTAAGGTTAAAAACCCGTACCAAGCAAGTGTTATGGTTCTCTTGTTCTGGACAAGTTAGCTTGAGAATAAAAAAAACTAAATACGACGAATTTGAAAATCATAGAATAGATGAGCTAATAAACTAATAACCCACTTCTCCAGACGTTAATAGAAAGAGTATTTTTAAAATAAAAATTGAAAAGCAAAAGGAGCTCTTTGGACCCACAGCTTCAGCTCATAGTCCAATTTTGCAATTCAGAATTAAGGAATGAAACAAACCTAGGTTTGCAGAGTCGTTGTAGCAACCGAAAACATGGATATTGTCTTTGCTTTACTCTTTTACAAAATATGAATAAAATTGTATAAAAACTTCTCTAAGGCTGGCAAACATCAACTTTATTTTGTAGTTTTTTTTAACAAATGTAGGAAAATAAATCTTGTTGCAAAAATGGTGTTTCTTTGAATCGTTAAAATATTATAAAGAAGAAAGATTTTGAGTTTGTTTGTATAGGCTTCAAAACTACTGAGTCGATTTGAGTGAAATTTAAAACAGAGATTTTCTAGAGCCACGGAAATAACATAGTCAATTCCATATCCATATTCTTTCCAGAACGGAAACATGAACGTCACTGAGAACTTGCAGTTTTTATTTATTTATGGGAAAGGGACGTAAATGACAACACAAACCGTTCACTTTAAGTGTCTGTCATTACATCCGAAAGCATTAACTTTTTTTCAACCCCATATTTCCAAGAGAACGCGAAATGGAACTTAAAAACTGCTGAGCAGATTTCCAAAATACTTTCAAAATAAGAATAATTTAATATTTTTTATTTCATCTAAATATTGCGAGCAGAGCCGATGCCATACACTAGATCACCGTAGGACTCGAGCTTCGTCGGGCAGTTCAGCTGGTAATTGATAAAGTTGTGATTTTATCTAAGGTCACACATCATTTGTTCGTATTCCAAAAAATGTTGACCAACTTTACCTTCGCATAAGATATTTAAAATGAGCAAAAAAGTCATCATGTGTAACCGTGTAGTACGAAGTGTAAACGTGTAGCAATGGTGGAGCTCAACTTTCAAAGTAATAGAATGTTCGCTTTTTCTTCTGTTTTTCTAAGCTGGCCGCATTTTATAAAGCCTGCTTCCATCCAAAACCAGAGTATAATTCCCATATTTAGTCAGATGTTCCTCATACATCTATCTGCCTACTTGATAGGGTACACAAAGTTAAGACTGATAGGTGATAGTTCAATTGTAGGATCGATTGGTTCTCTTGAACATCGTCGCAACGTTACCTGTCTCACTCTCTTTTACTGTGTTTTTTTTTTACAAAGAGTGATCTAGTGAATTAGCCATGCATTCGTCCCCTTAAACAATTTAGTCGCAACACCTGCCTCGCTAGGAAGGCTCTTCAATTTAACCTTGATGTCAACTTCGGACGTATAGTAAAGTATAGAGATTAATTTCTTAGTCGCACTTTTCGTAAGTGGAATGCTTTACCAGACTCTGCTTTTCTTTAACACGATTCGCAAAAGCGAGGAGCCCTTGGGCCTAGCTCATTTCTCGCGACCATTGCCTTGTGAGGGAATGGAGGAGACCTTCAGTTTCCTACCGACTCCCAACGACTTATCGAAAAAGCGGTTTTATGGCAATGTGTTTTTTGTCGGAGGACTTGCCAATTCCCCCTCAAGGCCAATATCTGTGAAAAATATTTTTGCTTCTGTTGGGATTTCATGAACCTCCCTGTTAACAGGCAGACATGCTTACCATCATGCCATGGGTACCGCCAAAGCTCCTTGGCGTACGCATAGTTATAAAAGGCTATTTTACCTATTTTTTTACCATACATAAAACATATATTTAACACCATTTTAATGACTGGAATTTTTGCAAACCAATGAAAAATTGCGAAAATTATTCCGATTCCTAAGACGCGTTTAGGTATTTCAGACCCATCGTCATTCTTCCTTTCATGTCCAAAGTTTTCGAAAGAGTTGTACAAAAACAGATAGGAGCTCACCTTAGAGTACCTAAAATTTTGTCTACAATGCAGTCTGGCTTCTGTTTAAAGCATAGCTGCACCACTGCCATAATAAACATTTTTGGTGATATGAGACACGCGTTGGATGAAAACCAGGTAGCTTTTCTAGTTCTTTTCATTTTCTCTAAAGCGTTTGACACCATCGACCATTCTATCAATATCAGGACCCCAACTTTTTTCTCTTTACATAAACGAGCTCCCTTCCCTTATCTCATCATTATCAATTCAAATGTACGCAGATGACGTCCAATTGCTTAAAAGTTGTCTATTAGGACTCATCGAGGACTGTGCTAATACTATAAACATGGATCAGGAAAAGATCTCACTTTGGTCGATTAGAAATGGACTGGTTTTGAATCTAATGAAGTCCAAATGTCTTGTAGTCAGCAGAACCCCCTTGAGCCTTTCTTATTTGCCAGTCATTAAACTCAATCTCAACTCTGCAATTGAATACATTGATTCTGCTAAGAATTTGGAACTCTTAATATCTATTTGATAGATTAAGGTTTGGTTCCTCAAACAGAGCGGTAACCCTGATTCTTCCTCGGTTAATTTATTTAACCTCTAGCCGTCAGTTTTTCGTTAATGCCACTCGATTATGGAATGCTCTACTCCGGCACTTCAAGACTCTGAGGAGCGAAGTAAAGTTTCGTAAAGGATTACTCAACCATTTCCAGTCTAACTAAATCATTATAAATAAATGAAGACCATATAAATTTCCTTCTTCTTTAAACTATTAATTCATTCAATTCAATAATTACAAAAATGTATTTTTAATGTAGCTTTCTTCTCTTACAAACTTATGAAGCTGTAAACTAACTAATAAGATATTGTATCTTACTGTTTAAGCATAATTATTGAATAAAATAAATAAATAAAAAAAAATAAAAAAAATTACTTTTGCGAAGCAAAAATCTCTAAAATGTTTACCTTTTTAGACGAATTCTAATGTTCTCCATAAAACTTATGTGTGAAAAGTTTAACTTCGTGTTTTATTTCCCAGAAGCAAAAAGTTACTTAAAGAAATGATACCAGAGGTTCATCCTTCGAACTTTAATTTTTTTTTTTTTTTTTACTTATTTCTCACCGAAATTGAAAAGACAATCTTATGGTTTTTGAAAAACCACAGTACATACATATTTGGTTTTGAAACAACTACTTCTCCTAAACGGACCGAAATCGATAATGTTTTTTAGCTATTAGTATTTTTAGCTTTTAAAACAAAGGACTTACTGCTGCCGGGGGTTCCTTTTTGCTTTGATCTTTCGCTAAATTTTTTCAAACGAAAACATCTGAGAATAATTAAATTGATTTTTACCATCACCTACAGTTTCATTTAATTCGTGACTTCACGTTGGTAGCTCTTTCGTGACTTCACTCACTGGGCGCCAGCGCTGGTAAGGGTAGCACTGCCATTGAACACACTGCCATTCGACATATACATATATCAACCTAAAATGCCATTTCAAGAGTCATAACATTTATTAAATTAAATTTAACTCGTTAGGATTATTAAAACTTTCTACACAAATCATCGATTTTTGGAACAGCATTCTCTTCAAATATGAGGCTCATTTCTCACTATTTGGGTACGCAGACCAGGCAAGTGGCTATTTTGTGTGCTCCATGATCGAAAGGTGTCATTGGTCCGTATTTCTTCGAAGAAATGTAACCTGCGAAGGTTACAGTCAACTTAAAGTGATGATAACCGGCTGAGGATCATACTTTTGTTTCACACACTTATTGACAAAGTCCAAAATTTTAACGAAATGATATTTTAATCGAAAATACATCGCTGTGTGTGTTTTATTTAGCTTTACTTTCAAAACCGAAAAAGAAAGATCTTATATGACCAAGATAAATAGCTTCACATAATTAACTTCGTTTATTCTACTTCGCTAATATAAACCCGTTAGGAGTTAATGACTCAACTCCTCAAGAATATATCTGCAAAGTTTTATTTGCATGATGATTGCACCATGATCACCTCTACTTATCACATTATCATCTATCTATGTGTAGATAGACTTACCGCTGACCTTAAACGTTTTTAAACCAATTACTCCCATTTCCCATCCAACTTTCTCACAAGCATCTTTCTCAAGTTCACATAATTTCTATACAAAAGAGAATACGAAAGCAAAAGAGGACAAAAGAAAATCAGCCAACGACTATACTCTTCATAGCAACGTGCTTGACCTTAACTTGGCCTGGCCATGAATCTAAATAAAAACAACTCAATGATGATGATAATGATAATTCCAACATGCATTTTACCAATTGAATTGTGAATTCCATTACCATTTTCACCCTCGCAATCCAATTGCTTTATGTATTATGCTTTGTCATGTTTATCTCATCTCACATAACATTACGAAAGTAGAGAGACTCAATCAATGGATGAAAATCCCGTTTGCCGATGAATCTAATGATAGGAGATATTCTCATGACAATTATTTATTGGTTGTTTCATACACACGACACAATGGAGGCTTTAATCAGTGATATTCGATATCGATGGGAAGAAAGTGGTCATGAGAAAAAGAACTTCTTTGTAGTGAAAATATGTTTGAGTTTATTTCATAAAAGTACCTACTTTTTAGATGTTCATTAATTGAATCAAAGAGATTGTCATTATGATGTTTGATAATTTTAACTCTCCATTGCCTTCGCCATAAATTCTTTGAGTCAGTGATTTCCTTGAGATGTCCTCTTGTGCATGAAGATTGTCAACTTATCATGACCAGACAGAGGGAATGTAACTGGTAATTGAGTGCTTCCGAGTGTATCTTTTCAGGAAGTAATGATTCAAATGGCTTTTGCGTAGTCTGATGGACAAGAAAAGAGAGTAATTTCAATCCAAACAATTTGTACTGTGCGTTTAGTGGAGAATAAGCAAATAACACTCAAAAGGTATCTTAGAAGTGCAATTTTTTTTTGTTTGTATTTTATTCAAGCATTAAGTAAAGCGACTAGAAAATAGAGCAACAGGTAAACAGAACTCCTTGTACAGACAAATATGAATGAATGAATGAATAGGGTGGCGCAACAGAGCGAGGAGCCCCGGGGCCTAGCACATTTCTCACAACCATGCCTTGTGAGGGAGTGGAGGGACCTACAATTTTCTGCCGGTTCCGAACGGTTAATTGAGAAAGCGCTTTTCATGGCAATGAATTTACTAATGGAGGACTTGCCAATTCCTTGAGAAAGGTGATACCCGTGCCTCTACTGGGATTCGAGCCTAAAGCATCTGGGTTAGCAGGTGTACATGTTAACCATCACGCCACGGGTACCACAAACAAATATGAATACCCCAGCAAAAAGTTGGCCTCAGACATGGAACAATCTAAGGTGGATCTCTAGTATCAAGCAGACAAGTGGGAGAGCTGTGATCACTTTGAGATCACAACAAATAAGAAAATTATAAAAAGAATAAGACGATGATTATTTAGCAAAGCTTTCTAGTAATTTTAGGCCAAGAAATTCTGGTAAAATAAGTTCACAATAGTAATTTTTATTGTGATCAAGCCAGGTTTCTAAAAATGGAGTCGTTTAAGATTTTGTAGCTACACTCAATAAATTGGAACTCAAATCAGATGAACAGCTTCAATTCAGACATCTACATTCGTTATTGTGACCTATTTTGGAAAGTTTCCATTGCAACTTATGTGTTATGTAAATTCAGTTCTAATTCTTAATTCTGTGAAAGACGATCTCTATGAATGAATGGGACCTAAGCTGAAGATGTCAGTCAGCCTGGCTGGTTCTATTTTTAAACATTGTGACTAAAACTTTTTCTCTGGAATTCAAAAAATGGCCATGGTTGGGCATTCAATAAAAACTAACAAAATGTTTCTGGTTTTTCAATAACTCAATGGATCCATCGTAACCTTGCCTATTTTAATTCATGGAAACAGTCGGAAATTTCGGAATCAAAAAAAGCTGTAGATGTCCTCCATTTCTCACATAATTTGGCTGAAAGCAGTTCGCTGGGCCCAGTACTTTACCAAACATCTTGCACCCAGCTGCTTATTCATTTCTTTATTTGAGATAATTTTCCAAGAAAGCATTTGTTATTGTGATCGAACCAGAAATTCATTTGACCAAACAGGCGTTCATTCATTTCTCTACTTAAGATAATTTTCGAAGAAAGCATTTATTATTGTGACCGAGCCTGAAATTCATTTAAACAAACAATTGTGATCGAACCAGAAATTCATATAACCAAACAGATGTTCACAAAACACCATTTTTTTCCTCAAAATTCTTTGAGCAATGAGCAAAAATCGTAATTGCGTTCACGTTGAAAATACAAACGTGTTGTAAACTTGCCTTAAAACGAGTTTTTGAAATCATTTTCTGCGGCGACCGATACTGATTCAGTCCACTAATCATTATTGTGATCGCTCCGGATTTTAAACTTCGTAAAGAAAAATTTGCATAAGGTTATGAGCTTTTTTTATAGAATCTCAGCCGAAGATGGGGAGAATATGGTTGAAATTGTTCAACATCTATTGTGACCTACATTGCCACACATTATTTTCTATTTCCATCAAAAATCATGCTAGAAGATCTGCTTGCGCTTCTTTTTTTTCTTGATACATCACATAGTTTACTTCCAATTCGTGGCAAATATCATTCACACGACCAACAATAATTATAACAACTCCATATTGTGATCAGACCTTATAACGTCATATTCTGACTCACAATCCCAATAATCTATCAACTGCGGCCTAGTTTCTGGTTCAATCATATCCTTACTAGGTCTTTCTAATAATTTTCTTCAGCTCAAAATGATTTCGTATTTTATCTTCTACTTCCCAAAAAGGCTTGGCCAACTCTACCTCAAACATCCGATCGTGCAAGGCCAGCATATCTACAAAAAAAAATCACAACGCACACAAATTCCCATCAAAAGAAAATTATTGTACATTGCTCTGAGATTATAACGCTCAACAACTTTCTCGATTTCATTAGACAGGAAGACCAGACCTCTTTAAGAACTCAAATCCTCGTCCGGCCGCCCAACCTATCCAACGTTCATTCACTTTACATTCTTTGAGACAGTAACGCAACACTACACTGTAACGTAGCAAAAAAAAAAACCATAAAAGCCATAAGCCCCCGGCTGTGTGTGCCGGCCGCATTCACAATTCTTCGATGTGCACATACTTTTACTACTTAAAGCAACAAAACAAAAAAAAAACCACGCACTTGCGCACATGTGTATTTGCCTTTATAAACGATAAAAAGATAATTTCACCTGCCCGGTCGGTATGTAGTGTACTATGCATAATAGTCTGAATCTCACGTATACTGAACTTTCTGGCTTAGCCAGGGATAAGTCCATATGTGAGTGAGCTGAAGAGGTTAGTCTCCCAACTTAAATTGGCTACGATCGTAGTTTATAGCCTCTTGCTCAAACGACAGCGACGCACTTAAGTTTTCCACTTTCCACGGAATTATGTGCGCAATTAAACAGTTAAGAATGAAAAGACTTCAAGTCGAGCCATCCGGCTGATTTGTGGGCCACAATTATCACAAAAAAGGGAGATAAATCTTTGTACAGGGGCGGATTTGGGTGCTATGAATGGGCCGCCTTGGTGGCCTTGTTTTATTTGGGCTTCCGGAAAAGCTTCTGTTTCGATAAAAAAGATTGGTCATCATTCTTACTAGTTCTAAGGACTTTGCAAGAGGAAAAGATGGTAAGTCTTATTGTTTCCATACGAAGGTCATATCTTCGTTTATGGCTTTAGGTTGAGAAAGTTGTTACTATCTCACATGAAACCAAACATTTACTGCGGCTTATTAAGCTTTGCCAGGCATTCTATTGCATTGTCCGTCGTCTTCCTCTTATTCCTACCCGTCAAATACCTCCCTGCTTTTGTGTCGTCATTCATGTCTCGTGCAATTAGTTGGGACATCCCCAGCAAAATGACAGAGACCGCAATAGACCTTGTTAATTTTTGCATCTAACCGTATAGCCAACTCAAAATTGAGTGGGGGAGACAAGCTTGGTCGGAGCAGCTGGAGCCGGAGCTCAAGTGCCCAAGTCATATAGACAGTGCAGACGACATCGCGCCAATTCACCGATGCGCGAGTATCTCATAGTCTCACTCTTTAACTATCTATCAGTTGCTCAGCAACTCGCGCACATTTGATTGCATTCAGTTTCACTTGTAAATGCGGTTTCTGCGCCCCAACAACTAAACTAAAAGTGCTAACGACTTTAACATACAAAAACAAGTGAAACTTGACGGACGACGACTTCAGATATACCTTTTTGCTTATATACCAGAAAACCACAGGGGCTGGGGCTGGGGCACGTTGAGTGAATTTGAATTTGTTTGCTTATTAATTTTTGTTTACATTTTGCTTTTGGCATACCAAAGTGATTAGGCACATCAACGAAGCAACAGCAACGTGTCGTGTTGTTTTGTGTGCGTTTGTCGTGTTCTCTGCGCTGGCTGGCTGCTTGAATGGATGAACGATGAAGTGGTGAATCTTAATTATTGCGATTATACTCGTACAAGTAAAATAGATAATTTTGTATCTTCGGTTTGCAGTTAAGATCGATAGACGTTGTTGATCGGTTTGTAACAGCTTGAGTGTGAATTATTTTCTGTTGTTTTTTTTTTTTTATGTAACGGTAACGGCAATCGGTTTCGTTTTCGGTTAGAAAAGATAATAGACGCGTTTAAGTGAAAGTGATTAAAGTGTCAATAACTTTTCTTTTTACTACCGGGAAACTATAAACTGTTGAAGCAGTTGACGTGGAAAAAGCAAATATCTAATTTAACAATGAATGGTAATTTAATCAAGTGTATCTGAAAACGTCATTTCTACCTCGTTAGTGGCGAGTAGGTATCTAGTTTGTAATAAGTACCTTGACTTGAGATGTGGTTTTAACAAAACCAAATGAATTGTATAGATTATTGTTCGTAAAAGAGTGTTCATGAGCTACAAATTCTAATTGCGTTGTTATGTAAAAATTTCTGTCACGAATAATGTGTGCACTTGATGTGGCACAAGTGGTGTTTCTTTTTCTAATTTTTAATTAGAATATGTATGCGATTTCTAGGGCAGTGTTTGTCTTAATGAATATGCAGTGCATACAGTGGCACTCCCAGACGGCAAATGCACTTCAATCGAACATCCATTTGTTAGCCGCGGCAGTCGTTGTGGTCCAGTTTATTAATTGCTTGATTATTTCGCTCGGCAATTGAGCTGCATTAGTCGAGTTGGTGTTTGGCTATAGAAAAGCTAATCAATACTCATGACAATCATTAGCTGTTTTCTGTGCTTTGCAAAAACAAAAGAAGATAAAATTTCAAAAATGGTTGTGCTAAATAAAAGTAATTTTAAAAAAGAGTCTAATAGTAGCTGGATCGCTCAGGCTCAGGCTATCAACCACCGGTCGGTCGGTCCATTTTTCAACTAGGGCAGCAAGCTTTCCTTTCTTTGCAGCGCAATTAATATAAACAAGATGGTTGTAATTTCACTTACTACCTCAAGGGCGGGGTCTCAATTAAACAGCCATATTAACGCCCAATTCAGAATAACATTTAAATGATTTTTTTTTTTTCTATTATTATTTAAATCTTGTAGGTACTATATTTTCGCTACTACTACAGTCAGTAGATGAAAAATCAGAGGTAAAAATAGCAATAGTGGTATTCTATTCCTGGAGTTGATTAGTGAGTAAAGCAAAAAAGTTGTACCGTGATGGATGGGGTGTACTAAAGTCAAAAACGCGTTTGATTAAAAATCACAGTCGACCATACAGGAAAAATCATTTTTTTGTTTCATCATAGGAAACATTGTAGCCAATTTCTTTGAAACAACGTTTTAGTCTAAATGTCCAACTTCTTTATTTATCAACAAAAACCAACTTAAGGCTGTGTGTGAATTGGGTTAAAATTCCTCACCTTTGTTAAAATTTGACATTTGTTTTGCGGTGGATTCAATTGTTTTTTGCTGTGTGAATTGGGTAAAAAAGGGTTTTCTGAAACACTATTTTCTCTAAAATTCCTTTATAATTAATCAAATTTCCCTGCAAAATTCCTTTTTATTAAATAAAAAGATTAATATAATTTTCAACAGTTAAAAACACTTATTTTATTTCCTCAAATGCACATTTCAGAAGCAATGCTTCCATCGTCAGTGAGATTTATAAATTAAATTAAATTAAATTATTTGTCAAAAAACTAACAAAAAACAAAAATGTTTCTAAACAAAATTACAATTGAGTTGAGTTGAATCTATTAAAAATTTTTTTGAATATATAATCTTTGATTGGTCCATCATCACTATTCATTAGATTATTTTTGTTTTTAAATATGTAAAATGATTCAAAAGCATCTAATTCATAATTGCTATTTACATTTCTTATTAATTTTAAATTTTGCAAACTAAAGCCATGACTATTTTCTAGCATATGTTCTGCAACACTTGACTCTTCTTTTTCATTATATTTAAGATGTGCAAAATGTTCTTTAAATCTTTTTAGAATAGGTCTTCTTGTCTGTCCTATATATTCTTTTGCACAATCATTACATCCGATAGTATAAATTCCTGATTTTTGAAGCTGTTCAATTTTATCTTTAGATCCTCCAATCAGATTTTTTATTTTTATTTCGCTGCACTCACTCACGGATATAATATTTTTGGTTTTATCTTAGATGTTATTTCTGGATAGAAATAAAATTTTGAATATTTCTGTTCTTCATTTCTTTCATTTCTTATTATATCTAAAGTTGTATAATTTCTCTAGTTAAATCTTCAATAAACTCTTCAGTATATCCATTAATTTTGGCTATATCTTTAATTTTTTGGAATTCTTTTATTTTTGTTTCTATTGTCATTGGAATATTTAGAGCTCTAAAAATCATTGAGTGAAAAGCTGACATCTTATTTTCAAAGGAATGGAACGAGTCTGATGTAATGTATCTCAGAGTATTCGTTGGTTTTCTGTATATATCCAATTCGAAATTGTCTCCATTCCTAGTTATACTTGAATCCAGAAAATTTAGTTTCCCTTCAATTTCTTCTTCATATGTAAATTTTATTGATGGGTATTTAGTTTTATTTAATTTGTTAATGAACTGTCGGAGTTCATGTTTTTTGATTATCGCCCATATATCATCTACATACCTTAACCAAATTCTTGGAAAATTTACTTGATTTTTCATATCAGTTTCTATATGCGACATAAATAAATTTGCTAAAATGGACTCATATGTGATCCCATACTGCAGCCAAATTTTTGTTTGTAAAACTTTTCATTAAATTGGAACCAATTTTCATCCATGCACAGTTTAGTAAGTATTCCAAATTCATTTATTTCTTCTGGCTTAAGTGCATTTCTTTCTAGCCATTTTCTCAGAAAAAATAAAGTTTCATCAATTGGAACATTTGGATATAATGAAACAACATCGAATGAAACTTGAATCTCGTTGCTAGCTATTTTGAAGTTCTTTACTTTTCCTGCAAATTCAATTCCATTTTTTATAGCTGCTGTTTCAAATTTGATTGGGAGATTATTCAGTTTTTCTAATGACCAACATTCAAGTTTTGATAATAGCGATCCAGTTGTTGATGTAATTGGTCTTATTTGTTTTCCTGGTTTATGTAATTTCAACTGAGAATATAATCTTGGTAAAATTGGATTTGAAACAGTTAATTTCCTTGATAAAGTAGGAGCATTAAAAAATTTTAATTTTAACTTTTTATTATTTAATTTAATTTATTTTTTACTTTAAATAAAGCAAATTTAAGAATGTAAATTTAATATTACGTTCCAAAAAGTGTTAAGATCTCCATTTAGAATAATTTCTCTTGTTCTTGTATTCATATGTTGAAATACAATAGTACCGCATTTTGTAAAAATATTTCCCACACAGATAGTTTGATAATGGGTGTATGAAAACTTGTTTTTTCAGCACTAACAACAACTTCAAGCGAAAAAAACATCGATTTGAGATTTGTTTACAAAATGAATAAGAATTTGAAGAAATGTCTTATAGTAATTTTATTTATTTAAATGTCTTATCAATTAATTCTATTGAAACGCAATGAAAAATTCTTGAAGTATGTTTGAAAATATAATTTTGCATAGTCCCCTATCCATAAAATACGTTCGCATACAGGGGGAGGGAAGGGTCTCGCTGAGTGTGACAAGATGTGACAAGGGGGGATGGGGGGTCTGCGACAATGTTACGTTCGCCGTCCATCAAAAAACAGTATTTCCCTTAAATCGTTGTCATGATAAAAGTCATTCATTTCGTATTAGTAAATATACAGACAGTTAAATGCATATATTTTTAATGCATTAAATTCTAACGCAATATATTTACTAATGTTTATTTTTTCAAACATGAGCGCTACCTCTTTGGTGCGTCTCTAGCGTTTTGACTTGGCTCTAGCGGCATTAGAATCCGCAAAATATATTTGTTAATTTATTATAAAAAAAAAAACAAAACTTACAACTGCACTATCAATTAAAATTTATCATGCGCAAGGGGGGGTCTAAGCTTTTGTGACGTAATATTCATAGGGGGGTCACAGAAAATGTGACACAGCGTGACACTGGGGGAGGGGGGTTCGAAAAAGCCTAGTTTTAGTGTGACGTATTTTATGGACGGCCCCATAGCTACATTTATGTTTGCCTTTGTTGATGTAAACATGTTGTCCAGCTTAATTCGGATTTGAATGAGTTTTAGTTTTTCTTCGGGAGAGCCTAAAAAACAACTATTTTATTTTTATATTTATGTACATTAGGGTGGGTCAAAAAAAATCAAAAAAAAAATTTTTATCCGACACACGAAAACTTGTTCTTTGGTACCCCTAGAAATTACTTACAAAATTTAAGCTCTTAATATTAACGGGAAGATGATGCTCATCGTAGTTTTCCATTTTCAGTTTAGAATCGTATAAAAATGGTCATATCTTTTAAAAAATAGATTGTTCAACCAGTCGCAAAAACAGTATTTATAGAAAATTGAACGGTCTACAAAAATGGTCTCTAATACTTTTTTCATTAATCTAACCATTTAAAAGATATTCAAGGTCAAAAATTGAAGTATTTTGAAGAAAATACCTATTTTTTTGAATTTTGTAACTCACTAAAAAATAGTTACATATTATCAAATGAGCATCAATTATTTCAATAAAAAATTGAACTTTCTACAAAAAAGGGGTTTTGTTGTTAATCGATTGCTCTAACCATTTAAAAGAAATATTCGCAGTAGAACTGCAATTCCTACAAATTCTAATAATTTCTTAATAAACTTTCTGCTTTGTTAACTGTTTGTTCCTCAAAAAAAAAAGTTGTGAATGCAACAAGAACTAAACACACCTCTCTTCTTGACAAACGTCAAATTTTATTCCATCTTATTCACCACGCTAGTGTCATATTTCAACCCATTTAACCCATTTAACCCAATTTTAACCCAACTCACACACAGCCTAAATCAAATCGAAAAAAAGTGCGAATTGGAGAGTAACACAATCTACTTAGCACAAAAGCACAAAATAATTTATCAGAGAAAAAAAGAAGTTAAGCATTGCATTTTAAAAAGTTCTTTGAAGGTGTGACCGTTCATGAGACTTTTAACAAAACTCTTTTTACATGCGATTATTGGTACTTTAAGACAACAATTAGTCTGTCCATATATTGATCTACAGCCTCAGACGCTTGACCCATTTTGTTTTCAGTTAGGGTCTCTAGTTCTTGAAATAGCAGAATAGTAACACAACCTATGTAATAGTACCGACTTTTTTCGAAAACGAATGCAACGATTTAGATAAAAGATTACGTAAAGAAATATTTCTGGATTGTCTTTCTTATGATGGCTTACGCGATTTTGACGAAATTTTTAATTTTAGAAGTTCTAGATTTTTTACGAAAGATTGCATATCAACATTTCTAAAATTTCGTTTTTTCAAAAATTGTGATTTTTTGAATATTTTTAAAATGGTAACTTTGATTTTTTTTTTTTTGTTAAAATATTTTCTGGCAGGATCTTAAGATCTGCATATTTTACTTTAAGAAAAATGCAAAATAAAAAACCAGTTTTTGAGAAAAATGCTCGAACAATTTTGACTAAATTTTCAGAGTTTATATTAATCAGCAATTGCGATGAAATGGCGTTCTTATATTTTCCCTTAAAGCCTCTACTGTTCTATATAATTTTATTAAATAATCTTTGAATTTAATTTAATAATTTTTTTTTAATATTTTATTTGATAAACATCATTTAAATATTTTATGTGATTTTATTCAATTTTCATAATCAATGTGTAGTTGGCTACTCCGTACCTCTAAATGTATAATGAAGTGCAAATGTTAAAACCTTGTACTCGGCCTAAATAGTGTACTTAGCATACAATCGCAAGATCGAGCGATCCATTCATTTTTTTATATTGTGACTTTGCATGACGGGTCCACCCACTCACTAACCGATTCCAGGAACGAAATAGTCATGGTACTGTGCTGTAGAGGAAAAAAAAGTACCGTCGACTAGCCCATATTTGCTTTAAGGAACTTAGAGATGAAGTTCACTGCTTTCTTACTTCAAATATGAAGAAAAATGAAGCTAGTGAAAAATAAAATAAAATCTTTGTGCTGGGGCTGCCTAAGGAAGTCAAAATTGGTTGAATTTTAGTTGCAGGAATTGATATGTGAGGTTAATGGTGCCCAACATTAGACGGTGCAAAACTGAGACGGGGGTAGTAACCTACTCTTATCAGTGTTTTGAAAATGTCTCGCAAACGAACCAGTATTTCAATAACTCTTAAAAGACATTTTTGGGAAGAAGTAAATTTCACATCAAAATTGTCTATTCCAACAATAAAGAAAGCAAAACTCTTTACAAAACTTTAAAATTCCCGAACTAAAAAAAATTTAAGTATCACGACGTCAATGCGACATACCCCACAGAAGGACTAGAAGTATAAAGCAGATAAGTGAGACTTTGACCCAATAAAAAATCGTAACGCAGCCGAAAATGGAGATGAAGACTACAATAATGTTTTCCAAACTTCTTCTACAGTTTGAGTTTAAGTCTATTTAATATATTTCAAATGATCTTTTATACGGCTGAGATAGCCAAAAAAAAAAATAGTTTCTCTGTCTCCATCGATAGAAATGTGTTCAGAAAATAGTCTTCTAAAATTTCAATGTTCGCTAAAAACAGCAAGTTCCTAAGCGGTTTAGTGTTATTTTTTAACTTTAATGCGTATTTTTTAAGACTTTGTAATAATGAAACTATTCCCTTGTCGTTCTTTTTCGATTAACACCGCTAAAGCACGGGTCACACAGAGCTGCTTGGCAGTGTCTTCTTACCAGCGGTTGGCAGCAGCAGCAGAAGCAAGGGGCGACTATCCGCTGCTATTCGGTAGCTTCTACCAGTAAACAGCAACAGAAAATAAAAAATAGCTTTTCAGGTATTTTTTTAACTCTTAAACCTTTTGAAAGTAAAAGCAACAGATTTTAAAAGAAAAATTTAAAAAATGTTACTATTTTTGGTATTAGCAGCCACGGCTAGCAGTCAAAAGTGTAACATGTTCATTGATCAAAGATGCCAGCAACTGAAAAATACTCGCCGGTAGTCAGTGTGGTAATAATTATAACTCAGGTTTTGTGGTTTGGGTAAAAAAAAGATCTTTTGGTTGATGGATGTCAACTTCGCAAAAATTTAACAGTTTTGAACAAAAATGGAACCCATGTTATAACAACCGCATAGCGGAATAATCCTTGGTTCATTTAAAATCCATTTGTGCAATGTACAGGGCAGAAAAAGCTTAAATTCACAACTGGTATAAGGTTATACCATTAAAATAAAATTAAAATAAGTAGGCTAGCAAAACAGAGCTGGGGAAACCCCCGGGCCTTGCGCTTTTGCATCAACCATACTTTGACGAGAAAAAGAGAAGACCAACAATTATTTTCCGATGTTGAATAACTGTTTAGTGAAAAGGGCTTTTCTTTTGGCTGTAAAATTACTCTTCGAGTACTTACTTATTCTTACGAATAATTCTAGGATTTGCACCTCCAAGACGTCTTCTAACATCAAATCTTCAACCGATTAATAAAACATTGTACGTGTGCACAATTAAAGCAGGGTAAAAGTAAAACTTAAGAAAAAAAGCGACTACAAAAGCTCGCACAAAGAGGAGACGAAGATTAAAGAAAGTATCCTTATTTTTGTGTCGCGTTTCAAATCATGCGAGGCTAAGGAAGTTGCACTTTAAAAATGCAAAGTGCTTGCTTTCCAACAGACGAAACACAACTAAAATACACAGACTGTTGGCTACTAGTCAGTCAGGTTTATAAGCCAGACCCCAGACGCCAGACGTCTCAATATTTTAAAGGAAACACAATTACGAGGTTCTGTTATAGATAAACAAACAATCCCAATACACAAGTCATTTATGTAAAAATAAATAAATAAATAAAAAGGGTGGCGCAACAGAGCTAGGAGCCCCTGGGCCTAGCGTATTTCTCACAACCATGCCTTGTGAGGGAATGGAAGGGACCTACAATTTTCTGCCGGTTCCGAACGGCTAATCGAGAAAGCGCTTTTCATGGCAATGAATACTAACGGAGGACTTGCCATTTTCTTGCGAAAGGCGATACCCGTGGAAAAAACGTTTTTGCCTCTGTTGGGAATCGAACTAGAACCTCTGGATTAACAGGCAGACATGCTATCCATCACACCACTGGTACCACAGTTATTTATGTATCGTCAGTTAAATTGTAGAACCTCGTAATTATTTTGAGCATATCTTACAGAAATCGCAAAAAACGCAGCACCTACGAAATGTTCACAACAACATAAGTAAAGTACACTGGCATTTTGAAGGTGGCTCTGACCTTTCTCATCATATATATTAATTTTGTTGAATTTTTTTGGGCTCTAGCATCGCACAGGCATCGGCAGTCTAAAAATAAGAAATAATACTTTCTGTCTCGGTCTCTCCATTTATGTGTTTGTTTTTTTCAGCGTGACGAAATTTCGTTTCATCGAGTTTCAAATCAGAACGTAAACTTAAAAAAAAAAACACAGATGCACCTTTGCAAACTCAAATTAATTTTATTAAATTTACTACCACTAGGTAGTCTTCCGATCTGGGCTATTTTTATTTTTCTTCTTGTACACAACTTTTCCAGATGCATTCACACTGAAATAAAGTTCTTTGCGATTGTAGAAAGCGAGATTTGAAATGAATTCCATTTTAGGTAAAGAGTATGGTAGATTCTCGGTATCGATAGTTAAATTCTCTAATTTCAAATGATAATCCTAAAAAAGATAGGAATGTAAAAAATATCATCACAATAACTTCATAATTATTTATACATTAGTAATCATTTACCTCTGAAATTGGACAACTTTGAGGGAGATCTCCATTTTTACGAATCATATCTGCCAGAATTTTGAAAATGGGCACAAGTATTTGTGCGTTTTTATATTCACAGTAATCTATTCGGACTGCTTTGAATAAGGTAATTAGGTCCTTGTTCGGTTTTTTGCAATATACAGCAAAATCAAAAAACATACGTTGAATTTCCTTTTTCAATTGAAGGTCAACGTTCAGAACTGGATATTCCGAAATGTTTCCAACTGTACATGAACAAGTTTTTACGTAGTTGTTGAAGGTAGTGCATTTTATCTCATTCATTGCAATAACATAGTTTCGCTGTGAAAGAGTGGGTTAAAACCAACAAGATTATAATATTTGAAAGTATGTTCACCAACGCAAAAGAATTCCATTGCAAAATAAAAATTATGACAGTGCCAAAAAATAATGACAATTTCCCTGATGCCATTTAACTTGATGTTTGTACTGTGCGGTTGATAGACTGTGCCGGTTGGTTTTTCCAATTTAAGTAACGACTGACGAAAACAATTTTTATTAGATACCTACATGGTTGAGTGATTTCATAACTGATCGATTATTTTAACCAGTGGGGATGTTATCTTAGAATCATGGACACTAATTGAGCAGTGGAAAAACAATCGGAGATGTGATAATTGGGGTTATTCAAAAACATTAAAATATAGTGACGCAACAGAGCGGTAAGCTCCGTAGCCTAACGCTTTTCTCTCAAAACTTATGAGGAATTTAGGGGACCTATTTTATTTTGCAATTGACAGTATGATTACTTTCGAAAGACTTGCCAGTTCCTAGCACAGATGTGTTACTCGTGAAAAACTGAAAAAATTTAATTATTCTGCGATTTGAACCTCGAACGCATTCAAAACGGGAAGACATTTCAACGGACACCACCTTATCGACACTCCTAACTAATATTATAAATGTGAAAGTCACTCTGTCTGTCCGGCTTTCTATGTTACCGTCTCCTGGCCAAACTATGGAACTGATTTATTTATTTCATCAAGCAGATATATACATATTAAATACATATAATCTTACAGACTAATGATTCCTAATTATTTGAGATAGAAAAAAAGTAGTAAAAATGATAAATAAGAAAAAAAGTAACAAAAATTATAATATTTTAACGAACTAAGCTATAAAATTCAAGCATTACCAGTATTTAATAAAAACAATAAACAATTTTTGAAAGAATCACGACTTTGATGGGGAAAAAAATCAACATGAATACATATTTTATTAGCTCCTCGAATACATCGGGTTAGGGGTTCATTCATACCATAATTTACGCGACACGGACAAATATTTACGACGTGCAACTAAGGGTTGAAGACCAAGAAGTTGGCACCTAGTATTATAACTAGGAATAGGGATATTCCAGTTCAAACGACCAATAGCAACTCTTGAGAATTTCTTCTGAATGTTCTCAATTCTATTTGAATGAACTTGATAAAAAGGATCCCATCCCAAACTACGCAACAGTACTCCAACGAAGACCTAACATAGGCATAGAAAAGAGACCTTAGAGTATAGGGATCTTTAAACTCTTTCGAATTACGAAAAATAAATCCTAACATCGAATTAGCTTTGCTAACTACAAAGTCAATGTGAGGCTTGAAACATAGCAGTTGATCAAAAAAGACCCAAGATCTTTCTTAACTTTTATTACTTAGAGGTCAATTGAGTAATTAAAGACAATAGGTGAGAGACTCCTAGTAAAAGTTAATGACTGACACTTAGATACGTTTAAGAAGAGTTGGTTAGTAGAGCACCATTCAGACAAGCATTGGATGTCGCTTTGGAGTAAAACACAATCGATAGTAGACTTTATACAACGAAATATTTTTATGTCGTCGGCAAACATCAGACAGGACGAATTTTTTAGAAAATCAGGGATATTGTTGACTAAAAGTAAGAAAAGAAGGGGCCCCAAGTGACTTCCTTGGGGTACACCCGACTTACTTAGGTGGGCATTACAGTTCGGGGTGAACCTGGGCCTCAACCAACATCCTTCTATAACGACTTCGATTTCGGGCGAGCTCTCTCCAGTTTCGCACTCCAAGTCGGTTGAAGTCTTCATCCACTTGATTGCGCCACCAAAGACGAGGTCTTCCCCTTCCGCGATTTCCTGCAATGTGCTTTCGAACACCCGACGAGCCGGAGCGTTTGGGTCCATCCGCTCAACATGGCCCAACCATCGTAGCCTCGCGATGCGTACTCTTCTGGCTATGGGCTATGCCCATGTCGCGGTACAGCTCATACAGCTCGTACGATTACGAGTTTTGCAGGGATTCCGAAACTAGACATGGCTCTGTACAGCTCGTCTCTGTAGATACTGTCATACGCGGCCTTGAAATCGATAAAGAGATGGTGAATATCGATATTATGTTCTCGGGTTTTTTCCAAGATCTGCCGTAATGTGAAAATTTAGTCTATTGTGGACTTCTCTGGTCTAAAACCACATTGATAAGGACCTACCTAGTTGTTGACGTGGGGTTTCAGACGTTCACATATTACAGCAGACAAGATCTTATAAGAGAAGTTAAGGAGGCTTATCCCTCTATAATTGGCGCAATTGTGAGGATCTCCTTTCTTTAGGATCGGGCATACGATACTGAGGTTCCATTTATCGGGCATGCTTGCTTCCGACCATATCATGAAGATCAGTTGGTGCATGCTCCTTTCCAACTGATCTCCAGCTGCCTTGAAAAGTTCGGCATCAAGGCCATCTGCACCTGCAGTCTTATTTGATTTAAGTTTGCATATAGCAAGCTTAACTTCTTCTAGGTCGGGAGGACGGCATTCTTGATCATCGTCCAGGCTGAATGGGGCAGTCTGCCTGACAGCGGAATTTGTGTCCTCATCGCCGCTAAGCAGTCTGCAGAAATGATCTTTCCAGATCCTCAGTAGCGACTGTGACTCTATAACTATGTTTCCCTGCTGGTCTTTACAGGCTTGAGTTCGGGGTTTGCCCCCCTGGCAGGATCTTTTTACCTTTTGTTAAAACTTCCGAATCTCGTTCCTGTCGTGGCACCTCTCAATTTCCTCAAACGAGCGCTTCTCATGCTGCTTCTTTTTTTTTGAGAAATCGGTGTTCTTCCCTTCTTCTCTCCTTGTAAATCTCGTTATACCGATCGTAAGCAGCCCTCGTTCGTGTTTGCAAAAGCATTTGCCTGCCTACATTCTTCATCGAACCATGGGTTTCGTTTTGGTGGCCGAGTGAACCCCAGAACCTCAGAGGCAGCGGTTCTGATGGCTTCTTGGCATAGCTGCCACTGGTCTTCAATGTTTAATGCTGGCGGCATGGGATTCAAGGATAATTGAAGGAACACTCGCTGGGAAAAGGCATTGGTAATCTCTTGCGATTGTAGCTTTCCGACGTCATATCTCTTCACAGCGTTAGTTCGTGCTGGTCGTGAACAAGATATCCTCATTCGTACCTTGGCTAACAGGACTTGGCTAACATTGACATCTAGCACACTGGAAGAGTGCCTTGCGTCGATCGCAACATGGTCAATTTGGTTGACGGTTAATTGATCTAGGGATCGTCATGTACCTTTATGAATTTTGATCGATTAGCTTCAATCCGTTTTCGGAGGTTTTGTCGTGGAGGCTTTGCTTACCGATTGTGTTTCCAAAGATGTCCTCCTTCCCTAGTTTTGCGTTGAAATCGCCAAGAACGATTTTCACGTCGTGTCTAGGGCACTGCTCATATGTTTCTTCGAGGAGCTCGTAGAAACAGTCTTTGGAATCGTCGTCTTTCTCTTCTGTGGGGGCGTGGGCGCATATAAGGCTAATGTTGGCGAATTTAGCCCTGAAATATTTTATATTTTTGTCGCAACTGCAAATTCGGACCGATTGAAAAGAGCTCGGCACGGAGTTTTCAATTACTTATTTTGTGACGAATTCGACACACAATTGTTGCCTCAACATTATTAGCGTCTGGCTACAGAACTACATTACCTGCATGTATCTCGCTATTTGTTTCCTGCTTAAGTCGAATTATTATATCATTTCACAGATGAGAAATTAATTAGATGCCCAACTTTACACATACATTGAAACCTGCCTTCAATCAGATTTACGAATATATCTACCGAAATTTACCTCTTCTACTATAAGTACAGCTTCCATCATTTACTTTACACAAAATCTCACTACTACCACTTTGAATACAGCTTCCACCACTGATTCTTATGAAATTCCACCTTAAAGCCACGTCTGGCTGACTTTTTGAATTTTGAAAGTGTTTCAAAGCTTTTTGCGAAAAATTTTGTTTTCATTTTCGAAATTCCACTTTTCAATATTCTTTTCTTTAAAATATCAGATCAACAAATGTTCGTTTGATGATAAAAGATTCAAAAAGAATAGGGAGTGTATTCTAGCACTGCAGTTATCATTTAGTCTTCATTGCATTTTATTTCAAACAAACAACCTGTTGGCAACAGTGAATTAAACTAATAGTTTTCTCTTGAAATTGTGTTAAATAGGTATGCTAAAGCTAAAAAAAGAGTAATTATTATTATTATTATTATTATTAGCATTCCTAGAGAGCTGTTACAAAACACGAAAAAGTAGCATTAATCAAAAATCAAAACAGTAACAGTTAAGTTCTGTTCATAAAAAGCATTGACATATACAACACATATGCACTGACTGCCAGTACCCAAATTCATGCCTTTTCAAAAATTTAACAAACATTTCGAAATTAATTTAAATTCCACTTTTGCATACAAGCTTTGATTCATAGCTTTGAAATAAGTTCATGAATAAGGCTGTTAGATTGATTGAAAAGAAAAATTACGAATAAGAATCTTAATACAGCAATAATATTAAGTTCACTTAAAAAATCAAAAACTGTAACTCCCAGTTTCGAAAAACTACGGGAGCGAATTTTTCAGTTTTTCACAGAAGCTAACTAATGTCTAGCTCTACCTTTAGCTTTTGCTTTTGCAGCCATTTTTTATCCGAATATAAATTGGTATGTGTAATCTCACTAATACTAATTTTTATTCAGCTGAATATGTGTATCACAGATAAATCTTGTATTACAAAAGCAACTATGTAAGTAAATGGAAGCTGTGGCAAGAGAAGTAAGTGGTTGACCTCTTGTTCTATACCACTCAATACATCCAGCCATGTTCAATAAGTTGAACAGTGTGAACTGCGCTAATAATAAACTACTAAAACGTCAAATGAAAATAAACTCACCTCACACATACTTTTATAAAATTTTCGCGCCAAAAAAAAATTGAAAATAAATTGATTAATGCAGACTCACTTGAGTTATTTAAATTTATTGTTAAATCCAAGCTGGAAGATACTCTGCCCAATATTATAATAATGTTCCGAATATTTTTCACAAGGCCAGCTGTGAGAGAAGTTTTTCAAAATTGAAATTGATTAAAAATTATTTAAGATCGACAATGAGTTGTCTAAGACTAACTAACTTGGCTATTTTGTCTATTGAGCAAGAGGTGTGTGATGTGCTAGACATTGACCGGGCAATAAAAGACTTTGCTCTTAAAAAAAGTTGACGTGTAAATTTTTAATTTAATAAATTTTAATTCAATTCTAACAAATACTCATATTACTTTTCAGTAAAAATAAGAATATAAAATTTTAGTATACTTCTTGTTCTAATCAAAAAAAAGATTTTATTTAATCTTGTCGATCCGATTTACCTAAGTTTTAAGTTATATCAATTAGTGGTTAAAGTAAAAGAACTTTGAATTAATAAACGTGATTGTAAAATTTAGATAAACTTTTATATTTAAAATCTAATCTGTATACAGCGCTCCTGCGAAAAATATTTCTTAGGTTTTGCTATCTTTTATGTGCAATTAACCGGGAAAACCCGGTTATGTGCCTGATAAAAGGACCCGCTTTAATACCTTAAAAGCGTTCGTAACCGAGTAAGTATGTAGTATTGTTTGTGTTTTTGTTGGACATTGATGATATTTCAATTGCTGTGAAGTCAGTTGTGCTCTTGTGCTGATTTTGAAACAAAACAAGGAAAATTTTATTTTTATTTTGTGTAAGTAAGGTAGCGTACTCATTAGATAAACGTGTTGATAAATAGAGGGTGTTAAGCGGGTTGGGTAAATATCCAATAGGTATTTAACAGGGTTAATTTGTGAGCAAAAAAAATAAACAAAATAACAAGCGTAGAAGAAGATTGCTTACATAAACGGGTTGTGCATCAAAGCGGGGAGGTAAATAACGGGTAACGGGAACTACTGTAATGCAAAATAATGATGACTGCTCTCACCGAAAAGTTCTCTATAATTAATGTATGTAATGTATAGTATACATTAAATTAAAATACCTAAATAAAAGGGCGGCAAAATTGTCTTCCGCCTCGGGCGGCAGACACTCACGCTACGCCACTGGATTTAATACCAGAGTACTGCATAGAATTAGGGAAACGGTTTGAGTATTTTTTGTCATTAATAAAAGACCAGAAAAACTTAGTATTATTTTTTATATTTTAAGATTCAGTACGTATTAAGTTGTTTTTGTATAGAAATTTATTCAAGTAGTCAAACTCTTTTTGCAAGCGTAAATATTTTTCTCGGAGACTATTATTAGAAGGAGTCTTTCAAATAATTTATAAGACTTGTTTTTTCTATTATTCAGTTACACAAACACAATTTAAATGAAATTTTGTACAGAGATAGTCTAGAACCTGATGAAGGACAAAGGCTATACATTTTATCCCTATATTTCCACGGGAACGGGAACGTATACGGGAACTTAGAAACTACAACACCGATTTCAAAATTTTTTCCATCGATAGAATGCTTCACTATCCTAGAGTAACATAAAATTTAATTCACCCACATATTCCCACGGGAACGGGAGTCCTTACTAATATATAAAGTGTGAAAGTAGCTCTGTCTGTCCGTCGTTTTATGTTACCATCTCCTGCCCAAAACAGAATTAAATGAAATTTTTAACAAAGATTGTACAGAACCTGAGGAAGGACACAGGCTATATAAATATATATATATATTTTTTTTTTTTTTGCAAAAACTCTTCCACCGTTGGAATGCTCCATAATCCCCGAGCAATGGTCAACCGCCACCATTTTTCCATGGGAACGGGACTCTTTAGTAATATTATAAGTCCGAAGTTAAATCTGTCTGTCTATTTCTCTTTTTTACCATTAACCGCCGAAACTATTGAACCTATTTACATATATGAATTTTGGTACAGAGATAGTCTAGAACCCGAAGATGGACATCCTTACTAATATTACATTTTATATATATGTATATATATTTTGTTCTAATCTTGGATTATTATTTGCACATATCTAGTTCATCGTTTATCCTTTTAGTACCTACATCTCTTAAAGCAAAAACTGTGTTCCCAATCAAATTCCCCAGCCTCCATATCAAGTACGGGTAACATGATTCTACTTTTATCCCTTGATCCCATCACTCTTCTTTTTTTTATTTTGTTGCAAATTATTGGGTGCAGACAATTTGATACTAAATTCTGTAATCTCTTACAAAAATAAACAAAAATAAAAAAAAAACCAACCCCTGGGTACCAAAATAAACGTGCAGTTAAAAGTTCCATTACATAATAAAAAGTACCTACCTGCACACCTACTCGTTTGTAAAAAACAGCGTACCAACTTCGTTGCATCTTTTTTTTCGTAAACCTTTTTTATTTCATTTAATTTATTGTAGGTTTTGCGAATTCCAAACGAAAATTGCTGTTGCCAGATATGAAGGTATTGCTTCCATCGATTTTCAATTCATTTTCATGAAAAATTTGCATCGAATCTTTTTTTTGTTAAGGGTTTTTTTGTCTGCAACCGGCTTTATATTTCTTTTTTATTCTTTTTGGTTGCAAAGGCCAAAATCGTTCTGTTGGGGGAAAAAAGACCTAAATGTTGCTAAAGCTATTTGTTTCCCATTTTAATTTTTCGCCAATGTAAATTTCAACGTAGATGAAATGCGAGTTTAATTTAGGACGAGTCGGGATTTATTTTTTGTCTTATGCCATTGAATAGTAAAAATCTCGCGAGTTTGTGATTTTTTTTTTTTCTTTTGGGAGGGATTTCACTTTGGTCCCTTTACATTGGCAAAGCAAAAAAAGGATTTATATTCAAATGTTCACTGCAGCTCATCTGGTCTTGTGATATTTTTGTTTTATTTTAATTTATATAAAGGAACGGCGACGATAAGAGAGATTTCCCTAGAATCGCAACTTTTTGAATGTAGGGTGAATTAATCAAGATCAAGAAGGATTTTTGATTGAATTCATCTGTTAGATGGACTTTTTTTTGGCTTCGTGAATTTTTAATTAATACTCGTGATGCGAAAAAATTCAGTAAATTGGGGATTTTTCTTCGTGGTTTAATTGAAACAGCAACTGTAACGAATGGAAAGAGTCCCATAAATCTTGAGGTATTAACGAAGCCATTAGGCATTTTCGGTTCAATTACTTTCCAGGAAAAATAGAAGAAGAAAGCTGTGATAGGATACTGAAGCGAAACCTTTCTAAAATTTTAAATTTAATTGAATTCAATGCCATTCCATTACAATCTTTCCACAGTGTTCTTCTAATCTTCACATAGTCATGATAATGATAAATAAACGACACACATTCTTATCACTGGAACTTTTCTTTAACCAGTTCAATGAAAATTTATCGTTTAGAGTGAAATCAAAAGATTCCATGGGGCCAGTGGTTGTTCAAAAGGCGTAGAAGTGCAGCGCTTATGCGTGCTTTGAAATCGTTTATTATGAAAAATCAGATGTGTGTGTAAATTTTTCATGTCCAATTAATTCCATTATCACATGAATTTGTTTTCTTATATTTTTTTTTCATCTTCTTTAAAATCTTCGTAAATGCTACCGCGATTTAATTTTATTGTTTGTTTATAAGATAAGTTCCCAAATCAGTGTAATATATTCTGCCACAGAAACGGGGAAAATTTATTGCGTTTGCTTATGAGGAATTGTGTTTACGATTATGTTAATCGAACAAATATAATCGTGATTCGTGATTCGAGTTTGTTTTTTTTGAACAAATTAAACATGATAAAAATAAACATATGGAAATAACCCCACAATTCTTGTTTTTTTTTTCGTTTTTTACTAAGAAAGAAAATTTGAAACGTAAATTGAAGAAGATGGGTGACACAAGAAAATCGGTTCAGTTGGGAAATTAAATTGATTTCTGTATGGAGTAAGACATTGTTTGAAATATTTTAATTCAATACAAATTATGACCACCTAATTAAAATCAAATGTAGTGTCATCAAAAATGTAATTTATAAAAGTTTCGTTTTACGGTATTTGTGTTTAAACTCCTCCAAAACGGCTCGACCCATTTAAATGAAATTTTTTTTGTATATTTACTTACTTACTTACTTACTTACTTAGGTGGGCATTACAGTTCGGGGTAAACCTGGGCCTCAACCAACATCCTTCTGTAACGACTTCGATTTCGGGCGAGCTCTTTCCAGTTTTGCACTCTTAGCCGGTTAAGGTCTTCATCCACTTGATTGTGCCACCTAAGACGAGGTGTTTCCCTTCCGCGATTTACCGCAATCTGCTTTCGAAAACCCGACGAGCCGGAGTTTGGATCCATCGGCTCTACATGGCCCAACCATCGTAACCTCGCGATGCGTACTCTTCTGGCTATGCCCATGTCGCGATACAGCTCATACAACCCGTTATTGTGTCTTCTTCTCCACAGATTGTCTTCGCATACGGGACCAAAGATTATTCGGAGGATTTTTTTTTTTTCGAAACGACCAAGAACCGTAAAGCAGGACTGGCATGATCAAGGTCTTATACAGGGTTACCTTGGTTTTTCTTGAGAGGGTTTTGTTTCTCAATTGCCTTCTTAAACCAAAGAAGCAACGGTTGGCAAGAGTTATTCTCCGTTTGATCTCCGCACTGATGTTGTTTCACGTGTCGAAGTCCTGTACTACCTAGAAGTTATGTCTGTCTATTGTGACGTTTGGTCCGATTCGTCGATTTTCTGTGTCCTTTTTTGATGACAAAATATACTTCGTTTTGCCCTCATTAACCATCAAACCCATTTTTGCCACTTCTGTTTCATTACTCGCAAAAATACCTATGACGTCACGCTTTTTTCTTCCCACTACGCCGATATCGTCTGCGTAGGTGAATATTTGTACAGACTTTTGAAAGATCGTTCCTCTAGTGTTGACGTTTGAATTTTGTACAATCTTTTCAAGTATGATGTTGAAGAAATCGCATGACAGTTTGTCGCCTTGCCTAAAGCCTTTTCCGACATCAAAGGTCTCGGTGAGTTCTCTAGTCTCTCCTGTCAAGTTGTTGACGTGCGGTTTCAGACGTTCACATTTTACATAAGCGACGTTAAGGAGGCTTACCTTCTGTAATTGGCGCAATTGTGAGGGTCTCCCTTCTTTAGTATATTTAGTAGTTCATTATTCTTTCACTGTTAAAAGACTATTTGATCTCCAATATTTGCTTATCATCTTAATCTACGAAGTGTCCTGTCCTAAGTTCGAAGTATGTAATAAAATTCCCAACATTCTTAGCCACATATAATTATAAAAAAAAAACTTCAAAAGCCTTCTTCTTTCTATCAAAATTCAAAGTACAGGGAAGCATCTCACTGTGATAATAAATAAAGGTTGTCATTCCTTAAAAGATTTGCTTAAAGAAGTCGGAGTTACCAAGGAATTCAAGTTGAAATAAATAAGATGTAAAATTTCGGGCTCTTAAGTACACCAATTATTCTTTCTTTGCTGACGATAGAGCAATCTTGGGCAAGACCCCACATCCCTGCAATGATCAGTTAACTTATTGACGTTTGAGAAGTTAGAACGTATTATATTAGTTCAAAAAGACTGAATAATTGTGTTCCCGTTCTTTGATCCAAACATGCCTTTTCAAAATATTTATTGAAATTCAAATGTGAAGAGTATAAATATCTGTGATGACGATAGCACTCTGTATCAAAAATATCAGCAACAAATTTTGAAGGAAAAATTTGACATTGCGCAGCTGTATTCCTTTTTGTTTTTGTATTTGACAGCCCAAATTTGATCAGGTTCAACTCGTTGGTGAATTTCATGTTCATGTTCAACTGATCAGCGGTTGGCAGTAGAGACTACTTGACTCACCCCTGGCAACCAATCGTGTTTGGCCAGTGCTGCAGCTGAGATGAGTACGCTTCAAATGACAGCATGAGTAATTGTTGTTATTATTTATGTATATCCGCTAGATAAACAAATAAATCAGTAAACAAAAGTTGATGGAATTCGTGAAGACTTTCACTTTAAAAAACAAAAACAACTTCCATACAATGGAGCACGATTGGCTCAACTGGTATTGTTATTTTCAAAGGAAGGATCTTCAGATCGCCAAAATTCTGACGCGATTGCAACCGAGAAAGATGAAAGGGATAGCAAAAAAAACTCTTTGGATAAAGAAATGCGACTACAATAGCAAGAGATTTGATATTTCAAAGACATTCGATAAAGTTTGGCACCGAACTCCTTTATCTAAACTGTGTGCTTTCGATTTTGATGAATTTCTTCTTCGATGAATTAGTAACTATGTACCTTTTAAATCGGCGAATAGAATTTGTTTTGGACTGGTTTCGGTCTTCAGAACATAAATGCTGGTATTCCTCAAAGCTCCGGTTCTGTCTCCGTCTCTGTTAATCTTTTATGTTCACAAAGGATCTCTCAAACACTTAACTTTATTTTTGATGAAAGTACCCTCAGATTTTTATATTTGTCTGTAGAATCACATCTTTTCTCATCCGACGTGGAACTTGAACGGCAACGTAGGTTTAACTCACCCAATTCTGACCTGGGCAGAATTTTTGAATGGGGAATAAAAACCACCATAGTTTAATGCGTCCATACTGTCTCTATTGTCATTTCCCCTCCTGTCCCCTCTTGTCACTGTCGATGAAAGTGAACAGGTCTCAATCGTCTATATGTCCACTACCATTTATATTTTGTGGAATAATCATAAACATTACTTCACTAAAAATGCCGCAAAAATGCTTAGGCTTTCTTCAACGATGTAAGAAATTTACTCTGTTCTTTAAACCTGGCTGTTATCTTCAAAACATAAGACGGAGTATAACTAAGATATTATTTCGGTTGGTGCTCATTCGACTTACTTGTATCTTCTTTTTTTAACTGTGCAGTGAAAAGCCTTTAAAACGATTGAAAATACATAGTTATACTCGTATATCATCGAAACACTTACGTAACTTGAACATCGCCGTAATGTTTTATGCCTCATTTTTTACAAGCAGTGTTCAGTGAGGTTCTGCCCTGAAAAAGCTCAAATGCAATACTCATACTTTTAGAAATGTAAATCAGTTCACAATTGAGCCCACTTTTGAACGTACTTTCAAATACAGAGATATTTTTAGACGAACTATACGAATGTCGAAGGCATTACCTTGATGTTTTTCCAATTTCATTTCAATCTTCAGTAATTCGAATTAAATGTTCATCGGTAACTTCTTTTAGATCCTCTCTTATTTTTTCTAACGTAGTCAAAGTGAAAAAATAAAAATGGTTTCAGCCAAGGAATAGTCCGTAACCGAGGGACTGGTGACTTGATGGCACCTGCTGTTCGGAGTTGGAACTTAACAGCAATGTTACGTGGGGTAGTAAAAACGATTAGAATTCAAAGCTTTGAAAACAATAGAGTATAATTCTCATTTCTAGACATTTTCTTCCTACACAACTTTGAGCCGACTTGATAAGGTACAAAACAGAGCGTTATGAGATTGAAAGGTGATAGTTCAATCGTAGAATCGATTGCTTCTCTTCAACATAGTCGAAACCTTATATGTCTTTCTCTCTCTCTCTCTCTCTCTTTTCGCTTTTTCCACAGTCAGAGCTCTAGGAAAATAGCCAGTTGAACTCCACCCCTGAAACAATTTAGCCGCAACACCTGCCTCGTTAGGAATGCTCATCAGTTCATTTTGAGCTTAACTTCAGACGTGCAGTAAAAGTATAGAGATTAATGTTTTAGTCGCAGCAGTCGAATGTGGAATGCTTTGCCATACTCTTTTTTCTCCAGCATTACGATTCACAAAAATTCAAAAGCAATATGCTCCGGTGTAGACCCGTGATGTGTGCGCCAATTATAAAAAAAAAAAAAACTTTGGGCTAGAATTTTGTTTTTAAGGAACTGTGGACTGTTAATAGTCTTCGAGGATTTTCCTATTTAAGTCTATTAGGAGTTTTGATGTTTTTAAAGTGTAGTCTGTTTTTTAAGTGTTTTGAACAGGTTTGATCAAATGAGTAACCCCAACCTTTGTTGGGTTCCTTTAGCAAACATTCTTGGCAGTGTGATTGAATTGGTTTTTGTTTACACCACAAACAGTGAGTACACTGTCATGAAAAGCCTTTTCTCAATTAGTCGATCGAAATCGGCAAAAAAGTGTGGGTACACTCCGTTTCGCAAAGGTAATGGGTGAAATAAATGCACTTGGCACCGGTGCTCTCCGAACTCTGCTATTTCCAATTCTAATAATAAAAGAAAAAATTAGTTTTGCTTCGAAAAATCTAATTTATTGAAGAACGAAGTATTCTCTTAAAACGATTTTCTTGCACGCAAAAGTCAACTTTGTCGCTCCAAAAATCGCAGATCATTCCAAATTTTGAGTTTATTTTGTCAAATTTTTGTAAAAATAAAAAAATAATAAAGCCACTCGCAATAAAATCATAAACGACGTACGTGTATGATTTTGTTTTGGTCAATGAACTTCAACTCCACTCCTATAAATGCCTACTCATCTCCACACCCGTTGTTGGGGCTTGTATATTACGTGCGCTTCAATCAAAACAAACGAAATGTATTCACATTTATGATCTATGAGTATGTACATTCCAAGTCCAATCACATTGACCGTCATATCTAAAATAATTGTAACGCTATCAATTTATCAATCAACTCGTCGCGTCGCGTCACACTGATTTAAATGGAAAAACATTTTAGTTGAAAAAAAATAACCCAAAACATATCGATTTCCGCTTACACAAGACCTGGCATATTCATAGAGCTTACTTGTGGGCTCTTATGGAATATTCGTATCGATTTAGCAACGTCGAATAAAAATACTTTTTTCCTCTACATTCCTGACTCAATCGTTGTAAATTTGACTCATCAGTTTGCACGCACAGATACGTTATCGTATCTTGTCGGTATTGTTTTCTTTTAACGTTCAATATTAAAAAGCTATTAGGTATGTTTCGTAGGTCTTCGGAGCCTCTGTTTGCGAAGCAATTCGTTTGCTGTTGTTTATTTTTATGTTTTTATTTGGTTATATTGTGAATCAAGGCCGTTCTTATTATAATATTGGTGCGGTGACTTCTGATTTGATTATTTGAAGTGCGTATTCACATTGGAGACATAAAGTATTTCAGTTTGAACATCTTTGATGATCGGTTAAGATCAGATGGGTAGAGTTTCTTTTTTTGTGTGTGAAACTTGTGTAAAATCACGTTGAGTGAAGTGTCAATTTGAAAGGCTATGATCTGTTAAGACTGTTTAATCACAATTCTTACTCCCAATACCCATAACAGGGTTGATATTGTTGTTTAAAGCCACCTTAATACTCTCCGCTTAAATAAATAATTGTGAGTCATACCTCTCCTTACTTTATACAGTTTGATTGTCGATACCATTACTACAATTATTGGCAGCAATCTTGTTGAGACTTCTTAGTGTTGTGATTGATCAACGTCAATGTTCGTTCCTAAGACAGTTTAACTCAACACTCTCACCTCTCCCAAGTGACCTTTAAATCCCACCAACTAACGATATTGTTTTCTTATTTCCCAAAATAGAATCTCCAAATCGTTATTTTGAAAGTGACGTCAATATTCATTACAAGACACCAATTCGCTATGAATACAAGGATCCCATACCCGAAGAAGAGCTAGCCATACGTCAAGCTGAACAAATGCAAAAGTTGTACCAGGAAGAGAGACGACGAAAATATCTACAGGAACTCCAAGACATGAATTCACGACGTCATACTGATAATTTTACATCATCACAAAAATCACCAATACCATTGAACCGTTATGATGATTTCCATTCAGATTTGGCGCCAAAATCACCAAACAGTTCAAACTACCCGAGAACCGTTGCCCGTGCATTGTATAACTTCCAAGGACAAACAGCAAGGTAAGTCTCTAGTAAATATAATTGTGTTAAAGTTGTTGTTTATGATGATGACGGTTTGATGGTGGGTGGTGGTAAATGGTTGTGACCGATTCTATGGCTTGATTACAAGACTGGCTATGCCATTTTGAGTCGATAACTCAAATGTTTACTCTGGTTATAGAGGCGATGGATTATTATGGAGATTGGAAGTGTTTTCAGAAGTTTGTGTTTGTGGTCATGCATTTCCAGACTAATGCCTTGTTTTTATCGAAATTGATGGATAACATGTTATATACCACTCAATTGAGCTAACCCCAACAAAAGAGAGCTCATGAGTCAGGGCGTGGAAGAAAAGCAATTTCAGAAATGTCCGCCTTGTTTTCACCTTCAATTGTTTGTTAGGAATGAACCGCAAATCAACATATTAATCATTTAAGCTTCGGTCACTTTTGAAGCTTAGAGAAAGGTCGTTGCAGTGTTTTGTGTGCAAAGGTGGGGCTCTAAGTCCTTGCAATTGCCTTGCAGGGTAATGTGTATTGTGTACATGAGAGGGAAATTATGTGAAATGCTTTTGACACTGGTGGCAATTATTGGCCCCCAGAGGTTTTTTTTATCGAAGTCAATTAGAGTTTCGTGATTTTTTTTTTTTTTTTTGTTCGAAACAATTAAGTTTATGACACGAATAATATGGAAAAGTTTGCAATTAAGATCAGAGATAAAAAAAATATTAAATTTTATTCTATTTTGGTTGGGTAAAAGCACCAACTAACGGTTAAGCTATAATTAGGTGATTATCTTAAATGATCTTAAATGAAAGGTATTTCCATCCTCTTATGAATGAGTAAGTTCACGAGACAGAATTTTGAACATTAAGTTGTAAAGCTGAATCTTTAATCGTTAAAAATTATTTAAGCGTCGATTCTTCTTTCCGCAATATGTTAGAGACAGCTTCGATAGAAATGTAAAAAGTGTGCCAAGTGGTGAGATGAAATGGGGGGGGGGGGGGGGGGGGGGGAAATAAGTAAGTAACGAGAGTTAAACTTGCAAAGATTCAAAAGATTTCCATAATGAGGAGAATGACGGTTATATAAATAAAAAAGCATTTGGGCACAAAGAGCTCTAGCTAAGTCTCTCAAGCGTTACTGTGAGGAATGCTGGTTAACAACAACTTTTTTAAGATTTTTAAAGACCTTTCCCTGGCCGTATTGTACTGAGAGGGCTTGCTACTTTCAAGTGAGAGAAGGCGTTTCGGATCTTATTAGGCTCCAAGCACTAAGCTCCCATAAAGAAGTCCAAATCTTTTTTTTTCCTTTTTTTTCCTCGTGGACCTATTGTTTTTAAATTGATAAAGCTGAATCAGTTTTGATAAGGAAAAAAAAGTCGCTTAACAGTCCTCGATGAGCAAATTGAACTATAGCAAATAGAAGGATACTTAAACGCCTGAAACACTGACGACGTACACCTACATTGAGTTTTTCTAGGAAAAGACTTGCGAAGATAATCAGAACCTTAAGGTTTTGAGAATTCTTAAGAACACAGTTCCACAAAGTGCTGAAGTGAATCACTTTTTGGAAATTCTTACTACTATTTTAAAGAAAATTGACCCTACTGTTTAGTTTAATTGTATGAATCGATTAAACAATGGATGTATGGGCTGGTCATATCAGAAGAGCAAGGTATAGAATGAAATTCAGTACGTTGAGCTAAGAAGTTACTGATTGGCATTTGCCAAACCAGCTCGAATATTTTTAAGGCTTTACTAGAGTGAAGACTCAGGAATCAAGTGACAATGAGTTATACGAGCTCCTGACAAGTAAATAATAATTATGGGAAAGCATAAAAGGAAGTGGTCCTAAATTGGTACGTTAAGGCACATCAAAAGTAGTTAAAAAAACTCAAAACAACAAATCTAAACAGTACATTGGTTAGCATTAGCATGGTTTCTACCAATCAAAGCAACCCAGAGTACAGAGTTCAACCAGTTTTATTTTATATACAGTACTTTTCCAAAAAAAAGTTAAAATAACACTGACTTTGTTGTCTTGATTGAAGCTACGAGTAGCCTTTGGTAGTTAAAAAAACGAACTAAGTCAAAACAAGTTCACTTGTACGTAAGCTAAATGACCTTCTATTAAACTTTCATGAAGTAGAATAGTAGTTATGATTAGCAGCTTTTAGTTTATTTTATATTGAAATAAAACTTCGAAAGATCACGAGAGTAATAAAGACGTACCTATGACCTGAAATTAGTAGAAAAATTTTAAAATTGAGCTGCGGAAATTTTAAATGTAAAATAAAGCAGATATTTGCATCGTAAAATTTTAATTTCACGTAAATACATGACCTTGTTCACAGCAGTTCCTTCAGTTCAGTAGTTCAACAAACATACGTGTTTTAAAAACCAACAAAAAATTTGTAAAAGTACGATCGAACTATAGCAAAATGGATTTATAAATATTTTTAATGAGCAAAATACAAAGTTGATGTAGTTCAAGTCTGTTCCAAACTTAACTGAACTAATCCGAACGAAATGTGAACTAAACTGAAATCGGTTGGCCTTGTTGTTTTTTTTTTTTTTTTTAACTGAACTATAGACCATGTACGTATCACATCCAACTACACTGCACATGTCAAGATTTTTGTTAGTTCTGAAGAAGTATCGTCTATTAAAGTTCTAAGACAAAACTCAAAATGGTAAGATCATTTCTTAAGTAAAAACCTATACCCAACCATAATTGAACGCAATTCCTCCCTGTCGTTAATATTTGATTGAGTTTTTGTATTGAAAATCCTTTCGCAAAATAATAATCCACTTGATTTTCTAATTCTATACAGAAGTAGTTAGCAAAATCAACATTTCTTTAAATAGATTTGAGCTCAGAAGCTCGTATTTTGCAGTTCATAAAACAAAATGCTTGTTTGCTTCTTGTGAAGGAAGTCAATCTTCACTCAGAGATCCCTTCTCTTGCGAAGTGAATTCTATAAATTCTTGGCGCCATTCTTTTGCTATGAATATCCCTTTATAAAAAGCGAAAGGGCGGTTCAGTCGCCACAGGCAGAATAAGGCGTGTCTGAAAAAATGAGCTACACCATTGGTGCAACAAGTGTTTAAAAAAAGTTGAGAGAAAATAGAAGTAGAAAAATCTAAGGAGTTCCATATTTTTTAGGAGGGAAAGTGAGATGTTGACGGCTTTTGGTTTTCTGAGTACACAATAAATATAAAAGGAAGGTTTTTGTAATATACTGCCATTTTTTAAAGTAATTAAACTCTGGTGGTACACGTGGCGAGATGGTAAGCATGTCTGCTGTAAGCCAAGAGGCTCCTGATTTGAATCCTTACAGAAGCAAATATGTTTTTCCGCGAGTGTCGCCTTTCGCGATTAATTAGCAAGTCCTCAGTTAGTAAATTCATTGCCATGAGTGCATTCTCGATTAGCCGTTTGGATTCGGCAGAAAATTCCCATTCCCTCACAAGGCGTGGTTGTGAGAAATGCGCTGGGCCCTGGGGCTTTTCGCTCTGTTGCGCCACCCTATCTTTTTTTTTTTACTCCGGAATAGAAAAATGGTTTTAACTTATACAAAAAGGACAGAAAGACCTCTACGTGCTGTAATGAGAATTTTACACTACTCATACTCGTGTTCGACAAACGAAGACACAAAACTTTAAAGCCTGAGATGCTTCATTAGTTATACTGAGTAACGTTCTTCAAACACTCGAAACCAGAAACAATTGACTAAAATAGAACAATCCTCGATATCAAACTTTTTAGAAAAGATTCAGCAATGTTAAAATTTCTCTTCTTCCTTTCACTATCCATTTAAACGCGTCAGGCCACACCCACAATCCTTGAATTCTGTGGAAAAGTTGACGACACTGCAGCAGGCAGTGCGCCTCTATGGTCTGTGAATGTCCTGTATTTTCTCGTATCAGGTATCAGGTAACAGACATGGTGAGAACTGGTAACTTAGGCTTTTTATCATGGCAGCGTTCTTTGGCTTTCTTCGTAACGTCTAGAAAGCTATAGGAAAAGAAAGTTGCTATCTGGTAGCGCGGTAAGGACCGGTATTCAGGTTTGAGTGCTCCACTTAATATTTTAAAAACCTCCGACATAAGAACAAAATGTAGCTTAAAAGCTACAAACTGAAGAAATTTGAGAGTTTAAAATCCTACGAATAGTAAAGACGAATGGATAGCGAAACGCTTTCTCTTTTTGGTATGGCGATCTGAAAGAGTCCTTGCAACACAAGCGATTGCAAGAGAAAGCTTCGTGTGATTGAAAGCCTTAACAAACAGAGAAATGACTTCAAGCCACTAATTGCGAGCCCTGTCAGCTTATTCGGTCTGTATTTAGCTAGTTTTGGACAGAGGTAACATAGGCGAACGGGTGCACGTCGACTTGTGTGTCCTAAAACAAACGAAGTAACTATGGCGTGTAAGTACTTTTTTGACAATAGTTTGCGAACTCATTATAATTAATTATCATTGTGACTGCCAAACTTGTCCTTGTCTAAACGTACGCTTCTGTAAAAATTTTAGAGCATTTCCAAGAAAATTGTTTTGTTTTTCGTAAATTTTCCCAGTTTCAAACTATCACTACTTTTCCAACGTAAAACCGCTTTGCTATCATCAAACATTGACATGACAACACCTCTGGGAATATGTGTACACAGTTCATTAACGCTGAGACCTTTAAAAGGTGCCAAATATCCTGTCCATGGGCCATCCCGGGACATAAGAACTATAGTGCGAGTGGGAATAGAAAAAGATGGGCCCCGGCCCATCACTTACATATGTATATTGAGAATTAGGAACTTCTGTTAACAATATTCTCGAGAGGCTTTCAGAGAATCATAAAGAGCCGACCAACTACCGAAGTGGTCGTTTTCATTTCACTCACGTTCCGAGTTTCATTTTTCCAGTCACTTACCTCTTCTGTCAAGTATTAAGTCCCACGTCACCACTCAAATTCCTTCCACAAGCTATTCCTTAAGAATTCAAAATTCACAACGTTTTGCCGTTGGCGCCTTTGTCGATGTCGTTTTCGTCGTCGTCGTCGTCGTCGTCGTCATTGTCGTCGTTGTCCTTTCCAAACCTTTTTCAAGGGATCCATTAAACTTAAATTATAACATAATCTACAGCACCCTAAAGAAACAAAAACCCAAAAAGCTAACCAAGCCCTCTTGCGGTGACACTGATTACGTTGCTCAAGAATACCTTCAGCACCAACA
Organism: Melanostoma mellinum; assembly: GCA_914767635.1. Classification (NCBI taxonomy): domain Eukaryota; kingdom Metazoa; phylum Arthropoda; class Insecta; order Diptera; family Syrphidae; genus Melanostoma; species Melanostoma mellinum. The sequence continues at coordinate 220,913,265 of OU612059.1, read as the reverse complement.
AACAACAGCAACAACGAAAAAAAGGATCAGTGAAAATCATCGTTTGGTAGTTTTCTTCGACACGTTTATTCGAGTACTTATCCCATGACAACCACGTCCCAACCTTTTCAGGCCATTTGCATAATTCGACGATGTTATTCACTTAAAAAAAAAATGAATATCGAAATATATATGGGTGCGTGTGTGTGACCTCATAGTAATATGCCCTCTTTTACGATCCCACCCACATCCTAGCTGAATAGGTTTTGGGATTTCAATAATAAGTTGTGTCGTTTTGGGGAGCCTATTCTCTACCACTTCTCTTTCTCTTTGTATAGGTACCTTTGTGTTGGAATGTTGTATTTACTGTCTATACTAACGTTAACTGTTTTTCATTTATGCATTTCTTTTTTGTCCTTACAGGGAGCTGACATTCAAAAAGGGTGATGTGATTTACATAAGACGCCAAATAGACAAAAACTGGTACGAGGGCGAGCACAATGCGATGATCGGACTCTTGCCATCGAATTATGTCGAGGTAAATCGAGTGAATTTAATCGACTATAGTTTTTCTGCTTTTTCCTTTTTTTTTCCTATTTAAACGGTATTCCATTTTTTTTTTTTTTTTTTTTGTTGAATCGTTTGTTTGATAATTTTTTTTTTTGCAGTTCATGCAGTTATTCTTTCAATTTTTCCTTGGCTCTGCTTGGCTGTCTGGCTGTGAGTCTGTGTCGTTTCATGTCGCTTTAGGTATTTCGCTACTTTGTCGGGATTTTAAATCACCCAAAGCGTGAGGGAAAGAAGGAGTTAATGGTCGAACGATACAAAAACTATAGAAGAATTGAAAAAGAAAATGTGGAAAAAAATTTCGTCCTGAAATCTACTTCGTTGTTGGTGTTGGTGTTGGATGTATTTTGGACTGAATGCCGGCCATTTCGATGGATTTTTGCGTGATTGTCCTTGGGGGGTTGCACATTCTTTTGCTGCGGGTGGCTCCATTGAAATAACTAGGCAGCCACTTTATCGGTTTAAATAAATAGGTATTACCGTAATTTCTGGTTCATTAAATCGTATCCTTAGCGGAAGTGTCAGTATCAAGAATCAGCGATAGATGAGGTGGAAGCGCAGGATTTAAAGCACAAGACGAATGGTGTTTTGGCAGAGAAAATCGAAATGATTAGGTTTTCAGTTTTCAACCATGAGTCTGTGGAACTTTAAGGTTGACCTACAAGACTACAACGCTCGTCTGTTATTCGACTTATTCGTTTGACTTTGACATTTCAAATTTTTTTTTCGTTTTGAACCTACGAAAAGCTATTTTTGGGTGGAAAGACGAAACTATTGCCATGGCATACGAAACACAGGATTTTAAAATATTTGTTTGAAAAGAAATCGGAACACTTACCCCAGTTTTTGAACAAAGTCCAAGTTTCTCTGATGATCTGCTGTTGGGTGATGGTTGAGTCGCGTATCCATATAAACGAAATAAAGGGGATTTAAGGAGAAAACAAAATACTAGCGCACTTTCACTTACACTAGCAACAAATTGAATTTAATAAAAAAAAAAACTTGAGACCTTTAGGTGCCATTACTTTAAATGGAAACTAAACAATTGCACTATTTAACACTTTTTCGGAGAAACAGAGGCAAGGGAAGGGCATTAAAACAAAGGCACTGACATTTTCTTACTCAGAACTGCTTTTTTAATATTTACACTGACACTTTAGAGCTTTGATTTTGGGAAACGAGAATTGAATACATGGAGCCGACACTTTAAACAAAAAACAACGAATTAAAGAGCACACATCTGTAGCCGGTTAGTAGAAGGGGGCTACTTACTTTTGGCAAATGTTCATTTGAAGCAAAAATCGAACATTGCGCAATGGGAGAGAAGGGGATACAAACACTTCACTTAATCATCACAACATTATTGAAATGGGGAAAAAAGAGAAAGACATATCACCGAAACACATTCCATTTGAATAACGGATCAAAAGACAACCACGAGAAAACCGAAAGATTTGTTACATTTACATCGCGAACAACACTGTTGTGTGATCAAAACACATTTTATGACTTTTTCTTAAACACAACACTGCGAATTTTCATGTTTTTACACCGAAAATACGAAACATTATTGCAAAAATTGATTGATGAATTGATGGCCATCGTTTTGGACTTGTTGAAACAAGTTGAGATGGAAATGGACCTGCGGACACGGAAACAACTAACAAAATCAATTTATTATACAACACTACTTGGTTTGGTTTTAAATCTAGAAGAAACAATTGAAACAATTACAAAACTATGAGAATTATAGAACAACTTGAGCTAAAAAGACATTTTGCACTTCGAAATTTACCGAAATCAGACGCACTAGAAAAAATAAAATAATATTCGAAGTAGCCGATGTTGTCGAAGAGAGAAATGATGAATGACTGAGTCCAGCACAAAATTGTAAGATCTGCTTGTGATAGGTGCATTCAGTGCCTGCGATTTATTTTGTTTGTGTCACGTTTCCATGTGGAGATTCAAAACTTGAATTCGAACTAGTGTCCGTGTATTCTTATATCGTTTTTCATTTACGAAAGGAGTTACTCCTTTTGTGAAAAGATTTACTCTTTTTCTATTTTTCATGTTTCATTGAAAAATAGAGCAGATCCGGAGTAACTCTAAGCGCCACAGATCTACTCCCATTTGGTTAGGAGATCTACTCTGAATTCACGTACACCTACAAAAATATTTGTTCTGTCAAACTTAAAATGGAAAATAATTTGTTTATTTTCACTTTGTTGTACCAGCCAGCGCCAGCGTTGGGTTGAAAAATTTGCTATTAGTTCTGAGAACACGAGAAAATAAGTTAGAATTCAGTAATTTGCTGAAGAAAACTAGTTACAAAATATGAAAATATGAATTCCTATTTGTGAACATCAATTTAACCTGCAATACTAGAAAAAACATAAAGAAGTAGTTCTCGGTTTGAGAGTAAAAACCGAAAATTTCGAATTTCAATGGAAAACGCTATTAGTTCGAATCGAAATGGGATTTATCGAATAATAACCGATCTGATGGGACTGTGCAAGTTGGATTATTTTATAATATAGAGTTTATTGAAAAACCATAAACAGCAGCGAAGCTAAATAGCCACTTAATTGATAGTATGGAGGAAAAAATATAGATGGTAAAAATAGTCAGTGCTGCTATTGACGAAATTCACAATGGTCGATTTGTTGAAACTTCGTGCGAATATATGCGACTGTTTTCTTGTTGTCCATCTCTGTTACACCAATTTGTCGGTATTAACTTGCGGTCGATTCGTTGAACAGGGATGTGTGTTGTTTACGGAGTGTTTTTCAACAAATCGACCAGTATGAACATCGCCATTCATGTCATTAGCCGTGTTTTATTGGGAATTTATATTCACTTCAGCAAAACATCGCAAATCATGGAAAAGCAACGACTTTTAAGTGAGTAGCGTAAGTGGACAAAAATAGCTAACTTGCAGAAGTGAACAACAGGGATGGTTTTTAAATGGAGTTTATGTTGAAAGTGAACTTGGTAGGTGAATATAGCCTAAAAAGCGTTTTATTAAGGCTCGCAAGTGAAGTGAATATAGAAATTCCCAATAAAACAAGGCTATAACTATAAAAGCTCCCCCTAACCAGAGCAATTTCACAGTTGCGACAGTGGTACTATGTTTCTTACTGAAGTTAAACTAGCAGTCAAAAATCTCTGATGCCTTACGAAACACACCTTTCTCAGCAAGTCTCAAAGTTGTGATATTTGGGCAGAATCGAGCTGTACGTCTCTTTTCAGGTTGATTTGAGAAAAACTAGTAATGGATTAATCTGAAAATAGAATATTTGGAATGACTTTTTTGTCACCAACGCATGGAAGATTTGACTCTCTTCCATTTTCCCAAACGTCAAACTCACTGGAGTGTTGGAAATAGTGTGCTTAGCACAAAAGTTTTCAGGTTTCGAATAGATTAGTAGGAAATTAGGATATCTATAAAAGAATTAATTATTTTATATAACAAGATATAGAAAAAATTTCTTTTTTTTTATTTTGTATCTGTTATGTTTTCTTGTCGGTGAAAAAAGTGTCCGTCAAACTGACAGATGATTAGTTGGTGTTGGTGCATTAAGAGATAGCTACTTTTAAAAATCAGGATCTGCTAATTTGATACAAAATCGAAAAAAACAACTACTTTTCCCAATAGCTCGCAAATAGTGTCGAAATAGTGTCGAATACATACATACATTCATACATACATAGTGTCGAAAGTATCATTTGGACAGTTTTGGATCAAAAAAAGATTGATTCTTTCTACCCCATAAATAAGAAGGTTTCATTTTTGTCGAGAAGTATTGTTATCTTGTAGGTATGGCATAGTTTTCTGTTAAACTAGCTTAATAGCCAGGTGAAAACACAGTACTAGCTATTTGTATGAATGTTACGTGGCCCAGAATGTCTGTCATTCACAAAGCTACCTCTTATTGTATTAATTTGTGTTAATGCTTACCAATACTTTTAAGGGAAAATGACACTTCTCCCATAGAAATGTCGAGTTTGAATCAACACAAATGTCAGCAAATAATTCATTACAAATCTGCATAAGTTATGCAAATCTTTAAGTTACCCCAGAGATAACTGTCGATTGTATACAATTTCACTGTTTTGTTGTTCTTTGATGCTTAAACAAACAGAAAAATTGTGAGTGCAATCGATATTTAAAGCTTCAATAAGTTTTATGGAAGGAAAACGCAAGTAAAAGAAGCTTTTGGACTCCTTGTCAACAAATTGACAGGCAAGGAGTAGCCATTTTATGACGTTATTGCAAGTGAACTTATATTATTGTTCCAATTAATAAAAATATTTTTAGCTATCAAACTATGTAATCACAATCACGTTTTGGCTTCAACCCCGTTACGTTTGTGCTCGCTTTGTCTTGACATAATGATTTTATTGTTGTTTTTCACTGTCAAATCGAGCAAAAGCGTGTGAACTTGTATTATTTGCTTTGAGCTAGGGTTGTGTTAAATTGGGCGCGTTCGAGAACCTATCGGATAGGCTATCTCAGATACGCGTATCTTAGATACCTTTTCGAACGATCCAGATATCTTTTTCCAGATTGCTGTAGACAACAGCTGTGAAATATTAAAATTCGACTTTTGAAAACAGAAAAACATTCAAAATATCATTGCTAGACGATTATAACTTAGTTTTTTCGATTTCCCATACGTTTTAAAAGACTGTTATGCTAAAATAAATGCTCACCAAAACAAAAAATCAACTTGAAAAGAAATAAAAATTAATTTTCTATATGTTTGTATCAGCTGTTCGCTAAGGTATCTGAGGTATACCGAATATTCACAGATAGCTTTGGTTTCTTTATTTGACAGAAATGGTTTGCATCTTTACTTAATGTTTAACACGTAAACAACAACAACAAGCTATCCGGATACCATTCTCGAACGCCCCCAATGACTTGTACATGAACCAACGTAACTGATGTACTGTATCATTAACCTCATTAACGTCAGGCGAAACCAAAGCTTTAGCGGTATTAAGACTTTATTTAAACAATAGGTTTGTTCGTTGAAGCCCTAAAGTCGCCCTGGGGTCACCATGAAGCATTTCTTAAAAATCCCAAAGTCACCCTGAATGTCAAATTGAGGGTTTTTCGAGCCCTAGGGTTGACCTAGGTTTTCCATAAACTCGCCCGAGATTTTTGCTGTGGCGATTTGTGACTTGAGAGCTGTCAAATGGCATGTATTTTTTTTTTTTTTAATGACAAGGATGTGTGGTGATTTTTGGTTTAGCGTTTTGTGAGGACTGGAAAACCAAGGTTTTTTTGACAACTAATAGGGACCCCAGAAAACCTGGGTCAACCCTGGGGAAAGTTCAGCGAACAGACCTAATTTAAAACATTTTCTAGTGCTATCACGAGAGTTATTTTTCAAAAAACCTTGAAGGAAACAGTTTATGTGTATGTATTAATCTCTAAAACAATTTATATGAGCTGTCAAAACAGTCACTTTTCTCAGCAGATGGGGCAAATTTCAATTTGATGAGTCCAAATTGTAATTTGGGAATAACTTCAATGGCATGCGGAAATCCAGCATTGTTCCTGGTATACACGGATGAAAAATTGTACAGTATTTGCAGATATTATGTTTACAACATAACGGAAAATTTCGACTACCCCAAAATTCTGTTATGAAATCTATGCTATGAAAATGATCATTCTGTTCGTCAAATTGTTTTCTTTGCAATAACCCATTGCTGACAAGAACTATTGGGAATCGTTTCTACGATTTTGACAAATTTTGTTAAAAGTCGATAGAATCATTATAGAAACGTGTCCAACTGCTTGTTCTTGTAAGTTGTAAGTTTGTCTCTGGTGGTGCATACTCATAACATTTAATTACTCCTATTTACAAACTGTCCTCACACTCAAGTCCGCATACTCATTCTCGTCGTTGTAAACAGCGTCAACATCTCTTGTATACAACTTTGTAAGCAAACCAACATCTTTTTCCTGGAAAAGAGTAATCGATGATTAATATATGTACTTTATTATGATTGATTAAATCTTCTTTTAACAGCCAATCGCTTGTCTGATTTTCTTTTTTATTTGTTTCGCTCTTGAACGCATAACAACAAAGAGGCAGTATTCTGTAAATCCCTCGCACTCAGACCATTTCCGTTGTTTCGGATCCATTTTTCATTTAAAAAAATACCATTATTTTCAATTTACCATGGTCTGGTAACTCAATTTTTATGGATTTTCATTTACAGCTTTTAACCAAAGACGGGATCCGCCAACCACCAAAGAAACCCTCCGAGGGACAAGCACGTGCAAAATACAACTTCCAGGCACAATCGGGTATCGAACTATCATTGAATAAGGGTGAGCATGTTATACTTACCCGGAGGGTCGATGACAATTGGTTCGAAGGAAAAATTGCCAACCGTAAAGGAATCTTCCCAGTCTCATATGTTGAGGTAAAATCTCTGCTGCATTTTCATGCAACCGCACACAGTATAAATTACATAACAATTGTATGTTCTTCCCTCTACGAATAGGTCCTTGTCGACATCGGTGCCGATGATAAAGCAGGCCGGATACCAGCATCACAATCCATAATTACACAGTCATCATCATCGATGCGACCATCGCTGGACACCCTTCGCACAAACATAAATAATGAATTTAATAGCCTCACTTCCAATGGTCAGCAGCCCCCGAATGGCATCCTCAGGGAAACAAGGACTCTCCATAAAACTGAAGTACTTCACGTTGATACCAATACGGAGCCAGTTGCGTAAGTTGAACCTAGCTATTGAGTTTACGACGACTTTAATGACAACACACACACACAGTACCTATAATGTTTCTGTATGCGGTTAACCACAGAGCCTGAGCTGAGTGTGGTCCAGTAGTCTGGTTTCTGGTATCCATTGGGACCAAACAATACACAACTATCATTAAAAGACGCTTTAAGCCAAATAATTCGTTAAAGAGTCCTCAACCCTGTGCGTGATTGGTGGCGGTGGTGGTGTTTAGTTGAATGTTGTATTATTATCATTCGGGTTATGCTTGTTTTCATGCTTTATACGTACAACATAAGAACAACTATGTTTCGACTATTTCTATTCACTAAATTTGATCAAGCTTGAGTTGCTGCTGACTTTGGGGTTTTTAAGTGACGACGACAATTGCATTACTTGTAAACAATTTCAGTTTCAGTGGTCTGGTCAATAGTGGGGCAATAGAGAAAGAGAGAGACAGAGAGGGATTTGTACAACAGCTTTTGTTACAATCTTTATGACTAAGGTATAATGGTCACAGTTTATGGGGTTTGATTGGATGAAATTTGCTACGGCAAATGGCAAAGTTATTTGTGGTAATTTTGTACAGAGAATGGCATGTTGAAAGCGTATTTAAGCCCCAAAGAGGCTATTAGAAGCGATATATCCTTCTTCTTCTGAGTAATGTTATGGTTTACTCTTTGCAGTTCAGTCTTTTCATATATGTATCTATGTATGCGACTGTAATGGCTTTTATTTTCAATTCCCTAGTAGGTCTTTTATTTTTGTTCACGAAACACTTATGACATTCGAAATGACTGCGTTGGGTTATGGGGCTTCTGTGGTACTATAAATCAGTCTTGACTATAATAAGAAGTTGAAGGCGTTCGTTCGGTCGTTTGTCTCGTACCAATTATCTGTATGGGTTTTTGGGCCTTTCTCAAAGTAAACAGTGATAAGGTCACAGATTCCTCTCTCAGGAACAATGAGCCATTCATCACCATATTTCTTCTGGGAGCCAAACGAATTAAAACAGATAACAGAAACAGTTTAAGGATGAAGGTGCTATTGGTACGAGTGGCATGCATAACAGAGTTGATAATACAGAGAGTCACAACTCGTGCCCTTTTTGCCTGAAACACGCTCAATTTTTTCTGCAGTAAAATCAAAGACAGCTGCTTTATTTGAATTAACGGTTATATCCGGTTTTGGGCTCCCGGCCGATTTCAACTTGTTGGCCTAGTGGTTGGAACTCAACTATTATTTACTATTCTAAGCAATACCTGATTCACACGAATGACATTTTGATGCAGTGATCCACCCCTGATTAAAATGACAGAATTTTCTCGTAAAAAAAAAATACTTAACGAACTGAAAACAGCATCTACACAATTCATGATGTGCAACAATTTCCGAATTACCACATCAGTGATCGAGTAAATGAGTGACATTTTTCTTTCAAAATTGCCGCTAAATTACTCAGTATCAGTCAGTTGTTCGTTTATTGAATCAAATTTCGTTCGATTAGCGGCGATAGAATGTCAAATTATGGTACTAGATTGCTCAAAACATAGGTGGTAACGAGAAACTAATTAAATTCAGTCACGTATTACTCGATAACGTGTGCGGTAATTCGGCCCCTGGTTCGCATGAGGCTTGTTTGTCTATATCTACTTGCTCGATGTATTATGCGCTCCAAGCCAACTCATGCCATTTAAGTTGAGGAGCTGAGCAACAAAAAGAAACAGCTTAAAGCCTGGTTCATTCTTTTTCTTCGGCAAGTGAACATCTGAAAGCGGAGAAGGTGAATTTTTGCCAGCACACTTGTGAATGCGTATTGTCGCCCAGGCCACAGAACATGTTCTTTTTTTTAAGCTAAAATTATCACAAACAATTTTAAAAAGGCACATTTTTTCCATTTGCAATCAAACAGTCAAAGCTTCACCTGAGGTTTACTGCTCGTGTCGTGAACAAAAACTCTCCGCTTTGTTCTCCATAAGTTTTCACGATCAAGCTCATGAGTGAACTAAAACGTCAAATTTTTATGTTTTCACGACATATTTCACAAGTATGTACCTACAAGGCTAAGGGCCAGAAAACGTTTCTCTTCAAACTAGACTTTGAACTTGGACTAAGGCTTTATGTTAAAAATTAAATAGGAAAAGCTTATCAACATTTTCTCTTTTCAAACAGATATCGTGCTTTATACAAGTACCGACCGCAGAACACAGACGAACTTGAGCTGCAGGAAGGTGACATCGTATTTGTCCTCGAAAAGTGTGACGACGGATGGTTCGTGGGGACATCACAGCGTAGCGGCTGCTTCGGTACTTTCCCAGGCAACTACGTCGAACGTGTGTAAACCACGCCAAAATAGCAATATATTCTAAAGTAAACAAAATAAATAGAAAAACTTTAAGCCTTTTCTGGAGCCCTCCAAAAAGCTAATTATATTTAAACAAAAGAAAAAAGTTGTAAACAAACAGCGATAGTAGTTATTTCTTGAATGAAAATAAAAATGTAACAGATTGATTTTGAAAACTACATATTTACTTAAAAAGAGAAGTTTGTTCTTTGTTAGCCGATATTAATTAAATAATTTATAAAAAAAAGTTTTTTTTTTTGTTTTACAATATATTACCTAATTTATTTGTTGTTGATTTTTTTTTATCATTATAATTAATATGCTATTCTATTTATTTTATTGATAATATGAGAGAATTTGAGTATGCAATTACTTTTTTTGTTTTTATTTTCTTTCCATCAAACCACGTTGAAAAGATTCGTAAACCAAAATATTTAAAATTTAAAAAAAAAAATGAAATTTGACACTCGCACAAAGTAAAAAAGAAATTAATTTAACTAAAAACTAATGTGTTAAACTTAATTTTGATTATGATGATGAGAAAAATGGTGTGGTGTTTTAACAAAAAGAAAATAATGATGAATAATTTAAAAATATTGAAGTTTTAAGTAACTAGTCATAATAGAATCCAAAAAAAAAGTTAGTCTACAAGAAGAAGGACATAAAATGCTAGAATTCAAAGTTCTTGCCATAAAAGTAATGAAATCAATTTTTTATAGAACCTTTTAATAGACACACTCACTCTATAGTGCCTTTGATGATATTTGATATACATAAATAGACCGTTTTAATATAAATACCGTCAAACAAATAAAACCTTGTCCCTTATAAAATTCATTTTGATTGTAATACTTTTGTTTCTAAAAAAAAAAAATAATAATTACTACCACTTTGAATTACTTTTAACATTATATTTATATTCAAAGCGATCCTAATAATATCAGTTTAAGTTTAAACTTCTCGTTATTCTAGTTGAAATAAATAAAAATATGATTTTGTTGTGACACGCCATTCTGACAGCATAAATTCAGTAATAAACATATCTAATAATAAATTAATAAAACTGCAAAATAAGATATCGTGTTTGTTTTATTTTATGTTGTTTCCATGAGAAGATATAGAAAAACTATTTAGGTTCCTAAAGGTGCGTTCACACTCGGTCTTACTTATCAGAATTAGACCCGAATTCGAACTGAACGAAATATGTTCGATTGGACGCCCCTTAAAAACTCTTTTTTTTTAGTGGTGGTGATGGCATACAGTCGTGTGTATAAAATTTGCCTAGAACAACCTTAGACAGTTGATCAGCTAAATGGTTTGTAAGAAGTTGGGGTAAAGGTGTAGATAATTACCCCATCCGTGCCCCACAACAACCTCCAAGTGCAAACCGGTGGCGGTCACATCCCCAAAAAAAGTTTTATAGTCATCTTCACTAACGAGTCTCAATAAAACGCTGTACTCACCAATCCAAATTACCAGCCATCCCTGTTGTTTACTTCCGAACACTAGCCGAGTTTTATTGGGAATTTTTATATTCACTTCACTTATGAGCTCAATAAAACGCTGTATACTCACTTACACAACTTTATTCCATAAACGCCATTTACTGGTCATCCCTGTTGTTCACTTCTGCCAGTGAGTTATTTTTGAATTTTTGTCCACTTACGAGTAGTAGTAAATAGATTTTATTTTCTTATTCAAACATAGTTATGTATTACAAAATCAAATAAAGCATGGCAATGCCGTCTGCTCGGTTGACAATCCAAATAAATTACATAAATAAATTAGTTGTGTCTAGTCTTAAATATCCTAAACAAATTTTTCTTATTTTGCTTCTTTTTTTTTTTTTTAATTATTATTAGTTTTTCTTACTTCAAAAGTTTCCGGAGAGAATTCTGTTTCTGTAAGCTTGCGCAACTGGCAACTGGCAACTAAGGGCCAGTTGCTCAATCGAATCATAAATTTAAGTTCTACATAAAGTTCTACTTTAGTATGGGGATTTTATGTAGAACTTAAGAATTCCGGAACGTCCCATACAAAAATGAAAACTTTATGTAGAAATTAAATTTATGATTCAATTGAGCAACTGGGCCTAAGAGACTGGGCCCCATACTAAAATAGAACTTTATGTTGAACTTAAATTTATGATTCGATTTGAGTAGAATACCCCCTCCTGAAACCAGCTTGATATTCATCCAATAAATGGTTTTGGTTGATCCACGTATTGAGTCTCTGTTGCAAAATTGCGGTAAATATTTTGTACGACGCATTAAGAAAACTTATCCCCCGATAGTTCTCCGGAATTTGTGTACTTCCTTTTTTGTGAATAGGAAAAATTAGGGATTCTTTAAACTCATGTGGTACGGTTCCAAGTGCCAAGATTTGGTTGAAAGAATAATTGAGCTTATTTATAACTTCAAAGGTTCCGTACTTATAGAACTCAACAGGTATTCCATTGGAGCCTGCTGTCTTGCCATCTTTTAAACTTTTCAACACGTTAATTATCTCTTCATGAGTTATTCGCGCATCCAACAACTGATTTTCGATCTTCGGTTCAGCGTAAGCAATCCACATACGATGTCACTAGAGTTGTTGTTTTATCATGAACGATGTTTTGCAATGTTTTGTTGAAGTGAATATAAATTCTCACTGAAGCACGGCTACTGACTTATTTTTGTTCACTAATCGTTGTTGTTTTCCCATGTGCGATGTTTTGCGACGTTTTGCGATGTTTTGCAAACGTGAGTTTAGATTCCCAATAAAACACGGATTTTATGATCATAATTTTTCCATGCTATCAAATTTAGGTAATTTATAAAAGAAATGATTGAAAATATGACTTTTGCGTCTTGCTTGTTGTTTGTTTTGTACCAATTGTCATTTCATCCACAGCTTAAATAACCAATTTCGGTGTCTAAAGTAAGTAACTCCTTAAACAGCGAAGGAAGTGTTTATAAATGTGGTTTGGAGTTGGACACCGTTCGTGGAGCTGTATAAAGTTAGAAAAATTTTTGAATGGGAATATAAACACGACTGATTGTGGATAGCACATCTCCTGTTAATTTGGAGGACACTTGTTGTACAGAATTGAAGAGATAAGTTCGATAGGGAACTATCGTTCCCACTTGTTTTTTATTTTTTTTTTTTTTTTGTCTGTTGGCTTGAAATCAATTTAAAATAGTGAACATGTTTTTTGATATTTTTGGGGTTTGCCAAAGTTGCAAATGTAGAAAACTTCAATCAAAGTCAGCGGTAATAATCATTGTTTTCTATCAGAGTAAAATGTACACTTAAAAAGGGGGATGCAATGAAACTCAATTGTGGCTGGATATAGCCGTTAATTCGAATGAAATGATATCAAAATAAATAAATAAATAAATAAATAGGGTGGCGCAACAGAGCGAGGAGCCCCTGGGCCTAGCGCATTTCCCACAACCATGCCTTGTGAGGGAATGAGGGGATCTACAATTTTTCGCCGGTTCCGAACGGCTAATTGAGAATGCGCTTTTCATGGCAATGAATTTACTAACGGAGGACTTGCCAATTCCTCGCGAAAGGCGATACCCGTGGAAAAACATTTTTGCATTTTGCCTCTGCTCGGATTCGAACCTCGAACCTCTGGATTAGCAGGTGGACATGCTAACCATTACGCCACGGGTACCACCAATGATATCACCTCGGAAAAATTAAGAAGAAAGTCAACTGTACATAGCTAATTTACACACTCCTGAGTAATAGGAAAGCAATGGACTTCCAAAAACAAATAAAAATGAACTCTTTGAACTTCTATAAAGCAACACTAGGGTTACAATTAAAAAACAGAAGACCTACAGCATCGAAAATTAGGATGAAACGCCTGAGAAAACTCTATACAAGAGGATTGCAAACTGGATGTGAGAAGCAACTGGAAACCATAGCAGTAACTATATTCACGTACTGTAAATTATGACGAATTGACCCGAAATTCATTTAAAATCAGTCAAATCCTATTCGAGCACTGCAATTTTTCGTTGTTATGCATAGAAAAGAGTACTCACGAGAGTAGAAATGGCCGCTCTGCTACCATGCGAACTTCTTCCACCAAATTTTTTTGTGGAACAACTTGTACATGCAAACAAAAACAACGTTTGTCAAACAAAGGTTTTTTAAAGCATTTGAATAAGTCATTTCTGTACTTTTGTATATAGTTTGTCGCATTTTAAAAGATTTTTACACCTATTCCTGACAGATTCTGAACTTCTGTGCTAAAAACGTAATAAAACGGACCAACTTATCCAATGCTCGTACTTTTTATTAGTTATCTTTTCACTCAAGTTTTTTAATTCGCATAAATCCACCTAGCACTTTGAAGCTTTCAGTTTAGTGGCTCAAATTTACCTGCTTTTCATTTTGCTTTTAAATTCGTAGTTAACTTGCAAGTTATTCTGCCATCCACAGGCATTTCAAATTGTCGTTTCAAAAACATAACGAGGTTTCCATTACTTCATCAAAGTGGCGCCTTTGCATCCGGTTCCTACTAACAAAATTGAACCAATACTTGGTTTTGTCTTTGCTAAAACATTTTCAAAGAGACATCTAGCAGTCGCAGCCAAAAGTAGAATCACCTCTTTGAAATAGCTCGAACTGTACGTATATAAATTCAGAAGATATTCTTTTTCCCTACAAGTAAGCATTTTCCTCCCCCTCATATAATTGAAAAAATCAAATAGCTTATTGAAGTTTTTGCTTTCCAAACCATTGTTCATAGAATATATGCAATTAACAAACGTCAAACACTGAACTTCGTTAAATCCTTGACACAAACCTCAAAACTCTCATTTCTCAACTAAACAGAAAACATCTGCAAACACATCCCCTAACTGGAATCATTTTCCATCAAAACAAAACCACAAACTGGAATTCGCTCCCGAATCGCCGCTGCATTTTTATTTCGCTCCAACCAACGGGCGAACTTGTATGGAAAGTTATTAAAAAAATGGCCGTACGAATGTCAGAAGTCGGTTGATCAATCACCAGCGCGAGTGTGTAATTAATTTTCTATTTTTTAACAAATTCCAACTAAAGAAAATCAATTTGTTGTGTGAAATTATGTTAAACAAGTGCCACACTATTCAATCTTATCAAGTGAAATCTTTTTTATTCATTCAAATACGTCGTAATAGTGATTTTTCTCAAGTGAACCCTGGTGGCTGTGTGTATTAGAAAAGAAAAATTCAAGTGAAGAAAATTTTCTCCTCGGTTTTGTGTGTTTTTTCTTGTTTTTTTTTCTATTTTCCTATATGTCTGACAAATAGGAACAGGAATCCAACTGAGAATTATCGAAGAAAACCTTTTCACAATGACGACGGGTAAGTGAAGAAAATTAAAATTCAAAGTGTACAAGTAGCATGGATGGACTTCTTAAAAGTTCGTCAAACCTGGGCTGGTTTTTCGTCGTAGTGGGGCTTTCTCGTTTTTTTTTTTACAATGGGAGAAGAAAAAATACCAATTAGGTTGTTACTCTTTCCGGTACTGAGTGTGTACCGAACACACGTACCCAGCCCAAGGATACTCGTAGTGGGGTGCGCAGGATGCGTCCTCCTTAATAAGAATTTGCAAATTATTTGCACTAGAATGATTTTATCATCCCCTTGATTACAGTATTTTATAAATAAATCTTTTGGAACAAACAACACCAAGCCCAAGACCAACCGCAACGAAGGTGTTTCCTCTTTTTGGTTCGTTCGAAGGCAATAAAAACAATACCAACCAGCCGATCGACCGACAACACCGAGAAGTAAAGTAAATTTACCTTGAGATTGTGGACTTATGTGGAATTTCTTGTTTGCTGGGCTGCACACTGCACTCCATACTGCTGCTATTGCCACAGCAAAGAAAATTACTCATCTGGGTTCAAGAATTTTCGCTATAACAGCAGGGATGCGGCTTATTTTCTTCTTTATTTATTCGCGTACGGATCGTATACGTAATTAAAATTGAAGGACAAAATATTTAATGTGATTCTAGTTCAAAATTTTGGCAGTATGCCTGCCTTCTCTTGGTCCGTGTACCTAATGTCTGGATTGGGAGTTGGTTGGTTCTTGCTGTTGTTGTTGTTTGTTGTGGTGAGGCTCTCGCACATAAAGGAAACGAAAAGAAGAAATTCCTATTTCATGACGTTATACTCGTACCAGAGTTGTCCTTCGTTGGAGTGGAGGTTGTTTTTTTTTTTTTTATTTTGCTTATGCATTCTGGTCTTGTTCTTGGTTCATGCTTTGGCTTTGTTGTACGAGTATGTTGCTTTGTTTTACGAATCAAATTGGATTTTCGGCATTTGAGTTGTGTGATTGTGATGCTTATCGTTTGCGTTTATCTCTCGTTTTGAAGATAATTTGGAAAATTATGTGTTTATCGATTTAACGAAGGCTATTGGCAGAGGAGGGCCATCAATGGTGCTGTTTTATTAGAACGATTTGAAAGCAGTCAGTAACGGAGTTTAGTCATAGTCACCAGTCACGTTGTCTAATATCTGGCAAAATTATTATTTTTATATTAAAGAAGTTAATTGATTAAAGTTTATTTGATGAAACTAATAATGAGAAAACATTTGACTAGAATAAAAATGAAAAACAAAATATTAAGCTGAGTATAAAAACAAGAACTTGATCAAAATTAAAACTGCTTAAATAAAATGTAAAGTAAATCAACATTAAATTATAATAATTTCAACACTTTCCCTTGTTAATTGGTTCTTTACATATTTAAGTAAGCCCCATTTCTCTGGACAAAAGTTTTAATCTTGGACAAGGAAGTGGTTTCGTCATTATATCAGCCACTTGCTTTTCAGTTGAAACTTGTTGTATTTCAAGTCTTCCTTCCGTAACTTTCTCTCTGATGAAGAAATGTTTTGTTGAAATATGTTTTGTTCTTTTGTGAAATTCCGGGTTTTGTGCAAGCCTAATTGCTGCAGAATTATCCACTTGAAGAATGGGAGTTTGCTTCATTGGAATAATTCCCTTAAATAATCTGCACAACCAAATTATTTCCTTAGCTGCTTCATTAGCTGCTACAATCTCAGCTTCAGTTGTCGAAGTTGCAACCATCGCTTGTCTTTGACTTAGCCAAGAAATAGCTCCACCTGCATAAGTGATGACTACACCAGAAGTGGATCGCCCAGTGCTTTTACATCCACCGAAATCTGCATCACTAAAACATTCTAAAATACCTCTTTTGATATTTTGTCGATACTCGATTCCAATGTTTATAGTACCAGCAATATACCGAAATACTCTCTTGACTCGAGTGACATCTTCGGTAGTTGGATTCTCCAAAGATCTTGATAGAAATCCTATGCTGTAAGCCAGGTCTGGTCTTGTTCCTAGCATCAAATACATAATTGCACCAACAGCCTGTCTATATGGGAAGTTATGACTCTGGATTTCATCTTTCCCTTGTTTTGGAGTTTCACCGTTCTTTACCATAGGAGTTGAGATTGGTTTGCATTCTGCAAATTGAAAACGTTCAAGAATTTTTCTTGCATGAGCTTGTTGACATATTTTTATTCCGTTTTCTTTTCGTTCTATCTCTATTCCCAAAAAGAACGACGCTTCTTTTGAAACAATCTTGAACTCATTTCTCAGCTCCGCTATGAATTCATCTAACTCGTAACGGTCAGTGGATCCTACTAATCCATCATCCACATACAGAACAAGTACGACTTTCTTTCCATTTCTTTCCCTCATATATAAGCAAGGATCAGCATCACTAGCTCAAAATCCTAGTTTGGAAATGAAATTCCCGAAACGCTTGTTCCAACATCTAGATGATTGCTTAAGTCCATACAAACTTTTCTTCAGCTGACACACTTTATCTGTACCATCGTTATATCCTTCAGGCTGCTTCATATAGATAATTTCTTCCAAATCACCATATAAAAATGCTGTAGAAACATCAAACTGTATCAGATGCATTTGCTCACTTGCAGCAATACTAAGCACTGATCTAATTGTTCCTAATTTTGCTACTGGACTAAAAGTTTGGCTATAATCAATACCTTCACGTTGACTAAATCCTTTGGCCACAAGTCTTGCTTTATATTTATCGATACTGCCATCTGGATTCCTTTTCAAGCAATAAACCCATTTGCAAGGAATTGCTTTCGCTCCTCTTGGTAAAGATGTCAATTTCCAAGTTTTGTTCTCTTTCAATGAAGCGACTTCTTTTTCCATTGCTTTTCTCCACTCTGTTTTTTCTTTACTACATATTGCCTCTTGAAAAGATCCAGGATTCGATGAAGAGTTCTCAAAATCTGCTATCGCTGCCATTACATAATCCTCAAGACGCTGAGGTTTGTTTAATGTTGACCGATCTCTTAATTCTTTTCGTTCTTGTAGCGGAATTTCGGTTTCTTCATTTTCAGAATTCATATCTTCCTCTGCTTCGTACTCGTCCAAATGCATGGTACCTTCTGAATTCTCTTGTTCTTTTCTTGTAGATTCAATGTCTCGAAGAGGTAGTTTAACAGGTTTTTCACATGCAATTGAACTTTCCTGAAACTTAACGTCTCTTGAAACGATAACTTTATTTTCTTCTTGGATGAATATTCTGTACCGCTCATCACCATCATATCCAACGAGGTAGCCTTTAATTTCTTTTCTATCCATTTTCTTCCTCTTCTGGATTGGAATATGAGTGAAGCAAGTTGATCCAATTATTTTCAAATGGTTGATTCTTGGTTTTTTACCAATCCACAATTCGTACGGACTCACACCATCTACTGAAGACTTTCCAGTTCTATTAAGTATGTAAGCCGCAGTATTTACAAGCTCCGCCCAAATTGCTTCCGGATAATTAACTTTGGTGCTTGAATACTTCAAAGTTCTTGCCATCTCTACTAGAGTTCGGTTTTCACGTTCACTACCGCCATTCTGTTCAGGTGTATAAGGCGCTGTAAGTCTCTGTGTAATACCATTTGTTCGAAGAATCTGTTTAACTTCTGCGTTGTCAAATTCACCACCATTGTCACTCAGTAGCTCTTTGATGGAGTGACCACAAATCTTCGCGTGTGCAATAACTTCCTTCAGTACATTCTTAACATCTGATTTGTGTTCTATTGCAAACCCATAACGAAACTTAGAGAAGCTATCCTTGAACACAACCAGATACTTTTTGTTCTTAAAAGAGTTGCTAAATGGACCACAAACGTCCGTTGACATCAACTCTCCTGGCGTTGTCGCTTTTCTTCTTGTTCCGAACGGTAATCTGTGGGCTTTGCCATAGATACACGGTTCACACAAGTTGTTGTTCATTTTAACTTTTATGTCCAACTCTTTTTCCAGCTTCTGCTTAACATGTGCTTTATCTTGATGACCCCATCGCTCATGATAAAGCTGCAGCGTTGCTTCATCTCCAACAGCTACATTGAATTCCATGCGAGACTTGACTTTCGAAACGATTGGTCTTATTGCTGCCTTGTATAGCGATCCGTTTATTTGTCGACTTCCGCATATAACCGTTTCGTTTTTTATTCTTAACCAGCACTTTGTTGCTGAGGACTTGAAAATACTGTTTCGGTTTCTGTCCTGAGCAGCCAAAACAGAAAAAAGGTTTCTTGAAATTGTTGGAACATACCACACATCATTAAGTGTCACATTCTTTCTGTTGTGAGTTGATTCCACTATTATTGTTCCTTTGCCAATAGCGCTCAATGTTTCTTTTCCTGCTGCTTGAATCCTGCAAGGACATTCAAACTCCTCAAAATCCACAAACCATTCAGTACAGTTGGTAACATGCCTTGTTGCTCCATTATCAATCCACCAGTCAATTGAATTTACTTCGGTTGCATACATTTCATTGCAGATAGACACTAAAGACGCGTTTTTGTTGATTGAATTCTCTTGGCTACTGCTTGAAACATTGCCTTTTGTTGGTTTACCTTCAGCAATCCATTTTCTGCAGTCTCGAACCCAATGTCCCTTCTTTTTACAAAAATTGCAAACGTCTTCTCTTTTGTTCCAGGTTTCCCTTGATTTTGGTCTTACAACTGGCTTTCTTTTGTCGAATTTTACAACTAGTGCCTCTTGACTAAAATTGTCGTTATCTTCTTTAGTTTTGAAATTTCTTTCGTACATACAAAGTTGCATAGCTAGTTCGTCAAATGTTTTACCTTCATCTTTTGTAAGTAACATCCAGCTTGATTTGAAATTTTCAAATGTACTTGGCAAAATATGCAAGACTTTGCATACTAGTAATAGTTCTGGTAATGCCCTTTCATTTTTAGCTTTCAGACCATTGTTAAGTTCGTTCCACAAACTTCGCAGTTTCGCAATATGTGTTGAAACATCTTGAGTAACATTCCAATTAAATGCAAAAAGATCCGTGCATATCTTGAACAATTGGTCTTTAGAAGTTGCCTCAAACTGTTGTCTTAAAGCATTCCATGTATCATGTGCAGTTTCCTTGTCCATTATCTTCTGGTATACTGCATCGGTAACCGAACTTGTAATCATTGATTTTGCATAGCTGTTTGCTTTTCTGTATAAATTGCTTGCTTCTTTGTGTTGGCTAATTTCTTCAGGCTTGGGAGTCCCTTCTAAAGGTTCTGGCTTCTTCAAAATCCCATCAATAGCATCTAAAGCTCCTTCATGATAGTCCAACAAGTCTCGAATTTTCCTTCTCCAAATAGGCCAATCTGATTCACCAGCCAGAGGTCTAATATGTTTTGCTAAATCCATATTTCTTGATCAATGAATTCTTAGCAATTCTTATTATCAGTGAAAATTCGATTCAAAATAAAACAATTAATCAATACTCGCGACTAGGCCCATAACCTATTATTTTTATATTAAAGAAGTTAATTGATTAAAGTTTATTTGATGAAACTAATAATGAGAAAATATTTGACTAGAATAAAAATGAAAAACAAAATATTAAGCTGAGTATAAAAAACAAGAACTTGATCAAAATTAAAACTGCTTAAATAAAATGTAAAGTAAATTAACATTAAATTATAATAATTTCAACAAAAATGACTTAAATGCAGACTCTTCAAATACTAGCACACTTTGTCTGAATTTAAAGGCAACGGCATTTGCATACCAACCACCGTCAGAAGTAGGTTTGATCACAACTAGAGATGTTTCTTTTTCTTATAAGTAGGCAGGTCGTTACTAAGTTTTATGAGTCAATCTTGCTCATTATTCACAATCAACTGGTTGAAGATATTCGATTTCTGATACCTTTTTTTTTGATCAAATTAAGGTTCAATCTAGACCAAGGCTCAATTTAAGGCAAAGGTTTACAATGAACTTCAGGACTTGTTCAGAACAGAATTAAAATTCAATCAGATTAGGTGATAGTCCCATCGTCGATAGCAATTACACTGACTATAAACCTCTTTCGGTAATAGCGCCTGTTTTTCAAGCGTAAAAGTTTCAAGCTTCACAATTTCTTTCGTTACTTCCTTCCAAGCTTCGCTACCTAGACGAACAATATCAATATATGGGTATCGCCCACCATACTCTAACGCACTTATAAAAAACATCCTTAAAAGACCCAGCGCCGCGCCGTCTGCGTATTACCTACCATCTCACAAACCAAAATGTAGATAGAACATCAAAGCTTTTTCATTTAGTTTGTAATGTACTTTTTTTCTTCATACCTAGAGTATGCTCCTCGGGTCCAGGGTAGACCAACGAAAAAATATAAAACTTTGGTTGTTTTTGTTTTATTTCTAATCTTATAGCTTGTGCAGTAAAGAGTCTTATTAAAACGCTGTACTCACAAATGCAACTTTATTCCATAAACACCATTTACCTGCCATCCCTGTTGTTCACTTTTGAACACTGAGTTATATTAGGTCTGTTCGTTGAACTTTCCCCAGGGTTGACCTAGGTTTTCTTGACAACCCTATGAGTTGTCAAAAAAACCTGGGTTTTCCAGTCCTCAAAAAACGTTAACCCACAAATCACCACACATCCCTGTCATTAAAAAAAAAATACATGCCATTTGACAGCCCTCAAATCGCCACAGCAAAAAGCTGGGGCGAGTTTGGGGAAAACCGATGGCAAACCTATGGCTCAAAAAACACTCAATTTGACATTCAGGGTAAAATTAGGTTTATCAAAAAAACGCTTTGTGGCGACCCTATGGCAACCCCAGGGCTTCAACGAACAGACCTATTAATTCACTTATCTTTGTTGTTTACCCATATGCGATGTTTTGCGATCTTTTGCAAACCTGCATCTTCTTTTTCATTTTCGGCGTTACGAATAGTGATCTTGAAGCGATCACAACTCTCCCACTTTTCTGCTTCACACTAGTGATCCGCCTGTGGGGTACGCCGCGTTGACCTGAGAAATCGTCGGCAAGCCTCCCGGTTTTGGATTGCTCCATGTCTGAGGCCAACCAAATGCTGCTGTTTTTGCATTTGCTTGTACCAGGAGTGTTTTGGCCTGCCTTTTCTTTTTCGTCGCGAATTTGTTGAAACGTTGTACGATATTGCCTTTTTGACGGGGTTCTGCGGATCTCTCCTTTAAACATGACAATACCAACTGAGCCGGTCGTGCTGAATTTTGTCCAAGATGGTACTTTTGACATGAAGGCTTCCACGGATCTTAGTACTTCTAATTCGATCAAGCTTTGTGACTCCTGCTGTCATCCGAAGCATCTTCATTTCGACTGCCGTCAATTTGCTCTCATACTTTTTGTACATTGCCCAACATTGTGAACCGTATGTCAGAGCTGGACGGACAACTGCTGTGTAGAGTCTTCCCTTCAGCTTAGGGGGCATTTTTCGATCACAGAAGATAGCGGAGTTTTCTCGTCACTTCATCCACCCAACGCTTACTCGATGATTGATGTCGTCATCACAAGATGCTTCACTATTGATCATAGATCCCAGATATTTAAACTTTTCACACTTGGGAAGCACATTTCCATTCAAATAAATGTCTGGAATAGGCTTGTCTGGATCAGAAAAAGGGCAGCACAGGTATTCAGTCTTTTTAGCGCTAATACGGTACCCATTTCCTTCCAGAACATCAATCCAAACGTCAAGTGCTCGTTGCAGGGATGTAGGATCCTCGCTTATGATGGCTCCATCGTCAGCAAAGAATAATTGTTGTACTTTATTGTCCGTTACTTTTCCTTCGAGCAAATAATCCAGAACAGCAATAAAGAACAGTGGACTCAAGACACTTCCCTGATGTACACCTACTGTTATTTGGAATTCTTCGGTGACTCCAGCTGGGCATCTCACTTTTGTAACTTCTCCTTCGTACATGTCCATAATTATTCGCACATAGGCTTCAGGAACTCCTCGGTGTCTGAGGGCCACCCATATCAGATCTCGTGGTTGTCGATCGAATGCCTTTTCGAAGTCAACCAACACAATATGCAAATCCTCTAAGGCATCTCTGTGTTTTTCCATAATGATTCTAATACTTTGGATTGCGTCTGTAGTTGACTTACCCGCGACAAACCCGCATTGGTCATCAGACAGCCTTATTATTTTCCGCAGTCGGCTATCTAAAACCCGCTCAACGATCTTCATAGTGTGGGACATCAACTTGATCGAACGATAGTTGTCACAGCTTTTGGTATCTCCCTTTCCCTTGTACATTGGAAGAAGAAAACTTTCCCTCCATTGATTAGGCAAACTGTCACCTCTTATTAGTTTGGAGATGAGAAGCGTGAGCCATCTTAACCCGATGTCTCCCATATTTTTCCAAAACTCATATGGAAATCTATATGCAAACCTGCCCAATAAAACACGGCCATAGTATAATATTTATTGATTCTTAATTGTCTTATGTATATGAAATATGACTCGAATGATGGCGATCAGGGGCTCCAACCGCTGGCAAGTCCTTAGTCATACAATGGCAAATCGGTTAATAAGTGCATATTAGCATTTAACAGCTCATTCGCTGACAGTGTAACACTGGGATCAACAGTCAAATACTGGCATTAACAGCTTAATCGCTGGCTAGGGAAAAACCCAAAGGTCCTTAAGAGCCTAGTGGGGTTCTATGCCTTTCTAGAATGGAAATCTCTGGGTACACGGTACATTTCGTAGCTGGTTTTCCTGTAGTGCAGTCTAGCCTGACGTTAAACGTGTACTTTTCCAACACTGGCTGACTTCTGTTTCCTCCTTTCTGGTTCTATCGTGGTAACCGCCGGCGCCGGAGCGGAATTCTCTCTGATTTCCTATGTTTCGGAGACATTTCGCCTAGTGGTAGTTCTCCGATCAGCCGATCGGATATGCTCTCCGACAAAATACAACGTTTGCCGTTTATATGCGCTGGAATGCAATGCGTTGTCGCATTTGTGAAAATTTCTTACGATTACAACTATGTAGGTACTTCGAAGCAAAATTGAATCACCGAAAAAGGATGCGGTCGGTTATCTCGAAAGCTCGAAAGGGGCCGAATAGCTCTAGTTGCTCAGCACTACTAGAGATAGCGTTAACTATCAGAGGATTTGTTCGTTAAGAAAGCGATATCCGTGGAAATACATATTTATTTTCTATTGGAATAAAAGTAAATTTCCATGCCAAAACAATTGCAAGTTTCTGGGGCCCGAAGAAAGGTAACGGTCATCATACCACATTCACTAATGCGCATAAGATATTGACTCAGTCAGAAAATCAAACTCGCTTCAGTGCAAGTAACACATAGAGAACTGTCGTTATAAATGATTTCCAGCCTGGTGCCCAATGAAATTCAAAAACTGAGAGTTGTAGAGACAGACAATCTGCACTTATATCCTGGTTTGAGGTAGAATCGCGAATAAACAGGTAAACGGTCTAATCAATAACGAAATCTATCAACAATGATCCATACCCAATGATAAGGGCGATTTCATAGGAAGAAAAACAGATTACCAAATAATAATCTAACCGCGTTGACTTCACGATTTTTCACAAATGCGGCAATGCATTGAATTCCCAAAACTAAAATCTCCGCAACAAGAACTTATCGGAGAACGTCGGATCGTCCGATCGGAGAACTACCACGAAGCAAAATGTCTCCGATCGGAGAGAATTCCGCTCCGACGATTACCACGATAGGGCCGATCGAATTGACGCCTTTGGCAATTCCTCGAATAGTAGTTTCTTGTCATGAAAAGCGCTCTCTGAAAAAAATTGTACGTTCCCTCCTTTCCTCACAACTTTTAGTTGAGATCAATACGCAGAGACCCAAAGCTTCATACTCTGCTGCGCCACCCTATTTATTTATTAATTTATCTCAGAAATCACTAAGCGTATACCAACGATAGCAAAATTATAAATACTTCATTTAACTCTGCAGAAACGATTTACAAAACTCATTCATTCAACATCAAAAGACAAGCATAATTTAACTAGAGTCTACTACTTGTACATTCTCCTTGTCTAGATGTACAATTTTAGCCATAAACTTGTCTTCGTCAGTCCTTTCAATAGACCACTCAATTGCCTTTCTCTTGGAACAATCCAAATAACTCCTCTGAATTGTGTGTTTTCTGTTGTGTGCGATGAAAATAAAGATATTTGGATAGGTTGTGGTGATTAAATGGTCAACGCCATCACAGCCCAAGAATTAACACATTCCGTCTGAATGACGCAAGTGGCAATAAAGTACCTCTTCACTTTAAAGCATTTCCATATTTATTCCTCCTTTCACACTCCCATGAGTGTGCTTTTTTTAACTAGAGTAACTTCAGAAGACTGTTTGTTTAGTGATGCCTACAAATGTAAATATAAATAAAAGAGACAACGACGACGAAGGTGGTTATTTTTAAGATATGAGCTAAATAAATCGAGATCCTCATAAGAATAACTCCTTCACCACCCTTTCAGACCTAACAGAGGAGAAAGAAGGGCGCTTAAATTCATTACGGTTGTTGTTTTGCTCTGTTCATACAATCCATAGGTTTTCTCAAATGACAATCCACAAGGGGAATACAAATATTGCGTGTTGTGGAATTCTTGGACACATAATATGAAGTGTGTTGCCAGTTTGTCGGGGGAATGTAACGGAGTGAGGCGCATTTTATAAATATACAAACGTGCAAAGAATTGTGAATTGAAGTCTAGGTTTGATAAAGTCAATCGTTTGACTAGAAAAGACCAAAGAATTTAGCATTTAAAGGGCAAACGAGTGAGGAGTTAATTGAATCGTCAAGATTTCTCACATATTGACACTTTGACAGCAAAGTCGAACGACGGAAATCGTTTACTACGTGTAGATCCGATCATTTTTCATTTGCATGCCACCAGCATGACGATTGTATGCTGAGATGAACTTTAAGATTAGAGGAGAAAAACTAATCTGGGTTGAAGTGAATCATCAAAGCAAAACACACTCCAGCAGTTCAATTATGAATGAGAGAATCAACAAAAGCACCACCACATTGCCAAGGCATTCTTGGAATTCAAATATAAATTAAGCTCTTGTCGAGGAATTCCTGGAAAACCTAAAAGAGTAATAAATTATTTTGTGGTTGTTCGTATCGTAAATTTAGAAACGATTCTCTGGCTCTTTTGAGGAAGATAACCCAGTCGATAAATGGAGGTTGTCCGCACTTTGAACTGTTTTGTGTCTGGCACTTCAATCGAAATGTGGGAGGAAATGCAACGCATTTTCAGTATCCCGTATCCACGGAAACAGTTTCAAAGGCCACAACTCTTAAGAAGAGGAAACACAGAGATGTTGGAGAGCTTTTTTTAAAAATAGCCTACACATTTCTTCCCGAATTACCCATTACTGTCGTTGGATTTGCCTGTCCTCTCCTCTCCTCCCTGTGTGTCTTTCAATTCGAACAGAGCATTACCCCTTTTGGAGGCTTGTGGTGACTGCCGCGGTGTGGGTGTCCATCATGACAGAGTAGGCATTATTAACAACCACAACAACAAACATTCATTCAATAAAAAAATTTTGTAATTGTTGTGCTCCTTTCGTATGGTGGAAGTCGTCGTGTTTTCAATGAGAATGCATCATCCCCACACTAATTACACTCAAAGCATTTGATTGCGGATAATTAATCAGCATTGAAGTAATGAGAGATTTACATTGGTTAGCCCCGAGGCTCGAAGGGGAAACAAAACCAATATGTGAGTAAGCTGTGTGTGCACTCTAATTCAGTTTGCAGATGAGTAAACCTTTTGAGCTGCGACGCAGAATTAATCGCAACCATCAGAAAGCCCTAGGGTCGTGAGCGTACTCTGCAGATGATTACCTTTTGTACGAAGACTGTTTTCCTGCAGTGGGTGTGTTTGTGTGCGGAAAGACAAACCAAAGCCCCAACCATTGTTGGTCCAATTCGGGGAATGCAATGGCCTACAAAACAGATGCCACAGAACAGAACTACATCTGATGATTTTCCTGCCTTTTTTTCGTTTGCTCTCATTTAATGAGGACGAACCAGTTCCAAACGATAACAACAATTCCCCAATGACCCAGAAAGAGAACGCAGAAGTTCATGGCCCTTTAATCATTTTCTTCTCTCAAGCCAATTCAAGGGCACTAAATAAATACAAAATTTGAAGTTCACATGAAAAAGACTGCATACATCGTATCCAAAAGCTAAACAAAGCAATGGGCACAAGGTCAGCGTGAGTTGGTATCGAATAGAAAAAATATACAAAGTGTAGTGTAACGGTTGTGTTGGATATCACACATATTCTAAAATGTGAATTAATTTTTTTTTTTTCAATGTCCGCAGAGGAACGATTTCAAGGGGAGAAATATTTTGTTTTTTGTTTACACCAGATAAGTTCACTATCGGGGAATTGGTTTACACAACGGGGTTCTGGGTTTTAGAGAAGAACTTTTAACAATGAATTTTTCTATTTATACACAAAAAAATGTTTTTTTTTTTTTGTTTGCTGGTTCAAATATTTGCATGAGAGCAAACTTTGAACATGTTTTTGGGAAAAGTAAAACGGAAATGGGGAATGTTTTTGAAGTAAACTTCCTGTGGAGAGGATTTAAATCAGCATTGCATATTGCATTGTTGGATGTACCTACACTTTGAACCTTTGTAATGGTGTCATGTGTACATTTTGCAGGTTAACAATGGTATAGACATTGAATATTGTCGAAATGCTCGGTTTAGGGAGGCGTGAAGCATACCGTTCTTTGTAAAATCAATTCCACAATGTATGGGGAAGGTACCTACTTGTGTTTTATCTTCCATATATAATCACAGTCTGGAATGCAATTAATGAAGCACCAGTTCAAAGATATTTGTGCACATTTCAGTGTGGAAAATCTGCAATTAATTCTTTCGTTTGGTGGAGACTTGCAATGTTGAACTGGTGGTAAGCAATCAGATTTCTGGGATAAGATTTTATGTAGATTTAATCTTTAATCTGCCCAAAATTTGAACAAAATTTGATGACGTTCGCCAACAAAGTCTGCTCATTCCCAAAATAAATAAATCGCTTTAATTTTTTCTTTTCTTTATATCAAACATCGAACGCTATGCACAAGAGACAGGACTTATGGTTGTGAAAACGTCCATTAAAAACATATCTTTAATTAGACGAGTGTTCGCAACGCGTGTTTATTTGTAAACCAACTAGTTACTGTGGGGGTTTTCTTAATAAATGATCGGATTTTTGTTTAATCTACGATCAAAAATTACGTCATTCCTGGACATGGCCTCATAGGTAGACATGCCATAAGACTCGGCGTTCCTTCAAAGGACTTCTGCAGAATCTGCTTAGACGACGAGGAAGAAGAGACAGTCCCACGCCTCCTCTGTTCATGACCTGAACTCTGCCTCAAATGAGAACTACATCTACAGTTGCGGTCAAAATAATAGTAGTGCGAGTAAAAGCATTGCACAGATTGGTATTTTTCGACTTTGTATTGCGTTGATAGTGAAAAACCGTTACACTTCAATTGTTTTATATGGTGGAAAAGAATCTCGTCAATATGTAAGAAGACCTCCTAACACCAAATATAATCCACGCTTTACAATCATAATGGTATGAGCATGTTTTTTCTTCTACGGAGTGGGACCCATAAACCGGATTGAAGGCATTATGGATCAGCATCTCTATGTTAGGATAATGCAGGAAGAAATGCTACCGTATACTGAAATTGAAATGCCACTGAAATGGGTCTTTCAGCAAGAAGCAATGGTTCCAGGAAAGTAGAGTAGATGTGATAGAGTGGCGCGCATAGTCTCCGGACCTTAATCCCATCGAAAACCTGTGGTGCGATGTAAAAAAAATATGTTTCTAGATTCAAACCAAGCAACAACACAGTCCTTTGGGAAGCGTTACAGCAATCAAGGAGTTCGATAAGCACAGGAAGGTGTGGAAACCTGATAAACTCTGTTTAACGTCTTTGTACTGCTGTTATAGCTAACAAGGGACATGCAACTAAATACTAATTGAAGGTACCAACATTCAGCCACATATTGTTATAAAAATTTTGACATAATTTTTCGATTTCGTAACATTTCAAGGTAGATTATCCTATCACTACTATTTTTTTGACCGCTGAATTTCAACATCTGTTCAATGAACTTGCAACTATCGGATAGTAGTATTAAACTGTTTTTTTTTTTTGTAAATAAAAGCTTAAAACACCACTTTGAAAACCACTGGTTTTTTAAATTAGAATTTACTGATCAGTTTTTTTCAATTTTGTTGTTTCATAAGCTCTATACTACTATTATTTTGACCGCAGCTGTATATGAGACTACTTTATTGACGATCCAAACGATCTGGTAAACACAGATATCTTTCACTACTCATTCACACACTTCATATGGTATCACGGTAGACCTAATATTGGTATAAGTAGGTAAGTCAGTTTTTTTTTCTGTTGGGCTTCGAACCACACACCTCTTGGTTAATAGACAGACATGCTAACCATCACGCCGCGAGTACCACTTATATACAAACTTAAGCTTTTCTTACAATAGATGTCCTGTCTTAACTGCCACTGGTTTCTTTTTGGGCCTCCTTCTTCATCAAAACAGTGCAACGGAAAAATTAGTTCTTGCCTATGGATCCTGCAAACAACGTATGATAATTAAAATCTAGTGCTTTCAGTAGTGGTATACTGAATATGACAGTATCCGCAATGTCAGTGCTAAGTCGCAGTTCATAAGCTGATTATTTTTTTTTAAATCATTTCAAATCGAAATGCATTCCTTTTTTATATTAACTGGAACTGAAAACGTTGTAACGAAATTTCCAAACAACTACACGAAAACTAAATGCGGGTTTAAAGCTAAATACACGTGTAATACGTGCATTAGGGAGCTCTGCTTCGAAGGTCGAATGCAGTTGGCAATTTTGAAGCAGTGTAGTATACCCAAATTCTTTTTTCAAAAGAAAGAATATTTTATTGTTTGGATTATCTATAGGCGTGTTTTTTTTTATGCTAGTATATATATAGTACAGCAAAAATTTCCCTTGGGGAACAACAACAAATCATTTTACTGTCGTAATTTTCCACAGTGAAAACAGGGATGGCATTGCTGTGGATTGATAGTTTCCAGCTTTGAAAATAAGATGGCACCACCAATGATTTCAGTTCATCAAAGCTTTTTCGAAAGGACGTGTTCAAAAAAAATGTGGTATTTGCAAAGAAATTTTTTCTCGATTAAAAATTAAAGAAATAAAAACTACATATATTCATATTGCATTTTCGTCCTGTTTCTTACCTGGTGGTGTATTTAATACAGGATTTTGCACTAGTTCTTTTTTGCTGAAGCTAATAGCTTTTCTCATGGAATTATTTGACTAAAAAATATAGCCCAATGCAAGAAAAACACAAATCAAACAAACAAACGAAGCAGTAAAAAATGGTCAAAAGGAAAAGATATATGTATGGAAATTAAATATTTTTCAATAGAAATTCAAGTTTGGGAATAGCAGTACGTGTTTCAACTTACTTTAATTTGGGTTGTGTTTATTTCTGCCGTAATATTATAGTTCAATTTCAAGGTTTTGTAAACAGAATCAACTTATTTTCTTTCTAAACCTATCGAAAAGACTGTTCAATAGTGCAAAATTGCTTTACCACAGGTTTGGATAAAAAATAAATTGATTCTGTTTTCCAATGGAAAATCTCATCAAAGATTGGTTTTTAATATCTTTTTACATACTCCCCGAACATACCCGAAAGTTTTTTTTCAACAAAACAGCTGACTTTGACATAGAGCTTTCTTCACTGCTGGACGATGCCTCCAAAAATAGTAAAAAAGAGCTGTAAGAGAGAATCTGATGTATGGAAAATAAGAAAAAAAGTACAAATTCATACCTGGCTTTGTATCGTTATTCATTTGATAGAACAATTAACGAAACAAACCTGGTATGAATTTGATTTTGTTTCATCTTGAATTTCACAGAGAGCTTTGAAAAGTAACAACAAGCTTTGACGTTGAGCTCCATCTTGTTGCTGAAAATAGAACTGAAAATACTGTGGACAGATCGTTTTTTTTTAAGCTAGTATATAGTACAGCATTCGAGTTAAAAAAAAACGATCTGTCCACAGTATTCTCAGTTCTATTTTCAGCAACTAGATTTAGCTCAACGTCAAAGCTTGTTGCTACTTTTCAAAGCTCTCTGTGAAATTCAAGATAAAACAAAATCAAATTCATACCAGGTTTGTTTCGTTAATTGTTCTATCAAATGAATAACGATACAAAGCCAGGTATGAATTTGTATTGTTTTTTCTTATTTTCCATACATCAGATTCTCTCTAACAGCTCTTTTTTACTATTTTTGGAGGCATCGTCCAGCAGTGAAGAAAGCTCTATGTCAAAGTCAGCTGTTTTGTTGAAAAAAACTTTCGGGTATGTTCGTAGAGTATGTAAAAAGATATTAAAAAATAATCTTTGATGAGATTTTCCATTGGCAAACAGAATCAATTTATTTTTTATCCAAACCTGTGGTAAAGCAATTTTACACTATTGACCAGTCTTTTCGATAGGTTTAGAAAGAAATTAAGTCTTGTAAATAGATTACAAAACCGTGAAATTGAACTATAATATTACCGCACAAATAAACACAGCCCAAATTAAATTAAGTTGAAACACGTACTGCTAGTCCCAAACTTGAATTTCTATTGAAAAATGTTTAATTTTCATACATATATCTTTCCCTTTTGACCATTTTTTACTGCTTTGTTTGTTTGTTTGATTTGTTTTTTTCTTGCATTGGGCTATATTTTTTTGGCAAATAATTCCATGAGAAAAGCTATTAGTTTCAGCAAAAAAGAACTAGTGCAAAATCCTGTATTATATACACCACCAGGTAAGAAACAGGTCGAAAATTCAATATGAATATAGTTTTTATTTCTTTAATTTTTAATCGAGAGAAAAAATTCTTTGCAAATACCACATTTTTTTTGAACACGTCCTTTCGAAAAAGCTTTGATGAACTGAAATCATTGGTGGTGCCATCTTATTTTCAAAGCTGGAAACTATCAATCCACAGCAATGCCATCCCTGTTTTCACTGTGGAAAATTACGACAGTAAAATGAATTGTTGTTGTTCCCCAAGGGAAATTTTTACTGTACTATATACTAGCATAAAAAAAACACGCCTTATATACTAGCTTAAAAAAAAACACGCCTTATGATGTTGATGTTAAGAAAAGCCATAGTTTTGAGAGCAAACATTTTCACAATAATCTAACTTAAAGTTCTGTAAAGGAATGAAATTGACTCAGTTGGTACGCTTACGCATACGTAACAAGTTGTTTACTTAAGGCTCGTTCGTCATGTCACATTTATTAACCTTCTTTTTACCGGCTATAGGCGTTTCTTAGAGAAAAAAAAGCAGTAGTCACGTTTGCGGTATTCTACCTTAAATCAGTGTTGTTAGTAAAGAAGAAGAA
The DNA here is from genome assembly GCA_914767635.1 of Melanostoma mellinum. NCBI lineage: Eukaryota > Metazoa > Arthropoda > Insecta > Diptera > Syrphidae > Melanostoma > Melanostoma mellinum. The sequence goes on along the minus strand of OU612059.1, from coordinate 220,880,775 downwards.
TACTGTTTATGTGGCGGGAGCTATGACATGGAACCCACAGGCTGGTAGTTTCAAAAAAAATTTGTGATAAGTTTCTATACCTGACTACGCCCGAATTTGAGCTCAAGATAAAACTGATGAGCATTCCTGACGTGTAGGCGTAACGTCGAAATTGTTCCAGTGGAGGAATGAAACTGTTTTTTTACTAAAACACTAGGGGACAGAAAAAGCGACACTTGCTTTTGCTCTGAATGTTGTTTTGAAAACATTGTTCGTGGTCTCGTTGCATATATGCAAAGAAATAAGAAATATTTCCTATTAGAAAATTCTAAAAATAAACACTAACAGACCTGAAAAGGTATTGAAAGTAAGAAACAAAAGTTTTTAAATTGAAAGTTCCGATTTTGGTTTGAAAGAGAATAAAAAGAATTAGTTAAAGCCAAACTCATATTCGTCTTTCATTTTGTATACAAAATACACATGAAAGTGCCTGTTATATGCCTTCGCGCTCAATCTAACTTAGATTTTTTTTATTTATTCAAAAACTAATGACTCTAGTGAGGTTGGTATTTATTTATTGTGTGTGACATAAAGTGAAAAATACTGAACGGCTTACTACCATAAAATAATGCAATAATCATTCATATTGAATGTTCAATACTAAGACTTTTGTGTGATGCAAATGAGGTTATTCCATGTTAGTAGGAGAACAATTGAGATTGTTTCTCATCGACTTTTTTGGTTGCAATGTTGTAAATAAGGACAAACTTTCATTTTAATATATCCCAACGCTTCGATGGTGGGTGTCATCTTCTTTAGGAGTGATTCTTTATTTAAAAAAAGGTTTGTATTAAATTCATGTACACATGTAAAGCGAAGCTATAAAATTACTCGTTCTTACAATTGAGAAATAAAAGTAAGCAAAGCAAATAAGATAGATTGAAATGAAAACGAAACAAAGTTAGTGATAATACGAAATGTAAAATTGTAATATTGAAACCCCCTCGACAGAAGTTAATTCAGAGAACCAACTATTTTTTGGAATGTGCTGGTGGAAACCAGTGAACAGTACACTGATGAGATGTTCTGTGTGTCCTGTTTTCGGTTCATATTGTTTTTGTTGTTCAGATGTTCAGAATATGCAATGTTTGCACTTTTGCAGAGTGTAGCGTTTCAATGTGTGTCTCTCTATATCGAGAATTCATCCTTATTCCTTACTCAAAGTCCGGAACATGACCAGTTTTAACAATAGCCAATGCTGTCTTTCCAAAAATTTTTGATTCTATGTCTGACTAAGGGTTTGAAATTCTTTGTCGGAACACTTGCTTTGTCGTTCCGACATAACAATCCGTTTTTTGCCATTTCAATTTATCTTATAAACGACGCGACGTCCATTCTGCGATCTTTATCCGTTTTTTGGTTTTAAGTTGGTAAACAGCGAAGCAACTGTGTTTGTTGACCTATAAGTTAGGTTGACGTCAATGGTGGTTTTTTCTATAGCCTCCTTTAAGTTTTTGAATAATTCAGGAATTTTCTCAATTGTTTTCAATAGAATAATTAAACTCCTTATTAATTTTTTAGGCTAGCTATTGCGCATGAGTGAGTTTTTTCTCATTCGCAGAGTGGGTTCGGGAAATCACTCAACGCACGAACTTTCTGAACTAAGTTAGAAGCTGTGTTCATTATGATATGCGTATAGATTAGTTAGAACGAAAACTCACAAGTCGTCTCGATGCTGTGTCTTTGATTTCAGTTGAATAAGCTGGTAGTGTTCGCGATAAATTAAAAATTTTTTTGCCCCCTCTGAACGGTAAATTCAATTTTTTTCTTTTTTATAACTGCAACTGTTGACGTACTTAACTAGAAACTTTAGTTGGTTTGATTTTTCAAAGCTTCATCCGGCCGAAAATCAAGTACGAAATCGAGTTATGGTATGGTTGACTCAATTTTGAATTTTTCTGATAATTTCTGATTTCTTTATGGTGACTTTTTGTGCTTATTGTACAGGAATCTTTGTGAACGTCGAACGAGTACATCATCATAGCCAAGAATTAAGTTTTCAATTCTCTTTCTTTCAACACAAATGAATTTTTAACAGAATATGGAGATTCATGCGCGACAGACCAATGTACTTTAAAAGTTTGCAGTTTGTAGCACTATAATTTCATTGATGATGTTGATAAACAATCTTAATTGTTCTCCTACCAATTATAAATCAACTTGGTCCTTAAGCAACATTAATTAAAGTTTCTACTTTCGTATTTTTAACTCACTGCGTTTGCACCCTCCTTTTTATCATGTCTCATGGCTGGCTTGTTGAAAACTGGTCGTAGTTTAGCTGCATCCAAAATAGAAAATTTCAAAAACAATATTCCGCGAAAGACGGAAGTCATCACGTTTTATTCTGATAAATAACAACAACAATAAAAAGTACAACAAATGAGAAATCTTAAAGGTGGAATCACATTGTGGTTTTACGCAATAGCCAGGCAGCAAATGACTGTGCACCGATGACAGATGAAAAATGGCGCAGATAGTCGATGATCGATGACAAATGAGGGATATAAGATTACCAAATTTGTTCTCGATTTTATTCTAGAAACACAATCACTATGACCCTTATTTTGACATTCTTTTTCAATAGAAAGTTATTCGAATTCGAAGGAAGTGCATTTTGAGACTCGAACGATTTGATTGTTCAAATGTAAACTTTCGAATCGTTCGAGCTTCAAAATGCGATTCTTTCGAATTCACTAACTTTGTATCGAAATAGAATGTTAAAAAAAGCATGTAAATATTTTATAGAAACTCCACAATTTTTTCTCTAAAGTTAAAATTTCTGACTTTAAGTTTGGCATGAATTAGCTTTAGGGTGGATCACACTGTACAAGTTATAAAACAGATTTCGTCTGATGAATGTTGAGTTGTCGGATAAAGTTTGCGTTCAGACTTATCAGACTAGTCGTCAGATTAATCGTCAAACTCATACTGTCAAATTATCAACAAATCCGACAAGCGGTCGTTTGAGGGTTCGCATAAAAGATTTTTTCGTAAGAGTTATTTTTAATTAGCTTATGTAAAACTGTTGAAAAGTCAAAACGAAAAAGTATTTCATTAATAGAAGCAAGAAGTTTTGGTTTTTTAACCTTAAAATTTCCGACTAAGAACCCAAAAATTTAGTTGTAACTGGTGGCCGAATATTTATTTCAGATTTTTTTATATTTTATCTTTATATTTTTTGGTACCCGTGGTGCGATGGTTAGCATGTCCACCTGCTAATCCAGAGGTTCGAGGTTCGAATCCCAGTAGAGGCAAAAATGTTTTTCCACGGGTATCGCCTTTCGCGAGGAATTGGCAAGTCCTCCGTTAGTATTCATTGCCATGAAAAGCGCTTTCTCAATTAGCCGTTCGGAACCGGCCCAAAATTGTAGGTCCCCTCCATTCCCTCACAAGGTTTGGTTGTGAGAAATGCGCTAGGCCTAGGGGCTCCTCGCTCTGTTGCGCCACCCTATTTATTTTTATTTATTTTATCTTTATATTTTATTTCGTGAATGCTAAATAACTGTAAAATACAATATCTTATTTAATAGTTATAAGCTAAATTTTACATAGTTGAGCTGGCAATAAGTTAAATTAGTATAAAAAGAGGAAAAGAGAAATTTTGAGGCAATATAATTCAAATAATATCTAATATGAGATCAAAAAGAAAGTGAGAGAGAGAAAAGATTATTTAATACAATTTATAGCATTTCATTCAACTGGCTACTGAAGAATGGGTTTTTAAAACATTTTTAATTCTTGCTGTGTTTTGAATTTCTTTAATATTGCGTGGTAGACAATTCCAGAGACGGACTGAATTTACAAAAAATTGGCGCTCCGATGTAAGAGACGAATATCGAGGGTGAATTTGTTGACGAGATCTGTGAGAGGTAGCAAAACGGATTTTTTCGAAACAGTATTGTGGTTGGTGTGTAAGCAATATGTCAGAGAGCAAGATCAAACTACGGAATTCAAGATATTTTTCAAACGGCATATCCAGCAGCATAGGAGCAAAGTTATAAATATGATCGTATCTTCGTAAGCCAAATACATAACGAATAATTAATATAATTAAGTTTGCGTTTGGTTGCGTAGTTACAGTTGCAGTATATTTCACAGCCGTATGTCAAAATCGGTATAATGAAAGTTTTGGCAAGAAGTAGGTATACGTGTTTTTACTGGCGTGAAAGACTGGGTTGCCCACAATGCACGTAGTGCCCCATATACTTTGCCGACAAGCGCATTAATGTGATTGTCCCAAGTTAAGAAGCGGTTAAAAGTTACACCGAGATTTTTGGCAGTTTCAACATATTCAATAGGAGCATTGCTCAACACAATTCGTGGAAAATAATCAAGATCTAAACTGGAAATAACTACACATTTTGATTTTTTCGGATTTGAAATAAGACCGTTAAAAAGGGACCAATTTTCAATTTTTTTTAAGGTCTTCGTTAACATTGAAAGCTCCATTCTCAATGAGTCCAAGGGGACAGCTAAGATACAGCTGGACATCATCAGCATACACATGACAGGAACAGTTATCCACCAATGATGGCAGCTCATTAACATAAATGGAGAACAATAGCGGACCCAAAATGGACCCCTGAAGAACACCTGTATTGATTTGGATTCTTTAATCTTCTTTTTCAAAAGCCTATGATCCCCTGAACTAGAAAACCCAAAAGCTGTCATAGTTAGAGCTTGGCAGTTTTATTCGCATTTATATGGTTTCGTGTCGCTGTAGTAGGAACTGTTCTGCATATACATAATTCGCTCCAGGCACTCAAAATCTGAAATTCTTTATATGTTTTTGCAAGAGTTCTTCAAAACTAGCAAACTACCTGAACGATGACTCGTTTTATGTAACTGATGGGCTAAAAAGTTTCCAGCAACTCGTTGACTCGTTTTTAAGTCTGTTTACCTGTTGGATGTTGATAGTCACACATTCTTCTTTTCCGCGTAAAAATGAATGCTTTACAATTTCTAAGAACCACTCTTTGAAAACCACCTTCTCCAATTTCGTTTCATCATAACACCTCGGTTAACTTTAAAAAGTGGCACAAGCGCACAAGTCAACATTTGCTTTCCAAAACGATTGTTCATCGAAGCATACACTCAGCACTCGAATTTATGACCAACAAATGTAATGCCTTTCATTTCTTATATTAACACCTCTACCTTAAAAGAAGTTTAAGTTCCATTGACAACGAGTGCAGACATTATTTGTTAGCAACGTAATGAAACTCCATTAGAACTCCCACTCAAACCCAGAGTTCCCTAATTTTACACCGAAAATAATAATGCATTAAAGGGAAAAGGTAAAGTCATATTTGCTTAGCTAGTAGCTCAGCAAACATTCCTCCTCCTTTTTATTTGATTTCGTTATTTTCTTTATTGTGCTGTGAAAAGTAATTTCCCTGAAGAACTTAGGTACTTCAATTACCTTGGTAACTGGTCTGTTTTTCATCATTTCGTAAAATGCACCACTTCGTCATATCCAACCCTACCTAATTACAACAGTTCTGTTTCTTCTCTCTGCCAAAACAGCTACCCACCCACACAAATCCGTGCTACAAACTTTTAAAATGAAAAGTAAAAAAAAACTTTAGTTTCACTGCTTTTTGTTTGCGACTTTCAAATTCAAAACGCATTTCCTCCTCCATCAGGCAGCAGTAGGTAGATAGTGTATTTTACTTATGTCTATCTGTCTGTTGTCTGTCGATATGCAGGTTCTGTATATCATTGGAGAGACGCAGAAGATGGTTGAGTGTGGGCTTTGCTGTTGTCCTCTACAAACAGCTCCCATTTCAAAAGTACCAACGCCCCAGATGTCATCCGGTGTTGTTGTTACTTTCGGAGCGGAGGAGATACTCTATACTCGGTACACTACTTCTCTCCAAAAAGGGTAATCGGAGATACATTCAGGTATCATATTCAAATCAACAGTCTGCCTGTCACTTCTGTGTTCTCGTTTCTGTAGTCTGCACTCAGGTCGGGACAGAGCCAGAGCCAGAGAGCTGACAATCAATGTCTCAGTACTTCTCAGTTCAGAGTTACAGTACCAGCATCACCCGCAGATGGTTAACATCGCCGCGTCGCGTCGGTCGTTCTGAGAAAGGTCCATGGTCGTGCTGTGCCGTACTGATGAGTTGTGTTTCGTTTTTGTGTATTGTTTTCCAAAAATCGTTATTTGTTATGACCAAGTGAGTTGTACAATGTACAACATTGTGGGGGAGTAGAAAGCGCTCCAAGTTAGTTGGTGGTGGTGGAAGAAGAGTGATTGTCATCAAGTGGGTGGACTTTTCTCATGGAAAATAGTAAAGTTAGTTGAATTTTGCCAGAACGCCAGTTTTCAACTAGGTGAAGTGTGAATGTTCCGAATAGCCATGGAGTAAACAAATTTTTGATTCATTCGGTACACTGTCTTTTTCAGACTTTTGAATTGTAATAGTAATTTTGCGGTATCTATGGAGCCTTTTTTCTTTATCGAATAGGATTAATAGTGACTAGTAGCTTCATATGCTATCTCTGGCCACTTCTTCGTTGGATTTATCACTGTTCTTAAGGGGCCAGTAATAGCGATCAGAAAAACGAATCAGGAAAAATTTTCAAATGGAATAATAACTATGTTTTCGTTGCAATTGAATAACAAATGTTATACCAATCGATGGCATATCACTCAAAGAATTTTTTGTGCCCAAAAAAGATATAATAGAACAAATATTTTGTGTTTTATTTGTATTTTTCTATTTTCCTGTTCCAATTCCATCAGAAAAATAGAAAAATACAATTTTACGGCAAGTATTTGTTCAATTGAACATTTTCTTGACAAAAAAAATTCTATGGGTTGTTTACTATTGATTGGTATAACATTTGTTATTCAATTGTAACGAAAACATAGTTTTTATTCCATTTGAAAATTTTTCCTGATTCGTTTTCCTGATCGCTATAACTGGCCCCTAAGTTAGATTTCACTTTCTATTGCGGAAATAGTAAACAAAATGTTCAAAAAAAAACCTAAACTGGATATTTCATTTGTTGTCGCAGAAACCAACCATTTTTGTTTAAGTGAGCAGTTCTGCTTTGAAAAAATCGGGTTTTCGTATTGATTTTCGCATTGACTACAGTTAGTTGAAGAAGAAAATCTAAACTCTTTAAATAGTCGTTGCCATTGGCAACAAAAGTCCGCCTTATCGGTTTCTGCTGGTGTCAGATTTTTTTTTTTTTTTGTTTTGTTTGGCATCAACTATTACTCGTCAGAACGTAAAAAAAATTCAAAACTATTCATTCTCGAGTGCTGTGACAATCAGCTGCACTCATCGGTAGGGTTGCAAACGATACATCGATGTTTTCAAAAAATCGATGTTTTGGTCATAGACATCGATGTTGACATCGATGTTTTGAAAAACGATACATCGCCGATACATCGAAGGCAAAACTGAAAACATCGGCAAAAACATCGGCATCGCACATTCATCTCCTTGAACATTCCCTACACGTGTAAAGTGTAATTCTTAAACAAAAACGTTTTTTTATCACTGAATTGCAACAACAATCTACCTACAAACAAAAAATAACATAATCAAGAGCCTGTAAATGTTTTGTTAGTTAGTAGATATGAAAATTAATTCTAAGAAAAGGGCAACCCGTTCAGTGAAAAATATTTTTGTAAGAATCGGCTCAAGGATTTATTCACACAGACATAAGACGTAATTGGGGACAATTGTTGTTTAATTATTAAATGAGTGCACTATTACTTTTCAATTGTCGTCAGAAATAGAGAAGTGCAAAGTACTTCATTCATGTTTCGTTTGAGTTGCGACTTGAGTTGTCAAAGTTACGTTACACTTCTCATGATTCTGAGGAGTGACAGCCGCTTCTCGATTTGAAGTGAGAATCGACTGAAGAAGCACCAACTCAAATGTCAAAAAGAAAATTTTCTTCAAGGAATATTTTTTAAGAGCCATAGGTGTTTTACTCACACAAAAGAAATTACGTTAAACTGAATAGACACAATTTTGGGTGTTCCATTGGTTTTTAAAATGAGTGGTTCCCCGAGTGAAACCAATGGAAAGTATATTCAAAGGAGATCATATGAAATCTGTTTTTAAAAAGTATGCAAAAATTTTAATGCTTTATCTTCCAATCGTTGCCACGTCTGTCTCAAGCGTGCGTTTGTTCTCGAGAGTTGGGGTAAGAATTACTCAGGACAGAAACTATCAGAGACATGGGGACAAGATTATCAGAGCTTCTTTTGATTCGATCTCAAAATTCTTGGATTTGATCAAATAATTTGAATATTTGTAATATTAATTACGTTCAAATAAATGTTTTGTATCGCAATTTGCAAATCAATCCTGTGGATTTGAATTTGGAACTGGTAAGACTAGAAAATTTCCATATTTAGCTACAGTGCACGTAAATAAAGCCAATTTTTTTCATTATTGACAAGATAATTAAAAATCGGCAAAACATCGGAAAAACATCGATGTATCGTTGTTGACATCGATGCTTTTTTGACATCGATGTTAGTCGGAGACCATCGATGCTTTCCAACATCGATGTTTTTTACAACGATGTTGCAACCCTACTCATCGGGCTTCACGATTTGTGCACAAGCATGGAAATGAAATTAGCATGTCTTGGAATTCATTTCATTCTACTGCCACTTCGTCTTCGAATATTAGTTGCAACGAATCTCTTGCTCGTTCGTTCATTAGCCCTGTTCACACTGTACAATTAGTTGAACAGACTTGGTCTTGAACGACCAGCTTGATAGTGCGAACCCTTAGACGACCGTTTGTCCAACTTGTTGGATGGTTTTTAAATATTTTTGAAAATTTAGAAGTTGGACGGAGTCGAAGAGTTTGTGACATAAAGTTGGACGACAAGCTTGATAAGTGTGAAACGTCAAACAAAGTCTGTCCAACTTATTGTACATGTGGTTATGCCGGAAAATCCATAAGTTTTGAATTCGGTTCGGATTTCGTTAAGTAGACAGGCCGATTGGCATTTTCAGGTTGGTGCCGTTCGGGACCTTTACAAATATAAATAAATAGGGTAGCGCAACAGAGCGAAAACCCCTCGGGGCTAGCGCATTTCTCACAACTATGCCTTGTGAAGGAATGGAGGGGACCTACAATTTTTTGCCGATTCCAAACTGCTAATTGAGAAAGCACTTTTATTGGCAATGAATTTACTAACGGAGAACTTCCCAATTCCTCGCGATAGGCGTGGAAAAACATTTTTGGCTCTGTTGGGATTCGAACCTCGTACCTCTGGGTTAGCAGATGGACATGATTACCATCATGACAAGATTGGTCCTACTTTTAAGTGTACCACATAGTTGCTAGGCTATAGCATCTATTAATCATGTGTCTGACAAAAGTGTACTTAGCTGCATTATGTATTGGGACTGGTCATCACGACGCGTAGCGGCCAAAATAGAAATGAGCTGGGGCACAACAAGTGACATTATGTATGGAAATTTCCAACAAAATTGTTTAAAAATAGAATTTTTTTTTTCCCGTTCGAATATTCGAAATTCTTATTGAAATCGATTGTTGAAAGTGTTAAGAAAAATATAAAATTAAGGTACAACCTAAAAGAAATGTCCAAAATGCGAATGCAAAAAGGAGCAGTGTTTGGCAACAAAAATTTAAGTTGAAAAATATGAATTAAAATTTCCACAAAAGCACTAATTAAGCTCTTAATCAAGAATGTGCGTAAGTTTAAAACAATAAAATACCGAAGACCACTCATAATTCAATGAAAATTTAAGTTAAACAAAATTTAGCATCCCCTCAACAAAATCTACGTTTTCTGCGTTTTCTTTAATTTTTCAATTGCAAACTAAATACATTTGAAATGTACAAATCACTCGAGTGCACTTTTTTATTCAAGCTTTAACATTTTAAGACGCTAGTGCGCTTATAATTTAGTCACTTTTGTTTAGTTTTATATTTTATTTAAATTATTTAATCAGACACCATTTCTTCTTTTTTCCATACTAATTGTATGGGCTGTCAAAACAGAACTTCACTTTGTGCCCCAGCTTTAGTTCCGAAACGACAGACAGGTGGTGTACAAACTCATGTTCCCAGTCCCAATAAAATGTTAAACTACATATCTGGCTTTCAAAATTTTTGTCTCGAGATGTAAAACTCTTCCGAAGACCTCTTATGATTCGTAAACTTGTAGATGCTTTTGTGATAAAACCTTTTAAAAAAATAAATAGAGAGGCGAAAAAAAGCTAGAGGAACCTGGGGGCCTATAGCGCATTTCAACAACCTACAATTTTATAACAATTCCGTACCGTTAGTAAGTAGAACGCGCTTTTCATGGTAGTGTTTTACTATCGGAGACCTTTCCAATTCCTCGCTTAAGGCGATACCCGTGAAACTTTTATTCTGATGCTTCTGAATTGAGCCACGAACCGCCCTCGGCAGACATTCTGACAAGTCAAACCTTTTTCTAAACTTTTTTCTTTCAAAACTAAAATACTGTCCAAGCCTGTTCTAGTATTTCGATCTTAGTCCCCTACTTTAATCTTTTCTATATATTTGGAGTAAGCTTTTGCATTTGATGATAACTAACTAAAAGAGGTGCAAAGCATTTAGGTAGTTTTGTTGTTTGATCTTTATTTCCATTGTATTCCGTTACGGTCACTCATATCTGGGGCATGTTGGTTACAGGCAGGATACAGTTTCTATTTGAGTTGTACTTGATGGTTTTAGCTTCAATTTACTGTGTTTTCGAAATGCATAAGCTTATGTTATGTAGTTGTGTTGTTCTAAACATAACATGAAATAGTTGCAAAGTTTGTCTAGGATCTACTCTTTTCTGTGTGTCATTTTTGATCTCATTAACACTTGAATCCTGGCATCGTAATAAGGAGATCGCTGATAAAATCTCCAGGCAAGAACCTCAGTTATCTTTTCTCATGACATCAATCAGCGGCCCAGAAAAGTGGTCTTTAGAACAAACTTTTACCAAATGTTAGGTCCGTCAATTGTACTGGCTATTCAGGATGAAAACCTAAACTCTTCTAATGTAACTAAGAAAGCTGAAACATTCTTCCTATTTCTTAGCAGAAATGACTGCAGAAGACTTGTTGTTGGCCTTAGTTTTTGCCCTAGGCAGAAGTGATACAACTCTCTAAGTGTCCTATAGATGGAATGATAACTGTCGAACTATGAAATTTCTCTGCAATCCTGAAATCGAAGCTTTTTTATAAGATTTTCGTGTGTTGAATGAAGCATCACTCTTATGTTGTGTATTCAAACGCTTTGTTAGTCCCTTGTTTTTGTGATGTTTGTTTCTGGTTTTATAAAAATTTTGGAACACCAATTTTGAGAAATTATTTATGTAATAAAATATTAGAGAAGATTTTCGGTAATGAGTAAGTTTGAAATTCCCTTCTCCCGAGCTCTGCAAATCCAAAGAGAGTGCTACCAGTCTAGTTATAATTGATTAGAAAAAGATACTTGCAAAATTCACCTTTGCGCTCTCCAAGGAAAGAACTTCATTACTTCACACTACGTGGCGCTGTGGAACTTCCGCCAGTTCCTAGTTTTGAACTTTGTTTTGTTTGCGCTAATGTTTTTTTTTTTTTAACTACTATCTACAATTTAGTTTTGTTTGTTCGTGTTCTCGTTGTCGTCGTCATGCTGTTTTACTGACTTCCTGTCATGCAAAGTTCGCTTTTCTTTTTTCCCGACTAGTGGAAAAGACGTGCAATCATTTTTATTGTTGTTTGTGTTTGTGTTAAAAAAAAAATTACCGTTAGTATGTCTGGGTACAGCAGAAAGACCATGCAGACAAAACTACTACCAAATGAAAATGTTCCAGATGCCGGAGGGCGAGATCACGGAGAAGGTGGCGGCAGCAGCAGCTACACTGAAGAAGGTATACCAAACAGGCGAGAAACTTACTCTCTAATTTAAATCATATTCAAAAGAAAAATCTCAAGATTCTGCTTTTTCCTCTTCCGCTTTTTCCATTCTGAAGTAGTACAATGCTCTTGGGGCTCCAATTGTCATCGGCTGAGTCCAACCAGAGGAGGAATGACTTTTTCGTTTAGAGATTCAGCAGATTTTCAAGTGATTTTCTTCGTTCTCTTGTGTTTTTTTTTTTCCTCTTTTTATTTTTTGTATTCGATACGCTACTTGAGTTTCGTATTCCGTTTTTGATGAGGCAGAGCTAATCTTAAATTGAAAATCCTAAGGAAATCTAAACAAATCATAAACCGACAACGACAACGGCGGCGGCTGTCTCCTGTTCTTTATAGGATCAATGTCGGAAAAGGATGTGTCAATATACCTATAACACCAAGGAGCAGGTGCTTACTTGGCGCTAAGGCAGTCCTTTTGGCTGGTATATTCCATTTGACAGTTGTGTTTACTTTTAAATTTGTTTTTGTTTTTTTTCGGAATCGATGAATGTAAAAGTGAATGGCTCTTACTTCTCCCAAATGGAAGTGTCTATTTTAATATTTCGTATGATGTGTGCTCGAGATAATGTTGAAAATGAGGGCGGCAGTAGCAATGGCAATGGTATCAGCGGCCGAATATGCTCCGGGGTGGTGAATATAGAATTTATTTTTAAATTTTATTATCACATGTCATGTTAGAGTGGATTATTTGAGCATAATGGAGTTTTTCTTTTCTTTTTTTCTTTTTTGTTCGATTCGTTTTCTATAAAAAGACACATTTAGATTATTTTGTGATTTTTTTTTTACAATTGGATGACTTTTCACTCTTTTTGAGAGTGGATGTGTGACTACCATGGCTTTTTTATTTGACATGGTGATTTTGAATTCAATAAATTAAATATCATCTTAAAAAGCGTTTTTAAGACTTGTCACAATAAAATGAAAATCATCGACAAACACGGGAAGGAACTCACAGTTTTATTTTCAAATAAATATTCAATGCCTTTCAAGCTGGTATTTGAATAATAAAATAATAATAAGTATAACTATAAGTATTTGCAACCCTGGCCCTTTCTTTTGTTGAAATTGTTTTAGCCACTAATGAACGACACTACTGGGTTGGAGCCCTCTCACGAACAATGGTCAATGGAGCACACGGACGAAAAAAAAACTATTTGAAAGTAGAATCAAAAGGACTTTGCTATGGTCTTTAGTCATGGAAATTGCCGTTTTAGAGTGAAATTTGAGACTATACATATTTTGTATAGTTGAACTTTTCATACGAGGGCAGTCCGATAAGTACTTAGCCTCTCCGCCCAATAGCGCCTCTATCGCAAGAGAAACTTACTTACTTAGTGTAGTACATTTTTGTAGAAGGCTACTGTCGAAATTTCAGCCAAATTGGACTCATAGTTTTGTTTTTAACCGCGTGTGGAAGCAAACATGTAAGCGGATTTTAGAAAAATGGAAAAAGAGCAATATCGGTCAGTGATTCGATTCTTGTTTTTGGAAGGGAAATCACGCAGCGAAATCAAAGAGCGATTGGATGCTGTGTAAGGTGACTCTTCTCCTTCGATGCTGACCGTCAAAAATTGGTTCAACGAGTTTCAACGTGGTCGCACGTCGGTTTTTGATAAGTCACGCCCAGGTGCCCTAAAAGCGGCTACCACGGAGGAAAATGTGTCAAAAATCCACGATCTCGCCGATTGAAGGTGCGCGAGATAGCTGAGATAGTAGGTATCTCGAAAGATCGTGTGGGTCATATCCTGCATGAAATTTTGGGCATGAGAAAGCTCTCGCCGCGATGGGTGCCGCGTTTGCTCACTCCGGACAACAAACGCAACCGTGTTACTATACTTCAGAGCCGCGGCTAAATTGGTCGACTTGGGCTATGAACTATTGCCCCATCCACCGTATTCTCCAGATTTGGCCCCGTGCGACTTCTTTTTATTTCCAAAATTGAAAAAATCACTTGCCGGGCAGAAATTTGCGTCGAATGAGGAGGTCATCACCATCACTTTGCAGAACTCGAGAACATTTTTTTTTTTTTTCAGATAAGTTAAAAAAGTTGGAGCATCGCTCGGTCAAGTGTATCGAACTAAAAGGAGATTACATATATTGAAAAATAAATCAATACTTTTCCAAAATTTTCGTTTTTCTTTTGTAGGCTAAGTACTTATCGGACTGCCCTCGTAGATGTCAAAAACGAGGTTACCGCGACGCACGACGCCGAGTGATTGTGTTTTTGCCTTAATGTCTTAACAAAAAAGTATTTTTCTGTGAACTAGAAATTGAATTTAAACCTTTCTCATAATACTCCAACTTACTTACTTAGGTGAGCATCACAGTTCAGGGTGAAACCTTGTCATCAACCGACAGTTTTCGCAAACAATTACGATTTCGAGCGAGGTCTTCAAGTTTTCAAGTTTTGCACCCTTAATCGTTTGAGGTCCTCTTTCACTCGATTTCGCTACAAAACAACAGATCTTCTCCGTCCGTAACTCACTTGCAATAGGTCTGTTCGTTGAACTTTCTTCAGGGCTGACCCAGGTTTTCTTGACAACCCTATGAGTTGTCAAAAAAACCTGGGTTTTGCTGTCCTCAAAAACGCTAAACCACAAATCACCAAACATCCCTGTCATTAAGCTAGGACGAGTTTATGGAAAACCTAGGTCAACCCTAGGGCTCAAAAGACACTCAATTTGACATTCAGGGCGACTTTAGGTTTCTCAAAAAACGCTTTGTGGCGACCCCAGGGCGACATTAGGGCTTTAACGAACAAAACTAATTTGATTTCGAAAACTAGTCTGCTTTTTGACTGCTGAAGAGTGCACCTTTGGTTCTGTAAGTCGAATTCATCTCCTGTGACAGTCCTTACATAAGTTCTGGCAGACCATTATGATTTTAGTATTACTCGATTTTATTTCGTTTCTTTTTCAAAACTCGCACTTACTAGTTCGGTAAGTCAACTCCGGTTGGAGGGGACAAAATTTTCATTGGAAAGTGATTCACTTCACTCACTCTCAGGAAAGTGAAACCTGCTAAATCTAGCAGAGAACTCAGTACCTTCGATTTGAGGAAACCAGTACTACTTTCAGGTATAATAAGCACAATTTACGTGTATTAAAAGACTCTTGGCGGCATTGACACTAATCAGAGCCTTCCCGAATCATTCTTAACCAAGCTCAGAAACAGACCGCAAAGGTACTTTAAAAGGAACATGCTGAAGGCCAAACACCAGTTTTATGTGGATTGAACCATAGTAAATGATACGAAGCCCTCACACAATAAGACCCAATCAAAGCCTTCCTTAGTACACGCTTAACAAATGTCAGAAACCCTTGGCAAAAGAATTGTATTTTTTAAATAACCAGCTGGAGGCTAAGCCCCGGATTTTGTGGATCAAATCATAGTAAAGATTAAAAATGATACGAAGTCCCCACACAGTAAAACCCTTCCTGTATCCTACTACCATAACACAAACTGTTCGTGCTCTTCAATGGAACTGATGCGTAATTTCTATGGTTGGCCTCACTCCGTTTTCGGATATTTTTCTAAAGCAAAAAGCAAAAATCAAAAGAACCCAACGATTAA
Organism: Melanostoma mellinum; assembly: GCA_914767635.1. Taxonomy (NCBI): domain Eukaryota; kingdom Metazoa; phylum Arthropoda; class Insecta; order Diptera; family Syrphidae; genus Melanostoma; species Melanostoma mellinum. The sequence goes on along the minus strand of OU612059.1, from coordinate 220,865,231 downwards.
AAGGTTTTTTCTGGTGTTATTAGTTTTTCTCCTAATCCCATATTGTTATTGCTGTTCCTTTCGCTCGCTGTGGGGGGAAATAACTCCAAGTCTAGCTTCTTTCCTGCGATATTATAAGTTTGCTTTGTGAAAATAAAGATACGAAAACTCAATCTAAACTCTGAAGCTTCCAAATTCTAACGTAACATTTCCTTTTTTTACAAAAGGGGCAGCCATTAATATACTTTGACTCGTGTTCAATAATATTTCTGCTCTGATTTGTTTTCATTTTTTGTTACCAAATTATTTTTGTTCAAGTCTGTTGTTGAAAATTGACTCGTTCTTCCTCTTCCCGTAAATAAGAAAAATTCAGCATCTGAGCCCAAACGATCTTTCACTCAGTTCTCTTACTTAACACTATGGTCAAGACATATGTCTGTACCCCATTAATCTTGTTCAAGATTACCAAACAAAGACTTTGAATTTAGCAATTAAGTATTTGGTCTTGGTTTATTATCGTTTCGCTCCATGTGCGTAGTTAAGATTTTTTCACTTGAATCCGTTTTCTTGCCTTGAACTTTCTACAAAGAGTTTGTTTAAATAGGAATATACATTAGTTGGTCGGAGGGATCTCCTACTTTATTCAAATTAAGTCAGCTACGGAGAGTTAGATGCTTGTTAATGGAGCTTTTGATTTATATGGCTTTTGTTTTGCGAGGTCCGTTTATACTTTAAGAAGCTTCATCACCTGAGATACAAAAGTAAAACTTGATCAGAAAACCCAAAACAAGAACAAGCTTTTGTAAGATAGTTTCCATTTATATTAAGCTTCTATTATTAAAACATAGTCCATAGCCTCCTAGTAACTTCTAAAAAAATCTAGTTTACGCAATTTTTTCTTTTCAGAACCAGGACAAATAGACCTGTATGAATTTTTGACTGAGTCTGAGCTGCAACATTACTATAACTCGTTTAAGTGAGTTCAATCATTTAATAATGCAACATTGGGGTATCATTTATTTACTAACAATCTTCTTCCTTACACAGAAATGAACTTAAAATAAAAAGCGCTTCCCAGTTTAAATACGCAACCGATGAGGACCTCAAACAAATCGGACTGTCTCGTCCAGAAATACGACGACTACGCAAATACTATGAAAAGTACTATCCACATGGTTATCTCAGCAAAATCAAACGTCTCCTACAAACACCCACCATAGTGAAACGGGACGATGGCACGATAACTTATAATACACCATCGACTGACGGCAATGGCGCCAAATCGGGTACATCCCCAAGTAAAGCCCCAAACAATAAACACATTATCCCGGCCGATTCAATTTGTGTGAATAAGCAATTGGGCACCGGGGAGTTTGGTATTGTTCAGCAAGGAGTCTGGACAAATGGAACAGAAAGAGTAAGTGGTTTGCTTTCAATTCCGATCACCAAAAAGGGATTTCTCGTATATTTATTTATTATTTCAATATTTTCTTTTTTTTTTTTTTGTTCCTTTTTTTATTTGTTTGTTGGGACAGATTCAAGTGGCGATAAAATGTTTGTGCCGCGAACGTATGCAATCAAATCCCATGGAGTTCCTCAAAGAGGCTGCGATTATGCACTCAATCGAACATGAAAACATCGTTCGATTGTATGGCGTTGTACTTGCCACCGATTCTTTGATGTTGGTCACTGAGCTGGCACATTTGCGTTCGCTATTAGAGTGCCTTAAGGATTCAGGCTTGCGTGTTAGCTTCCTCACTATCCCGACACTGTGTGAATTTGCCATGCAAATTTGCAACGGAATGAAGTACTTGGAGAACAAACGACTAATCCATAGGTAGGATTTATTAAAAAAGATTTTTTTTCCCGCACAGTGTAACAATTGATTTTTTGCTCTTTTCCGTTTGTATAGAGATCTGGCTGCTAGAAATATTTTAGTTTTTAGCAAGAACAAAGTGAAAATCTCTGATTTTGGTTTGTCTCGAGCGCTGGGCGTTGGCAAAGACTACTACAAGACCAATTTCAATGTGAATCTTAAGCTTCCGATTGCATGGTGAGTTCTCTTTAGCAAATAATGACTAATTTTTATTCAAACCGTCAACGCGTACCACAGGTGTGCTCCGGAATGTATTAACTATTTACGTTTCACGAACGCATCAGATGTATGGGCTTATGGAGTTTGTTTATGGGAGATGTTTTCATATGGTTTTCAGCCATGGGCTGCATTAACTGGCCTTCAAATTCTTGAAGCTATCGATGAGCCCAATTATCAAGTAAGCTAGCAAGCTTCTAGTTTCTGTCCTTTTCATGATAAAACCTTATATTTCCTATCTTCAACAGCGCCTAGAGCAACCAGACTGCTGTCCACGCGACTACTATAATCTTATGATGAAATGCTGGCAACATGATCCAAGTAAAAGGCCAAGATTCTCAGAAATCCATGAGATGTTGCCTGAACTTAAGCCTGAACAACTGAAGACTATTGTCAATTCCTGTGAGCCTAAGAAGGATCATTTGATTTATCGGCAAGGTGAAGTTATCACTGTACTCGAAAAGAATACAAACACCCCATTCTGGAGAGGAGTTTTGAACTCAGGGAAGACAGGGCTATTCAACCCAGCCAATACAATTGCATACACAGAAACTCCGCCGAGCTCTAACAGGTAAGATGATAACAAAATACTTTGACCCGTGAATGATGTCTCAAAATATTACTTTGTTATGTGCAAACGGTTTCAGGCTAAAAAAAACAAAATATTCTAAAAAAAAATATAGCAATAAACCGTTTTGAAGAAAGACATAACTTCACCTTCATATCACACAACAGTTTCATTGTGCTTATCATGTCAAAGGTCACGATAAAAATAGATTTAAATTTGAAGGGCTCCTTGTTCTTTTCATTGTTGTCCCATCGAAACAATCTTACCCATCAAAGTATTTCCCCTTCATAAATTTTTTGATTTTATTTCTCAGGGAATCATTCTACCGTAACAATGAACGTTGTAGTAAACGCAAGTTACGAACCGAGATGATATCGAGGCCACAAAACGATTTCAAGCACACCGGCCATATTGGCATCGATGGAGAATCGTTTGGTGATGTGGCTTTTCTTGGAAATTCTCAAAGTGTAAGTTGGTTTTGTAAATAATAGTTAGATAGCAAAACATCACATCTGCTTGTGTTTTATATAATTTCAAGTATAATCATTTGCCACGCCAAGTAGTCACGCCATACAAACCATCTGAAGACATTGAACAAACGCCTCTACTTCTTCCACCAACACCAACAAGTCCAGACTCTTTACAAACTGCCAGTGGTTATTTCCCCGATGAGATACGCACATCATCGTCGACAAATCCAACGTTTATAAGTTCCAATGAAAACACACCCAATCACCATAACACGTTTGGCGCTCCATCCTTTGATTTCTCATCGACGTCAACAACGACAACAAATGCCCAAAAATCGATGTTTCATTCATCTACAAATCCATTTGCTTTAGAATCGGCTACAGGGAATCATACTAGAGCCACTGCTTCAAGTAGCAACAGTAGTAGTAATAGTACATTTGCTTTGCAAAACAACAACTATGGTTTAGAGGCAAATGCCTTTACAAATGCCAATTTAGAAGATGACTCTCTACAGGCATCGAGTGGTTCAAATATTGAAGATCAACACGAGTACCATGAGATATCAGATGATGAGATTACAGCAGACAAAGTTTTTGACATGGGTCCGTCATTGTTAGACGAAATAAATTCCATGTTTGGAACAATAACAGCTGCAGCAGCTACTGGCACAACAGATAGCTTGACAATGTCCAAGTCTCCAGATTTTGATCATTCGCACAAGTTTGCCGAATTGTCTTCCAAATTGAATAGAAAGAATAGTGGCGATTCGAATGGAAACAAGTCTAAAAAGAAATCCGGATCGGGCACAATGAAACCGATTTCGGTAAAGGATGAGAAAATTCTTAACCATGCAATTGAAATTGCGAATGAGATTAGTGCGAGGTAAGTAGTTGATGGTTTTATTGTTTGTGTTTTGCTTTGTTTGCTAGTTTGTTTTTCTGTTTTAGATCCATGACAGATTTGGTTTCTGATCAGACGCCCAATATACAAAGTCCTAAACGAAAGTTTAGCTTTCGTTTTCCACATTTGTCACATCATCATGGTGCCAATGATAAACATAATGCTGGTCCCTCCACTGGACACAATGGTAATGCTGGTTCATTATCATATTCCAAGGAGAAAAAGAACTTCACAGAGGAATTGAAGAGCATACCCGACTTACAGGTATGTTTCACTTGATTTTTTTTACGTAGATAGATATAAACATTTAAAAAAAAAAACAAATATTAGTAGAATATTTTGTTATGAGAAGATAGACTGCTGCTTTGGTTTTATTGACTTGGATTTTACTGTAATGAATACTAGCTAGTATGAGAAATTTCGATTTTTGTCTGGAACGGTCTTACTGATTTATGTGATTCAAGAAGCGACAAATATTTTATGGAACTTACAATTTCAGCAATTGAAATCCCTTGGCCTTTGAGGTCGGTAGATATGTAGGTCTCAAACTGTAACAGTTTTTTATGTTCTCAAGATTGCATTTTGGTGCTGTCGATAAGACATCGTTCGTAATGGCTGTTTCTTTGCTTTTTGATTCGTTTAGACGCTTCAAGATCATCGATATTACTCCGTCGAGTAATTATACTGAGTTTATCCAAACTTCAGTTCAATACTTTGAAAAGTGATTCTTGAAACCAACCTGCAATAATGAAGGTAGTTTTTCTCACTGCTTTTAACTGAAAATTATGTTGTGCACTTCCTCTCAGTAGGATATTTCTAGCAATATAACTTTCATGTCAATATTTTGCGTAGAAGGCACGTTAAACGGTTTCATAGGATGTTTGACTTGATGTTTGATATTTGTGACCACATAGCTTTGTAGTAATTGAAAGTCAATCTTTTATACGAGCTTGAGTTTCGAAAAGTATAAGTCTCAAGATTTCATTTTGATGTCGATAAGACATCGCTTGTTATAATTGTTTCTAGATTTACAGTTCGAATGAGTTGCAATGGCAGTTTCTACCTACCAAGCAACGCTATCTTTCAGACTTGTTAGTACCAATTCTACTCGTTATACGAAAAATTTTCAAAAAGTCTACTAACGATTGTTATCAAGTCAAAGCAAAGGTCTTCTCCTCAATATAATTATTTATGTAAAAAATTCATTTTTAATTTAAGTATCTGAATTGCATATTTATCTTTTTATTTCACTTTTTTTCTTGTCTTACCTATCCCGCGTTAATTTCTTACTAACAAAAAAATACAACTTCTTGAAAACGAAAACTTTAAATTGGTCTACCAAAACTACTTTTTGTGTTTCTTGGTTTTGTTTCTTTCGCTCTATTCGTTTCAATGGTTTGCATACTTATGGCTTTTTTCTTTTACTTTACTATTGTATCTGCAATTAACCAACTCATACTCTCATCAATGTTTTGCTTGGTTTTTAACTTTTTAACTTAGTTTGACGATTACATTAATCATTCCACTATCGATTTGTAGTTAAGAAAAGACAAAATAAAAAATTCATTTGTAACTAACCAAAAAATAAAAATATATTTTCTTTGTAACTTTCTTCCCACTCGAACATTCTTCATCAATTTTCCTTTCAAATGCGTCCTTTTCGTTTTGTGTTTTTTTTTTCTTGGTTGTTCCTTTTTTCTGTTATTATATTTTTATGGTTTTACATACATGCGAACAAAACATGCACAGCGCTTTCGCCCAGGCGAGCTCGAACCCTTTCCTATCACAGACATCCGAATACCAATTTTCGATAAAGAGGCTTCGGATTTCTTTTTTGAAAAGTCTAGGGAAATTCTCAGTCGTCCTATTAACATTGACTTTCGAGAAGATGTCGAAGTGAACGACAGTCGAACACCACGTGATGTTATCGGCGAAAATCTTCTTGATATTGAAAATACTCTAAAAGCTTTGAATTTAGACTTTATCCAAACGTACAGCGAGCTAGATAAGACAGATTCGGCTGAAACTCTATTGAATGAGAAGTTTGCCAACATAGTATCATCTTTAGAGGGTGAGATCAGCAGTGCCAGCACACTTGCTGGAAGCTTAAAATCTTCTGGCGTTTATGACTTTGGTGGGGGAGTTCATACAAAGTTTGACTTCAACTCGGCTACCAGTCATTTGGATAAGCACTTGCAGCACTATAGTGACATTATTGATAAGATCGAGGACAAACGATCAAGCACTCCGGATACGGGGTTTGCCTCACGAGAGACTAATCTCTCGCTGTCCCGTCGGAGTAGTCAAAAAAGTAGCTACTCACCCCAAGACAGCTACTTTAGTCCCAAGGACATCAGTTTCTCGGGAAGTTCGATGGAAGCACGTGGATATATGAGTGTAAAGAACGAGCTGGCTACAAATAATTGCACAAAAATCCACCATTCTTCGTCGCCAGTGAAAAACATTAACGCTAGCAACACATCCATTTATTCGCATTCACAAATGCAGAATTCTCCATTAGGTGACTATTCCGGCAGCCGACAACGCTCCATGTCCTTTAATGATAATTATAATTTAAAATCTCCAGTTTTGTCGGAACCTCAACACCGGACTGTGGGACAGCAAAGCTATTCCCATTGCAGTACCGGCTCCTTTCGCAACAATCCCGTGGGTGGCGCGGGCAACAAGGTAATGCAATATAAACCGCGTAGCATCAAAGCGCGCACGTTACGGCGACTGAGCTATAATCCAATTGTACTTGACTCTAGCTCAACATCAAGCGATGAGGAAAGCGACTTTGACCGAAGCATTGCACACTCCGAGTGTGACATACGCACTCGGGTGTCTTCCAAACGGCGGCGGCAATATCTCAATCGGAAGGCATTTTCTGCAAGCAATGACGAATCGGCCCAGGACAAGCTCTATGGGTCGAATGCAAGTATTAAATCGGCACCTCATTACAACAACTACGGCACTGAGCTGACCCAGCGTCGGTATCGTGGTGGCACCAATGCTCAAAACTTTTCCCATGATATTCATCAACAGCCGCCCCAGCATGGATATGATGAGAAGATCTATGACTTTGGAGGACGTGGACCGGGCAACAACTATGTAGTGAACATCAATCATGTCATTAAGCCACCACGCGCCTTTGCCGTAAATGGGTCAAGTTTCGCCTCCAGCCGAAACTCAATGTTCCACGAATTTGATGTCTCCAAGTTGACTGGTAAGAGTCCAACCTCCACAACTTACTACAACGCTGGCCAAGAAGGAAAGAAAGTGATTGTGAAGCCGCAAAAGACTCCACCTCCACCACCGCAGCAGCAGCAACAGCCGCAACAACCACTACAGCCGCCGCCCCCACCACCTCCAGCCGTGCTCCAAAAGCAAGTTTCAATGCCACACCAGGGTGGTAATTTTCACTGGCCAGAGAAAATTCACGCCTCAACTGTTAAGCAAAATGACATTCTGTGGCGGCAACAGCGGTCGCACAGCACTTTCAGCAGCCTCAAAGTGAAGCAGGCGTTTTCGAGCGACAGTTCTTCAACAGATACGGAAGAATTTGAATTTCGAAAGGACTTCTTGCCTCACATTCCACCCAGCCCGGCACCATAACTAAGAAAAATGCTTAAATATTTAATCAATTTACTGTTTGGAAGCGTTATGCCGCCAACGTCGTCGTCTTTCGCATCGACGGCGTCGCCGGCTGTCAAGAGATCGTCCGCTCAAGTTTAAAATATTGAATTGTTAAGGTTTAACTAGTTGATAGTTGTATTATACTAGTGAGTGCTTAGGAATACATTGCTTGTTTGGCTAACAATTGGGTATGAGGAGGAGGAGACAATTTGAGGCATAGCTTTTGCTTCTGCGTAAATTAATTAAATGTTTTAAGCAAAATATGCAGTAGAAGCTTCATCTGTGCAGGTGTTTTCCTTTTTTATTTATTTATTTTCGAAAACATTTCCTCGTCCCGACTCATGTGATGCATTGTCAAAATTTGTGCTGTTTTTTTTCGTGAATTTGATTACTGAGTGATTATGTTTTAAATTTCAAAAAATCAGAGAGAGATTTGTAAATTTTAAATAATTTGCAAATTGCTTTTCAACAAGCATTTCAAGAACTCAAGAAAATTTTTTCAGTTAATAAACTGACTAATTCTGTAACGATGTCAACAGGTTTCTTAATTGTGAACCTTTTACAAACACATCAGTTCATCTACTCTGTCCCTAAAATACAAGTGGATCAGCAAAGCTTCAGTTGAATTTGAACCTGTCGGTTGCCTCAAACTGCTGATGTTTAGTTTAAATATGCCGGTGAGCTCTTCAGGTACACAACTCTCCAACTGATCTGGTTCACACTGGTGATAGTGTTTTAAAAAGTCAAAGTCTGCAAAAGTTTCCTAACCACTTCATCTACCCTACGCTTACTTGATGATCGATGTCACATCACAAGTTTATTTAAATCCTTGATATTTAAACTCCTTACACTTGGACAACTCATTTCAATTCAAATGAATATCTGAATTAGAGAATGGACAACACAAGAAGTCAGTCATCTTAAATCTTTACACTACTTATTGCAGGGATTCCTACATCCCTGTCTTATGATGCTCCAACGTCCTTAATGAATAGTTTTGAGGTACTTTGATGTTTTGCACTTTGACTTCAAGCATGTTGACAATGACTGTAATAAAGAACAAAGGGACTCAAAACGCTTCCTTGGTGTACACCGTACACCTTCTGAAATGCTTTGGTGACTCGAGGGCCAGATTCCGCAGGTTTAAAAAACTCACACTCAAGGCCCTCTGAAAAACCACGCTTCAACAGATCGTGAACGAATTTGAAGAAGAGTGTACACTACTTCTCTTTAAAAAAAAAACTTACCTTTTTTTAATTGGATTGGGTGAACACCTCTACAAGCACGTCGGTCTGAAAAATCTTTCGTGCTTTTCCCTTAGACTTAAACACGTTAAGTGTTAAGTTGTTCACTCGAAATGAGGTCATGTAAGAACCTAAGAATATTCGAAGAAGGGGTGTTTCTAATATCAAGGGGACTAGTGAATCGTTTTTGGAAAAGTTTTAGCCTGGATCTGGCTATGGCAGGGCATTCACATAAAATTAGTTCAGCTGTTTCTGGGTCTGGCTGATGCCCATGTTTTTAAAATGATATTTGAGAGAGCAGTGTCCAGTGAAGAAGTTCGTAAGTAACTTTGCGTCACATTTGCTCATGTCAAGAATTTCTTTCATACTTCTTTGAGATAAGTCGATGAATAGTTTTGACTGGCCACCATTAGAGTTGTTTCAGGTCTGGATCATGTTCTTCCGTTCTCAAGTAACCAGTTCGTGTTCAATGCTACTGATTGGGAGACCGCAGTAGGGTTCCCGGCCTTGGAATTGGGATCGATATCCAAGTCTAGCTAGGCAGTCAGCTTCTTCGCTAAACTTTAAATTTCAATTCAATTTTGGTTGAGGACAATTCCTTTAGGGCTGCCTGACTGTCAGAATAAATTAGAATGCGTGATCTTCGTAGGTTTCTTCTAATGCATTCCTTAACACAGAAATCTATAGCTATAACCTCTACTTGAAAGATAGTTGCATACCAAAATATATGGATATGAATTTGGGACCAAAAATCCCTGTACCTACACCGGTGTTTAGTTTTGAACCGTCAGTGTACCAAATGTAGTTTTAGTTTAGTTTGTTGTTATGTCAAATAATTGGAAAATTTTGCCATTTTTGAAAGCGTTATGGTTTGGTTATTATAAAAAAGGCTTATCGAGAACAAATTTGTATAATTCTTTTTACTACAAACTGCCGCATAAGTTTTTGTTGCTTTGAATGCACCAAAAAGGAGTTTCAAAGAAAAAAGTGAAAAACACCAATTTTCCAGGAGGTAACATGGTGATGTACATTTGCAATTTTGATCTGTCAACCGTACTTAACAACATATCAAAATAATTAAAACCACCCAACCTATTAACGGGAAACCCTTTTTACAGGTTGTGTTTCCTAGGCTAGGACGTTCCTCTAAAAATTTAAAAAGTGCCAAAAAATTTCAAAACCTTAGCAAGGCTTTCAAAATTAATGTCATGAATGGCAAAATTCATGCGATACGTTGCGACTTTAAGTTAACGTGTACTTTCCGGTTGTCTCCGAAAGCAGAAGAATTGTGGACACTGCAAACAAAATAAAAAGTTTACGATCAAAATTTCTCTTCATTCGTTTATGACGATAAATTGTGTATTCGATTGAGGACTGCAGTTTGTCATCAGAAAAATCTAAAAAAAAATTTTGTTTTTATTTTATCGTTCGCCACAATACCCTACTCATATCAAAATACCCCAAACTCTCTAATTTTTTAATTTTTTAAAAGCCAATCACTCTAATTACTTCCCTGCCTGCGAAGTGAAAATTGCAAACATAAAAAATGTTTTATTAGAAACTAAAATATTTCAACAACAAAAATTTAGTTTCTTCTATCGGCATTCGCGTTTATGAAGAAAACAATTTAAATAAAAAAATTCAATAGAATCGCACAAAACAGTCTTTTTAGATTCGATTTCAAGCAAAACTAAATTCTTAAAATCATTTTAAAGCACACACTGTCAACAATGGTTGACCGTTTATTTGGTCAAGTAGGTACACTTTTCAGAATTTTTTTATACTCTTTCTATAATACATATATGTACTTAATACACGACAATCTGTATAAACTACTCAGAATCTTTTTGTTTCTTAATTTTCTTTTTACATAAAAAAGAAAAAACTTGACTAAATTACGATTGACGTATCTTTTTGACACAAGCGATAAGTTGTTGCATTCTATAAAAAAATAATATTTTTTTTGAATGTATTAAAAACCAATAAAAAATCAAAGTATTTAAAAAGCAAATAACAGAGTTGAATTTACAAACAAAAAATAATTATACAAAAATTGAAAGAGCAATAAAATGAATTAACATTTGGAATTACATAAAATAAAATATTCAAAACATTCAATGTGAATATTCAAGCATTGCTATTTACATATATAACATGTTTATTTTCAATAAATTTAAAAACTTAAAAAAACACAGTATTTATAATCTAAAAATAAAAGAATACTTTAAATGTATTGTAATTGTTTGATAATTACACAAGTGAACATATTGAAAACAAAAAAAGAGTATTAATATTTTCTTTATACGTAAGACATATGATATTATATTTATTACTACAAAAATAATCCCAAAAAATAGCCCATATAAAAAGAAAATCATGTGTAAAAACTTACACTCTTTAAACAAAAAAAAAATTAAAAGGAAAGCGAATAATTATGAAAATGAAGTTTGTTGCATTTTTCGAAAAATAAAGAAATTAAATATTATTCCAAACTGGAGGAATTTTTTTAGTCAGCGAAAGATGTCAAATGACTTTCTTCTTGTAGCAAAGTAGAATAGTGGTTACATATGTACGTACAAAGGATGGCGCAACAGAGACCTACCGCATTTCTCACAACCATGCCTTTAGAATAGTGGTTACATACGTACAAAGGGTGGCGCAACAGAGAACTACCGCATTTCTCACAACCATGCCTTGTGAGGGAATCTGTGGATTTCGAACGGCTAATCGAGAAACCACTTTTCATGGCAATGAGATAACTTGCCCCTCGACGATAATGGTGGAAAAACTTTCTTGTTTTCCATTGGGATTCGAACTACGAACCTCTCACGTAATAGGTAGACATGCTTAGCATTACTCCATGGGCACCACCAATATTGGATGGGCATATCATATTAGGGAAGGCTTAGTGTCAACCTGTCGGTGCCAAGAAGTTACAACTTATAGGTTCCGTGAATTGTGCCTAATATGCATCCAAGCGGTAACCACTGCCTACGGGTCTCGTCCAACTGAGTTCACTTGCTTAATAAGCATTGACCAAAGAAAAACGCTATAACATTCTGGGAGTAATGACTGACTACCCATATCTCAATGGTAATGACAGCCAAATGTCACAGCGGATTAATTCGACTTGGTCCATGATCCATATTGTAGAATGAAATGAAACTAGATTTAAGTTATAGTGGTTTTGCTTCAACTGTTTAAAAATTAATCTGCACAACATATAAATATAAAATAAAGGTTGATGACAATTTGGGTAAAATGAATGGGTTCAACTGCACCCAAGCGCAAATAGAGAGAGACCTTAGTGTTTATCAGCATTTGAGAACGCCATAATAAAATAATAACTAAGAAAGGGCTTAGTTCTATCAGCAATCATAAAATACAATTTGAAGTGACAAGCCAAATTTTAGAAGTGGTTTATACTTTGGGGGTTTCCGTTTTGATTAGATATGCACCAAATTTGTTGACTTTCTTTGTCTGTGGCAAGTCCATTGTCCATTGCCAGGTCTTTCCACCAAACCAAGAAAATCTAAAACCCAGAAACTGTGAAGAAAATTCAAGAATCGCTGACACATGTTGAACCGTTTGACAAAGAAACCGAATCAAGGACTTATCAGCGACTCTGATTTCTAGTCAAATGCTGTTCTGCCAATAGCTTCTAAAAGATGTCAAACAAAAGGAAGGTTTCGTCAAACGATCAACTCAACAAAAGCATCCTTCCAATACAGAACCTGACCGAAAAAAAATCGACCAGAGAAAAGAAAGCGTGCTGAGGCCTAGATTCACCCTGAATCCTTATGCCCACCTAAGTAAGTAAGTGAGTTTAAATTTAAATAAGAAAGCTTTACAATAAGGCTTCAATTCTCGTTCGAACTGCCTTCTGAAGATTTTTTAAGAACCCCAAGCTTAAAGATGCCTTTATAAAAATAAAAAAAACTTTCCACTGATCTGCTATGCTGGTCAACGGAACTCATTTGAAAACTCGTAAACTTTAAACTTTCTTCAACAAAGTTACAAGCATGAGAGAAAAATAACACCCGGCTTTACTTACACTAAGAGTTAACAACATACAATTAACGACACCTTATTTTCTAACCAACTAAAAATGGCGTATAAGAAAACAGTATTGTCTATAACAGCACTCACATCTATATGCAGCTTCTTATGGTTTTTCTTCTTTGGTATTCGTGTCCAACAATCCTAATTTCACTGACATCTCTTTTTGTTTAGAAATCCTTCAATTAATATTACTTTGTTATTTTTTTCTATTGTTTTTCGTTTTATTTAAATAATTTTTTGAATTTTCATTTTAACCCACGATACTCCTAATCCTTAAACGAACAACTACCTTAACGCTTTGTTTTTCTCACTAACGCCAATCCTACCCCGACCTCTTTTACAACGAAAAAAAAAAACAAACAACACCTTATCCCAAACAAAAACAAAAATATCCCTCCGATCCACACATAAATTCTCATCCACAGAATACTATCACCGAAGAGGGACGTGAAGCCTACAATAGTCTCATTGAACGCAAGTCTTCAATGACATTCATCAGCAAGCTAGACACAAATGAATTTGAGTTGACCACAGCTAAGACATTGCCACGGAGGTCAGTTCATTTACGAAATGAGGTCGATGTGCTTGCCATGGAGACAAGTCTGAGGAACCAACAAGGGCAGCTGACCGTTCCGTTACAGGAAGCCCCACGACCAATGACGCTTCCTAATCGAGGATTCAACGGCAAGTTGAGGAAGAGCGAACTCATCACGAATCCCAAATTCTTTCCATTGAAACAGAGGCCAAGAACACTCGCTGGCGAGAACGATGAAAATTCTCCTGTCAACAGTAACAACTGCATTCAACAGGCCATGGTTAGTGACAAGGAATGTGAAAGTCCCAGTTATCTTACAAATACCTTCTACACTTTTCCCGAAAAGAACGGAGATAAAAGTATATCGTGCGCCGACCAGTCAGATAGTTCGAACTCGAATGTAATTCCCCTTCCACCAAGGGATAGAAATAAAGTCATCAAGACAAATCCTAAGCGACATGTGCGTAAACATCCTCTTATAATCCCAGCTTATGGTGTTCAACGAACGCTAAATAAAGTCACAGAAATTACCCCCGACGATGATCCGAAAATTCCATTTCCCGGAACATCCTCCGATAGAAATCGCATGTCATCGAGTGAAGGGGGAGTTAATTTAAGAAAATTCACCCACGAAGCTGTAAGCGCTGTTGTACGTCCAACCAGCAGACACTCAGATTCGTTTGAAAAGACTAACGATGTGAGGACTTACCAGAACTTACAGGAAGTTCACAACGAAATGAACGAATCTAACACCGATTCAGCTTCTCTGCAATTTGAATCGATACTTGAAGACGACTTCAATCAAACTGAAGTAATAGCATCACCTGATGTCACTGATGGGTTTTACAATTTTTCGATTCAAAAGGAGCAATACAACAAATCGAAGGAAGTTGACTTTGATAGTACAAAGATATCCGGGCTTTATGTAAACGAAGACGAACTTCGCAACTTGGACATCGAGAAGAAGACTGTTGTTCCTTTTGTACCGCCGAAATCGAACTGTAGCTCTGGAAGTAGCCAGACAAGTAGTATATCCGCCACTGTAACAAAACCTGTTGCACCAGCCGCAACATCATCTGGAGCTAGTAATGAACTGGCAGGTCATGCACTCTTTAACAAGATACGAGAGAGTGTTGATATGGCAATGAGTAGGTCGCAAACAAGTGATCATAGTCGTCATAGCAGCCGGCCAAGCAGTAAGCAGGAGAGTACAGCTGCTGAAAACTCAGCTGATATGGAGCAAGAAGATGATGATGTATCACCTCAAGGAGCGCTTGTGAAGGATTCGAACTCAGTGAGCTGCGAGGACTTGCTGGAGTTTTCCGATAAAAAGCCTAAAGGCTGCGAACGTGGTGTGGATTCGGACGAAGTGAGAATCATGATGAAAGTTCTAGGCAAAGATGTGAGTTTTCTAATTCGGTTATTTATTTATTATCTTTAGAGCTTGTTTCTTTATTTTCATCATCGAAACTAAATCAATTTTATTTCTGTTTTCAGAGTACACCAACAAGATGCCTTCACGTCTTAGAATTCATTGACTGGGACGTTCATAAGGCAATCAAATTGATCAAACTGCAAAATATTCTCAAGACTATGGAACTAACTCTAACAGAATCAGTCGAAGCTCTGCAAAAATATGACTGGGATCTTCAAATAACAGCCATGAAGCTGAAGGGACACAAATAACACTGGATTGCGATAAAGTCGCAATCTTTGACTAATGAATTTTTGTCACAAACTAATATTAATTCGTCAAGACTACGAACAACTACGCATCATTTTTCTCTGGCAGTAATCGATTCTCCTTTTTTTTGTTTCAATCCATTCGAAGATAACTCCGAAATATTTTCTGTTAAATTATCTCAATCACATGACAAATTTATGGTTTTTATTCTATCGAAGTCTGAATCTCGATTAAGTACTTATTTAGCTTTAAAAATATATTTTAACACAATAACTATTTTATATTGTAGAACAAATGTTTTAAAACGAAAGCATTGAATTATTTAAATTTGAGTGGAGATTATTTTGTTTAGTCAACACTAAAACAAAACTAAAAATAACAGCAGTTATTTACTTTTATACATTTACTTATCAAGTTTAACATGATTATCATGTTTTTATAAAATACTATATAATATTCTGAAGAAAGCTTAGAGTTTTTCTATTGTTACTGATCTGTAAAAAAATATATAAATTTTATTTTAAATCTCCTGACTTATTTAAATCATTAAACAAAAATATATACGCCTAAGTTGATCCTTTTCCATGAAAAATAAATGTTTTTGATATTAACCAATTTGAGTTTCGTTGTTTTCACTTTTAAGAATTTGCTCACGACAGAGAAATGAAAGTACTCAAAGCGGTAAGTATTCGTGTTTAATAAATTTGTTTTATAGAATTTGAGTTCGTCTAGCTGATGGATGGATAGAAACGCTGGGTCCGATTATGGAGTTCGAGGCGAGCCGTTTAGAATTTGTAATGTTCTTCTCGACTCAACTAGATTTTCCCAATTATTATCAAAATCGATGCTAGTCGAAAATATTTCTTTCTCTATTTCCAACAGTGTGTACACCTGTTTTTGAGTCCTGGTGATTTGTTGAACATTTATTAATTATATTTTATAGACCGTCAAAGAAAATTTCTGCTTTTATTGATAGTGCTATCGCAAAAAGTTAAGATCGGAAAATAAACTGTATTAGCAGTAACCGACAACAAGGGAAGAAAAACCAACGCTATGTTGTAACCTAGTTTCTTCTTTTTCTCTTTTGCTGCAAGAACAAAACATAAATACAACGCGGGGTACCCCACAAGTTTATGAAGCAGTTAAGTGGGTGAGCTGTAATTCCTTTAAGATTAAGATGTTTGCAACCCGCAAAAGGAAGATCCACTTTGGATTGTACTAATACCAAAGTATTATTGAATTTAGCTCTTAAGCAACAAAAATCAGGTTTTCTTGTTTATCTAATTTGGTTTAAATTTATTTTATTTTATTTTTAATTTAAAAACACATTTTTTCCAATTATGCTATTTTAAATATTGTTTTTTTTTTGGAATTCGTTTATGTTCACCCCACAAACACAAAATAACAAAATAATCTTGTAGAGTGGATCAAAAAAGTCGATTATTTTTTTTTTTACAAATGCTACGGAAAAATGGGTTGCTAGACACCTTGAAAAAATTCTCAAAAAGTATGAGCTCTTAATTTTAATATTAAGATCCTCCGCTTCGCAGTTTTGTATATTTTTCTCAGTCCAATAGAAAAAAATTCATACCTCATCATTTATCGATTGAACAGAAAAGTGCTTCAGGAGAATATTTTAGGAAATTTAACGCTCTTCAAAAAAGATATCTTGTATTTTTTTCGTTAACCTCACCATTTGAAAGATATTAAGGATTTAATTTTGATTATTTTAAGATAAATTTCATTTTTGTTTATGAATTTTATAACTCGACAATAAATGACTTTTACAAAATGCGCAATAGAAATTTTTGATAGAAATTGACTGCTTTATATAAATGGTGTTTTATGTTTTAGCGCTAAAATTAACCGTTCAAAAGTTATTCAAACTTTCTTGTGTACGGATTTTTAAAGTTTTTTGAAAAAATTTAATTTATGAATTTTGTATGAATTTTAATTATTGTCATTAATATGAATATTATTTTAGTTTTATTTTCACAATTCTTAATTTTTTAAAGAAAATGAGGTTCTCTAAAACATCGTATATATGTAGTTCCATTCGCTTTCATATCAATTGACAAAAAATGGCGAAGATTTTTCCTGTCGAGGGTTTTCGTTTGAATTTAGCTTGTGGACAAAATAACAGCCATGATTATTTTGAAATTCGATTTCGATTGAAAGCTAATCGAATTCAAAAAAATTGCATTTTGAGTATCAATCGTTTTAAAGTTTCATATGTTCACTTTCGAAACGATCGAATTTCAAAATGCAATTTCTTCGATTTCGATAACTTTTGATCGACGTCGAGTCTCAACATAAGCATGACTTACTTGCAGCAGAGTAGATAGAACGGGCATTAGTTGTGGGTATTTGAGTACTGACCCTCTTGTTTGTAAAACGCTCAAAAAACTGTTATTTTTGGCTTATGTTGCTCCGTTTCCGATATATGGCACTTTTTATGTTTTTCAAATATTAAGAATGAAATTTTTGCAGTTTGTTGAGGGCATTGGAGGACTGACCCCCTTGTTCACTGATGAAATTGATAAGCATGCCTGGAGCAAGCATGCAAATTTGTTTGTTAGGTTTGTTTGAATAAAACAATACTGTGGGTATTTTTAGAAGTTTTTTGTGTATTTTATACAAATACAATTATAACAAGTGCTCAAAGTGCCCTCCTTCGTTTTGAATGCGTGCCAGAGCCCGTTTTTGGATTTCATTGTAAATGTTTGCTCTCGATAACTCTTGTCATATATCCTTCGGATGTAATATACATACGTTGTTCTAATTCAGTTAAGGTTGTTATTTCAGATGTGTAAACAATTTCTTTCATTCGTCCTTATACAAAAAGAAATCCAGTACAGTGAGATCGGGAGATCGTCTAGGCCAGTGAATTGGTCTATTTCTGCCTATATATCGAACACCGTATTTTTCATCCAGCCAATCCTTAACTTCACGACCATAGTGGGCGGGAGAACCATTTTGTTGGAAATATGATGAAACTCGCCGATGCAGTGGAACATCCTCCAATATGTCTGGTAGATTATTTTGTAAAAACTCCAGATAATTAGTAGAATTAATTAATAAGTTAATACTGATCCTGTTTCTCGAAGCCTTCGAAAGGTATTTCCAATTTTGTGAAGAAAGTCGTCTGTTAGGATAACAGATCTTCGATGTGCTCTTTTTGAATTTCCATTGTATGTCTGCTATTATACGGAGAAATTTGTTTCATGAAACAACTTCGAATTCTTCTTTGTTCTGTCATCCCGTGTCGCAAGTGTTATTATACGATGAAATCCAGTTTCATGAAACTAGTTTCACATTTCTCTTTATCTTTCATTCGCTGTTTTTATTTTTGGGGAAAAATAGTTATCTAGTAGTGCCTGGTTGCTTCAAAATCTCTTCTATTGGCAATTGAAAAACAAAGAAGTCATTATTATTAGTATTATTACTTATTTTTGAACCAAATGAAAGAGAATAAACAAAAACACGAACAAAGACAAAGAGAATAGTGATGTGTCGGTATCATGAACCGAGTCAAACCGAGTTGAACCCAAACCGAGTTGACTCGGTTTATATTTTTTCAAACCGAGTTGGCAAACTGAAGAAAAAACCGAACCGTCAACCAAATAATTAAAATGAAATGAATGCAAGCATAACATAATCAAAACTAACCTCCTTTAGTTGCGGTCTGTGCCAAACACAATGCACTTATACATAGTCCATAGTCGACCGGTAGTAGTATATAAAGCATCAAAGCAAGTTACTTGCGCAGGCATACAGAAACACACACACCTGTTAAACTAGATGTTTTTTTGTTTTTTTGATTGTCGTCTGTTAATAGGTAGACGGTTTTTATGTTTTAGGTACATATTGCTACTCGAGTTAGGAATTAATTGTCTGTAAAATATCCAGAGTCAAGTCAAACCGAGTTGGACTGCGCATTGCGTTAATTTCTTTCTTGTGTGACTTTTTTCTTACTTTATTTTGATTAAATCCGTTTATTTTGATTGAAAATTTGGCTTTGTTTCTATTTTTCAAAACATAGTATTGAAGGAAAAAGCGCAAATTTATTTTTGTAAACCGAGTTAGCTAACTCGAGTTACAACTCGGGTTAATCAAAATCCAACTCGAGTTAACTCGGTTTGTAAATTTTACGGTTTGGCACATCACTAAAAGAGAAACGTCAAAGCTGTTTCACCAAACCATAGCCCATGCGACACAGGGTAGCTCATTGTCCATCTCTCTTTTTCGAACTTTCGTTCTCTTTTGCACTTATGGTGTTCGAACAGTTTTATGAAACAAATTTCTCCGTATAATAGCAGACTATGAATAAAATGCCTACGTATTCTTCTTTCGTAAATGAAGGCATTTCAAGAAGCTCTCTGATCAAACCGTAATCGCGACTTATTTTGATGAACTGATGAATAAAATTGGTTTCTTATTATTTTATAGGGCTTATTTACCCATTGAAACTTAAATCGTCTTAAAGATTATGGCCCTTATTGCGAGTGTCGTCTAACATTCTATGCGACAAGAGTCGAAAGCTTCTATAAATTTTTTTTTTGGTATTGCGTATCTCTATCGACAAGGATTTCTGTTACTGTGAATAATGAAAGTTGTCATTGTGAACAAATACTATAATTTGACATTTGAATTAATTTCAGTGATAGTCGAACGCAGAAATACAGACGATAACGACCGAATTCAAAATTGAAAGTATCGAACAATAAGAATACGCAATACCAAATATCATTTTCGATGTTCGACTATCGACAACCGTCGTCTATCGACACTCGCAATAAGGGCCTATTATTTCTACAAAAAATTAAGTCTAAAATTAGGACTCTACCATCAATATTGAAATCAAATTTAATAAAGTTGTCTTTGAGCAGGCTCAAGGCCAAGGTTGACCTTGTGCCTGCTCAAAGACAACTTTATTAACATTCAAAAGCTCACATAACACATTCCTTAAATCGAATTCAACACAGATCAGGGTACACCAAAGTTAGACTTTTTTTAAATTGTGAAAAAGTGATGTCAATAAGTTGAGAAACGGACTTTGCTGTAGAACAATTTCTTTCTTAATATATGACCAAGAATCACATCACGGGACACCCTTTATATACAATGGGGAAACCAACAGCCTGGCAAGGAGACAATAGGTTTGCCACCATTCCAAAAGTCTACATAATTCTTCTATAATTTAAATATAGAATTATACAACTAAAAATCTATTTGAAATCGTCAGCTTATTTCAGTCAACTCCAGTAAAACGAATTTTACCGCAATGGCTTAAACTCTCAATTTCCAGAAGAAATTGTAAGTCAAAAATCCCCTTTATTTAATAGTTACTTTGGTATTATCCGTCAAAAAGGTGAATAATCGAACTAAAGGCTTTAAAACTTTGTAGCAACACCTTAACATTCTTAGCATCATACATACACACTTTTCTATCTTCAATTCGTGAAAATAAAAAGAAGAAACTTGGGACTAAAACAACCAGCGAAGACAGTTGACTAACCAAAGTCAAACGAAAACATCACCATTTACACATACAATATAATTCGTTTTATTACTAACAACTTTGTATTTACAAGATGGTTAAATTTAGTTTTTTTTTTTTAAACGTTATTTTATTAAATTGGTATTACGTTTTTATTAAATTTACAAACAAAAGATTTTAATGGTTAATGAAATGTAAAAGGGTGAAAAGAATAAGAACAAAAAAGAGATAATGAAGTCACTTAAAAAACTACATTACACTACCTACGATTGGGATAAATTTTTTTATTTATCTATAATACATTTTCAGCTTTTCCAGGTCTTTTGAAAATTTTTTAAACATCTTTATGTACCGAACTATGTTTTTTTTTTTTTTTTTTGAAAAAGCAAGACAAGAAAATAAAAAAAATGTTTCATGCGAGAAAATAAATTTGGTTGCAAAACAAAAAAAAGTCATTCAATGTAAAAAAATAGAAGGAGAAAAAAATGCTATTAATGTTTATAAATTAATAATATACGAAATCATAGTAACGGTGCTTTGGGGGTCATATGTTTCTTTTGCCCAGCATCGATTTAGGGTTTGTATTGCGAGTACTTCTTGCGATTCGAGAAAATGACGATGCTCTCTGTACAGCAACTGATGATGAAGGATTACGCGATTGCACTGGCACCTTGGGCTGCAATAATTTCTTTTCATTTCGTTTGGCCCATGTGCTTATGCTTTCGTTTGATTCTGATTCGGATTCATTGCTTGTGCTATTTGCAGAGTCAGAAGTCTTGTTTTTCGACTTATCCATGTTGGATTTATTTGTTCGCAATGCTATATTGACTGGGATTTTGCTGGCCTTTGGTTGAGGTGGAACTGTAGGTTTCTTCAGACTTGTTGTTTTAGGCGAAGAGAACGATAACGACCGTTGCGCTGATTGTCGCACATTTTCCAACGACAAACGCTTCCGCGTCATGATCATGCTATTTTGACGGGCTGTACGGGCCGAATTCCTCGTACTAACTCGATTAACCAAAGTCGACGAGGCATTTGAGCGATGTAAAGTCAAAACTGGATTTTTGCCTTTCGTAATTTTTCTCTCTACCGATTTGGTAAGAGCGATTTTTGTTTGGCTCAATTTTATAGCATTTGTCGGACTTTTGAAAGGAGTTTCTTCTTCTTCTTCCTCACTGGATGATGATGAAGATGCTTCACTGGATGTGTTACTCGAACTCGACTTTGAATTGCTCTTTGGCTTATTTTCTTTGCTCGACGGACTGTTGGGTTTCTTCTGAGTTGCCCTAGTATTCTTCTTCTTCTTTTGTTCCACTGGTTTTTCAGGCAAATTCGAATTCTTTGCCCTAAGCTTATTTGTAACGGGCGTCTGTTGTTGTTGTTTGTTGTTTGACTCCTTATTTGAAGAAATGCTTGTGGCTTTTGTAGTGTTTTCTGAAATATGAATATCCGTCTTTGATTGTTTTCGTAAAGGAGACGCATATTCATTACCACTTTCATTAGAGCCTTTTGGTGTCGGAGACATAAGACGCTTACGTGTGTTTCTTCTTGGTGTTTCTGATGGTCGTTCTGAGGCCTAGAAATTTTGAAAATTTATTTCATTTTTTTTTTTGCAAGAAACGGTAAAAATAATGGGGTCTTACAGCAGACTTAGATGAAATTTTTCGATTGGATCGAGTTGACTTTGCAGACGGTGTGGCCGGTTCACTGGTTTTCTAAAATTACAATTATAAAGTGAGTAATGACGAAAAGACATTCACAATAAGGGATTGGTTAAACAGTGCGTTGTTAAAGCAAAATGACTACAAGAGATTAATGGGCGTTTTGTCCTGAGGATTGAGGAGATGTGTTCGTAACTACGTTATTGGGGAACTATTTGGAGAATGAACTTTAGGATGCTGTTCAGAGGATGTTTATAAAATGTTGCCCAGTTCGTCGAAGAAGTTTTCTCCGAAGGCTTTTTCCTAGGTACAGGAAAACGGAATGATTTTTGTCTACCTATTAGCTACATGATCTATTGGATCTTCTTATGCCCATTCTCACCGTGTGGGTACCCAATCAGTTATGACCCGTGAAAACGCCAACCAATGAAGAGAGCCGAGCCCTGCTAAGCTGGAGAAGAAGCTGTGTTCTTTTCTTTAAAATGTCTGGTCATAGATTTCTGGAAACTCGACAATTTTAAAATTCTGTCATTGGCATTTAGCAAGATTTGCTTTTTAATGGTAAAGAAGCTCAAATTAGAGAACTGAACCCAATGCTTCACTTTCAACTTTCGATAAGGACCTAGAAGAGCAAGACGACAAAAAAGACGTCATTTCCGATAGTGTAATCATGCTCACAGTGAAAGATCCTGATTTCGGATCGAATTTTGAGATATTTTCGTTTGGGCAAGTAGTAATAATGCTCGAAGGCGATCAGCAACTGACTTTGTGTTTAAAACTAAGCAAAACTAAAATAAGTTCTATTTACCTGCCCATTATTAGAAACACTACAATTTAAAGACAAATTTCTACTGAAAAGTTATTCGACACAGGAAAGAGATTTGTTTTTCCAACTCACATCAATGTTCAAAAAACCAATTAAATAACAACTACAAGATTAAATTTCAAAAACAACAACTAATCTAATTCGAGAGTTGCTTATCTATTTCAATATTTACATTATATTACAAAAATGTCAACAACTTTTTCTCCAATGAATTTAGATACGTCTGTTTTGTTTTATAAAAGTGATTGTGGATTGGAATGTTTAATTGTGCGGTTTACTTATCAACTTAGAATTGAATACCTCTTCTGGTGGTACTCACTTGGGTATTATTGAGACGAAGTGCTCTATTGAATCGTCTGGGCGGAAGAGTAGAAGCAGCGGCTTCAGTCACTCGATCTGCTGATGTTGGTGAGGGCGGAATCACATCAGAATCATCGGACTAAATTAAATTTGATTTGAATTAGGAGAAAGTTACAAAAAATAATTGAAAATCTTACGTCTTCTTCCTCTTCTTCTTCTTCCGAAGATGAGGGTTCTTTCTCTTTTTGTCGATTCCTTGTTGTTTTTCGAGTTGGTGTTGGTGTTGGAGTTGCTACAGCCTTTTTTTCTTCTTTCTTTTTACTCGCTTGTATTTTTCTAGCTGACTTGGATTGTTCTTCGTTGTTAACAACAAGACCTCGTAATTTCCTTCTCGTCGATCGGACTTTGTCTGATAATGCTGGCGGTGGTGTTGGTTGAGGTGATTGAATTTTTGCGGGGGAGACTATTGTGTCAATACGAGCTTCGATGCGAATTTTAGGTGATGGTCCTTCGTCAGGATGTGTGCTCGGACGGGAAGAATTCATTGATTTACGAAGGTATCGTAACCCAGTCGAGTTTTCTCGACCAAAAGTCGTTGGAGTAGTAATTTGACGAGTTGAATTAACTGGCGTTTTTTGTTGTGATTGGCTTAGTGAAAAACGCGAAGTAGATGAAGGATCAACTACTGTTGACATTGATGCGGGGGAAGGCATTATTTCTGATGGTTCGGAAGACGGTGGAGGATCACCATTTGCCGATTCACTACTGACCACAGGTGGGGGTTCGGCTGATGGTTCGGGTTCTTTTTCAGTTGCAACTTGTTTTCCTTTTTTTGTTTGTTTTTTACTGGTGGGCTGTTTTTTCTCTGGTGATTTTTTCCCTTCGGAATTTTCATTTTCTGCAGCACTGTCCGCATTTAAATTACCGTCTTCTGAAACATCATTTGCTATTGCTGGTAATGACTTTGGATCATTTTCTTTATCTAGCGCTGTTTTTTTATGGCCTAATTGTTTTTTCTTCTTGTTTCCTTCAGAATCTCCCTTTTCTGTTGAATTCACACTCTTTTGTGCGTTTTCCATTCCATCAGTATTGTCTTTGCCTGATTGACCATCCTCTGACACACCATTTGTTTCTTCTGTTAAAGTTTCCAGTTCTGGTTCTTCCTCTGGAACTGCTCCAAGACGATTTGAATTGGTTTCATTTGATGAAACCTTTTCAAATTCTTTTTCCGTTGTAATGGCACTTCCATTTTCGTCATCAGATTTGTCCTCCTTCAAAACATTTGTGAGTAAAGAAGTGATTTAAAAAAAATATGCAACTTTTGCACTTACATCATCGGAGCCATCCAAATTTATACGCCGCGTCGGCGGATTAAAGACACCGTCTAGCAAGTCCTTGAAATCAATTAAATTTTTCAAGGTCCTGGCATCCAATTCACACTGAAAATAGAAAGTTAAAGCCAATTATTTAGAAGTGCCACATGAATATTTGTCAGTTGAAAAATGAATCAGAAAACAGAAGCCCACGATTTTACGTTAGATTAAGGGGTCAAACATTCAAAAAGAATACGGGACATTCAGATTGAACTAGAAGCATACCTTAGATGCGTAATAAATGTGGAGACACCTCAAGTTAACGCCACGCACTCCGATTTTAAACAACGTTCGTCAATACAAATGGAGAATATTTGCTTTATCTTTATTACACCGAGCGTGCTTATGGAGGATGGAAAACCTAACTCAAAATCATAACTCACCTTAATCAACTTTTCGGCTATGCCCTTCAACTCAACCTTGAATTCCATTTCATCTTGTACAGACATTTCTAATGTCAGCAACTCCTTCGACAGTATTTTGCACAGGTCTTTGTTAGCAATATTGTTTTGCATTTCTTGCAAAAATGATTGTGCTAACTTATTGTGAATATTTGCACCAGGTGCACAAAATTCTGGACGTGTAGCATCTATCACAAATCGCAACATTGTTTCGGGTTTGATTTCATGCAGGGGACTTTCATAGGGCGCACTTATGACCTGTGAAACTGTTGGCAGCAGGCACGGATGTAGGTATTCTTGTTTCTTGCGCTGAATTAGATTCTCAAGGAACACTCCAAGTATTTGATTTATTTCAGGATCTAAATCAATAAATTACATGTTACATGTGCAAAAATACTTTCCATTTCACTGTTTACCTGTTGACGGGTTAAAGTAGCGCAGGAGAAGCTTTTCTAGTATTTCCGAATTTTTTATGTGATCGTGAAGCACCAACCGACAGAATCCATTTACGATTGCACTTATGATACATACATCGTCGCAAGTGTCCAAGAAATGGGACATCATGAAAATTATGTCCACAGCTAGAAATGGAAAAGAATTGGTCAAATATAAAATAAAACCCAAGTTATCTAACAAACCTTGGCCCGATGACCACACACTGGTATCTTCGTCGGCGTCAAGATACTCTAAGGTGTTGTACAACTGCCTTCCATTGCGTTTGTTCTTGCTTTGCCTCTCTTCAACATTGAAACTCGAACACCCGTACCTGCATACCAAATTTACTTGATTGCTAAATTTCTTTTGAAAAATGTAATTGATAAGCATTACCGATCGAGCAACTCAAATATGCAAGTGATTGAAGTCTTCCATATGCGAATGTTGTGATTCTTGAAGAACTGAGCATACAAAACTTCGTAGATCTCTTTAGCGAGAGCCTCATACAACATACTGTAGGCTGTCCCACACTTCAGTGCCCAATCTCTGATTGCAATTTGATGTGAGGCAACGTGACGGCCAATGAATTCCTAAAAGAAAATTTATAGTGTAGATATTGGTCTGTTTGTTTCCGCATTCGCTATATACTTACGTTGTACATCTTACAGACATTAGGAGTCAATGATCTGACATTTTTCGACACAACCATGTAGAAGGCCAGCTGAAGACATTTCAGTATCGTTTCCGTTGTCACTTTCTTTGGTTGTTGAAAGCTTGATGTTATCTGAAGAGAATTTCAATTAGATTGCTTTTCATTGCTGCGCTTTCTGACTAACTTACCTGCTGCGATTGTTCACTCGAGTTTTCTAACGATGATTTGTGTTTGTCCAACAGAGGTTTCAACAGATTCGTATACTCTTCCGTGTAGGCATTTTTCTCTTCAGTTATGCGATGTGCTTGCACATAGTCTTTCTGTTCAACAAAATTCATTTCTTGTTCTTCTAAATCCAAAATTTTTACTTTCAAAGATGAAAGTTTTAACTTAAGATCTTTATCTGGATGTTTTTCGAGAAGTTCATCAATAAGAACTCGATCATTGACCAGAGTATCATTTTTAAATGAACTTGTCTGGGTAATTTCTTCAATGATATCCACAAAAAACTAAAAAAAAATGGAATACGATTAGGTTAACATAAAGGTTGACTGGTTGGCATTGCATGAAATTACCTGCAATCGACTATTTTGATCGGTGATCAAATTTTCCGTACATTTGACTATAACTTCGATAATTTGTTCTTCAAGGTCATTGGATTTTAAAATTGTACAAATTAATTTCTTTAGATTTTCTCGACCGATCTCATCACCCAAATCGTAAAGATACAGAATTTCACACAGCGACAGTAGGACGTATTGGAATTCCATTTTCATAAATTTATCAGTTGCACTTTTTTGAGACTCACAATATCTGTAAAGAAAAAGGGGAACTCATCAATAAGCCTGAAAGTTTGGAATTACCGAAGAATTCAAAGTGACATTTGGTGAACACCAACTAAAGGTTCTGACTAAAATTAATGGCAGTTTTTTAATCGAGGTAACCGTCGGAGGGAGTTTTCTCCGATTTCCTACGATCCGGAGACATTTTGCTTCGAGGTAGTTCTCCGAGTTCTGCTCGAAGGTATAGTAATGGACAAAAAGGTGCATCAACTATTCTTTGTGAACGATGCAGGCATAAGAAGAGAGGACTCTGGGTAGATATTTTGGAGAAACATGGGTGACTTTCTAGTAAAAAAGGACAGAATACTCTCTGCTGCCCTTTTTTCAGACTTTAGACACTAATTTGAAAGAAAATCTGGGATCTATGATCAAAAGTACATCGAGTTGTGACGACGACACGACATCGAGTGAGCGTAGAGAGGATACAATGACTCAGAATATAGTGGAGTTACTATATTCAGAGATAGAAAAATTGAATTGAAGTTGAAAGGAAGACTCTACGCTGTCGACGCGCGTTGGATATGCGTCCACCTATCACATACGGTTAACAGTTGTGGAGTCAATGTACAAATGACAACGTTTGAAAGTAAGTTGCTGGCAGTTGAGCGGAGAACGTCCCGTAAGATAGGAAGATACAGTAAATAAATATGTAGGTTGGCACAAAATTTCTAAAGAGTGGAGATTAATAACTGAGAAACGTTCGCGGTTGGAAGGCAGGGTGAGAAAGTTTCTAGGTTCAAGAGATCCCGAAGAGCAGAAAACGAAATTGAATGCCTTCGATCCTTTAGATATAAACCAGTTGATATGGAACCCACACCTGTGGTGCATACTCAAGGCGAGGGCGAGCACAGCCGATATAGAGGGATTCGGCAACAAGGGGGTTACGTTACTCTTTGGACCATATCTTGATAAAACCGAGGGCGGGACTAGCTCTTCATATCATGTTGTGTTGGAACAGGATTAGACTGAATTTGGCCGAATTTCGGTGCATTTCGTGCGAATTTTCAGTAAATAAACACTCCTATTTCTTCGTAAATATTAAAACGAAAATTTAATTCGCCGTCACAGAGAACACCTAAATCACACGGTTTATGGGAAGCTTCTGAAGATGATAGGATCTCGGGGAAGTTTTTTTTACTACACCAAGTAAAGAATGAATCGAGGTTATTTTGAAGCTAGAGAATCCCGATCAGAGAAGATATTTTGAAAAATTTTCCATCATCAGCATAAAGTGAGATAGAAGAATATTGGATGATCTACCCGACATTAGGATTAGAAAGACCAAAATGGATACTTTGGGGTTGGGATTCATTGGAGGTTTCCACAAAAGGAACTGAAAGAGTGGAATCGAACTCTATATTGGTGGTTGTCTAGATATATGACGAGGTCCATTTGAATAGGATATGACTGAATCCGAGGAAAGAAAGTATAAAGTGTGCCTCGCCTCGCTGAAATCTGTGGTGATGACGTCTACTTCGTTTCCTTTTCCATTACATAAAGTGAGGAGCAAACAAATTCAACTAGATTAGTGGTTGTAGACCTTCCCTTATAGAATCCACGCTTCTTGTAAGATGTAATTGATTTGCACTGGAAAGATATGAGATATGGTTTTTGTTTTTGGGACCTTTCTTATGGGTAGGTGAAATAGCGGATATTTTCCATAAGTCCGGAAAAATTCCATTTGAAAGGGCTAGTTTAACAGGTTAGTGATGGGAAGGGATACACTGAAGCAACTTTTTTCAAGCAAAATGACAGGAATACCATCTGGACCTGGATTGTACTCGACTTTGAGTTTCCAGAGCCCATTAAAAACAGTTGACTGATTAAAGCTTAGATGGTAGGTTTTTTGAGCAAAAGAATGTAACTAGCGAATGATGTTGGTTCGTTGCAAGATTGGCTTTTGTAGTGAAGAGAAGGAGGGAAACCATTATTTTTTTTTTTTTTTGTAGTTCATAATAAATTTATGAAACGATATTACCTCCAAATTGAACGGGAGCGAAGAAATTTATTCCACAGCTTATTTCTCTTGTTTAGCAGTTCGTATAGTTTATGATTGTACCAAGTAGAAGATGTATGAATATCACGCCAAAGGAAAAAGTAAATATTTATGTATTTATAGTTGGTCTCAGATATGAAACTATCTTGAACTGAGAAGCTTGCCGATGCTTTTTTAAATTAACATCGCATACTCTTAAGGCTAGTGTGAAGCAGACAAATTGGAGGTAACTATAAGAATGAGAATATGTCGTCTTTTTTGGAATTCTCAACATTAATTTCTTTGACTGTGATGTTTGGTATTTTGACTGAGCTATGAGTATGATATCTCGTCTGGCTTATAAGTTTTGTTTTCTTAAAGTTTTAAACGCATCGCACTTCTTCGACTGTGATGTCGGGCCCTATCGACAATCTCTCAAAATTTTGTTCCCTATTCAATATTTTTTCCATGGAACGTTACGCACGATCGTAAGCCTGCCTCCAAATTAATTTCCCAAGAAACTTTATACTTTATACTCATAAATTATCAAAATACAAAACAAACATAAATCTTTTTGTTGCGTTGAATAAATTTCGAATATGTAGCAGATTCATTCACGGGCGCTTAAGATTTGCATGGAGCTTTCGAGCATCACAGCCCATACCATACCAATTTGGAATGGGGAATGTTTCGAGGAAAATTTTATTCATGGTAAGGACTAGTAACTTAGGACTATGAAGCTAGGTTCAGAAACTGAAAAGTGATCTCAAAGAAATTGTTTATTCTACACAGAATTTCGTCGCCATCCACCCAAAGATGGTTTTGAGCTTTGTTCATGACCTTCGGCGAAAGAATCTTCCGACCATTTTTCCTTCTGTGAGTAGGTATTTTAAAGATGATTGCCTATTCATTCAAGTTTTGAATAGCTTAGTTTGCATTAGCGATAGAGGCAGAAAACTCTTCCCAGCAACCGATACATGTCCTAGTTGATGGGAGTTGGGCGCAATTTTCATCCTTTTCATTTTCCAGCTTTTGTATTCCACTTCGAGCATAACTTTTTCATCTCTATCATTTGAGAGTCAGTTTGACCACAATTTGAAAGCGACTTTCTTCTTACTTATGACTGCTTTAGCTCTATCATTCCCCAACAATTTTGCGTAGGCCTGTTTAAAACCCCTAGCAATGAGCTGGCTCTATCTATGAATGTTTGTTGAACGCAATCTCACATACCTACTTTATTTAAAAACTCTTGTTAGTAAAAAATGGTGTTACTGAGCGACAGCTTAACCCCGTATCACCTTGAAGTCATTCACGTGTGGCTTCATAAATTTGCCTACCGAATGGTAATCTATTTGGGTTTTATTTTCACATGTGGAAGTGACATTGTGTTGACCTTGTTTGAGGAACATGATATTTACTTAATATATCTTCACCAGACGGGTTCCAACAAGTCTCAGCCAAAAAAAACTTCTGGGATATCCTTGAGTAGATTGTCAAAATCTAGCCAAAATGCATCTTCTTTTTCCAACTTCTCACATCCAATTTGGGGAGCATATGCACTAACAACATTCGTCACCTTCTCTTTCATCACCAAAGCTCAATGTTCTGAAAGTTTTTTAGTTTGATTTCTATATTACTAGACCGGTAATATCCAATCGCGTAAGCCTTTTGATCTGAATGTACACTCCTGTCGGTAGGCTCACTGCGATGAGATTACTCCTTTAGTTGCTTTTTACGACAAGCGGGGAGGCGCTGCGTTGATATTCTAAGCCGTCACTGGCGGTTTCTCATTTTACACTGAAAAGGTTGGCTACGTTCCTTAATTGTGGTCACAGAAACAGATATTGATATACCGAAAGAGATCACATATACAAATTAAGAAGCAGGAATCCTGCAATAAAATCAATTGATTGTAGGATTACTGCTTCTTCAATGTTAAGCAATTAGTCGAACAAGACTAGAAGAAACCCATTCGAAATACAACTAAAGAAAAAGCTCGTTATCAAGTTGTTAAAGCTCTGAACCTATTCTTTTGAAGTAAAGTCTATCATTTGTACATAAATCTACGATTATAAATGAAACTTTTCTTTTTTGTGTGTGACTTGTGAACTTGCAAGATATCATCAATACTCACTTCAACACATAGGCACAAAATGTACTCAATTCGGGGATAATCATGTCCAGTTCATCGGCCATCTCCCCTTGCAAGTGTTCAATTAGACACTGCCAATACAAGGTCACTTCCATGGATAGTTTGTCATGCGGAACACACTTGTGGAATTCTCCATCCTCTTCAAGAGGAACGCAACTCAAAAGATCTTCTTTCTTTTGCCTTCTGCAATGGAAAACGCGTTAGAAAACAAAATAACACATCAAAGACCGACAAATCGATGTTCTTACTTAAAAATTTCATGCAACGCCACTTTGGCTATCTTTAAAAATCTCTCAACCTCCGCTTCACTAGCATCAAGCTTCAGAGCGGATACAAATAAAATGTAATTCTTGTTGTACGACTCGAGCCACTGTGGCAACATGATGGTGGTAACGACCTGCAAAATGGTAACTCGATATCACATACTTCTCGCCAAGAAAACTCATTTCAATGTTTTACCTTTTTAACCATTTCTGAGCGGTCATTGAGTCCCTGTTCGAGCAACTGCAGACGTTGGGACACTTTGTAGGCCTTTACTGGATACCCACTCATGTGGAGGTAAGTGTGTCGACGCACCTTCTCATCAATGTCCCACAATCGATCCAAAATATAAGGAATCGTGTTGAAGTTTCGCCCCATAGAAGTAACAACAGCCTGCCGAACTCTCGGTGATGGATCCGAGCACAAGTGGAATTGGTAAACACGAAGCACTATGTCGTCTGGATTGTCCGGGGACTGCAGCCTTTGCAATGC
Source organism: Melanostoma mellinum (assembly GCA_914767635.1). NCBI lineage: Eukaryota > Metazoa > Arthropoda > Insecta > Diptera > Syrphidae > Melanostoma > Melanostoma mellinum. Next base: position 220,833,190 of record OU612059.1, on the reverse strand, counting down.
CAAAATCGCTTGAACCCGTACATTGGGGTTAATGTCGCGTAACCGTCGCAGCATGTATTCCATGATACCGTCACAAATTGCATCGTCCAGAGCAGCCTCTACTCCTAACGCATTGAGTACCATATTTACAAATTGACACAATCGAAAGCGTATGTGTGGATTCTGACTTATGGTCTGCAAATCAAAATAAAAACATTAATCAAAAGTTTTGGAAATCAATGTGATTCTTACCGTCAGGAGCCACCGACAGGTATCAAGTAGAACAGGATGGGTGTCGTCGACATCATAAGAAGCAATGTATCTTGCGCAAAACAAGAGACTTGTGTAGGCATATTCATTAGTTTCGTCGGCTTCCATTGCTGATTTGACCATTTTTAGAAACATAAACATGAAAGCTTCATGATCCATCTAAAATGGAACAACCACAACACATTAGGACTTTTTTCTTTGGGAACACAATAGAAACAAAGCCAAAACCAAACAAAACAAAACTCACCTTCTCATAGACCTGCTGCATTTCGCGAATGTATTTCTTGTGGAAGGTCTCACCAAGTTGGACGTGGGCCATAATTGTGTACATTGGACCATTGTGAACGGTTGTATTTGTGGACACCTCAGCATCGCTCCCATTTTCTTCAGCAACCACAGGCACTTTACGCTTTCGGGGCATTCTCATTTACGTCGTTGTTTTCTTATATTTTTTCAATCGCAAAATTTCGAGATTTTCACACTTTTATTATGCTGCAATTGACTTTCTATTTTCATTTGCTAATTTAGTCAACTGAAGAGTTAGAGGGTGTCACTTAATTAAGATTAAAAAGTTAATTTAAGAAAAAAAAACAAATTGGCTTGTTTGACAAATCCTACAAGCAACAAAAAACGTATTTGAAGATGACGCTTTGCTAGTTTCGCTATTTTTTGTTGGGCTTGACAGAAAATTCCGTTACTTGTTTTTGAAGCGGGATGCGTTTGATAGGTAGAGCCTAGGGTGCATACATATTTATGGATGAAGGGTTTTTTCAAAAATATACAGGTATGTTATGAGTATGTCGAGTGCAATACATAACTGCTTGCTTAGATCAATCAAAGCTCCAGAACAAAACCAAGAGATAAAAAGAAAATGACAGCCAAGTGGCGAAACAGTTTACTGGGTGAACACAATGCATACGCATACGCATACGGAGCCGGAGCCGCAAGAGTTAAAATCAAGTTAACTTGTCCAGCTCCGTCTTGCGTTGTTGTTGTATTCGCTTGTATTTAATGTTTTGACATCTCTTGCGGCTGCGTCTCTGCAGCCATTGTGTTCACGCAGTTAAGCAAAAGAAGAGAGCAGGTAATACATAATAGCCACGATATTCAATAAAACATAGTTTATAATAAAACGTGAACTGTAATTGAACATCAGAAAAAACCTCCGTTAACTTGGCAGCACACGAAATTTTTTTGTACAAATAAATTGGAAAATATGTATTTGGAAAAATTTGGAAGCAATTTTCGCAATTTGGAAAAGTCCCACAAAAAGTTATTCACCCCGATTATGGAATCCGAAAAATGGACTGCGGAAGCTATCCGCACGAGTTTTGACATTTTTGCTATTATCGAATCCGCATTGAATCCGACGGTGTGAAAGTAAAAGATTGTCGATAACACAGGTTAAAAAAGGCGTATTATTGAATCCGTTGTTCATCCGCACTCCATACAATTTTTTGCGTTTCTCATCCGCACCAAAATTGTTGCGGATATTTAAAAGTGAATGTAAATTCTTCTTGGTACTATGCTACTTGTTCATTTATGTAGGTTTTTTTTCAGTGTTTTGCAACGCTATTCGAAAAATTCGAATAAAAGTTGTGGATTAAGCATTTTGCGTCGACTTCTTACAATAGGCACATCATCAACCCCTGAAAGAATTGAATTAACATGCAACTAAATTTCGATCTGAAGTAGTAGTAGGCAAAAAATCAATAGGTGCGTTTTTTTGCACGCGTATATACACTTGCTTAAATTTTTGCATGTTAAATACAACAACAAAATAAGCGAATAGCGCGGATAAACTTCTACGTTTATTTCTGAAGCGAATATAAACTGCAAGTGCTACCAAGGTCGTGTAGATGAATTTTTATAGATGTCAAAAAATTCATTCAAAATTCATCCGTTTGACAAAGCAAATAAAAACAAATTCCGATGTTTTTTTTTCTCATTTGTCAATGCCTGAATCCTGAAATGCTGAAACCTTAAGAACTACCTCCGCGGTGTTGGAGACTCCCTGGACGTGGTGGTATTTGGCGGCTAAATTGGCAAAGGAAAGTGAACTGGGACCTACGGAGGCTTTCTATTGGCCTGCTACGACGCCGACAACGAGGAGTACCAGAGCATTTGCAAAATTGGAACAGGTAAGATTACCATGTGTCTCTATTTCAACAAAATTCTAAACCACCCTTAAAGGTTTCAGTGACGAAGACCTTCAAACGCATGTTGAGTTCTTCAAAAAGCACGTGATCAAGACGCCCAAGTCATACTACCGCTACATCTCCCACCGAGCCAGACGAGTGGTTTGACGCCTTTCAAGTGCGGGAAATAAAATGTGCTGATCTCTCGCTTAGACCTCTCTGCTCACAAGGCAACAATCGGCATTGTGGATCCCGAAAAGGGCATCCCACTGCGTTTTCCGCGATCCATTCGGATACGAGATGACAAAACACCCGAAGATGCCACCTCTGCATCCCAAGTTGCTGGCAAGTACTCCAACCAAGACCTAGACCAAATCAAAAACCAGCAACACAAATCCAAGGACTCCGAGGAAGATTTCTATTAAAAGTCGAGTTTATTTTTAGTCGTTTGTTAAGATTGTGGTAGAAACTAATAAATTTAATGAAAAACTAAACATCGACTGTTTCCTTCTGGTTTTTGCGCTCCACTTCACGCATGCTTGTCCAGATGTTACCACCGGGCCCGGGCTTGGTGTCGTAGTTCATCGAGTCTGGCGGTGGAAATGGTGTCGTTTTGTCATGGTAGTAGCTGTTGGGAGCATGCATCACAAACTCGAGACATGAGATCTTTCGTGACTGTTTTTCGTCGGGGCCTTAGAACACAAGAAACTATCACTTTGAATCCTTAAGATTGTTTCACAGAGTACTTACCGATCAGGTACGTGCTGGGGTCAAAACAATCGTTGGGGTTTGGACTTGACCAATGGTGTATTTAAACGCTTTTATGTAAAGACACAGACGTCCGCTTGAAGGCTAAAAAGCATTAGTGAAATTCCTACTCCCTCACATCTGTTTAAGTTTGTTCTTGTGGTGTTGCAGGGTTAGGTGCGATTTCTTTTAGCAGGGTCATCGATTCTGTAGTTTTAATAGAATCTATGCAGTCTAGGACATGCGATGTTGAAGTCAAAGTAGATGCGGTATTTGCGGACTGCTTATCAGATTCTGGATTCCCTGATGAAGTCTGTGGTGATTGTCCATTGACAGAAGGATTTTCCAACTGATTTGGAACTGGTAGAATCTCTCGCAATGCATTATTTGTTGGCTTGGTACTTGCTACGTTTGAAATACCAGCATTTGTTGTCTGAACAGTCAGTTTATCTGGGACTCCTGGATTCACTATTTGAGCTTCTGGTACCTCAACTGGGAAGTTTCGCATTTGCTATTTGGACAGTTTCAATGATTGGAGCCCCTGCACTTACTATCTGGGCTGTTGGTATCGTCGTACAAATTATGATTACACCTTCATGCTGTTTTCCACAACTGCCATCGTAGTCTACAGTCTAGTACAAACAGCTGTTTATTAAAAAAATTTCATTTATGTCAAATTGCAGTGCTGCCAAATATTTTAATAGTTTGGGGAAGTCGTTTTTTTGGGCGAAATTTATATCCGCGGGCAAAAAAACACGCCTAATGTAATACAACGTTCAAACACGATCGTGACGAATCTAAACGAAAAGCAGACCAAACACCAAAACATTCCTGGTTAAGATAAATGAATTATGTAATTCTTTTTATTAAACTTTTTCTTTTCAATCAAGTTAGTTTCACACACACTATTAGGCAGCTCAAAAAGTTATGGAGACAGGGTGGTATTCACCAAGAAATCTTAAACTAAGTGCCTCGTAAACCTATTCACCGACCACTATTAGTGCAGATTTATGAGCGCTCATAACACTTAAGAGTGGTCGCTACCACTCTTAAGTTATGAGCGGTTGTTGTTTTAAATAACTTCGAAAATTCGAAATTTACTGACAGCGTCATTTGTGGTTGATACTCAAAAATGATAAATAACTGTTGAAAAAAATAAGAAATTCGAATTATGGTTTGCAATACAGAGAATGAATTAATTTTACGCTCTACCATTTCCTAAATTTCCGATAATTTTTTATGTTTTTGACTGATTTTGACAATTGACACTGAAATTTTCGAAGTAGTTCGAAAAGTGTGCGTTCAGAGACTCTAAGGGTGGTATTCACCAAACAATCTTAAGAGCGCTCTTAAAGCTAAGAGGCTCTTAGTTTTAAATTTGGATGTGCTATTCACCAAGCAATAATAGGGTCTAGTCTAAGCTAATTCGAATATTCGAAAAATAAGGTTTAAGAGTCTCTGAACGCACACTTTTCGAACTACTTCGAAAATTTCAGTGTCAATTTTCAAAATCAGTCAAAAACAGAAAAAATTATCGGAAATTTAGGAAATGGTAGAGCGTAAAATTAATTCATTCTCTGTATTGCAAACCATAATTCGAATTTCTTATTTTTTTCAACAGTTATTTATCATTTTTGAGTATCAACCACAAATGACGCTGTCAGTAAATTTCGAATTTTCGAAGTTATTTAAAACAACAACCGCTCATAACTTAAGAGTGGTAGCGACCACTCTTAAGTGTTATGAGCGCTCATAAATCTGCACTAATAGTGGTCGGTGAATAGGTTTACGAGGCACTTAGTTTAAGATTTCTTGGTGAATACCACCCTAAGGGTGGTATTCACCAAGAAATCTTAAACTAAGTGCCTCATAAACCTATTCACCGACCACTATTAGTGCAGATTTATGAGCGCTCGCAACACTTAAGAGTGGTCGCTACCACTCTTAAGTTATGAGCGGTTGTTGTTTTAAATAACTTCGAAAATTCGAAATTTACTGACAGCGTCATTTGTGGTTGTTATTCAAAAATCATAAATAACTGTTGAAAAAAATAAAAAATTCGAATTATGGTTTGCAATATACAGAATGAATTAATTTTACGCTCTACCATTTCTTAAATTTCCGATAATTTTTTCTGTTTTTGACTGATTTTGACAATTGACACTGAAATTTTCGAAGTAGTTCGAAAAGTGTGCGTTCAGAGACTCAAAAACCCTTATTTTTCGAATATTCGAATTAGCTTAGACTGGACCCTATTATTGCTTGGTGAATAGCACATCCAAATTTAAAACTAAGAGCCTCTTACGGCCATATTATTCACTCAATAACCCCGGGTTTAAATTTACATCCGGATGTAAAATCGCATAAACCCAGTTGTCAAACGCAAATCCATATTATTCACTCCAAATAAACCCGATGGATTTAAACCGCATTGCGTTGTCGGGTTCAAATTTTTACATCCGGATGTATTTTTGGGATATTTTGGGATCGTTCGCATACTACAGGAATATACAAACATTGCAGCCAAATCAAGCAAACTTACCTAGATTTTGACATAAAAAGTGTGCTTTATATATTGTAACGTGCGCTTAGTTCGAAAATTAAAACTTCACTTTTTAATTTAATTCTATCACTTTTATTCAGTATATATGCTTAATTCGATCTCAACTCGACTTTGGGACTATCACTTGTATTTACTCTTAACTTTATCACTCTATAAACCAAACTGACTGCTGGTTGCCTCGGGCGGGCTATTTATATCGAATGACACGCCATCTAGAACTCTCCAGTAACTTCTACATTGTCGCCACATTTGCTGTCTACTCTCTGTCTGTCTGTCTCTCTACACTCACACACACTGGCTTACAAGCAACGCCTGTCATTTATACCATTCCATTAAAGTGTTGCCAGTTGTGTTTTCGGTTGAACGTTTTTCGATTAGGAAATTGGTATAAAATGTTGGGTTCACGTTACACTGCCCCTTCCTTAGGATTGTTCGTCCCGAATAATTCCATCTGCAGCCTCGCCACTATATCGATGCAGCCTGTCACAATGAACTACTTTTAACTTGCCTCTTAGTCCTCTTTGGATGCGGTAAACCACGTCGTTAATCCTCGTGACTACAGTATAAGGACCTTCCCAGTTTTGCTGAAGTTTCGGTGACAATCCCTTTTGACGATGAGGATTATAAAGCCACACACGATCTCCTGCTTGGAACCCTGACGTTGTCGCTTTTGTGTCGTACCGTGTCTTCATCCGGTCGCTGTAGGCTTTCATCCGTTCCCTTGTTCTTTTATGGATGTCAGCGAGTCTCTCCTTGAGGTCGTCCACATACTCGTTTGTGTCCTGTGGCTCCTCTGTGGGGCATCCAAATTTAAGTTCGCTGGGCAGCCGCATGGTTTTCCCGAACAGGATGTCAGATGGTGTTTGTCCTGTCGAGCTATGTACTGCACTTCTATAGGCCATCAGGAATAGCGGTACGTGCCTATCCCAGTCTCTTTGGTAGTCGCCTACGACCTTGGTGAGGTGTTCTTTCAAGGTCCGGTTGAATCTTTCAACCATCCCATCAGATTGTGGATGAAGTGGTGTGGTTCTCGTCTTCTTAATGCCAAGTAGTCCGCACACTCCTTGGAAGATGTTTGACTCAAAGTTCCTCCCTTGGTCGGAATGGAGTTCCATAGGCACGCCAAACCTACTAACCCAGTTAAACACAATCTGGTCGACCACCGTTTTGGCTTCTTGATTTGGGATGGCATACGCCTCAGGCCACTTGCTAAAATAGTCCATTACAACCAGAATGTATTTGTTTCCAGCGTTGGTCTCTGGAAAAGGCCCAGCCACATCTACTGCAATCCTCTCAAAAGGCGATCCAACGTTGTACTGATGCATCTTACCTTGAATCTTCCTTCCAGGTCCTTTGGTTGCAGCACACTTGTCACATGTTCGGCACCACTTCTCCACGTCATCTCTAGCATGTAACCAGTAGAACCGATGTCGCACCTTCTCCAGTGTTTTGTTTACCCCCAGGTGGCCTCCAGAAGGTCCGTCGTGCATCTCCTGAAGAACTTCACTGACTTTCGATTGCGGTACGATCAGCTGCATCACATATGACTTACCGTCAGCGGATTCCCATCTTCGCCTGAGGACACCTTCTTGCACATATAGTGAGTCCCACTGTGCCCAATAGGCTTTGAGAACTGGACTCCTGTCAGAAATGTCTCCCCATTCCGGTTTCTCTTCATTTTCTTTCCATGCGAGAATGGGTTCGATATCTGGATCTTCCTGTTGAGCAGTCCTCACTTCCTCATTGCTCCATCCGCTTATGGGGTCAGCTCTTAGTCGCTGAGCGGTAATGATTTCTTTGTCTTCTTGCCGCTTGCAATGCTTGCAATCCATTTTGCAAGGTCTTCGTGATAATGCATCGGCGTTTGAGTGCAGCTTTCCTCTGCGGTGTTGGATCTGGTAGTCATAGGTCTGCAATCTTTCTATCCACCTTGCGACTTGACCTTCTGGATTTTTGAAGTTCAACAGCCAGCTCAGAGCACCGTGGTCTGTCCGCAGAAGGAATTTCTGTCCATAGATGTACTTATGGAAGTGCTTTGTTGCCAAGATAAGAGCTAGCAGCTCCCTTCTGGTCACGCAGTAGTTCCTTTCGGGTTTCGATAGGACCTTGCTGTAGTATGCCACCACTTTCTCTTCGCCATCATGCACTTGGGATAGTACCGCCCCGATTCCAACGTTGCTTGCATCTGCGTCGACGATGAATGTTTTGCCAGGTGTTGGATGTGCCAGCACTGGAGCGTTACAGAGGCGGTATTTGAGTTCCTGGAAAGATTTCTCACACTCACCTGACCATTTAAACTGCTTCCCCTTTTCGGTGAGCTGATGCAAACTCTTTGCAACTCCAGCGAAGTTCTTAACGAAACGTCGGTAATATATGGCAAGTCCCAGAAAGCTTCGGAGTTGATGTTTGTCCTGTGGTGTTGGCCAATTTTTGACGGAGTCAACTTTTTCAGGATCAGTCTTTACTCCTTGGGATGAGATGATGTGTCCCAAATACTTGACTTCGGTTTTGAAAAGTGCACATTTTTCTGGATTCAGTTTAAGGTTAGCCTCTCGAAGTCTCTGAAACACGGCTTTAAGGTTCTTACAATGTTGGTCAAATGTTTTCCCGTAAACAATGACATCGTCCAAGTAGACTAGGCAAGCTTTCCACGTCAGTCCTTGAAGAACGCACTCCATCAAACGCTCGAATGTTGCCGGAGCGTTACATAACCCAAACGGCATAACTTTAAACTGCCAGAGCCCATTACCTGTAGAAAACGCCGTCTTTTCCCGATCATCAGGGTGGATGTCAACTTGCCAATATCCGCTCTTCAAGTCCAGCGTCGAGAACCACTGCGCTCCCTCCATGGCATCCAGGGTATCACTGATTCTGGGCAGGGGATAGCTGTCCTTCTTAGTTACATCATTCAGCCTTCGGTAGTCCACACAAAAACGAGTGCTTCCGTCTTTCTTTTTCACTAGCACCACTGGTGACGCCCAAGGACTTTTGGAATTTTCGATAAGACCTTCCTTTTTCATTGCTGTTATCATTTCCTCAACCTCACCTTGTTTGGCCAGTGGAAGACGTCTTGCAGGTTGACGAATCGGTCTTGCATCTCCTGTGTTGATGCGATGCTGCACCAACTGTGTCCTACCATATTGCCCCTTTTGCGATGCGAAGATATCAGTGTACTCTTGTAGGAGACTTTCAGCCATCCTTGTTTGTTGGTGATCAATGTTGGATGAATTCAGTATTTTTGCTCTGATGGTTTCGAGCTCCTCCGGAGTTATAGGTTTTCTCGGAGCTTCGTCTGTGATCTTCGTAATTGCTGCAACCGATTCGCAACGTCCAACGACTTCTCCTTTCTTCAACCTTACATCGTACGGTCTGGTGTTTAGTAATCGTACGGGGACCATTTTGTTCTTCGGTGCTACCAGTGTTTTCCCAATGATGACGCTTTGGGAGGAACACTCTGGGTCTGGTTCCACCATGAGGTATCGAAGGCTTCCAAACTCACCTTCCAGTTTTGTCCAAACGAACACTTCAGAAGAAGGAGGCAGAATAAGATCTTCCCTGATGACAGTTCTCAGTGTCGACGTACTTTCGTTCGAATAAGTCATTGGAAGTTCCTTATTTTGGTACTTCAAAACCTGATTACCGATGTCCAAAATAACTCCGTGCTGTTTCATAAAGTCGATTCCAATGATGCACTCGTCACATATATCTGCCACCAGGAATTGATGAGTAAACACTAGGTCGGCCAGTCGGATCTTAAGACACACTTCTCCATATACTCTTGCTGCTTCTCCCGTTGCGGTTCTTAGACGGTAGCTATTGGTGTTATGAAGCCACGTCGTCTTTACCAGGTCTCGACGTACTATGGAGGCTGTGGCACCGGTGTCGATGGTAGCCACATGTTTGTTCCCGTTAATAGTAGTCTCCACAGTCAGACTTTTGTTGTCTCGTTTGGTCTGAGAGACCTGGATGGTGGTTCTGGGGCCATCGATACAAGAAACCAGCCTCTGCCCCTCGAAGTTGGTTCTTACTCGTTTCCCTGATGGGAAACCGGCTGATAGGCAACGCTGGTGTTGTTGTTACCTTGCTCTGGGTTGGATCTCTTGCTTCCACAATGTTGACAACTGGCTTTGTTTGGTGGTAGTCGGCATTGACGCTGTAAGTGCCCGGTCTTGTTGCATTTCCAACATCTTGCTAGTCCACTCCGCTGGTTCTTTTGTATTTCAGTTCTTTGGCACGAGCATTCTTCGACTATGGCCTCTCTAAGTCGATGTACTCCCTGAGAAGCCTGTTCTGCTGCTTCAATTGTCAATGCGAATGCTAAAGTTTCGGAAAGAGTACGTGTTCTAGCAGTTCGCACAGACCTCTGAAGATGTATATCGGAAATGGCACGAACGAAGGACTCAACAGCGAGCTGGTTGATGATTTCTTCTCCAGCATCCGGGTATGCCAGGTGAACCAGTCTTTCGACGTCTGCTTGGAGCTGCTGTAGACTTTCACCCCTTTTCTGGACTCTGTTATTGAGTTGGACTCGGAAGACTTCTTTCAAGTGGCTATCTCCAAAGCGTTTATCTATAGCTGCCACGAGAGAACTGAAATCGCCGCTCTTACCAGCTGGAACTGTTTGAAGTAATTCAGCTGCTGGTCCTCTAAGAGCAAGAGTCAGTGCAATGTACTTGTCTTCGTCATCCCAGCCATTTGTTGTCGCGGCTGCCTCAAATTGTCTCTTGTAGACTGGCCAAGAAGACTGTCCATCAAATGTTGGGGGTTTCATCTCCTTTTTCCTTGCTAACTCCCCCGCAGACTCTCGAATTTTTATTTTCCGGATCTGGTCCAATTCCTTGGTCAGAACAGAGAACTGTTTATCACATCGGGTTTCTACGATTTCGAAACGATTCTCTACAACAGAAATCTGTTTCTCCACACCTTCAACGCGTTCGTCTAGGGCACATACATTTTTCTCAATGTTACCCAATTTACCTTCTAGAATGTTTTTCTGACCTTCCAAAACATTCTGTTGCGCCTCAAGTCTTTCGAGAATATTCTGTTGTTCCTTCTTTTGCTCGTTTCGTTGTGCTTCCAGTTGTTCGAGAACACTCTGCTGTTCCTTCTTTTGATCGTTTCGTTGCTCTTCCAGACGTCCGAGAATATTCTGCTGTTGCTTGTTTTGTTCTAATAAAATCTTCATTATACTAGAAAAATCTACACTTTCATTTACTTCCTCTTCTTCCACTTCTATTTCAAAAACAAAAGTGTTTACGTCTTCCCCTTGCTGTTCCAAGTGGTTGCGCAAGCGCAGGACGAGCTCATTTTTCGATCCCGCTCTAGAAAGATTTCGCTTACCTAACTCACTTTTAAGCTCAATGCAGTTGAGCTCTTCTAACAACTTACCCATTTTCACTGTATATAATTATTATTTTTCTTTTTACTTTACTTTTTTTTTTTTTTTTTACACTTTACTAGTCAAATAAGTTTTATTTACACTTCTGACACCAATGTAACGTGCGCTTAGTTCGAAAATTAAAACTTCACTTTTTAATTTAATTCTATCACTTTTATTCAGTATATATGCTTAATTCGATCTCAACTCGACTTTGGGACTATCACTTGTATTTACTCTTAACTTTATCACTCTATAAACCAAACTGACTGCTGGTTGCCTCGGGCGGGCTATTTATATCGAATGACACGCCATCTAGAACTCTCCAGTAACTTCTACATTGTCGCCACATTTGCTGTCTACTCTCTGTCTGTCTGTCTCTCTACACTCACACACACTGGCTTACAAGCAACGCCTGTCATTTATACCATTCCATTAAAGTGTTGCCAGTTGTGTTTTCGGTTGAACGTTTTTCGATTAGGAAATTGGTATAAAATGTTGGGTTCACGTTACAATATGTTACGCGAACAAACCTAACCCAATCTGTCAAAAGTAAAAGGTGAAGTAAAAGAAATTATTTGTTTTATTTTGTTCTCAGATTATTTATTGTAATTGTTTTACTTCTTTTAGCTTACAACTGTGACCACACCTATGTACAGGTCTCCAGAAATGCTAGACACTTGGAACAATCATGTGATAGGACCGCAGTTAGATGTGTTGGCATTAGGATGCATACTTTACTATCCACAATCCACCTGCAAAAGTTAGCATCTATAACTTCGGCAATCGCAACTGTCCCCGTCTACCACCACCTATCCGAACAGTAGAAGCAGGGTCTATTTACATTTGTCCCCAGTCGAAGGCTCCACACTTGCATGGAATGTTTTCAGTGGCCGAAGATATGTATGGTTTCTTGACAGCAGATCCCAAAAGTATTGTGATAATTCAACAACAAACGATCTGGATGAGCTACCCGATCAGGAACACGTTCCATCTAACTTCACGGTATCTCTTTCAATAGTTGTCACAGAGAATGAAAGTCGGCCATCAAAAAATCCTCCCTGGATCCCTGCAAAACCACAACGCAACCAGACTAATTCGCAGTGAATCTTCCACCCCGGTTATTTGGTAAAAAATGAGCAATTTTGAAGTTATAAAAACTAGAATGTGAATTTTTTTTTTTAAGTATTTGGAAGACGAATTGAAACGAAACATTTTCAAGAATCCACCAACATCACGGTTGTGCAAGAAAACAGACAGTTTCGCCTATGCCAAGGTGGGCATGGATATATATCAGCATTCAAAGCAGCTATAATAATCAATCACACACAGAAGCTCCACGATTCATCACACTGGGATGCTCAGCTTGACAATGTTTTGTTTACTTGGAACTACATTCGAGCAACTCCCGTCCGGTTCAATAACTCGCAAAACGCAATACGACGCCGATGGCAGTGCTTCAAAGTAGCCGTCAGCCGTCTTGCAAAGTAATGCTGCTTTTCTCTCGATTGGAGCTACAATTCATTGCACAACTTGAGGCACTTAAAGATGTAAGTAGAGAAGCTTATAAGTTGCATTGCAAATAAATAATTTTTATTTTTTATATTCTCCATACAAATTCATCTTCTACATGAACGAAAACATTGCAGCCAATTGGGATTCATATTCATATACATGATAACAGTATTGACGCTTCTTCTGGGTTTCATTATTTACACCAGACAACCTCACCAAAACCAGCCTGCTATGAACATGATGAACAAAGGCTATCGCAGCCTAATCATGATTCTCCTACGCCCACACCACCTCCAGAACATCATGAAAACTCAACAGGTAGTTCTAGACAGAGTGGCAGTCAACAAATGATCTTTTTTTTGCCAAATTCGCACAAAAAAACGCTAAAAATATTTGTTAAAAACCCAAAGCAATTGTATAAAGAGGAAAATAAAAATATTCCGTAGTGAAATTAATGCAGGTAAACAATTTATTTTGTCCGTCACATGTGTGTGGCAATAATCGACAGGTACTTGCAAGCTGTGAAAACTACCTCGCGCCAACACCTGCAAATGGTTGGTGTTACGGCACTGTTTGTGGCCTCAAAATACGAAGAGCTTTTTCCACCGGCGATTGGTGATTTTATTTATATAACCGATGATACCTACACAAAGAACCAGGTTTTAGAAATGGAAATAAAAATCATAAAAGCTCTTGATTTTAATTTGGCCAAAAGGCATTTCTACATAATCTTTTTTTATGTAATGTTTATTGTTTAATAAATGAAATGAACATAATGTAGACGAGAAATTTTGTTTTCCTTGGACGAAGGGGAGCACAAAAGCAGCACCACAGTCTGTAGATGTTAGTTCTTCTTTTTCTTTTGCTCCTCGGGTCGTGCGGCGCCAAGAGTTGGGAAGTAATCCTCGTTGGTAATATCAGGTGCGGTGCCTTCGCGTAGTTTGTTCATCCGCAATGCCGAAACATTTTGCTGGAAATATTAATTAAAAAATAAAAAGACAATATCAGTATAATTTTGAAGTGTTTGAATATATTTTAATCATACTTAAATTGATTATAAATACAATACTTTCAGCACTTTCAACGATTTGACGTTTGTCACTTTGACAACTGGGTTTATTTTAAATCCGGGATCAACATATAAACCTGGGATCAAATTTTGACAACTGGGTTTATTTCTATTGGATTTAAATTTATTGAGTGAATAATATGGCCGTTAGCTTTAAGAGCGCTCTTAAGATTGTTTGGTGAATACCACCCTAAAACCTTATTTTTCGAATATTCGAATTAGCTTAGACTAGACCCTATTATTGCTTGGTCCCCTATTATACGATGTCTCACGAGCCCAGTCTCACATGAGTGCGAAAAAGAAAGGAGATGTGAGGAAATGAGATGCACAAAAAAATTCCCGATGAGTACCGTGCCGATTTTTAGTAGTCTCACCTTGACGTTTCTCTTTATTCTTGTTCGCTTTTGAGTAGTGTTTATTTGATTCAGTTTTTTTACAACAACAAAAGAATAATAAATTGTCAAATTTGAGACGCAGACTTAAGTTCACGTGTAATTGCGATTGTCTCACGGGATGGAAATTTAAAAGGAACGTCAAAAATGAGACATGTCTCGTGAGACATCGTATTGTAACGTGAACCCAACATTTTATACCAATTTTTAATCGAAAAACGTTCAACCGAAAACACAACTGGCAACACTTTAATGGAATGGTATAAATGACAGGCGTTGCTTGTAAGCCAGTGTGTGTGAGTGTAGAGAGACAGACAGACAGAGAGTAGACAGCAAATGTGGCGACAATGTAGAAGTTACTGGAGAGTTCTAGATGGCGTGTCATTCGATATAAATAGCCCGCCCGAGGCAACCAGAAGTCAGTGTTGTTTATAGAGTGATAAAGTTAAGAGTAAATACAAGTGATAGTCCAAAAGTCGAGTTGAGTTCAAATATAAAGTGTATATCGAAAGTAGATACTGAATAAAGTGGTAGAATTAAATTGAAAGGTAGAGTTTTATTTTTGCGAACTAAGCGCACGTTACATTGGTGTCAGAAGTGTAAATAAAACTTATTTGACTAGTAAAGTGTAAAAAAAAAAAAAAAAAAAAAAAAGTAAAAAGAAAAATAATAATTATATACAGTGAAAATGGGTAAGTTGTTAGAAGAGCTCAACTGCATTGAGCTTAAAAGTGAGTTAGGTAAGCGAAATCTTTCTAGAGCGGGATCGAAAAATGAGCTCGTCCTGCGCTTGCGTAACTATTTGGAACAGCAAGGGGAAGACGTAAACACTTTTGTTTTTGAAACAGAAGTGGAAGAAGAGGAAGTAAGTGAAAGTGTAGATTTTTCTAGTATGATGAAACTTTTGTTAGAACAACGAAACGAGCAAAAGAAAGAACAGCAGAATGTTCTCGAACGACTAGAAGTACAACAAAAGAAGCTGGAAGAACAACGAAATGAGCAAAAGAAGGAACAGCAGAATGTTCTCGAACGACTCGAACTACAACAAAAGAATCTGGAAGAGCAACGAAACGAGCAAAAGAAGCTGATTGAAGAACAACGAAACGAACAAAAGAAAGAACAACAGAACATTCTCGAAAGACTCGAGGCGCAACAGAATGTTTTGGAAGGTCAGAAAAACATTCTAAAAAGCAAATTGGGTAACATTGAGAAAAATGTTTGTGGCCTAGAAAAACGCATTGAATGTGTTGAGAAACGATTTTCCAAGCTTGAGAGTCAATGCGAAAGCCAGCTTGCCACTTTGGAGAAACGAATCGAAAACATGGCTAAGGAACTAGACCAGATGCGGAAAATGGAGCTACGGAAAACTTGTGGAGATTGTCTAAAGCAAAGAGAAGTACAACCACCAACATTCGACGGACAGTCGTCTTGGTCAGTTTACAAGAGACAATTCGAGGCAGCTGCGACAGCAAATGGCTGGGTTGACGAAGACAAATACATAGCACTGACTCTTGCTCTTAGAGGACCAGCAGCTGAATTACTTCAAACTGTTCCAGCTGGTAAGAGCTACGATTTCAGTTCTCTCGTGGCAGCTATAGATAAACGCTTTGGTGATAGCCACTTGAAAGAAGTCTTCCGAGTCCAACTCAATAGCAGAGTCCAGAAAAGGGGTGAAAGTCTACAGCAGCTCCAAGCAGACGTCGAAAGACTGGCTCACCTGGCATACCCGGATGCTGGAGAAGAAATCATCAACCATCTGGCTGTTGAGTCCTTCGTTCGTGCCATTTCTGACAAGCATCTTCAGAGATCTGTGCGAACTGCTAGAACACGAACTCTTTCCGAAACTCTAGAGTTTGCATTAATGATGGAAGCATCTGAGCAAGCTTCTCAAATGGTACATTGTCAAAGAGAAGCCATATTCGAGGCGGGATCATGCCCAGGAATTAAGCTACAAAGGAACCAGCGGAACGGACTTGCCAGATGTTGGAATTGTAATAAGACGGGGCACTTACAGCGACAATGCCGGTTGCCACCAATTAAAACTGAAACTGCTTGTCGACGTTGTGAAGTCCAAGAAAATCAATCCGCGAGCTGTAGATTAAGACCGCAGACTTATCAATACCGAATTGGACATCAGGTAGAAAACCCCCAATGGAATTGCTGGCGGAAAGTAGAGACCAAGACTCAGCGGATGAGAGTGGAACCCATATTCGGATGGAACAAGGAAGAATTGAGGTCTGCTCAAAAGAAGGATCCAGACATCGGACCGATTCTCAAATGGAAAGAGAACAACACGAAACCTGACTGGAACGACATTTCGGACCAAAGCTCTGTTGTCAAAGCTTATTGGGCACAGTGGGATTCGCTTCGCGTGCAAGAAGGCGTACTCCAGCGCAAATGGGAATCTCCTGACGGTAAATCTTTTGTAATGCAGCTTATTGTTCCTCAATCGAAAATCAAAGAGGTTTTACAAAAGATGCATAGAAGCCCTACAGGAAGCCACCTGGGAGTCAACAAGACGCTGGAGAATGTGCGAAAACGCTTTTACTGGCTGCATGTTAGAGGTGACGTGGAGAAGTGGTTCCGAAATTGTTATGTCTGTGATTCAAACATAGAGGTGGGTAGGCTTACAGATGGACCTAAAAGAACAGGGACATGGGCCACAGAGTATGGCGACCGGATGAAGACTCGGTACGACACAAAAGCGACAACGGCAGGATTCCGAGCAGGAGATCGTGTGTGGCTTTATAATCCTCATCGTCAAAAGGGATTGTCACCGAAACTTCAGCAAAACTGGGAAGGTCCTTATACTGTAGTCACGAGGATTAACGACGTGGTTTACCGCATCCAAAGAGGACTAAGAGGCAAGTTAAAAGTAGTTCATTGTGACAGGCTGCATCGATATAGTGGCGAGGCTGCAGATGGAATTATTCGGGACGAACAATCCTAAGGAGGGGGCAGTGTAACGTGAACCCAACATTTTATACCAATTTTTAATCGAAAAACGTTCAACCGAAAACACAACTGGCAACACTTTAATGGAATGGTATAAATGACAGGCGTTGCTTGTAAGCCAGTGTGTGTGAGTGTAGAGAGACAGACAGACAGAGAGTAGACAGCAAATGTGGCGACAATGTAGAAGTTACTGGAGAGTTCTAGATGGCGTGTCATTCGATATAAATAGCCCGCCCGAGGCAACCAGAAGTCAGTGTTGTTTATAGAGTGATAAAGTTAAGAGTAAATACAAGTGATAGTCCAAAAGTCGAGTTGAGTTCAAATATAAAGTGTATATCGAAAGTAGATACTGAATAAAGTGGTAGAATTAAATTGAAAGGTAGAGTTTTATTTTTGCGAACTAAGCGCACGTTACAGTATAATAGGGGACTTGGTGAATAGCACATCCAAATTTAAAACTAAGAGCCTCTTAGCTTTAAGAGCGCTCTTAAGATTGTTTGGTGAATACCACCCTGAGACTTGTAGCTCATCGGATTTCCTTCCAGTTTCATTTCTATTAAAAAAACGCTACGGAGTTTTAATTTCTTATTC
The DNA here is from genome assembly GCA_914767635.1 of Melanostoma mellinum. Lineage (NCBI taxonomy): Eukaryota > Metazoa > Arthropoda > Insecta > Diptera > Syrphidae > Melanostoma > Melanostoma mellinum. The sequence goes on along the minus strand of OU612059.1, from coordinate 220,815,594 downwards.
TTTTTTTTACAGATGAAGAATGCCACTTGAATAAAGTCAAATGAAGCCATTTGACAGGTGGTATTGGATAAGGTAAAGTGGTGTCGCGGATCGACATTGCAGTTCATCCGCCGGATTCAATAATTGTGTTCAAAGCGGATGCGGATGCCTTGCGGATCGGATGAGATCCGCGGGAATAGACTATTGTGGATTCCATAATCGACATGATTAACAATTTAAAATTTGGCGTAGACTTGGCATCACTAGAAATTTTTGGTGTAAATTGATCGGGGACAGCTTGGAAAACAATTTTCCGAATTTGGAAAACGATAGTTTTGCTAAAAAAAAATGCAAAAAACATAGTACCAGGTTATCCGCTGTACCTTTTTTTAATGAAAAATTGAATTTACACAACTGAAATGCTAATAACTTTTTCTCTATACTTTTCCAAATAACAAAATCAGTCTTTTTAGTTTGAATAAAACTTGATTGAATTTAGAAAACAAAAACAGGTCATGAAATTTGTGATTTTGGTAACTATTTAGTAGTGTTTCCCAAATTATTTGTACAAAAAAGTGAATTTCGTGTTACAGCGCTGCCAAATTGACGGAAACGAAAAGAAAAATCCCATACAAACATGACAGGATGGAATCACGGAAAAAGTTTTTATAAGTGAATAATTGTAGTAGATCTTTTACTACAATTACTGAAATTCTCCACACTTTTTCGTCCATCATTTATCTCCCAAAATAATTTTTTAATTTTGTGCAACAACAATAGCCGTGTTTTATTGGGAATTGGGAGCAAAACATCGCTCATGGAAAAACTTTACAACTCTAAAGTGAAAAGCGTAAGTTGACAAGAATAATGCTGGATTTACATGCATCTGCAACTGCGGAAGTGCAGAAAAGTAAAGCGGGACGGACGAAGATTATAAAACACAAAAGTTAAAAAGAGAAACGAATAGGATTATGGCTGCAGATGAGGGATTATGGGTGCAGATGAACATGTTTATCTGCACCCATTATTTTTCATCTGCAACCATAACTAAGGAGTGCAGATGGTTCGTTCTCTCTCTATCAGATACCTCGTTTCCACTTAGAATCGGGTAATCGGATCGGATTATGATTCATATTTCGATGCAGGTATCTACTTACCCACTGAATCGAGTAATATAGGTATACAACACACTCTTTTGAATCGATTCAGCTACAAGAGCTGTATCGGATCGGGTAATCCTATTTCAATTCGATCTAGGTATACACTGGCACTAATTCGAATTGAAGTGTGATTCAATTCTAAGTGGAAACGAGGTAAGACAAGTATGAATTTTACATCTTGTGTCTTTTTCCGATTTTCATCTGCACTTGCAGATGCATGCAAATCCACCATAACTCACTTGCCCAAGAAAATACAGGGATGGCTGGGAAATGGCGTTTATGGGAAAGTAAGCTTAGTAAGTGAATATAGCCAAAAAGCGTTTTATTGAGACTCGCAAATGAAGTCAATTTAGAAATTTCCAATAAAACACGGCCAACAACAACATTCGCAAGTTTAGAAAACAAATAGAAAAATGTAGTCGGCCTATTACGTTAGATGTCAGGAGAAACGATGCAGGCCACCCTTAATTCACTTGACAGTACATCCGCTGTGCAAAAGATATGTCAAAATCATATGTCTTCGTTCCTTCATAATTCGCCTTATTTTTCATCGAAATGGAAAAGGTTTTATTTTAAATTAAATTATTTTTCTTCCAAAATCCGAAATATCAGTTAGTTTTACCGAAAATGTTATGTCAACGAGCGTTCTTTACGTTAGCTCACTCAAAACACACTTTACCAGCGGTAAGTTAAAAAACTTATGAATTAAAAAAATCAAAAATATTGCAGTGTCTGTGCGTAAATGCGCATCGGTTCTGAGGAATACTTACATAAACATTGCGTTCTAATGTTTCAGATTTCACAACTCTTGCAATTCAGTTCAAATGCACCATGGTTAAACAGTAACCTTGTTGCACCACCAAAAAGTACCCCATTGCATCCAATAAATTTTACTGCCACATACTCCACTGATGCGGTGCATGCAAATGAAGATGTAAGCATCATTAAGAGGGTCCTCAATAAAGTTGGCCTTGGCTACAACTCAAAATCTGTAAGTTGTACATGTTTCATGATTCAATAGAAAACAAAAATAAAAGCGTTGGTTTTTTTAAGTAGCGCCTTCGTGTGTGCAGTCGTTTGTTGTACGAAAGTGTTGCCGACAAAATCAATTACTTGGCTTTCTTCGAGAACTTTAACCTACCAAACACGTTTAACTCATGGTTTTTGGTCACAGAACTGCATGTGTGGATGATTCTAGTCCGTTCTATGGCAGAGGGTGCAGAAGCCGGCGAAGATGGACGCTTCTTGCGAAATTGCGTTGTTGAAGCTATGTGGAGCGATGTAAATACACGAGCCAAGAAACTTGGGGTAGGTTGGGTTTATTTGTTGTTTATTTTAATTGAAATAATTCCTTACGAATGTAACTTCCAGTCTCAAAACCCATCAAGAACTCGAGCACAAATCGAGACGATGTCTGAACAGTTTCAAGCAGCATTGATAGGTTACGATGAGGGCATAATGTCCAATGACATTGTACTAGCAGGAGCACTTTGGAGGCGTTTCTTCGAAATGAATTGTGATGACTACACAAAGATCGAACAACTTGTAAAATACGTTAGACAACAAGTCTGCATGCTGGATAACTTATCAAAAGCGGATTTTCTGATCAAACCAAAAATACCTTGGCTGGACCTGCAGAAGGACACTTTGAAAGAAAAGAAGTAGTTTCTATGGTAGTTCTGAGCACGGTGATAGAGAATGAGATGTATTTTCGCTTAGGACATATTTTGTTGCAAATATTCAACTATTTCCTTCGCAGTTTAAGATATGATAGTGATTTTCATTGCAATAAAATGTAAGTTTTGTTTGAAATTGAACTAGAGAGAGAGAATAGTTAATAGTTTCTCGGAATTTCAAAATTGAGAAGTAGTTTCGTGAGTAGTCACGCTGCCATGAGCCATCTGTGTATTATACAGATATCAGTCCGACGTATTTATAAAGGAATTTAAGAGGATGATTAGAGTCAAGACTTGTAAGCTTCTTTACAAATCTGTTGTAAGCTCTTTGAACTTTTTCAATACGAAAAATACTAAAAAAGCAAAAGAGCACCAAACAATTGAACAGTATTCAAGAATTGGACGAATCTAAGCATACTGATTTGTAGACTCACTTCTTACACTTAACGGTGTGTTAGTCTATTCATCTTCTAAAATATCTTCATAAAATAAATTCATATAAAAGATTTTAAAAATATCTTCATATAAAAGATTTGTAGCAGTGGATAAATGTTCAAATTTTATCTAAAACTACCGCAGAAAACATTATTTGCCATCAAAGTGTAAACTTCATCAAATAAAGTGGAAACTCAGTCTCCGATTTGATTTCAGAAATGCTTGATGATTTTTCAGGCAAAAGGGGTATTACTTGACGCGTGAAAATGAGTGCTTCCTCGTGTGAATCCAAAGAAAAGTGACATTTGTGCCGAGATTTTGCTAATTTCACTTTCCAGGGAGTGAGTGAGTAGAGTCACTGCTGGAATGCTAATGTCACTTTCCATTGGACGAAAAGAACCGTCAAGGAGCGTCCAGGAGCATTCACTAACCGTTCTATTGGTGCAACAAGATCGCTTTTCATGATTCTGAGTAGTGTAGACGTTTCTCGATTTGAAGTGAGAATCGACTCAAGAAGCACTAATGTCACTTTCCATTGGACGAAAAGAACCGTCCAGGAGCGTCCAGGAGCATTCTCTAACCGTTCCATTGGTGCAAAAAGATCGCTTCTCATGATTCTGAGAAGTGACAACCGCTTCTCGATTTGAAGTGAGAATCCACTCAAGAAGCACTAATACATGTTACTCAAATGTCAAAATGAAAATTTTCTCTAAGGACATAAAGACATAAAGACAATCTGTCAAAACTGAACAGAAATAATTTTAAGTGTTCCATTGGTTTTTAAAGTGAGTGGTTCCCCGAGTGAGCCAATGGAAAGCGACATAACACATGTTACTCAAATGTCAAAAACAAAGTTTTCTTCAAGGTATATTTTTAAGAGCCATATAGGTGTTTCACTCACACAAAGGAAATTACGTTAAACTGAAGAGCAACAATTTTGGGTGTACCATTGGTTTTTAAAATGAGTGCTTCCACGAGTGAAACCAATGGAAAGCGCCATAAGTGAGTAATCTGATAGCCAATTGCACTAACTAACTCACTGAATCCTTTTAACAAGATCGATTTTCTATGGAAAGTGACTCACTTCACTCAGGGTGGTATTCACCAAACAATCTTAAGAGCGCTCTTAAAGCTAAGAGGCTCTTAGTTTTAAATTTGGATGTGCTATTCACCAAGCAATAATAGGGTCTAGTCTAAGCTAATTCAAATATTCGAAAAATAAGGTTTTTGAGTCTCTGAACGCACACTTTTCGAACTACTTCGAAAATTTCAGTATCAATTGTCAAAATCAGTCAAAAACAGAAAAAATTATCGGAAATTTAGGAAATGGTAGAGCGTAAAATTAATTCATTCTCTGTATTGCAAACCATAATTCGAATTTCTTATTTTTTTCAATAGTTATTTATGATTTTTGAATAACAACCACAAATGACGCTGTCAGTAAATTTCGAATTTTCGAAGTTATTTGAAACAACAACCGCTCATAACTTAAGAGTGGTAGCGACCACTCTTAAGTGTTATGAGCGCTCATAAATCTGTACTAATAGTGGTCGGTGAATAGGTTTATGAGGCACTTAGTTTAAGATTTCTTGGTGAATACCACCCTCAATCTCTTGAATATGAGATTAGATAAATCTCGGCAATGAGCTTCCAATGTGGTGGATTGTCCCTTATGTCACCTTCCATTGGTTTCACTCTAGGAAGCGCTCATTTCAAAAACTAGTGGAACATCTAAAATTATTTTTGTTCAGTTTTGACAGTTTGTCTTTGTGTGAGTAAAATTTATTGCTCATAAAAAATATTCCTGGTGGATGGGCGTTGTACTATTCGGGTAGGCTCTGATTGGTGCTAACTTGGCGGCGCCCAGATGTTGTAACTTATAGTACACGTCAACTGTGCTTACTATACCTCCAAGCGGTATCCACTGGGACCTGGGATGCTCCGTCCAGAGCTGACCTGCTAAACTAGTAAGTGCGAGTGTTGAGATAAGGGAATCCGGAACAAAGAATTGTGATCGATCAACACTATAATTGCTCTGCGAACAATGACTGACTGCACGAATCTCAGTGGTCTACGAGAGCTTTCGTGTAAATGTCCAAGCGGATGAATTCGAAGGACAGAATCAACGGTGGACTTCAGCAGCCATAAAAGCAGAAACCCCTGAAAGAGCTACTCCAACATATCTGGTTTAAAGGTCTTTTGGGGTCTTTCAATACTAGGACAGGGTATTGAAGTAGAGATGGTGGCGGATGAGCTCCTGGTGAGCCAACGGCAGCACTCACACCCCTGCAGCAGGGTACTGACTCTGGATACTCCAGCCCTTTGTGTCCGAAGGGATCCAAAAGGACCTGGCCCTCCAGGTTGGGGGTTGTGCGTAGGGTTAACTACCCAACCACGTAAAAAAGATATTGTTCCGAAACAATCAACAGCCTCGGATAACGATAATGATTTCAAAGTTGACGACCCATGCAAACGAAAAAAGGACAACGACCTCCGGATCTGCACCTGGAACGTAAGATCTCTTAACGGAGAAGGTGCAGCTGGAGAATTAGCGGACGCCCTGGACTGCTGCAAAGCAGACATAACCGCCATCCAAGAAGTGCGATGGAATGGACCGGGCATAAAGAAGATGAAAAACTGTGACATATACTATGGCGACTGCTACAGACAACAGAAAAAGCGTTTATTTGGGTGCGGATTTGTCGTTAGAGGTAGACTCAGGGATAAGGTGATTAGCCAAAATCCAGTCAATGAGCGTATAATGACCATCCGCATCAGGGCTAAATTCGCCAACATTAGCCTTATATGCGCCCACGCCCCCACAGAAGAGAAAGACGACGATTCCAAAGACTGTTTCTACGAGCTCCTCGAAGAAACATATGAGCAATGCCCTAGATACGACGTGAAAATCGTTCTTGGCGATTTCAACGCAAAACTAGGGAAGGAGGACATCTTTGGAAACACAATCGGTAAGCATAGCCTCCATGACAAAACCTCCGAAAACGGATTGAGGCTTATCGATTTTGCTGCGGGGCTAAATCTTGTTGTAAGTAGTACACGCTTCCCGCATCTCAAAATTCATAAAGGCACATGGCGGTCCCCAGATCAATTAACCGTCAACCAAATTGACCATGTTGCGATCGACGCAAGGCACTCTTCCAGTGTGCTAGATGTCCGAACTTTCCGAGGGGCCAACTTTGACTCGGACCACTACCTTGTTGTAGCCAAGGTACGAATGAGGATATCTTGTTCACGACCAGCACGAACTAACGCTGTGAAGAGATATGACGTCGGAAAGCTACAATCGCAAGAGATTGCCAATGCCTTTTCCAATCGAGTGTCCCTTCAATTATCCTTGAATCCCGTGCCGCCAGCATTAAACATCGAAGACCAGTGGCAGCAATGCCAAGAAGCCATCAGAACCGCTGCCTCTGAGGTTCTGGGTTTCACTCGGCCACCAAAACGAAACCCATGGTTCGATGAAGAATGTAGGCAGGCAAACGCAGTTGCAAACACGAACGAGGGCTGCTCACGATCGGTATAACGAGATTTACAAGGAGAGAAGAAGGGAAGAACACCGACTTCTCAAAAAGAAAAAGAAGCAGCATGAGAAGCGCTCGTTTGAGGAAATAGAGAGGTGCCATGACAGGAACGAGACTCGGAAGTTTTACCAAAAGGTAAAAAGATCCTGCCAGGGTGGCAAACCCCGAACTCAAGCCTGTAAAGACCAGCAGGGAAACATAGTTGTAGAGTCACAGTCGCTACTGAGGATCTGGAAAGATCATTTCTGCAGACTGCTTAACGGCGATGAGGACACAAATTCCGCTGTCAGGCAGATTGCCCCATTCAGCCTGGACGATGATCAAGAATGCCGTCCTCCCGACCTAGAAGAAGTTAAGCTTGCTATATGCAAACTTAAATCAAATAAGACTGCAGGTGCAGATGGCCTTGATGCCGAACTTTTCAAGGCAGCTGGAGATCAGTTGGAAAGGAGCTTGCACCAGCTGATCTGCATGATATGGTCGGAAGAAAGCATGCCCGATGAATGGAACCTCAGTATCGTATGCCCGATCCTAAAGAAAGGAGACCCTCACAACTGCGCCAATTATAGGGGGATAAGCCTCCTTAACGTCGCTTATAAGATCTTGTCTGCTGTAATATGTGAACGTCTGAAACCCCACGTCAACAACTTGATAGGTCCTTATCAATGTGGTTTTAGACCGGAGAAGTCCACAATAGACCAAATTTTCACATTACGGCAGATCTTGGAAAAAACCCGAGAACATAATATCGATATTCACCACCTCTTTATCGATTTCAAGGCCGCTTATGACAGTATCTACAGAGACGAGCTGTACAGAGCCATGTCTAGTTTCGGCATCCCTGCAAAGCTCGTACGACTATGCAGGATGACTTTGGAGAATTCACGCTGCTCCGTCAAGGTCGGTAAAGAACTCACCGAGACCTTCAATGTCGAAAAAGGTTTTAGGCAAGGCGATAAACTGTCATGCGATTTCTTCAACATCATACTTGAACAGATTGTAAGAAACTCAAACGTCAACACCAGAGGAACAATCTTTCAAAAATCTGTGCAATTGCTCGCATATGCAGACGATATTGACGTAATGGGAAGAAAAAAGCGTGATGTCATAGGTGCTTTTGCGAGTATTGAAACAGAAGCGGCAAAAATGGGTTTGATGGTTAATGAGGGCAAAACGAAGTATATGCTGTCATCAAACAAGGACACAGAACATCGACGAATTGGACAAAACGTCACAATAGACAGACATAACTTCGAGGTAGTACAGGACTTCGTCTACCTAGGATCCGCTGTAGACACGGACAACAACATCAGTGCGGAGATCAAACGGAGAATAACTCTTGCCAACCGTTGCTTCTTTGGGTTAAGAAGGCAATTGAGAAACAAAACCCTCTCCAGAAAAACCAAGGTAACCTTATATAAGACCTTAATCATCCCAGTCCTGCTTTACGGCGCGGAAGCATGGACCTTATCGAAAGCGGATGAGGAAACCCTTGGTCGTTTCGAAAGAAAAATTCTCCGAATGATCTTTGGTCCCGTATGCGAAGGCAATGTGTGGAGAAGAAGATACAACAACGAGCTGTATGAGCTGTACCGCGACATGGGCATAGCCAGAAGAGTACGCATCGCGAGGCTACGATGGTTGGGCCATGTTGAGCGGATGGACCCAAACGCTCCGGCTCGTCGGGTGTTCGAAAGCACATTGCAGGGAAATCGCGGAAGGGGAAGACCTCGTCTAAGGTGGCGCAATCAAGTGGAGGATGACCTCAACCGACTTGGAGTGCGAAACTGGAGAGAGCTCGCCCGAAATAGAAGTCGTTATCGAAGGATGTTGGTTGAGGCCCAGGTTCACCCCGAACTGTAATGCCCACCTAAGTAAGTAAGTAAAAAATATTCCTGAATGGTTCTCTTCGTCGAATGGAAAGTGACATTACGAAACAAAACATTTTGTAACTCTTTTTAAAGCCATTTTTACTGAGTAAGAAAATTGAGGAATGAAATTGTAAAATTCTTATCAGAGAAATCTTTCTAAAAACAAATTTTTTTAGCAAACTTAAAAATTTTTAGATTCTTCAGAGACCACTTAACGAGATTGCCTTTTATGTTTTTTTAGTAAAACTATTTTGGTTAGCATCAATACCTAATTTGAATTTTTATGACATAGCAAAAATGAAAATATTTTCTTTGAGAACCATTTCCAAACATTCTATTAAAAATAAAAAAGTCGGTGAGTAAAAATTGAAGTAACTAGCCCATTCGGATAATCAAAGCGAACAGAACTTACATCAAAGCTATGTGACAGCTCCTGTCACAACTCACAACTCACAACTGAAGTCATCAAAATAAAAAACAAAAACATAGGACTAATTTTGTTCACAAAATCAAAATTGATAGAAGCTTTTACAGCGACGAATAAATTCCTGTTTCATAATTTTAAAGACCACACAATAAATGAAGAAAGAAATGTCTACAAAGGAGGGTGACCAAGTGGATAAAGTCAACGGTAGCACTTACCTGAAACTGCAGCAGTCTCAAATGATTCGGTCCAACATTCAAGGCATCTCACAGCTCCTGAATACTGGCCTCAATCATGAGGGTCTCGATATCTGTATAAAACTGATCGAAGCTGGAGTCCATCCACAAGCTCTGGCTGAAGTTATCAATCAAATTCGAAGAGAAATGGCATCGCTGCAGGACGAACATTGAATCTTACCAATCGCTGGCAAAAATGAAAGTACATAGGTCACATTGTAATCACGTTTTACTAATAATAATTTATTGTTCCATTAAAAATTGCTTTAAATAAATTTGAAAGAAATAACTGACTTTAGAATTACTAGGTATTTTGGCAATGTTGAGAGAATAGGTTTCTAGAAGTGCCTGTGTCTCACATCAGGTGATATGTTCCAGTGAGGAGTAGACTAATGACTAAATCAAGTGCGAGAGAGTGTTCCAATATCGTAGAACCACTACCGCGTCCGATGTTGCAGAGAGCCTTTTCACAACATGACGTACAAGCGTAAAGTTTTGTCCTTTCGCCTATGATTATGCAGCCTGCTTCACAATTGACCGCACAACGACGGTCTAATGACCACATTTTTGGACTACTAGTCATATTCTCTGTGCTCGTAGTGTACGAAAATCGCTTGACCTTAACGAAAAATTAAAAGAGTCTTAATAGACACTCATCAGACACCAGTTTTGTCTTTCTTACCATACAAACAAATTCATCGGCTTTGCATTTTTTCATCAGTTGACTGGAAGTGTTCTTTGCTAGTATATCGGAACAAGCTTCGCCATCATCCATAGTATCGCATTCATAACACCACAAATCATTTACTCGCTCTGTAGCAGCTTGAGTACGATGAATTCCACTGGTCAGAGATTGTGCATTACCTAAAGGATAAGGATAATTCTGTTTTGATTTATTGATTTTTCTATACACCAGTTGAACTTACCTAATTGGAGAACTCGCAAAAGGATACAAGCGGAAACTAGCAACATATCTATTTAACATTAACTTGAGGATTGCAGCGTTGAGTGAGAGTTGTGATATTTTACGCGGTGATTAGATAAAACGACGGGTTTCCAGTTACCAACTTATGGGACTAACTCAACACTTCACAAACGTGCGCTCATCACTCTCGTCCCTCGCGAGATGAAATGCAGATGATGTTTTTGTATTGAAGATGAGAAGTTCTTTATTTTTTTTTAGTGGGGTGATGAAGTCAAGTGTGTTTCTATATATGCCGTTAGATGGCGTCTCGAGCTTTTTAAAAAGTTTAATTGGAAAAGCTCTTAACGGCAAAGAGCAGAATTGCCGGAAGCTGAAAGTAATTTGTATTTGTTCAGTTACAGCTTTGTATATGAAATCTATAGTACTATCACTTTCCCCTTTTGCACTGTCGAACTTGAATTCGAAAGTAGTCCACAAAAGTTCGAATGTATTCCACAAGAGTGCATATATGTAAGAGCAGGAAGCATAAGTAAATAAATAATTTCATCACTATATGCTTTTCTTTCTAACCCATAAGAAATGTGCGCCTAACATCATACATTCCACCATGAGCATTCTTTTTTTCGCAAACTTCTCCGCTGATGTTGGCGCACCCTAGTGACGAACAATGTTCACAAAAAAAGCTATCCGGTGAGAGTACTATAGATTTCATATACAAAGGTTACAGCGGAAATGCCGGTCATTTCCCTTTCTTCTTTGCCCAACAAAGAAGAAAATTGTTACCACCTACATTTTTGTTATTGATTGAGTGATTACGGAGAATTAACTATGGAAAACTTAAGGGCTGGAACCACTGCTTTTGAATTGAGTTTTAAGTAAATTGAGTGTTCAATTGATTAATGAAGAACAGCTCTGTTTTTAGGTATGAAAAGTTCGTTTATGTTTGTTTAAGACAAAGATAACCGTGTTCTTTTCTCAAGCTTATATAGTCTTGATCGAATAGAGAAAAAAACTTGTATTGGTAGCACTTTGTATTGGGCATATGACTTTTGGGTGTAAGCTTCAATTTTGGCACTTTTTGTGATCCATTGACAAAAATATTTGATTCTTTTCATTTTTGGGGTCAGTTTTTCAGATCCCGATTTTGAAAAATATCTTCCTCTTAATGCGCCTATTTTCCTGATGCACGTTAATTTTCAATTTAAATTTCAGCCAAAACGGGACAAATCGCTCCAATTATATGGATACCATTTCCCATTAAATCCGCTGACCTGTTTGCTTACGTCTGACCATTTCTTGCATTTTTGATGGTGAGAAAGGTTGTTGGTAGTCTATCAAAATTTTTATAAACATCAGTTAATGAGCTCTCTGAACTCTCTCTTGTGTTTCTTTTTATTGCACCGTATTTGTCAACTTCTTTTAAGCAGTGGAGAGAAACCCATTGTGGATGAGACAGAACATCGATATGTGCGTGTGCGCGGAGGATGAAATGTAATGAGATTCTTAATGTCGACCATTTTGAATAACGAAATACACAAACGCAAATTTTCGTATAAAGTTCATCGCATGTCAACACTTTGTGATGTGCTCGTGAAAACAAGGCCAATGAAATGCAAAACTGATCCAAGTGTGAACATGGTCTTTCCAATTCAGTGTTAAGTTTCTCATCATTGATGTCGGTGCTCGGTGGACACGATCGTACGTGCGTAGTGCGCGATAGTTTTAAGTTTTGTCTTATGTTTCTTTAGCTTATATCTAATTTCGTGTAAAGTGTTTGTGGTTATTAGCGTTTAGTAATAATAAAATTAATAGTTTTATGTTTTATCAAAGTGTATACGAGTTATTTGTCTCTAAGTTGGTTTCTACTTGTGTTAATTCTCTCGCTCCAAAGCAAAAAGCTAGTGTTAGTTTGAAGTGTTACCTACAGCTACAATGTTAGAAATGTATTATATACCTACATGTGTAACGGTGAGAGAGAAATATTCCAATAAAAATGAATTCCAATAAGTCAAAATGCTACCAATTGGGATAAAGTCTGATGGGGGTGAGTGCATTTTGATTAGTCTTTATTTATTATTATGTAATTTTTACATTTACTAACACGAATTCGAACAATTCGTGTTGTATGTATGTATATTGAAGAGATGTTTTCAATAGGCAAAATCGCACAATATTTCATAAAAGGTTCGTTGAACTGTACCTAGTTTCCTTGACAGCACTACGATTTGTCAAAAAAAACCTAGGATTTCCAATCCTCAAAAACGCTAATTTACAAAATCACCACCTTTCCCTTTTATTTGAATAAAAATACATGCCATTTGACTCAGGCCGGGGCAAAAAAACACTCAGATTGACATTCAGGGCGAGTTTAGGTTATTCAAAAAACGCTTTGTGGTGACTAGCTGGTTTTCGCAGGACTTAAAAACCCCCATAGTAAACTAGATCATCACGCAACGCATCCCCTTACATTAGAACAACCAACAACAACTCGTTTTTGCCGTTACATTGCAATTTTCCCGAAATTTTCTTCTAGGTCGAGATTATTTTTATGTATTTGAAAATTTTTCACTCTCCAAAGAATTAAAAAATGAGTATGAAGCGCCCTTTGAAATATTTGTTGAGCAACATGAATCTGACAATTAACTGAATTCCACTCACTCATGTCGCTTTCCACTGGGCAAAAGGAATCATTCAGAAGATTCGGTAGTGTTCTTCACACAGAGAAGAACATACAAGCCATAGACCGCCACTATCCAAAATACCGTCAAATTTTTAAAGACAAAAGTACTGCATACATATATAAAACCCGTTCGTTGAACTTTCCCCAGGGTTTTCTTGACCACCCCATGAGTTTTCAAAAAACATGGGTTTCCAGTCAAGTAAAATTTAAAGTTAAATTTAAAGTCAAATTTAAAGTTGAATTTAAAGTTGAATTTTAAGTTAAATTGAAAGTTAAATTGAAAGTCAAATTTAAAGTTGAATTTAAAGTCAAATTTAAAGTTAAATTCAAAGTTGAATTTAAAATCAAATTTAAAGTTAAATTTAAAGTCAAAGGCACGAGTACGATAACTTTGGCGACAAAAAATAATAACGGTTTTTGGTGGAGGGGTTCAATACAAGCATTTTTTACAATGGGAGGGGGAGGTCTATCTCCCCCCGTTTAGGCGGTAGGGGCAATTTTATAAAAATTGTCTTAAAATCTAAAAAAAAATATTGTACAACAACGAGAAAACTTACAGATACAATTTATACTTTTTATGAAAGCCAGAAACTTGCACTTTATAACAAATTTTAAATGAAGTGGTTTTAATTTATAGTTTTTGAAATAACTGACTTCAAAGTCAAAATTTACGAAAAAAATTTTTAAAAAATCACTTTGAGTACTATGTTTCTCGTGATTACAAATGCCAATAAAAAAATTTGATGTAGTTAGTTGCTTCAATAAATTTTTTATCAAACGATATAAATTACTTTTTTCTATGTTTTATAGTTTTTGAGATAATTGAAAAATAGTAAAACTATTGAAGTATACATTATTTTAAAAAATTATGGAAATACGTACGAATTTACAATAATGTTAGGAAATAGACTAGTGAAAGTATAAAAATTCATAAGACAGGTACTTATGTGCAATTAATTTCCGTATGCAACAACTTTCCGCATGGCCCGCTTCACGGGGGCTCATTATTTTAACCCTTTTTCCGCAGGGTTAAGCTGCTCATAAGCTTTGGGGTGCAAATTTTTTATATGAAAAGTTTCTTTTAAAATTAGAAAATTTTTTGAAATATAGTTTTACTATTTTTCAATTATCTCAAAAACTATAAGACATAGAAAAAAGTAATTTATATCATTTGATAAAAAATTTATTGAAGCAACTAACTACATCAAAATTTTTTTTATTGGCATTTGTAATCACGAGAAACATAGTACTCAAAGTGATTTTTTAAATTTTTTTTCGTAAACTTTGACTTTGAAGTCAGTTATTTCAAAAACTATAAATTGAAACCACTTCATTTAAAATTTGTTATGAAGTGCAAGTTTCTGGCTTTCATAAAAAGTATAAATTGTATCTGTAAATTTTTTCGTTGTTCTACAATATATTTTTTTAAGATTTAAGTCAATTTTTATAAAATTGCCCCTACCGCCTAAACGGGGGGAGATAGACCCCCCTTCTTATAGTAAAAAATGCTTGTATTAAACCCCTCTATCAGAAACCGTTATTATTTTTTGTCGCCAAAGTTATCGTACTCTCCCCAAGTCAAATTTAAAGTTGAACTTAAAGTCAAAATTTAAAGTTGAATTAAAAGTCAAATTTAAAGTTGAATTTAAAGTTGAATTTAAAATCAAATTTAAATTAAATTTAAAGTCAAATTTAAAAGTTGAATTCAAAATCAAATTTAAAGTTGAATGTAAAGTCAAAATTTAAAGTTGTATTTAAAGTCAAATTTAAAGTCAAATTTAAAGTTGAATTTAAAGTCGAATTTAAAGTTGAATTTAAAGTCAAATTTAAAGTTGAATTTAAAGTAAATTTTAAAGTTGAATTTAAAGTTGAATTCAAAAACAAATTTAAAGTTGAATTTAAAGTCAAAATTTAAAGTTGAATTAAAAGTCAAATTTAAAGTTGAATTTAAAGTTGAATTTAAACTCAAATTTAAAGTTGAATTTAAACTCAAATTTAATTTTAAATTAAAAGTTGAATTTAAAGAAAAATTTAAAGTTGAATTTAAAGTCAAAATTTAAAGTTGAATTTAAAGTCAAATTTAAAGTTGAATTTAAAGTCAAATTTAAAGTTGAATTTAAAATCAAATTAAAATTAAATTAAAAGTCGAACTTAAAGTTGAATTTAAAGTTAAATTTAAAGTCAAATTTAAAGTTGAATTTAAAGTCAAATTTAAAGTTGAATTTAAAGTCAAATTTAAAGTTAAATTTAAAGTTGAATTCAAAAAAGTTAAATTGAAAGTCAAATTTAAAGTCAAATTTCAAGTTGAATTTAAAGTCAAATTTCAAGTTGAATTTAAAGTTAAATTTCAAGTTAAATTTAAAGTTGAATTTAAAGTCAAATTTAAAGTTGAATTTAAAGTAAATTTTAAAGTTGAATTTAAAGTTGAATTCAAAAACAAATTTAAAGTTGAATTTAAAGTCAAAATTTAAAGTTGAATTAAAAGTCAAATTTAAAGTTGAATTTAAAGTTAAATTTATAGTTGAATTCAAAGTCAAATTTAAAGTTGAATTTAAAGTTGAATTTAAAATCAAATCTAAATTAAATTTAAAGTCAAATATAAAGTTGAATTTAAAGTTAAATTTATAGTTGAATTCAAAGTCAAATTTAAAGTTGAATTTAAAATCAAATCTAAATTAAATTTAAAGTCAAATATAAAGTTGAATTTAAAGTTAAATTTATAGTTGAATTCAAAGTCAAATTTAAAGTTGAATTTAAAGTTGAATTTAAAATCAAATCTAAATTAAATTTAAAGTCAAATTTAAAGTTGAATTCAAAGTCCAATTTAAAGTTGAATTTAAAGTCAAATTTAAAGTTGAATTTAAAGTCAAATTTAAAGTTGAATTTAAAGTCAAATTTAAAGTTGAATTCAAAAAAGTTGAATTTAAAGTCAAATTTAAAGTCAAATTTAAAGTTGAATTTAAAGTCAAATTTAAAGTTGAATTTAAATTCAAAATTTAAAGTTGAATTAAAAGTCAAATTTAAAGTTGAATGTAATGTCAAATTTAAAGTTGAATTTAAAGTCAAATTTAAAGTTGAATTTAAAGTTGAATTTAAAGTCAAATTTAAAGTTGACTTTAAAGTTAAATTTAAAGTTGAATTTAAAGTCAAATTTAATGTTAAATTAAAAGTTGAATTTAAACAAAAATTTAAAGTTGAATTTAAAGTCAAATTTAAAGTTAAATTCAAAGTCCAATTTAAAGTTGAATTTAAAGTCAAATTTAAAGTCAAATTTAGAGTTGAATTTAAAGTCAAATTTAAAGTTGAATTTAAAGTCAAAATTTAAAGTTGAATGTAAAGTCAAATTTAAAGTTGAATTTAAAGTCAAATTTAAAGTTGAATTTAAAGTTGAATTTAAAGTTAAATTTCAAGTTAAATTTAAAGTCGAATTTAAAGTTGAATTTAAAGTCAAATTTAAAGTTGAATTTGAAGTAAATTTTAAAGTTGAATTAAAAGTCAAATTTAAAGTTGAATTTAAAATAAAATCTAAATTAAATTTAAAGTCAAATATAAAGTTGAATTTAAAGTCAAATTTAGAGTTGAATTTAAAGTCAAATTTAAAGTTGAATTTAAAGTCAAAATTTAAAGTTGAATTTAAAGTTGAATTTAAAGTTGAATTTAAAGTTAAATTTCAAGTTAAATTTAAAGTCGAATTTAAAGTTGAATTTAAAGTCAAATTTAAAGTTGAATTTAAAGTAAATTTTAAAGTTGAATTAAAAGTCAAATTTAAAGTTGAATTTAAAATAAAATCTAAATTAAATTTAAAGTCAAATATAAAGTTGAATTTAAAGTTAAATTTATAGTTGAATTCAAAGTCAAATTTAAAGTTGAATTTAAAGTTGAATTTAAAATCAAATCTAAATTAAATTTAAAGTCAAATTTAAAGTTGAATTCAAAGTCCAATTTAAAGTTGAATTTAAAGTCAAATTTAAAGTTGAATTTAAAGTCAAATTTAAAGTTGAATTTAAAGTCAAATTTAAAGTTGAATTCAAAAAAGTTGAATTTAAAGTCAAATGTAAAGTCAAATTTAAAGTTGAATTTAAAGTCAAATTTAAAGTTGAATTTAAATTCAAAATTTAAAGTTGAATTAAAAGTCAAATTTAAAGTTGAATGTAATGTCAAATTTAAAGTTGAATTTAAAGTCAAATTTAAAGTTGAATTTAAAGTTGAATTTAAAGTCAAATTTAAAGTTGACTTTAAAGTTAAATTTAAAGTTGAATTTAAAGTCAAATTTAATGTTAAATTAAAAGTTGAATTTAAACAAAAATTTAAAGTTGAATTTAAAGTCAAATTTAAAGTTAAATTTAAAGTCAAATTTAAAGTTGAATTTAAAACCAAATTTAAAGTTAAATTTAAAGTTGAATCCAAAAACAAATTTAAAGTTGAATTTAAAGTCAAAATTTAAAGTTGAATTAAAAGTCAAATTTAAAGTTGACTTTAAAGTTAAATTTAAAGTTAAATTTAAAGTCAAATTTAAAGATGAATTTAAAGTAAATTTAAAGTTGAATTTAAAGTCAAATTTAAATTTGAATTTAAAGTCAATTTTAAAGTTGAATTTAAAGTCAAATTTAAAGTTAAATTTAAAGTTGAATTAAAAGTCAAATTTAAAGTTGAATTTAAAGTTGAATTCAAAGTTGAATTTAAAGTTGAATTCAAAGTTGAATTTAAACTCAAATTTAATGTTAAATTAAAAGTTGAGTTTAAAGAAAAATTTAAAGTTGAATTTAAAGTCAAAATTTAAAGTTGAATTAAAAGTCAAATTTAAAGTTGAATTTAAAGTCAAATTTAAAGTTGAATTTAAAGTCAAAATTTAAAGTTGAATTTAAAGAAAAATTTAAAGTTGAATTTAAAGTCAAAATTTAAAGTTGAATTTAAAGTCAAATTTAAAGTTGAATTTAAAGTTGAATTTAAAGTAAATTTAAAGTTAAATTTAATGTCAAATTTAAAGTTGAATTTAAAGTCAAATTTAAAGTTGAATTTAAACTCAAATTTAATGTTAAATTAAAAGTTGAATTTAAAGAAAAATTTAAAGTTGAATTTAAAGTCAAATTTAAAGTTGAATTTATAGTCAAAATTGAAAGTTGAAACTAAAGTCAAATTTAAAATCAAATTTAAAGTTGAATTTAAAGTTTAATTCAAAAAAGTTGAATTTAAAGTTGAATTTAAAGTCAAATTTAAAGTTGAATTTAAAGACAAATTTAAAGTTGAAAGTCAAATTTAAAATCAAATTTAAAGTTGAATTTAAAGTTTAATTCAAAAAAGTTAAATTGAAAGTCAAATTTAAAGTTAAATTTCAAGTTGAATTCAAAGTTGAATTTAAAGTTGAATTCAAAGTTGAATTTAAACTCAAATTTAATGTTAAATTAAAAGTTGAGTTTAAAGAAAAGTTTAAAGTTGAATTTAAAGTCAAAATTTAAAGTTGAATTGAAAGTCAAATTAAAAGTTGAATTTAAAGTCAAATTTAAAGTTGAATTTAAACTCAAATTTAAAGTTGAATTTAAAGTCAAATTTTAAGTTGAATTCAAAAAAGTTGAATTTAAAGTCAAATTTAAAGTTGAATTTAAAGTCAAATTTAAAGTTGAATTTAAAGTCAAATTTAAAATTGAATTCAAAGTTGAATTCAAAGTTGAATTTAAACTCAAATTTAATGTTAAATTAAAAGTTGAGTTTAAAGAAAAATTAAAAGTTGAATTTAAAGTCAAATCTAAAGTTGAATTTAAAGTCAAATTTAAAGTTGAATTTAAAGTCAAATTTAAAGTTGAATTCAAAGTTGAATTTAAAGTTGAATTTAAACTCAAATTTAATGTTAAATTAAAAGTTGAATTTAAAGAAAAATTTAAAGTTGAATTTAAAGTCAAAATTTAAAGTTGAATCTAAAGTCAAATTTAAAGTTGAATTTAAAGTCAAATTTAAAGTTGAATTCAAAAAAGTTGAATTTAAAGTCAAATTTAAAGTTGAATTTAAAGTCAAAATTTAAAGTTGATTTTAAAGTCAAATTTAAAGTTGAATTTAAAGTTGAATTCAAAAAAGTTGAATTTAAAGTCAAATTTAAAGTTGAATTTAAAGTCAAATTTAAAGTTGAATTTAAAGACAAATTTAAAGTTGAATTTAAAGTCAAAATTGAAAGTTGAATTTAAAGACAAATTTAAAGTTGAATTTAAAGTCAAATTTAAAGTTAAATTTAAAGTTGAATTAAAAGTCAAATTTAAAGTTGAATTTAAAGTTGAATTCAAAGTTGAATTTAAAGTTGAATTCAAAGTTGAATTTAAACTCAAATTTAATGTTAAATTAAAAGTTGAGTTTAAAGAAAAATTTAAAGTTGAATTTAAAGTCAAAATTTAAAGTTGAATTAAAAGTCAAATTTAAAGTTGAATTTAAAGTCAAATTTAATTTTAAATTAAAAGTTGAATTTAAAGAAAAATTTAAAGTTGAATTTAAAGTCAAAATTTAAAGTTGAATTTAAAGTCAAATTTAAAGTTGAATTTAAAGTTGAATTTAAAGTAAATTTAAAGTTAAATTTAAAGTCAAATTTAAAGTTGAATTCAAAGTCCAATTTAAAGTTGAATTTAAAGTCAAATTTAAAGTTGAATTTAAAGTCAAATTTAAAGTTGAATTTAAAGTCAAATTTAAAGTTGAATTCAAAAAAGTTGAATTTAAAGTCAAATTTAAAGTCAAATTTAAAGTTGAATTTAAAGTCAAATTTAAAGTTGAATTTAAATTCAAAATTTAAAGTTGAATTAAAAGTCAAATTTAAAGTTGAATGTAATGTCAAATTTAAAGTTGAATTTAAAGTCAAATTTAAAGTTGAATTTAAAGTTGAATTTAAAGTCAAATTTAAAGTTGACTTTAAAGTTAAATTTAAAGTTGAATTTAAAGTCAAATTTAATGTTAAATTAAAAGTTGAATTTAAACAAAAATTTAAAGTTGAATTTAAAGTCAAATTTAAAGTTAAATTCAAAGTCCAATTTAAAGTTGAATTTAAAGTCAAATTTAAAGTCAAATTTAGAGTTGAATTTAAAGTCAAATTTAAAGTTGAATTTAAAGTCAAAATTTAAAGTTGAATTAAAAGTCAAATTTAAAGTTGAATGTAAAGTCAAATTTAAAGTTGAATTTAAAGTCAAATTTAAAGTTGAATTTAAAGTTGAATTTAAAGTTAAATTTCAAGTTAAATTTAAAGTCGAATTTAAAGTTGAATTTAAAGTCAAATTTAAAGTTGAATTTAAAGTAAATTTTAAAGTTGAATTAAAAGTCAAATTTAAAGTTGAATTTAAAATAAAATCTAAATTAAATTTAAAGTCAAATATAAAGTTGAATTTAAAGTCAAATTTAGAGTTGAATTTAAAGTCAAATTTAAAGTTGAATTTAAAGTCAAAATTTAAAGTTGAATTTAAAGTTGAATTTAAAGTTGAATTTAAAGTTAAATTTCAAGTTAAATTTAAAGTCGAATTTAAAGTTGAATTTAAAGTCAAATTTAAAGTTGAATTTAAAGTAAATTTTAAAGTTGAATTAAAAGTCAAATTTAAAGTTGAATTTAAAATAAAATCTAAATTAAATTTAAAGTCAAATATAAAGTTGAATTTAAAGTTAAATTTATAGTTGAATTCAAAGTCAAATTTAAAGTTGAATTTAAAGTTGAATTTAAAATCAAATCTAAATTAAATTTAAAGTCAAATTTAAAGTTGAATTCAAAGTCCAATTTAAAGTTGAATTTAAAGTCAAATTTAAAGTTGAATTTAAAGTCAAATTTAAAGTTGAATTTAAAGTCAAATTTAAAGTTGAATTCAAAAAAGTTGAATTTAAAGTCAAATGTAAAGTCAAATTTAAAGTTGAATTTAAAGTCAAATTTAAAGTTGAATTTAAATTCAAAATTTAAAGTTGAATTAAAAGTCAAATTTAAAGTTGAATGTAATGTCAAATTTAAAGTTGAATTTAAAGTCAAATTTAAAGTTGAATTTAAAGTTGAATTTAAAGTCAAATTTAAAGTTGACTTTAAAGTTAAATTTAAAGTTGAATTTAAAGTCAAATTTAATGTTAAATTAAAAGTTGAATTTAAAGAAAAATTTAAAGTTGAATTTAAAGTCAAAATTTAAAGTTGAATTTAAAGTCAAATTTAAAGTTGAATTTAAAGTTGAATTTAAAGTAAATTTAAAGTTAAATTTAAAGTCAAATTTAAAGTTGAATTCAAAGTCCAATTTAAAGTTGAATTTAAAGTCAAATTTAAAGTTGAATTTAAAGTCAAATTTAAAGTTGAATTTAAAGTCAAATTTAAAGTTGAATTCAAAAAAGTTGAATTTAAAGTCAAATTTAAAGTCAAATTTAAAGTTGAATTTAAAGTCAAATTTAAAGTTGAATTTAAATTCAAAATTTAAAGTTGAATTAAAAGTCAAATTTAAAGTTGAATGTAATGTCAAATTTAAAGTTGAATTTAAAGTCAAATTTAAAGTTGAATTTAAAGTTGAATTTAAAGTCAAATTTAAAGTTGACTTTAAAGTTAAATTTAAAGTTGAATTTAAAGTCAAATTTAATGTTAAATTAAAAGTTGAATTTAAACAAAAATTTAAAGTTGAATTTAAAGTCAAATTTAAAGTTAAATTCAAAGTCCAATTTAAAGTTGAATTTAAAGTCAAATTTAAAGTCAAATTTAGAGTTGAATTTAAAGTCAAATTTAAAGTTGAATTTAAAGTCAAAATTTAAAGTTGAATTAAAAGTCAAATTTAAAGTTGAATGTAAAGTCAAATTTAAAGTTGAATTTAAAGTCAAATTTAAAGTTGAATTTAAAGTTGAATTTAAAGTTAAATTTCAAGTTAAATTTAAAGTCGAATTTAAAGTTGAATTTAAAGTCAAATTTAAAGTTGAATTTAAAGTAAATTTTAAAGTTGAATTAAAAGTCAAATTTAAAGTTGAATTTAAAATAAAATCTAAATTAAATTTAAAGTCAAATATAAAGTTGAATTTAAAGTCAAATTTAGAGTTGAATTTAAAGTCAAATTTAAAGTTGAATTTAAAGTCAAAATTTAAAGTTGAATTTAAAGTTGAATTTAAAGTTGAATTTAAAGTTAAATTTCAAGTTAAATTTAAAGTCGAATTTAAAGTTGAATTTAAAGTTGAATTTAAAGTAAATTTTAAAGTTGAATTAAAAGTCAAATTTAAAGTTGAATTTAAAATAAAATCTAAATTAAATTTAAAGTCAAATATAAAGTTGAATTTAAAGTTAAATTTATAGTTGAATTCAAAGTCAAATTTAAAGTTGAATTTAAAGTTGAATTTAAAATCAAATCTAAATTAAATTTAAAGTCAAATTTAAAGTTGAATTCAAAGTCCAATTTAAAGTTGAATTTAAAGTCAAATTTAAAGTTGAATTTAAAGTCAAATTTAAAGTTGAATTTAAAGGCAAATTTAAAGTTGAATTCAAAAAAGTTGAATTTAAAGTCAAATGTAAAGTCAAATTTAAAGTTGAATTTAAAGTCAAATTTAAAGTTGAATTTAAATTCAAAATTTAAAGTTGAATTAAAAGTCAAATTTAAAGTTGAATGTAATGTCAAATTTAAAGTTGAATTTAAAGTCAAATTTAAAGTTGAATTTAAAGTTGAATTTAAAGTCAAATTTAAAGTTGACTTTAAAGTTAAATTTAAAGTTGAATTTAAAGTCAAATTTAATGTTAAATTAAAAGTTGAATTTAAACAAAAATTTAAAGTTGAATTTAAAGTCAAATTTAAAGTTAAATTTAAAGTCAAATTTAAAGTTGAATTTAAAACCAAATTTAAAGTTAAATTTAAAGTTGAATCCAAAAACAAATTTAAAGTTGAATTTAAAGTCAAATTTAAAGATGAATTTAAAGTAAATTTAAAGTTGAATTTAAAGTCAAATTTAAAGTTGAATTCAAAGTCGAATTTAAAGTTGAATGTAAAGTCAAAATTTAAAGTTGAATTAAAAGTCAAATTTAAATTTGAATTTAAAGTCAATTTTAAAGTTGAATTTAAAGTCAAATTTAAAGTTAAATTTAAAGTTGAATTAAAAGTCAAATTTAAAGTTGAATTTAAAGTTGAATTCAAAGTTGAATTTAAAGTTGAATTCAAAGTTGAATTTAAACTCAAATTTAATGTTAAATTAAAAGTTGAGTTTAAAGAAAAATTTAAAGTTGAATTTAAAGTCAAAATTTAAAGTTGAATTTAAAGTCAAATTTAAAGTTGAATTTAAAGTCAAATTTAAAGTTGAATTTAAAGTCAAAATTTAAAGTTGAATTTAAAGAAAAATTTAAAGTTGAATTTAAAGTCAAAATTTAAAGTTGAATTTAAAGTCAAATTTAAAGTTGAATTTAAAGTTGAATTTAAAGTAAATTTAAAGTTAAATTTAATGTCAAATTTAAAGTTGAATTTAAAGTCAAATTTAAAGTTGAATTTAAACTCAAATTTAATGTTAAATTAAAAGTTGAATTTAAAGAAAAATTTAAAGTTGAATTTAAAGTCAAATTTAAAGTTGAATTTATAGTCAAAATTGAAAGTTGAAACTAAAGTCAAATTTAAAATCAAATTTAAAGTTGAATTTAAAGTTTAATTCAAAAAAGTTGAATTTAAAGTTGAATTTAAAGTCAAATTTAAAGTTGAATTTAAAGACAAATTTAAAGTTGAAAGTCAAATTTAAAATCAAATTTAAAGTTGAATTTAAAGTTTAATTCAAAAAAGTTAAATTGAAAGTCAAATTTAAAGTTAAATTTCAAGTTGAATTCAAAGTTGAATTTAAAGTTGAATTCAAAGTTGAATTTAAACTCAAATTTAATGTTAAATTAAAAGTTGAGTTTAAAGAAAAGTTTAAAGTTGAATTTAAAGTCAAAATTTAAAGTTGAATTGAAAGTCAAATTTAAAGTTGAATTTAAAGTCAAATTTAAAGTTGAATTTAAACTCAAATTTAAAGTTGAATTTAAAGTCAAATTTTAAGTTGAATTCAAAAAAGTTGAATTTAAAGTCAAATTTAAAGTTGAATTTAAAGTCAAATTTAAAGTTGAATTTAAAGTCAAATTTAAAATTGAATTCAAAGTTGAATTCAAAGTTGAATTTAAACTCAAATTTAATGTTAAATTAAAAGTTGAGTTTAAAGAAAAATTAAAAGTTGAATTTAAAGTCAAATCTAAAGTTGAATTTAAAGTCAAATTTAAAGTTGAATTTAAAGTCAAATTTAAAGTTGAATTCAAAGTTGAATTTAAAGTTGAATTTAAACTCAAATTTAATGTTAAATTAAAAGTTGAATTTAAAGAAAAATTTAAAGTTGAATTTAAAGTCAAAATTTAAAGTTGAATCTAAAGTCAAATTTAAAGTTGAATTTAAAGTCAAATTTAAAGTTGAATTCAAAAAAGTTGAATTTAAAGTCAAATTTAAAGTTGAATTTAAAGTCAAAATTTAAAGTTGATTTTAAAGTCAAATTTAAAGTTGAATTTAAAGTTGAATTCAAAAAAGTTGAATTTAAAGTCAAATTTAAAGTTGAATTTAAAGTCAAATTTAAAGTTGAATTTAAAGACAAATTTAAAGTTGAATTTAAAGTCAAAATTGAAAGTTGAATTTAAAGACAAATTTAAAGTTGAATTTAAAGTCAAATTTAAAGTTAAATTTAAAGTTGAATTAAAAGTCAAATTTAAAGTTGAATTTAAAGTTGAATTCAAAGTTGAATTTAAAGTTGAATTCAAAGTTGAATTTAAACTCAAATTTAATGTTAAATTAAAAGTTGAGTTTAAAGAAAAATTTAAAGTTGAATTTAAAGTCAAAATTTAAAGTTGAATTAAAAGTCAAATTTAAAGTTGAATTTAAAGTCAAATTTAATTTTAAATTAGAAGTTGAATTTAAAGAAAAATTTAAAGTTGAATTTAAAGTCAAAATTTAAAGTTGAATTTAAAGTCAAATTTAAAGTTGAATTTAAAGTTGAATTTAAAGTAAATTTAAAGTTAAATTTAAAGTCAAATTTAAAGTTGAAT
Organism: Melanostoma mellinum; assembly: GCA_914767635.1. NCBI lineage: Eukaryota > Metazoa > Arthropoda > Insecta > Diptera > Syrphidae > Melanostoma > Melanostoma mellinum. The sequence continues at coordinate 220,790,665 of OU612059.1, read as the reverse complement.
TCAAAGTCCAATTTAAAGTTGAATTTAAAGTCAAATTTAAAGTTGAATTTAAAGTCAAATTTAAAGTTGAATTTAAAGTCAAATTTAAAGTTGAATTCAAAAAAGTTGAATTTAAAGTCAAATTTAAAGTCAAATTTAAAGTTGAATTTAAAGTCAAATTTAAAGTTGAATTTAAATTCAAAATTTAAAGTTGAATTAAAAGTCAAATTTAAAGTTGAATGTAATGTCAAATTTAAAGTTGAATTTAAAGTCAAATTTAAAGTTGAATTTAAAGTTGAATTTAAAGTCAAATTTAAAGTTGACTTTAAAGTTAAATTTAAAGTTGAATTTAAAGTCAAATTTAATGTTAAATTAAAAGTTGAATTTAAACAAAAATTTAAAGTTGAATTTAAAGTCAAATTTAAAGTTAAATTCAAAGTCCAATTTAAAGTTGAATTTAAAGTCAAATTTAAAGTCAAATTTAGAGTTGAATTTAAAGTCAAATTTAAAGTTGAATTTAAAGTCAAAATTTAAAGTTGAATTAAAAGTCAAATTTAAAGTTGAATGTAAAGTCAAATTTAAAGTTGAATTTAAAGTCAAATTTAAAGTTGAATTTAAAGTTGAATTTAAAGTTAAATTTCAAGTTAAATTTAAAGTCGAATTTAAAGTTGAATTTAAAGTCAAATTTAAAGTTGAATTTAAAGTAAATTTTAAAGTTGAATTAAAAGTCAAATTTAAAGTTGAATTTAAAATAAAATCTAAATTAAATTTAAAGTCAAATATAAAGTTGAATTTAAAGTCAAATTTAGAGTTTAATTTAAAGTCAAATTTAAAGTTGAATTTAAAGTCAAAATTTAAAGTTGAATTTAAAGTTGAATTTAAAGTTGAATTTAAAGTTAAATTTCAAGTTAAATTTAAAGTCGAATTTAAAGTTGAATTTAAAGTCAAATTTAAAGTTGAATTTAAAGTAAATTTTAAAGTTGAATTAAAAGTCAAATTTAAAGTTGAATTTAAAATAAAATCTAAATTAAATTTAAAGTCAAATATAAAGTTGAATTTAAAGTTAAATTTATAGTTGAATTCAAAGTCAAATTTAAAGTTGAATTTAAAGTTGAATTTAAAATCAAATCTAAATTAAATTTAAAGTCAAATTTAAAGTTGAATTTAAAGTCAAATTTAAAGTTGAATTTAAAGTCAAATTTAAAGTTGAATTCAAAAAAGTTGAATTTAAAGTCAAATGTAAAGTCAAATTTAAAGTTGAATTTAAAGTCAAATTTAAAGTTGAATTTAAATTCAAAATTTAAAGTTGAATTAAAAGTCAAATTTAAAGTTGAATGTAATGTCAAATTTAAAGTTGAATTTAAAGTCAAATTTAAAGTTGAATTTAAAGTTGAATTTAAAGTCAAATTTAAAGTTGACTTTAAAGTTAAATTTAAAGTTGAATTTAAAGTCAAATTTAATGTTAAATTAAAAGTTGAATTTAAACAAAAATTTAAAGTTGAATTTAAAGTCAAATTTAAAGTTAAATTTAAAGTCAAATTTAAAGTTGAATTTAAAACCAAATTTAAAGTTAAATTTAAAGTTGAATCCAAAAACAAATTTAAAGTTGAATTTAAAGTCAAAATTTAAAGTTGAATTAAAAGTCAAATTTAAAGTTGACTTTAAAGTTAAATTTAAAGTTAAATTTAAAGTCAAATTTAAAGATGAATTTAAAGTAAATTTAAAGTTGAATTTAAAGTCAAATTTAAAGTTGAATTCAAAGTCGAATTTAAAGTTGAATGTAAAGTCAAAATTTAAAGTTGAATTAAAAGTCAAATTTAAATTTGAATTTAAAGTCAATTTTAAAGTTGAATTTAAAGTCAAATTTAAAGTTAAGTTTAAAGTTGAATTAAAAGTCAAATTTAAAGTTGAATTTAAAGTTGAATTCAAAGTTGAATTTAAAGTTGAATTCAAAGTTGAATTTAAACTCAAATTTAATGTTAAATTAAAAGTTGAGTTTAAAGAAAAATTTAAAGTTGAATTTAAAGTCAAAATTTAAAGTTGAATTTAAAGAAAAATTTAAAGTTGAATTTAAAGTCAAAATTTAAAGTTGAATTTAAAGTCAAATTTAAAGTTGAATTTAAAGTTGAATTTAAAGTAAATTTAAAGTTAAATTTAATGTCAAATTTAAAGTTGAATTTAAAGTCAAATTTAAAGTTGAATTTAAACTCAAATTTAATGTTAAATTAAAAGTTGAATTTAAAGAAAAATTTAAAGTTGAATTTAAAGTCAAATTTAAAGTTGAATTTATAGTCAAAATTGAAAGTTGAAACTAAAGTCAAATTTAAAATCAAATTTAAAGTTGAATTTAAAGTTTAATTCAAAAAAGTTGAATTTAAAGTTGAATTTAAAGTCAAATTTAAAGTTGAATTTAAAGACAAATTTAAAGTTGAAAGTCAAATTTAAAATCAAATTTAAAGTTGAATTTAAAGTTTAATTCAAAAAAGTTAAATTGAAAGTCAAATTTAAAGTTAAATTTCAAGTTGAATTCAAAGTTGAATTTAAAGTTGAATTCAAAGTTGAATTTAAACTCAAATTTAATGTTAAATTAAAAGTTGAGTTTAAAGAAAAGTTTAAAGTTGAATTTAAAGTCAAAATTTAAAGTTGAATTGAAAGTCAAATTTAAAGTTGAATTTAAAGTCAAATTTAAAGTTGAATTTAAACTCAAATTTAAAGTTGAATTTAAAGTCAAATTTTAAGTTGAATTCAAAAAAGTTGAATTTAAAGTCAAATTTAAAGTTGAATTTAAAGTCAAATTTAAAGTTGAATTTAAAGTCAAATTTAAAATTGAATTCAAAGTTGAATTCAAAGTTGAATTTAAACTCAAATTTAATGTTAAATTAAAAGTTGAGTTTAAAGAAAAATTAAAAGTTGAATTTAAAGTCAAATCTAAAGTTGAATTTAAAGTCAAATTTAAAGTTGAATTTAAAGTCAAATTTAAAGTTGAATTCAAAGTTGAATTTAAAGTTGAATTTAAACTCAAATTTAATGTTAAATTAAAAGTTGAATTTAAAGAAAAATTTAAAGTTGAATTTAAAGTCAAAATTTAAAGTTGAATCTAAAGTCAAATTTAAAGTTGAATTTAAAGTCAAATTTAAAGTTGAATTCAAAAAAGTTGAATTTAAAGTCAAATTTAAAGTTGAATTTAAAGTCAAAATTTAAAGTTGATTTTAAAGTCAAATTTAAAGTTGAATTTAAAGTTGAATTCAAAAAAGTTGAATTTAAAGTCAAATTTAAAGTTGAATTTAAAGTCAAATTTAAAGTTGAATTTAAAGACAAATTTAAAGTTGAATTTAAAGTCAAAATTGAAAGTTGAATTTAAAGACAAATTTAAAGTTGAATTTAAAGTCAAATTTAAAGTTAAATTTAAAGTTGAATTAAAAGTCAAATTTAAAGTTGAATTTAAAGTTGAATTCAAAGTTGAATTTAAAGTTGAATTCAAAGTTGAATTTAAACTCAAATTTAATGTTAAATTAAAAGTTGAGTTTAAAGAAAAATTTAAAGTTGAATTTAAAGTCAAAATTTAAAGTTGAATTAAAAGTCAAATTTAAAGTTGAATTTAAAGTCAAATTTAATTTTAAATTAAAAGTTGAATTTAAAGAAAAATTTAAAGTTGAATTTAAAGTCAAAATTTAAAGTTGAATTTAAAGTCAAATTTAAAGTTGAATTTAAAGTTGAATTTAAAGTAAATTTAAAGTTAAATTTAAAGTCAAATTTAAAGTTGAATTTAAAGTCAAATTTAAAGTTGAATTTAAACTCAAATTTAATGTTAAATTAAAAGTTGAATTTAAAGAAAAATTTAAAATTGAATTTAAAGTCAAATTTAAAGTTGAATTTAAAGTCAAAATTGAAAGTTGAATTTAAAGTCAAATTTGAAATCAAATTTAAAGTTAAATTTAAAGTTTAATTCAAAAAAGTTGAATTTTAAGTCAAATTTAAAGTTGAATTTAAAGAAAAATTTAAAGTTGAATTTAAAGTCAAAATTTAATGTTGAATTTAAAGTCAAATTTAAAGTTGAATTTAAACTCAAATTTAATGTTAAATTAAAAGTTGAATTTAAAGAAAAATTTAAAGTTGAATTTAAAGTAAAAATTTAAAGTTGAATTAAAAGTCAAATCTAAAGTTGAATTTAAAGTCAAATTTAAAGTTGAATTCAAAGTTGAATTCAAAGTTGAATTTAAACTCAAATTTAATGTTAAATTAAAAGTTGAGTTTAAAGAAAAATTAAAAGTTGAATTTAAAGTCAAATCTAAAGTTGAATTTAAAGTCAAATTTAAAGTTGAATTTAAAGTCAAATTTAAAGTTGAATTCAAAGTTGAATTCAAAGTTGAATTTAAACTCAAATTTAATGTTAAATTAAAAGTTGAGTTTAAAGAAAAATTAAAAGTTGAATTTAAAGTCAAATCTAAAGTTGAATTTAAAGTCAAATTTAAAGTTGAATTTAAAGTCAAATTTAAAGTTGAATTCAAAGTTGAATTCAAAGTTGAATTTAAACTCAAATTTAATGTTAAATTAAAAGTTGAGTTTAAAGAAAAATTTAAAGTTGAATTTAAAGTAAAAATTTAAAGTTGAATTAAAAGTCAAATTTAAAGTTGAATTTAAAGTCAAATTTAAAGTTGAATTTAAACTCAAATTTAAAGTTGAATTTAAAGTCAAATTTAAAGTTGAATTTAAACTCAAATTTAATTTTAAATTAAAAGTTGAATTTAAAGAAAAATTTAAAGTTGAATTTAAAGTCAAAATTTAAAGTTGAATTTAAAGTAAATTTAAAGTTAAATTTAAAGTCAAATTTAAAGTTGAATTTAAAGTCAAATTTAAAGTTGAATTTAAACTCAAATTTAATGTTAAATTAAAAGTTGAATTTAAAGAAAAATTTAAAGTTGAATTTAAAGTCAAAATTTAAAGTTGAATCTAAAGTCAAATTTAAAGTTGAATTTAAAGTCAAATTTAAAGTTGAATTTAAAGACAAATTTAAAGTTGAATTTAAAGTCAAAATTGAAAGTTGAATTTAAAGTCAAATTTAAAGTTGAATTTAAAGTCAAATTTAAAGTTGAATTTAAAGACAAATTTAAAGTTGAATTTAAAGTCAAAATTGAAAGTTGAATTTAAAGTCAAATTTAAAGTTGAATTTAAAGTCAAATTTAAAGTTGAATTTAAAGACAAATTTAAAGTTGAATTTAAAGTCAAAATTGAAAGTTGAATTTAAAGTCAAATTTAAAGTTGAATTTAAAGTCAAATTTAAAGTTGAATTTAAAGACAAATTTAAAGTTGAATTTAAAGTCAAAATTGAAAGTTGAATTTAAAGTCAAATTTAAAGTTGAATTTAAAATCAAATTTAAAGTTGAATTTAAAGTTGAATTCAAAGTAAATTTAAAGTTAAATTTAAAGTCAAATTTAAAGTTGAATTTAAAGTCAAATTTAAAGTTGAATTTAAACTCAAATTTAAAGTTGAATTTAAAGTCAAATTTAAAGTTGAATTTAAACTCAAATTTAATTTTAAATTAAAAGTTGAGTTTAAAGAAAAATTTAAAGTTGAATTTAAAGTAAAAATTTAAAGTTGAATTAAAAGTCAAATTTAAAGTTGAATTTAAAGTCAAATTTAAAGTTGAATTTAAACTCAAATTTAAAGTTGAATTTAAAGTCAAATTTCAAGTTGAATTTAAACTCAAATTTAATTTTAAATTAAAAGTTGAATTTAAAGAAAAATTTAAAGTTGAATTTAAAGTCAAAATTTAAAGTTGAATTTAAAGTAAATTTAAAGTTAAATTTAAAGTCAAATTTAAAGTTGAATTTAAAGTCAAATTTAAAGTTGAATTTAAACTCAAATTTAATGTTAAATTAAAAGTTGAATTTAAATAAAAATTTAAAGTTGAATTTAAAGTCAAAATTTAAAATTGAATCTAAAGTCAAATTTAAAGTTGAATTTAAAGTCAAATTTAAAGTTGAATTCAAAAAAGTTGAATTTAAAGTCAAATTTAAAGTTGAATTTAAAGTCAAAATTTAAAGTTGATTTTAAAGTCAATTTTAAAGTTGAATTTAAAGTCAAATTTAAAGTTGAATTTAAAGTTGAATTTAAAGTCAAAATTGAAAGTTGAATTTAAAGTCAAATTTAAAGTTGAATTTAAAGTCAAATTTAAAGTTGAATTTAAAGACAAATTTAAAGTTGAATTTAAAGTCAAAATTGAAAGTTGAATTTAAAGTCAAATTTAAAGTTGAATTTAAAATCAAATTTAAAGTTGAATTTAAAGTTGAATTCAAAGTAAATTTAAAGTTAAATTTAAAGTCAAATTTAAAGTTGAATTTAAAGTCAAATTTAAAGTTGAATTTAAACTCAAATTTAAAGTTGAATTTAAAGTCAAATTTAAAGTTGAATTTAAACTCAAATTTAATTTTAAATTAAAAGTTGAATTTAAAGAAAAATTTAAAGTTGAATTTAAAGTCAAAATTTAAAGTTGAATTTAAAGTAAATTTAAAGTTAAATTTAAAGTCAAATTTAAAGTTGAATTTAAACTCAAATTTAAAGTTGAATTTAAACTCAAATTTAATGTTAAATTAAAAGTTGAATTTAAAGAAAAATTTAAAGTTGAATTTAAAGTAAAAATTTAAAGTTGAATTAAAAGTCAAATCTAAAGTTGAATTTAAAGTCAAATTTAAAGTTGAATTCAAAGTTGAATTCAAAGTTGAATTTAAACTCAAATTTAATGTTAAATTAAAAGTTGAGTTTAAAGAAAAATTAAAAGTTGAATTTAAAGTCAAATCTAAAGTTGAATTTAAAGTCAAATTTAAAGTTGAATTTAAAGTCAAATTTAAAGTTGAATTCAAAGTTGAATTCAAAGTTGAATTTAAACTCAAATTTAATGTTAAATTAAAAGTTGAGTTTAAAGAAAAATTAAAAGTTGAATTTAAAGTCAAATCTAAAGTTGAATTTAAAGTCAAATTTAAAGTTGAATTTAAAGTCAAATTTAAAGTTGAATTCAAAGTTGAATTCAAAGTTGAATTTAAACTCAAATTAAATGTTAAATTAAAAGTTGAGATTAAAGAAAAATTTAAAGTTGAATTTAAAGTAAAAATTTAAAGTTGAATTAAAAGTCAAATTTAAAGTTGAATTTAAAGTCAAATTTAAAGTTGAATTTAAACTCAAATTTAAAGTTGAATATAAAGTCAAATTTAAAGTTGAATTTAAACTCAAATTTAATTTTAAATTAAAAGTTGAATTTAAAGAAAAATTTAAAGTTGAATTTAAAGTCAAAATTTAAAGTTGAATTTAAAGTAAATTTAAAGTTAAATTTAAAGTCAAATTTAAAGTTGAATTTAAAGTCAAATTTAAAGTTGAATTTAAACTCAAATTTAATGTTAAATTAAAAGTTGAATTTAAAGAAAAATTTAAAGTTGAATTTAAAGTCAAAATTTAAAGTTGAATCTAAAGTCAAATTTAAAGTTGAATTTAAAGTCAAATTTAAAGTTGAATTCAAAAAAGTTGAATTTAAAGTCAAATTTAAAGTTGAATTTAAAGTCAAAATTTAAAGTTGATTTTAAAGTCAAATTTAAAGTTGAATTTAAAGTCAAATTTAAAGTTGAATTTAAAGACAAATTTAAAGTTGAATTTAAAGTCAAAATTGAAAGTTGAATTTAAAGTCAAATTTAAAGTTGAATTTAAAGTTGAATTTAAAGTCAAAATTGAAAGTTGAATTTAAAGTCAAATTTAAAGTTGAATTTAAAATCAAATTTAAAGTTGAATTTAAAGTTGAATTCAAAGTAAATTTAAAGTTAAATTTAAAGTCAAATTTAAAGTTGAATTTAAAGTCAAATTTAAAGTTGAATTCAAAGTCGAATTTAAAGTTGAATGTAAAGTCAAAATTTAAAGTTGAATTAAAAGTCAAATTTAAATTTGAATTTAAAGTTAAATTTAAAGTCAAATTTAAAGTTGAATTTTAAGTCAAATTTAAAGTTAAATTTAAAGTTTATTTCAAAAAAGTTTAACTTTTTAAATTGAAAGTCAAATTTAAAGTTGAATTTAAAGTCAATTTAAAGTTGAATTTAAAGTCAAATTTAAAGTAAAATTTAAAGTTAAATTTTAAGTTGAATTTAAAGTCAAATTTAAAGTTGAATTTAAAGTCAAATTTAAAGTTGAATTTAAAGTCAAATTTAAAGTTGAATTTAAAGACAAATTTAAAGTTGAATTTAAAGACAAATTTAAAGTTGAATTTAAAGTCAAATTTAAAGTTGAATTTAAAATCAAATTTAAATTAAATTAAAAGTCAAACTTAAAGTTGAATTTAAAGTCAAATTTAAAGTTGAATTTAAAGTCAAATTTAAAGTTGAATTTAAAGTCAAAATTTAAAGTTGAATTAAAAGTCAAATTTAAAGTTGAATTTAAAGTCAAATTTAAAGTTGAATTCAAAGTTGAATTTAAAGTTGAATTTAAAGTTGAATTCAAAAAGTTAAATTGAAAGTCAAATTTAAAGTTGAATTTAAAGTCAAATTTAAAGTTGAATTTAAAGTCAAATTAAAAGTTGAATTTAAAGAAAAATTTAAAGTTGAATTTAAAGTCAAATTAAAAGTTGAATTAAAAGTCAAATTTAAAGTTGAATGTAAAGTCAAATTTAAAATTGAATTTAAAGTCAAATTTAAAGTTGAATTTAAAGTTGAATTTAAAGTCAAATTTAAAGTTGAATTTAAAGTCAAATTTAAAGTTGAATTTAAAATCAAATTTAAATTAAATTAAAAGTCAAACTTAAAGTTGAATTTAAAGTCAAATTTAAAGTTGAATTCAAAGTTAAATTTAAAGTAAAATTTAAAGATAAATTTAAAGTCAAATTTAAAGTCAAAATTTAAAGTTGAATTAAAAGTCAAATTTAAAGTTGAATTTAAAGTCAAATTTAAAGTTGAATTCAAAGTTGAATTTAAAGTTGAATTTAAAGTTGAATTTAAACTCAAATTTAATGTTAAATTAAAAGTTGAATTTAAAGAAAAATTTAAAGTTGAATTTAAAGTCAAATTTAAAGTTGAATTTAAAGTCAAATTTAAAGTTGAATTTAAAGTCAAATTTAAAGTTGAATTTAAAGACAAATTTAAAGTTGAATTTAAAGTCAAATTTAAAGTTGAATTAAAAGTCAAATTTAAAGGTAAATTTAAAGTTGAATTCAAAAAAGTTAAATTGAAAGTCAAATTTAAAGTCAAATTTAAAGTTGAATTTAAAGTTGAATTTCAAGTTAAATTTAAAGTCGAATTTAAAGTTGAATTTAAAGTCAAATTTAAAATTAAATTCAAAGTCAAATTTAAAGTTGAATTTAAAGTCAATTTTAAAGTTGAATTTAAAGTTGAATTCAAAAACAAATTTAAAGTTGAATTTAAAGTCAAAATTTAAAGTTAAATTAAAAGTCAAATTTAAAGTTAAATTTAAAGTCAAATTTAAAGTTGAATTCAAAGTTGAATTTAAAGTTGAATTTAAAGTCAAATTTAAAGTTGAATTTAAAGACAAATTTAAAGTTGAATTTAAAGTCAAATTTAAAGTTGAATTTAAAGACAAATTTAAAGTTGAATTTAAAGTCAAATTTAAAGTTGAATTAAAAGTCAAATTTAAAGGTAAATTTAAAGTTGAATTCAAAAAAGTTAAATTGAAAGTCAAATTTAAAGTCAAATTTCAAGTTGAATTTAAAGTTGAATTTCAAGTTAAATTTAAAGTCGAATTTAAAGTTGAATTTAAAGTCAAATTTAAAATTAAATTCAAAGTCAAATTTAAAGTTGAATTTAAAGTCAAATTTAAATTTGAATTTAAAGTCAAATTTAAAGTTGAATTTAAAGTCAAATTTAAAGTTGAATTTAAAGTCAAATTTAAAGTTGAATTTAAAGACAAATTTAAAGTTGAATTTAAAGTCAAATTTAAAGTTGAATTTAAAATCAAATTTAAATTAAATTAAAAGTCAAACTTAAAGTTGAATTTAAAGTCAAATTTAAAGTTGAATTTAAAGTCAAATTTAAAGTTGAATTTAAAGTCAAAATTTAAAGTTGAATTAAAAGTCAAATTTAAAGTTGAATTTAAAGTCAAATTTAAAGTTGAACTCAAAGTTGAATTTAAAGTTGAATTTAAAGTTGAATTCAAAAAGTTAAATTGAAAGTCAAATTTAAAGTTGAATTTAAAGTCAAATTTAAAGTTGAATTTAAAGTCAAATTAAAAGTTGAATTTAAAGAAAAATTTAAAGTTGAATTTAAAGTCAAATTTAAAGTTGAATGTAAAGTCAAATTTAAAATTGAATTTAAAGTCAAATTTAAAGTTGAATTTAAAGTTGAATTTAAAGTCAAATTTAAAGTTGAATTTAAAGTCAAATTTAAAGTTGAATTTAAAATCAAATTTAAATTAAATTAAAAGTCAAACTTAAAGTTGAATTTAAAGTCAAATTTAAAGTTGAATTCAAAGTTAAATTTAAAGTAAAATTTAAAGATAAATTTAAACTCAAATTTAAAGTCAAAATTTAAAGTTGAATTAAAAGTCAAATTTAAAGTTGAATTTAAAGTCAAATTTAAAGTTGAATTCAAAGTTGAATTTAAAGTTGAATTTAAAGTTGAATTTAAACTCAAATTTAATGTTAAATTAAAAGTTGAATTTAAAGAAAAATTTAAAGTTGAATTTAAAGTCAAATTTAAAGTTGAATTTAAAGTCAAATTTAAAGTTGAATTTAAAGTCAAATTTAAAGGTAAATTTAAAGTTGAATTCAAAAAAGTTAAATTGAAAGTCAAATTTAAAGTCAAATTTAAAGTTGAATTAAAAGTCAAATTTAAAGGTAAATTTAAAGTTGAATTCAAAAAAGTTAAATTGAAAGTCAAATTTAAAGTCAAATTTCAAGTTGAATTTAAAGTTGAATTTAAAGTCAAATTTAAAATTAAATTCAAAGTCAAATTTAAAGTTGAATTTAAAGTCAATTTTAAAGTTGAATTTAAAGTTGAATTCAAAAATAAATTTAAAGTTGAATTTAAAGTCAAAATTTAAAGTTAAATTAAAAGTCAAATTTAAAGTTAAATTTAAAGTCAAATTTAAAGATGAATTTAAAATCAAATTTAAAGTTGAATTTAAAGTCAAATTTAAAGTTGAATTTAAAGACAAATTTAAAGTTGAATTTAAAGTCAAAATTTAAAGTTGAATTTAAAGTCAAATTTAAAGTTGAATTTAAAGACAAATTTAAAGTTGAATTTAAAATCAAATTTAAATTAAATTAAAAGTCAAACTTAAAGTTGAATTTAAAGTCAAATTTAAAGTTGAATTTAAAGTCAAATTTAAAGTTGAATTTAAAGTCAAAATTTAAAGTTGAATTAAAAGTCAAATTTAAAGTTGAATTTAAAGTCAAATTTAAAGTTGAATTTAAAGACAAATTTAAAGTTGAATTTAAAGTCAAATTTAAAGTTGAATTTAAAATCAAATTTAAATTAAATTAAAAGTCAAACTTAAAGTTGAATTTAAAGTCAAATTTAAAGTTGAATTTAAAGTCAAATTTAAAGTTGAATTTAAAGTCAAAATTTAAAGTTGAATTAAAAGTCAAATTTAAAGTTGAATTTAAAGTCAAATTTAAAGTTGAATTCAAAGTTGAATTTAAAGTTGAATTTAAAGAAAAATTTAAAGTTGAATTTAAAGTCAAATTAAAAGTTGAATTTAAAGAAAAATTTAAAGTTGAATTTAAAGTCAAATTTAAAGTTGAATGTAAAGTCAAATTAAAAGTTGAATTTAAAGAAAAATTTAAAGTTGAATTTAAAGTCAAATTTAAAGTTGAATGTAAAGTCAAATTTAAAATTGAATTTAAAGTCAAATTTAAAGTTGAATTTAAAGTTGAATTTAAAGTCAAATTTAAAGTTGAATTTAAAGTCAAATTTAAAGTTGAATTTAAAATCAAATTTAAATTAAATTAAAAGTCAAACTTAAAGTTGAATTTAAAGTCAAATTTAAAGTTGAATTCAAAGTTAAATTTAAAGTAAAATTTAAAGATAAATTTAAAGTCAAATTTAAAGTCAAAATTTAAAGTTGAATTAAAAGTCAAATTTAAAGTTGGATTTAAAGTCAAATTTAAAGTTGAATTCAAAAATGAATTTAAAGTTGAATTTAAAGTTGAATTTAAACTCAAATTTAATGTTAAATTAAAAGTTGAATTTAAAGAAAAATTTAAAGTTGAATTTAAAGTCAAATTTAAAGTTGAATTTAAAGTCAAATTTAAAGTTGGATTTAAAGTCAAATTTAAAGTTGAATTTAAAGACAAATTTAAAGTTGAATTTAAAGTCAAATTTAAAGTTGAATTAAAAGTCAAATTTAAAGGTAAATTTAAAGTTGAATTCAAAAAAGTTAAATTGAAAGTCAAATTTAAAGTCAAATTTCAAGTTGAATTTAAAGTTGAATTTCAAGTTAAATTTAAAGTCGAATTTAAAGTTGAATTTAAAGTCAAATTTAAAATTAAATTCAAAGTCAAATTTAAAGTTGAATTTAAAGTCAATTTTAAAGTTGAATTTAAAGTTGAATTCAAAAACAAATTTAAAGTTGAATTTAAAGTCAAAATTTAAAGTTAAATTAAAAGTCAAATTTAAAGTTAAATTTAAAGTCAAATTTAAAGATGAATTTAAAATCAAATTTAAAGTCAAATTTAAAGTTGAATTTAAAGACAAATTTAAAGTTGAATTTAAAGTCAAAATTTAAAGTTGAATTTAAAGTCAAATTTAAAGTTGAATTTAAAGTCAAATTTAAAGTTGAATTTAAAGTCAAAATTTAAAGTTGAATTAAAAGTCAAATTTAAAGTTGAATTTAAAGTTGAATTTAAAGTCAAATTTAAAGTTGACTTTAAAGTTAAATTTAAAGTCAAATTTAAAGATGAATTTAAAGTCAAATTTAAAGTTGAATTCAAAAAAGTTGAAATTAAAGTCAAATTTAAAGTCAAATTTAAAGTTGAATTTAAAGTCAAATTTAAAGTTGAATTTAAAGTCAAAATTTAAAGTTGAATTTAAAGTCAAATTTAAAGTCAAATTTAAAGTTAAATTTAAAGTTAAATTAAAAGTTGAATTTAAAGTTAAATTTAACGTCAAAGTTAAATTTAAAGTTAAATTTAACGTCAAATTTAAAGTTGAATTCAAAGTCAAATTTAAAGTTAAATTTAAAGTCAAATTTAAAGTTGAATTTAAAGTCAAATTTAAAGTTAAATTTAAAGTTGAATTCAAAAAAGTTAAATTGAAAGTCAAATTTAAAGTCAAATTTCAAGTTGAATTTAAAGTTAAATTTCAAGTTAAATTTAAAGTCGAATTTAAAGTTGAATTTAAAGTTGAATTCAAAAACAAATTTAAAGTTGAATTTAAAGTCAAAATTCAAAGTTGAATTAAAAGTCAAATTTAAAGTTGAATTTAAACTCAAATTTAATGTTAAATTAAAAGTTGAATTTAAAGAAAAATTTAAAGTTGAATTTAAAGTCAAAATTTAAAGTTGAATCTAAAGTCAAATTTAAAGTTGAATTTAAAGTCAAATTTAAAGTTGAATTCAAAAAAGTTGAATTTAAAGTCAAATTTAAAGTCAAAATTTAAAGTTGATTTTAAAGTCAAATTTAAAGTTGAATTTAAAGTTGAATTCAAAAAAGTTGAATTTAAAGTCAAATTTAAAGTTGAATTTAAAGTCAAATTTAAAGTTGAATTTAAAGACAAATTTAAAGTTGAATTTAAAGTCAAAATTGAAAGTTGAATTTAAAGACAAATTTAAAGTTGAATTTAAAGTCAAATTTAAAGTTAAATTTAAAGTTGAATTAAAAGTCAAATTTAAAGTTGAATTTAAAGTTGAATTCAAAGTTGAATTTAAAGTTGAATTCAAAGTTGAATTTAAACTCAAATTTAATGTTAAATTAAAAGTTGAATTTAAAGAAAAATTTAAAGTTGATTTTAAAGTCGAATTTAAAGTTGAATTTAAAGTCAAATTTAAAATTAAATTCAAAGTCAAATTTAAAGTTGAATTTAAAGTCAATTTTAAAGTTGAATTTAAAGTTGAATTCAAAAACAAATTTAAAGTTGAATTTAAAGTCAAAATTTAAAGTTAAATTAAAAGTCAAATTTAAAGTTAAATTTAAAGTCAAATTTAAAGATGAATTTAAAATCAAATTTAAAGTTGAATTTAAAGTCAAATTTAAAGTTGAATTTAAAGACAAATTTAAAGTTGAATTTAAAGTCAAAATTTAAAGTTGAATTTAAAGTCAAATTTAAAGTTGAATTTAAAGTCAAATTTAAAGTTGAATTTAAAGTCAAAATTTAAAGTTGAATTAAAAGTCAAATTTAAAGTTGAATTTAAAGTTGAATTTAAAGTTGAATTTAAAGTCAAATTTAAAGTTGAATTCAAAAAAGTTGAAATTAAAGTCAAATTTAAAGTCAAATTTAAAGTTGAATTTAAAGTCAAATTTAAAGTTGAATTTAAAGTCAAAATTTAAAGTTGAATTTAAAGTCAAATTTAAAGTTGACTTTAAAGTTAAATTTAAAGTTGAATTTAAAGTCAAATTTAAAGTTGAATTCAAAAAAGTTGAATTTAAAGTCAAATTTAAAGTCAAATTTAAAGTTGAATTTAAAGTCAAATTTAAAGTTGAATTTAAAGTCAAATTTAAAGTTGAATTTAAAGTTGAATTTAAAGTTGAATTTAAAGTCAAATTTAAAGTTGAATTTTAAGTTGAATTTAAAGTCAAATTTAAAGTTGAATTTAAAGACAAATTTAAAGTTGAATTTAAAATCAAAATTTAAAGTTGAATTTAAAGTCAAATTTAAAGGTGAATTTAAAGTCAAATTTAAAGTTAAATTAAAAGTTGAGTTTAAAGAAAAATTTAAAGTTGAATTTAAAGTCAAAATTTAAAGTTGAATTAAAAGTCAAATTTAAAGTTGAATTTAAAGTCAAATTTAAAGTTGAATTTAAAGTCAAATTTAAAGTTGAATTTAAAGTCAAAATTTAAAGTTGAATTTAAAGTCAAATTTAAAGTTGAATTTAAAGTCAAATTTAAAGTTGAATTCAAAAAAGTTGAATTTAAAGTCAAATTTAAAGTTAAATTAAAAGTTGAATTTAAAGTTAAATTTAACGTCAAAGTTAAATTTAAAGTTAAATTTAACGTCAAATTTAAAGTTGAATTCAAAGTCAAATTTCAAGTTAAATTTAAAGTCAAATTTAAAGTTGAATTTAAAGTCAAATTTAAAGTTGAATTTAAAGACAAATTTAAAGTTGAATTTAAAATCAAAATTTAAAGTTGAATTTAAAGTCAAATTTAAAGGTGAATTTAAAGTCAAATTTAAAGTTAAATTAAAAGTTGAGTTTAAAGAAAAATTTAAAGTTGAATTTAAAGTCAAAATTTAAAGTTGAATTTAAAGTCAAATTTAAAGTTGAATTTAAAGACAAATTTAAAGTTGAATTTAAAGTCAAAATTTAAAGTTGAATTTAAAGTCAAATTTAAAGTTGAATTCAAAAAAGTTGAATTTAAAGTCAAATTTAAAGTTAAATTAAAAGTTGAATTCAAAAAAGTTAAATTGAAAGTCAAATTTAAAGTCAAATTTCAAGTTGAATTTAAAGTTAAATTTCAAGTTAAATTTAAAGTCGAATTTAAAGTTGAATTTAAAGTCAAATTTAAAATTAAATTCAAAGTCAAATTTAAAGTTGAATTTAAAGTCAATTTTAAAGTTGAATTTAAAGTTGAATTCAAAAACAAATTTAAAGTTGAATTTAAAGTCAAAATTCAAAGTTGAATTAAAAGTCAAATTTAAAGTTGAATTTAAACTCAAATTTAATGTTAAATTAAAAGTTGAATTTAAAGAAAAATTTAAAGTTGAATTTAAAGTCAAAATTTAAAGTTGAATCTAAAGTCAAATTTAAAGTTGAATTTAAAGTCAAATTTAAAGTTGAATTTAAAGTCAAAATTTAAAGTTGATTTTAAAGTCAAATTTAAAGTTGAATTTTAAGTTGAATTCAAAAAAGTTGAATTTAAAGTCAAATTTAAAGTTGAATTTAAAGTCAAATTTAAAGTTGAATTTAAAGACAAATTTAAAGTTGAATTTAAAGTCAAAATTGAAAGTTGAATTTAAAGTCAAATTTAAAGTTGAATTTAAAGACAAATTTAAAGTTGAATTTA
Source organism: Melanostoma mellinum (assembly GCA_914767635.1). NCBI lineage: Eukaryota > Metazoa > Arthropoda > Insecta > Diptera > Syrphidae > Melanostoma > Melanostoma mellinum. The sequence goes on along the minus strand of OU612059.1, from coordinate 220,774,541 downwards.
AAGTCAAATTTAAAGTTAAATTTAAAGTTGAATTAAAAGTCAAATTTAAAGTTGAATTTAAAGTTGAATTCAAAGTTGAATTTAAAGTTGAATTCAAAGTTGAATTTAAACTCAAATTTAATGTTAAATTAAAAGTTGAGTTTAAAGAAAAATTTAAAGTTGAATTTAAAGTAAAAATTTAAAGTTGAATTTAAAGTCAAAATTTAAAGTTGAATTTAAAGTTAATTTAAAATTAAATTCAAAGTCAAATTTAAAGTTGAATTTAAAGTCAAATTTAAAGTTGAATTTAAAATCAAATTTAATGTTAAATTAAAAGTTGAATTTAAAGAAAAATTTAAAGTTGAATTTAAAGTTGAATCTAAAGTCAAATTTAAAGTTGAATTTAAAGTCAAATTTAAAGTTGAATTCAAAAAAGTTGAATTTAAAGTCAAATTTAAAGTTGAATTTAAAGTCAAATCTAAAGTTGAATTTAAAGTCAAATTTAAAGTTGAATTCAAAGTTGAATTCAAAGTTGAATTTAAACTCAAATTTAATGTTAAATTAAAAGTTGAGTTTAAAGAAAAATTAAAAGTTGAATTTAAAGTCAAATCTAAAGTTGAATTTAAAGTCAAATTTAAAGTTGAATTTAAAGTCAAATTTAAAGTTGAATTCAAAGTTGAATTCAAAGTTGAATTTAAACTCAAATTTAATGTTAAATTAAAAGTTGAGTTTAAAGAAAAATTTAAAGTTGAATTTAAAGTAAAAATTTAAAGTTGAATTAAAAGTCAAATTTAAAGTTGAATTTAAAGTCAAATTTAAAGTTGAATTTAAACTCAAATTTAAAGTTGAATTTAAAGTCAAATTTAAAGTTGAATTTAAACTCAAATTTAATTTTAAATTAAAAGTTGAATTTAAAGAAAAATTTAAAGTTGAATTTAAAGTCAAATTTAAAGTTGAATTTAAAGTCAAAATTTAAAGTTGAATCTAAAGTCAAATTTAAAGTTGAATTTAAAGTCAAATTTAAAGTTGAATTCAAAAAAGTTGAATTTAAAGTCAAATTTAAAGTTGAATTTAAAGTCAAAATTTAAAGTTGATTTTAAAGTCAAATTTAAAGTTGAACTTAAAGTCAAATTTAAAGTTGAATTTAAAGACAAATTTAAAGTTGAATTTAAAGTCAAAATTGAAAGTTGAATTTAAAGTCAAATTTAAAGTTGAATTTAAAGTCAAATTTAAAGTTGAATTTAAAGACAAATTTAAAGTTGAATTTAAAGTCAAAATTTAAAGTTGATTTTAAAGTCAAATTTAAAGTTGAATTTAAAGTTGAATTCAAAAAAGTTGAATTTAAAGTCAAATTTAAAGTTGAATTTAAAGTTGAATTTAAAGTCAAATTTAAAGTTGAATTTAAAGTCAAATTTAAAGTTGAATTTAAAGACAAATTTAAAGTTGAATTTAAAGTCAAAATTGAAAGTTGAATTTAAAGTCAAATTTAAAGTTGAATTTAAAATCAAATTTAAAGTTGAATTTAAAGTTGAATTCAAAGTAAATTTAAAGTTAAATTTAAAGTCAAATTTAAAGTTGAATTTAAAGTCAAATTTAAAGTTGAATTCAAAGTCGAATTTAAAGTTGAATGTAAAGTCAAAATTTAAAGTTGAATTAAAAGTCAAATTTAAATTTGAATTTAAAGTTAAATTTACAGTCAAATTTAAAGTTGAATTTAAAGTCAAATTTAAAGTAAAATTTAAAGTTAAATTTTAAGTTGAATTTAAAGTAAATTTAAAGTTGAATTTCAAGTTGAATTCAAAAAGTTAAATTGAAAGTCAAATTTAAAGTCAAATTTAAAGTTGAATTCAAAGTTGAATTTAAAGTTGAATTTAAAGTTGAATTCAAAAAGTTAAATTGAAAGTCAAATTTAAAGTTGAATTTAAAGTCAAATTTAAAGTTGAATTAAAAGTCAAATTTAAAGTTGAATTTAAAGACAAATTTAAAGTTGAATTTAAAGTTGAATTTAAAGTCAAATTTAAAGTTGAATTTAAAGTCAAATTTAAAGTTGAATTTAAAATCAAATTTAAATTAAATTAAAAGTCAAACTTAAAGTTGAATTTAAAGTCAAATTTAAAGTTGAATTTAAAGTCAAATTTAAAGTTGAATTTAAAGTCAAAATTTAAAGTTGAATTAAAAGTCAAATTTAAAGTTGAATTTAAAGTCAAATTTAAAGTTGAATTTAAAGACAAATTTAAAGTTGAATTTAAAGAAAAATTTAAAGTTGAATTTAAAGTCAAATTTAAAGTTGAATTAAAAGTCAAATTTAAAGTTGAATGTAAAGTCAAATTTAAAATTGAATTTAAAGTCAAATTTAAAGTTGAATTTAAAGTTGAATTTAAAGTCTAATTTAAAGTTGAATTTAAAGTCAAATTTAAAGTTGAATTTAAAATCAAATTTAAATTAAATTAAAAGTCAAACTTAAAGTTGAATTTAAAGTCAAATTTAAAGTTGAATTCAAAGTTAAATTTAAAGTTGAATTCAAAAAGTTAAATTGAAAGTCAAATTTAAAGTTGAATTTAAAGTCAAATTTAAAGTTGAATTTAAAGTCAAATTAAAAGTTGAATTTAAAGAAAAATTTAAAGTTGAATTTAAAGTCAAATTTAAAGTTGAATTAAAAGTCAAATTTAAAGTTGAATGTAAAGTCAAATTTAAAATTGAATTTAAAGTCAAATTTAAAGTTGAATTTAAAGTTGAATTTAAAGTCTAATTTAAATTTGAATTTAAATTCAAATTTAAAGTTGAATTTAAAATCAAATTTAAATTAAATTAAAAGTCAAACTTAAAGTTGAATTTAAAGTCAAATTTAAAGTTGAATTCAAAGTTAAATTTAAAGTAAAATTTAAAGATAAATTTAAAGTCAAATTTAAAGTCAAAATTTAAAGTTGAATTAAAAGTCAAATTTAAAGTTGAATTTAAAGTCAAATTTAAAGTTGAATTTAAAGTCAAATTAAAAGTTGAATTTAAAGAAAAATTTAAAGTTGAATTTAAAGTCAAATTTAAAGTTGAATTAAAAGTCAAATTTAAAGTTGAATGTAAAGTCAAATTTAAAATTGAATTTAAAGTCAAATTTAAAGTTGAATTTAAAGTTGAATTTAAAGTCTAATTTAAAGTTGAATTTAAAGTCAAATTTAAAGTTGAATTTAAAATCAAATTTAAATTAAATTAAAAGTCAAACTTAAAGTTGAATTTAAAGTCAAATTTAAAGTTGAATTCAAAGTTAAATTTAAAGTAAAATTTAAAGATAAATTTAAAGTCAAATTTAAAGTCAAAATTTAAAGTTGAATTAAAAGTCAAATTTAAAGTTGAATTTAAAGTCAAATTTAAAGTTGAATTCAAAGTTGAACTTAAAGTTGAATTTAAAGTTGAATTTAAACTCAAATTTAATGTTAAATTAAAAGTTGAATTTAAAGAAAAATTTAAAGTTGAATTTAAAGTCAAATTTAAAGTTGAATTTAAAGTCAAATTTAAAGTTGAATTTAAAGTCAAATTTAAAGTTGAATTTAAAGACAAATTTAAAGTTGAATTTAAAGTCAAATTTAAAGTTGAATTAAAAGTCAAATTTAAAGGTAAATTTAAAGTTGAATTCAAAAAAGTTAAATTGAAAGTCAAATTTAAAGTCAAATTTCAAGTTGAATTTCAAGTTAAATTTAAAGTCGAATTTAAAGTTGAATTTAAAGTTGAATTCAAAAACAAATTTAAAGTTGAATTTAAAGTCAAAATTTAAAGTTAAATTAAAAGTCAAATTTAAAGTTAAATTTAAAGTCAAATTTAAAGATGAATTTAAAATCAAATTTAAAGTTGAATTTAAAGTCAAATTTAAAGTTGAATTAAAAGACAAATTTAAAGTTGAATTTAAAGTCAAAATTTAAAGTTGAATTTAAAGTTGAATTTAAAGTCAAATTTAAAGTTGAATTTAAAGTTGAATTTAAAGTCAAATTTAAAGTTGACTTTAAAGTTAAATTTAAAGTTGAATTTAAAGTCAAATTTAAAGTTGAATTTAAAGTCAAATTTAAAGTTGAATTTAAAGTTGAATTTAAAGTCAAATTTAAAGTTGAATTTAAAGTCAAAATTTAAAGTTGAATTTAAAGACAAATTTAAAGTTGAATTTAAAGTCAAAATTTAAAGTTGAATTTAAAGTCAAATTTAAAGTTGAATTTAAAGTTGAATTTAAAGTCAAATTTAAAGTTGAATTTAAAGACAAATTTAAAGTTGAATTTAAAATCAAAATTTAAAGTTGAATTTAAAGTCAAATTTAAAGGTGAATTTAAAGTTAAATTTAAAGTTGAATTTAAAGTCAAATTTAAAGTTGAATTCAAAAAAGTTGAATTTAAAGTCAAATTTAAAGTTGAATTTAAAGTCAAATTTAAAGTTGAATTTAAAGTCAAAATTTAAAGTTGAATTTAAAGTCAAATTTAAAGTTGAATTTAAAGTTGAATTTAAAGTCAAATTTAAAGTTGAATTTAAAGACAAATTTAAAGTTGAATTTAAAATCAAAATTTAAAGTTGAATTTAAAGTCAAATTTAAAGGTGAATTTAAAGTCAAATTTAAAGTTAAATTAAAAGTTGAGTTTAAAGTCAAATTTAAAGTTGAATTCAAAAAAGTTGAAATTAAAGTCAAATTTAAAGTCAAATTTAAAGTTGAATTTAAAGTCAAATTTAAAGTTGAATTTAAAGTCAAAATTTAAAGTTGAATTTAAAGTCAAATTTAAAGTTGACTTTAAAGTTAAATTTAAAGTTGAATTTAAAGTCAAATTTAAAGTTGAATTCAAAAAAGTTGAATTTAAAGTCAAATTTAAAGTCAAATTTAAAGTTGAATTTAAAGTCAAATTTAAAGTTGAATTTAAAGTCAAAATTTAAAGTCAAATTTAAAGTTGAATTTAAAGTTGAATTTAAAGTCAAATTTAAAGTTGAATTTAAAGACAAATTTAAAGTTGAATTTAAAATCAAAATTTAAAGTTGAATTTAAAGTCAAATTTAAAGGTGAATTTAAAGTCAAATTTAAAGTTAAATTAAAAGTTGAGTTTAAAGAAAAATTTAAAGTTGAATTTAAAGTCAAAATTTAAAGTTGAATTAAAAGTCAAATTTAAAGTTGAATTTAAAGTCAAATTTAAAGTTGAATTTAAAGTCAAATTTAAAGTTGAATTTAAAGTCAAAATTTAAAGTTGAATTTAAAGTCAAATTTAAAGTTGAATTTAAAGTCAAATTTAAAGTTGAATTCAAAAAAGTTGAATTTAAAGTCAAATTTAAAGTTAAATTAAAAGTTGAATTTAAAGTTAAATTTAAAGTTAAATTTAACGTCAAAGTTAAATTTAAAGTTAAATTTAACGTCAAATTTAAAGTTGAATTCAAAGTCAAATTTCAAGTTAAATTTAAAGTCAAATTTAAAGTTGAATTTAAAGTCAAATTTAAAGTTGAATTTAAAGACAAATTTAAAGTTGAATTTAAAATCAAAATTTAAAGTTGAATTTAAAGTCAAATTTAAAGGTGAATTTAAAGTCAAATTTAAAGTTAAATTAAAAGTTGAGTTTAAAGAAAAATTTAAAGTTGAATTTAAAGTCAAAATTTAAAGTTGAATTAAAAGTCAAATTTAAAGTTGAATTTAAAGTCAAATTTAAAGTTGAATTTAAAGTCAAATTTAAAGTTGAATTCAAAAAAGTTGAATTTAAAGTCAAATTTAAAGTTAAATTATAAGTTGAATTTAAAGTTAAATTTAACGTCAAAGTTAAATTTAAAGTTAAATTTAACGTCAAATTTAAAGTTGAATTCAAAGTCAAATTTAAAGTTAAATTTAAAGTCAAATTTAAAGTTGAATTTAAAGTCAAATTTAAAGTTAAATTTAAAGTTGAATTCAAAAAAGTTAAATTGAAAGTCAAATTTAAAGTCAAATTTAAAGTTGAATTTAAAGTCAAATTTAAAATTAAATTCAAAGTCAAATTTAAAGTTGAATTTAAAGTCAATTTTAAAGTTGAATTTAAAGTTGAATTCAAAAACAAATTTAAAGTTGAATTTAAAGTCAAAATTCAAAGTTGAATTAAAAGTCAAATTTAAAGTTGAATTTAAACTCAAATTTAATGTTAAATTAAAAGTTGAATTTAAAGAAAAATTTAAAGTTGAATTTAGAGTCAAAATTTAATGTTGAATTTAAGGTCAAATTTAAAGTCAAAATTTAAAGTTGAATTTAAAGTCAAATTTAAAGTTGAATTTAAAGTCAAAATTTAAAGTTGATTTTAAAGTCAAATTTAAAGTTGAATTTAAAGTTGAAATCAAAAAAGTTGAATTTAAAGTCAAATTTAAAGTTGAATTTAAACTCAAATTTAATGTTAAATTAAAAGTTGAATTTAAAGAAAAATTTAAAGTTGAATTTAGAGTCAAAATTTAATGTTGAATTTAAAGTCAAATTTAAAGTTGAATTTAAAGTCAAATTTAAAGTTGAATTTAAAGTCAAAATTTAAAGTTGAATTTAAAGTCAAATTTAAAGTTGAATTTAAAGTCAAAATTTAAAGTTGAATTTGAAGTCAAATTTAAAGTTAAATTAAAAGTTGAATTTAAAGAAAAATTTAAAGTTGAATTCAAAAAAGTTGAAATTAAAGTCAAATTTAAAGTCAAATTTAAAGTTGAATTTAAAGTCAAATTTAAAGTTGAATTTAAAGTCAAAATTTAAAGTTGAATTTAAAGTCAAATTTAAAGTTGACTTTAAAGTTAAATTTAAAGTTGAATTTAAAGTCAAATTTAAAGTTGAATTCAAAAAAGTTGAATTTAAAGTCAAATTTAAAGTCAAATTTAAAGTTGAATTTAAAGTCAAATTTAAAGTTGAATTTAAAGTCAAAATTTAAAGTTGAATTTAAAGTCAAATTTAAAGTTGAATTTAAAGTTGAATTTAATGTCAAATTTAAAGTTGAATTTAAAGACAAATTTAAAGTTGAATTTAAAATCAAAATTTAAAGTTGAATTTAAAGTCAAATTTAAAGGTGAATTTAAAGTAAAATTTAAAGTTAAATTAAAAGTTGAGTTTAAAGAAAAATTTAAAGTTGAATTTAAAGTCAAAATTTAAAGTTGAATTAAAAGTCAAATTTAAAGTTGAATTTAAAGTCAAATTTAAAGTTGAATTTAAAGTCAAATTTAAAGTTGAATTTAAAGTCAAAATTTAAAGTTGAATTTAAAGTCAAATTTAAAGTTGAATTTAAAGTCAAATTTAAAGTTGAATTCAAAAAAGTTGAATTTAAAGTCAAATTTAAAGTTAAATTAAAAGTTGAATTTAAAGTTAAATTTAACGTCAAAGTTAAATTTAAAGTTAAATTTAACGTCAAATTTAAAGTTGAATTCAAAGTCAAATTTCAAGTTAAATTTAAAGTCAAATTTAAAGTTGAATTTAAAGTCAAATTTAAAGTTGAATTTAAAGACAAATTTAAAGTTGAATTTAAAATCAAAATTTAAAGTTGAATTTAAAGTCAAATTTAAAGGTGAATTTAAAGTCAAATTTAAAGTTAAATTAAAAGTTGAGTTTAAAGAAAAATTTAAAGTTGAATTTAAAGTCAAAATTTAAAGTTGAATTAAAAGTCAAATTTAAAGTTGAATTTAAAGTCAAATTTAAAGTCAAATTTAAAGTTGAATTTAAAGACAAATTTAAAGTTGAATTTAAAGTCAAAATTTAAAGTTGAATTTAAAGTCAAATTTAAAGTTGAATTCAAAAAAGTTGAATTTAAAGTCAAATTTAAAGTTAAATTATAAGTTGAATTTAAAGTTAAATTTAACGTCAAAGTTAAATTTAAAGTTAAATTTAACGTCAAATTTAAAGTTGAATTCAAAGTCAAATTTAAAGTTAAATTTAAAGTCAAATTTAAAGTTGAATTTAAAGTCAAATTTAAAGTTAAATTTAAAGTTGAATTCAAAAAAGTTAAATTGAAAGTCAAATTTAAAGTCAAATTTAAAGTTGAATTTAAAGTCAAATTTAAAATTAAATTCAAAGTCAAATTTAAAGTTGAATTTAAAGTCAATTTTAAAGTTGAATTTAAAGTTGAATTCAAAAACAAATTTAAAGTTGAATTTAAAGTCAAAATTCAAAGTTGAATTAAAAGTCAAATTTAAAGTTGAATTTAAACTCAAATTTAATGTTAAATTAAAAGTTGAATTTAAAGAAAAATTTAAAGTTGAATTTAGAGTCAAAATTTAATGTTGAATTTAAAGTCAAATTTAAAGTCAAAATTTAAAGTTGAATTTAAAGTCAAATTTAAAGTTGAATTTAAAGTCAAAATTTAAAGTTGATTTTAAAGTCAAATTTAAAGTTGAATTTAAAGTTGAAATCAAAAAAGTTGAATTTAAAGTCAAATTTAAAGTTGAATTTAAACTCAAATTTAATGTTAAATTAAAAGTTGAATTTAAAGAAAAATTTAAAGTTGAATTTAGAGTCAAAATTTAATGTTGAATTTAAAGTCAAATTTAAAGTTGAATTTAAAGTCAAATTTAAAGTTGAATTTAAAGTCAAAATTTAAAGTTGAATTTAAAGTCAAATTTAAAGTTGAATTTAAAGTCAAAATTTAAAGTTGAATTTGAAGTCAAATTTAAAGTTAAATTAAAAGTCAAATTTAAAGTTGAAATTTAAAATCAAATTTAAAGTTGAATTTAAAGTCAAATTTAAAGTTGAATTCAAAAAAGTTGAATTTAAAGTCAAATTTAAAGTTAAATTAAAAGTTGAATTTAAAGTTAAATTTGACGTCAAAGTTAAATTTAAAGTTAAATAAGTTAAATTGAAAGTCAAATTTAAAGTTGAATTTAAAGTTAAATTTAAAGTCGAATTAAAAGTTGAATTTAAAGTCAAATTTAAAATTAAATTCAAAGTCAAATTTAAAGTTGAATTTAAAGTCAAAATTTAAAGTTGAATTAAAAGTCAAATTTAAAGTTGAATGTAAAGTCAAATTTAAAGTTGAATTTAAAGTTGAATTTAAAGTTGAATTTAAAGTCAAATTTAAAGTTGACTTTAAAGTTAAATTTAAAGTCAAATTAAAAGTCAAATTTAAAGTTGAATTCAAAAAAGTTGAATTTAAAGTTGAATTTAAAGTCAAATTTAAAGTTGAATTTAAAGTCAAAATTTAAAGTTGAATTAAAAGTCAAATTTAAAGTTGAATGTAAAGTCAAATTTAAAATTGAATTTAAAGTCAAATTTAAAGTTGAATTTAAAGTCAAATTTAAAGTTGACTTTAAAGTTAAATTTAAAGTTGAATTTAAAGTCAAATTTAAAGTTGAATTTAAACTCAAATTTAATGTTAAATTAAAAGTTGAATTTAAAGAAAAATTTAAAGTTGAATTTAAAGTTGAATTTAAAGTCAAATTTAAAGTTGAATTTAAAGTCAAATTGAAAGTTGAATTCAAAAAAGTTGAATTTAAAGTCAAATTTTAAGTCAAATTTAAAGTTGAATTTAAAGTCAAATTTAAAGTTGAATTTAAAGTTGAATTTAAAGTCAAATTTAAAGTTGAATTTAAAGTCAAATTTAAAGTTGAATTCAAAAAAGTTGAATTTAAAGTCAAATTTTAAGTCAAATTTAAAGTTGAATTTAAAGTCAAATTTAAAGTTGAATTTAAAGTCAAAATTTAAAGTTGAATTAAAAGTCAAATTTAAAGTTGAATTCAAAAAAGTTAAATTGAAAGTCAAATTTAAAGTTGAATTTAAAGTTAAATTTCAAGTTAAATTTAAAGTTAAATTTAAAGTTGAATTTAAAGTCAAATTTAAAATTAAATTCAAAGTCAAATTTAAAGTTGAATTTAAAGTCAAAATTTAAAGTTGAATTAAAAGTCAAATTTAAAGTTGAATTCAAAAAAGTTAAATTGAAAGTCAAATTTAAAGTTGAATTTAAAGTTAAATTTCAAGTTGAATTTAAAGTTAAATTTAAAGTTGAATTTAAAGTCAAATTTAAAGTTGAATTTAAAGTCAAATTTAAAGTTGAATTCAAAAAAGTTAAATTGAAAGTCAAATTTAAAGTTGAATTTAAAGTTAAATTTCAAGTTGAATTTAAAGTTAAATTTAAAGTTGAATGTAAAGTCAAATTTAAAGTTGAATTTAAAGTTGAATTTAAAGTTGAATTTAAAGTCAAATTTAAAGTTGACTTTAAAGTTAAATTTAAAGTCAAATTTAAAGTCAAATTTAAAGTTGAATTCAAAAACAAATTTAAAGTTGAATTTAAAGTCAAATTTAAAGTTGAATTTAAAGTCAAAATTTAAAGTTGAATTAAAAGTCAAATTTAAAGTTGAATGTAAAGTCAAATTTAAAATTGAATTTAAAGTCAAATTTAAAGTTGAATTTAAAGTCAAATTTAAAGTTGACTTTAAAGTTAAATTTAAAGTTGAATTTAAAGTCAAATTTAAAGTGGAATTTAAACTCAAATTTAATGTTAAATTAAAAGTTGAATTTAAAGAAAAATTTAAAGTTGAATTTAAAGTTGAATTTAAAGTCAAATTTAAAGTTGAATTTAAAGTTGAATTTAAAGTCAAATTTAAAGTTGAATTTAAAGTCAAATTTAAAGTTGAATTCAAAAAAGTTGAATTTAAAGTCAAATTTTAAGTCAAATTTAAAGTTGAATTTAAAGTCAAATTTAAAGTTGAATTTAAAGTCAAAATTTAAAGTTGAATTAAAAGTCAAATTTAAAGTTGAATGTAAAGTCAAATTTAAAGTTGAATTTAAAGTCAAATTTAAAGTTGAATTTAAAGTTGAATTTAAAGTCAACTTTAAATTTGGCTTTAAATTCAACTAAACAAGGTTAATTCAAAGTTGAATTTTAAGTCAAATTTAAAGTTGAATTTAAACTCAAATTTAATGTTAAATTAAAAGTTGAATTTAAAGAAAAATTTAAAGTTGAATTTAAAGTCAAAATTTAAAGTTGAATTTAAAGTCAAATTTAAAGTTGAATTTAAAGTCAAATTTAAAGTTGAATTTAAAGTCAAATTTAAAGTTGAATTTAAAGTCAAATTTAAAGTTGAATTTGAAGTCAAATTTAAAGTTAAATTAAAAGTTGAGTTTAAAGAAAAATTTAAAGTTGAATTAAAAGTCAAATTTAAAGTTGAATTTAAAGTTGAAATCAAAAAAGTTGAATTTAAAGTCAAATTTAAAGTTGAATTTAAAGTTGAATTTAAAGACAAATTTAAAGTTGAATTTAAAGTTGAAATCAAAAAAGTTGAATTTAAAGTTGAATTTAAAGTCAAATTTAAAGTTGAATTTAAAGTTGAATTTAAAGTCAAAATTTAAAGTTGAATTTAAAGTCAAATTTAAAGTTGAATGTAAAGTCAAAATTTAAAGTTGATTTTAAAGTCAAATTTAAAGTTGAATTTAAAGTTGAAATCAAAAAAGTTGAATTTAAAGTCAAATTTAAAGTTGAATTTAAAGTTGAATTTAAAGACAAATTTAAAGTTGAATTTAAAGTCAAAATTTAAAGTTGAATTTAAAGTCAAATTTAAAGTTGAATTTAAAGTCAAATTTAAAGTTGAATTTGAAGTCAAATTTAAAGTTAAACTAAAAGTTGAGTTTAAAGAAAAATTTAAAGTTGAATTAAAAGTCAAATTTAAAGTTGAATTTAAAGTCAAATTTAAAGTTGAATTTAAAGTCAAATTTAAAGTTGAATTTAGAGACAAATTTAAAGTCAAAATTTAAAGTTTAATTTAAAGTCAAATTTAAAGTTGAATTTAAAGTCAAATTTAAAGTTGAATTCAAAAAAGTTGAATTTAAAGTCAAACTTAAAGTTAAATTTAAAATCAAATTTAAAGTTGAATTTAAAGTTGAATTTAAAGTCAAATTTAAAGTTGAATTTAAAGTTAAATTTATAGTTGAATTTAAAGTCAAATTTAAAGTTGAATTCAAAAAAGTTGAATTTAAAGTCAAATTTTAAGTCAAATTTAAAGTTGAATTTAAAGTCAAATTTAAAGTTGAATTTAAAGTCAAAATTTAAAGTTGAATTAAAAGTCAAATTTAAAGTTGAATGTAAAGTCAAATTTAAAGTTGAATTTAAAGTCAAATTTAAAGTTGAATTTAAAGTTGAATTTAAAGTCAACTTTAAATTTGACTTTAAATTCAACTAAACAAGTTAAATTCAAAGTTGAATTTAAAGTCAAATTTAAAGTTGAATTTAAACTCAAATTTAATGTTAAATTAAAAGTTGAATTTAAAGAAAAATTTAAAGTTGAATTTAAAGTCAAAATTTAAAGTTGAATTTAAAGTTGAATTTAAAGTTGAATTTAAAGTCAAATTTAAAGTTGACTTTAAAGTTAAATTTAAAGTCAAATTTAAAGTCAAATTTAAAGTTGAATTCAAAAAAGTTGAATTTAAAGTTGAATTTAAAGTCAAATTTAAAGTTGAATTTAAAGTCAAAATTTAAAGTTGAATTAAAAGTCAAATTTAAAGTTGAATGTAAAGTCAAATTTAAAATTGAATTTAAAGTCAAATTTAAAGTTGAATTTAAAGTCAAATTTAAAGTTGACTTTAAAGTTAAATTTAAAGTTGAATTTAAAGTCAAATTTAAAGTTGAATTTAAACTCAAATTTAATGTTAAATTAAAAGTTGAATTTAAAGAAAAATTTAAAGTTGAATTTAAAGTTGAATTTAAAGTCAAATTTAAAGTTGAATTTAAAGTCAAATTTAAAGTTGAATTTAAAGTCAAATTTAAAGTTGAATTCAAAAAAGTTGAATTTAAAGTCAAATTTTAAGTCAAATTTAAAGTTGAATTTAAAGTCAAATTTAAAGTTGAATTTAAAGTCAAAATTTAAAGTTGAATTAAAAGTCAAATTTAAAGTTGAATTCAAAAATGTTAAATTGAAAGTCAAATTTAAAGTTGAATTTAAAGTTAAATTTCAAGTTAAATTTAAAGTTAAATTTAAAGTTGAATTTAAAGTCAAATTTAAAATTAAATTCAAAGTCAAATTTAAAGTTGAATTTAAAGTCAAAATTTAAAGTTGAATTAAAAGTCAAATTTAAAGTTGAATTCAAAAAAGTTAAATTGAAAGTCAAATTTAAAGTTGAATTTAAAGTTAAATTTCAAGTTGAATTTAAAGTTAAATTTAAAGTTGAATTTAAAGTCAAATTTAAAGTTGAATTTAAAGTCAAATTTAAAGTTGAATTCAAAAAAGTTAAATTGAAAGTCAAATTTAAAGTTGAATTTAAAGTTAAATTTCAAGTTAAATTTAAAGTTAAATTTAAAGTTGAATTTAAAGTCAAATTTAAAGTTGAATTCAAAAAAGTTAAATTGAAAGTCAAATTTAAAGTTGAATTTAAAGTTAAATTTCAAGTTAAATTTAAAGTCGAATTTAAAGTTGAATTTAAAGTCAAATTTAAAATTAAATTCAAAGTCAAATTTAAAGTTGAATGTAAAGTCAAATTTAAAGTTGAATTTAAAGTTGAATTTAAAGTTGAATTTAAAGTCAAATTTAAAGTTGACTTTAAAGTTAAATTTAAAGTCAAATTTAAAGTCAAATTTAAAGTTGAATTCAAAAACAAATTTAAAGTTGAATTTAAAGTCAAATTTAAAGTTGAATTCAAAAAAGTTGAATTTAAAGTTGAATTTAAAGTCAAATTTAAAGTTGAATTTAAAGTCAAAATTTAAAGTTGAATGTAAAGTCAAATTTAAAGTTGAATTTAAAGTCAAATTTAAAGTTGAATTTAAAGTTGAATTTAAAGTCAACTTTAAATTTGGCTTTAAATTCAACTAAACAAGGTTAATTCAAAGTTGAATTTTAAGTCAAATTTAAAGTTGAATTTAAACTCAAATTTAATGTTAAATTAAAAGTTGAATTTAAAGAAAAATTTAAAGTTGAATTTAAAGTCAAAATTTAAAGTTGAATTTAAAGTCAAATTTAAAGTTGAATTTAAAGTCAAATTTAAAGTTGAATTTAAAGTCAAATTTAAAGTTGAATTTGAAGTCAAATTTAAAGTTAAATTAAAAGTTGAGTTTAAAGAAAAATTTAAAGTTGAATTAAAAGTCAAATTTAAAGTTGAATTTAAAGTTGAAATCAAAAAAGTTGAATTTAAAGTCAAATTTAAAGTTGAATTTAAAGTTGAATTTAAAGACAAATTTAAAGTTGAATTTAAAGTTGAAATCAAAAAAGTTGAATTTAAAGTTGAATTTAAAGTCAAATTTAAAGTTGAATTTAAAGTTGAATTTAAAGTCAAAATTTAAAGTTGAATTTAAAGTCAAATTTAAAGTTGAATGTAAAGTCAAAATTTAAAGTTGATTTTAAAGTCAAATTTAAAGTTGAATTTAAAGTTGAAATCAAAAAAGTTGAATTTAAAGTCAAATTTAAAGTTGAATTTAAAGTTGAATTTAAAGACAAATTTAAAGTTGAATTTAAAGTCAAAATTTAAAGTTGAGTTTAAAGAAAAATTTAAAGTTGAATTAAAAGTCAAATTTAAAGTTGAATTTAAAGTCAAATTTAAAGTTGAATTTAAAGTCAAATTTAAAGTTGAATTTAGAGACAAATTTAAAGTCAAAATTTAAAGTTTAATTTAAAGTCAAATTTAAAGTTGAATTTAAAGTCAAATTTAAAGTTGAATTCAAAAAAGTTGAATTTAAAGTCAAACTTAAAGTTAAATTTAAAATCAAATTTAAAGTTGAATTTAAAGTTGAATTTAAAGTCAAATTTAAAGTTGAATTTAAAGTTAAATTTATAGTTGAATTTAAAGTCAAATTTAAAGTTGAATTCAAAAAAGTTGAATTTAAAGTCAAATTTTAAGTCAAATTTAAAGTTGAATTTAAAGTCAAATTTAAAGTTGAATTTAAAGTCAAAATTTAAAGTTGAATTAAAAGTCAAATTTAAAGTTGAATGTAAAGTCAAATTTAAAGTTGAATTTAAAGTCAAATTTAAAGTTGAATTTAAAGTTGAATTTAAAGTCAACTTTAAATTTGACTTTAAATTCAACTAAACAAGTTAAATTCAAAGTTGAATTTAAAGTCAAATTTAAAGTTGAATTTAAACTCAAATTTAATGTTAAATTAAAAGTTGAATTTAAAGAAAAATTTAAAGTTGAATTTAAAGTCAAAATTTAAAGTTGAATTTAAAGTTGAATTTAAAGTTGAATTTAAAGTCAAATTTAAAGTTGACTTTAAAGTTAAATTTAAAGTCAAATTTAAAGTCAAATTTAAAGTTGAATTCAAAAAAGTTGAATTTAAAGTTGAATTTAAAGTCAAAATTTAAAGTTGAATTAAAAGTCAAATTTAAAGTTGAATGTAAAGTCAAATTTAAAATTGAATTTAAAGTCAAATTTAAAGTTGAATTTAAAGTCAAATTTAAAGTTGACTTTAAAGTTAAATTTAAAGTTGAATTTAAAGTCAAATTTAAAGTTGAATTTAAACTCAAATTTAATGTTAAATTAAAAGTTGAATTTAAAGAAAAATTTAAAGTTGAATTTAAAGTTGAATTTAAAGTCAAATTTAAAGTTGAATTTAAAGTCAAATTTAAAGTTGAATTTAAAGTCAAATTTAAAGTTGAATTCAAAAAAGTTGAATTTAAAGTCAAATTTTAAGTCAAATTTAAAGTTGAATTTAAAGTCAAATTTAAAGTTGAATTTAAAGTCAAAATTTAAAGTTGAATTAAAAGTCAAATTTAAAGTTGAATTCAAAAATGTTAAATTGAAAGTCAAATTTAAAGTTGAATTTAAAGTTAAATTTCAAGTTAAATTTAAAGTTAAATTTAAAGTTGAATTTAAAGTCAAATTTAAAATTAAATTCAAAGTCAAATTTAAAGTTGAATTTAAAGTCAAAATTTAAAGTTGAATTAAAAGTCAAATTTAAAGTTGAATTCAAAAAAGTTAAATTGAAAGTCAAATTTAAAGTTGAATTTAAAGTTAAATTTCAAGTTGAATTTAAAGTTAAATTTAAAGTTGAATTTAAAGTCAAATTTAAAGTTGAATTTAAAGTCAAATTTAAAGTTGAATTCAAAAAAGTTAAATTGAAAGTCAAATTTAAAGTTGAATTTAAAGTTAAATTTCAAGTTGAATTTAAAGTTAAATTTAAAGTTGAATTTAAAGTCAAATTTAAAGTTGAATTCAAAAAAGTTAAATTGAAAGTCAAATTTAAAGTTGAATTTAAAGTTAAATTTCAAGTTAAATTTAAAGTCGAATTTAAAGTTGAATTTAAAGTCAAATTTAAAATTAAATTCAAAGTCAAATTTAAAGTTGAATGTAAAGTCAAATTTAAAGTTGAATTTAAAGTTGAATTTAAAGTTGAATTTAAAGTCAAATTTAAAGTTGACTTTAAAGTTAAATTTAAAGTTGAATTTAAAGTCAAATTTAAAGTTGAATTCAAAAACAAATTTAAAGTTGAATTTAAAGTCAAATTTAAAGTTGAATTCAAAAAAGTTGAATTTAAAGTTGAATTTAAAGTCAAATTTAAAGTTGAATTTAAAGTCAAAATTTAAAGTTGAATTAAAAGTCAAATTTAAAGTTGAATGTAAAGTCAAATTTAAAATTGAATTTAAAGTCAAATTTAAAGTTGAATTTAAAGTCAAATTTAAAGTTGACTTTAAAGTTAAATTTAAAGTTGAATTTAAAGTCAAATTTAAAGTTGAATTTAAACTCAAATTTAATGTTAAATTAAAAGTTGAATTTAAAGAAAAATTTAAAGTTGAATTTAAAGTTGAATTTAAAGTCAAATTTAAAGTTGAATTTAAAGTCAAATTTAAAGTTGAATTTAAAGTCAAATTTAAAGTTGAATTCAAAAAAGTTGAATTTAAAGTCAAATTTTAAGTCAAATTTAAAGTTGAATTTAAAGTCAAATTTAAAGTTGAATTTAAAGTCAAAATTTAAAGTTGAATTAAAAGTCAAATTTAAAGTTGAATTCAAAAATGTTAAATTGAAAGTCAAATTTAAAGTTGAATTTAAAGTTAAATTTCAAGTTAAATTTAAAGTTAAATTTAAAGTTGAATTTAAAGTCAAATTTAAAATTAAATTCAAAGTCAAATTTAAAGTTGAATTTAAAGTCAAAATTTAAAGTTGAATTAAAAGTCAAATTTAAAGTTGAATTCAAAAAAGTTAAATTGAAAGTCAAATTTAAAGTTGAATTTAAAGTTAAATTTCAAGTTGAATTTAAAGTTAAATTTAAAGTTGAATTTAAAGTCAAATTTAAAGTTGAATTTAAAGTCAAATTTAAAGTTGAATTCAAAAAAGTTAAATTGAAAGTCAAATTTAAAGTTGAATTTAAAGTTAAATTTCAAGTTGAATTTAAAGTTAAATTTAAAGTTGAATTTAAAGTCAAATTTAAAGTTGAATTCAAAAAAGTTAAATTGAAAGTCAAATTTAAAGTTGAATTTAAAGTTAAATTTCAAGTTAAATTTAAAGTCGAATTTAAAGTTGAATTTAAAGTCAAATTTAAAATTAAATTCAAAGTCAAATTTAAAGTTGAATGTAAAGTCAAATTTAAAGTTGAATTTAAAGTTGAATTTAAAGTTGAATTTAAAGTCAAATTTAAAGTTGACTTTAAAGTTAAATTTAAAGTCAAATTTAAAGTCAAATTTAAAGTTGAATTCAAAAACAAATTTAAAGTTGAATTTAAAGTCAAATTTAAAGTTGAATTCAAAAAAGTTGAATTTAAAGTTGAATTTAAAGTCAAATTTAAAGTTGAATTTAAAGTCAAAATTTAAAGTTGAATTAAAAGTCAAATTTAAAGTTGAATGTAAAGTCAAATTTAAAATTGAATTTAAAGTCAAATTTAAAGTTGAATTTAAAGTCAAATTTAAAGTTGACTTTAAAGTTAAATTTAAAGTTGAATTTAAAGTCAAATTTAAAGTTGAATTTAAACTCAAATTTAATGTTAAATTAAAAGTTGAATTTAAAGAAAAATTTAAAGTTGAATTTAAAGTTGAATTTAAAGTCAAATTTAAAGTTGAATTTAAAGTTGAATTTAAAGTCAAATTTAAAGTTGAATTTAAAGTCAAATTTAAAGTTGAATTCAAAAAAGTTGAATTTAAAGTCAAATTTTAAGTCAAATTTAAAGTTGAATTTAAAGTCAAATTTAAAGTTGAATTTAAAGTCAAAATTTAAAGTTGAATTAAAAGTCAAATTTAAAGTTGAATGTAAAGTCAAATTTAAAGTTGAATTTAAAGTCAAATTTAAAGTTGAATTTAAAGTTGAATTTAAAGTCAACTTTAAATTTGACTTTAAATTTTAATTTAAAGTTGAATTTAAAGTCAACTTTAAATTTGACTTTAAATTCAACTAAACAAGGTAAATTCAAAGTTGAATTTAAAGTCAAATTTAAAGTTGAATTTAAACTCAAATTTAATGTTAAATTAAAAGTTGAATTTAAAGAAAAATTTAAAGTTGAATTTAAAGTCAAAATTTAAAGTTGAATTTAAAGTCAAATTTAAAGTTGAATTTAAAGTCAAATTTAAAGTTGAATTTAAAGTCAAAATTTAAAGTTGAATTTAAAGTCAAATTTAAAGTTGAATGTAAAGTCAAAATTTAAAGTTGATTTTAAAGTCAAATTTAAAGTTGAATTTAAAGTTGAAATCAAAAAAGTTGAATTTAAAGTCAAATTTAAAGTTGAATTTAAAGTTGAATTTAAAGACAAATTTAAAGTTGAATTTAAAGTCAAAATTTAAAGTTGAATTTAAAGTCAAATTTAAAGTTGAATTTAAAGTCAAATTTAAAGTTGAATTTGAAGTCAAATTTAAAGTTAAATTAAAAGTTGAGTTTAAAGAAAAATTTAAAGTTGAATTAAAAGTCAAATTTAAAGTTGAATTTAAAGTCAAATTTAAAGTTGAATTTAAAGTCAAATTTAAAGTTGAATTTAGAGACAAATTTAAAGTCAAAATTTAAAGTTTAATTTAAAGTCAAATTTAAAGTTGAATTTAAAGTCAAATTTAAAGTTGAATTCAAAAAAGTTGAATTTAAAGTCAAACTTAAAGTTAAATTTAAAATCAAATTTAAAGTTGAATTTAAAGTTGAATTTAAAGTCAAATTTAAAGTTGAATTCAAAAAAGTTGAATTTAAAGTCAAATTTTAAGTCAAATTTAAAGTTGAATTTAAAGTCAAATTTAAAGTTGAATGTAAAGTCAAATTTAAAGTTGAATTTAAAGTCAAATTTAAATTCAAAGTTGAATTTAAAGTCAAATTTAAAGTTGAATTTAAACTCAAATTTAATGTTAAATTAAAAGTTGAATTTAAAGAAAAATTTAAAGTTGAATTTAAAGTCAAAATTTAAAGTTGAATTTAAAATCAAATTTAAAGTTGAATTTAAAGTCAAATTTAAAGTTAAATTTAAAGTTGAATTCAAAAAAGTTAAATTGAAAGTCAAGTTTAAAGTCAAATTTCAAGTTGAATTTAAAGTTAAATTTAAAGTTGAATTTAAAGTCAAATTTAAAGTTGAATTTAAAGTCAAATTTAAAGTTAAATTTAAAGTTGAATTCAAAAAAGTTAAATTGAAAGTCAAATTTAAAGTCAAATTTCAAGTTGAATTAAGAGTCAAATTTAAAATCAAATTCAAAGTCAAATTTAAAGTTGAATTTAAAGTCAAAATTTAAAGTTGAATTTAAAGTTGAATTTAAAGTTGAATTTAAAGTTGAATTTAAAGTCAAATTTAAAGTTGACTTTAAAGTTAAATTTAAAGTCAAATTTAAAGTTGAACTTAAAATCAAATTTAAAGCTAAATTTAAAGTTGAGTTCGAAAAAAAAATTTAAAGTTGAATTAAAAGTCAAATTTAAAGTTGAATGTAAAGTCAAATTGAAAATTGAATTTTAAGTCAAATTTAAAGTTGAATTTAAAGTCAAATTTAAAGTTGACTTTAAAGTTAAATTTAAAGTTGAATTTAAAGTCAAAATTTAAAGTTGAATTTAAAGTTGAATTTAAAGTCAAATTTAAAGTTGAATTTAAAGTCAAATTTAAAGTTGAATTTAAAGTCAAATTTAAAGTTGACTTTAAAGTTAAATTTAAAGTTGAATTTAAAGTCAAAATTTAAAGTTGAATTTAAAGTTGAATTCAAAAACAAATTTAATGTTGAATTTAAAGTCAAATTTAAAGTTGAATTCAAAAAAGTTGAATTTAAAGTCAAATTTAAAGTTGAATTTAAAGTCAAAATTTAAAGTTGAATTAAAAGTCAAATTTAAAGTTGAATTCAAAAAAGTTGAATTTAAAGTCAAATTTAAAGTCAAATTTAAAGTTGACTTTAAAGTTAAATTTAAAATTGAATTTAAAGTCAAATTTAAAGTTGAATTTAAAGTTGAATTCAAAAAAGTTGAATTTAATGTCAAATTAAAAGTTGAGTTTAAAGAAAAATTTAAAGTTGAATTTAAAGTCAAAATTTAAAGTTGAATTAAAAGTCAAATTTAAAGTTGAATTTAAAGTCAAATTTAAAGTTGAATTTAAAGTCAAAATTTAAAGTTGAATTTAAAGTCAAATTTAAAGTTGAATTCAAAAAAGTTGAATTTAAAGTCAAATTTAAAGTTAAATTAAAAGTTGACTTTAAAGTTAAATTTAAAGTTGAATTTAAAGTCAAATTTAAAGTTGAATTTAAAGTCAAAATTTAAAGTCAAATTTAAAGTCAAATTTAAAGTTAAATTTAAAGTTGAACTCAAAAAAGTTAAATTTAAAGTCAAATTTAAAGTTGAATTTAAAGACAAATTTAAAGTTGAATTTTAAATCAAATTTAAAGTCAAATTTAAAGTTGAATTAAAAGTTGGATTAAAAGTCAAATTTAAAATTAAATTCAAAGTCAAATTTAAAGTTGAATTTAAAGTCGATTTTAAAATTGAATTCAAAATTGAAGAAATTGAAGTCAAAATTTAAAGTTGAATTAAAAGTCAAATTTAAAGTTGAATTTAAAGTCAAATTTAAAGTTGAATTCAAAAAAGTTGAATTTAAAGTCAAATTTAAAGTTAAATTAAAAGTTGACTTTAAAGTTAAATTTAAAGTTGAATTTAAAGTCAAATTTAAAGTTGAATTTAAAGTCAAAATTTAAAGTCAAATTTAAAGTCAAATTTAAAGTTAAATTTAAAGTTGAACTCAAAAAAGTTAAATTGAAAGTCAAATTTAAAGTCAAATTTAAAGTCAAATTTCAAGTTGAATTTAGAGTCAAATTTAAAATCAAATTCAAAGTCAAATTTAAAGTTGAATTTAAAGACAAAATTTAAAGTTGAATTAAAAGTCAAATTTAAAGTTGAATGTTAAGTCAAATTTAAAGTTGAATTTAAAGTTGAATTTAAAGTCAAATTTAAAGTTTACTTTAAAGTTAAATTTAAAGTCAAATTTAAAGTCAAATTTAGAGTTGAATTTAAAATCAAATTTAAAGCTAAATTTAAAGTTGAATTCAAAAACAAATTTAAAGTTGAATTTAAAGTCAAATTTAAAGTTGAATTTAAAGTTAAATTTATAGTTGAATTTAAAGTCAAATTTAAAGTTGAATTCAAAAAAGTTGAATTTAAAGTCAAATTTAAAGTTGAATTTAAAGTCAAAATTTAAAGTTGAATTAAAAGTCAAATTTAAAGTTGAATTTAAAGTCAAATTTAAAGTTGAATTCAAAAAAGTTGAATTTAAAGTCAAATTTAAAGTCAAATTTAAAGTTGACTTTAAAGTTAAATTTAAAATTGAATTTAAAGTCAAATTTAAAGTTGAATTTAAAGTCAAAATTTAAAGTTGAATTTAAAGTCAAATTTAAAGTTGAATTTAAAGTTGAATTCAAAAAAGTTGAATTTAATGTCAAATTTAAAGTCAAATTTAAAGTTGACTTTAAAGTTAAATTTAAAATTGAATTTAAAGTCAAATTTAAAGTTGAATTTAAAGTCAAAATTTAAAGTTGAATTTAAAGTCAAATTTAAAGTTGAATTCAAAAAAGTTGAATTTAAAGTCAAATTTAAAGTTGAATTTAAAGTCAAAATTTAAAGTTGAATTAAAAGTCAAATTTAAAGTTGAATTTAAAGTCAAATTTAAAGTTGAATTCAAAAAAGTTGAATTTAAAGTCAAATTTAAAGTCAAATTTAAAGTTGACTTTAAAGTTAAATTTAAAATTGAATTTAAAGTCAAATTTAAAGTTGAATTTAAAGTCAAAATTTAAAGTTGAATTTAAAGTCAAATTTAAAGTTGAATTCAAAAAAGTTGAATTTAAAGTCAAATTTAAAGTTAAATTAAAAGTTGAATTTAAAGTTAAATTTCAAGTTAAATTTAAAGTCGAATTTAAAGTTGAATTTAAAGTCAATTTTAAAATTGAATTTAAAGTCAAATTTAAAGTTGAATTCAAAAAAGTTGAATTTAAAGTCAAATTTAAAGTTAAATTAAAAGTTGAATTTAAAGTCAAAATTTAAAGTCAAATTTAAAGTTAAATTTAAAGTTGAACTCAAAAAAGTTAAATTTAAAGTCAAATTTAAAGTTGAATTTAAAGTCAAATTTAAAGTTGAATTTAAAGTCAAAATTTAAAGTCAAATTTAAAGTCAAATTTAAAGTTAAATTTAAAGTTGAACTCAAAAAAGTTAAATTTAAAGTCAAATTTAAAGTTGAATTTAAAGACAAATTTAAAGTTGAATTTTAAATCAAACTTAAAGTCAAATTTAAAGTTGAATTTAAAGTTGGATTAAAAGTCAAATTTAAAATTAAATTCAAAGTCAAATTTAAAGTTGAATTTAAAGTCGATTTTAAAATTGAATTCAAAATTGAAGAAATTGAAGTCAAAATTTAAAGTTGAATTAAAAGTCAAATTTAAAGTTGAATTTAAAGTCAAATTTAAAGTTGAATTCAAAAAAGTTGAATTTAAAGTCAAATTTAAAGTTAAATTAAAAGTTGACTTTAAAGTTAAATTTAAAGTTGAATTTAAAGTCAAATTTAAAGTTGAATTTAAAGTCAAAATTTAAAGTTGGATTAAAAGTCAAATTTAAAGTTAAATTTAAAGTTGAACTCAAAAAAGTTAAATTTAAAGTCAAATTTAAAGTTAAATTTAAAGTCAAATTTAAAGTTGAATTAAAAGTCAAATTTAAAATTAAATTCAAAGTCAAATTTAAAGTTGAATTTAAAGTCGATTTTAAAATTGAATTCAAAATTGAAGAAATTGAAGTCAAAATTTAAAGTTGAATTAAAAGTCAAATTTAAAGTTGAATTTAAAGTCAAATTTAAAGTTGAATTTAAAAAAGTTGAATTTAAAGTCAAATTTAAAGTTAAATTAAAAGTTGACTTTAAAGTTAAATTTAAAGTTGAATTTAAAGTCAAATTTAAAGTTGAATTTAAAGTCAAAATTTAAAGTTGGATTAAAAGTCAAATTTAAAGTAAAACGTTAAACCACAATACACCACACATCCTTGTCATTTAAACAAAAATACATGCCATTTGGGAGCTCTGTTCATTACCTTAACTTAGCCCAGCAAAATCCTAGGGCAAGTTGAGGTAAACTCCAGGGGCAAACCCAGGACTCAAAAAATTTTCCAAAAAACGCTGTGTGGCGACCACAGGTTGACAGCAGGGCTTCAACGAAGAAACTAATTTACTTGCATTCAAATAGTAAATGCTATTGAATGAACTTCCCATTCACTGCTGACGTCATTTGTGGAGTGCTTTCGGCTTGGTGCTTCCTCGCTGCTCTGTGTCTTTGAGAAAGATGAGAACTGACTAAAGCGGACCGTTTTCTGAAGTTATTGTGCCTTTGGCGCGTTATGAATAAGATTTTTACAAAGCGCTATCTCACCACAGCACAAAAGAGACATGATGAAGCTTGAATTTCAAAAGCTACAAGCCGTTTTCAAAATTTCTTTAACTAAAATTCAACATTGGCCCTGAGTAGGGCTATCGGCCCTAGCGAGATAGCTGTTCGGAGCGGAGAATTCTCCGCAGCGTCATACTAGATCGGAAAAACAACTGCATATTAAGAAATTTCACAAATAAAGCACTTCATCGCACTTCAACACTGCTCGCCGGGTGTGTTAAAATAAAGACGTTGAAATATCATCAAATCATACAAAATGGGTGAATTTTCCTCTCCGAACAGATGTTCCATCTAAGTTTTCCAACAGGAACGGGAACTCCCAAACAACTTATCCATGAAAGGGCTTTAGTAATACACTAATCACTCTGACCACCAATTTGTATTTTCTCAACGTCATCAGACGACCAACGTTACATCTGTGGTGGAACAAAATATGTTTTTCGCTGTGATCTTCATTTTTTTTGGGCTAATGCCCACCTGTATGAAAGAAGCCTTAAAGATGCAACCCTTTGAAAACTAGTCGTCATTAGCATAAGACTAGATTAATCATAATTTTTAATAATTCGTACATAGCCGGTTGCCCCTTATGTAAAGTAGAATACTGGCATAGCAACTAGTGCCATCTATTATCAGCATCACAATATGTAAAACGAACTTAACTAATATAACTTTTTGCTCGTCTTTTTAATTGCACTTTTAAAAAATCCTAAAAGAACTTGAATTCAAGTAAAATGTACACACTTCACTGAGGCGCGAAGGTTTACTCTTTTCAATATCAATTTGGCTCTGCAACATCGTGGAGGTGCAACATGCTTCAAAAACCATCAGATAGTGATTGTGTGTATCCCAAGTGAATCACACTTTTTACCTCTCGAACATTATTCGAAAGACTTAAAAAATATGAAAAGTACCCAAGTGTATTTGAAGGGAAAAGATATAGCATAGGAATCAACCTTCATATTATGAAGGCAGATACTGGAAAGTGCAAGTATCCTTGCACTTGCATTCACTTTCAATAAAGTTCAGGGGAAGAGGCGTGGAATTTGCCTTTTTAAAACACAGCATCTTTAATTATTTATACATTTTGAATCAAGTGGGACCAAGATATACCTACTATACGGCAACTGCAGTCACTTCAAATATTTTCGCTCCCCATAGAGCTCATGCAGCACCTCATTGTGCGATAAAAAGGGCATTCTTTATTCAACGCCAAGATACGACGACGTACGAGTATGCATCATAGTATGGGCGCGTCAAATGCTGTAAAGTGAATTCAAATGAGTTTCCAAAAGCTTAGTGCACTCCAAGAGCACATTTTGCAGTTGGTACGTGCCAAAGTGCATCACTTTGATGCTGCCTCTACTTGGGAGCTGCATCACTCACTTCTACACAGTGTTGAGCTTAGAAATGTAAATTTTACAGTGTGTATAGCTAAATATGGAATTCAAATAAAATTTTTCTATTCCCTCGTGTAAGCCTAGCAATGTGCTAGAGCTGTAATATTCATCCCATGGGAAACGCCACGAAAGAACATGGAAACGAGTCAGATTTTTTTTTTTTTTTTAGAATTTATTACGTTGTAGTTCTTCTAAAAGGTATAGGCTACTGTTTGAAAGTATATACAGAGGTGGCTTTGAACTAAGTAAGTAGAGCAGGAAAATAAATGCAAAGCAATGTGTCTCAAAACACCAAGTTCATCTCCATGGATTTGTATGCGCTTACAGCAATCTTAAGGGATTGGCATTACCGCTCGATGTTATTGTCATGGCAAGGAAGGAAGTTTTGATATATCCATGATTACCTATGGATAGAGCTTTATTTCGGTTACAAGTTTGGAGCTTTTGTCGAGCGAAACTTAAATTGATTTCATATGACCGATGACTTTGCCGTGCTCTCTGTTGGGTCCAGCCTTCAAGCTGCTAGTTCCAAGGCACATGCTTCACTAAAATTAGTTGAAACCTTGAGTGCAAGAAACGGTCACTCCATCAATGCTCTTAAAACTGTGGTTGTTCTCTTCACGAGATGAAGAAAATTTATATTGGTGTCAAATTCCTTTCTCAAATGATGTCAAACTACTCGGAGGTGTGTTAGATGTTTGGTCAAAGATGTCGAGTCGAAAGCTGCTAAAGCACTGTCAATCTTCGGGCAATGTAAGGAAGTCTCTGACAAGATATGAGGTTTGTCATCGAATAGAGTGCCTCTGGACTTATACCTCTTTGATAAGACCAAATACCTATGAGTCAGCTGACAAATTTCGTTCGCTTCGCAAACATTTTAAATAAACAATATGTCTTGGCGGTACCGGGTGATCAAGTAGGTTAGGTAAGGTTAGGTAAAATGGGCTGATGGTTGATCTTATTTCCGTCACACTTAGATCAATGTATATCCATTGTGATACCCTGGCGTATTGTATGATTTTATGTCTGTTCGGTATTTAACCATTTTGTGGTCTTAGTGAAGTTTAACAGGCTGCTTTTTGGAGCGTCTGATAATTCTTCTAGTTCATTTAAAAAGTAATTGCCTCGAAATTTTTTCCTAGTATGGCAGAGTGCTGGGCATTGACAAAGGAAGTGACTTGTGTTCTCATGTTCATCTTCGTCATTGCATCCTCTGCATAGGTCATCGGTGCAAAGACCCATTTTCTTTGATTGAGAGAAGGGTCAAGTGCTGATCCTTTTCTCACTAGTTCGTCCGCTTTTTCGTTTCCCGGTATGCCACTGTGACCGGGAACCCAGCAGAGTCTTAAGGTATGCTGTATGCCAAGAACTCTTAGCTCTTCGCGACAGCATGAAACAAGCTTTGATTTGACAAGAGTGGCAGAAATCGCTTTTATTGCTGCTTGGCTATCAATGAAAAAAGTGATATCAGCATGTGATAGCGCCATCATGGACACCTGTTTTGCAGCATTTGTAACTGCCAAGATCTCAGCTTGGAAGATGCTGCTGTGATTTGGAAGTCTGAATGAACTGGCAAGTTTTAGGCTTTCTGAAAAGAAACCTGCCCCTGTTTCAACTTTCATTTTTGAACCGTCGGTATAGATTGATATAGACGTCTCGTTCGGGTAAGGTGTTTCATTCTCCCAATCCTGTCTATTGAGGAAGCTGGTTGTTGCGATAAGATCTGTGCGGGTCCTGTTTGGCTGGTATTCCAGACATTACACTGGTTTAGTCTAAGTGCACTGTTTGCTGCCGCTTCTTGAACATAGAGATCAAGAGGTGTGAGATTGAGGATTACTTCCAAGCTCGCGGTTGGTGTAGTTCTCATTGCACCAGTTGCGCAAATACAGGCTGATCTTTGTACTTTGGTTAGGGTTTTTAAATGCGTGGATTTTTCCAGCGCCTTCCACCAGATCAAATTGCCATAAGATAGAATAGGTCTTACAATGGCAGTATACATCCACAGGATGATTTTGGGATTTGGTCCCCATTTTTTGCCAAAAATCCTGTTACACGAATACAGTGCTACCATAGATTTTTTGTATTTTTCTTGTATATTGGGACCCCAATTTAGTTTTTTGTCTAAGATCACTCCCAGGTATCTGGCTTAATGAGAGATCTTAAGAGGGGTCCCATTTAGTCTTGGTAACTCAAAAGTAGGTATTTTTCTTCTATTTGTAAAGAGTACCAGCTCTGTTTTGAGGGGGTTCACTGCAAGGCCGCACCTTTTTGTCCAAGCGCTTACCTTGGTTAGTGTATAGTTCAACTGTGCGCTAATAGTGGAAGGGAATTTCCCCGTTGCCAGAAGAGCTAGATCATCGGCATAGACAACCACTTTCACGCCGTCATGTTTGAGAGCTACGAGGATCTCATTCATAACCAGTATCCAGAGCAGGGGTGAGAGAATACCTCCTTGTGAGTTCCTCGTGACACACGCTTTTCAAGCTTGCACCTCCCAGTTCACTGTGGATCTGACGTTTTTTTAGCATACACATGATCCAATTTGTGATTGTTTCTTCTACTTCTAGATCATTTAGGGCCATCTTAATTGCACTGTTTTGTACATTGTTGAAGGCTTCTTCAATGTCCAGGAAAGCTGCCAGTGTGTATTCTTCATCTAGCAGCGTTTTTTCTATGGTTCTTACTACACAGTGAAGTGCTGTTCCCACACTTCGTCCTTTTGTGTAGGCATCTTCAAAGGTAGATATTACTTCCGGTTCCAGAAAGCTACGGATGTGTAAATCAAGTAACCTTTCAAACGTTTTCAGTATAAAGGAGGCCAGACTTATAGGTCTGAAGTCTTTTGCTTCTATATGGCTGGGTTTGCCGGCTTTCGGTATGAAAACGACTTTAACTTCCCGGCATATTTTGGGAATGTAGCCCCATATGAGGCTATTTTCAAAAATGTTCTTGAGATGTGGGATGATTTTCCTTCTGCTTTTTTGCAGCATCATTGGGAAAATGCCATCGTGACCCAGTGATCGAGTAAGTGAGTACTGTTTTTCTTTCGTAATTCGCTCCATATTACACAACATCAGTCTGCTAATGCTATTCATTTATCGACTTCGATTCATTCAAATAATGTTGAAAAAATTTCAAGTTCTGGTCGATATAACGCGAGAAGTAATGCGTAATAATCGATTTCGAGCGCGGTGATTTGGCTCCAGGACCTGAACCAGAGCTTCGTCTACCGGCGTCCTCAGCCAGCTTGAAATCAACGATTGGATTTGTCAAGAGCACAACCGTAGATAGCGCTTTATGTATTTCCGCACCTTGCACATTCTTTCCTGTGATTGCAGATTCAATTTTTACGAAAAAATAGTGCGCGGTCTTAATTTGGTTTTCTCCGAAAATAATGCAAATTTCCACCGAAGAATACATTTCACTATACAATTAAATCGTCTGGCTGAATGACGAATTGCGAGCAGTGCCGAAAAGTATGCAATCGATAATTCGCGTTAAACATGTTACGCATTCATGTTTGCCAGTCGTATAAGAAGTTTCACTTAAAAAACTATAGTTTCTTAAATTTGAGCCTCGAACTCCCACGTAACAAGCATAGATATACATGTCAAACATTACGCAACCACATCTTGTGTTTACAAAGCACAAATAAGATGTCCTCTCCTTCTTGCCATCCAAATGAAAATCGGATTTCGTTTAGCCTAAACAACATAATCGTTTATAATCTGCTGTCAATTAACTGTCAATAGACTTCAAAGAGTAATTAATTACTAATTCTGAACTTGTGAGCACCCCATTAGATTATCGCAACTGAATTCTTTCGACAAACAGCAAGACAAACCGATAAGTAGTATTCCCAATCCAATGGATAGTCTCCCACTTCCATTAAGACAGAGAAATAGTTAAAAAGAGCCAGTCATCGACTTTTCCTATCCGAATAAATAATATCGTTTAATCAATACCAAATTAGAAATCATCTTGCAGGATGTTGTCTCTATATTCTTCGCATCCTTGGTTGACTCACATAATACAATGCGTAATCACAAAGAAGTTGAATATGCCCCAGAGTAACCAGCCATACCGACTTACAGGCGTCGCATCACATTATGTGTGGTAACTTTTTACAGGATCCAAGCTCCTATCGGCTACCAGGAGAGTTGTATGAACCCTGTACACATTTTCTGCTTCCTTCTTCTTTTATTGGTCCCAATTCAATTCTTACGCCCGAAGGATATCTCTCCTGCTATACGAAAATAGAGAAAAAAATTAATCGCTTTCGGTTCCTGTTGTTGTTTTTGTTTGGGTCTGTGGAACGGATTTCTCATGTATCCCAAGGGAGTAAAAATTAATAGGTATTCTGAAACAAGGGACGAAAACTCCTCAATAGAAAGGTCAGAGCCGAGATCGTTGTTGAACTAAAAAGCGATTTGCCCGAATACACCTACAAATAAAGAACTAAAAAAAAGCTTGAATTTAAAAAAAAAAAAAAAACAAACCCATAAATGCGGCTAACTTTGTTGGTAACAACTTCGCACCCTGACTTTCTTCTAAATCTCAATGAAAAATCGCTCCGACTGCTTTAATAAATCAATTATGGTGGCCAATTAAACTGTGTTGGTTGTTTTTCTTAATTTCTTAAGTTAATTACCCACTTAAAAATAAACACTCGCCCAGACACTTGGACGCTGCTCTCATACCCATACTCTTAACCAAACTCCGATCCGTTCTATTGAACAAATTAAACATTCAAAGTGAATAATTATCTTAACGACGAGGATAGGCTGCTTTATGTCCTTTTCCTCTTTTAAGTCGGTTAACTTTAGTCTGAGAGAAAGTTGTTCCCATGAATATATCTCTGGGAGATACATAAACTATATCCATTGATTTAAGGAAGAATTGAATACAAACTTTTTTTTTTGGCAAACGAAGATAGTAATCACATTTATTATGGCTGACAAGGGAATTAAGAGAATCTTTGCGGTTGTGTGGTGAATTAGGATACAAACACTGACCTAGATAGATTAAATTATTTTCTTTTGATAGTAATGGGAATCGGAAGAGGATATACAATTTGCAAATTGGAAGCTAATCTTCAAAGGCGATATTGGACTCAAAGGTAGGGAATATACGAGATAGTTATATGTAAGTGGTTGTAACTTTAAAATTTCTGATACAACACAAAAGAAAAGGCGAAAGAAAAGAAGTTTATAAAGAAGAAAAGAACTTCTATTTCGTATTAGAAATTATCTTATGCTTCATCTTTGCCTTAATTCCTTAAAAATCGAATTTTCTACTAAACAAATGATGAAAACACAATCCTGCATATTAAGGCAATTTCCATTAGATGAAATAAAACTTGTCGAATGACAAAATCTCTCTGGAATCTAGAAGTGGTTTCTTCATCAAAAAATTTTTCAATAGCTAAATCTTTCTTTTTAACTTATGTCAACTTGAGTTTAAATTCTCTGTATTTGTTAAATTAAATGTAAGTTAAACAACAAGCCTTATTTGTACAACATGTGTGTATATTATTACCTATACTTTCTTCTTTGTTAATAGAGACTCCCCTGAAGAAGATGGCAACTACCATCGAAACGTTGGGAAAAGAATGAAATAGAGTTTTTCTATTCATTTTAACATTACGACCAAAAGAGCCGATGAAAAACATTCATAGTTTTCTTTTGTAACTACAATTCAACTTGGTCATTAAACATCATTCAATCATTCAAAGATGAAATGAAACGCCTGACAAAACGAGTCCAACAGCTGCTGATTTGGCTGCCGATAGCCCGTAACGACTGCGAGTGAAGCTTTCAAAGGAGCTGCGGGTAAGGCAACGGAAATATCTGCGGATACTTCTATGGAAAGAATTTCTGATATAACTGCGGACAAAGATGTGAGTGAAACTTTGTACGCCTGTGGATACAGCTGTAAATACGTCGACCGACACGGCTATTGATACGGTTTTGGCTTAAGCTACATACGAATATGGTTATGAGTTCCTCTGTGGATACTACTGCGGATACGGCTGCGTATACGGCTGTGGATATGATTGCGAATACGGTTGCGAATATGGCTGTGGATACGGTGACGAATACGGTTGTGAATACCGCTGCGAGTATGACTGCCGATACGGCTATGGTTACGGCTGTGAATACGGCTGCAGATACGCCGGTGAATACGGTTGTGAATACAGCTGTAAAAGAACAACTTCGATTTTGGGCTTAACTTATACCGATACAGATGTTGTTATGGCTGCCGATTCTACTTCGAAAAGAGCTGTCGATACGACTGCGGATATGGCAGTGGATACAACTTCGAATACGGTATAAGTTAAAGTGACTGATACGTTTGTGAAGACGAATCTGGATCACCTATGGTCACGACTGCGAAAACGGCTGACGATATGTTTTCGGCTTTATGGTACATGTAAGGCTGAGGGTACGACTATCCACGCCGGCACCGCTGCAAATATAGCTGCTGATACACCTGCGCATACGGTTTTGGGTTACATTGCGAATGCAAAAGCGCTTATAGCTTCCGGTGTGGCGTGTGGCTATATGGATACGGTTTCAATAACAGCTGCGCATTTGATTTTGCATACGGCTGTGGTTACCAATGGGAGTACGGATTAAGCTGTGGACACTAATGCTGGTAAAGCTACCAATTTGGCTGCGGGTACGACTGCTGATACTACTGCTACTAAAGCTGTCGACTGCATTGGGGGTACAGTTAAAAATATGGCTGCTAATACAACTGCGAAAACATGAATACAGTTTTGAGATAAGCTGTCGATATGGCTGCAGATAAAGAGCCCGACCCATAGAATCTGTTGCGTCCGTTTGCTGCCGGATTCAACTGCGAGCTCGATTAAATACACACGATCTTATGAGAGGTGACCCATAACCATCGGATGCAACGGACGCAACGGAAAAAGTAGCCCAAGTTTTAACTTTTTGCAGTCAAACGCAATTTGAAGTTTTCTCTTCACACCGCAACGGATTCTGTGGGTCATCCCAATCCGTTGTGTCCGGTAAAACTCACTGCTGTCAGTTGTATGCGGCAGCGAACGCAACGGATTCTATGGGTCGGGCTCTTACGACTGACTGTGGATACACCTTCGAATATGGTTTTAATTACAGTGATTGATAAAGCTGTGGAGACGGCTCTGGATACGCCAATGGACACGACTACGGCATCCGATATGGCTTCAGTTGTAGGTATGTTTAAGGTTGAGGATGTACACTCAGAGAAAAAAATACCATAAACTTTCAATGGTACGACCATTGATTTAAAAAGACGCTTTTTAATAAGATTTTACTATGAAATCAATAGTTTCTTGGTAAATTCAATGGTATTTGGGGTATTGATCCAATAGTTTTGAAATTATTAATGCTAATACGACGTATATAATTAATTTAATGGGAAATACTCCTGATTTAATAATATCCTACCATTAATAATTAATACCACGTACTTTTATGCAAATACTATAAATTTCTAATAGTTTCGATACCATTAAAGAACATCGTAGTTAATAATTTGTCGAATTAGTTCAATGGGACGGCTCATGGATTGAATAGTATTTGACTATTAACTCAATAATGTTGACACTATTATCCAAGATAAAGTACTCATTTTGTTGAACCATTAAAAACTATTGATTGAATAAGATTTATCTTATTGATATTATTAATACGGACTATTGTTTCAATAGTCTCATGTAATCAAATAGTTATGAAACAAGATCAAAACATTAAATTAATAGTGTATCCCATAAGATCAATGTCTTCAATTTAAATATTTTCGAATATTCGAAATTATCGCTCGAAATGTAACACCCATTGTTAATTTAATAGGAAATACTATTATTATGACCAAAAAAATTAATAACACAAACTATTGCTTGAATAGTTTTATGTAGGCAATTTAATACTTATAAAAAAAACAAAAATAAATTAATAGATTATCCCATTAAAAAACAGAATAGTCAAATCAAATAATTTCGATAATATATAAGGACAAACTTTTATTATTTACAATTTTTTTTCGAGAACACGGAGTATTGTTTTTATAGTTTCATGTATCCTATTTAATATATATAAAGGTTCACTGACAAAATAAGTAAAGATTAGCATAGCCATAAGGTAAAACGAATTCCCAAAGCTAAATAAAAAAGAATTTGCATGTTTAAAGGTTCATATTTTATAATCTTTCGTAAGATCGGTTCCTTAACTTGAATTAAAATGGTTAAAAAATTTAAGTTTATGATTTTATTTTTCCCTGAAAAGCGATGTGCCACGAAAAAGTTAATTTTGAACTCCGTGTAAGGAAAAAGTGATGCAACGCCGTATATTCTACGTATGAAACAAACAGGTACGTATATAATATTCATATTGTTATAGCAACTATTATCATAAATATTTAATTTAATGTACAATTTTAAAAGCTTTTAAAATGATCAAAATGAACAATATTTCATTTTTTTCTAAGGTTTTTTCCCTATCCGCATAAATAAAATAATTTCTCAAATTTAAAAATACTACGCTACAATTTATTAAATAAAAGATGAAGTTAAAAATTCAACAGTAAAAACACTTTTTTTATGTTTCCTTAGATGATCATTTCGAAAGCAAGGATTTCGTCTTCACTGAAGATGACAGCTTTGCATTTTTGTTTTTACTGCTGAATTTTTAACTTTATCTTTTATTTATTAGATAAAAAACACGTGTATAATCTCAACTAGAAAATTTAGGTTATAGCTGTGAATTATTTGTTTTCTGTACCTACTCAAAAACAGCTCTCAGCTTTCTATCGAATTCTTTGAGATTCACCCTGTCATTAGAAGATTTGTCTACATTTTCTCGCATCCTATAACTTTAATAACTTTCCATCATTGAAATTATATGATTGCTACTATACTTATAGTAAGTATTTTTTTTTAATATGAAATACTATTGATTTAACAACTTTAACTATTAGCAATTATAGTAGGTATGCCCTTTTGCTCTTGTAGAACTAAAATAGTTTAACAATAGGGTGACCTGTATATTTCTTGTAAAATAAGAAAAGAAAATACTGAGTTTTCATTATTGCAAGTTGTATAGTTTGATTTTGCTCCAAAAATAACCTTATTTCCGATACATCCTTCGTCTTTTATTTAACATATAAGGCGTATGAGTAGGAATACTCTCCACGTGTTAATTAGTTCAAAACTACATAAGGTAAAGGCATACACAATAGTGTACGTGAGTGAAGCCACAAACTTGAAGAACAAAAAAAAAAAAAACAATTTGAGCTTCGTTTGCCAATTCGCTGGGATAAAAAAAAAGGATTCTATGAAAATAAATGTAAAAAAAATGCAGTGCTGCGTGAAATTTTGAAAAAACACAAGATAACATTGAGTTTACAAGTTTTTTGGCTTCACAGTTAAGTTTCGTGTAATAATACACTATCCTTTAATAGTTCAAAATTGATACTTTATGTAATTTTGAAATTAAAAAAGGCAAAATAGTTGAAAATAAAATATGAAAACTCAATTGACTTGATTTGGTTGAGCTTTATTTGTCAAATCAGAAATTTTTGGCCATGGGTGCATTAATTTTGTTAAAAAGTAAATTTTAAATTCTGTGAAAGTGAAAAGTGATGCAATGCCGTATATTTTGCGTATGAAACAAACAGGTACGTATATAATGTTTGTATTATTATAATAACTAATATCATTAATATTTAATTCAACGGACAGTTTTAAAAGCAAATATTCATTTTATTCAAAACCTTTAAAATGATCAAAATGAACAATATTTTATTTTTTTCTAAGGGCTCTCCTTACCCGCATAAATAAAATAATTTCGCAAAGTTAAGACCCCTACCTCTAAAAATGTACATACAAAAATTGGTTGTTTGAAATGTAATTTCCTACAACTTTGTATTTATTCTTACTAGGCCAATTGATACGATAGTAAACTTGTTTTAGAGACTTAAGTCAAAAAATAACAATCGTAGGCAAAAAGTTATAGCAAATTAAATTTTGAACAACTTTCATTATATAAGTTTTTTGTCGAAACATTAAAATAAGCGAGTTATTTAACAATTTAACAACCATTTTTCGAATTTTCTAAAATCAAATTCAGATAAAGCCATTCTCTAGAAGTCCCGTTAAATTTTAATAGTATTTATCCCATTACCTCAAAGCGATAATAGTATATCCCATTAAGGGGCACAGTTCTTTACGAAATTTATGGTATGTATCCCATTACTTTATTCCAATTAATAGTATATCCCATTGAAATAGTAAGGTTTCGCTAATTTAGGATGGAAAATATTTTGCCATTACAGTCGTTGTCATTATATAGGTAGTTGTCGTTTAGTTGTGCTGCTAATAGTGAAATAAAATATTTGTTCAAAAAATTAGTAAAAAAGACAAAAAACAAACGAAATTGAAAACTATTGAACTCAGGTATTTTCTATATAATTTATCTTGATAATAAATGTGTTTCATTGAGTGTTTTATTAACATTTTTCAAGTTCTCTAAAATCAAATTCAGATAAAGCCATTCTCTAAAAGTCCCGTTAAATTTTAATAGTATTTATCCCATTACCTCAAAACGATAATAGTATATCCCATTAAGGGGCACAGTTCTTTACGAAATTTATGGTATGTATCCCATTACTTTATTCCAATTAATAGTATATCCCATTGAAATAGTAAGGTTTCGCTAATTTAGGATGGAAAATATTTTGCCATTACAGTCGTTGCCATTATATAGGTAGTTGTCGTTTAGTTGTGCTGCTAATAGTGAAATAAAATATTTGTTCAAAAAATTAGTAAAAAAGACAAAAAACAAACGAAATTGAAAACTATTGAACTCAGGTATTTTCTATATAATTTATCTTGATAATAAATGTGTTTCATTGAGTGTTTTATTAACATTTTTCAAGTTCTCTAAAATCAAATTCAGATAAAGCCATTCTCTAAAAGTCCCGTTAAATTTTAATAGTATTTATCCCATTACCTCAAAACGATAATAGTATATCCCATTAAGGGGCACAGTTCTTTACGAAATTTATGGTATGTATCCCATTACTTTATTCCAATTAATAGTATATCCCATTGAAATAGTAAGGTTTCGCTAATTTAGGATGGAAAATATTTTGCCATTACAGTCGTTGCCATTATATAGGTAGTTGTCGTTTAGTTGTGCTGCTAATAGTGAAATAAAATATTTGTTCAAAAAATTAGTAAAAAAGACAAAAAACAAACGAAATTGAAAACTATTGAACTCAGGTATTTTCTATATAATTTATCTTGATAATAAATGTGTTTCATTGAGTGTTTTATTAACATTTTTCAAGTTCTCTAAAATCAAATTCAGATAAAGCCATTCTCTAAAAGTCCCGTTAAATTTTAATAGTATTTATCCCATTACCTCAAAACGATAATAGTATATCCCATTAAGGGGCACAGTTCTTTACGAAATTTATGGTATGTATACCATTACTTTATTCCAATTAATAGTATGTCCCATTAAAATAGTAAGGTAATGGCAGCAAGTCAATGTCCCTCAAAATTGGGTTTTTTCAATGAAACTTTGATTCACTTCATTTTAACAAAAAAGTTTAATTAATTTTTTTTAATTGATAAATGTGCTTGTGAAGAAGATATTATTTATTACTAAAAACAGTTTGAATAATATTCCTAGCAAAAATGGCAGAATCAATATCCCGTAAAATCAAAAACTTTGAAGGTTTTGAAAAAATCATTTTTTTGAAAATGTTGGAAGTGCTGCCATTCCTAAACTGTTTGTGCTAGGAATATGATTTGAACTGTTTTTAGTCAAAAATCTTACCCTCTTGACAGGCACATTGATTTCATTTATTAAAAAAATATTTAGTTGCAACAAGCTTTGCTTATGTATCTTTCCAAATGTATGTTTAAAACGTGTGGCACTATTTGAAATGCATTTTATCACAAACAGTCATGGATAAATGTAATATCGGAGATGTAATAGAGCTTGCTGCTCAGGATTTAATCATTGAGGATCAAACTTATTTAAGCAATGAAAATTCAGAAGAAATTCCAACCTTCGCGGAATCAATGGCTGTATTGGTTGAGAATGTCGAAGATCAAAACGAAATCAAAAGTTTAATTTGCAAGCAATTCGGATTTGAGGAAATGGTGTACAAGCGTGTGATTGGTATGACGATATACATATCACAATT
Source organism: Melanostoma mellinum (assembly GCA_914767635.1). Lineage (NCBI taxonomy): Eukaryota > Metazoa > Arthropoda > Insecta > Diptera > Syrphidae > Melanostoma > Melanostoma mellinum. Next base: position 220,737,252 of record OU612059.1, on the reverse strand, counting down.
ATAAAGCAAACAATATTGTTCTTAAATATATTTTTATAGATAATGGGTTTGATATTGAAAGCCTTATGGTTGCAACTGAGTCAGAAATAAATGAGCTATTTCCTGCTCCCCTTTTGGGTACAAGAGCAAAATTCAAATTTCATTTAAACGTGTGGAGAAAAAATGTAGGTTATTTAAACTTTAAAGTTCAATAGTCCTTTCAATCCTTAATTTTGTTTTTTCATTTTTATTGTTTTTTTTACTATAAGTTGCCGAAGAACGTTTCAGAGGCCTGTAGAGATTGGATCGAAAATAATTGTTCTATCAGTACTCCTACTCCACATACAAGTGGGGGATACAGTAACATAAGTTCACCCACATCTTCACATGCTTCTCTTGGTGATGAGACAAGCATTGTCAATGGTATCACCCTCGAAAATTTACTAAGAAAAACAGAAAAGGGACAGGGCGTGTTGGAATACTACGAACAAAAAAAAAAACTTAGATGAAACAAATAAACAACTTTTAATATCCATTATTGTTGAGAGCTATTTATTTAGCAAGAAAGGGATGACAATGCGAGATATTGAAAAAGCCACAAATGCTATTCATTGTCTTTTTCCATCTGAAAGCAAAGTGAGTTTTTTTACTTTAAACTAACACAAACTAAAAAAGCACAGAACTTTACATGATCATCGGTCATTTCAATTCATTTAATTTCATATTTTCATTTTGCTAAAGGAATATTATCTGCACAAAAGAGGTCGTGGGCTTAATCCAACCGGTAAGCTTCACGATAAGGCCGTTAATGCGCGGATAAAATTGAGAAGTTTAAAAAGACAACTAATAACCGAGGGCATCGAGGACGAAGGTAAAAAACAAAATCGGTTTTAACTTTTTCTTTTTGTAATTCTGTTTATTCCTATAGAAACTTTCGTATGTGATCCCCCAAATGATGAGATATTAGCTGAAGTTAACTCCGAAGAAGCTGAGCAAACCATTATTTGGCTGACGCACAATAATGAGCCATGGTCCGAAGTTCAGACAAAATGGACTACAGTATTCCAAAAGCGGAGCTTGGATATAAAAACTGAGGGGTTAAATGTCCTAACAAAATGGCCACTGTTTAAGCATTCTCTTGGGCATACGCTTGTAAGTCAATATGACATCTCTTTTTTTTTATTTTACTTAAAAAAGGTTACAATCAGTCAGTTGTAACATATTTATGTATTTTTATATTATGTATTCCTTAAAAAAGACATGAAACATTGATCCAGTTAATTTTAACATTCTTAAAATTAATAATTGCAGGTTGAACTCGACTACGAAAAATTAAAGCCAACGAATAAATCCAACCTTTTCCAACTTTGGCCAGCATTCGTTCAAAAAATTATACCTATTTTGCAAAAGCAAATTAAACACAAGGCCTCATTGGAATTACTGAAACAACTTCAAGATACTGACACAAGTAAGATAAAAATTTTATTTATTTACGTATTATGTTTTTATCTATAAATATAAAGCAGAAAAACTTTTCGCACTGGTCTACAAGGCAAGTGCAATTCCAAATGAAATTCCAACCAGTTTTATTTGCATTACATGGAGAATCAATTTCCACTTCAGATACAGTCCACTGCGGATAGATTTTCTCAACAAAAGTCCTTTTTTTGGAAATGTTTGGAAACATTTGTACACAAAATAATTTAATAAGTTAATTAATACGATTTCAATATGTTATTATTTTTTCAGATTCACGCGATTTTTTAATTCTATTCTCTCTTCATGCTGTCTTGAAGCCATCAGTCATATCAATTGGAAGAAAGGATGCAAAAAAATCTAAATGGAAGCCATCAATTAAAGATGCCCAGGATTCCTGTTTTCTTTGCTGTTCTTCAGTGTCGGAATACAAAGAGAGGGTAGAATCGTTGAGGGAAAAATATTCAACAAAGGGACTTACACTGCAGCCATTAATAATTACAATAGGTAAAGATAAGCAAAATTTAGAAACGTTTTACACCTTTTATGATGGTATTTTGTATAAATTTTCAAATTTATTAAAATGTTTAGACATAACTTTTAAGCTTTACCACGTTATGAACTTCAAATACCCAAAAGAGGGTAAAAATTTTTACCTTTTTATTGAAAGCTTCTTCTACAATTTTGCTCGTCAACCAAACCCTAACATAAATAGCCTCATAAATTCATTGCGTGAATAAAAAATTAATCATCTATATACTAAATTGATTACCTATACTTAAAGTCAAAATGAAATGTTTTTTGTGTGTTAGAAATAATTTTTCGTCTGAAAGTCTAATATCTCATTTGAAATCCGATCACATCTTGAAAGGTTTGGATTTTTTTTTATGTTTAGAAAAAGATTGCTTTCAAAAATTTCAAAATATTTACACGTTTAAACGCCACTTACAAAGAGTTCACGAAAATAAAATTTATAAACCAAAAACAAATCCCATTTCTAACGAAAGAGTTCAAAGTGAATTAATTCCGCACGAAAGTAATCCGAGTTCAAGTTCTTGTCCTTCTTATATTTCAGAATCTCTTGATCAAACATGTACGCAGAATATACTATCTAAGCTTACAACAAGCTCTGATGACTTCGCAGTTGATTTAGCTGGACTTACTTTTGCCCTATCTTTACACAAAAATGATAATTTCAATAGAAAAAACGTTTCAGATATTATCAATCAAGTTCAAATGCATGTCATTGACCCCCTTTCAAAAGCTATTGTTTTGAAAATTCTCCCCTTTATTGAAACTGAAACAAATAGGGCTACTGCTATTCATTTACTAGATCAGTTTTTGCTTCCTTTCAAGTCTATCAATACAGAATATAAATTAATACAAGAATTAGAAAGGAAAGGTTTCTTTAAGAAACCTATGTATTACACCATAAATGAAGAAGTATGTGAAGTAATTGTTAACAATGCCCCCACATTAGATACTAATAAGGTTACAGGAGTAATCATGCCTTTAGAATTTCAAATTCAACAATTCTTTCAATCTAAAAATGTTTTATATGAAACATTTAAGAACACAAACATGCTAAATAGTTGTGCACCTGGTTTCTACAACAGCTTAATAAATGGACAAGTTTGGAAGGAAAAGACAGAGAGTTTTGAAAATAAATTAACACTACCTTTTATTTTATTTTTTGATGATTTTTGTATAGACAATCCTCTCGGTTCACACGCAAAAGATCAATCGATCTGTGGTGTTTACTATACTTTTCCAACCATTCCTAAGCATCATCTATCAAAGTTGAGAAACATTTTTGTTGCCGGTTTTTTCAAAACAAAAGATAGGTCATCGTTTGGTAATTCTTTTTCAATGAAACCATTTGTTGATCGTATAAAAACTCTTGAAAGTGTTGGTTTGGAGATAAATGTAAATAATAAGAGGTACCACATATATTTTATCTTAGCATTTGTTGTCGGGGATAACCTAGGTCTCAACACTTATTTAGGATTTTCAAGCAGCTTTAATTCAAACTTTTATTGTAGAGCCTGCAAAAGAAGCAAAAGTGATATGCAATCTGACGTAGTTGAGCATGCTTCATACCTACGTAATCTTGATAATTATCTAGCTGATCTTGAAATAAAGAACGACAAATTAACTGGTATTAAAGAAAATTGCGTTTTTAACGAAATTAAGTCCTTTCATGTGACGCAAAATTTTTACTTTGATATCATGCATGATATTTTCGAAGGCGTTTGCCGGTATGATATATCAAAAATCTTAGTGCACTTTATCGATTGCGCTAAATTTTTTTCTATTGAGGACCTTAACAATCGTAAGCAGTTGTTTAACTATGGAGAAACGGAAATAGGTAACATTTCGCCTCCATTTGTACTGTCGTTGTTAAGAGTTAACAATTTAAAAATGACTGCTCGCGAAACAATGACTTTTATACATTTTTTGCCTTTGATGATTGGAGATCTTGTACCAGCCAATAATAAGATATGGGAACTTCTTTTAACACTGGTTAAAATAATTGATTTAATACTCTTAACAAAAATAAATGAATCACAACTGAATTCCTTGGAAAACTTAATTACCAAACATAACTCTATGTTCATTAAGATATTCAAAGAACCACTGAAACCTAAGTTTCACTTTTTGGTGCATTATCCGTCTGCAATTCGAAAGTGCGGACCATTGAGAATCTTGTGGTGCATGCGTTTTGAAGCTTTACATAGACAAAACAAGCAGGCTGCAAAAGCTACAAACTCAAGGATCAATATTTCATATACTCTTGCTTTTAAAGCCGGACTAAAATTTTCTGACACGCTTGTTAAACAAAGTTTTTTTGATAGCGATTTTATTTTTGATGAGAAGTCAATTTATACGTGTAACTTAGATCTCCTCTATAAGAACATTAACTATGGCAAAACTAGCCTAGCTCTTTATGACGTGAATTGCATACTAAAATTGATTTTTAAGGGAAAACTATACAAAAAACATTTCTTTTTTACTAAAGCTGAAGAATCTTTATTGCTTTTTGAAATTCAAGAAATTTGTATACTTGAATCAAAGTTTTATTTTCTTTGTGAAGAGTGGAACGTAAAATATTTCAATGAACATCTGCAGGCATTTGTTATAGACAACCACCAAAAAACTTTTTCCTTGCACTCAGTTAATGATCTTGACAGCCCGCCAATTCACATTCATTATTTACACAATGGATTAAAAGTGTTTCGGGTAAAAAAAATTTAAAAACATTTGCTTAACATAAAAATAGGTATCTCAACATACAAAATTATTTTAAACTCATAACTTTAAATTTGTATCTTTATTACAGAAATTATGTTTAGTTAAGTTTTTTGTTAAATAAAACCTACATATTTAAAACACTTAAACTTAAGAGAAAATATAAATTGTAAAATATTTTAAAAAGTTTAAATAAATGTTAAAGTAAAATTGTAAAATGTTACTTGAATACTTGTTTTAATTTTTTTTGTAGATTTTTATTTAAACAGGTTATGGATAACTATCACTGAGTATAATGTAAAAGTGAGTATATTTTCAAAAGAACTTGGATCTAATCTGCAATAATGCTTTACCTTTTCAGCTTTTTATTTTTGGAACATAGTGGTACGTATTGTTTTTTTAATATCATATCTACCAATTTAATAGTACATAGCTCATAAAACGCAAAGCGTATGTTGTTACTATTAAATTGATATAGATATCACATTAAAACAATAATGCGTGGCATTAATTCTGAAAAATGTATACTATGAAAGTCATAACATAATACTATTAAAGCAAAAGTACTTAACTATTAAAACAATAGTGCAACCCTATTAAAAAATTAGTACTACACTATAAAATCAATAGTACCACACTTTTGAAACAAAAGTGCTACACTATTGAAATAATAATACTACACTATTAAAATAATAGTATAACACTATTAAAACACTGGTACTTGACTATTAAAACAATGGTACAACACTTTTAAAACAATAGTACTACACTATTCAATCAATAGTACTACCCTTTTGAAACAAAAGTGCTGCACTATTGAAATAATAGTACTACACTCTTGAAACAATAGTACTACACTATTAAAATAATAGTATAACACTATTAAAACACTGGTACTTGACTATTAAAACAATGGTACAACACTTTTAAAACAATAGTACTACACTATTCAATCAATAGTACTACCTTTTTGAAACAAAAGTGCTGCACTATTGAAATAATATTACAACACTATTGAAACAATAGTACTACACCATTAAAATAATAGTATTACACTACTAAAATACTAGTACTTGACGATTAAAATAATGGTGCATCACTTTTAAAACAATAGTACGAACAATAGTACAACACTTTTGTTTTAATTGTACTACATTTTTGTTTTAATACGGTTTTCCTATTATTTAAAGGCGATTTACCATAAGATCTTAATAGTTTATATACCATTGAATTAATAGGTATCGCATTGAAACAATAATGCGTACTATACACTTTTGAAAAACATACCATAGAAATTGTAAGATTATACTATTAAAGCAATAGTACAACACTATACATCCGTTTACCAATATATACATTCGAGTTCGAATTTCGAAACTAAGCAATGGTATTCCACTGTTGAATCAATAGTATTACCAGATTAATTTTCAATAGGACATTGCTTATTAATTTTAGTCTGTTATAGTACCAACCATTGATTATTAATAAGAGAGACTATTATTTCAAAACTATTTAACTTTTAAAACAATAATACAGACGTACCATTATAATAATAGTTCCAAAACTGTTACGGTAATGGTCTGTGTCCTATTGACCAATTTTAATCGTAAAAAATCATTGAAACAATGGGAATTCTTATTCAAAATATGGTTTTTTTCTCTGAGTGTACCTGTGGATACAACTGAGAAAACGGTTCCTTTTACGGGTGGTCATACGGTGTTGAGTTAAAGTACGGATAAGAATTCGCATCATCTCTGTCTTGAAGACATAGAAACAGCTGAACACATTTTATGTGAATGCCTTGCCTTACCCTGCAGCTACACGATCAAGATATGGTAAGCCATCAGCCTACATATACACTATGTCAAATTCCTGTTCGTGTTTCGGCTGTGACGTAGGCGACTTACAACTTGCCAGGCAAATGGCTTTCAATCGACATGTCATTATATATTTTCAAAATGGCACCCACAAGAAATTTGAAATTCAAAGTTTTTTTCCAGGCACTCTTTTCTCTTTTTGAGGGTATTTGGCGAAGCTGTCCATTTCATGGCTACTGAAACTGCTTCTCGGGTGGCTTTCAATATTCCATACCAGTTGGGTTTCAATTTCGAAAAGTTTGGTTGTGTATGTAAGAAAGTTCGAATGTATTGTAAATGGCTTACCATATCTTGATCGTGTAGCCCCGGGGTTAGCTAGATCCAGGCTAAAAATATTCAATAAAGGGTTTCCCTGTCCCCTTGATATCCGAAACACCTCTTCCTCGAAGATTCTTAGGTTCTTACATGACCTCAGCTTTGAATGAACAATCCTATACACTACGTGTCTTTAAACCTAAGGGAACAGCACAAAAGATCTTTCAGGTCGACGTGCTTGTAAAGGTAATTTTCACCTTCACCCTACATAATTTAAAAAAAAAAGAATTCGGATACAGCTGTCGATTTGGGTTAAACTGCAAATGTGAATGCGGATACAGCTGACGATACGGTTGTGGATACGGCTGCAAGATTTCACAGTTGTGTTCTTCTAGGAAAGTTTATCTAAATTGAACGGACTGCAGCCCCAACTTTAAACTAAATTTTATTCAATATCCTTATAAATAACAATTGAAGCTGTCTTGGCGTTTCAATTCTCCACACCATTCATTCCAACCGAGAGTCCAAAAATGTTTTCGAAGCTGCCAATTCGTTTTGAACAATAACCTGTAATCAAGTTTATGTTAAAGACAAGGCGGTGTATGTCCGTAATATTTCTGCCATAACGTTAAAGTTTGCGTGGTGATTAACCCAGCTGGCAATATTGTTATTGCTTATGAATGAAGACTTAGCTCCTTCACAAGCCACCTCTTTTCTCCTAGATCTCAGAAATCAGATAACCAATAATTTGTGTTATTGTACTTTCTCTTGACTTAATTAGAGACAAGTCCTACCACAATGGCTTTCTCAAAGATTCAAGAGAATCTTCATGCACCTGAACTCAGAAGTCAATTACAGATTTTGGAATCTTTCAAAACCAAACTCTATTGATTGTGACCAAAACAAAATACCCCTTTCATTTCTTACCACTTAATTCTATCGTCTGAGAACTTATTTGTTTGCACATCAATTTAAATATGACTACTTCCTGTCTTGGTCCATTTGCTCTAATAAATTACTTTCACAAACCACATCCCTTTATATTGACCTATTACCGTAACATCTTCATAAACTGTAACTACAACCATAACTATGCAACTATCACAAACACTTCCTATCTATCTGGTCACAAATATGGCTGACTATTCAAATCGGGCAATGTACAGCCATTCTGCTTGTTTACTGCAGTAAATGTCAGTATAACCTCCGTGTCTCTCCCTTCACGTACCTAATCCTCTTTTGAAAATTGTTTTCAAATTGGATACATTCAGACGTGCTCACACATTAGCCCAAGAGTGTTAAATAGAAAAAGGGAGCATATCGTCACCGTAGTTTGTAGTAATAGCATCGTTATCTTCTCTTTCAAAGATAGTTTGATGATGTTTAGCTAACGTATTTATTTTGCATGAGAACCTTAACCCTTAACGTTGTAGTGTGGGATTCTTTCAATAGGGTGTTTTAGAAGTTTCCTGGATTTGAATCACGTAGCTTAAAAAGCTTACATGTAGGTTTTTTCTTTAAGTCGATTAGTATACTCATCCCCTCAGCTTCTATCTGGAAACTATGGTGTACCAAGACGACCGGACGGGTCTGCACAGTGCAAATTATATCACAAGTTGTCTAAAGGTGTCGCCTGACAAAAGGGACATTTTAGCAGGTAAAGCTCTCCAGGATCATCCATAAATTATTTTCATGGTATTTCCTATCCCCATAGAGAACACTGGAAGGAGAACAGCAAGAAGTTTGTGTCTGACTTGAAACACCTTATGTCAAATGCTCAATTCGTACCCTGAAAACGACAAGATACTGCCATTAAATAGCGAGTGTTTGTATATAACACACATAACCAGACTCTACGTTGTGAGGTGACTTAAATGTGTATTAATGTTTTAGTGGCTTAACACTGAATGCACTATGCTCTGGAAATTGCTACTCAGAGATCTGTCTAACGTCGTCATCGTCACCAAATGAGTACATCACGTACAAAAATTGCTTTGTGGGAGCGTTTTTCTTGCGGACGATCCATTCATTCATTCATCTGTGCTCAGCCAACTGTGCGTTTAAAGGTTGAACACTGACGTATATTAGGGGCGTTTCATTGGAGCTCGCAGGAATACTTTGGAACAAGCATTAGATGTCCCATTTGACAAAATAATATAAAAAAATTCACACAACCATTGGTGTGCTTATGTCCAAATAAAATGAAACATTACAGCAAGGAGATCGTTATTCGCCTTTGGCATGACAGCAGAAACAAACTCCTCATTTGACAGGATGAAAGGGCACAGCAGATTCGTTATTTGTCGTGTGGTGTGGTCAGTGTTATTTCAAATCGATGGACAAACTGTTACAGTCTGTAGTATACAATTAAATGCTGACACAGGCGGAAAAGAAGCTGTGGTTGTTTGAAGAGGGTGGATGACTGACAGGACTTCTTAAGACAAAAAATAAAACATTTAATACCTAAGAATTGTTCTCAACATTAACGGCAATGTGTTGGAGTGAAGCAATAAAAATTGAGCAGAAAATAAAAAGAAAAGAAAAGGGGCAAGGACAACCATAATTTTATACAAATGGTTAGAAAGTAAACTATAGGAAAAGGATTTGAAAACAAACAACATTCTGTGGGATAATTTGGTCGCAAGAAGGCATCACTTGGTATAAATTTGCCCTTGATGACGATCTTTTGATGACTTCGGCATTGATTTGATAACTTGACGTTTTGTGACAGACAATAAAACAACTCGTTTGCTAGAGTTTAAATGGGAATATGGACACAAGTTGTTCGTAGAACACTGATGTCTGACACACAATCATTTTTTAGTTTTGGTATCGCCTGGTGTTTATGAGTTCGAACCTTAGAAATTGATACATCCTTTGGCAGTTCTGCTATGATCTTTAAATTCACATAATGTCATGTTATGGACAATTTCAAGGCTTGTCAATGGACAGAATCCAATCAATCCGACTATGAAAAGTACTAAACAAACTACTACACTTTATATAAAACCAAGAATGGGATCCCAGTTTCTAAGCCGAACAGACTGCCAGAGACATATCTGACTAATCACTGAACTCTTTATCTATACCAAACGTAACGTTTTAAAATGAAACAAGAAAAAAAAAAAAGAAGCACTCCGGGAGTGCCGACGGAAGTGAAAACAGATTTGAATTTTCAGTAAATATTTTAATGTAGGTACAGGAAAATCTTTTATAATGTACTTATGTAGATGTACATATAGAAGAACATCAATGAAACTTATGAGTTTTCATTCACAATTTCATCTCTTCTTTTATCATCTCTACAATCATCGTATTCTAAAACTGAAATAATAGGTCTATGGTAACTTAAATAGGAAACGAACAATTTTGTCTCAAATCTATTTAAATATATCGCAAAGACTGCATAAATTGTCGCTTTATATTTCGTTGTACTAAGGCTGCGGTCATTCGTCATTGTAAAATAGTATTCTTCCTTTAAAAATTGAAAAAGTGGCAAATTTGTAGCATCGCCGAAGTTGATGTTAAAATCACCACTCAAAATCATTGGGAAATCATCAAATCTCTCCCCAATTTTATCGTGAAGGTATGCAGAAGCGTCTTCAGACTAAATAAATAAATTTTTATATAAAAGCTGTCGTATTGCACTTGAAGACGTAGTCGGTGAATTATAAACCCCTACTGTTATAACTTGCTGTCCATTTCCAGAAAGGCAACGATAAACACACAAATCGCCGATATCAAAAACATTACTACTAAACATATACTAGTGTAGGTACCTCGTATGAAAATCCATATGATTTGAGCAAAATATAGCAGTTGTATCAGACAACCTTTTACAGATAGCTGCTCCTGCTGCTGGACGATCGTGCCTTCTGAAACTAGCAACTAAATTGAAATCTGGAATATCATATCTATATTTCTTCGTCACCCTTGTGAAATTCTGTTAAAATCAATACATTCAATTTTTTAACGATAGTCGATAGTGTCTACAGATTTTGTAACTGCGCTCGTAAACTTTGACAATAAAATGAAAGGACAATGCATTAAGTTTAGAATCGAAATTAGTGAATATTTGAGTAATGGTTTTTCAAACTATTTTCATGCAACCATTTCAATTCCATCGATAAATCATCGCGATGAGTTGTTGATCTCTTTTAATTTGTTGTAAAGTTCGAATCATCGACCAGTGCGTCTCCTACTCTGCCATGATTCCAGCTTCACTCATCCACTTCATTGAAATGGTAGTAAAATATTTGGTGCTTTTTATTTTTTCTGCGTTGCATAAATTTTTCTCTGTCCTTCAATTCAATTCCTTTCTTTCTTTTCTGTATTTCTCCGAGTCGGTAAGTATACTAGGTAATGTTGCTATTCCATTCTTTTAAGTCATTTAGCAGCTCAAAATTAATGTGTTTCTTGGCTCAATGGTAGAGTCGATGGCTATTAGACTAAGGGTCTCAGGTTCGAATCCCAGCCGTGGCCACAATTTTTGTTTATGTTTTCACTTTAAATAAATAAAAAAATGGAAAAAACTAAAAGAAAATTGTATTCACAAATCACTCGCGAACAAAGGAAAAATTACACGACGGTACAGGTCAGTGCCTGTCTAGGCACGTTTGAACAAGAACTCAACAAAAAAAAATATTTGCACAACTCATAAAATTGATCAATAAAATTATTCAATAAACTTGAAAGTAGTAAGCAGGTGGGGAAATTATTTCTTTTTCCTCTCAAACAAATAATTGAGATCCTGCTTATTTAAAAAGAACTTCACACTTTGACTGTCAATGACCGAATGAAGAAAAGAATTAGCTTTGCATTTTACTACGAGCTTTGCAAATGACTACTACCTACACACTACACTACAAATACTAAATAATCTGCATTCATTGCTCTCTGATCTGCTCAGTGCTGTATCGTGTATGTGTGGCCAGCCATTTCGGAATGAAGCCGAAAAATATGCAACAAATAAAATGGTGTCGGTCGCGAATTCATTGCTTTACCCCCATCACAAAAGTGCCAAACGCGCCTAAAGAAGTTTTCACTTCAAAAATCAATTAGAACAGAGATGAGAAAAGTTCATTTGTTTGTATCCTTAAACTTAAAAAATGCCACTTAACTCCTTCTTCAAATGAAGACTTCTGTTTATAGCCATAGCCGATGTTGTATGTTGTATTTTGAAAGTTGTCTTATTGTACTAAAAGTCCAGACTACGATTTATTATATTAACGTCAACATTATGAGCTAATCTTTCATAGGGCATTGCCTGGTGCCTGTTTAGAAACATTTTTCAGTACTGTGCCACTAAACTCTCAACAAAGTTCTCAATATATTCACAAAAAAGAATAACGATTCTACTTGAACAATAAATTGGTGACCATTTTAAGTAAATCCTCTAACATAGTACGTCTACGTATTCCATTTTGATTTATTACATTGGCCCATCATAAGAGATTTTTTTTTTCAAGACATTCTCGGATCAGGAAAAGCACAATGCTGTCGTTTCTCCTTTCGGTCCATTTATCACGGTATTTTGTGAAAGACGAGGAAAAACGACTCTGACATTCTAATTGCAAGAGACACATAAAACAGAGAGCACCATGTCTCGCTCATTTTTCCTGGTTTCAGGGAAGCATTCATCTTTGAGCAGGATTAACAGATTTTTTTCGTTATTTTACGAGACAGAGAAGCTTGCACAGAAAGATTCATTAATTTAGCAAAAAAAAAGAAAACAGTCCCCATTGGTGGATGAGATTAGAGAAAAAGGTAGTTTTATGATAGGGAACTTTATTAAATGGTGTCCTGCATTTCAAAATGAAACACCTTTGCGTTTTATGTCTCTCAGAAGCAAAAGGTAGAATTCAGTTGAGGAGACCAAAAAAAAACACCATGCCAATATTTTTGGTTGGTGAAGTCGGTAATGGCCTGTAAGGATTTCTGTGTAACACATAAATGGCAAAGTGGTTAGATGTGGCGAGGATGTTGTTTGAAAAACGCACCTGCTTAAATATCTTTCAAGGTCAGTTTGCCCTATTAGGGAATTACCAAGGAGACTTTATGGTTGTTAAGTTCGAAAAATGCAGCTCTTGCCAATTGTTTTTAAAGGATACAGAGAAAAACGGGGTTAATGATTCATCAGTGTTTTATACGTGGTCTCACCAGATACCAACGTGTATATTCTGTATGAGGTATGAGCAAAAAAATAAAGTTTTTTCATCGATAAAAAAGTTTAAAAATCAGGACTTATGTCGTGGTGATCAAAAAAGGTCGCCAATCGACAGTTCGTTTACCGGGCTTGATAATTTCCAAAGTGTTGATCAGAAAAAGTCCTTAAAGAGAATGTTTTATTTTTCACCACGACTTTCTACAGTCGATGAATCAAATGACAGTAAATAAAAATACTTTTTTCATATTTAAAAAGTAACATATTGTTTTTTTGGTGCTATTTTAATGGACGTTTCAATATGTGCTCTTCATGAGCTTATGCGCCATTTGAGGGGTAAAACAGGGTTGTGTCTCGTTTAGCTCTTGTTCGTTCGTTTAACACGACCATTTAAGTAATCTAAGGAGAAAAAAACCAATCGTGTGGCTAGTGATGGTTCGTTTAAAACGAAACCACTGAATCTTTTCTGATACAATGATTTGTGCATTCTTTTAGGAAATTTAAAATTAGCTCATTGCAATCGTTTGCGTTGGAAGCATAATAAAGACTAACTGTGCGTTTAGTGTTGGTTCGTTTGAATCGAAATCTGTGTCATTTCTAATGAACAAGGTTTCCTGTTGGTCACTCCAAAATGAGCTAATTTGAGTGTTTTGAGTTGAAAATCGGTGTTGGAATTCGACTTTGGTTCGAGACTATGAGTTCAATAGTCCTAAAACTCAAAAAGTAGTGCCTCTAAAAATGCGCCATTTTTTTTTAGATGCATGGGCTCAATAAGTGGTCACACAAGCATCCCGTATGTGAAAATCCTGGTCAGCTAACTCCGTGTTTATACACTAAACCCTCAGTGTCAAAAAACATCGGTTTTACTAACTTCTCACCACCCTACGAACAGTACCTGTGTGTAAGAAACTTTAAACTTTACATACTCTTCATTCGTGTTTGTCGGATCCAGAAGGAAAGTTTCCTTGACCCGGTCTTTCAAAAATTCAGATTTTTATTATCCTTATGAGCAATCCCATTGGCAATCTGTTGAACAATTCCTTTCCTTTTTTCCTTACTATGATTTTAAAGCAATCATGTCTCTCTGATTCGGCTTTTGATCTCAGTATACGTTGACAAATCAATTTCGAACTGGCGGCAAAAAAATCTTCTTCTTTCTTCCAGCTCAGGATAATTCTCCTGTGCATGGAAATAGGCGCAATTTTCCTGATTTTTACTAAGCAGGTTCTTTCTGTCTGTATCATTTATTACTTGCAGACGTAGCCATTTAAGGCAGAAGTTCTCAAAATAAAAATTAATCTAACTCACAATAGGACGGAAATAAGTTCAAAAATTAAACTTTTCAATGCCAAGACCTGCAACATTTACGAAAAGTGACGTATGCTACAATTTGCTGTTAGAGATGCCTTTTTTGACGATCATTTCAGTTTTCATTTCAGTTAAACTGATGTATAAACGCTTAAAATTGAACTGATAAATGAATTCAGATATGAACTGACAACTGGTGAAATTTTCATCAGTTTTATGTCCAGTTCTCTGTTTTATTTCTACTAAACATCGAACTGACGTCTATTCACACACTGAAATGAAAACTGAACTGAAAATTGAACTGAGAACTGACCTTTAGCCCTACCAACGATCAAGACTGATAGGAAGAAAAAAAAACACTTACCAAAACTGTCGTCTAAGCTCTAAGGCAAAAGTTTAACTCTTGCAACCGTACATTCTACTAATAGGATTCAAAATGGACTCATTGCTCTATTGTATTACAAGTAGGTACTCGCCAACTGGGCTACGCAAAAGAACCAAAACAATATATTGTCACTTCAGAAACAAAAAAAAAACAAAACATACGATTCATCATTCCATTGCCAAAGTCAAAGTTTTTTTCCAGATTACGTGCTCTACACAATGAGAGATAATTTCAACACCAGCTAAATCAACTCATCCACACTTCCAGACGAAAATTCGACGACTTTGAAAAAATTATTCACCATTTCAGTTTTATTCTCTGCCATTGTACAGTTAAACAATTGACAGCTTAACAAACTTCTGCAATGAAAGCGTCAACATTTAATTAAAAGCTATGCCATCCATGCATACACAAGTCGGCTTCTTCTACCTTAGAAAGAACAACTACAACTTATACTACGACCGACTGACGAGCGACCGACGACGCGCCGTAGATACGTAGAAGTTAGAATGTAGAATCGACAAAAGCAAAAGTTTTTTTATGTGAATATTTTCCCTATTCAGTTCATTTTCGTATATTCGCCCTCATGTAACAGTTCAAAAAAGAGAAGTCCAATATTAAACTTTTCTCATTATGATTTGTTGAACGACAGTTTTCTTTAAATGGGACAAAGGACACCGTGATCTGTGAGTAGTTCAGTGTCTAGAAAACAAAGCATAGGGTGAGTTAATCTTTCAAATTATCCTGACACGAACAGACATAAGTGCAACTACCCCATTCTTAGAAAGAGAATGGTCGTGGTGGTGATACCTCAATCATAGTTGTTGTTAACCAAATACCAGAGAATGCTTTAATGACTTCATTTGGTTTCGGATGTGGGTAAAGATTTGTGTATATGCTCTTCACTGGATGTTTCTTCCGGTACAAGTGAACAATCTCGGTTATCGATAAATCATGAACTTTGGGTAAACAACCGTTAGATGGAAATGTGTAGAATGTAGATCTACGAATCAGAAATCAGAGTGTGGTTAAAAGAGACAATAATTGTGGTTAGTTTGCAGTCAGGAAGTTACACAGAATCCAGCTATTAACTTGTGTTTGAGTAAAAAGGTTACAAAGCCAGGGGCGAACGCAGAAAAATTTTTCGGGGGGGGGGTTTTGAAAAAGTATATTAAATATTAACGAACAATTTGTTTTTAACATTTTTATGCTTTTTTTATACTCTGTATTGATTCGTAAAATACATTGCTAGGAGGAATCCTAACTAATACTATAAATGTGTAATGTGTAATTCTGTCTGTCCAGCTTTCTGTGTTACCGTCTCCCGCCCAAACTACTCAGCCGATTTGAATGAAATTTGGTACATAGATAGCCTAGAACCTGAGAGAGGACATAGGCTATGCATTTTATCCCTTTATTCTAATGAGAACGAGAACGTATACAGGAACCTAGAAACTACAGCACCCATTTTAATAATTCTTCCACCGTTAGAACGCCTCAATATCCTCAAGTAACATAAACTTCAACTCATCCCCATATTCCTACAGGAACAAAAGTCTTTACTACTATAACAAGTACGAAAGAATCTGCCGCCCAAACCACTGAGTCGATTTAAGTAAAATTTTATACAGAGATGATCTAGAATTACATAGACTTCAATTCATCCAAATATTCCCACGGGAACCGGTCCTTACTAATATTATAAATGCAAAAGTAGCTCTGTCTAGTCGTCCCACCCAAACAACTAAACCAATTCAAATGAAATTTTGTACAGAGGTAGTCTAAGACCTGAGGAAAGACATAGACATTATGTTTTATCCCAATTTCTACGGAAACGTAAACGAGAACTTAGAAACTACTGCACCGATTTTAAAAATTCTTCCACCTTTAGAATGCTACACTATCCCCGAGCGAGTAACATAAGCTCTAACCCATTCCCATATTCCTGTGAGAACAATCACCATATTCCCTCGGAAACGGGAGTCGTTACTAATATTCCAAAAATTCCAAAATTAAATCTGTCTGTTTTTTTTTCTTTGTTTCATTATTCCCATTGGACTTACTTGTACTTACTACTTGTAAGTAAACAATTCTATTTGGCAAAATATGAAAAAAGTAAGAAGATAGGTTACTGAAAAATTCAAATTGCTGCCGAAAGTCAGCTAGTATTTTATAAAATTAAATCAATGCGCCTTGGATTTTTTGCCATTTTTATATTTATAAAGTTCTCATAGTGAACCTCAATACTTTTATAGATGTACAGCAACATCAAACCGTTCAGTTGCTCCTCGCTGGTTCTTCCTCGCAGAAAAGTTTTTAATCTGCGCAGATATGAAAAAGATCGCTCGCTTAAAGCCACGGATACCGGAAGTGTGGCACCGATCTGCATATAATAATGAACTGTTTTATATAGGGATGAATCGCACATATTTAAGGTGTCTATAAAGTTGTTGGGCTATTTTTATTTTGGCATACTCAAGCAATGTTCATTGGTATGCATAAGTATACCCTTTCCTAGTTGCCATTGTCGATCCCATTCTTATACAGAGTCAGAGCGACTGCTTTTTAGTATGTGTGATGGAAATTTTAATTTTCGTTAGTTTTGAAGCGACCAATGCGATGTGTTTGCAAATATAAGTAGGAAAGCGAATTTTCATATATTTCTATCGCAGGTCCCATTTTATACGACCCAATACTACCTCCACATCAACATATGAAATTTACTTACACTAGAAAAGGGTGATCATGCTAAAAACATACCAAAACCAAAAAGTAATTCCAAAACATATGAACTACCTGCAAATTAACTTATCGATAGAAATGGATTTCGCATTTGGAAGGATTTTTTCAAAAAATTTTGACAGAATGAGATTTTCAGATGAATTTTATGCTTCCATGTTTTATATTTTGATTTTTGTTTTAAAAAAGTAGTGGTTATTTTTTTATTTCAAAAATTTCGGGGGGGGGTTTCAACCCCCAAAACCCCCCCCTGGGTTCGCGCCTGTACAAAGCTATTTAGCCATAACAAAAGTAATCGACGACAATATGCGCTTGTGGTTGATAAACTACCCACATGCTTTGAGATGTAAAGCAATGAAAGTAAGCTTACAGCTAGAGTTCCCTTGAATGATAAGTGAACTTCATAAAAATGAGACTGTTTACGATAACCTTTGACATTCAGTCATTTAGATAAAAATTTATCAAAAATGGTGGGGCTAATTTATCTTCAATGACAATAGATACAAGAGGTTTGTTCGTTGAAGCCTTAGGGTCGCTCTGGGGTCGCCACGAAGCGTTTTTTGAGAAACCGAAAGTCGCCCTGAATATCAAATTGAGTGTTTTTTGAGCCCTAGGGTTGACCTGGGTTTTCCATCAACTTGCCTTAGCTTTTTGCTGTGGCGAGTTGAGGGCTGTCAAATGGCATGTATTTTTTTTTAATGAAGGGATGTTTGATGATTTGTGGTATAGCGTTTTTTGAGGACTGGAAAACTCTTTTGACAACTCATAGGGTTGTCAAGAAAACCTGGGTCAACCCTGGGAAAAGTTCAACGAACGGACCTAAGGTCTGTTTCTTTACTTTGCGCACAGAAATTCACAATCTGTGATATTTTAAGGAGTGGGGGTAAAATTCTCTCAGAAACTCTTTGAAAGAACGTAATTGTCTAGAAAGTAAAGAAATGCCTTGAACAAAACATTTGCAGCAACGCTTGGAAAAACCTCTGTTTGACAGTTGCTCTATTTCTTTTGGCTGTGCACGATTTCTGTCCACAGAAATTTTGGTGGCAGAAATTTGCCAGGTGGGGAAATTTTTTACTCTCTTTTGTGATTTGTGAACAGCTGTTCTGGAATATGATTAAAGCTGAATTTCGGTGCATTTCGTGATAATTTTAACTACAATTAATATACGCAGGAGGAATGGACATGTATTTCCATTGCACTTGCAATGTTAAGCACTTGCTGATACTTGTGTGACTTGTGTGTATGAAATGTCGCAGCAGAGTATTGGCTATTTGTTTTTGAAGTTAATCGAAAATAACTGAACAAAGCTTATTAGTGGCACTGTAATCTTAAAGCAGCTTTTCTTGCGAAAGCAGGTATCTTTTGATATCTCCTAAGGAACTCACGTGATTCCAATGTTTTATTTTCGTTGGATCTACGTCACGTTAAATGCGTAACAAACGAAAATCGAATCAGTTTGTGGATAAGTACACTATGCATCATCTCTAATCATTGTGATGTAACGCGTGTCAAACGTGTTTCAAAGCATGTGCAATTTGTATAGACATCGTTTGTATAACAATACCTTACGAAAGGCAACATGATTCATCATACGGGTCGTGGGAAAAGTGACATACAACAACCACAAAGAACACGTGATACTCAACTCAGGAGACGTGATGCAGCAGACGCAATCCAACGCATGGGACACCGGAGTCAATTCAGCCAAAACTCGACATGTGATAGGTGACATGTAACAATTGAACAATGGAAAATAAAACAAATCTTTTTAAAAAATTAAACTAGGGCTCACTGCACCGTTCGGCCAAAATTATTATCCCGAATACCAAAAGCATTTGTGTCTATTGAAGAGTTAGTTTCTACAATACATTTCCCCTATGAATATAACCATTCCTCCTTAAGAAACTCAAACTCACCATTGATAAACTTCTTTTATTAACGAGCGCCAGCCTCATAATTTTTTCGATTCAATGATGGCAGTTTTGATCCTTTTGATTACATATTTCGAATCTATACGAAACTTCTCGCGCTATTGAATTTTAAAGTTTCCATATCCCATCTCCCTTCGTCGTTCTTGCGTTCAGAAAGTAAACTTTATATTACCCTCCTGGCTTCGGATAGGATTTGTAATCAGAATAACAATGCAACAACAAACCATAAATATGTTTGAACTTTTCAAATAAAATTATAAAGTATCTCATCAAATTTATCGTCGACAATTTCCTCTTGAAATTTCTCGTTGTTGTATAAAATTAAATCGAAGATATCTCGCTCGCATCATGGCTCATGGGAATGAAGTCTTAAGGAGGAATATATCGACTTACAATGTGCGGATACCAGTGACACACTTTGATAATGTATAGTTGATGATATCATTTTAGCATCACTTTTGTGCTATGAAAATCGATAGAACGGAACGTAATTAATCAAGATTAAAAATAAACCTCAAACTATGGCAAAGACGACAAAGTTTTACCCATTCTTCACCTTTATTTTGCAAAAAAAAAAAAAAAAAAAAACCGAGAACAAAAATGAGTCTGAGGGTTTTTGATGGAAATCCTTTCAAGATGATGATAAATACTTAACTATGTTGAGGGCACAAATTGTCGTTTGTGTCAGGCAGTTCATAAAAAAAGGAAATGGTTATTGATGATATTCAATTATATTTAGCTGACCATATTCATTTAATGTAGGTGTAGAAGGAGGTCTTGGATTTCTCAGTTCGCCAAAAAATATACATATTTTCCACATGTTTGTTTGCCTTTTCTGTTGTTTTTTTTCCTATGTGATGATTCAAGTATTGGATAGGTGTCTGAACTGTCTTTTAGTATATGCCAAAAGCAGTTATTACAATTACAAAGAAGTTAGTGAATTGCGATTATGTATAATCTTTTATGGCATACTTAACTTTTCCGAAACAAACATTTCAGGAAATTTAATGTTGCAAATGCACTATATCCACCCTACCACTGGTAAGGGGTTAAATTGAATGTATGACCGCACATAAAATGTTATTTATTCCTATGCGACTTTTGTTACTGGCATATCGTTCACTCGACAATGCGTTGATAGGGTCATATACGTCATCAACTTATGGCTATAAGGGGAACTAAAAAAATCATGACTACGTTTAAGTCAGAGAAAATGACCTACGTTGTTTTTCATTAGAATAACTGGATCTATTTTTTACTTCAGATGTGTGTTTAGGTGACTAATGACGAAACCGCGATGTCTGCTTGCTCATCGAAAGCTTTTCATCCCTTTTCTTGTTCATAAATTAATAACAATTGCTTAGTCTTAAGAAATAAGACTCAGTTCTATTTTTTAATCTTGACAAAACTGACGCGTTTATGCACACAAATGAAGGACTACTATGTAAGAGGTCGCTACTTTTCATGCTCAAAGAAGCTTTTTCCCTCTGGATAGTACCAATGATGTTGAAAAATTGACCGCATCCATTAAAAAACTTATATCTATGCATAAACACTCGCAGAGGGAATATCCATCCCTTCATCAAAAATTCCTATTGTCTAAGTAGCATTTTGGTAGACTTTAGATGGCAGGCAAGCCAAATACTTCTCTCCCTGTAGCTTGTTTTTTTTTATTATTTTCTTATTTTATAGCAAACCTATAAATAATGCAGTAGAAAACTTGAAAATAATACCTGTGCACCTGCAGAAGTCCACATCAGGATCTTCCTTCAAGTCGTAGATAAAACAAAAATTGCTCCCAAAAGTCACATTCTCCATAGCTCCTCAAGGTCGTTAAAATGAAAAAAAAAAAACTGTTTATAGTGCAGTGCAACATTCTTCAATGTTTGCAAAGTGTTTCAATATGAGGATATTTTAGGACAAGCATACCTTGGTGGTTGTCGTTGTTTTAGTTTCGAAGTCCTTGGTGCAGAATAAAACAAAATGAAAACAATGCATTGTGTACCAGAACTGATTCTCACAACAATATCTATTCCCACGTAGCTATAACTGCTAAATTCCTTACGCCTGGTCGAACTACGAGTGGCCTTGTTAACCTAGGTCTTCACAGAGAAAGGAGGATTTTGAATACAAAATGAAGTGAACAATTCTTTTGTCCTGCAGCTATGCGTTTTTGTTCTATTGGTCCTTTTCACTGTATATTTTATGTTGCCCTGTCCTACTGTATCCATAAACTAAAAAATTTATTTTTGCCAAGCAAAAGGTTTCGGAAAACAATCGATACGAAGTTATAGAGTTTCCCTTTACTGGAAAAACTATTAAAATAAGGTTGGTATTTGTAATCCAATCGTAGTGTTTTCGCTGTATGGTTTCTTTCAAGTTGTATTTTCCAAATATTAAAATTGGTAATTTTTA
The DNA here is from genome assembly GCA_914767635.1 of Melanostoma mellinum. Taxonomy (NCBI): domain Eukaryota; kingdom Metazoa; phylum Arthropoda; class Insecta; order Diptera; family Syrphidae; genus Melanostoma; species Melanostoma mellinum. The sequence goes on along the minus strand of OU612059.1, from coordinate 220,715,475 downwards.
TTCGGAAGCTGTTGAAGCATTTTTCTGAGTTAAGGCTTTTGTTATTACTATCGCATTTAACGTCGTTATTGCTATGACAGTAGTTATCCCTATTGTTATCAGAATTTCTATCGGTGTCACTTCACAACAAGGTCATTTCCGCTGTTACTATAAACTTCACTGTTGTGGACACTTTCTTTTTCTTTTTCTTATTCCTATTCGGCTCTGGAAGTATCGTAATCTCGAATAATCACAGCTCATGCACTTATCTGCTTTACGCTTCTTCAGTCCGTGGGATACGCTGGGATAACATTGTTTGCACAACCACTGTAACTCCGGCTACTTTTTACTATCCTTACTTACCACATATCCTTACTCATCACATATTCTCACTTATTACTTATCCTTACTTATCACATATACTTAAATATCATATCGTTACAATCACTGCCCACACGATGACAATATTACCTTCGTTATCAGTGGCGATGCGACCATTGCTATCGTTTTTACTGTAACTATCAGTCTCACTATCACTGTCCCAAACATACGCCATTGTGGCAACTATTACTTTAACAACCACTGTCTTTATTGTTGCGAATGCTTGTCCTAATAATTTCACTGTCGATTTGACTATCGCCGTCACTAATTGCTGTCACTATCGCTGTCACTATTACTATCATTATCGCTGCCCCTTTCGCTGTCACTACCACTGCCATTATCTTTGTCACTATTATCGCTGTCACTATCAATGCAAAGCTTTCATTTTCATTGTATCTTCTTTCATATTGTCTACAGAAGATTATTGATATAAAGACCGTGCAAATAAGTCAAACCTTGAAAACTTAGCTGTCGCTGTCGTTCTCGTTTTTGCTGTCACTATCACTTTCAATATCGCTGTCACTATCTTCATCACTGTTGCTCTTGCAGCCACTATCGCTGTTACTATCACGTTATTTATCATAGTTAGGCGTACGTAAATTTCGTTTTTGCGAAATAGATGCGATAAAAGCGAAATCCGCATTTTATTTGCGTTAAAAGCGAAATTTGAAAATAAAATACTTAAATCCTAATCCTAACTAATATTATAAATGTGAAAGTCCCTCTGTCTGTCCGGCTTTCTATGTTACCATCTCCCGCCCAAACTACCAAACTGATTGATATGAAATTTTGTACAGAGATAGTTTAGAACCAGAGGAAGGACATAGGCTATATATTTTATCCCTAAATTCCCACGGGAACGGGAACGTATACGGGAATTTAGAAACTACAACACCGATTTCAAAAATTTTTCCACCGATAGAATGCTTTACTATCCCAAAGTAACATAAACTTTAATTCATCCTTATATTCCTGCGGGAACGGGAGTCCTTACTAATATAATAAGTGCGAATGAAGCTCTGTCTGTCCGTCGTTCTATGTTACCATCTCCCGCCTAAACTAATAAACCGATTTAAATGAAATTTTGTACAAAGATTGGACTGAACTTAAGGACGGACATAGGCTTTATTTCATTCGAATATCCCCTCGGGAACCGGTCCTCACTATTATTATAAATGCAAAAGTAGCTCTGTCTGATCACCTTTCTATGTTACCATCTCCCGCCCAAACTAATAAACCGATTTACATGAAATTTTGTACAAAGATTGCTCAGAACCTTAGGAAGGACATAAGCTATATATTTTATCCCTATATTCCCACGGGAACGAAAACGTATACGGGAACTTAGAAACCACAACACCGATTTCAAAAATTTTTCCACCGTTAGAATGCTACACTATTCCTGAGTAACATAAACTTTAATTCATCCACATATTCCTACAGGAACGGGAGTCCTTACTAATATAATAAGTGTGAAAGAAGCTATGTCTGTCCGTCGTTCTATGTTACCATCTCCCGCCCAAACTAATAAACCGATTTAGATGAAATTTTGTACAAAGATTGCTCAGAACCTGAGGAAGGACATAGGCTTTATATTTTATACCTATATTCCCACGGGAACGGGAACGTATACGGGAACTTAGAAATTACAACACCGATTTCAAAAATTTTTCCACCGTTAAAATGCTACACTATCCCTGAGTAACATTAACTTTAATTCATCCACATATTCCTACGGGAACGGGAGTCCTTACTAATATAATAAGTGTGAAAGTAGCTCTGTCTGTCCGTCGTTCTATGTTACCATCTTCCGCTCAAACTAATAAACTGATTTAAATTAAATTTTTTACAAAGATTATTCAGAACCTGAGGAAGGACATACGCTATATATTTATTCCCTATATTCCCAGGGGAGCAGGAACGTATACGGGAACTTTGACACTATGGCACCGATTTCAAAAACTCTTCCACCGTTGGAATGCTCCATAATCCCCGAGCAACATAAACTTTTATTCATCCCCATATCCCTCACGGGAACGGTCACCATGTTCCCACGGGAACGGGAGTCTTTACTAATATTATAAGTCCGAAGTTAAATCTGTCTGTCTATTTCTCTTTGTTACCATTAACTGCCCAAACTATTGAACCTATTTATATGAATTTTGGTACAGAGACAGTCAAGAACCTGAGGATGGACATATATGTTATGCAATATGTTTTATCCCTGTATTCCCTTGGGAACGGGAACTTGGAAAATACAGCACCCATTTCAAAAAATGTCCACCGTTAGAATACTGCACTATACCCGAGTAATGTAAGCTTCAAGTCATCCTCCGGAAACGCCCTCATGTTCCCACGGGAATGGAAGACTTTATTAACATTATAAATCCGAATTTAACTCTGTCTGTCTGTTTTTCTTTGTTTATATTTACCACCCAAACTATTGAACCGATTTATATGAATTTTGGTACAGAGATAGTCTAGAACCCGAAGATGGACATCCTTACTAATATTACAAATCCAAAATTAACTCTGTCTGTTCGTGTTTCTTTGTTACCATCTCCCGCCCAGAAAACTGATCCGATTTAAATGGAATTTAATTAAGAGATAGCCTAGAGCCTGAGGAAAGACATAGGCTTAATAAGTAATCCCTATATTTCTACGGGATCGACACCGTAAACGGGAACCTTAAGACTGCTGGGTCGATAAAAGTTCTTTTACTGCGGGGTGATTTCTGTCAAACTGTCGAAAATACATTAGACCTGAGAAGAAATGTCTATCTTGATCTTCAAATAATAATTGGCAATCGGGAATGGCTGTTTGAAAGGCGATTTCGGCGCCGACTAATGAGATAGTTAACCATATAAACTAATAGAATATGTTTGACGTATTGGGGGACGTTGGCGAATGTCTATCAATAGACAATATTATGGACACTGAGCAAGTCACATCATACCTTACAGAGTTTCTCAATTTCTTAGGATTATTAGGAGTGGCAGCAAGTTGGTGTTCCAGTGCCAAAAATGAGTAATCCAGAATTGTACACAGCTACAAATTACACATCTGGGATGCGGCATTAATAATGACTGGAACGAAAAAAGGAGAAAACGTTTCGATTCCCCGTTTTCCTTTAATTCCCACTGATTGGACATCATAAATAAGGCTCAGACGCTTTAAGTTGCAGGTGTTCGTTTAGAAAAAAATCCCATGGCAACTTTATGTGGCAGAATCACGTATATCAATCCTACAAAACCTTTTTATTTCGCAAAAGATGGAAAAAGTAAGAACGTCGTGTGCAAACATATACTAAAATAAAATAAAATAACAATAAATTACTAAAACGCATGAATGTGTCTTATTTGCAAAATAAGTAGCCTAAAAAATTAAGAATGCTGCCGAAAGTCACTATTCCACGCGGACGAAGTCGCGGGCACAGCTAGTACTTACATATTTTATCACCCGAAAACTCTATCGATCGAACCATGATGTTGAAGACAGCAGCTCAAAAAAGCTTGAATAAATTGTTGGTACACGAGGGGTCAAATCCAACAAATGAGTGCTGCAAGCACATTTGCAAATTATTTTGTGCATCGGAAGCAACAAATATGCCCTCCTCTTAAGTCAATTCAATTTCTATAGTGGAAAGCTTCGCAAAAATTGCGTTTTTTCAAAGGGGTTCCACAAGATTTGGTTTTTTTAAATGCGAAATCACGACTTTTTATTTGCGAAATTTACATACCCCTAATCATAGTCAATGTTGCTTTAACTACTATCATCACTGTCTTTATGACTATCACCGTCACTATCGCTGTAACTATCGTTATCCCTGTCGATGTCCCTATCGTTATCCCTGTCGATGTCACTGTTACTATAACTATCGTTGTAAATTTATTCGATAAGTTGTATAAAAAGCGTATGTCTATATGCAGTTATATTCAGTAACTGTCACCGCGAAGGTCACTATTGTAATCACTATTGCTATCACCATCGTTGTGATTGTCGCTGTCGCTGACACTGTCGCTATAACTATCGCTGTGATGTAACGTTTGGCTGCACTTTCACTTTTCCATCACTATTGTGATCGCATTTTTATAATCATAAATCATAAAACTCTTACTGTTGCTTTCAACTGCCGCTTTTATTACAATAACAATAAATACCCTTGTTTCTTTGGCGTACACAATAATGAAAACTTTTTGAACAATCCTCAACCTTTGACAACTCCCGCCAGACGCCACATCTTTACAAACACTTTTTTATGATTTGATTCTCCAAGCAGTTAAACAAAGAAGCACTCTATAAGGGAACAACCGAGAAAACAAATTAATTCATATTAGAAAAGACAATTCAAAGATGTTCAAACTTTCAAAACAATTCATCTTCCAATTTTCAAAACTTTCTTCATCCACCCGAAAAGCAAGTGCTTTTTTTTGTTTTTAAGAAAGTTTTAACTGTCACCAATTCACCATTCACCATCCACCAGAGTTCGTATTCGTATTCGTTATCTTCCGCGAACATTTTGATTCTTTTTCTCACATTTATACCTCACACATACGAGTACATAATTTTTTATTTCTTTGAAATAACTTTATCTCCTTTCAGCATGATTTATTATCAGTCGATTTGAAGTTCATTTACCTTACTCAACAAACCACTAGGTCATGTCATCTGCAACAAAATTAAAGCTCTTCATTCAAATGACTTGGTGTAAGTTAGACCTGTTCAAACTTCAAAAACACAAAAATAAAAAACATCAACCCTGACTCTGATATTCCAAAATCCAAACCCAACAACCACTACACAGAAACAAAAACAGAAAGTCGAATTAATACACCCTTCACAAAAAAAAAAGATTGGCGCCAAAAATCCAGATGATGCAAAAAGCTCTCCACAATTCGCCCCTAAACAGCTGATGGTGTGTGCGAATTCGCTCGGTTAAAGTGTTTTACAAGAAAAGTTTGCCATCGTTCGTAGGAGCAGTTTGTTTGGCAGTTTCTACACAATGTGTAGATGCACAACCTGCTACTCCTCTGTTGTAACCAAGCCAAATGATTTCTTCTGTTTTGTGTACGTTTCTTAGTGTGTCAGTTCAAACTGATTCATGTGTGTCGATGTCGGTTGGTTGGTGGAGCGGAGTGTATTATTCGTATTTTTTTTTACTATTTATTTTGAATCATAGATTCCAAATAGGTATCGCGCTTTTTATTTCTTTTGAGAGTTTGCAAAATTCCTGGTCGTGTTGTTGAGAAACAGTTTATTTCTGCAAGCCTCTGAGACCGTTTGTTTTGCTAGAAACAAATCGCTTTTGTTGTCGTCATAGTTGTCCGCGTTCCAAAAAGATTCCTGGTGCATTGTGTATATTTTTTTTATAGCTGTCGGTAGTGAAAATAAATTTTTAAAATGTTTGATTGAAGCAGAAACAGGCGCTCTGTAAATTCAAAAATTCTGAAAATGTGTGTTTTCTTAGTGCGGTTGTGGTGATGAATTTTAATTGAAAAATATACTCACGAATACCTTCCATGTCGCTGCAAACGGTAATTCATTTAATTTCCAAACAAATTAAATTGACAACTCGAAAATATCCCTCGATTTTAAAAGTTTTTCATTTTAAACCCATCGCCGGGAAAAAAAGTAAAAATAAAACAGAATTCACCGAAGCCGTAATTGGTATTATTAATGGTTGTCACGCTGATAAAAAATCCGTAAATGTCCATCCTTGAGGACCATTTCCGCACAAAGATTCAGTCACAGGTGAATTTATTTATCGTTGTTTTTGATGTTGTTATGGTGTGCTGTTCACTTCTTAATTAAGGGCGGTAAGTCCAGTAGTAAATACCTAACCATTTGGAGGGTAAAATAAAGTGGCTGGCGGGTCAGAAAAAAAAAAGAATGTGTTACAGTGTATTGAAGAACCTGAAGCAACGGGCTTCTAAGTGTGGTGTGAAAGTGAAGGAAAGCTTCAACCCTTAGTTTGTTGGTTACAAATCGAATGCAATTAGTGTGCTGAAAGAATTTATTGGAAAATTCTACTCATTATACCTGGGACTTAACTAATTAGGCGGAATACGCGTGTTCGTGTCAGTAACAAATGTTCGGTGAGTACACTTAAACTAGTATGCTGTTTTTTAATAAGTAACTTTAGCGTTATGACTTGTTAAGTGGGAACTTACCTTGTCAATGTAATAATCTAGGATAAATCTGAAGTTGGTATACTTGAAAGTTTGAATGGATTAAAAACATGAAACAAATCAGCAGGCTCATGAGTACACCGTACACGTATACATTCAAAATAGAAACTAGTTTATTTGTATATCTTTTCGTTTGCAATTTTAATTGCCAGTGGGACTCCTTCTAGTGGTGGTGGTGTTTGGAGGTTTATTTTATATTTGAACGTGTGTTTTTAGGGCGTGCATTCAGAAAATAAACAAAACTCTGGTGAGATTTATATGCATAAATTAGATTTGAAAAATGAAACGAAAAAATTAATATTCATTTATTTTAATTTAAAACTATGACTCGTGAGAATGGTATCGGGTTTTTGTTGGGCCTTTAGCAAAGTTCTTCCACTTAACTTGTTGTTGGGGTACGCTCGTTGGAAAGACGCTTTATCATGATGTTAAAAATTAAAACGAAGTAAAAGAACAAAATTATCGACTTGATCCAATATTGCTACCGACTGCAAGGAGACTGCTCTCAATTTCCTTGATCGTAATGAGCCTAATGCGTCCGTTGTTTTGACTGATGTCCAACAACTTTATGCTGCTTGAACCTTCGACAGAATAATTTTCAGGCTGAGTCAGAATATGATAGCCTTGAAAGAATTCGCTCTATCAAATTAGATGCTGGTGGAGAAAATCGAATTCGATCTATGTAGTTTTCTGAAGAGAAGTGTACCGCATGTCTCCAATCGTTTAAGACACTGGATCAATTTCTGCATATTTTCGTTTCCTGAGAGCTGAAAAAAAGCTAAAGTCATCCCTGTGTCTAAGAAACCAAATGCTAGGTCTGGCCCTAACTTTCGACTCATTATGCAGTGTTCTCCCATGTTTTTTTTATAGGTTTTCGAGAAAATTCTAGCGTTGCAGATATCCAGCCATCTTGATATGTTTAGTTTATTCTCCTTTAAGGTTTCGGGAACAACACGTCAAACTGCTATGATAAGGTTTATTGACAACATAAGGGTTCAATATAATCTATAAAATGTTTTTTGGTTACTGGATTTTTTCGGCAGAGTTAACCGTGACATACCATGGCTTGCAAAAAGTTGGAATACTACTTTGGTCTTCAAATGAAAGAGTAGTTCGAGTCCTAAGAAATTATCTTTGTTGCCGTAGCCAAAAAGTTAAAATTGATAAGATACAATCTGAGTCTTTGAATTTGCAAATAGGTGTTCCTTCAGGTTTAATTCTAGGGCCAATATTGTTTTGCATCTATATCAATGACCAATCTTTATTATAACTGGCACAATGCGAAGCGAAATTTCATTAGAAGTTGTAGCTCGTGCTCCTGTTTTGTCGGACTACAGTTAAGTTGGGTATGCAGTTTCTTGGCGTTCTCATACAATTGCTGTTTTCTTGTAGTTTAGTTTTAGAGGCCAAACATTTTTTTTCCCGAAATTCTACTAACTTTTCGCTTCCTCGACAAAATAAGTGAATTTTGGAACACAAATGGTATTTTTTTTTTAAGTTTCGTTTGGCAATTGTGTTCCTAGTAATTAATTATCAATCTGATTTTTGAGGTTACATTTATGGTCAGTATCTACGTTCAACAATTTAGCAATGAATTGCTTAAATATCTAACCCTCCATTTCTAAAGGCGATTGAGCTTCACCAATAACAATTCTTCCATTCTGTCGGTCCTAGTTTTCCCTAGAGTGGAAATAAAAGGATTAATGTTTAAGTCGTTTCTGGATTGCAGACATCGGTCCTTCATGGTTCCTTACACGAAAAGTCCAAAGTGGTCAAATAGCAGCTTCGATGTGGTCAACTTTAATTTCGGCCAAAACATAATTTTAAAAATCGCACTACTTTTGTAGCACACCCTCACTTTGCAAATAAGGTAAAACAGTTTTCAAGTGTAAAGCGACTTCATATTCCGGAAACACGATACTGACTCAATGTCAAGATTTCGAAAACGAAAAAACAATCAATGTCAAAATTACCTATGATTTAAAAAAAGCGCCTGTCCCATGCTTTGCAACAAATGCATTGTAATTTTCTTTACGTTTTTATTTTCTAACTTAAGGCCTTGTAAAATTTGTAAAAATATGTAACTTTAGAAATATTTAAACTCGTTTGGCCCATTATGCGGCTCCGTGGTGTGGAAGAAGATGGTAAATTTCCTTCCATTGCTTTTGGAGACTATCACCTTGTTTGACTTTTTTTTTCCAAAAATCGTGTAGTAAAGCTTTGTGTTTTGGATTCCTTAACAGCCTCACTAACTTCTTCGAATGTGATGTCTGTTAACTTCTTTATTTTGGTCCAGCTTTTGGGAAAATGGTCTGTTTGTTCAACAGAAAGTCACAATTTTATCACAACCTGTGCGGGGTTTTGACTTAATTAACAAGTACGTGTCTTTGAATATGACTCTAAGTCTTGACGGAAAAAATTTCCTGATCATTTTTCCTTCTTTGAACAGCATTTTTAAAAACGTTGCCCTCATATTCAAGTCTTATTCTATTTCCTGATTCTTGAATAGCTTGGTCTCAATAAGCAGCCGTGGCAGAAGCTTTCTTCCCGCTGTCGATGTCGATACATGCGTTCCATGCTCTTTGTGTGGAGTTGGGCGCACTTTTTCTTCGTTTCTTTCTTGCAGCTTCTTCATATCCCCTTTTTAATTCCAGGCTTTTCATTTTTATCAATTCAGGGGCACTTTGAGCATGCTTTGAAATGCGCTTTTTTCTTATTTATCACTGCTGTAGCTTGACTATTTACCAACATGTTTCTTTGGTGTTTTGGTAGTGTCTTATTGAAACCTTTTGCAATGATTTGGCCTCTTTAGGATATCCTTTCATACTTTGTGCTGTGCTTCCTCCATTTTGGATTGAGTTGCTACAGATATCTGTATTCAAAATGAATTGCTCGTCTTTTCCTTCGTCCAAATTATACCACTTGATGCTCTTGGTAGCCCTTGTTTGATTGATTTCCTATACCGCTTTCATAAAAAATTCTGTCAGCAGAAGACGGTATTGCTGAGCGACAACTTTTCCCAGGAGCACTTTTTGTTCTTCTGTCTTTGACCAGAGGTCTTATGAATGTGGATAAGCAGATAATTTTGTCTCCACTGCTGTAAGTGGTTAAGTGTTGGCCTTGTTTGATGAACATGTTATTTAATACGATCGTACAATGAAAATTGCACATTAGGATTTTAATGCCTGGAGGGTTCCTGGATACGGTACCAATACATCCATGTCCGTCATCATAGTCGTAGCGTGTCTTCCCGACAGATTCGTTCAAATCTCTACCTACAGACATTTATGATCGTCACTCTGTTTTGAACTTTTTCATAAAAAAGTAAACATCAAAACTACTGTGATACGCAAGTAAGGCTCGTCGAGTAGTGGTACCCGTGGTGAATTTCAGGCACCTAGAATTTAATACCGACTCCGCAAGGTGTAGAAAGCGCTTTTCATGGCAGTGTAATCACTCTCAGAGCACTTGTCAATTTTTCAGGCGATACCTGTGAAAAAACTATTTGATGTTTTTGGGATTTGAACATCGAGAACCTTCCACGTAACAGACAGACAGGTTAACCGATATGCCAAGAGTACCACTCTTGTTTGCTTTTACCTAAAAAGGCAAATTCATTTTAAAAAAAATTCTTAAAAAAGGGCTTACTTCAGTAGCGTTAAATTACCACCACTTTTTAACTGACAAAAGACTTGTTCCTTTAAACTTTAAAATAGTCAACTTTTTGTTAACATAGTTTCTTTTATATTTCCTCTGTATCAGGATGTGTGGTTTTTGTTGTTTACTTATGCTCACTTAGTACTAAAAGTTCCATAAATCTACATATATAGAGCAGTATTTGACTGGAAAAGTACAGCGGATGCAATTTTCACGCAGTTCGACCGCTAAATGCGTTTTATAATGAAATCATTTCTTGACCACGTTTTAGTGAATCCATTCAACGGCAAATCCTCTATCACGGTCATAGCCGGAAGTTCTGTGGTGGTAGCATTGGTAGGTCAAAATAAAATTCACACACAGATTACTCCGATGAACACGTTAAAAGCTGCTGTGATAAATTGAATTCACTTCACATTTTTTGCACGGATTTTCTGCTTAAATTTGCCTTTTGTTGCCTTATTTTCATTTTATCCCGAGAGTTTAACACGATTTAACGCCCCAACTGACAAAATAATTAAAGCGGGTTAATAAAAGGCGAACAAAACAAAACTGAACCATGATGAATGATTCATATGGTGTACCGTATGTAGTTCATTACTGTTTCAGTTAATTTTACTTTTCGCAACTTTTTCAATTAGAATGTGAATAACCAATCCGTTGGGTAGGTCCTTGACCTTTCAATTGATTTCATCTGCTATTGAATTAAATTGCCATTATACAACAGCAGTCACTTAACTGCGATTGACATTTTATGTTCGACAATAAATCAGCAAAAGTATTAATTTCATTAAAATAAATCGAATCTCATTTTGTTCGATTTCCTTCCTCTCATGCTGAATGAAAGCAGCTCTCCGATTAATGAATGAAAGAGAAGGAAAAAAACAAACAAACTCCACTCCTTTTACTGCCACATAGTGTACACTTCGCCGCCAGTCAGTCAATTCATCTCAGAACTGTTATTTTTGGATTTTCGTATTCCCGTGGTATTTTTTTTTCGCTGCAAAGAAAGAAAAACGATTTACCATCAAATTGTTTAATTTGGAAAATCATTTCACTTTTTAAAGTGATGATCTACTGAGTGAATTGAATGAATGGTGGAAAGAAAAACACCGCTGCCCCTCGAGGCAGTGAATTTATTTCTTGGTTTATCTTTTTTTTTTTACTTTTTCATCAACTCCTTTTTCAAATGCTGTCTTTCGATTCACTTTGTGTCTTAAAGTCGTCTCTCTTGGGAAAATTGTCGTTTGCGTTTATTCATTTCTTCAAGGAAAAAGATACCGTCAAAGGGATGGAAATCCTTTCTAATAGGGAGCCATTATGCGATTGTGATTAAGTTAGAACAAATTTGCAAAGAATTCTTTTTTGTTTATTTGCTTTGGTATAATTTGTTTCTTTGGTTCTAGTGCTTGCTGTTATTCAGCTGATATGGGGTTCTTTCCATAAGATTAGACTCGTGAGATGAATTTATATTCATTGTTTCGGTTATCGTTTTGTGATTTAGTGGAAATTGGGATTGGGAAATAAAATGAGCACCGTATGGCATGGTTAAGAGGTCAACTATAAAATAGCTCTCAGAAGAACTTATTGAAATACTTTTTTTTTGACTTTTTCCTGATGGGCGTGAAATTTTAACATCGAAGTCATTTTCATTCGATTTAATGACCGTTCATAACATGAAGTTCATTTCTCCTCCTTTCCTTTTAATAGCCATTGTTTCCTCATAAGTCATAAAGCTCTTGCTAAGTTTGTTGTCCTTTCTGCTGACAAAGACAAATACGAGTACGTTTGGACTACTGCACGCACTAAAGAAGACCCAAAGTCAACGTTGAAAACATGCGCATTTAATGCGACTCTTAAACAAATGTGGTTTCAGATCAGAGCCCTGTGGAACTTTACAAAATAAGAACCAAGCATCCACGAGTGCAGTATGACTTCTGTGAAGTGAACAGAAAGTAGACTCTAGTATAGTCTCTCTCTTAAAAACATCCCTTTTCTGTCACTCAAAGTAAAGCGTGGTTCCACCTCATTTAGGACCATTTTAAGGTTGATTGCTGGTATGTTAGGTTAGGTTAGGTTAGATGTGGCTGTCAGTATACGGCGACGGACACACTTAGACCACAGAGGGTCCATTGCGATACCACTGAGACCAGAAGGTAGATCACCCTATGGTCCCTGTCTAAGGGATCAGAGAATTGAAACACATTCTAATCGAACGTGGACTAACAAATTGATCACCAGTTAGTCAAACCATTCAGATTTTCGTACGAAAAGGGAGAGGCTTTTAGGGTCTTTGCTGGTGTCGTCGAAGAAATAATCACCTAGGTGAGTTTTCCTTCTGTTAGCAAGTGCGAGGCGTGAACAAAGGAGATTTTGGATTGTCTCCCCTGCTTCCTCCACACCAAGTCTTTTGGCGTGTCTACTTATTAGGCAATGTCCTGTAAGAACACCTATGATTTGTTTAGTCATAAGACAAATATTACTTTTCGTCCATCTAGTTCTCATCTTCTCAGAAGCGTCCTACTTTAGCAAAAGTACCTATGTTGTTCCTTTCAGGTCGAAGATGAGAACTAAAGGGTTTTCCAATAAGAGTGATATGATTTCTTTTTTAAAAAAACTACACTTGTTGTTAACGAAATTCAAATATCTTTTATTTAATATGAAGTTGAAACAATACCATTAAGTGTTAAATAAAACGTCATTCAAATCTCCATCACGACTTCTTCTGCTGCAACAAATTCTATTAACACAATTTTCGAGCACTTTTTCCACTAAATCAAGTAGTATATCATGAATGGCACGTTCAATATTGACTTGTAAGGTTTGAAGAGAATCTGGCTTGTCCTGAAAGACCAATGACTTCAAATTACCCCACAAAAAAAGTCTATTGTTGTTAAATCGCAACTTCTTTCAACTTCATTCAATATCACCACTTCTTGAAATAATCGAATCTCCAAATTTTTCTCGCAAGAATTCAATTGCTGCATTTGCTGCGTGGCACGTAGCCCCTTCTTTTTGAAAATAAATGTTGTTAAGATCAACTTCTTACAATTTCGGACATCAAAAGTTGGTTATCATCGATCTATACCGTTCTCCATTGACAGTAATGGTGTTACCAGCTTCATTTTGAAAGAAGAAGAAGCTTCATTTTGGATCGCACCAGAATTGACAGTGTTGTTTATTTACCGAACCAGTCAAAAGAAAGTGAGCCGGAACAAATGAATTTCTTAAAAATCATTGTCGGTTTCAAGTTTTTACAAGGCAAAATCAGAAAACTCACGAGGTTTACGGTAGTCCAATGGTGAAATTGTAAACACTTCTGAATGCAATAAAAAACAAACGACAGATAATGACATACTACAAATATGGCCAAAACGCCACTGCAAAATCATCATACCTATTGGAAAACCCTTTAGTTCTTTTTTTGGCGAGTTCGTCTGCCATAAATTTGCCTGATATGTCCCTGTGACCCGGCATCCATGAAAGGTGAATGTTCAACTTTTTTAACATCTCTTTTAGAGACGTGTGATAGTTTTGGACCATAGTATGTTTTGTAGAGACAGATGCAAGAGCTTTGAGAGCAGCCTGATTGTCCGAAAAGATACGAATATCCGTGGAGGATACAACGATTTCTCTGAGCGAGGAGAGGACTTCTTTTATCGCCTGAATTTCTGCTTGACACTACAGTGGTCAGGTAGTTGGAACAAAAGGCTTAAATTCAGCCCGTTCCACTTCATAAACCATCACAGGTTTCAAATCGTTCAGTGTAGAAGTGTTAGGCTTTATTATACAAGAGAGTGCCATTCTCCCAAACTTCTACGATTGCAGTTAATTAGTTAGTTAACAGAGAGAGACAGACTTGGTCACCCATTTCCAAGTGAATTTAGGTATAGTCCACATGTTTTCTAAAAAGTAAATTGGCTTTTTAAAAGCTTGGCAGTTTGTATGGTAAAGTTACTGATTTTCAAGCACTACGTGATGAAGGTAACTACTTCTTAAAAGGAAACCTTGACAACTCAAACGTGGAATTGCAACGCTTCAGTGCAATGATTCTTAATTACTTATTGTAATCCATTTAAAAGCAATTCAACGTTCTTCGTCCATTTTGTCCATTAGTCTGAAATTAGCAAAGCTTATCAACACCGAATAATTGTTTTCTTTTTTTTTCTAAATAATAAGCTCATTCGGTCACGGATATATCAAAAAACTGGTTTTCCAGCTCTTTAGTTGCACAACAAAGACCAAGTCGACACAATATTAAACGTTAATTGAAAAAATTAAATGGCATCAAAAACACTCTCTTTTGCATTTGGCACTGTCATAATTTTAATTTTACATTCAAATTCATTTGCAGTGGTAAATATTTTAGTATTATGCATAATTTTAATGATTTTGATATAATTTTTCATAGAGAAACTATGATGTTGTATTAAAAGAGCTCAAATGTGCTTCACATAGTAACTACGTTAAATCCTTTTCGTGTCCCTTAAGTAATTTTACGGAATACCCAGCTATGAACTTTTACATTCAAATGAAAAAGGAAGTTCAAGAATTCTTCTATGACTATGCTGTGTACATCAAAAAAAATAATGAACTTATTCCAATATGCAAAGAAAATCGAGTCAATTATTGTGATTTAAAATCAGGACAACAATTTTCGCCCATTCATCAGATTTTTGCAGAAATAATAAGCCAAGGAGCTTCTATTCCAAAAAGCTGTCCTATTGCAGCGGTATGCACCATACGATTGATAATTATCAGTTATAGAATATCAGTGATTCTAGTTTCGTCTTTCCTTTACTTTTTAGGATTTTCATTACATATTGGAGAATCTAACTATAAATACAGAATATCTACCATCTTATGTACCGATAGTTGACTTGACAGTAAAGTTAGCCTATTACAATAAAAAGGAAAAATTTTTTAGTATAACAATTTTTGCAAAAACGGTTTACAAGAATAAAAGTAATCCAAATCGAAGACAGCACTCAGGATGAGACAGATTTAAATGAGGATGAAATGATTAAAAATTATTGAGTTTATTGCACATTTGGGTTAAGGATTATTCCACGCATGAGGCACGAACTTCAATTGTTAGTAAATTGTTTAGGTTTTTGGAGTCGATTAAAATAAAATGATCGAATATATGTAGGTACTAAAATAAAACTGAATTTAACCTCTTGTGTCAAATTTATTTTAACTCTGCCGAAAAAAGGCATATTTTAAAGATGCTTGCTTTCAAAGGCTGAGGTAAACTCAGTCTGTCAAAGATATTCTCGACGAAGCACCAGAAGTCCAGATAAAGATTTAACCAAATGTTTGCCGAAATAACCAAGTACAACCAACGTTTCCTTAATAATAATTCCTTCTTTATTTATCTTCTTATTACTAACAGGTGTTGCTTAATCTAGTATACAACAATTCTTTATTTAATTCACATAGTATATTTCCATTGGTACAGGTAATCTTTCCAAGTTAGGCCGGTGTAGTTCAATATTAGCACTCGGGGCGAATAATAACTTAAATCTTACTTAACTCTGTCCCCAGCACAAATACTAGGGAATAAACGGGTGGCTGTTAGTCTGTCCTCGATAACCACAGAGGGAGGGGAAGGAGGAATAAACCAAGTAATTCTGTCCTCAGCGCAAATGCAAATGGGTGGCTATAAGGTATAAGCCTGTCCTCGATACCCCCAGAAGGAGGGGAAGGAGGAATAAACAAAGCAGGTTCTCGCTTCTGCCTTATGTCCAAAGCCCCAGTGCCCCACAGCAATGGAATTATCGTTGAAATTATCTTTGCGTCAATAGCTTCCAATGTCCGTGGTGATTCCAGAAAGCAATCCACACGGAATAATCAGTTGAGCCTTTCCAGACTCTGCAAAACCAATGATCGGAGAGAAGCTCGAATTGGTTGGAGAAATATTTTTAGGAAATATATTTCCAACTTGAATCTTGGATAGATTTCTAGTAAACTAGTGCCTTCCTAAAAATATATCTTACATCAGTACCAGGTACTGGATTCCAAAGTTTCTATTTAGCACGATGTGCACACGACCGAAGAGGGGCAGAAACTTAATTTTGTATGGTCGAGTCACATCCTAGTATCAACATTTCCTACTGTAAGCACATGTTAGCTGTATAAATGAGCAAACCCATTGCTCGTCGTGTGGGGCGAGTGCATATTGCATGTCGCGTGTTAAAGCCTGTGCTTGCATATTACGAACGAATGGGTGGAGTGGAAAAACTAGAAATGTGTACCGTGTGGGGTTTCTGATAGCAGTGGTTCTTTATCGCTTGAATTTTGCTGAACAAAATATCCGCATTGTAACGCTTCGTTACAACCATAACTCGCAACAGAATCATCTGAAACAAAAAAAATCAAAATGCATTCCTTAAAGGAGTTGCTTTTCGAAATAACGCCGAGAGGATTTTTTTCGTAGCACTTGGGAGCACTTTCGCTAATTTGTTGTTAAAAAATAAGTAGTTATTAAGAAAAACAAAAAAACAATACCTGATGCATTATGTGAAGAAGTACTGTGCACAATTTCAAAGCGATTGGTCTAGTAGATTTGGACTCCAAATAAGAACGGTTTCAAAAACGCAGAAGAATAGTTTGGTCAAAGGTACTCAAAAATTAGTTTTGGCATAATATGAAGGAACTTGTCCAGATATGAAACCTGCCATGGAACAACAGATGCTCAGATACTCATAACTTCGTTAATTTCACTCCAATCGACTTGAAATTTAAATACAATATTATATATAATATCTTTATCTTTATCTTTATATTTATATTTTATATATAAAATTTCCCTGTCACAATGTTAGTTACCGTACTCCTCCGAAACGGCTTTACCGATTTGTACCTAATTTTATATGCGTATTAAGTAGGTCTGAGAACTAGCTAGCTAGCTGACCCGCCCGGCGTTGCTCGGATCTAAGTTATTTAAAAAATTGTCAGGAACACCCGCTGGACTAAGCTGAAAATAGCCGGAAAGTTTCTAGTTTCCGTGTGAATTTGGTCATGAAATAAAGTCTATGTGAGGGATACCTAATATTAAAAGAATTTTTAATATCGGCTCAGAATTTTTCGAGTTTTCGTTCCCGTTCCGGTTCCCTTTCCTATCCCCGTTGCCGTGGAAAAACTGGTATGAAAAAAAGTAGTAAGTCTATTCTTGGAGCCACAAAATACATAATTTAAAAACTTCAGTCAGTCAGTCAAGCCGTTTCGTGAAATAAAGCCATCTGCTGAACCGACATTTACGGGTATGACAAAAAGATAGTAACCGATTCTCAGTAAAATAAGATCCATTGGAATCGGTTGAAAATTACGGGCGTTAGAAGGAAACAAAATTTTAAGATCAAGAATAATTTATACTTACAACACAATTACCTAGCCGTTGTTTGCGGGAGCTATTGGCACGTATTAGTACTTTTGAGGTTGTGTAATAAATACATTTCCTACCCTTCTTTCTGCTTAGCTACTCATTAACTTACTAACTCTTCTGACACTTAGTAAATGCTAAGGAAATTTCTGAGCCTCACTATCGAGCTCAACGCTGCTGAAACATACATACGTTAAACTTAAATATATAGGGGAAAACATGCATATACCAAAAATCTTTAGTACCGACAATTACAATCCGTGCGAAAGTTGCTAATCAGTACTAAGCAGCAGCTTATCTGTTAAATGTAATTTGAAATAGTTAATAGTTAATAACTTTAAACCACTAAATTGATAAAACTTACACTGTTATTGCAATGAATTCTCTGAGCAAAAATTATGATTTCAGAATTTATTTTGAAGCAAATTAAATTGATAAATATGACATTTATACTGAGATTGTAGACTCTAATATATAAAATTCTCGTGTCACAGTGTAAATTAAAGAAACAATGTTAAGGGTAGATGGCCCTTATCACTACTACTACTGGGTAGTAGCTGACCCACCCGGCGTTGTCGGGTCTAACTTAGCGTTGTTCACACAAAACTGTGAAGAATGCCTGAAAATTTCTAGATTTATATTTATTTGTTTCTATCATTTATATATGTATATTTCTTTAATTTACACTGTGACACGAGAATTAGTCTGAGAATCGGCTACTAATTATTTTCCATACCCCTAAGTGATAAGGGCCATCTACCCTTAACATTGTTTCTTTAATTTACACTGTGACACAAGAATTTTATATATTAGAGTCCACAATCTCAGTTTTTTTTTTTTTTTTTTTTTTTTTATAATAAACGCGCACATCAAGGGGTTATGACTACCCTTATAATGTTGTAGAACACAGTGCGAGTATTTAGGAAAACAGGAGAGGATTTAAAAGGAGACATCGATGCACGTTGCTTTTGAATTTTTGTGAATCGTAATGAAGGGGAAATACAGAGCCAGGTAAAGCATTCCACATTCGGGTGGTGCGACTGAATTACGAATCTCTATACTTGACTGTACGTCCGAAGTTGGGCTCAAGGTAAAACTGATGAACATTCCTAGCGAGGCGGGTGTTGCGGCTAAATTGTTTCAGGGGAGGAATGCAACTGGCTACTTCACTAGAGCACTGCTTGTGAAAAAAGCGATAAAAGAGAGTGAGACAGGCAACGTTTCGACGATGTTCAAGAGAATCAATCGATTCTACGATTGAGCTATCACCTATAAATTTTAACGCTCTATTTTGTACCCTATCAAGGAGGTGCAAAGATGTTTGAGAAGCACCTGACCAGATATGGGAGTTATACTCCAGTTTTGGGCGGATGAAGGCCTTATAAATTGTAGCCAGATCAGAAGGGGTGAAGAATTTCCTGCATCGTCTCAAGAAGCCTAAGCATTTAGCAGCGTTTTTGGCGACTTCAAATATGTGGTCATTCCAACGAAGATCATCGTTTACACACATACCAAGTACTGACAGCTTTTCGGTTTCTTCGATGCAGGTACCATTCATGGATAATGGTAATGGGGGAATGTTAAGCTTCAACGACAAGAGACAGCATTGAGTTTTCGAAGCATTGAATTCAACTCGGTTTTTTTTACCCCATGTAACAATGCTGTCAAGGTCAGAATTCAATGAGCTTATCATACGCAGCCGTTCCAGTTCCACATCCGAAGAGCAGGGACGTGAATTTGGAAACGAATATGAAAAGCTGAGGGTCGAGTCGTCAGCAAAACAGTTAAGCGGATTAGAAGTTTCAGACAAGAGATCATTAATGAAAATGAGGAAGAGAGTCGGAGACAAAACGGAGCCCTGGGGCACACCAGCATTTATGAAATGGGTATCAGACTTGAAGCCATCCAATACAACTTGTATTGAACGGTCGGAAAGGTAATTTCTAATCCAACGAAGAAGAGACTCATCGATACCAAAAGCACGCATTTTCGATAAAAGAGCCTGATGCCAAACTCTATCAAATGCTTTAGAAATATCAAGCGCAATAATCTTACTTTCTCCAAAACAATGTAAAGATTGGTTCCACTTTTCGGTGAGATATGCCATCAAATCACCAGTGGACCGTTTGCTACGAAAGCCGTACTGACGGTCATTAAGAAGCTTTCGTTCTTCAAGATATTTCATAAGTTGACGGTTTATCAACGTTTCCATGACCTTGGAAAAAAGGGACGTAAGTGCAATTGGACGGTAATTGGAAGGGGAGGAAGATTCGCCTTTTTTAGGGACCGGCTGGACAAATGCAGTTTTCCATCTGCTCGGAAAAATCCCAGCAGAATAGGAAAGATGGAAAAGTTTACGCAGTGGTTTTGCCAGCGTAGAAGAACACCTCTTCAGAATAACGGCGGGGATACCATCTGGACCAGCGGATTTATGTATGTTGAGATCTTTGAGGACTCTCGCAACCGAGCGAGTTCGAAAAAATATCTGCTTCATCACAGAATCTACAGACTCAAGCTCAGGTGGAGCCAATATGCTATGTGGAAGTGTCGAGTTGGCAGCAAATTGAGCTGCCAGCAAATTGGCTTTGTCGATGGAGCTGACATACGGTGAGTCATTGAAGACGAGCGTTGGGACCGATGACGTGGTCGAGTTCTTAATGTTCTTAACAAAAGACCAAAAGTTTTTACTTCCTTTTGGACACAACAGTATTTTTTGCCTTACTTTTTGGTCATGTAAAAACTTAGCCTTTTGTATTTGAGCATTACAGATATTTCTGGCCCGTTTGAACAAATTTCGATTTTCTACTGTAGGGTTGCCTTTAAATTTTCGAAAATTGCTTTCTCTATCCCTAATCGCCTCTTTACAGCTTGAATCAAACCACGAATTCTCTTTGGGGATGATACTTTTTGTTCTGTGAGGAACAAAATTTCTCATGCCGTTAAGAATTACGTTAGATATCATATCAGCTGATGCGTCAACGTTTCCGTCGAGAAAGCACAAAGACCAATTAAAATTTCGAAAGAAATTATTCAGGCCGTCCCAATTGGCTTTCTCATATTGCCACACAGTTCTTTTAGGGACTTTATCTTTTTTTACTGTGACGGAAATCGAAAAATCTACCGATATGACACAATGGTCCGATTTGCCTAAAGGAGATGATACTATAACCCTATATTTTTCGGGATGAGAAGTTAGAAATAGGTCAAGAGTGTTGGCCGCATGGCCTTCAATATCTGGAACCCGAGTGGGCTCATCAACAAGTTGAGTTAATTCGTTTAACTCGGCGAAGATCTCAACATATTTTCCTTCGGGTGTTGTCTGGCCAGAATGTCGAAGCCAACCTGAATTGTGTACATTGAAATCGCCCGCAATTGCGATTTCAGTGTGAGGATAAAGGGAAACAATTCTTACTATGGAGTCAGATAGCGCATCAAACTCGTTAGAGGTTGAATTGCTATCTAAATTGGGGCTTCTATACATAAAACAATAGTGAATGATATGCTTACGGACGGTGAATTTTAACCACATGAAATTAAAGTTCGTATTAGAACAGAGGCCGTATTGTGGTAGAAGCTGGTAAGCAATATCATTCCGAACATATACGGCGAGGCCATGGGAGGAGAAGAATAATGGCACTAAGCTATATCCAGGCAGGTTAAACTCTGAGGGATCAGAATCAACACCTACCTGTGTTTCACTCAGTGCCAAAACAGCTGGCCTGCATTTTGCAGTGTGAGCGTACACAGCAAAGAAATTCGATCTTAGCCCCCGAATGTTGCTAAAATCGACCCGAAATCTACCCGACATTACAATTCACAAAAACACACAAAACAAAATATCAAACGTAGACGCTAACTAAGTCGAATCAACAAGTGTATATCCTATTAGAAAACTAAATCAAATTACTAGCGGTGTTATGCCCAGCTAGCAACTTGATTTTAGTTCACCAACGGGATCAACACCGTTGATTGACTATCCGCCTAACAAACCCACAGTCTCATTGACTGCACACACTGCCC
Source organism: Melanostoma mellinum (assembly GCA_914767635.1). Taxonomy (NCBI): domain Eukaryota; kingdom Metazoa; phylum Arthropoda; class Insecta; order Diptera; family Syrphidae; genus Melanostoma; species Melanostoma mellinum. The sequence goes on along the minus strand of OU612059.1, from coordinate 220,693,866 downwards.
AGATCAGATAAGAGATTATCAAATCGAAAAAATGTGTGCAGTCACTGGGACTGTGAGAGTGATGTGGGGAAGGAGACGATGTAAGGTAACGCACTTTGTGTTATTGGGGCTATTGAATATTGTGTACATGGGCTATTGTTGATGTGGTTTTTTTTTTTTTTTTATCTTTGTTAATCACTTTCACAGCACTGAATGAAATTGCACAGCTTTTTCTTTTCGCGGCGCGGCTGGAAGGATTATAAGTGTAAATGTCATATGAATTATATTCTAAAGTAAATTCATTATTAATTTATTTTATAACATTCTGATATGGAAATCTTATATATTAGATTCTTATTCATTTGATAGAAAATATTGTTGGGGTGATAAAAAAGTTCGGTGTAAGCTACATATTTATTAGATTTGGGCAATTTGGTTTTAGGGTTCACTTATAAGAACTCTAACTTCCACGTAATTTCAATGGGTCGGGAAAAGGAAAGGGAACCGTAACGGGAACGGGAACGGGAACTCTAAAACTTACATTATCGCCTACATAGTCTATGACCAAATTCCTACAGAAACGGGGAAACTAGAAATTGTCGGGCATTCTTAAACTCAGTCTTCTTAGTTTTCGTTTCTAGACAGTTTGGTGTGAACAACGCTTTAAATAATTAAGACCTGAGCAACGCCGGGTGGGTCATCTAGTATACATATATATAATTAAGAAAAAATAAAATAAAATAAAGAAATTTAAATACTTTATAAGTTACATGAACTTGACCTGAATTTTGCTGCTACTGTGGAAATATTATTTCAGTTTTTTGGAATTGTTTTTGTTTTGTGAAAAGCAGTCTACAGCTGGCTGTCAAATGGCACAAAGAAAGTGACAAGAAACCAGTTTTGTCTTGTATCTCCCATTGATTCAAGAAAAAAAGGCACTTCTTAATAGTGGTTTTGTAATCAAAATGGAAATCTACGTGACAAATTGTGCCTTAAAAATGAGAGAATAGTTGTTTGCAACAGTTTAAACAACTCCAGACTGTTTATGATAAATTAAGGTTACTGGATGATAATTTTTCTCCTGGTCCAGACGATGTTCTGGCAATTTTCCTTAAAAAGTGCGTATCAGTGCTCTATCAAACCCTTGCTAATTTTTATTCAACTTTCTCTTTGCCAGACAGTTTTCCCGTTTCTCTGGAAAGAATCTTTTATCTTCCCAATTTTCTAAAATGGCTGTAAAAACCAAATCTCGAACTATCGATCCATAGCTTAGCTTTCCGCAATCCCTGAAATTTTCGAAAGTATTGTGTACGACTCTCTGTATTTTCATTGCAAAAAATTGTCTCTTCACTTCAACATGGTTTCCTAAAAGGATGGTCTACTACGACTAACCTTACCCAATTCGTATCAAAGACTCTTTTGGCCATGGAAAGGGGCAACGAGATTGATGTTATTACTACTTACTTTAGTAAAGCATTTGACAAAACTAACCATCAAATTATTTGTATTAAACTCAAAGCTTTTGGCTTCTTACCCTCAATTATCGAATGGGTCAAATCATACCTAGACAACCGAGTGTTTAGAGCAGTTTTTAGAAAAGCAGTTTCCAACCCAATATTTGCCTCTTCTGGCGCTCCCCAAGGTAGCCATCTAGGTCCACTCCTGCTTGTGCTTGCAATAAATGACGTCGCTAGCATTGTTTCTTTTTCTGATCTGTCTTCTTATGCAGATGACATTAAAATTATAAAAGTCATATCCTCTTCTCATGATTCCTCTATTCTTCAAAAAGACCTAAATGCTTTTCTTGGTGTAATAAGAACTTAGAGCTTAACGTCAATAAATGTCAATCTCTGACTTTCTCGCATAAACGTTTACATTCTAGTCTTCGAACGTACTACTTCAGTGACGTACTTATCCCCAGAGTTTCGTCCGTTCGTGATCTTGGGGTTATTTGTGATAAAGAGCTGAATTTCCACTCTCACATTAACTATAGAAAGCCGTTTGCGACTAATTGACATGGTCACCCTTTCTAAACGTCGCAGTGTCGCCGCTATAATTTTGGTAAATCAGATCATGACCGGTAACATAGACTCCCCGGAATTACTTGAGCTGATTTACATGAACACTAACACCTACGTTTTGTTTCCTTCTTTCGCCTCCCTACTTTCCGCACATTTAAATATACCTTTGATTTTTCCCTAAGTTCCTCTTCTCTCAGAAAAAATCTATACTCCTCTTCCCCTTTCAACTTCTAGCACTTTCACTTCAACTTAGAATTAAGCAATGTATATTTGTACATATATTTATTTGTTTATATTTTTAAGTTTAAATATTTTTAAGTTTAAATTTATGTTCTAATCGCTTGTAGTAAGCTAAATAAATTAAATTAAATTAAATTAAATTAATTTTCGTGTTCTATGAAGATCTAACTTCTTTTGAAGTATCCTTTTTCTTTTTAATAAAGAAGAAAAACTTTGCACAAGATAAATCTGGATTAAGCTGGATTAGTAATTCTCCTTTCATGAAGTTTAGCCGCAGCACCCTCCTCGCTAGAAATGCTCATCAGTTCTTGAGCCAAACTTTGTTCGAACAGTTTAGTGTAGAGATTCTTTTTTAAGTCGCACTTGCCGTATGTGGAATTCTTTAACTGACTCTGTTTCTCCCCTACATTACGAGACGACTCACAAAATTCTAAAAGAATTGTGTATCGATTCTTAATTACTTATTGTAATCCACTGAAAGCAATTCAACGTTCTTGCTCCATTTTGTATTCCATTAGTCTGCAATTAAATGCTTATCAACACCAAATTTTTTTTTTAAATAATAATCTCATTCGGTCACGGATATATCAAAAAACTGATTTCCCAACTCGTTAGTTGCACAACAAAAACCAAGTCGACATAATATCAAATGTTGATTGAAAATGGCATCACCAACACTCTCTTTTGCATTTGGTACTGTCATAATTTTTATTTTACATTCAAGTACACTTGCAGTGGTAAATATTTTAGCATTATGCATAATTTTGTTGATTTTGATATACTTTTTCATAGAGAAACTATGCTGTTGCATTAAATGGGCTAAAATGTTCTTCACATAATAACTACGTTAAATCCTTTTCGTGTTTCTTGAGTAATTTTACGGAATACCCAGCTATGCACTTTGACATTCAAATGAAAAAGGAAGTTCAAGAATTCTTCTATGACTATGCTGTGTACATCAAAAAAAATAATGAACTTAGTCCGATATGCAAAGAAAGTGGAGTCAATTATTGTGATTTTAAATCAGGAAATCAACTTTCGCCTGTTCATCAGATTTTTTTAGATATTTTAAGCCAAGGAGCTTCTGTTCCAAAAAGTTGTCCCATGGCAGCGGTATGCAGCATACGATTGATTATGTGATTCTAGTTTTGTCTTTCCTTTACTTTTCAGGATTTTCATTTCATATTGGACAATCTTACTATAAATACAGAATTTCTACCAGCCTATGTACCGATAGTTGACTTGACAGTCAAGTTATTCTATTACAATAAAAAGGAAAAGTATTTTAGTATAACAATATTTGGAAAAACGGTTTACAAAAAGAAATCAAAATCGAAGATTTAAATGAAGATGGAAAATGATTAAAAATTATTGAGTTTACTGCACATTTGGGTAAAGGATCATTGCACATGAGACACGAACTTCGAATGCTAGTAGATTGTTTCAGGTTTTGGACTTTTGATAAAATGAGCGAATGTACTAAAATAAAATTGAATTTAACGTCTTGTGTAAAACTTATTTTCACTTTTAAATTAACTATGTTGCATTATATAACGTTGTACGTTTATGTTCTCAGAATATGTTGCATGATTATTTGAACGATTGTCACATACTTTTCTGATCAAAGGATAATTAGAATATATGTGAAAGGTTGTATGTATGATTTTTGTCCTACCAAGCCGGGATATTGAAACTTTTTGAGTGAAAAAATAAGACTCTTTCGTTGAAAGCGGGACAAACTAATAAACGTATACATAGGTTCAATATAATAATATAATGAGAGAATAGTTTCTACAACAATTACTTTTCGTGTTCTGTGAACACAACTTCTTTTGAAGTATCTTTTTCTTTTTAATAAAGAGGAAAAAGCGAAGGATTAAGCTGGATGAGTAAGTCTGCTTTCACGAAGTTTAGCCATAGCACCCGCTTCGATAGGAATGCTAATCAGTTTTATTTTGAGCCCAACTTTGGTCGTACAGTTAATTGTAGAGATTCCTTTTTTATTCGTACTCCCCGTATGTGGAATGCTTTACCTGACACCGTTTCTCCCATAAATTAAAACTCACCAAATTTTAAAGGTAGTGTGCATCGGTATCTCCTAGTATATCCTCTCCTATTTCCTTGAATGCTCGCACTGTATTTTAAAAGATTATAGTGGCAGTCATAACCCCCCGATATGACCACTTTTTATTCATCTTTTCTGTGCATCCGGTTCAAGCAATTGCGTTGCGTTTTTTAAAGGGTTCAAACAAAATACCACCATGGAAGAACAACGTTCAAGAAGAATTGAATGAGCTTGAATTTTACATTGCTCAAAATCATGCCAGTTTCAACGACATATTCGATCTGCCGGGCTGTGAAGTCATTGCCCGGCGTGTTACCGCGGTGGAATGGAGGTGAAAGCTGATCTCAATGCCTTATCACCGAACACTGCTATTTTGGTTACAAAACGTTACTAAAAAATGCAAGACTCTTGGAACTGCAGTAATAAGGTTTTTTTTTTACATTAATAATGAGTATGTCCGCCATTTTTGGTTATATCCTTTTTTAGACGGTTTGGAATAGAATCATACAGTTTTTTTTTTAAATAATCGTATGAAATTTGGGTCCGGGCATGGCACTTCGAATAGCATTACTTAAGGTGTCCTTGCCTTCAAATTGTCTGCCACCTTCATAAACTTTACGAGACAGCCATGACCAAACGCTTACAATAATGTTTAAGTCCGGTGAATATGGCGGCCATGTTCCACGACTTCTGATTGAATCTAGCTTCTGACAACTCTGCTAGTTTGGATTGTGGCATTATCTTATTAAAAAATCCAATTCAGAGGTCCAAAAATGTTTTTCAATCAACCGATTTTCTCTTGTTGTGGCTTTTCCCGTGCTTCCCTTTTGATTTTTGCCATAGTTTTGTGGATCAGCCAGATAATTGTTTGCAACTGTCTTGCTCCTGTTAAGTCTCCTTGCTATTTCACGGCCTGGGAGTCCTATTTCCTTGAAAGTATCTATTTTTGCTCTTTCTGTCAAAGTCTTTCCGGAACCCGTGTGTGCTTCAAACTAAATAAAATGGTTATTTTTAACACTCTCTTAGATATTTTATACAAAAATTTGCACATGCGCACTACTGCAAGGAAATATTCGCAATGGCCTCATCCTATAGCAAAATTTAAAACCTATTTTCTGTAGTTCATTAATTGATCTTGGGAAATTCCAACGGTCGTTTCGAATTTACCCTTTGATTTTAATAATTTGTTATGGAAAAATACGTATCTTTTTACTGGTAATAAACTTTTCCGGGTACAAAACTTCCAACAGGTATAGAAAGCGAAAATCGATCGCAAAATTTGTGGTCTCATTCTAGTGGTTGGCAGTGTATGAGGGTCTAGCCAGGCACCATTGATCTCGACTAAGTATGTCAGATCGTTGGTTTTGACGAGGGTTAAATTCTTCATATGACTTATCTACCGAAAAACTGTTTGTTAAATATTATTAGAGATACAGCGTTTTTACATTATGTACATTTAAGTCCATAGAAGAGGTTTTTATCAATAAAATATATCAGATCTGTCTTAATATTCACAGAAATCAATGTGAATTACAAATAGTAACGAACACTTTTCGACTCATAAAATTGTCCTTTTGTTAAAATCTACAAATCTTACAATTGAGATAAAGCAACAAAAAACTTAGAAAATAAGAAAAAAAAAATTAAATCGCTAAAATATCAGCATAAGGATTAGCAATTTTATGAGTCGAAAAGTGTTTGTTTCGGGGGTTACTGTGGAATGACCCTAAAGTTCTTTTGAAGTCCTTTCAGGTTCAACCAATTTATCTAAAATATGTTTCTTCTGGAATTCGCAAAACCCATCTTTTATCCTTTGACTCAACCGTGAGCGTTAAAAATTTCTAAGATCTTGTAGATGGTTTCAGGCTAGAGTTTACGGATTACTTGGATGATATTGGCCTTACATCTAGAATCGATTCTGGATTGCATAAAATCGGTCCCTTACAGTTCCCAACAAAAATAAAGTTCGAAGGTGTCAAAACGCCGCCGCCGTCTTACATCAGTAAGACGGTTGATGACACTACTATCTGTGCGCAGAAAATTCATTTTGGCATGCATAGGCTCTGTTGCATGTCCCGCCATTCTGCATGAACAAAAGTTCGTCCAAATCAATTTCAGTAAAAAAAACATCGGGAAAAAAGTTTCGTCCAACGGTGGACATCACAGATCCATGGCTCATTAATTTCTGTTATGGCAATTTCATTCCCTTGATACTCTTTCATTAATGTAACAAAAGCATTCATCCTGAGCAAAATAGAAGTAGGATTGAGTTTTTGTAAACATGGGTAACTCAGCGCTGCGCTAGCGCAATGCGTTGACGCACTAACTGCGCTGTGTGCGCTGATACACTTTTGCCTGCGCCAATAACTCAGTGGCGCAATTGCAACTCAATAGCAACACAACAACCAGATGCGATATACAACATAAAACTTACCCAAAAGCATTGCAAATTGAACCTCAAGCGCTTTCATACTCAGCCCCAGCACAGAACCAAGAGCCATAGCCAACACTCCAACAGCATCAAACACAAGTTACAGGCAAAAATCATCCCTTAGCTCACACACAATACTACAGTAGTGTACTCGATAGCACAGCGTTAAGAGAACAGAACCAAAGGCGCATTTGAGTTATGACTGCTCTATTGAGTTACAACTGCGCCAGTGTGTTTTTGCGCTAAAGAAGAGTCAATAGCGCAATGATACACACAGCGCAGTTGTGACTCAATGGCGCAATGATACACTAGCGCAGTTGTAACTCAATGGCGCAATGATACACTAGCGCAGTTGTAACTCAATAGCGCAATGATACACTTATGGCGCAGTGATTGTGATACCACAGCGCAATTGAGACTCTTTACTCTTATCTATATTCTCTTCTTTAGAGCAGAGAAATCAAGATATTTTTTTGATAAGAATAATGAGTACTGAAAATAGTGGTGTTGGTCTGTTGGTTGGCTGATGGATGCTTTTGTATCTTGTATGTTGTGTCGCAGAAAAATCTCTTAATTTTCTTTGTTTACATTGTTGTTTTTGTACAACTAGATATATCTTTAATAAACGTATGTAGCTGAATATAAAGTGGTGTTTTCAAAGTCAATTGTATGGGCGTTGGGCGGCGGGCGGCGGATGCAGTTGTGTGTGGTGTGTGAGGTTTACCGTCTTTGTTGTTATTTCTCTAATAAGCTACCAAGAAAGGGTGCAATGAAAAAATCGTTACGAAAAGGAACGCTTTATAAGATGTACCTATATTACGATGAATTTGTAAGCATAGTAAGTATGTGTTGAAACTTGAAGTTTGTTAATACTTGTTGTGTTGCGCTGTTGTGTAATGTGTATAGTTCTTGTTCTTACGAATACGATGTCCCGAAAGGATAACAGAGTGATTTTATCTGTTGCTGCAATTTTCCACTGGATATATTTAGTCCAGAAAAATTGCGCCATAGCGCAATTGCGTTAACGCATTGCGTTGATACAGTATACTGCGCTTGAGTTAGTGTATCAGCGCACGATTTTTTGCTGCGTTACCCATGTTTAAGTTTTTGTTTCCTCTGCTTCAAAGTTGATAATTATCTCCAAAAAGCAGGATTGAGTCCGTCCCGCTAAGAATATTTAATTTTGATTTAATAACCGGGACTTTTCGCCTGGCAATGCTGTTATAGATGTTTTGATTTATGAATGTTTGTAACTCATTCACGCAAAACCAAATGAATGGATCTTAATGAAGCCTTACAATAATAAATATCAGTCATTAAAAAAAACAAAGTCTATAATTTATAAAGTTTTTCGAGCTAATCATAACAGCACACAATTATCAATACAAACACTAAATGGTTGGAATTTTAGCTGTGTTTTTCTAGGTTGTCATGGAATTTGAAGATACATAGCTGCTTCATAAAAATCCATTATTAGGTGGTGTTAGTCCTCATCGATACTAAAGCACAATTCCATTAGCCATCATTGTGGATTGATAACCAGTGAACTACTCAGTTGCGCATCGTTTGACTAGCCACTGACCTTTTTTATTAAACAATCTTCACATCTATTTCGGGCAGTGCAGAAAGATCGCGCACCTCGTGTTCTCAATTTCGAGTAAATTTATTTTATCTTTGGAAATAAAATGTCATTAAATGACATATGTGTTTCCTGCACTAGATTACCATAAAAAACGAAATACGCACTGGGTGGTTTGACTAATTCCTCATATAATTACTTATTTTAACATTATTAAGGTGTCTTTTTGGTAAATATCACACGTAGGTACGCAGTCCACAACATGAGAACGAACTTAGCAAACCAGCGAACAAGAAAAGTCGTTCGAATCTTAAATTTGGTTTTTAGTATGCTTTGGCTCTACGTCAACAATCACTAGAATGTCAATTAAGCTGGGTCATTTGCAATAATCAAAAAAGAAATTGACGAAGAGGGGTTTTTGGAGCTGAGTCTCTAGATCTTGCAATAATGGTACATGCTGCACAACCTAGTAATCATTATTCCTTTTCTCGAAAATGGTTCTAACGATTTCGATTAAATTTTGTATGAGAAATTGGTTTTAAGTTGTCAATTTTACAATTAAAATAAAAAAAATTTATGAAAAACTATAAAACAGTAGTAATTACACACAACTTTTTACTTGCGATAGTTGGTACCATGATAGCAGTTTACAAAAAACAACTCTTTCCGGACCATTATTCATTTACTGTCATTAAATATACAACTAAAGTTATCCTTCAATCAAATCGCAACTAGTATTTGCCTTGCTCATGAGTATTGATAAGAATCGATACATAACAAGCTCAACATAATAAAAGGTAAACAGTTCACTTTTTGAATTAGTTAGAAGCTAGCTAGCAAGATGGCAAATCGGTCCTCATTTATATTAAGCACTGTCATAATTTTAATTTTATCTTGGCGTTCGTTTGCTTTGGTGAATATTTTGAAATTTCCCATGATTTTGTTTTATTTTAAATTTAATAAACTATTTCACAGCGGAACTACATTGTTGTAGTAAGCGAGCTGAAATGTACTGAGCACAGCAATTATATTAAATCCATTTCATGCTTGTTTGGGAATTTGTCGGAATATTCTGTTTTGAACATTGACTTTCAAATGAAAAAGGAAATTCAAGAATTGTTCTATGACTATGGTGCATATATCAAAAGGAAAAATGAACTCAGTCCGATATTCAAAGGAAACCGAATAGATTGGTGTAATACTAAGGCTGAACAAAAATTTTCGCCCGTTTATCTGGTTTTGGAAGAAATGTTGCGTAGTGGATCATCTGTTCCGAAAAACTGTCCTATTGCAGCGGTAGAGAGCATTTCAGTTAGTTACTTAAAGTGAACCAATTTTTTATTTCCTTTTTTTTTTTTTTTAGGATTTTCATTACAAATATGAAAATGTTACTTTAAATACGAAATTTCTACCAACTTATTTACCTGCCCTTGAATTTAGAGTAAATTTAACCTTTTACAATAAGAAGGAACTGTTTTTGAGCGTAACAGCTTCAGGAAAATCGGTTCATAAGAACAAAGTTGTTAAAAATCGAAAGCGCACGAGCGCATAAAATTGAAGAGGCTTAAACGAAGACGAAATGTGTACAACTAATATAATTTCCGAACTGGGAACTTTTGGTTATGGAGCATATAGCAAATGAGTGCAAGAAACAAACTTCAAATGCGAAAATATTACATCAGGTTTTTCGACTACTTGAAAATAAAAGAATGCAATTTTAAATTAGAGAAAATGTGTAAAATTCATTATTAATTTCAATACTAGTGAGGTGATTTTAGTCATTTTTTTTCCGATGAAAAAAGTTTTATTCCCCCTCTCCCAAATCGGACTTTCAACCGGCTATGAATGAATGATTGAATAATTGGGGTTTTGTATTCCACCTCGATCTTTTAGATCTATTGTATCCCATACTTTTTAAGTGGTATTCCTTAATTTTAAAGTACTTCATCGAGATTAGTTCCTCTGATGAAACTTAATATCTGGGTTACGCTTAGGAGTTTTAGCTCCTTCTCCTCTACGTAGTAGGATCCTAGGTATTTCTTCATTTGGTATATTGGGAGCTTCGTAGTCACCTAGGAGGTGGTCACGAGACTCTTCCAGTATCTGCATTAGTCGTTGCTCTCTATGCCTAGTACTTTTAGGTGTTTTCCTAGTCTGCAGTGTCCGGTTAAGAACCCGGCTAGCATTGTTTCTACTTCAACCGGTTATAAAAATACACCTTGCTTTTGAACCTTTGTAAATCGTAATGTAGTTGAAATGCAGAGCCAGGTAAAGCATTCCACATACGGGTGGTGCGACTAAAATAAGAACCTCTATACTTGACTGTACGCCCGAAGTTGGGCTCAAGGTAAAACTGATGGGCATTCTTAGCAAGGTGGGTGTTGTGGCTAAATTGTTTCAGAATGCAACTGACTATTTCACTAGAGCACTGTTGGCGAAAAAAGCGATAATAAAGAATGAGACAAGTAACGTTTCGACGATGTTCAATAGAATCAATCGATTCTACGATTGAACTATCATCAGTTTTAACGCTATATTTTGTACCCCATCAAGTAGGCGCAAAGACGTTTGAGAAGCACCTGCCCAGATATGGGAGTTATACTCCAGTTTAAGGCGGATGAAGGCCTTATAAATTGTAGACAGATCAGAAGGGGTGAAGATCCTAAGTCTTAAGAAACCTAAGCATTTAGCAGCGTCTTTGGCGACTTCAAATATGTGGTCATTCTAACGAAGATCATCGTTTACGCATATACCAAGTACTGACAGCTTTTTGGTTTCTTGGATGCAGGTACCATTCATGGATAATGGTAATGGGGGAATATTAAGATTCATCCTCAAATTCTGCCAGGAACGGCAATGGGAACGGGAACGGAAATTCAAAAACCTTTGGAACGAACTGTAATTTTTGTCGCTATTACAGTACAATGTCATCCCCATATTCCCACGAGAACGGGACGCGAACAAGAACATAAGCGGGAACTTGGAAAATACTGGACCAATTCCAAAAAATTTTCAACGTTAGAGTGTAAAGTGCTCCTGAGTAATAAAGACTATAATTATTTTCTTTACATATTCTTTCGGGAACGGAAGCGGGAATGGTGACATAATCAATAACCTGGAAAGTACTTAACTAATTCCAAAAATTCTTTCATGTGAAGAGTGCTTCAATGTCCCTGAGTAATATAAACTATAGTTCATCAACATTTACCAACACGAACGGGAACCGGAATTCAAAAACCACTGTACTTATTTCAGTACGGTTTTCGCTATTACAATACGGTGCTACATAGACTATATTTCATCCCCATATGGGAATGGAACGGGAACTGGGACATATTCGGGAACTTGGAAAATGCTATACCGATCCCACAAATTCTGTCATCGTTAGAGTACTTAATTGTCCCTGAGTAACGTAAACTATTTTTCATCCTCACTCTCCCACTAGAATAGAAACTTTGAAACGACTTTACTTTACTTTTAATTTGATGAACGTAGGGCCTGAGCTACGCCGGGCGGGTCAGCTAGTATATATATATATATATATATTTTTTAAATCCATTTTTTTTAGCCTCAAGGTTCGACAGTGCCGTTAATTCATTTTAGTCTAAGTTTAGTTTCTTAAAGTAATTTAACTAGCCCTGTTTCAAATCAGGAGCGATATTATTTTGCATAATTATTATCATCATATAGCTGTAATGAAACCCCATGACAAGTCGTAAGCAAGTCATAAATTAATAAAGAGAATAAGGTCCCTATTATGAAAAGCGAATCGAACGTTCGATTGGAAGCTAATGTTTTTGCGAGCTTCTTTTATAGCGGTATTATAGGTTGTAGAAACAAAAAATTTGTGGAAAACTTTTTTTTTCGACGTTTAAGGTATGTCATATAAGAAAATGGACGAAGTTAAATGATAATAATCCAATAAATGAGTTTCTCTAAAACATTTGCTTCCAGTCGAACGTTCTATTCGCTACTCATAATAGGGACCTAAAAGAGGTCCGACTGCAGAACCCTGAAGAACACCATGTTTAAGAGTCAAAAATTCTGATCAGCTGCTCTCATTGAATTTATTTTGTTTTTTAGCAGTTGACTGTCTTTTAATTTTTTAATAGATGTTTTATCATATCTCAAAAAGAGTTTCACGAAATTTCGAAATCAACGCTGTCAAACATTTCATTTCTTTTTGGGCTTTCCTTTTTTCTGTGTAAATTAAAAGGTAGAAATTATCATCCAGGAATTGATTGTAACTGAAACGAGTGTCGTAAGGATCGAAAGTGAGCATTTTTGCCAATAACTGAGATATTTTAGAAACATGTTGTTTGTACTACCCCTATGGTTCTCAGTTTGTACTTAAGTCGTTTGCAACACACTCAACCCAATAGTTCAATCGTTTTCGTAAAATGAACAGACTCGTTAGATATTTTGCAATTATACTTATCTCCTGTCCTCTATTTCTACTTAATTGCAATAGACATTTGGCTTCCTCATCAGTAATGATTGTAATTGGTACGCAAGAAATCAAGAGATTTGTTTCGCATTATTAACTAGTTTTAAACAAGTTAGCAACATGGCAACAAGTTTTTCATTCATGTTAACCACTGTCTTAAGTATGATTTTGTCGTGGCGTTCGTTTGCTTTGGTGAATATTTTGAAATTTCCCATGATTTTGTTTTATTTTAAATTTAATAAACTATTTCACAGCGGAACTACATTGTTGTAGTAAATGAGTTGAAATGTACTGGGCACAACAATCATACTAAATCCGTTTCATGTTTGATTGGGAATCTGTCGGAATATACTGTTTTGAACATTGATGTTCAAATGAATAAGGAAATTCAAGAATTGTTCTATGACTATATTGCATATATAACGTGACCATTTATTTTTTTTTTGACAGAGCGGGACATCTGCGGAATTAAGTGCTAAAAAAAAGTAACTAAATTTTACAAGGTTTTTTATTATTATACTAAGACACTCAACTGTGTTTTTTCACTTATCCAAACCTTATTCATTTGAGGAAAAAACTCTTTCCAAAGGTACCTTACTTCCAGGCAGACGCACATAACGTTCTCAATAATCGTGGAAAAGTTTGTTAAAGTTAGATTATTGGCACGAAAGTAAATCCACCCAACGATTTTCAGACTCTATAGCCGACAAATTTTGCGCTTCGATTTCTTTATGAAAGGTCGCTGTTTGTGCGTGCAAAAAATAAAACCACAATTCTGAGCTGGGGTTTTCGAAAAACGTCTTTAAAATATTTGGGCATTTGTCGATACTCAGAAAATAGTTTTTCAAAGGTTTAAACATTTTTATAATTCTCATTAACGCAAGCCACCTTGTTTTACTATAGCCCAGCAGTTTGTGATACTCTGTCTCGGTAGAAATACAAAAACCTTTCAAAGCTTCTACTCGAACGTTGTAGATGTAGAAAAATGAATAAAATTTTAACTATGATGCATTCGAAATCCACAGGAAGACAACCAGCGGCGGTTTTGAACGCAATGTGGACTATGTGGGCTCCATATCCAATCCCAAAAATCTGTTTGACCAGTGATTGGTTCAACTTTGAGTAAAAATTATTTTTTCCTCTCCTATTCTTTCCCCCGAAGTTGCAGCTCGTTTTATCTCCACAAAACACAACCATGTTTTTATTTAAGTCATTAAAAATAGTAAATACTTCATTCAAATGATATACAATAATATCCGATGTTTCGCCTGGCTGCTCCCGAAACTCTAAAAGCCTTAACTTTCACGCCTTTGTATGGTAAAAAAATAGCGAATTAAAACTGGGAATAATTTGATTGAGCCATGATTTGAAGCATCCGTTAACAAAGTTATGCAGTTGGCTCTACGTAAATGCTCTTTTAAATCTTCGGTTAGTAGTAGCAGTAGCATACATACACACGCATGTATCTATATATTTATTTAGCATCAGCTATTGATTATTTACAATAGTAACTATTAATAATCTATATAGGTATCTTATGAAAAGTTTAACAAAAATTTATTTATATGCATAAAATAACTAGTTTTAACCTTTGATTTTTTTAGCTATAATTGGCTTTCACATGCGTAACTAGTTTTCTTTTAAAAGCGATCACATTATTTTCGGATTTTAAATCACTTGGCAAGGTATTATATAACTTGAAACCCTTATACAATAATACATTCTGAGATCTTGATGTTGTGCAAAATGGTAATCTAAAATTTCCACCACTTCTAAGGTAATATGGCTGTATATCGGCAACATAAACTATTTGACTAGATAGATATCTTGGTAACATATTGTTTTTGATTTTGAATATAAAAAATAGCACATTCATTGTCATTCTTTAATAAATTGAAAGCCATTTTAAAGTATTTAACATATACTTTATATGAGTTAGTCTGTTACACATCAGAATACATCTCATTCCTCTATTTTGTAGTTTTTGTAACCTATTAATCATTTGATTGGGTCCTAAAAAAAGTATCGTTGAACAATATTCGAAGTGTGGTTTTATTATTACATTATATATTCTTATTGCACATACTAATGAAATTTTGCGCCTGATCCTTTGGAAGAACCCGATTTTTTTAGCAATTTTACTGCACACATAATTTAAATGAGCTTCAAAATTTAATTTCTTATCTAAAACCACCCCTAAATATTTTATCTCATCAACTTTCTCAATTATTTCTCCATTACTTATAATATTTATATCTGAAACACCATTTATTATAATTGCCTTTGTTTTGTTTGTGTTCAGCTTCAATTTATTCATTTTTAAATAGACCCCTACTCTATCCAGATTAGCATTTAGTTGATTGATGCAGTCATCCGCTGAATTTCCAGTAACATACAGCAAAGTATCATCCGCAAAAAGCCTGGTTTTTGCATGCTGCAGCACCTTCTCCAAATCGTTTATGTAAATGATGAAAAGAAGAGTTCCCAACACTGCTCCTTGAGGTACACCCAACGTTACATCTAGGACACTCGAAAATTCAGATATCTTTGTTCTTTGAGTTCGATCTGACAGATAACTTTTGAACCATTGAAGTTCTCCTCCTCTTATTCCGTATTTCTCCAATTTTAGCACAAGTATATCCCGATCTATTGTCTCGAACGCCCTTTGCAAGTCCAGAAAAACAGCAACAACCAATTTTTTGTCTTTTATTTCTGTTTTCCATTCCGTCACAACTAGATTTAGAAGTGATTCACAACTATGCTGCTGCCTAAATCCTGATTGGTAATCCGTCAAAATATGGTTTTCCATATAAGCTTGTAGTTGCCCGTGAACAACTTTTTCTAAAATTTTACTTTCCGTTATTAGCATATTGACCGGTCGAAACTCCGCGGGATTTAATGTCTTTTTGACCTTTTCTATTGGCACAACCGATGATTGTTTCCAATGATGAGGGAAAATATCATTTCGTAGAGATTCGCTTATAACTCTTAAGAAAGAAGGGCCAATAATGTCCAAAGCACACAATATCATTTAAGACGACAAACCGTTTAAGTCTCTTTTATTATTCATATTTTTAAGAATACTACTTAATTCGCTCATATTAACTAATTTAAACTTAAAGGATAATTCATCATTATGATTCACCAGATTTTTATATTGAATGAAAGGTATTTTATCATTTATCTCCTCTACACTTTTAATGAAAAAATAGTTAAGCTTATTAGCTATCTCCTTTTTACACTTAATTGATTCACCATCACAGATTATTTCTCCCACTTCATTCTTCTCTTCTCTAAGCACAAGCGTTTTAATCGCCCTCCACATTGATTTTTGATCGGTAGCTTGGTCTATTTTTTTTGTAATGAAGTTATTTTTAGCACATTGAAGCTCATTTGCATATTTATTTCTGTATATCTTATACCTGTTCCAGTCACTACTATTATTTGACCACACGGCTATCCGATGAAGTTGAACTTTCTTTTTCTTCATGCTACGCAAGTTATTATTGAACCAACAGAAATTCTCACTTCCAACAATTGTTTTATGAAACATCATTTTTTCCAAAGCAGACTTTACTATACAACTTATCGATACTGCTAATTCATTCACCGCAACATTACTTCTGAAACTTGAGGCTCCACCATTTAATAGCTCTCTACGAAAACGGTCTTCTTTGAATAACAATGATTTTATCACCTTTTTACTACGATTCTCTTTAACACTACTAGTTTCGATGTTGATTACTAGTGATTCGTGATCACTTATTTTAAATTCCGCGTTTTCTTTCGCATTTACATTTTTACCGTTAGTAATTACATAGTCTATCAAAGTAGAAGAGGTCTCTGTAACACGCGTCGGCTCAGTAACTATTTGTTTTAATGAAGTATCCGAAAGACTTTCATAAATACATGTTTTGTATGCCCCGTGTGAAAACCAATCTATATTAAAATCACCCATTATAATTACTTCAGTATATTCGGCACTCACAATATCTTCAATCTTCTCTCTAAAAAAATCAGAAAAAACATTTTCAGGAGAGTTTGGGGATCTATAGACTCCAACCAAAATGATATTTCTGTTCTTTGAATACACTTTGATAACTAACCACCAAATCATTTTACCAATTGCTATATTAACAATTTCTTGAACTTGCCATTCGGGCTTTATGAAAAAAACTATTCCTCCCGTATGCTTCGATATACTATCGCATCTAACAACGTTATAATTGTTTATTTTAATTTCCGAGTCTTGAACGTCAGATGTAACATGCGTTTCCGTGGCACAAATAAATTCAAAATTATTTTCTGATATTAACACTTCTAATTGAGCAATGTTCTTTTGCATTTCCCCTATATTTAAACATAAGCACTCAATTAATTTATTTGATTGCTAATATATTATTCTTTCGTTCTCCATCTTTAATTTTCTTTACAGCGTAGGGCAACAAATATCTCTGCAATCATGGTTAACGTCAATTTCACTCAGGCTTAGCCTCTCTTTTGTCTTTTTACATTAATGCACTTCTTATTTTCACTTTTGCATTCTTTGAAAGTATGACCCTCTTCCCCACATTTAGCACATACCTGTCAACTCTGCTTACACACTGTTGATCTATGGTTGAATCCCCAACATTGAAAACATCTTAACACCGTCAGACTTTCATACACTGGGCATCTATCCCACTCAATGTTCAATTTTTTTAATCCCATTACGTATTCGAAACATTTACACACAAAAGCTTGAGACTTTGTACGTGCACATCTAAATTTTTGTCCAAAACATGTTTGAATTAAAGAAGAAGAAAAGTCATTTAAGCGAAAACTGTGATTATGTTGCACGGTGTGATACGCCCACGTACCCTAAGCTGCAGCTATATCCAAACCATTAGAAGTCGGCGACTTGGTTTAAAAAAATTAAGCATTGATGAGCTTGAAGCAGCGGCAAGTCTATGTTTTTTGATTTTAAATATTTTTCTATATCACGTGTACCACCATGTCACGACATTTTTCACATGTGACGTGATTTTATAAATGGATAGTTCCGTTGCAAACTAATATTAAACTTAAACAAAACCATCGATAACTAATTAAAAAGATGGCAATCTCTGGCCATGGCGGCATTTGTCCACAAGCTGTTCACACACAACTTCAGGAAATTTTCAACTTCACAACTTCAGATTTGACCTAGCTAGCACGAAGTCCCAGTTAATAGCAATATACAAAAGAATGAACATGTTTTTGCTTTAATTTTATTGAGTGAAAAGAAACTTAACCCTCACCAAAAATTGCAAAAGCGGGACAATTTCAGCCTCGCGGGGCAGCGGCACAGACTGCCTGAATGCGGGACTGTCCCGCTCAAAGCGGGACGTATGGTCACGTTATGCATATTGCATATATCAAAAGGAAAAATGAACTCAGTCCGATATTCAAAGGAAACCGAATAGATTGGTGTAGTACTAAGCTTGAACAAAAATTTTCGCCCATTTATCTGATTTTGGAAGAATTTCTGCGTAGTGGAGCATCTGTTCCGAAAAACTGTCCTATTGCAGCGGTAGAGAGTATTTCAATTACTTCAAAATATCAAGGGAATCAATTTTTTCTTTCCTTTATTTTTTTTTTTTAGAATTTTCATTACAAATATGAAAATGTTACTATAAATACGGAATTTCTACCAACTTATGTACCTCTGACTGGATTTACAGTAACCTTTTACAATAAGAAGGAACTGTTTTTGAGCGCAATGGCTTCAGGAAAATCGGTTAATAATAGTCCGGGAGCCAGTGACAGATTTCAATGACCAATTCCTTCCCTATCGAAACTTCGTAAAATACATAAGCAGCTTATAATAGGAGTACTCGTGATCGTCAGCTGCGACTCCGTTGGTGGGGTGGGGAGTGGCAGCCACCCGCGCATGAAGAAAAAAAATAATTTTTTCGTCATTTCCTCCCGAATAAAAATTTGACGGGTGATGGTTTTACAAATATTATGAAGGAAAAAAAAAGTCAGCTGACCATAAGATGGTGGATTATACGTCAGCTGGCTGCTCGAAAATTTAAAAAAAAAAAAAATATTTTCAATGATTTCCTCTCAACTGAAAATTTGTATAATCATAGTTTATATACTACTATAAATGAAAATTAACGTCAGCTGGCTGTATCTCAGTGGAAAGTTTGTCAGCTGGTACCATGAATGGGACAACCGGGTAGCATCTATTGCCTACTGAATCTTGACGACTTTCCCCCCGACATACAGCCAGCTGACTTTTTTCATTATTTACTAGACCATGTTAACAATCCTGTTGTAAGTTTTCATCCGAGAGCACATCACGTTTCTTACGTTATTCCGCAGTATGCTTTGTTTGATGGTTTGGATAGCAAATATAAACTTAAATAATGGAAGGAATGTTGGTTTTAGTAAATTAATTATTGAATAATACATTGCAGCAACATTTTTCAATTAAATATTTTTTATTTCAATAAATGGATTAAAAATAATAATGATAGTTGACTAATCACTTTCATTGATTCAATCGCTTTCATCTCTTTCTGATTTACTGTCATATTCACTGTCAGTGTTACATGCGATCATGTCTTCATCATAAGTCTCGGTTGTTTGTTGAATGTATGTTGTTCTGGAGAAACCATATCGAAACTTCGTCTGTGTTTCAGAGATCGGGATGCGGAAACATTAAACACATTGATATCTGTTTAAAAACAAATATGTTTTGATGATTTAATTCAACCATTGAAAACAGCGTAAATTACATCTTCAGAAAATGATTTGGCTAGCCTTGTTGTTCTTTTCTTTTGATTTATTTCTTCGTGTAAAATACGTGCAGCAGCATCTAAAATATTTTCCTTTTCGATTTCATTTTTAATCACCCCTCAAAAAGGTTTCACAAGAATCTTAAGGAGATTATGCAAATTTTTTTCGGAAATTTCATTAACAATCTTTCTTTTAAATGATAGGGGCTTAGAACTGAAGTTTGAGACAACTTGCTGATTATTTTGTATGTGCTCAATAAACATATTATTCAAAAGTTTTAATAACAAAGACTGCTCTTGTGAAATAATATTTTCTTCGACAAACTTTTCAACAACTTCATAGGCCTCTGCTCGGATATTTCGCGTACAATGCCCCATTTAACAACAATCTAGCTCTTGTTGAGAGAAGGTCTATGTATAGGGATGCAACATCTTTCTAAGAAACATCTATGTTTGGAAACATCAATGGTTACATGAGAAACATCCGTATAAGAAAAGCACATTTTATACATATATTACACATCTGGGTTATCTTCAATGGAAATGAACCAGCAATGCCGATGTTTTACGGTTTTGCGCTCGATGTATCGGCGATGAGTCGGTTTTCGGTGATCAAAACATCGATTTTAACATCGTATTGACAATCGCAACACCCCTTTAATCTGTGAGAAGAAAGAGAATAACGTAAGAAACGTGATGTGCTCTCGGATGAAATCTTGCAACAGGATTGTTAACATGGTCTAGTAAATAATGAAAAAAGTCAGCTGGCTGTATGTCGGGGGGAAAGTCGTCAGCTGATAAGATTCAGTAGGCAATAGATGCTACCCGGTTGTCCCATTCATGGTACCAGCTGACAAACTTTCCACTGAGATACAGCCAGCTGACGTTAATTTTCATTTATAGTAGTATATAAACTACTAGCTGACCCGCCCGGCGTTGCTCGGGTCTAACTCAAAGCGTTGTTCACAAAAAACGGCCAAGAAAAGAAAACTTGTCTGGAACACCAGCTTGACTAAGTTTAAGAATGCCTGAAAGTTTCTAGTTTCCCTTTTCCGTGGTCATGAAATATATACACATGTAGGTATATATATATATCATACTAATGAATGATGGACTTAAATAATCATGAAGAACGGTGTGGAAAGTGAATATTCCAAAATTCGAATTCTTTACACACATTAAAATGCATTAAAACACTACAAAATTTGTATTCGTTCAATTTTCCATAAAAGTTGCATAAAAAATTTCCACAAGTCTGTGTGTCTCTCTCTCTCTCTCTCTCTCTCCCTCTTTCTCGCTCACTCTCACTCACTCACTCTCTCTCTTTCTTTCTCTCTCTCTATCTCTCTCTCTCTCTCACTCTCTCTCTCTCTCTCTCTCTCTCTCTCTCTCTCTCTCTCTCTCTCTCTCTCTCTCTCTCTCTCTCTCTCTCATTATCATTCTCACTCACTCTCTCTCACACTCTTACTCTCACTCTCACTCACTCTCACTCTCACTCTCACTCGCACTCTCACTCTCACTCTCACTCTCACTCTCACTCTCACTCTCACTCTCACTCTCACTCTCACTCTCACTCTCACTCTCACTCTCACTCTCACTCTCACTCTCTCTCTCTCTCTCTCTCTCTACTCTCTTTCTTTCTCACTCCCACTATCACTCTCTCTAACTCCCACTATCGCTCTATCTACTATCTCCGATTCTCTCTCACTCTCTCTGTCTCTCTCACTCTCACTTACTCTTTCTCTCTCTCTTTCTTCCTCTCTTTCTCTTCTCCCTCTCTCTCTTTCTCTCTCTCTCTCACTCTCTCTCTCTCTCTCTCTCTCTCTTTCTTTTCTCTCTCTCTCACTTCTCTCTTTCTAACTCTCTCTCACTCTCACTCTCTTTCTCTCTCTCTTTCTCTCTCACTCTCTCTCTCTCCCTCTTTCTCTCTCACTCTCATTCACTCACTCTCTCTCTCTTTCTCTCTAACTCTCACTCACTCTCTCACTCACTCTCTCACACTCTATCTTTCTTAAAACACAATTATTTTACTTCAATTATCATCGTAACACTTACATTTCAATATCGAATTGAACACTACACAAAACAAAGATTTTGTTCCACTTGTTAGCAAAACTCGAGCAAAAAAGAGAAAATCACTCGAATGATGCTGGAAAAATTCTTAAATTACTTAAATTTTGCGAAAAATACAGTATGGATTGTGAAAATAAAATTTTTGGACACAGGAAGGGCGCGAAACGCATACAAAACATTCACACAACATAGGCGTTTATTGAACGAAGTGTGTACAGAGAGAAAAAAAAGCGCTCGCTCACTCTCTAAAGGCGAAAATATATTGACCGTAAGCATACATGCAAAGCACGCGAAGCCAATACAAAACATTCCCGTAAGCTATAAATACACAGGCACACAGAGCCGCTGCATGGTGCAAATAAGACGACCAATCAATATATACGAAGAATGTGAAAACGAACCAAAAGTGTGTGTTGATTCTTCTCTCTTCACGCATTCGCCCGTTCGAAAAGGAAGAAACAACACAACTACATACACATACGATTTTTGCGACCAAACAAAGTATGAACTATAGATATCTTCAGGATTCTTTTAGGCACACATTAACAAAACAAACAAAATTCTTACCGACTGCTCAGAGAAGTGTTGGATTCAGATTTCTTTCTTTTTGGCAAAAGAATGTCTTCAATTTTGCTTTCAAATGTTTGAATATAGTTTTTTCCTTTTCCGCTGAAAATTTTCGAAATGGTAGTTATCGTAGATTTGTCATTTATTTTATTTTTCAGTAGACTTACCTAAGTCAGGCTCAATAATCCAATAGAATCGGAAATTCTAATTTTTGTATCTTCAAAAGATTTTCAATTTGAAATGATTTGACTTATTTAAATTTTTTTCAAAACAAATTTGAAAGCTTCCGAAGATTGCAGGTTCGTGTCCTGTCACGGTCGCCAATGAATAAATCAAAAAAAACAAATGCACAATTTAAATCTTTACAATCTTTATTAGTCACTTGGGTATGTGATCGCTTTGAATGTCTACAGTAGAATGCCAGAATAAATCGAAACAAAATGGTAAGATTCGATGAGCTGCGATGTGGGAACGTGCGAATCGTGGGAACTGGCCATTCAGCAAGCGAGTAGACAGTCCACGCAAGACTCGTATTTCGTCCAGTGAACGTCCGGACTTGAGCGTTCACATCACAGCTCTCGTTACAAATAAAAAGTTATTATGAAGATATGATGAAACCCAAATGGTTGCGTACTACGCAGTTTGAGTTCCAACATACACCCCTCCTTGAAGGTTCCTAACCTTCAATTTAAATAGTTGCTTGAAAGCGAGAACCTCTTCTCCGAATTGGAATTTGTAGTGCGGCTTGATGTTTTCGATATCGGCAAAAAATTACTATCATTCCAATGGTGATCGCCAGCAACAAGTAGCTCAAGCCATAGTGATGAAAATCATGTATGTTGGCGGGTGGTAGTTCATCAGAAGTCATTGCTCTCTTAAGGTCTTCTATTTCCTGTGAAAGAATTTTAACATCTGTTTCATTATTATTTCTTACCGTCAAGGGGGAAAAATGGTCGTCTGTCAAGTTGCGATTTCTGATCCAATTGCTTAGCCTTGCACTTGGAACAAATGACTTTGTTATAATAGTCTTTAAATTTAAATGACCATTAATTATCATTGTATCAATTTTAAGGGAGCATATGTTGTTAAAGCCAATCATTCCAGTGCCTGATAGAGAAATGCTTCTTGTTTGGCCATTGCAAATCAGAAGGCCTGTTACATTGTTCATCACCGAAAATATCCAAGAGTCTGTTTGCCTCAGCGCATACCAATGATCTTGTGGAGGCACTTCCTTTAGATCACATATTTCCAAAGCGTTGTCCTCGTGGTTTAATAGAGCCATTTCGCACACTTTAAAATCTTTGGAGTGAACTCTAGTAGGCACAATCTGTCTGCAAAGATGATTTCTCGTTCCTATTAGTTTACAAGAATTGAATTCAATATAGGAGAGTCCAAAATACTTATCTCTTGCTAATGTAACCGCAAGGTATGGAGATGTTACATCGACGAGTAGGCTCATGTTGTTGTGAACAATTGGCAATGGAATGAGGTTAAAAACTTGGAATTCTTGATCTTCGGCTAACGGGATTAAGACTTCAAACACAATTGTTTCATGTAGTGTCCGTCCTTTGACTGTTATTAGTTTTAACATTTCCAAGGCCGAAACACTGGGCAGCCTCAGCGACGAAGGTAGATTTCCTTGAATCAGTTGCAGTTGACTACTTACTTGCATTGGTGTTATTATCTGCGGGTTGATCTTCGCATGATTTAAGTCCAGGATAACATCTAGCAGGACATCTTGAGTGCGTTCGTAATTATTAAGCATCATACTTAAATACGTAGTGAGCGCAAGAAAATGTTGATTATTCACAATTTCGTTTTGTTGTTTTCCAATTGTATTGAAAGTTTTTGTCAAATATGTATTTAATGTGTTAAAGTCATTTTGAACTTCCAATGAGTTGCGCCTCAGTATATTTGCCGTAGAGTCTGCAATGGAGCTCTGTTTTCGGATGAGAGAATATAAGTGTTGATCCTGTTTATTTGCCAATTCAATTTGATTTTGAATATGTTGAGCATCTTCCTGATCTAGCACACCAAACAAACTATGCGCTACGCTTCCAACAAAATCAAATGGAGATCTACGATGTCGCATTGAACTCTGGGTTGTAGTATTGAACCCGTTTATAAGATCGTTCTTTTGGTCAATGTTTATTATTCTTTTTCGAAGAATGTCGATTGTCGAATTGCAGTGATAAATTCTCTCCGATTTATCCGCCATACAAGCCTTTTCTAATTCCCTTAAATACCCTTTCGTTTCGCTCAATTCAAGCCAGTAATTGGTCAGATTGTAGTAAACGTAAAGACTCCAAAAATTGTCAGCTACTCGCAGTGTTCCCATATCTTCAAAATAAATTCCAATGGCCTTATCTAGGTTGCTTATTACCACTTGGCTGTCTATGTTTGTCGAACTGATTGGTGCTACAAAAAATGCAAAGAGACAAGATATTAACACAAGTCCCTTTGTTATTTTTCCACCTTGGGATTTCCTGGATATTGCAGGTTTGGTTGAGTCTGCTTCAACTGTCAATAGAGGAATTTCTTCTTTCTCAATTGGATGATCTGTCTTGACAGTTTCAGGATATTTTTTCGCTTCTTCTACCGGCAAAGGGCACAAATTATGAATGGCTCGCTGTAGCACACCTCCTTGGGTTTTGATATTAGCAACACTTGGTATCCTGATGCTTCTAAGGTCAAAAAATTGATTAATATAATCCTTCCACTTACTTGCGAGATCCAAAGGAAGCTCATCATCCCACGAGAAGTTCGTTTTCCACAAATCTTGAACAAAAAGCTTTCCAAGCATTATTGCAGGACTCAGCAAACCTAAAGGATCAAATAAACGAGCGAGGTCAGATAACACGCTTCTGCGCGTCACAGTCGCTTCTGGCGTTATAAATTTTTCAAAATTAAAACCAAATTCAAAACAGTCAATGGTTGGATTCCAAATTAATCCCAAGGTTTTAATAACGTCAGACTGATGAAACCTTACCAATTTTTCTTTATGTGCATCAGGGATGTTCTTTAAAATGTTTTCATCATTAGAACAAAATTTTCTTAATTCAAATTTACCCTTTTCTAGAAGTAGTATAATCTCCTCAAGGAGTTCTCTAGCCTTTGTCACTGAGTCTGCTCCAGCAAGTAAATCATCCACGTAAATGTTTTGACTTACTGTTTGGGATGCGTTTACGTGAACATTTTCGTATTGTTTTGCAAGTTGAACCAGACATTTAGTTGCTAAGTATGGAGCGGAAGCCGAACCATAAGTCAAGGTGTTGAGCCTATAAGTCCTCAGAGGTTGATCATTTTTTGTTCTCCAAAGAATAATTTGAAAAGCTCTGTCTTCTGGTCGAAGTAAAACCTGTCGATACATCTTGCTGATGTCTGCTGTGAATGCATATCTTTTTAATCTAAATCGAAGGATTATTGAAAACAAATCAGGTTGAACTGTTCGTCCGATTCCCAGAACATCGTTTAGAGAACTTCCAGAGGATGTTTTCGCTGAACAGTCAAAGACTACACGCAGTGCTGTTGACGTGTTTTCTGGTTTCAAAACGCAATGATGCGGGATGAAATAGTGTGTCTGTGGAATATCCGAGTTTTCTATTTGACTCATATGGCCCAATTGTTCATATTCCAATAAAAATTGTGTGTACTGCAGACGTAATTCATTGTTGAGTTCCAGTCGTGGTTCCAGTGAAATAAACCTGTTGCGTGCCTTTTCAAAGGATGCTCCTAAGGACGATGGATCTTTTTTGAACGGAAGACTTACCATGAATCTTCCACTGGGTAGAATTTGTGTAGTCGAGTTGAAGAAGTCTTCACAATTACGCTCTTCATTGCTCATCCGTTTAATTGGAGAATCATGACTTTCACACTCCCAGAATCTGCTTACAAGTTTTTCGATTTTTGAAAGAGATGGTGCTGTGGCAATGTTGCATACAGCATTATGTTTGGTACCTTGAGCACCACCTGCCACAATCCAACCCAGTTTCGTGTTTCGAAGTAGTGGAAGTTGAGGACCAATAAAGATTTCTCCTGGAAGTAAAAGATCAAAGAACAATTCAGCACCAATCAGCAAATCTATTTTTTGGTTTGTCATAAATCCTGGATCTGCCAACTGTATGTGAGCAGGTAGGTCACGTAATTCAGTGTGACTGTCATGCGGCCTATAGTCAGTTATCTTAGCCAAGATCGTTGCTTCAATATTGCCTTTGAAGCTTCCATTTCGCGATTGAAATGAGAGTTCTATGGCAAATTGTGTTGGCGTTCCATGCCCTCCAATCCCACTTATGGAGGTTTCGGATCGATGCTTCTGAATTCCTAAAGCATGTGCAAAGGCTGCTGTCACAAAATGGATTTGTGATCCAGAATCTAATAACGCACGACAGGGAAGTAATGTGCCACATGCGGACCTTACGTTAACTAATGCTGTCGCTAGATAAATGCTACGGTGATTGGATCTGGAAGTGCTAGCTGCGTTTGACGACTGACCTTCCACCCCTTGACCTTGTTTTATTTGCTGGTTTCGATCACCTATAATAATAATAATAATAATAATTGTGATATGTATTAATCGGCCGAAATGGGTTGTTTTTCTCATTTTTATCTATGAAAATGGTAAAATAAATTTGAAAAAAGTTGCCTATGTCCGTCACATAAACATTTCGAATAATTTAAAAAAAAAACCAAGTGAATCGGTGACTTAATTCCCGAGATTTTTGCGGACAAACAAAATATCAGCTTTGCTTTATATATATAGATGATTATACAAATTTTCAGTTGAGAGGAAATCATTGAAAATATTTTTTTTTTTTTTAAATTTTCGAGCAGCCAGCTGACGTATAATCCACCATCTTATGGTCAGCTGACTTTTTTTTTCCTTCATAATATTTGTAAAACCATCACCCGTCAAATTTTTATTCGGGAGGAAATGACGAAAAAATTATTTTTTTTCTTCATGCGCGGGTGGCTGCCACTCCCCACCCCACCAACGGAGTCGCAGCTGACGGTCACGAGTACTCCTAATATAAGTTGCTTATGTATTTTACGAAGTTTCACTCGAGAGGAAATAATCAACCAAATTTGTACCT
Source organism: Melanostoma mellinum (assembly GCA_914767635.1). Lineage (NCBI taxonomy): Eukaryota > Metazoa > Arthropoda > Insecta > Diptera > Syrphidae > Melanostoma > Melanostoma mellinum. Next base: position 220,666,610 of record OU612059.1, on the reverse strand, counting down.
GGCTCCCGGACTATAAGAACAAAGTTGGTAAAAATCGAAACCGCACGAGCGCATAAAATTGAACAGGTTTAAAGGAAGACAAAATGTAAACGACTAATGTAATTTCCTGACTGGAAATTCTAGGTGATGAGTGTGCGAAAAGAACTTACTTCAGGTTTAAGTTAAAAATAAAAGAATCCAATCTATTAAAAAAAGTGCGTAAAATTCGATATTAATTTTAAAATTAGTGAGGTGATCTTATGCGAAGTATCAAATGTAAGTACGCAGTCCAGAGCCTTAGGATGCCTTCAACAAAATAGTGACCAGAACTTCAATCAAACAAACTTTGTTCTCAATCAGAGAACATGAACTCTTATAGACTAATCAAACTAATTTACATAACGGAAGGTGGGTATATATACGTCGACGTTCAAATGAAGAAGGTAGTTCAGGAATCGTTCTATGATTTTTTTGTTTATGCCCAAAAAAATAACCAATTCATTCCGATAAATTCAGAGAAAGTCGAATTGATTGGTGTGATATTCCAAAAAGGCAATTTTCTGTACCCATTTTTCAGATTTTCGCATAAATCATGCGGAGAAGTGGTTCCGTTCCAAACAGTTGTCCCATTGCAGCGGTATGCCTTTGAATGATTTGAAGAAACAAAAATCAGAGGCAGAAGCGCTTATAAGATTATAAAGGTTGAAATGAAGGTGAAATGAATACAACTAATATAATATCCTGACTGGGAACTTTCGGTTAAGGAGCATGTGCTAATGAGTGTAAGAAACGAAGTTCAAATGCGAGAATATTACTTGACTAATATTCGACTAGTTGAAAATAAAAGAATAAAATCTATCAAAAAAAGTGTATAAGAAATTTATGAACAGCTGTTTTTGGTCTCGTTGAATTATTTTTGTTTTCTAGCAGTTAAATGTCTTTTTAGAGGTTTTATCAAATCTCAAAAGGATTTGCACGAAATTTCGAAATCAACGCTATCATACAAATATCCTTTTTTTCAATGTAAATGGAAATGTAAAAATTGTCACGCAAGAATTGATTGTAATTGAATCGAATGTCGTAAGGAACGAAAGTGGGTATATTTGCCAATTACTGAGAAGGCTTTAGTGACCTCCAGACACATGTTGTTTTTACCCCTATGGTTCTCAGTTTACACTGAAGTCGCTTGCAACACACTCAACTATATAACTTTGTTGTTAAATAATGAACCTTGTTGATCGAGGTTGAATACGATATTAAAATTAATTTAACAGAAAAATATAAAATTATAATTGACAACAAATAATAATAAAAAAAAAAAAAAAATTACAAACAAGTAAAGTACTCGTACAGTAATTATTTTTTTAACAAATTTAATCATATTCGTAAAAAGAACAGAATCATTAGGTGTTTTGCAATCAAATTTATCCTGTCATCTATTTCTGCTTAATTGCAACAGACATTTGGCTTGCTCTTCAGTAATGATAGTAATTGGTATGCAACAAAGCAAAATATACACAAGTCGCATTATTAACTAGCAAGCTAGCAACATGGCAACAAGTTTTTTATTCATGTTAAGCACTGTCATAGTTCTGATTTTGTCGTGGCGTTCTTTTGCTTTGGTGAATATTTTGAAACTTCCCATGATTTTGTAAATTTAAATAAACTATTTCACAGCGGGACTATGCTCTTATAATAGATGAGCTCAAATGTACTGAGCAAAATAACTACATTAAATCCTTCTCATGTTTGGTTGGAAACAATTCGGAATATCCTGTTGTGAACGTTGACGTTCAAATGAAGAAGGAAGTTCAGGAATCGTTCTATGATTTTTTTGTATATGCCAAAAGAAATAAGGAATTCAGTCCGATATTCAAAGAGAATCGAATTGATTGGTGCGATATTTCAAAGAGGCAATATTTTATACCCATTTTTCGGATTTTCACAGAAATCATTCGGAGAGCTGGTTCTGTTCCAAACACTTGTCCTATTGCAGCGGTTTGCATTTGATGATGTTTTATTATAAAATAGATCACTGTTTGGTTTCTTTTATTTTTTAGGATTTTCATTACAAATTTGAAAATATTACTATCAATACGGAATATCTACCAGCTTACGTGCCTCCGATTAGGTTTAGAGCGAATTTTGCTTTTTACAATAAAAGGGAATTGTATTTTAATATAACGGCTTCAGGAAAACCTATTTACAAGAAGAAAAGAAACAAAAATCAAAGGCAGAAGCGCTTATAAGATTATAAAGGTTAAAATGAAAATGTAATGAATACAACTAATATAATATCCTGACTGGGAACTTTCGATTAAGGAGCATGTGCTAATGAGTGTAAGAAACGAAGTTTAAATGAGAAAATATTCCTTCAGGGTTTTTGACTAGTTGAAAATAAAAGAATCCGATCTATTAAAAAAAGGTGTGTAAAATTTATTTAATGCTCAAAATTCATTATTAATTTCAAAATTAGTGAGGTGACATTGAGCGAGGTATCAAATGTCTGTGCACAGTACGCAGTCTTTAGCATTAGGATACATTCAAGAGACTACTGACCAAAATTTTGTTCGAATTTAGTTTCACTTTTGATTAGCCTAAGGCCCTAAGGTGAGTTCCATTTTCAACCGTGTAAGTCATTTGAATCTGAGTTTAGTTTTTTTAAAGTAATTTAACTAACTCTGTTTTCAATCAGGCCGACTGGGCAATGTAGTTTTGCATTTCATCAGCGCATAGGTGTAATGAAACGGCCTGACAAATAGTTGGCAAGTTGGCAACAAAAGGGGTCCCACTGCAGAACCCTAAGGAACACCACATTTAAGAGTCGGTCGATGATTCTGAGCAGCTATTCTCATTGGATACATTTTGTTTTTGTAGCACTAAAATGTCTTTTTGTTTTTTAATAGAGGTTTTATCACATCTCGAAAAGAGTTGCACGAAATTTCAAAATCAACGCTGTCAAACATTTTATTTCTTTTTGGGACTTCCTTTTTTCCTATGTAAATGGAGAGGTAGAAATTGTCACTCATGAACTGATCGTAACTGAAACGAATTTCGTAAATAACGAAAGTGAGCATATTTGCCAATGACTGAGAAGGTTTTTGAAACATGGTGTTTGTACCCCTATGGTTCTCAGTTTGTACTTAAGTAGTTTGCAACACACTCAACCATATAATTTAATCGTTTTCGTAAAATGAACAGACTCGTTAGATATTTTGCAATTAAACTTATCTCCTGCCATCTATTTTTGTTTAATTGCAATAAACATTTGGCTTGCTCTTCAGTAATGATAGTAATTGGTATGCAATATAAAGAGGGATACATAAGTCGCATTATTAACTAGTTTTAAACAAGTTAGCAACATGGCAACAAGTTCTTCATTCATGTTAACCACTGTCTTAATTTTGGTTTTGTCGTGGCGTTCGTTTGCTTTGGTAAATATTTTGAAATTTCCCATGATTTTGTAAATTTAAATAAACTATTTCACAGCGGGACTATGTTGTTATAGTAGATGAGCTTAAATGTACTGAGCAAAATAACTACATTAAATCCTTCGCATGTTTGATTGGAAACACATCGGAATATCCTGTTGTGAACGTTGACGTTCAAATGAAGAAGGAAGTCCAGGAAGGGTTCTATGATTTTTTTGTATATTATGCCAAAAGAAATAAGGAATTCAGTCCGATATTCAAAGAGAATCGAATTGATTGGTGTGATATTCCAAAAAGGCAATCTTCTGTACCCATTTTTCAGATTTTTACAGAAATCATGCGGAGAAGTGGTTCCTTTCCAAACACATGTCCTATTGCAGCGGTATGAATTTGAATGATTAATTATAAAATTTTAGGGATGCCACTGTTTGGTTTTTTTTTTTTTTTTTTAGGATTTTCATTACAAATTTGAAAATGTTACTATTAATACGGAATATCTACCAGCTTACGTGCCTCCGATTAGGTTTAGAGCGAATTTTGCTTTTTACAATAAAAGGGAATTGTATTTTAATATAACGGCTTCAGGAAAACCTGTTTACAAGAAAAAAAGAAACAAAAATCAAAGGCAGAAGCGCTTATAAGATTATAAAGGTTAAAATGAAAATGTAATGAATACAACTAATATAATATCCTGACTGGGAACTTTCGATTAAGGAGCATGTGCTAATGAGTGTAAGAAACGAAGTTTAAATGAGAAAATATTCCTTCAGGGTTTTCGACTAGTTGAAAATAAAAGAATCCGATCTATTAAAAAAAAGTGTGTAAAATTTATTTTATGCTCAAAATTCATTATTAATTCTAAAATTTATTTATTTATTTATTCATTCATTTATCAATGGATATATACAATCTTTTGATAGCAAATTCCAATTGATAGTTATCCAATTCAAGAACAATTTTTTTTATAAACATCCCTTTTCATCGATAGGTCGACTTCACTGCATATGGAGTTGTACAACATTAAGGAACGAGTTATTGGATCATTTAGGCATTGGATCTATGAGTGGGAACACAGAACAAATAATTTCTAGTTCTAAGAATTCTTTCAGGAACTTTCAAATGAAATTAACCTGAGCAATTTTTCAGATCTAATATTATTACTCAGAATAGCTTTAATAAAAACAACGCATTGGGTTTTTCTGCGGCTTTCAAGAGTTTTTAAGTCTAAAAGCGCTCATCTAGAAAAATAATCAGGCAATTCATCAGACCATCTCAGAACTCAGATTTCTTAATGCAAAACGCGCAAATCTTCTTTGAATTCTTTCTATTCTACTAATATAAAATGGTGACCACACAACATAGCAGTACTTTAATATGGGCAGCACCAAGAACACAAAAATAGTTTTAAGTGTGTACACGTCTTTGAAAACACCAGAATTCCGTCGGAGGAAACAAAACAGCGAATTTTCTTTTGATGTAATGTAATCAATATTTGCAGAAAAAGTTAGTTTGGCATCAAAAATAACCCCCGGCTCACTGACTTTTGTGAGAGCTCCAAACTTGTAGCTAAAATTTATGGATGAAAAAGTTCTGAAGGCACTAAAGATTTTACACTTTGAGATGTTCAGTTTAAGATGGTTATAATTACACCAATTTAAAAAGGAATTAATATCTGCCTGGAATTTAAGACAGTCATGAATGGAAGCAACCATGTGAAATAATTTAACGTCGTCCGCAAACTTCAAACATTCTGAACATTGAAAAACGTCAGGAATATAGTTCACAAATAAATCGAACAAATGTGGTCCTAAAAGACTTCCTTGTGGAAGACCTGAGTCCAATCTGATAAAAACGATTGAAAACCATCGATCTGAACAACCTGCTTACGGTTTGTTAAGTAAGACCTCAACCATTTCAAGAATTTTAACCTGAGTCCCAGTTTTTCAAGTTTTTGTAATAAAAGCTCTTAATGGACTCTGTCGAACGCCTTTACAAATTCAGTATATAAAGCATCAACTTGCTTTCCATTCTCCAAAGCATTTTAACAGAAATGGGAAAAAATTAGTCGCAGTCGAACGACCGCTCACAAACCCATGTTTTTTTGGCGTTGTAGATTCTTTAACGGCAAAATAAAGCCTCTGAGTTACTAATTTTTCGAACAGTTTTGGCACTGCAGACAGTTTTAATATCGACCTGTAAATTCTTATGCTGCTTTAGGCCGCTTTTGTTAATAGGATTTACGAAAGATATTTTCCAATCATCAATAAAATCAACAGTTTCCAAGGATTTATTGAAAATTATTCTAATGGCAGGGCAGAGAGATGAGGCACATCTAGATAATAAAAGTGGAGGAATCAGATCCGCTCCAGCCTTTTTTGTTGAATCAAGTTCATTTAAACTATCCAAAACGTTATGCAAGAATACATTTCGTTTACGTTTGCCATTATATATCCGCGTTATAATTTGATAAAAAAATTTTGCAAAGAGATTGCAGGACGATTGTGAATATATCGACTTTTCATCATCAAGCTCCATTACTGTCGGTAGAAAAGACGTTTTTCTTTTGGAATTTAAGAAAACCCAAAAGGATTTGGGTTTTTTTATTTTTACTTTCAGCAGCACTTATATGCTGGTGGTATAGGAATTTATTCAGAAAATCAAAATCCCTCCGAAGTTGAAGAAAACGAGATCTATCCTCAGGTTTGCCTGATATTTGTGATCTTTTCAATGCCTTATTTTTAACATTTTCTGAGTTTTGTAGCCTTTTGTTAAACCACGGGTGCTTAAAAGAAGATTTCTTGTTAAAAACGGGGACAAACTGGTTCAGGTTAGGTCAGGCTGTCAGGAAAACAAACTGACACACTAAGACCAATATTAGGTCCATTGTGATACCATAAAAATCATGCGGGGGAGTACCTCACTTAACAAAACCATTTGGAGCTTTTAATAATGCGAAAGAGATGCAGGGGATCTGTGTTCGCCAGATCGTTTAGACCATCGAGGAAATATTTTCCTAGATGCCGTTTTCTTTTAAAAGAGAGTGCAGGACATAAGCAGAGATTGTCTCCTCATCCTCTTTATCTAAGCAACTTCTGCAGAAGTCATTAGAGGAAACGCCAAGTCTTACCTATGGCGTGTCTTCCTATCAGACAATGTCCGGTGATGACATTGATGACGGAGCTAACTTGCAATCTGGTTAAGGATAACAAATGTTTTGTGCGTTTTGGATCTAATCCTGGCCATATCCGTTTTGTTGCCACATACGTGGTGATATTGTTCCACCTATAATTTGTTCTATCCATTGCCTCTTGCCTTAGCATAAGTTTACATGTAGCGATTGGTATATTAATATTCAACCTGCTGGTTGAGATCTGTAGATTGGTTTCTTCTCTGGCGAGTTCATCGGCCTTGCAGTTACCCTCGATATCTCTGTGCCCGGCACCCAAATAAGGTGAATATTGAACTCTTCAGCCATCTCCTTAAGAGATAGGCGACAGTTAAGGGCGGTTAATGAGCTCGTAGAAACAGCCCCGAGTGATTTGAGGGCTGCTTGACTATATGAGAAAATCCGGATATTCGTTGAGGATATCACGTTTTCTTCTAGTCATGATAGGACCTTTTCGATCGCCCGAATTTCCGCTTGGAATACGCTACAATGGTTTGGAAGGCGGAATGACAGACTTACGTTAAGTCGGTTTGAGTACACCCCGCAGCCTACCCCTTCTTCGGTTTTTGAACCATCTGTATAGAAATGAATTGAATCATCTCTCAAAAATTCTTTGTCTTCCGAGGTTGTTCTCGATGGGATTGAGACTTGGAACTTATTATCAAAAACCAATTGGGTGTTGGATTATGGTATAGTCGGAGTGGCAAGGGATTGATCCGAATAAATTCAGGATTGTAGCGTGACCGATGTTATTCACGGTCCATTGGGAGATAGCTCTCATACGAATGGCTGCACTGGCGGCCATTTGTTTGCTGAAAATATCTAGTGGTGTGAGGTTTAGAAGTGTATTTTGGGCAGCTAAGGGTGTTGATCTCAGTGCTCCGCTTATACACAAACACGCTGTTCGTTTGACCTTGCTTAAATTATCGCAGTAGGTCCTTTTATCAAGAGTGGTCCTACTGTAATTTAAGATACATTCATTATCATTTGAGCAATCTAAACTGAATTCATAAAACTCAAAACTTACATTAACAGCCTTATGATGAATCACGTTGTTGACTAATGGGAATTCAGATTAATATACAAAATATTTCATATCATTATTAACAAAAACAAGATCTAATTGTCTACCTAAATCGTTTTTTGTGTGGTTTATTTGAAAAAGTCTTTTAATTTCTATGTCTGTGGCGACATTAAATGGGATCAAAGATTTTTCTTCCTCCAAGAAAGTCCATTCTACATCACCAATATTAAAGTCACCTAGCACACAGGGAAACTGATCAGTTGTTAACTCTTTCACTACATCATTGACGTTAGCTATAAGTTGATTATAAAGATACTATGTGGCCTGATATAACTTAGTATAAAACAAATTTCATTATTAAAAGCTTCAACATATGTACGCATTAGGATGTCTTCAACAAAATACTGACCAAAATTTTGTTCGAATTTAGTTCCACTTTTGGTAAGCCTAAAGCCCTAATGTGAGTTCCATTTTTAACCGTGTAAGTCATTTAAATATGAGTTTAGTTTTTTAAACTAATTTAACAAAATCTGTTCCACTTTTGGTAAGCCTAAAGCCCTAATGTGAGTTCCATTTTTAACCGTGTAAGTCATTTAAATATGAGTTTAGTTTTTTAAACTAATTTAACAAAATCTGTTTTCAATCAGCGCATAGGTGTAATGAAACGTCATGACAAATAGTTGGCAATTCATTAGTTAATAATGATAACAAAAGGGGTCCCACTGCAGAACCCTGAGGAACACCACATTTAAGAGTCGATGATTCTGAGCAGCTTTTCTCATTGAATACATTTTGTTTTCTGGGAGTTAAATGTCTTTTTATTTTTTAAATAGAGATTTCATGAAAACTCATAAAGACTTACACGAAATTTCAAAATCAACGCTGTCAAAAATTTTATTTCTTTTGGGTTTTCCTTTTTTCCTATGTAAATGGAAAGGTAGAAATTATCACAGAGGAATTCATTGTAACTGAAACGAATGTAGTAAAGAACGAAAGTGAGCATATTTGCCAATAACTGAGAAAGTTTTAGAAACATGATTTTGGTACAGTACAGTTTATACTGAAGTGGCTTGCAACACACTCAACCATATAATTTAATCATTTTCGTAAAATGAACAGACTCGTTTTTGCAATTAAAGTTATCTCTTGTCTGTCATCTATTTTTGTTTAATTGCAATAAACATTTGGCTTGATCTTCAGTAATGATAGTAATTGGTGTGCAACATAACAGGGGATACATAAGTCGCATTATTAACTAGTTTTAAACAAGTTAGCAACATGGCAACAAGTTCTTTATTCATGTTAACCACTGTCTTAATTTTGATTTTGTCGTGGCGTTCGTTTGCTTTGGTAAATATTTTGAAATTTCCCATGATTTTGTAAATTTAAATAAACTATTTCACAGCGGGACTATGCTCTTATAATAGATGAGATTAAATGTACTGAGCAAAATAACTACATCAAATCCTTCTCATGTTTGATTGGAAACACATCGGAATATCCTGTTGTGAACGTTGACATTCAAATGAAGAAGGAAGTCCAGGAAGAGTTCTATGATTATTTTGTATATGCCAAAAGAAATAAGGAATTTACTCCGATATTCAAAGAGAATCGAATTGATTGGTGTGATATTCCAAAAAGGCAATTTTCTGTACCCATTTTTCAGATTTTCGCAGAAATCATGCGGAAAAGTGGTTCCGTACCAAACAGTTGTCCTATTGCAGCGGTATGAATTTGAATGATTTATTATAAAATAACAGGGATGCCACTGTTTGGTTTCTTTTATTTTTTTTTAGGATTTTCATTACAAATTTGAAAATGTTACCATTAATACGGAATATCTACCAGTTTACGTGCCTTCGATTAGGTTTAGAGCGCATTTAGCCTTCTACAATAAAAGGGAATTGTATTTTAATCTAACGGCTTCAGGAAAACCTGTTTACAAGAATAAAAAAAACAAAAATCAAAGGCAGAATCACTAATAAGATTATAAAGGTTAAAATGAAAATGAAACTAATAAAACTAATGCCAAACTTAATTCTGGTTGATACTGAGTTTTAGTATGCGTATCTCTGATTAAGAGTATTGTGAATAGTGTTGATGCCGGCGCCTATTCAATTGAATTAAATGTTAAAATGGGTTTTAAAGGATGTTTTATTAGCTGAATGAGAAACTCCGATAGTTGTTGTCTATTGTTTGACAAATGAGAATGTCAAACTGTCTTGGCATTTCTGTTCAGTTAGATTTGGCAATTCATCAGGTATCTTTCAACGCCATAACAACGCTTCCGAAACATGGAAATTCCCTTGAATCAAACCTATTCTTCACGAGGTTCAAATAATACTTCGCTTGAGTAGTTTTTTTTAACGATGAGGCCCATTTCTTTTTGAAAGACTTCGTCAGTAAGCAAATTTGACGAATATGAAAGGAACAGAAGCACTCACTTATCTATAAGTCATCAATACTTTTATTGGGGGTGTGGTGTTAGCAGTGATGGCATCATCGGTCCTAGTTTCATTTAAAATGAGTATTGAGTTATGCTGACTGATTGTTTGATTTTGGTAAGCTTAACTAAACGGCGGCGCAACTTGCCATACAGTGCGATTGCCCATCAATTAATTGAAGATTCTGTTCTGTTGACTGGCTCCTTGGTTCATGTTTCTTAAGTGAGCCGTCTGGCTTCGCTCCCGAATTTTGGGCCTATTTTGACGCACGAAAAAACTACTCATGATATTGACACAAAGGTTTTTTTGTAGAATTAAAACAAAATATTTTTTCGGTTATATTGGCCTTGACACGTCTTTGAATCGACCTACGCCGGCGCTCGTGACATAGTAGACTTTGTGGTACAATTTCTTAGTTTCAGAACCTTGGAACATGAAAATGATCATTTTTTTTATTTTTTACTAATCTGACTACGATTAGACACAACCTTTTTGAATGATTTTGAAATTTAACAAAATGCCAGCGATTTGAAAAAAGTTCTATTTTCTACTCTGTTTTTTTTTAATTTGATTTTTTTTAATGCTCGTGTCTAATCATATTGAGACGTATTAAGAATTCGATAGTTCCGTTAAAATCGTGCCAACAATTTAAAAAAACACTGCTTCGAGATAACGCGTTTAAAGTTAAATGATTAATATAAAAAATAATGTCTGGATTGGGTAAGCAGATCCGAAGTATCAGATTCAGCATGTTTTTGAATAAATTCTTAAAAAGGCATGTTTCTTATAGTGTCTAGATTCGAAACAGACGATTTTTTTGGAGTTCATAGATTTTTGAGTCGAGGCAGGACAACTTCAAATCATTACAGGTTCAACAGGACTTCTCCCCCCCATAGAATTGAATTTTCGATAGATTCACATGCAACTTCAACAGACCGCACATGAATAGTTGAACGCCGGCGTCGCGTCGTAGCGTCGACAAAAAACATGTGGGAAGAAAACTTTCAAGGAATGTTCGAACTCTTTCAAATAAAGCGAAAAGTATTAAGGTCTTTGAGGTGACCCTTGTGGAACTTCTATTGGCACTACCAAAAATGATGGTTTCCTACTGCCACAGGTCAAACAGTGGGTGAAGAACATAGGAAAAGAAAGTCTAAGACTCAAACATAAGCCAAAGCTTTAAATGGCATTAAATATATGTACAACTAACTCTAAATCAAAGCTTAAAACTAATGTAAATATCACATCACCGAATCTCAAATAGCTTTTTCTGTACTCAATTTCTATCCATGATTCTATGACACCTTCCTCATTAGCAACAATAATTGTTCAATTACAAAATTCCGTCATTTATGTTCCCGGTGAAAATCAGTTTTGGAGCTCGTTACTATCATTGAAAAAGATAACGAAAACTGATCATTTATACGATGTCTAGTATAAATTATCAGTTTTCTTTACTTTGTAATTTGAATGGCGTCAGGTAAACCTTTATTAGCTTTTGGCACTGTCATAATTATAACTTTCATGGGCAATATTTTGTTGGTGAATATTTGAGAATTTTAAAATTATTTTATGGCCTTGGCCATAGCAACTATGTTGAATCATTTTCATGTACGATCGAAAATATATCATAATATCCAGTTATGAACTTCGATATCCTAAGGTGTCGATGCACGTTGTTTTTAATCTTCTGTGTATTACAATGAGAGGGAAAAACAGAGTCAGGTAAAGCATTCCACGTCCGAGTAGTACGGCTAAAGAATGAGTCATTATATTTTATTGTACGTCCGAAATTGGGCTGAAGGTAAAACTGTTTTGCATTACTTGCAAATTTCGGTGTGTATTGCGGTTAAATTGCTCAAGGGGAGGAATGCAACTGGCTATTTCGACCGAGCATTGTGTGTAAAAAAACCTATAGAAAAGAGAGAGACATGAAACATTACGACGATGATCAAGAGAATCAATTGATTCAACAATTGAACTGTCACCTATCATTCTTAATGCTTTGTTTTGAATCTTATCGAGTAGGCTCAATGATGTTTTAGGAGCACTGTACTCTAACTTAGGACGGATGTAGGCTTTATAAATAGTAGGCAGATCAGAAGGGGTGAAAAATTTCCTGCACCTTCTAAGGAAACCTAAGCATTTAGCAGCATTTTTGGCAACTTCAAATATGTGGTCATTCCAACGAAGGTCATCGTTGGAACACATACCAAGTAATGTCAGCTTTTCGGTTTCTTGGATGCAGGTACCATTCATAGATAATGGTAGAGGGGGAATGTTTAGCTTTAACGACAAGTGACAGCATTGAGTTTTCAAAGCATTGTATTCTACTCGGTTTTTTTTTACCCCATGTAACAATGCTGTTAAGGTCGGAATTCAATGAGCTTATCATACAAAACCGTTCCATTTCCACGTCCGAAGAGCAGGGGTGTGAATTTGGAAAATAAATATGAGAAGCTGAGAGTTGAGTCGTCAGCAAAACAATTAAGTGGATAGGAAGTTTCAGAAAGGAGATCATTTATTAAAATAAGGAAGAGTCGGAGACAAAACAGAGCCCTGGGGCACACCAGCTTTTATAAAATGGGTATCAGACTTAAAACCATTAATAAAACTTGTATTGAAGGGTCCGAAAGGTAATTTCTAATTCAACGAAGAAGAAACGCGTCGATACCAAAAGCACGCATTTTCTATAAAAGAGCCTGATGCCAAACTCTAATACTTTAGAAATATCAAGCGCAATAATCTTACTTTCTCCCAAACAATGTAAAGATTGGTTCCACTTTTCGGTGAGATATGCCATCAAATCACCAGTGGACCGTTTGCTACGAAAGCCGTACTGACGGTCATTAAGAAGCTTTCGTTCTTCAAGATATTTCATGAGTTGACAGTTTATCAACGTTTCCATGACCTTGGAAAGATGGGACTTTAGTGCAATTGGACGGCAATTGGAAGGGTAGGAAGATTCGCCTTTTTTAGGGACGGGCTGGTCAAATGATCCATCTACTCGGAAAGGCCTCTTTTTACTGTGACGGACACCGGGAAATCTACCGATATGACACAATGGCCTGACGTGCCTAGAGGTGATTACACTTTAACCCTATATTTTTCAGGATGAGAAGTGAGAAATAAATCTAATGTGTTGGCCGTATGGCCAGAAATATCCGGAACCCGAGTGGGCTCATTAACAAGCCGAGTTAAAAGATTTAATTCAGCAAAGATCTCAACACACCTACCTTCGGGTCTTGTCTGGCCAGAATGACGAAGCCACCCAGAATTGTGTACATTGAAATCACCCGCAATGTCAATTTCAGTGCGAAGATAAAGGGAAACAATTTTCGAAATGGAGTCAGATAGCGCATCAAACTCGTTAGAAGTTGAATTACTATCTAAATCGGGGCTTCTATAAATAAAACAGTAATGGATGATATGCTTATTGACGGTGAGTCTTAACCACATGAAGTTAAAGCTCGTAATTGAACAGAGGCCGTACTGTGGTAGAAGTTGATAAACAACATCGTTACGGATATACACGGCGAGACCATGGGAGGAAAAAAAATAATGGCACTAAGCTATACCCAGGAAGGAAAAACTCTGAAGGATCAGAATCTGTTAACTGGAAACTACGAAACAAGGTATTGACAGGAGCTACTAACTTCAAATCAACATTGAACTGGGCAAAAAATGAGATATCACCGGACGCTATTGGTCTCACTTTTAGCTCTTCTAGTAAACTGCTTGCTAGGCACAGTTGGTGCAGGCTGACGTTTGTATGATTTCATTACTTTCTTATTGCTCTTGATCTATTGACCATTCGAGCTGTGTATGTCATACACCTGCAAATTTCACCACTAGTCTTCAGTAATGAAATGACCGACTAGCTGCACATCTAACTTCCACCTGACTTCGATAAACTTTATTTTTACGGTTCACAGTTCCTCGGTTTACATTCAACAATTGGATGGTATTTTGAATCGTAATATAACAGCATGACAGGTTTATCTTCGAGTTATCAGAAAATATGTAAGCAAAGCCATTAAATGAGTTGCTGGAATTGGAGTTCTTTTAAATAGAGCAATATAGGCCCTTGAATGAACACCTGTGGAACATCTGTTGGTTATCTCAGAATTGATGAAATTTGATTTTCCATTGCCACATGTCAGACATCTAATCTTGATAGTTAAGGTTGCTACAAGCTTTGTATGTCATTAAGCAGAATACCTTAAAAATTAAATTTCAAATTATCTGGTCACTGCATAATTGGTATTCATGATTCAATGATACCTACCTTCCTCATTAGTGGCATTAGTCGTTTAGTCACAAGATAATTCAGTCATGTAGGATTTTTAGGGACTTATAAAAAAAAACACTCTTGGGACTCATTACTTACATTTAAAAAGCCAAACGACACAGAACATCATCCGTTTGCTTAATTAAATGGCAGAGAAACCTTCATTCGCTTACAGCATTATCATAATTATAGTTTTGCAACGGAGTTCTCTTGCATTGGTAAATATTTGAAAGTATTGTGACCTGGTTGTTTTTGATAAAATTTTCTTTAGCGAAACTATGTAATTTTATTAGATGAGGTAAAATGTACTTTATTCGACGGCAACTACGCTCTATCAAATTTCACATGTACTACCACGAAAGTCGATATTCAATTGAAGAAAGAAGTTCAGCGTCCATTCGTTGATTTCATCGTGCAATGGAAACTTCCGAACAGGAGACTCGCTACCTTATTCAGAGCGAACAGAATTGATTACTGTTTGTGGAAAAGAGACCAAACTCTTGTGCCTATATTGAATGTAGTTACAGATATGCTTGAAAAAGCCGGAAGTCTCCCAAAAAGTTGTCCGATTGCAGCGGTATGCATACATAAAACTATGCGATAATTGTGATATAATTTTTTGTTTTTTTTTTTTCTTAAGAATTATCAGTTCAGATTTATAAATTTTACAGTCGATGCAGAATATTTCCCGGTATATGCTCCCAATACGGATTTTATTGCAAGTCTTGCTTTCTACAATCGAAAAGATCATATTATGAATATAAATGGTACTGGAGCAATTGTGAATAAGACTGTGAAAAAAAAGAATAAAAGCCGCAAGATCTCTTAGGATGGAAACTGTTGTGATAATGTGAATTTCAAGGCTTTTTAGTTCACATGTAATTACTTGTAGTTTTTTTTTTGTTGATCTGGTGTAAGATTTGATTAAAATCTCATGAATATAAAATTGAAAGTTAAATATCTATATCTATATCTTATATATAAAAATGAATCGCAAAATGTGTTGGTAAGCGCATAACTCAACAACGCCTGGACCAATTTGGCCAATTCTTTTTTTGTTGTGTTTGTTATTGTCAGGAGAAGGTTTTTATGACAAAAAAAATTTAAAAATTGATATTCCCACAGGAACGGGTTTGGGAACGGAAACCTAGAAACTACTAGGCAGGTTTCTAAAAAGATTCGAGCATTAGGGGTGCTACATTATCCCCCTCCATCAGTAATTTCGATTATATTTCATCCCTATAAACCCACGGGAACAGAAACGGGAACGATTATCGAAACCTTTAAGTTACTTGACCGATTTAAAAAATTCTTTCAATTCTTGGATGTTACATTCATACCTCAGTGACATAGACTTATGAATGATTCCTGTGAAGGGCTGATCCCCATATTCCGACAGGAACGGGTTGGGGAATGGAGACTTAGAAACTACTGGACAGATTTCTATAACATTTCCTGCATTAGGATAGCTACATTATCCCCCTTCATTAGTAATTTAGACTGTATTTCATCCCTTTAATCCCACGATAACAGAAACGGGAACGAGAACGGGAACCTTAAAGTTATTTGACCGATTTTTAAAATTCTTTCAACTCTAGGATGTTATATTATCCCTCAGTGACAATGACTTATAAATGGTCCCTGTCAAGGCTTGATCCCCATATTCCCACAGGAACGGAGTTGGAAACGGAAACTTAGAAACTACGAAACAGATTCCTAAAATTCTTTCGGCACTAGGAGTGCTACATTATCCCCCTCCATGAGTAACCTAGACTATATTTGATCCCTATAATCCCACGGGAACAGAAACGGGAATGAGAACCGAAGCTTATGCTTACTGGACCGATTTCAAAAATTCTTTCAATTCTGGGATGTTACATTATCCCTCAGTCACAATGACTTATAAATGGTTCCTGTCAAGTTTTGTTCCCCATATTCCCTCAGGAACGGAATTACAAAAAATTTCGCGGATATTCCAACAGGAACGGGTTTGGGAAAGGAAACTTAGAAGCTACTTGACAGATTTCTATAACCGTTCCACTTCCTGCATTAGGATTGCTACATTATCCCCCTCAATTAGTAATTTAGATTTTATTTCATCCCTTTAATCCCACCGGAACAGAAACGGGAACAAGTACGGGAACCTTAAAGTAACTTGACCGATTTCAAAAATTCTTTCAACTCTAGGTTCTAGGATGTTATATTATCCATCATTGAATTAGGCTTATATTTCACATATTTCCACGGTAACGAAAGATTCCGACAGGAACGGGTCTGGGAACGGAAACCTAAAAACTAGATTTCAGAAATTCTTTCGGCACTGGGATGCCACATAATCCCTCAGTAACTTAGCGTAGATTTCATCCCTATAATCCCACGGCAACAGAAACAGGAATGAGCACGGGAGCCTTAAAACTACAGGCCCGAGCAACGCCAGGCGGCTCAGCTAATGAAATAACAAATATATAGTTAGATTATTGGATTGTTTGTTTTTGAGAACTCTTTTGATTTTCATTTGGTAGGAAAAAAGATTTAAACTTTTTTTAATTAAAAGTGTTACTTTTACAATAATCCAAACTATTTTTTCATATGAAATGACCGCATATTGAACTTTATTTACATTCGCTAAACAAAACGAACTGATTTAAAGTGATACTATACACTTTGACCTAAGCAATGACAGCGTCTTCTAGGCCTTTGGTAGAGATAAGGATCTTGAATGGATATAGGGTTCGAAATGAAGTCGAAGTTTTTTGGTTATTTTGTTGTTAAGAAGAAATGAGTAAAGTAATAAGGACTCGAAGAAAATTTTAATTTTGACCAAATGAGGGTATTGCAAAACCACTTGGTGGTCTCTGTGACCATGTTGAGTGGTGCAGATGCTAACACTTTGATGTACTCAACAAGTGTCACAAGCTTCAGCATCGGAACGGGAACAACAACATTAGCGGAAACTTGGAAAATATTGGACCAAATCCCGAAAATTTTTCAATGTTTGAATGATTCATTGCTCCTGAGTATTAAAGACTATTTCCTTCCCATATTCTTTCGGGAACGGAAACAGTAATGGCGAAATAACCAAGAAACTGGAAAGTACTACAAAAATTCTTTCACCGTTAGAGTGGTTCATTGTCCCTGAGTAATCTAAACAATATTTCATCGCCATCTTCCCACAGGAACAGGAACGGGATTAAAAAAACCACCTACTACCGATTTCAATGCATATTTCACTTTTACAGTACTGGGCCGATTCCAAAAACTATGTCATCGTTAGAGTGCTTAACTGTTCCTGAGTTACATAAACTATATTTCATCCCTATTATCCCACTAGAATGGAAACTTGGAAACTACTTAACTAAACTTACTTAATTCGATTGACGTAGGGCCTGAGCAACGCCGGGCGGGTCAGCTAGTATATAAATAAAAGAAAGTGGTGTTAGTTACACTATCCATAACTCAATAACGGCTTAACCGATTTGTCTGAAAATTGGTGGAGAGGGAGCTTTGGACCAGGAGACGGACATAGGATACTTTTTATCCTAATATTCCCATGGGAACGACATTAATGCAAAGGGGTAGTTTTCGTTATATACAAAACACTGTACTTAAAAAAAAACAAAGAAAAAATTGACTTATCGTGAGAAATAAATTTGGTTTTTGTATGAAATCAATATTTAATAAAAATGTTTAGAAGCATATAGAAACAGAAAGCACATCCGGATACCCAGGAACCGTATCGCCTTGCTTCCGTCTTTGAAAATTCTTCGATATAGCATTTCAACTAAGTATGAATAATAATGTGGCACCTCCGCGTAAAGCAAAGTTCGTGCAAACGGATTGATCTGCCATCGCAAAGAAATTGGTCAATGTAGTAGCTGGAAGATGTTTCAGCCCATTGCATAGCATTCGAAGCCGTGAAATATACTTTTTGACACATTCTCCAGATGCTCTGCCAAATGCACAACAGTAGGATGACGTTCGTGAATAGGGAATGCGAATATACGCCAAATCGCTTCATTACAGTTCACATAACGACAATTTGATACCGTGAAATTTCATCGTTGGTATTTGAAGATTGCAATCCAAAAACTGCCACATCGCTGCCTTTTGTTACATATTCGCAAATGTATTTTATATCCTTTACTGAATTGCAGTACTTAACGTTGCAATGTGTCTGAAATGTTTCAGATACTTTTTATCCCTATATATTTCTATGGGAACGCTAACGTAAACGGGAACCTAGAAACTACTGAACCGATTCCAAAAATTCTTTCGACGTAATAACGCTACACCTACACTATCACCGTGTACAAAACTTTAATTCATCCCCATATTCCCACGTGAACGGGATTGGAAAAGCCAACTTAAAAACTACTGGACAGATTTCAAAAATTCTTTCTGCTCTACGATGCTACAGTATCCCTCAGTAGCATAGATTATATTTCATCCATATATTTCATTGGGAACAGAAACGGGAACTAGAACGGGAACCTTAAAACCGCATGACCGATTTCAAAAATGCTTTGAACTTTAAGATGTCACATTATCCCTCATTCACATAAATAATTTCGTCCTCAAATTACCACGGGACCCAGGCAACGCCGGCCGGAAGGATCAGCTGTATATTTATTTCATCTGGGAACGTGATTGGGAACGGAAACCTAGATACTAAAGGACAGATTTCAAAAATTCTCTCAAAATTGGGGTGATACAAGTATCCCTCAGTAACTAAGATAATAGTTCATCCCTACATTCCTACGGGAACGAAAACGTGAACCTCAAAACTATTTCGATTTAAAAAATTCTTTCGAATTTAGGATGATACGCGAACGTGATTGGGAACGCAAACCTTATAAAACTTTTTGACCAATTTCAAAAGTTCTTTCGAATTTTATAACTCGAGAACGGCTGAACCAATTTGGCTGGAAACTGGTGGGAAGGTAGCTTAAGACAAGGAGACGGGCCCGTTTACAACATTTTTTTCCCGCCACAGACATAAAATGTAAACGGAATCATAACAGGAAAAGTAAACATTAAAAGAAAACCGCTTGCTTTCGTTATAAACAAAACACTTTTCTTTTTAAAAAAAAAAAAAAAAAAATAGTTAACTTAACGCGACACACTAAGCATAGTCGAAATATCAGCGAGTTTATGAGTCAGCGGAGATCTTCGCTCAACAACCTGGGCTGCTTTAGACATACTCATATACCTCTTATCCCTCGACATTTACGGCGTCGCTCAGGTCTGTATTTTTAAGGTTCCCGTCCTTCTATATTCCTGGGGGAATATGCGGATAAAATATAGTACATATTACGTATCCCTCCTTAATGTTTCATCTACAATTCTAAAGAACTTCTGAAATTGGTCAAATAGTTTTAAGGTTCCCGTTTCCGTCTTGCATAAATAGATCAAAAAGTCAATCTTTAAATGTTTTTCCCATAATAAATTAAATGTGGCATGCTAACGAGTCGGAAGATCATCTGTGTTCATACGACATCAGTGTGAACAGTACCTAACTCCGAAAATAGTTCGCCCTCTAAAATAATTCAATCTAAAGTAAAAATTCTACTACATTTTTCCTAAAAGTGTTTCATCGCATAGCGACGGCACATTATTATCTTGTCAACCACCAACCAGCGAGCATTAAATTAAATTTCTCTTTGGGCCTTCCGCCATTTCTCTATTTTATTTTTCCAAATTAACAAATTTCACCCTTCTGGCATTAATTTCGAATTATTCTATTGCAAAACAGTTAACAAAAATTTTATATACAAATAAACAATCACTACGTGCTACATAAACTAAAAGAAAAGAAAAACAAGGCATTTTTTTTTGGACACGATAAGGTGGAAATTTTTGAAGGAGAATCAACGGGAAAATTCTGAAGGAGAATCAGCGTAAGTTTGGGTAAGCAAGTTCATTTGGTCCATCAGCCGGATTTTGGACGTCATCGACGCCAGAACACGCTGCCCACGCTGCCCAAAAAAGGCACAAGACCAGACCACGCTACGCACGCTGCCAAAAATTCACCAAGTCCGAGGCACAAAACCCAACCACGCTGTTCGGCCATTTTGGATGCAGGCGTAAATTGGAGTCAACACAGGAGACCTGGACTACAACTACATGAAGCGAAGCTGTTACTTTTTTGCATTTTTATGTACAGGGTAAGTGAACTTTTTTTTAATTGGCAATTTTAAATACAGTACAAAAATTTTTTAATCTTTGTGTTGCACCCTGAACGAAAAAAAAAAAAAAAAAAAACCTCATTTTTACGTGGTGTGATACGAAATATCGGTATTTTGTGGTTGAAGCGGTTCCTGGGTATTCACTTTCCATCTCAGTAGTTTTCATTAATTTTTGAAATTTTTAAAGCAACTTCGATAAACGCGATTTGGTTGTGTTCCCCAGCCTTTTGTTTTTTGGTTTTCGGAAATTTTCTTTTTCTCGTTCGTGCTGCACACATCGTTCGTAACGGTGTATTTAAGCCGGGGTGGTTGGCCCCCAGTAGAATCTTTCAAGTCTGTTGAAGATTCTTGAGCTTTAAAATTTTAATTTTTTTTTGGAATTTTTAGAATCATTCAAGTCTTTTGAAAATTCTTGCACTTTTAATTTTTAACTTTCGGAAATTTTCTCTTTTTCGTTCGTGCAGCACACATCGGTCGTAACGGTGTATTTAAGCCGGGGTGGTTGGCCCCCAGTAGAATCTTTCAAGTCTGTTGAAGATTCTTGAGCTTTAAAATTTTAATTTTTTTTTGGAATTTTTAGAATCATTCAAGTCTTTTGAAAATTCTTGCACTTTTAATTTTTAACTTTCGGAAATTTTCTCTTTTTCGTTCGTGCAGCACACATCGGTCGTAACGGTGTATCAAAGCCGGGGTGGTTGGCCCCCAGTAGAATCTTTCAAGCCTGTTGAAGATTCTTGAGCTTTAAAATTTTAATTTTTTTTGAAACTTTTAGAATCTTTCAAGCCTTTTGAAGATTCGTGCGTTTTTTAATTTTTGACTCTGGGATTTTTTTTCTCTCTCTCGTTCGTGCCGCACACACCGTTCGTAACGGTGTATCCAAGCCGGGGTGGTTGGCCCCCAGTAGAATCTTTCAAGCCTGTTGAAGATTCTTGAGCTTTAAAATTTTAATTTTTTTGAAATTTTTAGAATCTTTCAACCCTTTTGAAGATTCGTGCGTTTTTTAATTTTTGACTCTGGGATTTTTTTTCCTCTCTCTCGTTCGTGCAGCACACATCGTTCGTAACGGTGTATCCAAGCCGGGGTGGTTGGCCCCCAGTAGAATCTTTCAAGCCTGTTGAAGATTCTTGAGCTTTAAAATTTTAATTTTTTTTGAAATTTTTAGAATTTTTCAAGCCTTTTGAAGATTCGTGCGTTTTTTAATTTTTGGCTCTGGGATTTTTTTCCCTCTCTCTCGTTCGTGCCGCACACACCGTTCGTAACGGTGTATCCAAGCCGGGGTGGTTGGCCCCCAGTAGAATCTTTCAAGCCTGTTGAAGATTCTTGAGCTTTAAAATTTTAATTTTTTTGAAATTTTTAGAATCTTTCAAGCCTATTGAAGATTCGTGCGTTTTTTAATTTTTGGCTCTTTGGGATTTTTTTCCCTCTCTCTCGTTCGTGCAGCACACACCGTTCGTAACGGTGTATTCAAGCCGGGGTGATTGGCCCCCAGTAGAATCTGTCAAGCCTGTTGAAGATTCTTGAGCTTCTAAATTTTGACTTTTTTAATATTTAAATTTAAATTTTGACCTTTTTTGAAATTTTTCTCTCGTTCGTTACGGTGTATTCAAGCCGGGGTGGTTGGCCCCCAGTAGAATCTTTCAAGCCTGTTGAAGATTCTTGAGCTTTAAAATTTTAATTTTTTTTGAAATTTTAGAATCTTTCAAGCCTTTTGAAGATTCGTGCGTTTTTTTAATTTTTGGCTCTTTGGGATTTTTTTCCCTCTCTCTCGTTCGTGCCGCACACACCGTTCGTAACGGTGTATTCAAGCCGGGGTGGTTGGCCCCCAGTAGAATCTTTCAAGCCTGTTGAAGATTCTTGAGCTTTAAAATTTTAATTTTTTTTGAAATTTTTAGAATCTTTCAAGCCTTTTGAAAATTCGTGCGTTTTTTAATTTTTGGCTCTTTGGGATTTTTTTTCCCTCTCTCTCGTTCGTGCAGCACACACCGTTCGTAACGGTGTATTCAAGCCGGGGTGATTGGCCCCCAGTAGAATCTGTCAAGCCTGTTGAAGATTCTTGAGCTTCTAAATTTTGACTTTTTTAATATTTAAATTTAAATTTTGACCTTTTTTGAAATTTTTCTCTCGTTCGTTACGGTGTATTCAAGCCGGGGTGGTTGGCCCCCAGTAGAATCTTTCAAGCCTGTTGAAGATTCTTGAGCTTTAAAATTTTAATTTTTTTTGAAATTTTAGAATCTTTCAAGCCTTTTGAAGATTCGTGCGTTTTTTAATTTTTGGCTCTTTGGGATTTTTTTTCCCTCTCTCTCGTTCGTGCAGCACACATCGTTCGTAACGGTGTATCCAAGCCGAGGTGGTTGGCCCCCAGTAGAATCTTTCAAGCCTGTTGAAGATTCTTGAGCTTTAAAATTTTGACTTTTTTTGAAATTTTAAATTTAAATTTTTGACTTTTTGAGAGTCTCGTTTTGTTTTGTGAGTGCTTTAAGCCACGAGTTTTAAAATTCTTGGTTTCGTGTCGCTTCCTTGTCATTTATACAATTTTAAACGCACTTTGTGATGGCTTTGATGGAAGACTTCATTTTCGCGACTGATCAATTGGTCAAGTTTCACCAAGCGGCGAAAGAGGTGCCGGATCACGGGCACACACTGTCCGCTCTCGAAGTCAGAAAGTCAGAGTTAAGAGAACTGTGGCTCGAAGTCAAAGAAACCTATGCCCTATACATAAAAGGCGGCCCAAAGACAAGAGAAGCAACAGTAGATCTTGAAGCCATAGAAACCAAGTATAAACTGTGCAACGAAAGTTATGTGGCATGCTCAGCACTTTTCCTAGATCACGAAGCACGACTGAAACCTGAGGGTACTGGCAAAAAATCGATAGCTGAACCAACATTCGCTCCTCGTCACCTCAAATTACCTCCATGTGAGACGGAGGTCTTCAAGGGGGATTATATCTCCTGGCCGGTTTTCCGAGATATGTTTGAGGCAGTCTACATTAAACACCCCCAGTTGGGTGAAGTAGAAAAACTCTTCCACCTTAGAGCCAAAACCAAGGACGAGGCTTATCGGATTGTCAGCCAATTTCCGCTAACCAATGCCAGCTTTTCTCTAGCCTGGGAAGCGTTGCGGGCTACGTATGAAAATACCCGAATCTTGGTCAACAATCAGGTAAAAAATATCTTTAACTTGCCAACAGTACATGAAGAATCGGCCAAATTGATCCGAGCTCTTCAGAGTACTGTAAATGATTCGGTATCGACGTTGCAGGCTCATAAGGTTATGACGCGAGACTGGGATCCGATTCTCGTCTTTGCGTGTTCAAGTAGACTGCCCAAAACTACATTGACTCTATGGGAACAATCCCTGGAAGACCCAACGAAAGTTCCGACCTGGCAGCAATTAGACTCGTTCTTAACGTCTCGCTTTCAGGTGCTGGAGTCCATTTCGGACACCACGTCGACAAAAGGCACAGGGCTTAGTAGACTTCCCAAAAAGGAGACGAATGTTCGAAACAATAATAGGGTCAACACATACCTTGCCAAAACAGGGGGGGGGAAATGCAAAATCTGTGCGGCTGCGCACTCCATTTATGAGTGTGCCAAATTTTCGGCAATGTCGATCCCAACGAGAATCCAAACGGTACGGCAGCACAAACTGTGCAACAACTGTTTAAGCGCGAGTCATACAAAGGTCGCTTGTACGAGCAAATATTCTTGTAGCCACTGCAAAAAACGGCATCATTCACTGTTGCACCTCAACGCTAACGAAAACGGAAATAAAATACAGTCCACTAATCTCCCTAGTGCAACAACAACAGCTCCTCAAATATCGGCGTCGTCACTTCCATTCGTGCCTCAAGCGTCGTTTCAAAACTTTCATGTCGGCGCTCCCAAGAAAATATTGCTTGCAACGGCACTAGTTTGCATTGTTGGCAAAGAATCCAAACACATAGTTCGCGCTCTTATCGACCCTGGTTCCGAAATATCCTTTATCTCAGAGGCAGTACAAAAGCGTTTGAACTTGCCCGTAACGGATAAGAATACAACCATTTCCGGAATCAGTGGTAATCTCGCCATAACGTCGAAAAAACTCTGTGCGTTTGCAATCACGTGCTTAGATGAAGCCCAGATCACCATTTCTGCCCAGGCAATTGTGCTTCGATCATTGACGAACAACCTGCCAAGTTCATCGTTTAGTATCATCGATCCTAACCTTTGTGGCGGCCTCAAACTGGCTGATCCCACGTTTAATAAATCGTCTCAGGTCGATCTGCTGATCGGTGCGGATTTATACCCATCAATCATAAGGAACGGTCTCCAACTTATCGCAGATTCCCTCGTGGCTCAGAACACAATGTTCGGCTGGGTACTGTCCGGACCAGTTCCGGAGTCGTTCCAATCGTTCAATACATTCGTAGTATCGAACAGTTCGAGTACTTCCAATCTGGATACTCAGCTACGAAAATTTTGGGAGCTCGAGGAACTGCCGTCCACAGTCATTCGGTCAACAGAAGACTGCTACTGTGACGAACTTTATAAAAACACAACTTCGAGACGTTCGGATGGGAGGTATGTTGTTCGTCTGCCGTTCAAGGCACAATCGTCAAAGGGCAAGTTAGGGTTCTCTAGACACATCGCACTAAGGCAATTCTCTAGAGTCGAAAGGTCTTTAGCCATGAAGGCGGAGCTTAAGTCTCAATATTCAAGCGTTATTTCGGAATACCTCGCCCTCGGCCATATGCGGAAAGCGCCTCCGGTCGAAAAGATTTCCAGAGGTCAAGTAAACTCGTTCTATCTGCCACATCATGCGGTCATAAAGCCTGAAAGCACGACCACCAAAGTGAGGGTTGTTTTTAATGCGTCTCAATCGTCGTCGAATGGGGTAAGTTTAAACGATTTGTTGTATCCAGGGCCCATATTGCAGCAAGATTTACCATCTCTCATTCTCCGCTGGAGATTTTATAAATTTGTCTTTAATGCGGACATTGAGAAAATGTACCGCCAAATCTTGGTCGACCCTAGAGATACTCCATTTCAACGAATCCTCTTTCGCAGTTCGCCAGAGTCCGAAATCGAAGACTTTGAACTTCAAACCGTCACTTTTGGTGTCAATTGTGCTCCTTATCTGGCCATCCGCACCCTCTTGCAACTGGCAAAAGAAGGCAGAACCGTGTATCCCCTAGCGTCTAGAATCATTCAATCGGAGTTCTATGTCGACGACGTTCTATCTGGTGGTCACTCTCTCAGTTCGGCTAAACAGGCACAAATCGAACTTATAGCGTTGCTTAACTCAGCTGGGTTTCCACTACGTAAGTGGACCGCAAATTCGTCTAGCTTACTTAACCATTTGCCACCAGAACACGTGCTGAACGAAAGTTTCTTGAAGCTCGATGCTGACAGCACCACAAAAACACTAGGGGTACGATGGAATGCCAAAGGAGACAATTTTTACTTCACCACGCAACGCGTTCCACTGTCGACAAATCCGACCAAAAGAGAGGTCTTCTCTCAAATTGCTCGTCTTTTCGATCCTGCGGGGTGGTTGGCCCCCGTAGTGATAATCGCCAAAACATTGATGCAACGCATTTGGGCTGAGCACACTGAGTGGGACGAGCGTATCAGCCCTGAATCATTTGCCACTTGGAAAGAGTTTGCAGAGTCATTACCTGAAATACAGGTTATAGAAATCCCACGTTGGGTTGAATACTCGCCCACTGTGGAGATTCAGTTTCATGGCTTCTGTGACTCTTCCGAGAAAGCATATGCGGCAGCGCTTTATATACGCGCAAGTCACCCTAATGGAGAAGCATCCTCCTACTTGATGTGTGCGAAGTCCAAAGTCGCCCCTCTAAAGACGGTCTCTTTACCGCGTCTTGAGCTGTGTGGAGCACTTTTGCTTTCCAAAATGATAAAATTTTACTTACCCAATTTTCCAGTCCAGACATATCAAATCTTTTTATGGACAGACTCATCCATAGTTTTGGCCTGGCTCAAAAAACCTCCGTGCGTATGGAAAACCTTTGTTGCAAACCGTACCAGTGAAATACAGGACAATGTCGGCAACGCAGTGTGGAAGCACGTCAGATCTGCCGAAAATCCCGCGGACTTGGCCACTCGAGGTGTAATGCCCTCCGATCTGAAGCAGAATCGTATGTGGTGGCAGGGCCCAGCATGGCTCTGTGAACCAGCCTCTCAATGGCCGGTGGCATTACCAGACGCTCCACGTACTGAAGATCTAGAACAGAAAGAGGTTTCCTCGTTAGTGGTCCAGCCAAACGACAAAGTTTCTGGCATTTCTCTCGACGATTCTGAGCAAAACACCAACTCATTGGTAGTTCAACAAGAACCAGAAGATTTCCTTGACCGTTTTTCGACGTTATCCCGCGCTATGCGCGTATTGTGCTATGTTTTTCGCTTCTTCGGGTCTGTCTCAAAACAACAGCCCAGCAAATACAAGTCTCGTGACATCTCGCAACCAGAAATGGAGTTTGCGAAAATTCGTCTAATCCGATTGGCTCAAGAAGCTCACTTTTCGACAGAATACTCTCTGCTTGCAGCTGGCAAGCCAGTGTCAACGAAAAGTTCTATTTTGTCCTTTAATCCATTTTTGGATTCAAACAAGCTTCTTAGAGTCAATGGGCGACTAACGAACTCAGACATTTCGTACAATGAACGTCACCCTATAATACTACCCTTTGAATCCCGTTTTGCTTGCCTCTTGATTCAATTCATACATGAGATTTCTATGCACGGTGGCAACTCTTTAATGGTGCGACTAACACGACAAAGTTTCTGGGTACCAAGACTCCAAATTCTGGTTAAGTCTTGCATCCGTCGTTGCACCATATGCGCGACCAACAAAAGAGACTTAAGCAAGCAGATGATGGCTGCCCTACCGCCCGAAAGAGTTACCTTTTCTCCACCGTTCACATTTACTGGAATAGACTTCGCGGGTCCCTTCACAATCAAAAGTTTCAATGCACGGAATTGTCGTATGACCAAAGGGTATGCATGTGTGTTTGTCTGCTTTTCCACCAAGGCAATTCACCTTGAAGCGGCAAGTGATTTGTCATCTGAAGCGTTCCTCGCGGCCTTTGCCAGATTCACCTCTAGACGAGGTTTACCTAAAGAAGTGTTCTCCGACAATGGAACGAACTTTACAGGCGCCGATGCAATTTTACGCAAGGAATTTAAGAAGTTTGTAGGCACCATTCCTAAAGAAACGAGTCTTAAGTATGGCGTTCAGGGTTTGAAATGGAATTTTATTCCACCCGGGGCACCTCACATGGGAGGTCTATGGGAAGCCGGCGTTAAAAGTTTCAAAAGCCATTTAAGGGGGCTGGGGACCAAGGCCAAATTTACGTTCGAAGAATTTGCCACGGTTTTAGCACGTATCGAAGCATGTTTGAACTCGCGTCCAATATCGTCCATGTCCACAGATCCTTCTGATCTGTTGGCATTGACGCCGGGGCATTTTTTACGCGGCGGTCCGCTTTTATCTTTTCCGGAACCGAATTTAGCCGATGCAAATTTATCGCTAATCAATCGGTGGGAAAAAGTAAAATGCCTCCAACAACAGTTCTGCCACAGATGGAAAGATGAATACCTCAAGGAACTACATCAACGACACAAATGGAAAACACCTCAAACCAACATTAAAGTTGATGATTTGGTCGTCATTAAAAACGAAAATCTGCCATCCACCGAATGGCGTCTAGGCCGTGTTATAAATATACACCCGGGTTCTGATGGTCGAGTCAGAGTTGCAACATTAAAGACCCAAAACGGAGAAATAGTCCGCCCCATAGTAAAACTGTGCCTATTGCCTATTAACTAAATTGCCAATTAAACAAAATTTCACTTGCTTTATTTTCAGTAATATTTCTTTTTGGCGTATTTCGCCAAGGGGGGCGGTAATGTTCATACGACATCAGTGTGAACAGTACCTAACTCCGAAAATAGTTCGCCCTCTAAAATAATTCAATCTAAAGTAAAAATTCTACTACATTTTTCCTAAAAGTGTTTCATCGCATAGCGACGGCACATTATTATCTTGTCAACCACCAACCAGCGAGCATTAAATTAAATTTCTCTTTGGGCCTTCCGCCATTTCTCTATTTTATTTTTCCAAATTAACAAATTTCACCCTTCTGGCATTAATTTCGAATTATTCTATTGCAAAACAGTTAACAAAAATTTTATATACAAATAAACAATCACTACGTGCTACATAAACTAAAAGAAAAGAAAAACAAGGCATTTTTTTTTGGACACGATAAGGTGGAAATTTTTGAAGGAGAATCAACGGGAAAATTCTGAAGGAGAATCAGCGTAAGTTTGGGTAAGCAAGTTCAATCTGCGTTATTTGTTCTCCCGCCTGATAGTTAGACGAAAAATATCGTCTATCACACGGTGCTTCAGTGAAAAGTGCAAAACATGCAATTAAATAAATCTATCTATCTGTCTAACTATATCAATATCTATTTATATAAAAAAGGATGTATGTGTGTTTGTATGTATGTCCGGTATAGACTCCTAAGCCACTCAACGGATTTTTATGACATTTCCAGAGTTAACATAGTTTAGCATAGAGATGGTTTCTGTCAAGGTTTGATCGCCATATTCCCACAGGAACGGGGTGGGAACGGAAACTTAGAAACTACTGGACGGATTTCAAAAATTCTTTCAGCACTGGGATGTCACATAATTCCTCAGTAACTTAGCAAAGATTTCATCCCTATAATCTCATAGGAAGAGAGATCGGGAACCTTAAAACTACAGACCCGAGCAACGCCGGGCGGCTCAGCTAGTAAAAAATAAAAATTAGAATTGTTCAAAAAAAAAAAAAAAAACAAAATGCAAATGTAGAACACTTTGCGACTTCTGTACCAATGATACTTTATTTTTAACTAGCGACCCGCATTTTTAAATATTTATTTTATTTTTAAATTTGTAATATCTTCGAAAATATTAATTTAAATCACATGCTGTAAAGAGCACCTACTGATCTGATCTACATGAAATGCACAACGTATCTAATGTATTAAATTGGATGAGGAATGACACTGTATCGTTTAAAATAGCTTGATAAATAACCCATATTTTTTTTTTGTAACATGTAAAAGATAAAAATGATTACTGTGGGTTATCCTTAGGAGACACATATGCTGTCACGGTTTTTTCATTCATCTTTTTGAGATATACAATTCCTTAGTACATAAATTTGATCTATCTCGTAAGGTTTAGCAAGCGTTTGCAATGTAAGCGCAGAAAAATATGTTTGTTACGACATCACATTACAAATCTTTAAATTTCTCGATTTTTCTCTACTAAAGGGTTTTTTTTTTTAGAGGTATAGTGTATAGACCTTGAAATGGAATAAAACAAAGATGATTTTTTTTATTGATATGAAATTTACTCTATTCAGAAGACAATCTTCTGGCATAATAAATTAAATATTATTTCTGGCATATGACCGCCACGACTGGCTAGGGCGTAGTCTAATCTAGAGGTCCAATTTTCGATGGCTTTTTCCAACATTTGTGGCCGTATATCAGCAATAACGCGCCAAATAATGTCCTCCAAGTGGTCAATTGTTACGGGCTTATTGGCGTAGACTAGCGGCTTCACATATCCCCACAGAATATAGTCCAGCGTCATTAAATCGCACGATCTTGGAGGCCAATTCACGGGTTCTAATATGCACTGATTATTCATATAAACCTTCCTCTTGAATCACTCTAAGAAAAACCGAATCAAAATCCAAATTATTGGATCACTAAGGCCATAGTTTGTTCTATGAGTGGGAACATAGAACAAATAATTTTAAGTTCTAAGAATTCTTTCAGGAACATACAATTGAAATTAGCCTGAACAATTCTTCACATCTAATATTATTACTCAGAATATCTTTAATAAAAACAACGCGTTGGATTTTTCTGCGGCTTTCAAGAGTTTTTAAATCTATAAGCGCGTATCTGGAAAAAATCAGGCAATTCATCAGACCATCTCAGATTTCTTAATGCAAAACGCGTAAATCTTCTTTGAATTCTTTCTATTCTACTAATATTATTTTCAACGGTGACCACACAACACAGCAGTAGTCTAATATGGGCAGCACCAAGGACATATAAATGGCTTTAAGTGTGTACACGTCTTTGAAAACACCAGAATTCCGTCGGAGAAAACCCAACAGCGAATTTCCTTTTGATGTAATGTAATCAATATGTGCAGAAAAAGTTAGTTTGGCATCAAAAATAACACCAAGGCCTTTGACCACACTGACTTTTGTGAGAGCTTCAACTACAAACTTGTAGCTAAAATTTATGGGCGAAAAAGTTCTGATGGTTATAATTACACCAATATAAAAAGGAATTAATATCTACCTGGAACTGAAGACAGTCATGAATGGAAGCAACTTCGTGAAATAATTTAACGTCGTCCGCAAACATCAAACATTCCGAATATTAAAGAACGTCAGGAATATCGTCCACAAATAAATCGAACAAAAGTGGTCCTAAAAGACTTCCTTGTGGAAGACCTGAGTCCACTCTGATAAAAAACGATCGAAAAATATCGATCTGAACAATTTACTTACGGTTTGTTAAGTAAGAACTCAACCATTTCAAGAATTTTTAGCTGAGACCCAGTTTTTGAAGTTTTTGTAATAAAAGATCATGATGGACTCTGTCAATCAGTATATAAAGCATCAACTTGCTTTCCATTCTCCAAAGCATTTAAACAGAAATGTTATCGCAGTCGAACGGCCGCTCACAAACCCATGTTTTTTTGGCGTTGTAGATTCTTTAACGGCAAAATAAAACCTCTGAGTTACTAATTTTTCGAACAGTTTTGGCACTGCTGACAGTTTTGATATCGGCCTGTAATTTTTTATTTGATGCTTTAGGCCGCTTTTGTAAATAGGATTTACGAAATATATTTTCCAATCATCAATAAAATCAACAGTTTCCAAGGATTTATTAAAAATTATTCTAATTGCAGTGCAGAGAGACTTATTTATTTATTTATTTCACCTACGAGCAATGAGCTCATCGGATAACACATTACATATAACAAAATAGGTTTCAATTTCTTAAAAATAAGTAATACAATTTATTTCGAAATTTATCTCTAGAGAAGGCTAAATCAATATGACCACAAATTTCATTAAACTCTCTAACTGACCTTGAAATTGGTTCACTCATGCTATAATTAGTTCTATGCCTTGATTGAAAAGAAGATTTCTATCCCTCAACGGCCTCTCTGGAGCATAAATACAAATTAAGGACAACAAGGAAGGACACTTTATATGATAACATAAAATGTCTCGGACAAAAACTATGTCATGACTAGTTCTACGTGGTTTGCGCGACTGCAAACCTAGAAGACTCTGCCTAGCGGTGGAATTTGGATGAAAGTACCATCGCATTTTGTAAAATGCATACTTCGTAGACCTATTCTGAGCTTTCTGAATTCGATCGGAAAAACATTGTTGGAGAGGGTTCCAGATGATGTCTGCATACTCTAGGTTGGGTCCTACTAATGAGGTATAAAGAGACACAAGGGTGTAGAGGTGAGTAAAGTCTGTTGAATTTCTTTTGATGAATCCTAACATTGAGTTAGCTTTTGATACAATAGCTTCTATATGTGGTGTAAAAGAGAATTTGGAGTCAAAAAGTACGCCTAAATCCTTAAATTTTTCAGTTCTCTAAAGAGGGTTGCAATCAAGATAATATGAAAACTCTTGCATATGATTCTTTCTTGAGAGAGAAGTCACAAAACATTTTTTTGGCGTTAAGATTCAAGCGGTTTAACACACACCAGCGAGATAGATTATTAAGATCCAATTGGAGTTTTTGGCAATCACTTATAGAGATTACTTTCAGAAAAAGTTTCAGATCGTCTGCGAATATGAGGCATTTGCTGAAGTTGACACAGTTAACAATATCATCAATAAATATGATAAAAAGTAGAGGACCTAGATGACTACCCTGTGGAACACCAGAGGCACAGTTTATCTGCCTTGAGGTGAATTCGTCAATTTTGACTTTTTGAACCCTTTTTATGAGAAAGGAACAGATCCGTTGAAGGAGGCTTGAGTGGAAACCAAATGATTCCAATTTTTGAAGCAGTATTTTGTGACAAAGCGAATCAAACGCTTTGCTAATATCGGTATAAATAGCATCCACTCGATCTTTACTCTCAATATCGTCAACAACCAAAGAAGAGAAATATGTTCAATTGGTGAGTGTTGATCTTCCCGAGATGAACCCATGTTGGGCATCACTTATATGTTCCTTCACTAGGAAATCAAGTTTGTTTTTGACAAGGCTTTCAAAAAACTTAGGAATTGCAGATAGTTTACAAATTCCTCTGTAGTTCTCTACATTGTTTTTGGAACCCGATTTAAAAATTGGAATCAAGAGGATGCCCATTCATCTAAGAACAATTCAGATGACAATGAAGAATTGAAAATGATTAGTAATGGAACATGGAAGAGCAAGAGAACATCTTTTCAAAATTATCGCAAGAATACCATCAACGCCAGGTTTAGCGTTTGGCTTAAGATCATGCAATCCTGCGACGACATCCTTGAGATCTAACTGTAAGGATCCTATACTTACTTTAGGATTATAACTAGAAAGATGAACTAGATTTTCATATGAGTTAGAATAGACCGATTCAAAAAACTGAGCAAACAGCTCAACCGTGTTTTCAATTTCATCAGACTCTTGATTTTTAAAAAAACATAGAATTCGGAATCCCGAGCGATTTTCGTTTTGAGTTTATAAAAGACCAAAAACTTTTTGGGTCGTTTTTTAAAATAAATTCAACCTGCATAATATAATTTCTGTGCGAGAATTTACTTAACACATTGAGCTCCTTGCGATGAAGCACATCTAGATAATAAAAGTGGAGGAATCAGATCCGCTCCAGCCTTTTTTGTTGAATCAAGTTCATTTATACCATCCAAAACGTCTTGTTCAGAAAAGTTATTTAGACTGAAATTAGTAATATATTATATTATGCAAGAATACATTTTATTTACGTTTGTAATGATATCCGCGTTATAGTTTGATTCAAAAAATTTTGCAAAGAGATTGCAGGACGATTGTGAATCAATCGACTCCCAAAAGGATTTTCTGTTCTGCTTGATTTTACTTCCAGCAGCACTTATATGCTGGTGGTATAGGAATTTATTCAGAAAATCAAATTCTCTCCGAAATTGAAAAAAACGAGATCTATCCTCAGGTTTGCCTTAAATATTTTTGATCTTTTCAATGCCTTATTTTTAATATTTTCTAAGTTTTTTAGCCTCTTGTTAAACCATGGGTGCTTAAAAGAAGATTTCTTGTTAAAAACGGGGACAAACTGGTTCAGGTTTGGTCAGGCTGTCAGGAAAACAAACTGACACACTTAGACCAATATTAGGTCCATTGTGATACCATAAAAATCATGCGAGGGAGTACCTCACTTAACAAAACCATTTGGAGCTTTTAATAAAGCGAAGAAAATGCAGGGGATCTGTGTTCGCCAGATCGCTTGGATCTAGATGCCGTTTTCTTTTAAAAGAGAGTGCAGGACATGAGCAGGGATTGTCTCCTCCTCCTCTTCATCTAAGCAACTTCTGCAGAAGTCATTAGAGGAAACGCCAAGTCTTATGGCGTGTCTTCCTATCAGACAATGTCCGGTGATGTCATTGATGACGGAGCTAACTTGCAATCTGGTTATGGATAACAAATGTCTTGTGCGTTTTGGATCTAATCCTGGCCATATCCGTTTTGTTGCCACATACGTGGTGATATTGTTCCACCTATAATTTGTTCTATCCATTGCCTCTTGCCTTAGCATAAGTTTACATGTAGCGATTGGTATATTAATATTCTGCTGGTTGAGATCTGTAGATTGGTTTCTTCTCTGGCGAGTTCATCGGCTTTGCAGTTACCCTCGATATCTCTGTGCCCTGCACCCAAATAAGGTGAATATTGAACTCTTCAGCCATCTCCTTAAGAGATAGGCGACAGTTAAGGGCGGTTACTGAGCTCGTAGAAACAGCCCCGAGTGATTTGAGGGCTGCTTGACTATATGAGAAAATCCGGATATTCGTTGAGGATATCACGTTTTCTTCTAGTCATGATAGGACCTTTTCGATCGCCAGAATTTCCGCTTGGAATATGCTACAATGGTTAGGGAGGCGGAATGAGAGACTTACGTTAAGTTGGTAAGAGTACAGCCCGCAGCCTACCCCTTCTTCGGTTTTTGAACCATCTGTATAGAAATGAATTGAATCATCTCTCAAAAATTCTTCGTCTTCCCAGGTCGTTCTCGGTGGGATTGAGACTTGGAACTTATTATCAAAAACCAATTGGGTGTTGGATTATGGTGTAGTCGGAGTGGCAAGGGATTGATCAGAATAAATTCAGGATTGTAGCGTGACCGATGTTATTCACGGTCCATTGGGAGATAGCTCTCATACGAATGGCTGCACTGGCGGCCATTTGTTTGCTGAAAATATCTAGTGGTGTGAGGTTAAGAAGTGTATTTTGGGCAGCTAAGGGTGTTGATCTCAGTGCTCCTCTTATACACAAACACGCTGTTCGTTTGACCTTGCTTAAATTATCGCAGTAGGTCCTTTTATCAAGAGTGGTCCTACTGTAATTTAAGATACATTCATTATCATTTGAGCAATCTAAACTGAATTCATAAAACTCAAAACTTACATTAACAGCCTTATGATGAATCACGTTGTTGACTAATGGGAATTCAGATTAATATACAAAATATTTCATATCATTATTAACAAAAACAAGATCTAATTGTCTACCTAAATCGTTTTTTGTGTGGTTTATTTGAAAAAGTCTTTTAATTTCTATGTCTGTGGCGACATTAAATAGGATCAAAGATTTTTCTTCCTCCAAGAACATCCATTCTACATCACCAATATTAAAGTCACCTAGCACACAGGGAAACTGATCAGTTGTTAACTCTTTCACTACATCATTGACGTTAGCTATAAGTTGATTATAAAGATACTATGTGGCCTGATACCCGTGGCGTATTGGTTAGCATGTCCACCTGCTAACCCAGAGGTTCAATTTTTCGAATCCCAGCAGAGGCAAAGTGCAAAAATGTTTTTCCACGGGCATCGCCTTTCGCGAGGAATTGGCAAGTCCTCCGGTAGCAATTTCATTGCCATGAAAAGCGCATTCTCAATTAGCCGTTCGGAACCGGCGAAAAATTGTAAGTCCCCTCCATTCCCTCACAAGGCATGGTTGTGAGAAATGCGCTAGGCCCAGGGGCTCCTCACTCTGTTGCACCACCCTATTTTTTTTTTTTTATGTGGCCTGATATAACTTAGTATAAAACAAATTTCATTGTTATAAGCTTTAACATGTACGTAGTCTAGAGCATTAGGATGTCTTCAACAAATTACTGACCAAAATTTAATTCGAATTTAGTTTTACTTTTGGTAAGCCTAAAGCCCTAGGTTAGGTTAGGTTCTGTTTTCAATCAGGCCGACTGCGCAATGTAGTTTTGCATTTCATCAGCGCATAGGTGTAATGAAACGGCATGACAAATAGTTGGCAATTTGGCAACAAAAGGGGTCCCACTGCAGAACCCTAAGGAACACCACATTTAAGAGTCGGTCGATGATTCTGAGCAGCTATTCTCATTGGATACATTTTGTTTTTGTAGCACTAAAATGTCTTTTTGTTTTTTAATAGAGGTTTTATCACATCTCGAAAAGAGTTGCACGAAAT
This sequence comes from Melanostoma mellinum, assembly GCA_914767635.1. Lineage (NCBI taxonomy): Eukaryota > Metazoa > Arthropoda > Insecta > Diptera > Syrphidae > Melanostoma > Melanostoma mellinum. The sequence continues at coordinate 220,630,339 of OU612059.1, read as the reverse complement.
TTCAAAATCAACGCTGTCAAACATTTTATTTCTTTTTGGGACTTCCTTTTTTCCTATGTAAATGGAGAGGTAGAAATTGTCACTCATGAACTGATCGTAACTGAAACGAATGTCGTAAAGAACGAAAGTGAGCATATTTGCCAATGACTGAGAAGGTTTTTGAAACATGGTGTTTGTACCCCTATGGTTCTCAGTTTGTACTTAAGTAGTTTGTAACACACTCAACCATATAATTTAATCGTTTTCGTAAAATGAACAGACTCGTTAGATATTTTGCAATTAAACTTATCTCCTGCCATCTATTTTTGTTAAATTGCAATAAACATTTGGCTTGCTCTTCAGTAATGATAGTAATTGGTATGCAATATAAAGAGGGATACATAAGTCGCATTATTAACTAGTTTTAAACAAGTTAGCAACATGGCAACAAGTTCTTCATTCATGTTAACCACTGTTTTAATTTTGATTTTGTCGTGGCGTTCATTTGCTTTGGTAAATATTTTGAAATTTCCCATGGTTTTGTAAATTTAAATAAACTATTTCACAGCGGGACTATGTTGTTATAATAGATGAGCTTAAATGTACTGAGCAAAATAACTACATTAAATCCTTCTCATGTTTTATTGGAAACACATCAGAATATCCTGTTGTGAACGTTGACATTCAAATGAAGAAGGAAGTTCAGGAAGGGTACTATGATTTTTTTGTATATGCCAAAAGAAATAAGGAATTCAGTCCGATATTCAAAGAGAATCGAATTGATTGGTGTGATATTCCAAAAAGGCAATCTTCTGTACCTATTTTTCAGATTTTCACAGAAATCCTGCGAAGTGCTGGTTCCTTTCCAAACAGTTGTCCTATTGCAGCGGTATGAAATTGAATGATTTATTATAAAATATCAGGGATGCCACTGTTCGGTTTCTTTGTTTTTTTTAAAGGATTTTCATTACAAATTTGAAAATGTTACTATTAATACGGAGTATCTACCAACTTATCTGCCTCCGATTAGGTTTAGAGCGAATTTTGCCTTTTACAATAAAAGGGAATTGTATTTTAATATAACGGCTTCAGGAAAATCTGTTTACAAGAATAAAAGAAACAAAAATCAAAAGCAGAAGCGCTTATAAGACGAAGAGGTTAAAATGAAGTTGAAATAAATAAAACTAATACCAAATTTAATTCTGATTGAAACTGAGTTTTAGTATGCGTATCTCTGATTAAGAGTGGATATTGTGATTAGTGTCGATGCCGGCGACTACTCAATTGAATTAAATGTTAAAATGGGTTTTAAAGGGTGTTTTATTAGCTGAATGAGAAGCTTCGATGTTTGTTGTCTATGGTTTGACAAATGAGAATGCCAAACTGTGTAAGATTTGGCAATTCATTATGTAGTCTAACGCCATTTCACCGCTTCCGAATTATGGAATTCCATAGTGATGAAGCCCATTTCTGTATAGAAGATTTTGTCAGTAAGCGAAATTGATGTATACGATGAAAACACAAGCCACCAGCCATTAATGTGTCATGAATACATTCATTGAAATTGATTGTTTGGTGTGGTTTACACACAGGCGGCATCATCGGTCCTAATTTCTTTCAAAATGAACTTACGTTACTGTCAGCAAGCACAATCGAGCCATGCTCACTGATTTTTCATTTCAAATATTGGGTAGCTTTTGGTTTCAACAAGACGTATCAACTTTCCATACACTGAGCTTGAGCATCAAATAATTGAAAATTCTATTCTGTGAACTGGCCCCTTCGTTCATGCGACTTAAGTGCCTTGAATTTCTGGCTCATTTTTGTCGATGGATTACGAAAAAACTACACATGATATTGACAGTTTTTTTTTATTCTTATTCATTATTTCTATTCAGTTTTAGTATTGACTTTGATGCGTCTTTTAATCGACCTCCGCCGCGCTGGCGCGACGCACTATGGGACCAAATGAGCTTGAGCGTCTCACAAATGTTTTTACGATTCAAAAAATTTTATGATGAGACATTGAACTAGAAAACCAGCTCTATTCGAAACAGTAATTGTTTATTTATTGTTTTTTTATTTTTGGTACTTAATTTGTTAATCGAACCTATTACCTCAATTTGATTTTAATAACTTGGTAAAAAAGACAAAGATTAAAGTTAAAAGTTTATATTTTTGGGAAGACCGTTTTTTTTCTTCTTTACAAAAGAGTTTTTTTTATTGAAATCTATTTTAACAATCAATTTAAAGAAAAAATTAAGAACTTTTCTTGTGCTTTGTGATGTTTTCAATTAGAGTTTTCTTTGTTAGCTCCAGCTGCCTCCACCTTGTTACCGATTTTTTTGTATTTGTTTGTTATTGTAGATTCAGAATTAAATAACATCGTCCGCATACGTCCGCCATTTTTGTTGTTTTGATTTTGTTGTTCTTTAATTTTTATTACGATGATAGAAAATATTGAAATTTCGCTCATGTTTGCTTCCTATTCAATATATAAAAAAAAAAATGGGCACGACTGGGTCGCACGAACTTGCGATCGTTTGCTAAGAAATATTAAGTCTAAGTAAAAGGTTTTAGGATTCGTTCTAGATAAATTTGGTGGTACAGGGCTGCCAACTACTCATTAATTATGAAAATTGAATTCAATCACGAAAAGTATTGAAAAAAATTATATAAAATATTCCAAAAGTTTCAAGCGAAAATCTAAAAGCGCCATTTTTTGCAATTGCTTATACATATAAACCCTTAAAATTTAATCAAAATGTTGGAGCCATTTTTGAAAAACCGGTTTTTTATTTTTTATTTTTTAAAAAAATTAGGTTTTAAAAATTCAAGTGCACACGTTTTAAGATCTTGCTAAAAGATGTATTGACAAAAAATTTGAAATAAATCAAAAATACGGTTTTGAAAATATTCGACAAAACAAAATTAAAAAAAAAAAAATTATTGAAAATTCGAAAAAAACTAATTTTCTTAAATGTACAAAAAAAAAAGAAAGAACTTAGGACTTCTTGAATATGAAATTTCGTCAAAATCGTGTTTCCTAGAACCGAGAAAGTCGGTTTTGAAAAAAACGGTACTATGGGGGGTACCGTTTTTAGACTTTCTTCAAAACAATTTCTTACATGATTAGAACAGTTATTCAAAAATAATACCTCACGTAAAGTTTTAGCAAAATCGATAGAGCCATTTTCTAGAAAAATAGTTATTGTCATATCGGTTGTATGGCAGGTACCGTTATTTCAAGACATAGAGACCCAATTCCAAAAACCCCTCTGTAGGCTACTCCAGTGACCATAACTGCAAGCGGTTCAGGCTGTAGATCCATATACGGACAGACAGACCTATCAAATGTATAGGTCAAACTTCAATTCAGGCATTTATCATAGAAATTTTACATTAAAACTGTTGAGCAAATAAAAACGTGTCTGAATTCTCACGAACATACTTGATCAACAATAAAGAATAATAAGTTATCCCTTAAGATAAAATGGTCACGAAACTGATCGTATTGAATTGAAGTTCCGTTATGCGACTTCACGTTTTCTGTGGGCTTAAGTATGAAAAATATTGGAATTCAAAATGTTACTGATACTTTAACTATTCTTTATTGATTAAAGAAGTATGAACATTGTTGATCAAACATATTGGTGATAGTTCAACAGTTTATTTGATATTTTAATCACAAACGTGATGGTTTTTGTAATTTCAGCCTAAATTGTTAGTTAAATATGTTTGTTGTTGATCAAGTATGAAATCAACAATAACGTTGTTGGTTAAAAATTAGAACATATTCAAATCAACTACGAACATACTTAATTTAAACATTTTTATGATACTTACCTGAAAAAAAAAATTGATCACGGCAGCATACTTGATTTGAAAATGCGTTCTTATTTGAATTCATCACGAAACTTGGTTAATTTCACAACTTTAGATGAATTGTTGACTAACAATGAAACATGTTTAAATCAACCAAGGTTTTTGCTTTCGGTGTATCATCGTAATGTCATATTTAGTTGTTATCTGAAATTTTTTTTTCTGCACGATTGCAAGACTTGCCTTAGGTATGGGCATTTCTCCACTAAATGGAAAATCGCTGTCCCAAGCAAATTTTATGTAATAAATTTAAATTTTTCTCAGGTTTTTGTATCAATAATGACATAGTATTATGCATTCTTGGCACGCCACAGCTTATTTAGATATTTAATAATGTTATTTGAATAAATAAACTCAACACCCCAAAAAACAGTCCCCTGGTACGTCCCTTTTAGTGAATTACAAGTCTTGTTACCAATATAAATTTTTTTTGCCGTTGATAACTGAATAAAAAATATCCAAATATATAAAAATAACATTAAGTATCTTTATACTTCACAATGATGATGATGATGACGACATCAATCATCGAGTAAGCGTTGGGTGGATGAAGTGGCGAGAAAACTCCGCTATCTTCTGTGATCGAAAAATGCCCCCAAGGCTGAAGGGAAGACTCTACACAGCAGTTGTCCGTCCAGCTCTGACATACGGTTCACAATGTTGGACAATGTACAAGAAGTATGAGAGCAAATTGACGGCAGCCGAAATGAAGATGCTTCGGATGACAGCAGGAGTAACAAAGCTTGATCGAATTAGAAGTACTAAGATCCGTGGAAGCCTTCATGTCAAAAGTACCATCTTGGACAAAATTCAGCACGACCGGCTCAGTTGGTATTGTCATGTTCAAAGGAGAGATCCGCAGAACCCCGTCAAAAAGGCAATATCGTACAACGTTTCAACAAATTCGCGACGAAAAAGAAAAGGCAGGCCAAAACACTCCTGGTACAAGCAAATGCAAAAACAGCAGCATTTGGTTGGCCTCAGACATGGAACAATCCAAAACCGGGAGGCTTGCCGACGATTTCTGAGGTCAACGCGGCGTACCCCACACGCGGATCACTAGTGTGAAGCAGAAAAGTGGGAGAGTTGTGATCGCTTCAAGATCACTACTCGTAACGCCGAAAATGAAAAAGAAGAAGAAGATACTTCACAATTATATTTTTTACAATATAATTTATTCAAAATATCTATGTGCGAATGCTGTCCTCAAATTTTTGAAACAGTCCCCTGTTAAAATTTGAAAACAGCGCTGAAGTCAAATTTTGTTTTGGCGCGAAACATTTAGATCGTGAAACGAAACACAATCGGTGTGAAGTTCGTTCGGCTGTGGAGATAAGCGAGCAGCCGCCATTTTTTTTAGTGTGATGACTGCATCTGCTAGTGATCCACGCGTATCGGCAGTTAGGAAAACAGTCCCCTGGTAAGCCCTTTTTATACTGTTTTAGCAGTTTTAATAACGACAACTTGTTCAAAATAATTAAATATCTAGTATCACATCTGTTTCGATAATCTGATATGTTTAAATGATTTTGTTTTATTAAATATTTATGAAAAAATGACAGTCCCCTGGCAAACAGTCCCCTGTCATTTCATAGCTTGGTTGTGATAAATGATTAGCTGTAGTAATTTTTCTTTGTTTATATTTTGGTTTTTTAGTATTATAAAGACTGACTTTAGTGTCATACAATTAGTTTTAAAAAACCGGTGAACTAAGAAGTTGATTTTGTTAAGTTTAACAAAAATGTTATGAGCTCTAAAAAAATTCACTTTAATAAGTAAAACTTGTTTTAATACTGTTTATTTATTCCAAAAAATTACATATTTTAAAAACAATAAAGAAAAATAAACACTTTGATTACTTTAAAAAACCAAAATACTCGTTTTTGTCCTTAAAACATATTCAAATGAATAGTTAAAACAGTCCCCTGTCAGGGTTTTGCATAAAATCGTCCACAACTAAAAAACAAAGAGGAAAATGTGTGGGCTTTTTAAAGATATATATTTAGTATGTTATTGCCCTTTATTTAACTTACAAATATTCTCAATATTTCATAAAATTTTCTGAGGACACCCTTGTATGGACGAATTTCCAAATAGCAGAGAAACACCCGTATAGTACCTATAATCACAAGTAAAATTTAAGGTTAAAAAAATTATACAGAATGGCTCTCACCTTCCATTAATTTGTTTAACATGGTTGCTCCAAAACCTTAGTGAAATAATTTTTAATAAATAAATTGAAGTATCATCTTCCTATAATAATAACCTTTTTTCAACCTTGTAAAATGAGCGGGTATGCGTTTAAATATCTTAGTTCAAGTTTTCAGTATCAGACACTTCTGTGATACTTTTGTCATACTACCTCTCATTTTATAAGAAACTGCCTGTCGTACTTGTATATCAAATTAATTTCACTTTGCTACGATCACGGCAACCCGTGTCGACTTCGTTCCGAAAAATGTTTTTGTACATTTGTCAGTCGATGGTAACCTAGCATATTTCGAACGAAAATCTGTGCGGCTTTTGACAGTTTAAGGTTATAAATATTTAAATAATCTCAAACTGAGTTTTTGTTAGAAGGAACTACTAATTTCACATGGAATAAATTGAAGTAATTGTTGAGAAAACCTCAAAAATCAGGGACATTAAGTTTTAATAGTTGAAACTTGTTTCAAATGTTCAAAATGACTCTTGAAATCAGGATATTTATATATGTAAAATCCTGGGTTCAAAGGATTATTTTTTATTATTATTTCTTCTCTTGGTTAAAATTTCTGTATAAACATTATATTTTATCATTTTGAACATTTTTTTCAATACTCATATTCTTGAAATGGAGTCAGATAGCTCATCGAACTCGTAAGAAGTTGAATTACTATCTAAATCGGGGCTTCCATAAATAAAACAGTAATGGATGATATGCTTATTGACGGCCACATGAAGTTAAAGCTCGTAATTGAACAGAGGCCGTACTGTGGTAGAAGTTGATAAACAACATCGTTACGGATATACACGGCGAGATCATGGCTAAGCTTTACCCAGGAAGGAAAAACTCTGAAGGATCAGAATCTGTTAACTGGAAACTACGAAACAGGGTATTGACAGGAGCTACTAACTTCAAATCAACATTGAACTGGGCAAAAAATAAGATAGCACTGTACGCTATTGGTCTCACCTTTAGCTCTTCTAGTAAACTGCTTGCTAGGCACAGTTGGTGCAGGCTGACGTTTGTATGATTTCATTACTTTCTTATTGCTCTTGATCTATTGACCATTCGAGCTGTGTATGTCATACAGCTGCAAATAACACCACTAATCTTGACCGACTAGCTGCGTATCTAACTTCCACCTGAATTTGATAAACTTCATTTTACGGCTCACTGTTACTCGGTTTACGTTCATCAATTGGATGATATTTCTGTTCGTAAATATTGACGAACAGCACGACAGGTTTATCTTCGAGTAATCAGAAAATATGTGAGCAAAGCCATTAAATGAGTTGCTGGAATTGGAGTTTTTTTTAACTAAAGCAATATAGGCCCTTGAATGAACACCTGTGGAACATCTGTTGGTTATCTCAGAATTGATGAAATTTGATTTTCCATTGCCACTATGTCAGACATCAAATCTTGATAGTTAAGGTTGCTACAAGGTTTGTATGTCATTAAGCAGATAACTGATACCATGCTAAAGTTTTAAATTTATTCTAATACCTTAAAAATTAAATTTCAAATTATCTGGTCACTGCGTAATTGATATTCTTGATTCAATGATACCTACCTTCCTCATTAGTGGCATTAGTCGTTCAGTCACAAGATAATTCAGTCATATATGATTGTTAGGGATTTATAAAAATAACTTTTGCGACTCATTAGTTGCATTTAAAAAGCCAAACGACACAGAACATCATCCGTTTGCTTAGTTCAATGGCAAAGAAACCTTCATTCGCTTATAGCATTGTCATAATTATAGTTTCGCAATGGAATTCTCTTGCATTGGTAAATATTTGAAAGTATTGTGACCTGGTTGTTTTTGATAAAATTTTCCTTAGCGAAACTATGTTATTTTATTAGATGAATTTAAATGTAATGTATACGGCAACTACGCTCTATCAAATTTAACATGTACTCCTATGGACATCGAAGTTCAATTGAAGAAAGAAATTCAGCGTCCATTTTTTGATTTAGCCGTGTATTGGAAACTTCCAAACAGGGGACTCACTACCATATTCAAAGCAAACAGAATAGATTACTGTGCGTGGAAAAGACACCAAAATTCTGCCCCTATATTGAAAGCAGTTACAGATATGGTTGAAAAATCTGGAAAACTCCCAGATAGTTGTCCAATTGCAGCGGTATGCATACATAAAACTATGCAATAATTGTGATATCATTTTTTGTGTTCTTTTTTTTTAGAATTATAATTTCAGATTTATAAATTTTACAGTCGATGCAAACTATTTCCCAGTATATGCTCCCAAATTAGCTTTAACTGGAAGTCTTACTTTGTACAATCGAAAAGAACTTGTTTTGAATATAAATGTTACTGGAAGAATTAAGAATAAGAGTGTAAAAAAGAATAAAAGTCGCAAGATCTCTTAGGATGGAAACTGTTGTGATGAAGTGAATTTCTAGGCTTTTTAGTTCACATATAATAACTTGTTGTTTTTTTTTTTTTTTGATCTGGAGTAAGATTTGATCTAAATCGACAGTACCTCTCATGAATATATAATTGGAAATTAAAAATTAAAATTAAAATATAGAAGTGTTAAAAAAAAAGAAAAATAAATAAATAAATAAATGCAAATGTAGAACACCCTGCGATTTATATACCAATGCACTACTTTATTTTTAAAGTTGTGAAAAAAACTTATTTAGAAATATTTCCTTTTGAAAATAACTGCTTTTTTCGTTTGATCAGATCACGTGCATAGGTTTATTTAAACGATGGTGTAAGTTTTTTACCCCATGTGATCTGTGTTCAACATGTAAAGCCTACTGACCTGACCTGTAGGCTGTAGCCCATAAAACAAACAAATTAAAATACCCAATAAAGGACAAAAACACATACAATAAAGCCTACTACCCTTTAAACTGCGTCAGCTTTAAAGAGTCCAAAACAGCTTAAAAGCTAATGGGGGAGCGTTCAATTGCAGGATCGATGGATTCTCTTGAGCATTGTTATGATATAACCAATCTCGCTATCTTTTTAATCGCTTTTATAGAATCAGTGCTCTGGTGAAATAAGCCCCTGAACTTAACCACAACATTCGCCTCAACAGGAATGCTCAACCCACATATGGGTTGCTTTGCTTGCCTCCTTTCTCCCCTCTGTTTCTCGGTCTTCACTCATCATTTGGTTGCAACTTCTAATCATATCCGAAAGACATCAAGACAAGTTGGCCTTCTCGTCGTCAGCATATGTGTGTGCAATTTTGTGAGTAGATGGAATTGGAATTCTTTTAAATCAGGCGAAAACAGTAAAGGCCCTTGAATGGACACCTGTGGAACATTTGTTGGTAATCTCAAAAATGCCACATGTTTGACACTACTAAAAGAACAAACTCTACAAAGCAAAGGTGGCAAAGGTCGAAAGCTTTGTATGTCATTAAATACACAACTGACACCATTTCAACCATTCAACCTGTTTCAACTTTCCGAAATATACAAATCTGTAACCATGATTCTATGATACCTTCCCCATTAAGTTAAGTGACTGGATGATCTTGTGATTTTAAGCATTTAGATACATATTAAAAATCACTTTTGCAGCTCGTTAGTTACATTGAAGAACTTGACAGGCACAGTCGTTTGCTAAAAATGGCGTCAGTGAAACCTTCAATCGCTTTTGGCACCGTTATAATTTTGTTTTTGCAATTGAACTCTCTGGCATTGGTGATCATTTTAAAATATCATAATCTGGTTGTTTTTAATAAATTTGTTCACAGCGAAACTATGTTGTAGTAATAGATGAGATAAAATGTACCAGCCACAACAACTACATTGAATCTTACTCATGCACCATTGGAAATACTTCGGAATATCCGGTTATGAATTTTGATGTCCAAATGAAAAAGGAGACTCAACGTTCTTTCATTGATTTAGCTGCGTATTGGAAAACACCGAGCAGAGGAGCAAGTAGAATTTTCCTAGCAAACCGAATTGATTACTGTGGTTTCAAAAGAGGAGGAGATTTCGCGCCCGTTTTTAAATCTTTCTTTGATATGCTTAGTAAAGCTGGAACTTTCCCCGATAGTTGTCCAGTTGCAGCGGTATGGAAGCAAATAATTGCGAAAAAATTGTGATATCATTGTTTATTGTGGTCTTATTTTCAGAATTTCCGTTATAGACTTATTAATTTAACTGTTGATACAGAACATTTTCCATTGTATGTTCCCAAAGTTGGTGTTATTGTGAATGTTAATTTCTACAATCGGGAAGAACTTACTTTGAGTGTGAAAACTTCTGGAAGGGTTGTGTACAAGAGGGACAATAAGATCAAGAAGAATCGAAAGACCTTCTAGAACGTAACAGGTTGCAATGAAGTGAATAATACGGCTTTTTGTGTTTTTATTTCTGTTTTTAATTGGTGTAAGATTGATATAAATCGATGGTTTTTCTCATGAATAGATTTACATTTTTTTAGATTTTAGATTATTATTTATTTTTATTTGTTAACGTTGTTTACAAAATTTTTACAAATTAACAAAAATAACAAAAGCATGGCTTTACTGCCGTCTGCCTTTTTCTGCCGTCTGGTTTTTCTCATGATTATAAAACTGAAAAAGTAATGTAAGTCTTCTTAAAAGAACAAATGACAAATATCTTTGTTAAACTTATACACAGAGGGTTTTCGTAATTTTGGCTATTTAAAATTTAGTACGATTCATTTTATTGATTTACGCTTTCTTTTCAAAATGTACTCTGTTTTATTGTTGGTATAAAGGTTCTCATCATATGTATATCTAAGGAAAACTAATAACTCACATAAAAACAAAGAAGGTATGAAGAAGAAAGGCGCTATTTTATCCATAAATTATAAACCAAAAAAATGGACAGCGATTTCTTAAATAAGAAGAAAGCAGCTGTCTCAGATCCTTGATAAAGATTTTAATTGCAAAAATTTTAGGAAAGAATTGAAACTACGTCCGTGGCTTGAGAAAATATCCACTGAACCACCGGAGAGCAATCGAATTGACAGGCGAATGCTTTTGGACAGCAAATCAATAGAGGGTGACAATGAACTCGTCGGTTTGGTTTTGGTTAAGGAGACGAAGCTTTAGGCAGGGAGTACTGATATTAAAGTCAAACCAGAAGAGTGAAAATTGACACTCCTAAGCATTCGCGAGATGGGTTCATTGTAGCCGCAAGAGGTTCGAGAGGGAGAGTTGGCACTTGGCAGTAGGTAGGAAGTAGGTAGGAGAACCTAAATTATGGGAGTTGCAAAATATAATTTAAATCTGAGGTAAGGACGGGCGCAACAGGGCTCGACGTCTAATGTCGACCTGCTTTTGCTCAACTGTTTCTCGGACTTCTAATCATATCCGACAGACAACAAGAGTCAAAAGTGGCTTGCAAATATGTAGACAATGAAATAAAGCGTTGTTTAAGGGGGTTATTCCTTTTGATGGGCTCAAAAAATCGTTTTTAGGATACAGCTGTTCGGAGATGTTTTAAGCGATCTTGAAAATTTAAATGCGTTTTTCTCATAACAATTTTCTCAATCATATTTCAAAAAACGGCTTGACCGAATTAATGGAAATTTGAGAGGTACACTCAGCACATGTAAACGCATAGAATGAATTCTTACCAATCAAAAATTCCCAAAATTTAGATTTTTTTAAAGCAAAAAACATAAAAAAATGCCTGACAAAAATCCAATTTTTGGTATATGTATTCAGGTAATGATTGTCATATATACATTAAAGCTTTCAGATTAAAACCATACTTATATTTTTCTTTCTGATAAGCCAACCAGCCGCTATTGTGGATGAAGTGCAAATCTATTTTTTCGAATCGGGGATGTTGAGAACGCTGTAACTCATATCCTACTCAATATTTTTAGTAGAGAATTAACGGTAATAATTTCCATATATTTTAACAAGTGATAAAAAACTTTGGCCGTCACATGGGATGACTTGCATTAAATTAAAATTCTTTTAAATAAATTGAAAATAATAGAGGCCCTTGAGTAGAGACCTGTGGAACTTCTGCTGACATTTTAAAATTTCGTTTCTCCCTGGAAGAAAGTCTAACTTTTGGTTGTGCTCAAGCCTTTATGTAATTAAACCCGCAAAAAACATCAAAGTTTCAAATGAATTTGCATTTGTACTGCCAAATTTGTATCAATGATTCTGTGATGCCTTCCTCATTAGCTGCAGTAATCGTTCAATCACATCATTTAGTCATGTTCCTATTAAAAATCGCTTTCGCAACTCGTTACTTCTATTGAAAAACCCAACCGACACAGACTTTCACCCGTTTGCTACACTTGATAACTCAAATGGCTTCAGTTAAATTTTCATTATTTCTTTTCATGATCATAATTTTGCAATGGAGTTCTCTTGCTTTCGTAAATATTTGAAAATATTTTGATCTGGTTGTTTTTTTTTTTATTAAATTTTTCGAAGAAAAACTATGTAAATGTACATGTACTGCCCACAATAACTACGTTCAATTTTTCTCAAGTTATATTGGAAATACTTCGGAATATCCAACCCAAAACTTTGATGTTCAAATCAAATGAGGAATGAGATCAAGCGTTTGTTCTTCGATTTGACGGTGTATTTTAAAGCAGTGAATAGGGAAACCAGTACCGTATTCAAAGCGAACCGAATAGATTATTGTGATTTGAAAAAAGCTGTCACAGAATCGCTTTATAAGCCTGGAACTCTCCCAGAGCATTGTCCAATTGCTGCGGTATGGATAGAAATGATAGTTATAAAATTATAGTGTTAACTTTTTTGTGTTCCTTGTTTTTTAGAATTTTCATTTCAAATTTTTTAATTTGACTACTGACCCAGAAAATTTCCCACTCTATTTTCCTAAAGTGGGTCTAATTTCAAATCTCAATTTTTACAAACAAAAGGAACTTTTTTTTAACTGTAAAGATTTCTGGGAGAATTGTTTATAAAACTAAAAATAAAAGCAAGGGAAATCGAAAGAACTTTAAGAATGGAAATGAGTTAAATAAAATTTGTTTGAAGTCGCATATAAAAATGTTGTTTAGGTTTCTATTTAACCTGAGAAAGATTTGGTGTGAAAATGAGAAAGTAGTGTTTGAATAAAAATATCACGAAGAATTTCAGAATATTTTCCAGTTTTCCGAGTTCCGACATTTTGTAAAACTTATCCGACAGTATCTAAAAAGTTGTACAGACCTTTGCCACCTACTTATTTATAAGCGCATTCCAAGAGGTAGACAACAGCCCTAAACAGAGGTTCCTGGACTATGTTAGTTTTGAATGACGAAATGAATGGTTTAGTTCACAATCTATCCGTAAAATACCATTAGCTGGATCTACATAATCGAGTACAACAACTGAAACAATTCGGAACAGCGTCACATAAGATTCGAATGAGATCAACGCGAAACAGCTGATTTGATATAGCTTTTCCAAGTTTCCAATAGAATATTTTACTTCGAACTATATTATTTCTTCGATCTTGTCACTCCAAATCGTCTTCATTACATAGTATAAAACACAATCGGTTTCCGCTGTCTGGATTTTGATGTAAAGTAATCCAAGAGAATTTTTTTTTATTTTTTTTCATAACCATATTCCGACGGGAACGTAAATCGGGGTATGCAACGGGAACTTAAGGACTGCTTCAACGATTTTTGAACTTTGTTTGAGTATCTCAAAACTACGTTGTGAAGAGAAAACATTTCATCTCCATATTCTCACCACAATCTTCAGCTTAGTTCAGCGGGTGTTCCTGGCAGTTTTTGGTTTTTGACAATTGTGTGAGCAACGCTTTTGAATAAGTTAGACTTTATCAACGCTGGTGGGGGGTGGGTCAGCAAGTACATATTCGACAAAAAATTTCAAATGTCAATTTAGCCATTCTTGGGACAGTTAGTTTTAGTCCTCGAAAGCTATATGAAAGTACTTTGCAGTTGGAAATTGTTCTAAAAGCTGCTTTTAGTGCGGCTATGTATCTCTAAAGTTTTTTTCCAATTTAAAATATTCAAATTTAAAAATAAACTTGACATTATTTTTCTCTAGGCATGAGTTTCATGAGTTCCTATAACGCAAACATACTTTTTTGGTTAACTATTTTCAAATAAAACATAAAAATCGCAAAGTGAAGACAGCAAAGAAAAATCGCCAGAAGTTATACTTCTTTGGCATAACAGAACAAAGGTAGCTAAGGATTCCATTTCTATAATACAACTGTTTGTTTGTAAATGGAATGGAAAATCGAAACATTTTTTTTCTGGAACACTTTTGAAATAGGTCCTGTAGCTTTTTCGTTTCCGTAGTAATACGAGCCTTAAGTTAAATGTTTTGAAACGAAAATGAAACAAGGCTTACTCAATCCGGGACCATATAGCATTCTAATTGTGAAAAATTGGTTATTTCAGTAGTTTTTGATCATCATGTCGCTTTTTGGATGTCGGTGCACGCGCACTTATCGAAAAGAAATATAAAGCCGCAAATCTACTCTGAAGATACCAAAGATATCAGTCATGTAATAAATATCTGTTTCTGTTTTACAATTGTTCAGATTTTCTTTAAAGTTCGGAACTTTCAACCTTTGTGCATGTTTTCCATTTATAGAATATAAGAGGTATTTTTTGACTTTAAATTAATCACTTTTTTGGTTTTGTTAAATTGCGTATACGGGTGAAAAACAGAGCATGTCACATTATGCATGAAGGTAGCTGTAGGTATGCTGGATCTCATTATCTCGCACGATTTTGTGCACATTGATCGACTTGGAGAGCTTTTCAAAAGTACCACCGTGGTTTTTGCTTCGAATGTACCATTCATTCTTATTTGAAACTTCTCATATCACTGGCAAGACTTGACGTCTTGTCTAAATTACTGCCATGAAAAGCGCTTTCTCGATTCGCCGTTCGTAGTCGGCAAAAATCATAGGTCCCTTCCATTCCTCACAAAGTATGATTGAGGAAAATGAGTTTGGCCCCGTAACTCCCTGCCTGGTTCAAGCAAAACAGCTTATAAAGTATTTTCAGTCAGTTTTTGTTAATATCGACTCCTGTCAGACCGATTTAGTCTTGGTGTGATGGTTAGCATGTACGCCTGTTACTCCAGACGTTCCTGATTCGAATCCCAACAGAGGCACGGGCATCGCCTTTCGCGAGAAATTGGCAAGTCCTCCGTTAGTAAATTCATTGCCATGAAAAGCGCTTTCTCGGCAGAAAAATTGTAGGTCCCCTCCATTCCCTCACGCATGGTTGTGAGAAATGCGCTATACCCTGGGGCTCCTCGCTCTGCTATGCCACCTTATTTATCTGACCACTTTAGGAATACTTGATCAAAAAGATCGAGTACTTTTCTTTGACAAAAAACTTAAAACAAAACACCCCACTAACACCACATCAAAGTTGATAATCCCAAATTGCTTTCGCACTGGTTAATTTGTGTCAATGATGATATGATAACTTCTTCATCAAGTACAATTATCGCTCAATCACAATATTATTCAGTCATGTAGAGAACGTATTAAAAATCACTTTCACAATTAATAACTTGCCGCATGCTGTCCATAATAATTTAAATGGCATCAGTCAAACTGTCATTGGCTTATGGCACTGTCATAGTTTTGGTTTTGCAATGGAGTTCTCTTGCAATGGTGAATATTCGAATATTAGAAAGTATTATGTTCTGGTTGTTTTTTATAGAATTTTTCTTAGCCAAACTATGTTGTTGTATTAAATGAAATAAAATGTTCTGTCGGAAATATTTCGGAATACGCAGTAATGAACATCGACCTTCAAACGAAAGAGGAAATTCAACGCCCGTTCTTTGATTTCAAAATACAAAAATGCAGAGCTAAACTAAGTGTTCTCAAAATAAAATGATGGTTCCGGGGGTATAATTATGTTGCTTTTGTTGTAGAAATTTGAGGTTTGAATCTCACAGACATCCAAGAAATTTTTAATGGTATCAAACATCACTTGAATGAATGAATGAATAATTGGGATTTTGTATTGCACCTCGACTTTCTTAGAACTATTGTACCCCCTGCTTTTAAGTGGTATTACTTAATCAAAGTACTTCATCTAGATTAGTTCCTCTGATGAAACTTAGTATCTGGGGTAGGCTTACGAGCTTAAGCTCCTTCTCCTCTACGTAGTAGGATCCTAGGTACTTCTTTCCTTGGTGTATTAGAGCTTCGCAGTCACCTAAGAGGTGGTCAGGAGACTCTTCCTGTTCGTTGCAGTATCGGCATTGGTAGTTGCTCTCTATGCATAGTACTTTGAGGTGTTTTCTTAGTCTGCAGTATCCGGTTAAGAACCCGGCTAGCATTCTTACATTGTTTCTTCTTAGTTTCATTGTGATTTTATAACGTTTTGTGTTAAAAGTGCCAAGTAAGAGTTTGGTTTGGCTCATTTTGAGGAGGTCATTCTAATGCTTAGCTCTGTTGTCTTTCTCCGACTTTTTGATTTCTTTTTTGATGTGGCTTTCTGTTACTCCACGAAAAGGCTCCGGTCCTATGAGTTGTGATCCGGCTTCTGTCTTTGCCAGTTCGTCTGCCTGTTCGTTGCCCATGATTCTTACATGTCCTGGTACCCAGTAGATTGTAACCTTGCTGTTGCAGCCAAGTTTATTCAATTTGTCAATGCATTCGCTGACAAGATTTGAGGAGATTGTGTAGGATCTTAAGGCCTTAATTGCAGCTTGACTGTCCGTCATTATTGCAATATGTTTGTTTTCATTTTCCTGTTAATGTTTACTTCCGCGTATTTGCGTATTGCATAGACTTCTGCATGGAGTATGCTTGACATTCTTCCCATAGGTACTGAAATTTTTGTTCTTGGTCCAAAAATTCTTGCTCCAGTTCCCTCTGTTGTTTTTGAGCCACCTGTATACCATTTTATTGCATGGCTTTTGATTGAGTAGGTCTCTTTTTCACTTTGCCATGCCATTTTGTTACTTAGCTCATGCTATCCCGAGGGAAGTCGATGAGTGGTAACTCGTTCGTTATTATACTCTTTTCGCTAGATTTCAGGACACACTCAGTCTCTTTGGCAAATCTATTTTTCGTTGCGTTTGAGATGCTTTTTATTACCAGGTCAAAAGGTGTCAGGTTTAGCAATACTTCCAAAGCCGCAGTTGGACAGCTTCTCATTGCTCCTGATATGCATATGCACGCAAGCCTTTGTACTTTTTCTAATGCTTTCCTAGTGGTCACCTGGTCAGTTCTCTTGTTCCAGACTATCGCTCCATAGATAAGGGTCGGTCTTACCATCATTAGGTACATCCACCGAATAATGCTCGGTTTACAACCCAATGATCTCCCTGCTATACTTTTGCATATCATTAAGGTTTTCTTAGCCTTTTCAGTTGCTGCTTCTACTTGCTTTTTCTACAAGAGTTTACTATCCAGAATCACGGTTAGATACTTGACCTCTGTTGTGGGTATTATGGTTACTTCATCCAGTGTAATGTCTTTCATAAGTGGTAGGAGTCTTCTTCTGTTGAAGTCATGTTCAGTCCTACAGATGTACACCACTTTTTCGTGATTACCAAGCCCCTCTGTATTATATCGCATAGCGTTTCTTCATATTTCCCACAGGCTAATTATGTGATGTCATCAGCATAGCCAATGCATCTTATGCCTTGCATGGTTAGTTTTTCTGACACTTTATCTACAACTATGCTTCAGAGTAAACATCACTTAAACATTGGCAAATCCTACGAGAGTAATTATACTGTTACGAAAAGCGCCCTCTCACCTTCCCGTACTGAATGGGTTAACATTTTTAGGTCCCCAGTCCTTCGTTATCCGCTTTGTTGAAAATCTTCGCATTTTTTGTTGTCAAAAAGAAGATAGATCAAAAAAAAAAAAAAAAAAAAATGGAATGCCAAACAAACGCAACACAGAAAAGTTATTTTCTGAGAGAATCAACAGAAATGTTGAATGCGAAACAATTGGAAATCTGTTTTCATAAATTTGTCATTGTCCTTCTGAAAATTCTTCACTCTTTGTTCTCCCGTAAGTGCAAGTTTTGGATTCAATGGCCTTCGTATTATATTAATTCACCAGCAATGAACAAAGTCCTTATCAAAGCCCTTAAGAGCTAGGGCACGGCAGCGGGCGTAGAAAGACAGGTATAAGTAATCCATTCTTTTAAAAGTTTCCTCGCAAGAGTCTCGTAATCTCTGCTTAACAACCCGGACGTTTATGGTAGATGTACGTTGTTAGAACTGCAAATTATACTTCACATCTCTACTGACTATTACCGCAAAACAAAAGAAAGCCCCACTTCACTCAACCAGCTTCTTTTATTAAATGGCTCACGTAAAAGTTACTTTTACATTAATTGCATGTTATTGCCACGGGGCTTATTATATCATCTCAGCGCGTTCGTTTGGGTAGCCCACATTTGTTCTTTGCAAAACATTTGTACATCATAATCTACCCTTGGGAGAATTGGAGGGTGGTGCGCGTTCAAATTAACTGCCTCCCCACAGTCTTATGACCCATTTGTAGAACAAAAGAAAGGTAAACGACTATAATAATTCCACATAACATAACCACAAAAATAAAAGGTGCGAATCATTTGTGCGGCTCTCAAGGGATCATCTGACATAAACACAAGCAGTTCTTTAGCATCCAGGTTTCTCCATCCAAGCCATCAGCAGCAGCAGCAGCAGCGGCAAATATTAAAATAAATTAGAATAAAATTCTCTGGTAATCCATAGCAAATCGTCATAACCACAAGATGTCCTCATTCCACATCGGTATGGGCGTGAGGAGTTGAAAAACCAAAGAACGCAGTAGAAAACAATTGTGTCAAAAGCACGCACCAACGCAATATCCTGCCTCACTAGTGCCTTATTTTACTTACAAATATTTTTAAAGAGACTCCTTTGCTCCTCGTCTGAGTGGCATAATCACAAAAAGAACTGAGATGCGAGAAGTTTGTATACTCGGTGTCACTATACCGGAGGAAATGAAATGCTGCCCCTGGTTGGTTCAAGAGCATGTGGAAGGTTCACCTGACCTGGGGAGTAATTTTCAAAAACCTGGAAACCTGAAAGAAAACTTTATAATTTGAAAACTTATTTGTCAGGCAATGCAGGTGACTGACTGCGCATTGTGTTGTGTATTCTAATGAAAGTAAATGAAAACATCACCTCGGATGGCGGATGGAATAAAATTCGTGCTGATGGAAGGTCTGTTGTGTACACTGTAAATAGAAGAAGTACAGCATTGAACTTGTGGCATATTAAATACCTTAAAGTTATGGTTATGAATTCCTTCATTTTTTGTCTTTGATTTTAATCAAGTTCCGAAAAGTATCTGAATCGTTGAAGCAGTATGGCGGTATGGTTCATTCATTAATATCACTTTGGAACATCGGATGGACACTTTGAGTAATGGATGAACCTTTTCAATTTAATTAATTTTGAAGCGAAATTTTAAAAAACATTGATTAACAAAAAAGACTTTAATAGTGGGCTTAAAGAAAGCGGACTCGAACTTAACTCGTCTGCATAAGAAAGAATGTGCCTCGATACTGCTGCATATGAAGGACATCGAAACTAAAGAGTTGCTTGACAATGTAGAACATGGTTTCGATTTCGTTTCAATGGCAAAGTAGTTGTTTGTGATTATCCTCCAAACAAATTGTGGTATCAGAGAAATTTCAATACATTAGCTGGCTAAATGAGGTCTCTTTACTACCACCGATACTTTTTGTGTTGGGAGCGGGCAATGTTTTTTGTATATCACAGTGATTTTGGTAAGGATTCATTTTGAGCCTTTTGTTTTTAGTCTTTTAGTTTGTCTCTGTCATTGATCACAGCCAAAGTTTGCGAATTTTGAACAACGAGACACTGCAAAACAAGAAGAGTGATAGATAAAAAGAAACAAACAGTAGTGGCCACCCTGAGGCACACCAGAACCAAATGAGCAAATGGAGACCACTCTTTTTAGCGTTGTAGGGAAATATAGAACAACCTAAAGTTATTACAAATTGGGATCACTGTTTTCAACCAAATTTTGTTTTGTTCAGCTGAAGTAGTACTCGAATATTACAAAAACTGATGTCAAATTTAAATGTCCTGATATTCTCAGGACCCATAGTAGGATTCAATTAGTGACGCCACTTTAGATGTTTTTTTGATTATCCTTTTGTGTTCTCTAAGAATAACAAGATAGTGCAGCTCTATTTGTAGCATTGTCTGCATTTTTTCATTGCTTGTTTTTTTATTTGCTGCATGCCGAAAGCTGTGGTAACCGAGAAGTAATAGTTTGCAGATCTGTTTATTGTGTACGCGTTCGAGAACCGAGCCGAATTGTTTTTTTTTTTAAGGGGATCACGGCACTGACACAGGTATCCTCCGGTAGTAATAACACTGCCATGAAAAGCGCCTTTTCACTTACTTGTTCGCGTTCGGAGTCGAGAAAAAGTGTGAGTAAAGTGGTTTATTATCCCGGGGCTCCCCCAACTTTGGTAACCGTGGCATGATATTTAGCATGTATGTTGTTAATCCAGAGGTTCGTGGTTAGAATCCCAACAGATTCAAAAGTGTTTTTCCACGGGTATCGCCTTTCGCAAGGAATTGACTAGTTCTATCTTACCATCAACAGGAATGGTTAAAAGAAATGCACTAGGTCAATCATCAGTCATCTCGAACTGTAGTTTTTTTGTTTTATAATCAGCAAACCTTCCGTCACATTTGAATCATATTCTAAGCTAAGCTTCAAGAAACAATCTTTTATTTGATGAGCAATCGGGTTTCAGAGCTAAACACAACTGCTCAACATGGTCATTATTCTCGAGGACATTAGAGTTGAATATGATAAGGGTCATCTCAGTCTTTTAGGCCTACTTGACTTTTCTAAGGCTTTCGACAAAGTCAATCACAATATTTTGGGCTGGAAGTTGCGAAACTCTTTTGGATTTAGTGGTCAGGCATACAAGCTATTAACGGATTATCTGTCAGGTAGACAGCAAAAAGTTGCATTTGGTGGTAAGAGTTCAACAGCTAAACCTGTTATCCAAGGAGTCCCACAGGGATCGATTCTTGGTCCGTTACTCTTCAGCATGTTCTTGTTCATCAATGATCTACCATCTTGCTGTTTGCATGCTTCTGTCCACTTATATGCAGATGACGTAACTTTATTTAGTCTGGCCTTTTCATCAACTTGATCAGCTTTGACTTTTAATTAATGAAGATCTAAGTAGAATTACTGATTTACTGCAAATGGCTTGCTCTTAAATCCTGAGAAATCTAAAGTCATCCCAATTTCTAAAAATCGAAATTAATATCCTTCCAGCATATGGTTAAGAGAGGAAAAATAAAAGCTGTTGATTACTGTAATAGCCTTGGCTTTGTGATTGATTGCAATCTATCAGGCTACAAACACACAAATTTTGTTATTGGAAGCATTTATGGCTGCCTACGAAAGCTTTGGCCATCTGCCTTCTTTACCCCTGTGGAAATTCGTCGGAAACTGGTACTTTCCTTAATTCTGGCACTGATTTCATATTCTGAAGTCGTGTATTTACCTTGACTCACTTTCCAAACGGAAATTACAGGTTGCATTCAATGATGCAGTTCGCTATGTCTACGGGTTACGCAGATATGACAATACTTCTGCATTAGTCAGAAATATATCAATGCAAGAAACTGTATATTTTTACACAAGCTAAGTAATGTCAAGGCACCGTCATATTTGTTTAACAGACTCATTCAATCGGTCCGAAAGAACAATAAATATCATTCCGAATCTTTGGAACTACCTCAACTCATCCCATTTATTTTTTATACATGCTGTAAGACTCTGGAACTCCCTCCCGTCCTCAATCAAAATAACTGTCAATCCCAAAACATTTAAGTCCGCTATCTATCTCTACTTACTACTTTTTTACAAAGAATAGCTTAAATTGTTATAAATTGTTATAAGCATAAATGTAAGATGTTTTCAACTCTTTTGTTTAAAGCATAATTGTAAACTTTATTTATTTTTATTTATTTTAATATTTAAATCAAATTGATAGCATAATCTACCTTAGTACTTCTTTTCTAAGGCAATAAATAAAATCGTTAGGTTAGGTTAGGTTAAAGTGGCTGTTAGCTCGGCAGCACACTTAGGTTCGTTGGGCCCGACTCCAAGTCTGTCTTCCAATAAGACAGTGTCCTGCGATGACACCAATAGTCGCACTAATGTGTTTTATTTTGAGAGAGATCAAACCGTTCGACCGCTTAAGATCTAGCTTGGGCCAAATGTGTTTCATCTTAGCTCGTAGTCTTAGGTTCTTTCTCCGATGCTGATGAGTATAAAGTTTCCTTGTGCGCAGGTCTAAAAGCTGAAGTATTTGGAAAAACATCGTTTTCGTGTAGTCGCTTTGTCAAAACGTTCCGAATTCAAAAGCATAAATTGAAGGATATAACGTTTATGTCAACGGTGAGCTTTGTGTGGCTTTAAAAAACCTCTGGGGTGCAACGGCCTAATGATGACAGACTTCTTTGTGAAAGGTTTCTGATTTGATTTCCATCCATTTACAAGTTTTAATTTTAAAAAGCTAATCCTCTCATTCAGATAGTGTGCCGCCAGACTAAATAAATGAAAAAGTTAATATAGACTTGAACTTTAACTGGTGTTTCCAAACACTGATTTCAATACTTCTGCTATTGGTGAGAATTTTTCAAAGAAAACTTTTTCCTGCAATCGAGTTTGCACATTTTATCAACAAAAAAGTTGAGGAGTAAGTGATACTGAGAAGTTTTGGGTTTATTCATCCATGAGTCGAATGAAAAGAAAAGAAGAAACATTGGAAGGTATGCAATTTTCTCAGTTTTAACTCTGCTTTTAAGTTGAATTGAAACATAGAGACACAAGTTTCGACATTCAAAGTTTCTACCTCATAAAACTACAAACAAACAGAGGTGGGAGAACTTCTTAAAAAGATGTGCATTTACAGCTGGGAAAGACATACACCAAAATGTTGATTATTAACTCTTTGAGGTTTGTTTCGCTGAAGGCTAGCAGAACCCTTATAGTAGGGGAGCCCGAGCCGCTAAATTTGCAGTTACTAAAGCGTCATGGGGACTTATTGGATTGTGAAGTTTACGTTCTAAAACGAAAAAAAGTGTATGGCAGTTTTTCATTTTAGTGGGGCGATGGGCGTGTATGAGCTTTTAAAAATGTAAAAAAAAAACAGTTAAATTGAAATACTCGAGCGCGTCAGATTTTCATAGAGTATACGCGCTTTGTCTTTCTTATAACGGATATATATTAATCTGACGATTTACTGGGGGCAAATGGGCGTAAAGAGAGGTTAAAAAACAAAAAATAAAAAGTTATTCGAGCGTGTCAGATTTTCAAAGTGAATGTTAAGTATACTCTAAAAAGTGTATATTTCAATAATCTGACAATTTGAGTGGGGCGATCAGTCATGGCTGATTTTTAAAAATGTTAAAAAAACACGCGACCTTGAAATACTCGAGCGCGAATTAAAACATTTGTTTCTTACTTTTAAAATTAAACAATATTCTTTTGGAACTATGTCCTTTATTAATACAATACTTTATAAATTTTAAAAGGAGCTTAAGGCTACTATGTAGTTACTATAAGACTGCTGATAAACTCATCATACAGTCGTATTTACATTATTTTCTTATCTCTGAACAAGGAGACCCAAGCGTACAACCATCTTGCTTGATAATGAAGAAGAGATAATATTGCAACATTGTATACAAACGATATTATCTCTTTTACATATGTGATCGGTGTAGCGTTGTGTACAAGACTGTACTAGAGACTAAAGATATCATTGAATACAAATAATGTTATCTTTTTATGGATACTTAACTCGCGTCAGATTTTTATACAGAGTGATCAACTTGATGTCTTCGTCCTCCAGGATGATAATCTGACAATTATATGGGGGCGTACTCTTAGTCTGACAATTTTAAAGTAACAATTCTTTGTTGCTTCTATTTTTTGTTACTGGATGCAATCAAAAAATATGTACACTTATTATGTATTTAAAAATTTTGTATCGAAATTTTGTTGAAAATAATTTAAAAAAAAATCCTGAAAGTTTGAGCCCTTAATATTAATTTTAAGTGCTCGATCAAGAGGTGTGAAGATTTTCCATTGAAAATACACGGAAACTCTGATTTTTTATTTTTAAATTTCTATAACTCAGCGGCATTTCATGGGATCGCTTTAACCGAAGATGTTTTTTTCTCAAAATTGAAAGCTCTACAAAAATGTTCTTTTTGGCAAAGTCGTTACTCATACCGGGAAGGTGGTACGGGCCACTTAACCAGATTTTTGCATAAAATTCACGTTTTGTCGCAGTTATCTCGTAAATAACAAAAGCTACAGAAAAATTGTAAATTACAAACTTGTCGAGAATTTAGTTTTCTACAAAAAAGTCTTCTGGACCAATTGCTCATATCAATATTAACCGAGATATTAACCATCATATATACATTTCACTGACGATTTTACCTCAATCGCCCCAACCAAAATGTCAGATTATATGTTTTCTGTATTCCTGATAAAATTACCTTCAAAATAAAAATAAAAAAATTAATCGCGCTCGAGTATTTCGAAACATCGATTTTTTTTAACATCTTTGTGACTCGCCTACTTACGAAGGCCCCTCTCAAATTGTCAGATTATTGAAATATACACTCTTCTCGATGTAATCAACCTACCATCTTTTAATCTGACGCGCTCGAGTATTTCCGATGATCGACTTTTTTTTACTAATCTGACGGTCTGCTCTCAGCGAACGCCCCAACATTTAGGTTTAATATATGGTAGGAGTACATTACATGGTGCAAGGTTTCTCCCCATATGATTTTCTGACGCGCTCGAGTAACGCGCGAAATCCCCTCTTGGGCTCCCCTACTATTAGTCACATCTAGACAAGTTTTTTGGAGTGATTATTTTTTCGTTATTTGGTTATTCATTTTATGTAGTCGCAAAAGATATCATAGATTTTTCTACTGACTTTTTTTGTTAAAAAAAAAAAAAACAACAAGCCTCACCAAAATATTTAGACAACCAACCCATTGGAAATGGGGTTGGGCCTGGCAGTGGATCGAGTTGTATTTTTGCATTGATTTTACACTTTTACGAACTCATACAACCCGTTGCGTACGCTGGCCATTGGCATTCATTGAAATGCTTCACATTGCTATGCAAGACTTGGAACAGAAATCAATAGACAGCAGCTTGGCTAACGATGTACATTGCCAGTTGCCACACGTTTTGAGTGCAAATACACACAATTTCTGATTAGAATGAGAATAAAGAAGAGAGAAACAAAAACATGAAAGTGAACTCTGGACTGTTAACTTGGCTATCATAATTGGATTTTAATTTAATGTTAATAAAATGAGAAAATGACTGCAAAGTACACATACGTGGATAAAATTCCTTTTTCATTTAGTTTCTTCGAATTCAATAAAGTTTTGTATAACTATTTCCTTTCAACAATGTCATTGACTTTTTTTTCATTATTTTTAACTTTTGCTAAAGTTGGTTACGCGGCGAACCACAGCAGTTAAATTCCAATTGAAATTATTTCTATCCTACAATGGAACGTTGTTTAATGATTGAAAACCACTGGCAGAAAAAATACGTTTGTGTGCGTAAACACGGGATATCCGATTCAATACCTTTGTGTAATAAGGGATCTTTTTCTGAATAAGGGAAATTTACGAGAATTTAATTATAACGAAAATAAATTAACGAAGGAAAAAATTAATTCGAGCGCTGCATTTTTTCAGGGCAAGCAGACTAATCAGTGTTCAACAAAGAGAAACAATCAAAGACTTTGTCTTACCACAAGACAAACAGGCTACAGATAGACACCAAATTACTTTCGGTATAGCCTTCCAGGTGATAGGAAGCCTATGTTAATAGTTCTACCAATTTTTGCACCAGGCATTTATACTCTGATTCGTGAAAATGCAGGACATTCTCAGAGGAAATGCTCCGTGGCATCGTTTCCAACGGATTCACAGAGTGTGATATGTGATATCCCTTAAGCCTCAAAATTTTAAATGCTTGGCGTAGACCAACAAGTCTCTACAGCCTTCTCTGCTATAGTATAGGAGGACAAATCTCTTGTCTATAAATCTACATTGACTCTTGCGTCATGTGTTGATTTTGGTTTTCGTAGTATTACTGAAGAAGAAGTTCTTTCAATGTTGTCAACCTTAGATTAAAGTGTTGAATTTGCTCCAGATAATCTGCCAACAATTCTTCTTAAATTCTGCAAAGCTAGTTTAGCTAAGCCTCTTAGCATAATTTTCAATAAATCACTGGCCAATGGAGAATTTTTAGATTGTAGGAAAACTTCTTTAATAACTCTAATACACAAGGCTGGTTGCAAAAACCAAGTAAATAATTACAGACCTGTAGCTAAATTGCAAATAATACCCAAGATATTCGAAGCTATAGTTAAAAATAAAATTTAAGAAATCGTCCGGAATTATATCTTTCTTTCAACACGGCTTTGTTTCTGGGAGGTCAATAGCTACAAATCTCACCATCTTTGCAATCTATTGCCTTAGAACAATGGAAACACGTCAACAAGTTGACACAATCTTTACTGATTTTGCTAAAGCCGTCGATCGTGTTCAATAGTCAGTTCTAGTTAGCAAACTAGAACGCTTCGGTTTTCATTCAAATATTTTGAAATAGATTCGCAGCTATTAAGAAAATCGTATACAATACGTAAAGATTGGTTCTTCTTTATTTACGGCTGTCTATAACTTCAATAGTGTTCCTCAAGGCAGCCATCTTGGTCCTCTATTATAAATTTTTTAGCTGGTTTGGTTTTGGCAACACTGGTTTTGACAGCTGACGTGTGTTTAGTACCTTGTGTCACTGTCAAACATCTTCAGTTTGGTTTGCAATTTAACCATGGATCGTCTTACAAATGAACAACGCTTGCAAATTATTGAATTTTACTATCAAAATTCGTGCTCGGTTCGAAATGTTCATCGCGCGCTGCTTCCATTTTGTGGTGGGCATTCTCGACCTTCTGAGCAGTCTATTCGGAAGATTGTGAGCGATAATAACAAACTTTTTTTTTGCCCGAAATGGAAGTTATTGACTTGCATGATATGTGGTTTTAACAAGACGGTGCCACATGCCACACAGCACGCGAAACAATGGCGCAATTGCGAGGCGAGTTTGGTGAACAGTTAATTTCACGTTTCGGGCCGGTCAATTGGCCGCCTAGATCGTGCGATTTGACACCATTAGACTATTTTTTGTGGGGGTATGTCAAGGCTAATGTCTATAGGGACAAGCCCGCTTCGATTTGACGCACTGGAAGCCAACATCCATGCATTCATGCATTCAGTGAGATACCGGCCGATATGTGTGAAAGAGTATGCCAAAATTGGACTCAGCGGATGGGCTACCTGAGACGCAGCCGCGGTCAACATTTGCATGAAATTATCTTTAAACATTAAATTGCAAGGTTCAAACTATCGATACAAATAAATATTTCATTCATTTTTTCGAATTTTTTGTGTTTTTTTTTTTTTTATAAAAAAAGTTCTAAACCTCTTAAAAAATCACCCGTTACTTACTCTTCATCAATGATCTTTTATTAAACACTCTAATTTTCTTTTATTCGCAGACGATCTAAAATTATTTAAATGCATTACTTCCGTATCAGATGCTTATGACCTACAAGAAGATATTAATAATATCACACATTGGTGCAATCTCAATGGCCTGCAAAAGAATATAAGCAAATGCTCAGTACTTACATTTTGCAGATTTCTCGCGACTATAAATTTTCAGTATTCGATCCAAAATGAAATTCTATCAGGAGTGGAAAGTCATAAGGATCTTGGGGTGGTCTTTGACCAAAAGCTAAATTTTTCAATGCATTATGATTACATCATATCACGTGCAAATTCATTATTTGATTTCATGCGTTGCAATACTAAAGAATTTCAAGATCCATACACATTGAAAAATTTGTTTAATTCTTTGATAAGATCAAGGCTTGAATATTGCAGTATTGTATGGAATCCACACTACCAAAATAACATTTCGCGTATTGAAAAGATTCAGAAACGGTTTACAAAATTTGCTCTACGAAAGATGGATTGGATCGATGGTTTGCCAATCTATTATTAGGTATTAAGCCACTGTACAAAAAGTGAATTTATTACGCGGTCATATTTGCGCAGGATGTTTTAACTGGACTCATTGATTGTCCACACCTGCTTTCTTTATTTTATGTTTACTTTGCGTCCAAGAGACCAGGATTTCTTTTATGTTCCTAGACATTATACAAACTATGGATCAAGCGAACCTATATCTTCTGCATGTATTTGTTATAACCATTATGATAATTTTATTGATTTTAACATTAACAGATTATATTACAAAAACTTTATAATGTTTTTGATGTAAGCAAATCTGTACATATATAATCTTAATAATTTATACTTAATATAATTGTATTTTACTTTTGTAAATTAAGTCTATGAAAGATAATGTTCTTGTTAGACGTAAATAATAAATAAATAATATAGCAGGAATATTGCGTCTTTCTCGTTGGAAGCATTCACTAAAATTTCCTGCAAGTTTCGAATGAATGCAATCTTCGGTTGTGATCTTGTCTTGAGAGCCCTCACTGAAAATTCAGGGAGACCAGATTCAATTTCTGAGAAAGCTCTGC
Source organism: Melanostoma mellinum (assembly GCA_914767635.1). Classification (NCBI taxonomy): domain Eukaryota; kingdom Metazoa; phylum Arthropoda; class Insecta; order Diptera; family Syrphidae; genus Melanostoma; species Melanostoma mellinum. Next base: position 220,601,597 of record OU612059.1, on the reverse strand, counting down.
CTGCGATCCTTGTCTTGGAAGTTCATCGTCAATCTCGTTTCCAGTAATACCGTGATTGGGCTGAAGCCTAAAGGAGACTTAAAGAATTTAGTCATCCGACCGCGTTCAGAGAGGTCTTGAATTCCTGTATCAATTTCGAAGTAGTAAGAGGGATGAGTAGAGAAAAAAAAATAAGCTTCTTAGGAGATCTTCAAAGCTCCATTGCCATGCGAATTGTGCCAGAGACCTCTTCTTTTAAAACGGAAAATCGTCTTAAGAGTACATCTTCCTATGTAGGAAGGTATCAAGGAGAGAAAGATTTAGCAGTGCGTAGGGTAGTAGCCAATGTCAGTACAGCCAAGACACATCGTTCTATGACATTTGTAAACAAATCCGAAACGTTTTTACGTGTGAGCTTGTTCCATCAACTGACGTCTAATCATAATCGTATCCAGAGGAACTTTTACTGGGACAGATTTCATGTCTTGCTAAAACCTTACATGGTCTTACATTTCAGTGCCTTAGCAGCTTTCGACTTTCGACGAATTGTTTGAACCAAAGAAGCTCACTATCTTGGAACCTTCAATGATTTTTGATTCGGTTTTAAGTATGAATTGGTCGAACCAGTCAATTTTCTGAATTTCGTGAAGATAACAACAAACTGCGATGTGGTTAAAGATATGTAGTGTATTTACCAATTAGTTAAAATATTTTCCACCTACAACATCCTCAGTTTTGAGAGGATTAATGGAGCGAGAGTTTCTTGCACAACAAGTGCCAGTCAAACGTAGCTTAGGATGTGCTCTCTGACAAACAGCTTAGATTCTGTATCCAAACGACGGTGACGGTGACATCACGTTGTCGGTATATGCTTGGTCGTTTACCTACTCAGGAAAAAAGTAGCATTCAACAGTGGAAGAATTTTTCAAATCGGCCTAAACACGATTTTGGACCTAATCATGTTCGTTTGTGTCTGTCGGTGCACTCGAAAATTCTTCGCACTCACAGTTTTTTCCAAGCACGGTAAGGGATGCATAGTTTAAAAAAAAATTATTTAACCTTCTGTGTGTGTGAACATAAAAACAAATTCTAAAACTGAGATTAAAAAAAGTAAACAATTTCCCTTCACTCATAGGAGAGTACAAGGTAAGGTGAGCGAAACACGTGTTTGTCTTCCTTCTTCCCAATCGCACTCGAAATTTTGAGTTTTATTATCTTCTTATCTGAATTATAAATCAAAACACTGGTCTTCTTCTTCATCTTTGCTTCTGATTTAGCAGGAGACTTAAATCTCAGTCTTGTAGTTTTGTAGTGATGCTCATTCATTGGAACTCAGTTCTACCGCAAAGTCCTTTTAAATGTTTATTTTTAACTGAATTCCCCTTTGATTGTGTAATTTTAAAACCGATTCTCTCACAAATCAAAAAATATCATCAGGACATTTTATATGAGAGTTAATTTTAAAAATGTTTTCAAAAGCAATTCAACCCTGCAACTATCCGCTCGCATGTGAGAAGAAGAAGCAACCTGATCTCTCAGTTATTTACTGCTTGATACAACTGCTATTCGATACGAAATAAAAAGAAAAAAAAAAATTAATGACAATCCAATCTCCCGGAGATAATTGCACGTTTTTCGATTTCTTTCCATCCTTGATTGACTTTTATCTGACTGGGTGAGCTATGTGACTCTGGTTCAACCAACACTCCTGCACACGTGCAAACTTTTCCACAACAGCGGTAATTTCAATGTGCTTTCGTAAATAACCGGATATTCCTTGGCTGAGTTCGTATACCATTCTGATGCATCACTCGCCTTTGGTTTTTGATATTCTTCAAGTCCTCAACAACTAATTGCAGCTCTCCTCATCGACATCGTGAGGGTATGTCTAGGATGAAATTTCGTAAAAAGTTAATAGCACAAGACAAGGCGCTCTTATCACAACCCACCAATAACCAAACACCCCATCCTTACTGCTCCTTTGGTGGTCTAAAGTATAGAGTGCTCTATTTACACAAAGTCAAAGAGGAGGTCTTCAATTAGTTTGGCTTTGCAATGATGTCCTTTTCAGCACAAATCTAAAGTTGGATTTTAATTCGACAGTAATTATCAAGGTTTGTGCTGTTGCTTGTTGGTGTCATACAAACGGACAAAGATGAGATTTTGAAAATCCTTCGTCCTTTACATCGCTCGTACAGAACTACAAAGGCATTGTAATTTATGTTAACAGATTGCAATTGACATCACACAGCCAGGTTTACAGAACAACGACAGCCACTATAGTTGGGAATGAGTTTTCTGCCGAGATTTATTTGATGCAGAACGCAGATGTTGATATAACTTTTCAAAACAAAATTTAATTATACCTTGGGGGGGGGGGGGGGGGGCGGGGATTGAGGTAATTAGGAGAGCTGTGTACAGCAGGTTGGTTAGTTATTGTTTTTTTTTTCATCAGCTTTGTTAAACTTTTTAATTACTTCATATAAAATTAAGTGTCCAGCTTTAAAGCCTTAAATTGGTAACTTCTTGTTAAAATTTCTTAGCCAAGGAGTAAGGCGTTAACAACAAAGTTGACTGGGATTCTGTCGCACGGTTTAATATTCAGTACATTTTTCTATTGTCACGGATGGAGACGTGCCGATGTGATTTAATAACAAAAATGTGTTTTTGATCAAGCAGCGTGAAGCCTGTCTTTTAAAATAAAGTGTTCATATTTTCACTTGTCATCCTCATACTCCTTGAAAATGTGTTCATTGTGAACATCCATTGTAGCGAAAGCAGGGAGTTTTTTTTTTTTCATTTAAGGAGAGCATTAATTTTGTTTCGGGTTAAAGTCACTGGTTTTTGTTTGGCTTTTTTAAAAAAAATTTCATTTGAATTCGATTAGTTAGGATTATACGAATCTGACAGGTTAGAATTATGCCAATCTGACAGCTGAAAAAGTTTAAAAACAACTTAATTATCTCCTGAAGAAGGCACCAGGTGAATCGAATTGGAATGTGCTTGTTTTTATTTTGTTATTGAAATTGATTGAGTTGGAAATTATAACATTTTCACTGGAGTAGTGGAATGGAACCAATTTATGTTACACGTGTGGCTGCAAAAATTGAAATAAGATGAACTGAAGCTTTCAAAGCAAAGCGATGAGCCACAGTGAGATTTCAAAGTTAAGCCTTTTTGTATATTGAAAAGTTAATTAAAGCACCGCAGCGTAGATTCCGCTCTACACAAATGCGAATGACTTCCGGAAAAGATAAATAAATAAAGTAAATTAAAAAATGAGTGTGCATTTTAAGGTGTAGGTAAACCATTAAATGACAGAGGTGGAGTATTTTTTCTTATGTGGCGAATGTGTATGAATTTTTGATCAAAAATGTTCACATTTAGATGCCTTATACTCTGTATCACTCCTACTAAGGCCTATGATAATTACCACAAAAAGTATAGGATCGATGATAGAACCTTTTGGTTCACCAGAGAAGTTATTTCAAACAATTTTTAGTTTAAATATTTGAGAAAAATGTTGCGTAGAATAATTAAGGCTAGTTTGTTAATTACATAAGTATGGAAATTCTTGTACCAGTGATGGAAGATTAGTATGCCTGCCTGCAAACCCAGAGGTTCGAATCGCAACATCGCCTTTTGCGTGGAATTGACAAGTCCGCCGTTAGCAAATTCATTGCCATGTGAGGCACTTGCTCGATTAGCCGTTCGGAACCGGGAGAAATTGTAGGTCAACTCCATTCCCTCACAAGACATGATTGTAATAGGCTCAGGGCCTCCTCGCTCTGTTGCGACAGTCTGTTTCGATCGCTTCCGATATCTTACGCTGGCATTTTTATGACAGGTACCATTTTTGAAAGTCGGAAATATTCCATAAGGCTCAAGCTTTTGCTACCGAGACGAACAAACAAGAGTTTGAAAAGCAAAACCTACAGATGCGTACTTTGTTAGCCTAGGTATAGTGAAAGTGATTGCGCAAAAACACAGTGGTGCTTCTTGTATTGTATTTTTTCGCTTTTTTTTCTAAGTAATTGACTGGCTGTATCGTTTAAAAAAAGCATATTTAGAGAACTACTAAATACATTTCCTTTTATAACTAACACACTGACTGACTATGTAACATTTTTGTGCCAGGCTGACGACTTGCTATCCGCAGTTGCCTTCTTTAAGGCGTGAAAGAAACCCTCTGGGCGCCATTAAACTAACTAGTTTGTCGTATATTACTTACGTGCTGTCTAATTTGAACTATTCTATGACTTGGTCATGAGCTGGATTGATGCTGACTATAAGGCAATTTTACGCACTGAAGCCCAAAACATCTTCCTTCATTATCATTTGTATTCTGTTTAATTGTTAATATATGTACATTGAGAGCAACTGTTTTCTTTCTGCCATCGATTTTCTTGATGTTCACCCTCTGGACATATCCTTATTTTTGAGGTTTAGTTTCATAGCTTTCATTGCTATTCATGTTGCATTCTTATTCTAGAATTTATAAGTGTCAGTGAATAATGAGCAATGGGTGATGAAATCTTCTAAGCATACTCCACTTCCATCATGTGGCGATTTCAATCCTGACTAAAACATGAGTAATAGCTTGTATAAGCAATCATTTGGTTTCTCAGAATACTTTAGTGCAAAATAAACCAAAATATGTTCTTTCTATTGATATTTGCACTATAACTGAAGAATGACTTTTTTTTTGTTAAAATATCCGTTGCTCAGTGATGATGTTGAATTAAGTACAACTGCACCTAAATCTACAATCTGGGTGAAGTTTTACCGATTTCAACCAGTAGGTTGAACTACATGCAAGCTCATGGTAAGGCAATAGGCAATGGTTAGAACAAATAACAGACTACATCTGTGGCAACAAAACAGATATGGCCAGAGGTAGATTTAAAACGCACAAGACATTTGCTACTCATAACCAGATTGCAAATTAGCTCCATAATCAACGTCATTACCGTACACTGGCTGATAGGAAGACACGCCGGCCGTAAGACTCGCCGTTTCCTCTAACGACTTATGCAGAAGGTGCTAAGATGAGGAGGAAGAAAAGACAGTCCCACACCTCCACTGCTCATGTCCTGCACTCTCCCTCAAAAGAAAAAACTGCACCTAGGAAAATAATTCCAGCGATCTGATGAAAATAGATATCTTCTCTATCTCTTTATTAAGTGAGGTACTCCTTCACACACTTCTTATGGTGCCACAATGGACCTAATATAAGTCAAAGTGTATCTGTCAGTTGTTTTCTTTTTTTGTTTTAATTTAAATTTAGTCATTTTTTTCATTATTATGAAGATAATGAATAAAAAATCTTATTCCTTTAATTTTTTCAAAATTTTAGATGCTCGGGGCAAAAAAAATTTACTCAATAGATCGATCTGAAAATTTACAAGGTTTTTAAGGGTATGTTGAGGTGAAAAAATTCCTACAATGTCAAGCTTTCCCGTCGATATTTATTAAGATACAGTCAATTAACCAAAATAGAGGAAAAATTCACTTTTTTCAACTTTTTTCAAACTGATATGGTACATCGATAAGATTTTTTATCTAGAAGTTTTTTATAAAATTTTATAAGAAATTTTTTCCTAATTCTAAAACTGGCCTTCTTATCGCTGTACGATTATTGGTTGCAGAGATATAGCGGTTGAAAAAATAAGCGTCCTTTTTTGTTTGATTTCAAATATCTCCACGACAAATGGTCGTATCGAGCTTAATAAAAAACGAAATTGAAGCTTAATAAACAGTTGTTTTGCCAGAAAGAGAAAAAAAAATCAAAAATTTGTCAAATTTTTTTTTGTATTCTATTTATTCCGATCATGTCAAAACCGTAGTTCTTAAAAAATTGAGATTGAAAGATCTCAAAACAAAAGTCTTGGGGCTTTAAAATATTTTTTATTTCTTGCAAAACGATCATTTTTCGCTGAAATACAGACCGTCAAAAATTCGAGACACTTTTGGGAGTAGTGTACATTTGCAACGCGGTGCGACCAAGCGCATAGTTCACAGTCTAAACTTCTAAGTTCAAACACATTTTGCATGATTTGCTTACTTTTTTTGATCGAAATGCAACTCACATCCAAGTTGTTGTAAACTAGTTGAAAAAAAAAAAAAAATTCCAATACGTTAAGCAGAGAAAAAAGAATTTAAATGTAGCTGGTTTAAAATGAGTTGAAAATCGATTGCGAACCAGTTTCGAAAAAGAAATAAAAGAAGTTGAATGTAGGTTGTTACAGTTTCAAAACCAACTTAAAACTCAAATACACACCACTTCTTTGTAGAATTTTGCAATTCATTTTTAGGGCTTTTGAAACAGGAAATATATCTGATTCGCGTACCCACACGACGACTTCTTGTGGAATCAATTTTGTATATATTGCCTTTACAAAGCCTATATTTTGAAAACTTATTAAAAGATATGACGTTTGAACTTTCCACACTACTGGAGGATAACATAATAGAAGGAATCCAAGCTCAATCCTAGTAATCATGTGATTACACAGATAAGTAAGATTTGTCTGTTATATTTGGGTCACTAGTAATAAAAACGTTGTTTTTTTAGACGTGTGGTTTTCAATTTGACAATGGCTTCTTTTTGAATTTGGTCTTTTTGACGTACGTTTGGTAAATTATATCGAAAAAAATATCGAAAAAAGTCGCTGTTGACATTGATTTTTACATAATTTTGAGTCTTAAACCGCTGAGTCACCTCCAAGATCGGCTGATCTAACACTGCTATTTTTTGTGGCTTTATATGAGACGGTTAAAGCCTTGGATGAGAATGTCCGTTCCGTCATTTTTGACATACGGCCCCAAATATGATCGAAAATTGGGCCTCTCAGCTCGAATTTATTCGATCCAGCTGTGACGGCAATTTGCCCGAAATCTTTTTCAGAACATAATGGCAAACTCCTATCTTTATGAGGCTAAATTCTTGGCTACGTTTTATTTCTTATTAATTTTTTAGCGGGCACATCAAATGGTTATGAATACTCTTATGATATTATTAAATACAGTGCGGGCATTTAGGAAAATAGTATAGGGTACAAAATAGAACGTTAAAATTGATAGGTGATAATCGTTAAAATGTTACTCGTCTCAGTCTCTTTTATAGCTTTTTCTACAAACAGTGCACCAGTGAAGTAGCCAGTTGCATTCCTCCCCTGAAGCATTTTAGCCGCAACACGAGCCTGGCTAGGAATGACCATCAGTTTCACCTTGAGCCCAATTTCGGGTGTACTGCCAAGTATAGATATTCTTATTTCAGTCGCACCACCCGTATGTGATATGCTTTTCCTGGCTCTGTATTTCCTCTGTATTTCTTATTTAACTTATTCATTTTAAAATTTCATATTTCCGCAAGCGTTTAATTAAAATCTGACACAATTCTAAAACACGTCTACTTAGGATGAAATGCTAGTTAACAGGATAACAATTTGAACAGAGATTCAAACTTCAAAGCTCTTCACTTTTCTGTCAGCAACAAAAAGTACAAAATTCTCTCAATTTAAAAATCGTAATCTCATGGGCATTTCACTACCCCACAAGAAGTCCTGCTCCTGTAAACATAGCTATTCTTGCCCGTGCACCACCGATGGAGTTTAAATTCATTAATACCAACTACACACCTTAAAGGTATATCCTGCTACAACTTCCTACATCCAATTATCTTCTTTGAAATTGCTTTCCTTGTTCTACCATCATCATCTACGGAAGTGTAGTTATTTACAGCATCATGGTATAATGTTTTTGTTAAAGAAATATGAAAATAAAAAGAGGACTGCAAATAAAACAAAACACACTCTATTAAAATCTCTCCTCCATACACAAAGCTCCCAAGGACTAAGAAATCATTATTTTCTAATTTAAAAACCAACTCATCATCCTATTTATTCTGGAGAGATTAAATGTACTTCGAGAAACTAGAAAACAAGTTCATTAAAACCATTACAACAGTGAAATTACCTTGTAGTCATCTTGTGAGTAGCACAAGACGTGCTGCGGTTCTCTCTATTCTACTATTTTGTTCCATTCATAGAAATGAAGGTGGGCTTGTCTCTTGTTTCTATAGAAAAAAGAAAAGGAAACAACTTTTGAGTCAACAGGGCCACCCATCAACAGCAAGGGAACAGTTAGAAATCACGATAAACAGTAAACTTGGAATGGTTTTCCCTTCACAGCTACTCATTCACTAAATACAAATGCAAGAAGGCGAATAACTGTCTGGCTTTTATTATTTGACCATAAAATAAATTCGAATACAAATTGAGTTACGAAATGAAATGACAACACCAGAGACATACGAGTGCCATAGAATGGAATCAGTAATATACAGCAACAAAAATAGACAATAGAAAACGTGATTTGTATGAATCAATCCACACACTTGATAAGATTGAAAGAGTTTGGTATTCACTGTCCGTGGGGTTGTTTAACAAAATTGGCACCAAACTTCCATGTAGTAAATGAAAGTGAAAGTGTTTGATGTTGAGGCTTGAATAAGCAATCTTTTGAAGTTACAATCAACCTTTTGACTTGTGTTTTCATCACAATTTATTGATTTATTACTAAATGAAAGAAAAAAAGCTGTGTGTGCTTTTAAAGTGTCGAAATAAGCAGAAATGCGTCAATGTGTGAAAATTTTCTGATAAATTTCCAGTGACTCTGTTTTAATGGACAATTTTTGAAGATTGATTGAAAATTTTTTGAGATATCAGCAGTGAGCAGCTGCTGTTGTAAGCTTTCCCCTTTAACCTTTAACCATCTCAAATGAGAGACATTTCTTTAGTAATTTAAAATCACCTTGAATTTAGCCATAGCTAGAAATGATTCTCGAGTCACATGCTGCAACTCATAGGACGCGACGGCGGGCGACGGCGACGGTGACGTTTGTTATTTGCTTGACATTTCTTGCAATTTATTTTTAAAATAAAGTTAGTGCTGAATTTCTGGAAAAGAAAAACCAAACTATTGTACTACGCTCTAGTTTCAAGAAAAATTTTACTTTTTACTACTGAGCTTGTTTTTTCGTTTACTTTAAGTCTGTAGCCTTACTTCATTGCCTGTACTGTCAAAATGTTGGTTCTGTTGACACCCATTTTTAAAAGCAGGTCCATAAGTCAGTATGTCAGTATAGTCGGTGAAAGGTGTTTAAAAATTGTATGTCAGAAAATAGATTTGCAAAATTTGTTTCACTTGCAAGAATGAGTTTCTGAATTGAGAACCGACTGGTATTTTGGTGAAATAGGCCACTGGCTGACCATTGAGTTTATTTAAACTTTTGTTAAAATAACGAATTTTGTTCCAATAAAAGTGTTTTCCATTCCCTTGAATTGTAGGTAGCGAAATCGACTAAAAGATTTTGAGATAAACATCTAAGAAAACTCGAAGTAATGCGAACCCAAATTGGCACCCGTATTTTTGAAATTATTTTATAAGTATAAATTGTCTTTATCAGAAAACGCGTAAAACAAGAACTGCTCCATCTTTCTTGAACTAATGCCTTCTCTGAAGCCATACATTTTCGTTGAGTGCTTCTTACAAGGATGTAGAATCCTCCCTTATGATGGCTCCTTCGTCAGTAAAACATATTTGATGTACTTTGGTGTTCTGTACTTTAACTTTAAGCATCAGGTATACATGGTCTAAAATAAACAGCATAGGAGTCAAGAGGCTTCCTTGGTGTACACCTACTCTGACTTTATATGTCAAGATGGAGTCACTGAAGCTTAAATGAGCTTTACCCGTTAAATGATGTGGGACATCAGTTTGATTGAAAGGCAGTTACGCGATTTCGTTTATCATTGAACATTGGTGGAAGGCAACTTTCCGTCCATATCATCATAACAACCACATCTCACTTCCTATTTATAAGTTTGGATATGAGAGTGGTGCCCGTAGCCTAATGGTAAGCATGACTGCTTGTTTTGAGGGAGGTTCTAAGTTCGAATTCCCATAGAAAACAAAAAATGTTTTTCCATGGATATCACCTTTCGCGAGAAGCTAACTGATTCCATCCATTCCCTCACAAGGCATGTCTGAGAGGAATGCACTAGGCTCGTGACTTACCACCCGAGAAACTCATGAGCCGTTTAAAATAAAATGTCTCTCAACTTTTTCTAGAACTCACATAGTATCATATGCTTGGTACCCGTGGCGTGATGGTAAGCATGTCCACCTGCTAACCCAGAGGTTCGAAGTTCGAATCCTAGCAGAGGCAAAAATGTTTTTCCACGGGTATCGCCTTTCGCGAGGAATTGGCAAGTCGTCCGTTAGTAAATTTATTGCCATTAAAAGCGCTTCCTCAATTAGCCGTTCGCAACCGACAGGAAATTGTAGGTCCGCTCCATTCCCTCACAAGGCATGGTTGTGAGAAATGCGCTAGGCTGAGGGGATCCTGGTTCGGTTGCGCCACTCTATTTGTTTTTATTTTATTTTTTATATACATACATACTATCTGTCTATGTAAATTTTTGGTATACTTTTTGTAACATTTCAGCCGCTGTCTCCCGAATAAATGTTTCAATGTTGGCTTCCAGTGCATCAATCGAAGTGGGCTTGTCGCTATAAACATAAGCCTAAATACATGAAAAATAGTCTAGAGGTGTTAAATTTCACGACTTAGGCGGACAATTAGCCGTCCCCAAAGGTAAAATAAACTGTCCGAACCGCCTCTCAATTGGTCCATTGTTTAGCTTGCTGTATGGAATGTTGCACCGTCTTGTTGAAAGTACATGTCATGCCTGTCAAACTTTTCCATTTAGCGCAAAAAAGTTTGTTATCATCGGACGGTAGTGCAACGTAGTAACGTTGGGATTGATTGTCATCTCTTGTCTTTTAATAAATACGTCCCAATGATTCCGCCAGCCAACATTCTGTGACTTTTTCTGGAGGATGCAATGGTAGTTCTTGCAAAACTTCTGACTGCTCTTCACTCAAAACACGACAGTTTTGTTTGATGTGCACGTATCCATTCAACAAGAAATGAGCTTCGTCGATCAAACGCTAATGTTCGGTCCAATGTCACTTTACCAAAGCGTCATTGATAGATAGATAGATAGATAGATAGATAGATAATGCGATTTATTTACTGTATCTGTTATTACTAAATATTTCAAAAAGACAAAACAATCGTCAAAGCTTGGCTATGCGCCGTCTGCCCGATTAACATCATTTAGATATGTAGATAAATATTGTGATATGTACATTTTTAAAAAATCTACTTGGAAGTTTTTATTTATTTGTTTTTTTTTCCCTTTTTTGGATTTGTAGTTAATTTTATTTTATTATTAAAAGGCTTCATTAATTATTTGATTTCTGTATGACATTGCAATTTTATAGAATTTGTACAGTTGGTTGTTATTTCTTTCGCAGTTTAGAATGGCTAAGACTTCTTGTTCTGGTATGTAGTTGGTGTTAAAGGTATCTCGTCTGATTTCACACAGAATAGGACATTTTCCTAGGAAGTGCAAAACATCTTCTCGTTCATGTAGATTACAAAGACTGCAATAAATTGGTAAATCCTCCCTATGAGGTCTGAAGTGAAGACTAATCAGCTCCCCTCTCATTTTAAAGATGGTTGAAATTAAATTGAGATCGTTTTCGGGGCGGAAATAGTTTGCATCACAAAGATTATGGTTTAGCCGGCTGTAGGTTTGTCTAAAGATAGAAGATGAAGCTTCGTTTATGAACTCAGACCTTAGCTGTTCATCCGTCATGGAAATCGTTTCAAGAAGCTGTTTTCTATTTTGATTTTCGTTTCCATCAAATAATCTAAAACTTAAGTGACAACTGTTTGCAAGCTCCTCCCACTTCTTATACCAATGATTTCGTTTTCGTATTGATTGAAGTGCCAACATTTTTGGATACCTTTCCTCTGGCATATTTAGAACATTGTAACTACCAAATTTCTGCATTTGGCTTAATGTCGCTTGGCACAATGTAAAGACAAATTGCGGTAAGTCGTTCGACTTCACTTCTTCCACCAGCTGTAGGTACTTTAAAAGGCTTCACACCTAAATTCTTCTGCAAAACTTTCAACTTAGTTGAATAACAGGCGAGGCGGCCAATTGCTGCCAACCGGTGAATCAATAAATATATCACGCTTATCATTTTCATAGCCCGATCCAGCTGTGATGTTTTCCTTACACTTTAGGTAAGCGTGTTGATGATTTTATGTTCACCAATAAAAATTTGGTGCGAAATTTAGTCACAATAGCCCAAATAGCTGTCTTGGTAGGTCGATTAAACTGACCATAAAATGGCAGAAGTGCATGATGAAAATTCAGTAATTTGCAAGCGTTATTCGTTTCTAAGACGATCCACACTAAAATTATACACCAAACAGATGTTTGACATTGACACAAAACACAAAACTTACTTGAGCTGTCAAAAAAGTGCTGGCGAAAAGCAAACAGCTAAGAATCGCCTATTTGATCCAAAATGCATCTTTTACACCTGCTCACATGCAATTTGGAGACCATATGAACTGACAATATGTCACACCTTTTTTTTATGACCTATATAAGAAATATATTAAACGGTAACAAGACTTCCAAATGGTTAAAACGCTCTTAAATAGCTCTTCCGCCAGTATGGTACTGATTCCTTTTTTAATGCAATTCATCTCATGTTAGAACATTTCGTAAAATTTTGTCTTTTCATGCAAATAACAGGCTAAGTTTCTTGAATTCCTTTTTATCGTTTTTTGGGAACAAAAAATGTCTACTCACCTCTTTCTCTTCACCTTTTCCAAGTAGAAACTAAGGCCTGTTATACTTGCAGCCTTCTAACTCGCTATTCTTAAAGTTCGCCAAATCTGCGGCAATACTTTGTTTACTCCGGAAATTGTTTAGCACCTACCCTAGCATTTCTGCTCGGTCCAATATCAGTACCATGTGTAGAAGAGGTAGTCGCTCCCAGGGTTGTGCCATTAATTAAAAAAAAAAATATTTTGCTCAATATTATGCGTACATAATTTCCCCAAACTTATTCAAATATTTCGACTTGAACAACTGAACTTGCTCCATTTTTCGAGTGTGAGTTCTATTTTACTACTTCATTTATCTCCCGTGTTGTAAATCCAGTCACGCATGCACTACACTCTAGATGTCATTTCTCCTCTATAACAACAATCAACAAGAGGCTACAATAATATTCTAATGCGTCCCCACACAAGCTCAGAAAATGAAGAATGAAATGAAACTGAAGGTTAAACTTCATTAGAAAAATATTCAGTGAAAAATTAGTAGATATGCAGTTTTTTATATAGTTTGTCCAGAAAGAGTGGCAAATGATGCCAGTTTTAGAATAAAATGAGAAAGAAGGTTTCATAGACACATAGGGCTTCGCAACAGAGCGTTGAGAACCGGACATATTACATGTCTCAGAACCATACCTTGTAAGCAAGTGGAGAGGACCTACAATTTTCTGTCGATTCCGAAAGGCTAATCGAGAAAGCGCTATTCAATGAGTTTACTACCGGAGGGTTTTGCCGATTACTCGCGTAGAAAACGTTTTTTATTTTCTGTTTATATGATTTAAATCACAAACCTCCCGCCTAACAAGCAGACCTGCTGACTTTTACACCGCAGCGCGGCTACCACAAACATCAAGGTTAAGCTCTTGAAAAAACTTAACACGAAATCCTTATTTTTGAATGCGATCTATTGAATTTATGTTTGTTGTTCTGTTTTGCATTATGTAAAAATTCCTCAATTGAAGTTGGTTCCCCTTCAGCAAAACCTGAGCTAAGTTTTACATTTGTTATCCAAAGGCATTAAATCAAAAAAACCAAAAAAGGTCTTACCAAAACAGTTTGCATTCTTGGAAGGAAGTATAAATATGAAACAGTTTAGTCAGAAATTAAACGAATGGCTGCCTGCTAATTATTAATTAATTATTCATTCAATTTTCATGGTCTTTGGTATTAAACCAACACACCGTTTTGTGTGCTCTCGGTCCGGTGCGGTGTGGCAACAACGTGATTCTCACTGTTTGATTAGTACTTAACCAAATTTGTGGAACAAAAAACATACCCACCTTCTCCCTCAACGGTGTACTCACAAAATGAGATGTTTTAATATTTAATTCAATAGAATAATTAACTCGAGCGTGAATAAAGTTGTGTGAACGTGGACACTGGGCACACAAAACGCACATAAATTGAATCGCATCGAAACCTCGCTGGAGTTTGGCATCCATCTGCATGCAGCAGTACCAAACAAAATCTATTATACATTGCGGATGAACACTAAGTGACAGGAATAATGAATTAAACTTTCGTCCGTAGTGTAAACAGAGCTATTCAAGTTAAGCACAGGCAACTCGGGATTAAACCACTAAAATCTGTTACATTCAAAATCGCAGTCAGACGGTTCGGTGTATAATGTCAATAGAGAGGCAGTGTTTTTTGACTTTTAGATATGATTAATGTAAATATACGAACAATTTACGCACTTTCATGACTTTGATTTATGTTAGCTCAAGGGGGAGTGTGTGTATTGTACATGTGTGAGCCCCTGGCATACAAAACCAACTCAATCTCATCAAAATGGGAAGAACCACTCGAAAGGATTCTCCTTCCTTAGGATAATAGATGACGAACAAAAAAATAAGCAAAAAAGAAACATCTTTCGGGTAGAACAATATATTCTGCGATGGATTGTAATTTAGTTTCAAGCAAAACAACAGCTGGGCTTGTGGTTTTTTTTTTTTTTGTGGAGCATCTAATTGATGTGATGTTAAAGGCTTTTTGTCGTTTATTTTGTTTTGGTATTCCCAAGTCAGCATCAAGGAGTGCAAAAAATAAAACTGAGCTTGTGTAAGAAACAGGTACATGTTTGAAAAGATTAATGGATCTTCTTCATACTGTGCTCCATCGAGCACCCATTGAGACTGAAATGTGAAAGCAAAAGCACATCCCTGTTGCGGCACCACTTATTGTTATCCACTTTTCCTGTATTATAAGGACAACCTCATCTTGTCGAAGTATTGTGGCAATGGCACTCAAGTAAATCGGAGTAGGTCTTCTTGTATTACGAGTGGTTATGCCTGTGTGGCCGCTCACTTAAATGTCTGAAATAAATGCTTATCATAGAGATGAGGGATGTGAAATTTGTTCGTCTAGTTTTCTTTTTATGTTTTCTGCTCTTTTTTTTTATGTTGGCTTCAAATTTATGGCAGAACTCTATTATAAAATCAATTTATATAACTTGATTATAATTATCTTTGTTTCTCAAGTGAATTTATAGCTTGGATTTATAATCAAAGTCGACAGAGTGGAACGAATGGGAAATTATTGCAAAGAGCTGAGAAAATTGTATACACAGTCAGAAATTCAATTTATATAATGTTCGTATTTAAATTGAATTATAAAATTTTTTCAATGTCGTTCTTGGTCTCCTTTTGACTTCGTGTGTTCTTATGAGTTTTGATTGAGTGAGGAATAGTCGAACAATAATTGGCTTTTACGGTCTGAATAAAGTATTCCTGCTTGAGAAATTTGTGCCTCTCTCTCGGAGATGGTACTTCTAAAATGGTCCATCTAAAACCTTGGTGAGTTTTTGTAACTAGGTTTGCTGCCTTAAACAACTTTTCGTAAATGAAAGACATCCTGTTAACGAAGTACCCGTGGCTTAAATGCTAAAATGTCTGCCTGTTTGTGGTTCGAATACCAACAGAATACAAAAATTTTGCCACGGAGATCACGTTTTGTGCGGAATTGGCGAGTTCTCCGATCGTAAGCTCCTTGACGCGGTTTCTCGATAAGCCGTTTGGAGTCGGCAGAAACTTGCAGTTCCCCTTCATTACCACTGATAAGTTAAAAAAAGGTAAGCACAAAATAAATGAAATGCACTGTTTTCCCACCATTCACTCGAACAATGTTTCCTTTGAGAAAGTGTGTGATTCGGTGGGGCTTTGGTCTTGTGGAGCTACATAATTTTCTTACTCAAAAAAAAAAAAGAAGGTTGAAATAGCTTCCCAAATCTATAAAAGCTTACCTTTCAATTTCTCCAATTTATTTGTTTCGTGATAATTCAGATTTCCGTCCACTCAGCTGTTCAATTATACTCTAGTTTCTTTCTGTTAAGGAAAACTCATTTTGCGAAGCCACATGCATAATTATTACAAAACTCAGATCTGTGCCACTCTGGAAGACTGGGTATTATCAAGTATAACCACGGGCTTAATTCCTTTCCTTGGTGAATCTTATTTCTTCTTCAAAGTAGAAATAAAACCTTTCGTGGATGTAATTTCGCTCTGTTTTCTTGAAAAATAAGACCCACAGGGCTTACTGCACTGAATTGTTCACACGTTGCCTCGCTCATGACGTTAACGTTATATCGCTCGTTGCTAAGAGAATTATAACAAGGAACAACCGAATATGAAAAATGAAAAAATAAATGAAAGATATTACATCATTTCCAGACAAATTCGGTCTCTAGGTATACCTTTTCCTAATAAAGACTTAATGAACATAACGACGGACGTGTAGACAGGCACACGCAGTTCATGAATTTCGAAAAACAAACAAATCATAAAGTGTTTGGACAACGTAAACAAAACTGGGTGTTCGTATGTTATTATGAAGCAGGTATGAGCAAAAATGGTACAGAGCAGTTTATGAAACGTTCCCACAGACATTTCTGGTTTCAAAGATGACATTTAAATTTTTCAAATATTTTTGAAGTCAAATTTTAGTACCCATTTGCGGCGTAGTTCTTGGAATTTATTAGAGCAACGGTCTTTTTTGCACTACGTAGCAAAGAGAACTTATGAATTTAGAAAAGAGTCCAAATGAATAAAAAAATGTCTAAAAGGAGTGCAAAACTATTGTGTCTAGAAATAAATCAGTAAACAGGATGTCGCGGGGTATAACTCATTTCAAGGATCTACAAAGAAGAAAATGTAGGCAGAACTATCAGTGAAAAAATGTTTCAAAAATGCCAAAAAAGGCAATTGAAGCTGTTTATGATCACTTTTTGGTTGTTGTGCAGCCGTGAGTCTGCATCGAATCAAGTCTTCGGTAGATTTTAAAAACTATCGAAATAGAGCTACTGAAAAAAAAATTTCATCAAGGTCAGAAAAGGCTCGAGAAAGTTGGGTTTCAAAGACTTAAGTCAATACAGAAATCGTATTTTCAATGAAAAATCAAATAACTATTTCACTCACTCAGGACCATCTTTACTAGACTCGAGACAAGTGGAATAACCTTACCTTTTTCGACGAAGCAAAGCTTAAGCTACATATAGGAAAAGGGAGGTTCTTGCGCGAAGAGAACCGAAGGAAACACTGAGCTCTCAATCTGAATGCATCGGATCCCTCCGAAAACTGAAGGTGTGATATGTGACCTGGAATGTTTTAACTGAAAAGAAGAAAATGAGAATTGTCTTCCTTGCATTGTCAATCCTGCAGAAGTTTACTCACAGGTTCTTAAAATGTATAAGGGCCCTCTGCACTGGAGTTTGTTTTTTGTTGGCACTGGTAGATTCATTTTTGAGTAATTACGCACATTCAAAATTGAAGGTATGAACTTGATTTTTAATTTTTTTTTTTTTTTTTTTAAATTAAATGAAAAACTAGCGCCAAGCATTTGAAAAGAACTGGAAGCCTAATTCCTGAAATTAAAATTTGCAATTTTATTGCGAAGGTTAAGAAGTATTAAGTTGGCTTTCCAATAATCGAAATTTTATTCTTATGAAAACTTAAGGTTGCGAAAAACCATCCATCCAGTTTCTGAAAGATTGAGTCTTAAAAAGTCGCACTCTCAGCCCTCTGAAAACTCACGTTCTAAATTTACCGTGAATGAATCTGAAAAAAGAACGAGTGGAAATGAGAAAGTGCAGACATTTTTGTGTGCTCGATTACATTCATCCCAGAGCAAATTATCAAGACATCGTCGAAACGTCACCTGTCTCTCTCTTTTTTATCGCTTTTTTCAGAAACAGTGCTCTAGTGAGGTAGCCAGTTGCATTCCTCCCCTGAAACAGTTTAGCTGCAATACCCGCCTCGCTAGGAATGCTCATCAGTCTTACGTGCGCGTTTATTATAAAAAAAAAATCAAATGGATATCGCAACAAAGCGTGGGACCCATATCCTTGCGCATTTCTATCAAGCGTTCCTTGTGAGGAATGAAGGGGACCTAAATTTTTTTCCCAATTCCGACTGACTGAGTGATAAATCGCTTTTCATGGCACTGAAACTACAATCGGAGGACTTTCTGATTCCTCGCAATTCGCAAAACGCAAAAGCAGAGTAAAACAACTGGATGTATCTGAGATTTTAACTTCGAACTACAAGGTAATAAGCAGGCATGCTAACGATTTCACCATGGGCACTTTCAGAGTGAAATGAAAGCTTAAAAATTGTACCTTTCAGAGCCTGGAACACTGTACTTGCATACACATGAAAAAACTTTTCCGAAGCAGTATCTCTCCCTTGCGCCTTGGCGTTGTACAGCTGTAATGAATGGAAAATGATGTCCAAAAAAGACTAACTAGATAGACAATGCTCAAGAGAAACTATAAGAAATACTCATGTTCTGTGAGAACCAAAAAGTATAAAATGGTGGAACAAACCTATTCTACAAAGAGCATTTAATGCAGTATTTGCAAGGCCTTATCTCACTCTTATGTAATCCCTTAAATGGCGTCGTTTCTCATGAAGCTGCAACACCCTGAACATCACCAAGGAACCCTTAACATTGCAAACCTATAAAAACGAACGGAAAAAACTGTCATAGAAATTTATAGTAGGTATGCTTTCAAATCCAAAGTAACAACCATTCCAATATTCGCTATGAACTTTAAGTGCACATTTATTCTTCTGCATAATGAAAACAATTCCCTGTTATTCCATTTCAACAACATATTTTACAAAACAAATTCTTCCATCTTGTTATATTATTCAAATTGGATGCACATCAATGCTGGATCAATGAACAACGAAACATTCTATGTATGGCCAGAGGATAATATATTTCCGATATCAACAGAAGGGGTTATTTCTTATTTCTTGCATTGAGCGCTGAATAAATAAACATATAAATTTCTCTTTATTTTTGAACGGTCAGTTGATTTGATGTAAGAAATAAACAACATACATTTTATGTGAATGTTGGTCAGAGCTCAGATAAATAGAACGCATATGAAAATATATTAGGTGCTCCAAGAAAAGATAATATTGAAGCAATTTGTGGTAATAGAAATATTGAAAGAATGAATAAGGATACGTGTCGATGATATCCTTTCTTTAGTAAATTGATAAACTAGTTTAACATTCAATTAATCAAAGCGAGATGGATAGGAAATACTGATCGGTGAAGTTGTAATTGATGAAGGTCAGTTGAAGAAAACTGAATTGGGTTTATTTGGAATTATGAACACCGAATTTCAAAAGAGAATAGAACTACTAAAACAAATTTAAAATTCCCCAAAAATACTAGGAGAACTTATGTAGTTGTTAAATGCCAAGCTACTTTCCAACAACACATTTTACTACAATGAAATCGTTGGTATGAATGGCGTGGAATTGATGACAGCAGCTTATAAGCAGTGCCAAAAAGTATGCAATCGATAATATTCCGTGTTAAACGCATAACGCTTTCATGTTTGCAAGTAGCATAAGAAGTTTCACTTCAAAAAAAAAAAAAAATTTAATAAAAAATACTATAACTATATGACAACGAAAGAGTGGAAATTTGCAAATTTGTGCTTCTTGGAATATTTAAGTTATTAGTACGTAGAGAGACTGAAAATTCAATATCTGGACGTTTTAAAACGTATTAAAAATAATTATACTTTGTGGTTTGGAGGTAAGACTAAGTCATTTCTAACTGCCTAGTCGTGAATATTTTTTAAATCGCCGTTCATATTATAAATGGCGTTTTTGACGCGAACGATTGTGTAGGGAAAGTAAGTCGTCGGCGCAAAAATGATACGAACAATGTTCTATAACTTCAACAACATCATTAATAAACAGACTAAAAGCATGTGACTCAGTAACGAATCCTGAGGGACACCAGCTTTAAGATTTAAGAAGTCAGAAGTTATTGAACTCTTGGAGACTTTCCCAATCTTCTTCTTCTTTTTCATTTTCGGCGTTAAGAGTAGTGATCTTGAAGCGATCACAACTCTCCCACTTTTCTGCTTCACACTAGTGATCCGCCTGTGGGGTACGCCGCGTTGACCTCAGAAATCGTCGGCAAGCCTCCCGGTTTTGGATTGTTCCATGTCTGAGGCCAACCAAATGCTGCTGCTTTTGCATTTGCTTGTACCAGGAGTGTTTTGGCCTGCCTTTTCTTTTTCGTCGCGAATTTGTTGAAACGTTGTATGATATTGCCTTTTTGACGGGGTTCAGCGGATCTCTCCTTTGAACATGACAATACCAACTGAGCCGGTCGTGCTGAATTTTGTCCAAGATGGCACTTTTGACATGAAGGCTTCCACGGACCTTAGTACTTCTAATTCGATCAAACTTTGTTACTCCTGCTGTTATTCGAAGCATCTTCATTTCGGCTGCCGTCAATTTGCTCTCATACTTTTTGTACATTGTCCAACATTGTGAACCGTATGTCAGAGTTGGACGGACAACTGCTGTGTAGAGTCTTCCCTTCAGCTTAGGGGGCATTTTTCGATCACAGAAGATATCGCAGTTTTCTCGCCACTTCATCCACCCAACGCTTACTCGATGATTGATGTCGTCATCACAAGATGCTTCACTGTTGATCATAGATCCCAGATATTTAAACTTTTCACACTTGGGAAGCA
The DNA here is from genome assembly GCA_914767635.1 of Melanostoma mellinum. Lineage (NCBI taxonomy): Eukaryota > Metazoa > Arthropoda > Insecta > Diptera > Syrphidae > Melanostoma > Melanostoma mellinum. Next base: position 220,580,838 of record OU612059.1, on the reverse strand, counting down.
CATTTCCATTCAAATAAATGTCTGGAATAGGCTTGTCTGGATCAGAAAAAGGGCAGCACAGGTATTCAGTCTTTTTAGCGCTAATACGGTACCCATTTCCTTCCAGAACATCAATCCAAACGTCAAGTGCTCGTTGCAGGGATGTAGGATCCTCGCTTATGATGGCTCCATCGTCAGCAAAGAATAATTGTTGTACTTTTATTGTCCGTTACTTTTCCTTCGAGCAAATAATCCAGAACAGCAATAAAGAGCAGTGGACTCAAGACACTTCCCTGATGTACACCTACTGTTATTTGGAATTCTTCGGTGACTCCAGCTGGGCATCTCACTTTTGTAACTGCTCCCTCGTACATGTCCATAATTATTCGCACATAGGCTTCAGGAACTCCTCGGTGTCTGAGGGCCACCCATATCAGATCTTGTGGTTGTCGATCGAATGCCTTTTCGAAGTCAACCAACACAATATGCAAATCCTCTAAGGCATCTCGGTGTTTTTCCATAATGATCCTTATGCTTTGGATTGCGTCTGTAGTTGACTTACCCGCGACAAACCAGCATTGGTCATCAGACAGCCTTTATTTTCCGCAGTCGGCTATCTAAAACCCGCTCAACGATCTTCATAGTGTGGGACATCAACTTGATCGAACGATAGTTGTCACAGCTTCTGGTATCTCCCTTTCCCTTGTACATTGGAAGAAGAAAACTTTCCCTCCATTGATAAGGCAAACTGTCACCTCTTATAAGTTTGGAGATGAGAATCGTGAGCCATCTTAACCCGATGTCTCCCATATTTTTCCAAAACTCATATGGTACTTCGTCTGGCCCAATCGCTTTGCTTTCTTGTAGTTCTTATCTGCCTCCCTAACTTCTTCGACTGTGACGTCGGATACTTCCGTAAAGTTAGGTGCAGCTGTCGGAAAGTGGCGCCGAGGAAACTGTTCATCCAAAAGAATTTTTTCATGAAGAATTTTGTCGTCATCCACAAGTAGCAGTCCTTGAGCATCATTGATGAACTTCGGCGAACGAATCTCCTGCGCATTTGTCCTTCTCTGAGCGGCTATTTTGAAAATGGTTGCTCCCTTATTCAAGTTGCTTTGTCTTAGCTCTTGGATTGCCTGATTTGCTTCAGCAGCTGGGGCAGAAATCTCTTCCAGCTCTCGATACAGGCCCTCCGTGCTTTTTGCTTGAAGTTGGGCTTGTATTCCATTTTGAGACGCGCTTTTTCATTTGTATTTCTTGAGGGGCACTTCGACCAAGCTTGGAAAGCTGATTTCTTCTTTCTAATCACTGCTTTAGCTTCATCATCCCACCACAAGGTTTCTTTAGCTTGTTGGTGGTGTCCTTTTGAGACTCCTCACAGTGATTTGGCTCTCTCTAAGCAGGTTCGTTGTAGGCGATCCCACATATTTTGTGCCGTGATTGCATTTGAAACTGCGTCGATGGTATTACACAGCTGACTTTGCATATACGAAATGAATTGCTGTCCTTTGGTTTTCTCCAGCTTGTACCACTTGATTCTCCTAGGAGCCTTTGTTTGTTTGACTTCCTTCACCGCATCCGCAAAAAATTCTGTTAAAAGAAGACGGTGTTGTTGAGCTGCAGCTTCTCCTTGTATCACTTTGCAGTCTTTCACCCGAGATTTCATATAATTGGTTATCAAATGGTAATCAATCTGGGTTTCATTTCCTCCACTGCTGTAAGTGATAAGGTATCGGTCTTGTTTGATGAACATGGTATTTAGTACGATTAGACCGTATAACTTGCACATACTTAGAATATCATCACCAGGAGTGTTCCTGGTGCCGAATCCCAAACCTCCATGGCAGTCTTCATAATCCTCGTTTGTCTTCCCGACATGTCCATTCAAATCTCCTCCAACAAACAAATACTCTTCTTTTGGGATATTCTTAAGCAGGTTATGAAAATCAAGCCAGAATGCATCTTTTTCCTCCTGCTCACATCCTATTTGGGGAGCATATGCACTGATTATATTCCAGACCTTTCCTTCCATCACCAATTTAAGAGACATCAAACGGTCACTGGACTTCAAAATGGTCAACACGTTGTTACATAAACTTTGGTCAAGGATGATACCGACTCTGTTCCTACCTTGTTCTGTACCATAGTAGAACATCTTGTAAGCCTTGGTCTTTGCATCCAAGAAACGGGCTTTGTTTGCTGTGTTTCGCCATTTCGTTTCCTGAACACACAAGATGTCCACTCGCCTCCTTCTCATCATCTCTTCGAGTTCGAGACTTCTACCAGTCATACTTCCAACGTTCCAACTCGCGACTCTAAATTTTCGTCCAACTCGTCGCATTACTTTGCTAGCCCCCGGAATCCGTATAGCTCTGACCCGAACATTGCTGCTCGGTCCAGGATCAGCTCCATTCATAGCAATGGAACTGCCTGGCAGGGTAGTGCTTCTTATGTTCGCAAGTACTTCCATAATGCTCAAAATTATTCAAAAATTTTCCTTTCATCCTTTTCGACACATGCATGCTGACATGAGTTTGATTTCCCTTTTACTACACCGGTGATCTCCAGTCGTGTAAGCCCCGGGATCTGCATGCATACTTGGGGAGAGTTTTTAGGTGGTATGTGTGTCGCTAGACTCACTTTGATGTTAGTCGTCTAGATATGATTGTTCCTTTAGTCGCCTTTTACGACAAGCGGGGAGGCGCTGCAGTGCTATTCTAACCCGACACTGCACGGGAAGGAGACTTTCCCAATACCTCGCAAAAAGTGATGCCCATCTTTAACACGATCTTTAACACCATTGATTCTAGGATTCGAACATCGAAATCCAACGCAACAGGAATACATATCACTGAGACCCTGGAGCTTTAATATAATCATTATTATTATTATAACTAAAGAAGTGCTTTAGTTAAAATTATAAACGTGATAATCAAACGTAATTTGATTAGGTTTGCTACAATTTCTGGGAGAATTAAGTAGGTTTACATTTTTTTTCAAGTATCGCGTTGATGTTGACTAAATCTCAAATCCCCAAAGTCAGTCAACACAAATTAAATACTTTTCGGGCTAACCTGATGAGGGTGTTTATTAAAACCAATAACAATCTTTTGTTGCTGTTCCCCAGTGCAGTTTATTCATGTTTGTTTTATGATCCATTAAACTACGATAATCTCATAATTGAAAAACCTCAAAAATCTAAATTAGGAGCAATTACTCAATGGATTTAGAGTTGCAATACACCCGCATTCATAGGATTTGGTTTCTATCTTTGTTATTTTCGAGCACATTAATTATTATTTTGCTTCCACCTGTGTACCAATGTGTCAAGTGATGCGGATTAAATTAGTTCAATTTTAATTACGTATACGCCACAGTGAACTCTTGCCACACACATGTTACCGAAAAAATCAAACAACAAAATAAATTAACAATATTTGATTTAAATTAGGTTCGAGCAAATAAATTTAGATTTATGTTCTGATCGTAATATACACCGTAGGTATACAAAATTAATAGCTCGATAAAAAAAGAATATTCCATAATCGACACGTTCCCAATCACATCGCATGTACCAATTAATACTCCCGCTCGCTTAAAAATAAATATTTGTGTATATTAACAAAAAAGTTAAAAATACGTCGATAGGTAACGATGTTGTTTTTCAATCAAGCCTTATGGTTATCATGTTTGTTTACATTTGTAGTTACAAAACTCGGAAATAAGAGGAAATAAAATCCACGTGCTAAAATTCAAAAGAAAAAAAGAAAATGGAAAACAAAAAAAGATGAAAAATCATTTATTCTCTTAAATACTTACACAACAACGAGAAACGAGAGCTTATTTCGCTTAGAGCTACACAAATTAAAAAAGAAAATACCTAGGATTTATATTTGATTCATTGCGAGCATTTGGAATTGCTCCTGAAGCATTGTACTATACTGGCGAAGCAATACAATGCAGAGAGTACAACAAAGTAACCGCCAAAAGCCAGGAATTGCCCTCGAGGCTGCAAGCTAAATCCACTTTCCGTAATGACCACCAACGTGAAAATGGATTGCATCCCCAATGCTACCAGTGTATTGATTCCAAAGATTAGACCAAAGCTGTCCTCCAGCAGATTTTCTGCTACAGTTGCACTGTGAATTGAAAAAATAGAGAGAAAAAACAAATGAAATCGGCAATATTGCGTACTTCATGGAATTAGATGTCAGTCATTTTCATAACAAAGAAAAAATATTGCTGTGTGTGGAAAAGGAATGAGGAAAAGATTGCTTCTAAGTAAAGATTTATAAAAGCATACTTTTTATTCTATCAGCTGCTTAAGTGATATCCTTTTTATCAATGACTCATTCCAAATTATGAACGTCCTCTTCAGAAAATAAGTTTTGTTTTCAAACGATACTCGTAACGTGTAAAATGAAAAAGGAAGACATTTTATTTTTCAATTTCTACTCTTCAAATTTAACATCAGCCGCAAAACCTTTCCATACACATAAATTAATAATTTTCATCAAAGGAAGATATGAAAGCTTCAAGTATTCCATTTCGTGCTTGGAAGTATCATCTTATGTACAATCAAATTAAAACATCCTGGTTATGATGTAATAAATGGTGATGTGTGTTTGCTTTCTCACAGAATTATTAATCTTTGTGGAGCAAAAAGGAGGTGAGAAACACTCAGTGGAGTGCTAAAAACCGAAACCGCAGATGATCAAATGTTAAGTTTCAGTCTAGAAAGGAAGGTTATATGTTTTCAAACCGTTTGCTGGAAAATATGAGACCTCCTGATCAAATCCAAATTGAAATGAGCCACAGTACCAATTTATTCCTCAGATTTTGGATTCATGATTCTGGGAAAAGTAAAAGAAAATAATACTGAGCGTATATGAAAACGTCTTAGCATAGCTTTGCTGAGGTACAAATTTTTGATTGGTCTTATGCTCACTAGCAAATTTATTGAATGGTTGACAATTTAAGGATGTGGCAGGTCCTCCCAGAACAAAATACTTTAGCTCTACATTGATAAGGGGTTATTCTGATTTAGACAAGCAACTGAATATGTATTTCGAATTCACAGATGAATGCTGGTGTTCCGCAAGGAAGTCTTCTTGGACCTGGTCTGCTTTACGAAATATTCATTCGTTTGTTAGTCAAGAAAGGCTTATTGCAATAGCAGTATTTGCAGTCTACACATCTTTTTATAGCTATAAGCAAACCAGCAATAAAAAATTGCCATATGAATTGAATTTAATTTCCAAAGTCTTGCATTATAAGCGGACTAAGTTTTGAGAACCAAAAAGATGCACGTCTTACCTTGTCCGATATACAATAGGTCAGTAAATCGGACAAAGTAAGAATTGCGTTTTAAAACCGAATTTTCTTTTGATTGTCCTTGAATCTTATGTTACCATCAGCACTATGTATTGAAGACTCGTGGAACTATGCCAACAAGCCAACTGAATTACGCCTGTAATGTTCTGGATCTCACTCGACCAACTCATTGAACTAATGAATGTTTCCAAACAAGAAACACTCCAAGTGTAGTTGCAAAGGATTACTATAGGGATAATGAGTGAGCTATACACAAAAGAGTCAGCAAAGTCCCTAGTCTCATTATGAAAACGATGAAGCATTGGAAGCATTTGTGAAGAATGAGAAAAAAATGAAAAGATTCCGCAACAAGAATAAAATTCGTAAGCTCTACTTAATGGCGAAGATATCATGCCTTAAATTTGAACTTGAGTCTGCAAAAACCAGCGGGGAAACATTGTTGTAGAAATTACTGTCACTTTTGTGTACGTGGATCTGGAAAGACTACTTCTACTTATTGTTTAACGGCGCGGCGTTTGTTACATAAATCCCCCATATAAGGTCCTATCAACTTGGACGATTATCAAGATCAAGACCTTCAACAAAAGAAACGCTGCTGATGTCTTTGATATAAAGCATTGCAAGCATGTAAGGCAACTGAAGATTGGTTGTAAGTGAGATCAACTGAAGCATTGTATCTTTTGGCAACCAAGCTGTCTGAAAATTTAATGAAAACCCTTTTGAGACACTGATTATCATGGCTTTTGCTGACGGCGCAGATGTATAGACTCTTTCTTAAGCCCTTCTTTCATTTCAAAAGAAAATTATTTTGAGTGATCTTAAGTCCCGTCTGTTCGAAAGGAGTTTCGGCAAGAAGATTAAACAAGAAATGCTGTTAGCCGTTCAACGATGTGACCTTTTAGATAAAATAATGCAAATTGCAAGACTTTAATGGCTAGGACATGTAGAGCCGATTTGGGCCAAGTCTCCATCTCGACAATACTTTACAATTATACTTAAATGAGATCGTAAGAAGGCATAATTCTGCCGACAGAGTTATTTCCGTCCTACCGGATGTGACACCACAGAAGTTCTTGTTTGTTCTCCTACTAAAGTAGGTACAATAGCTATTGGAACCTTTTTTAGCCTCCAAGAAAATCGAATGAAATCGAATCGAATGAAAATGAATTGAGTGAAATCACTAGGATTGTTTAAGAATTAAGAACTCAAGTACATCATCCGTCTTTGAGCTAAAGCAGGAAGACTTAGTGTTTCTTTCTTTTTTCTTTCTTTCTTAAGAAGTCATATAAGGTGATTCCTCAGCTTGCCGCATGCCAAAATAGTACCCCGGAATGATAACTATCTTCTAACTGATTAACTTTCTTTTGACACCTACTCGATGGGTTGATATAAAGCTTGGGTCGATGCGTTACACTTTAGAACCGCTTGGTGGTTTTCTTAGTTCGTATGCGTTTTCTCTAAGTTAGAGTTTATATTAAGCGAATGACATACTGATATTCAACCATTTTCAGTGTAATGACCATTTTTCTGTCTTTGGCATGTTCATCTGGTCTGCAGATTTCTGGAATTTATTTATGCACTGAGCAAAAATGATTGTGAACTAATCTGACTGGATTCGAAGCGCTTGACTAGAAAAATAGAAATTTTATGGCAAAGATTACATCCTGAATGTTTCAAAACATAAATATTTATTTTAGTTATAACGTTTTCTTTCTGCCGTTGGCAAGATATTATCACTCGAATTAGTATTTTAAACATTTTAGAGTGTCTATATGCACCCGACACGAATTACACTAGTCGTTTGGAGGATTAATAAGTATGATGTGGTTCGTGTCTGTTCGTTTGAAACGATTCTTTCGAGCAATTTGAGGTGAAAAACTCATCGTTTAGCTCATGTTCGTGTCGGTTCATTTCAAATGAAATTACTTAACCATTCCTGACGACAAAAATCTTTGAAATCTCTTATTGGTTATTGCCGTCATTTGAGTTAAACGCCCCATGGTTTGACTCGTGTTGGTTCGTTTAAAACGAAACCTTCCAGACATTTCTGGTTAAATAAGTTTCTCGCCACAGTTGGTCAATCAAAACTTAGCTTGTTGTAGCTGCTAAAGTTGAAAATTTCATGGTGTTGCCAGAATTCCAGGTTATTTCAATCTATGTTTCGATCTAATTTCTTTTTTTTATTTCACTTTTTTGCTGTTGAAATTCGTCCACGTATTCGTATTTCCGAATTACCTACAGCAAGTTGTGCGAATATAAAATAAAATAATTTTTAATCTGCGTTTGAATAATAAAACTCATCAAAGCTGGCAATACTTTAAATTTTTCAAATAAAAAGACTTCAAAATGGATAATGGAAAATCATTTTCTTAAGAAATGACTGAGTGATTTCGTTTTGAACGAACCAACACGTGTCGCACGATATGTTTTTCCCCTCAAATGACTCAATTGAGAATGTGTTAGTCACCCTAACATTGGTAAGTTACGCCGTAGATGCATTTCTTTCTGACCTTAAAATTTGTGCATTCAATATTAATATATATAAAGCCAAAATCAGAATGTTTTTACATCATGCAGAGGACTACTGCTCGTTGGCATGTCATCTTTTCAAAAAATGTGCAGAATCGGAGTATTCACATTTTAACATATCAAATGACAGATATCAAGAGCTTACATTTTACGCTGAACTGAGCACACATTGGATTCCGCTGAAGATAAGCAAAACAAGTTCATCCTATTGTCATTGTGTTCCTCGAAACTATCTAGATGCACCCACAGTCTCTCTATTTCTCTTTATATCTCAAATCTCTGACAACGTTCAACTTTCACATCATCAAATTTAAATCCAATTACATTGAAATCATATACATACCTCGCAATAGTCACCACGAAAAAGTACACGATGTAGAACACGATGTGTATGCTGTATGCAATCCACACGAAATTTGTAGTGGCAGCCCAAAGCAGTAGAATGCCTTCGAACAGCGAACAAATTGTCAGAATCCACAAATTCCATCTTTGATAATGATGGCTGCTGAAAAAGCCAGCAGCAAGAGCTCCAGCGGCACCCAATAGAGTGGCAATTGCATCGGTTGCACCATTCCATGCGCTTAGGTGGTTTTCATCGATTTCTTTCCATAGGAACTGCACATATGACACGACCTGTATGTGTGTGTGTAAATAAATATTAAATAAAATTATGATTTTCGAACAAGGTAAACGGACATTTTAGAAACTGTGATTTTTTTTATACTCGGAGGAAACAAAATCAATGTGTTTTCTGTCTTGGGATATGAAAATCAATCGTTCACGGTGTGGAGCACACAAATTTGCTTTCAACTACCGTACATTGCCTGAAGAGTCGTCCCCCCACCCAAATTAAACAACACCCTTTCTTCCAAATAAAGTGAACACGCCCTCCTCAATGCAAGGATGTCATTATGATGACGACTGCTGGCTGGTGTTGGGCATTAAAACGAAATAAAGGCAAGCAAAATCAGAGGACTTCATTCAATATTTGGAGGGGGTGTGTAAATCTGTTAGATGAAGGACGCCAAAGTTTGTCATACATGAAATCGGAATCGTGATTTCTGTTTGCTGCTTCTGTTGTTGCTTTGTGTTTGGCAGAGATTTATGGCATTATAGCCGGATAATTTCATTTCCATTTCATAGAAACTAATGATTTGTCTTTTGTATTTTTGGTCTAATGGCAGATGGTAGTCTGTCTCAGTTCTAGGAACAGAATTTCAAATTGAAACAGCTGAATTGACTTGGAATGCTTGCAATTTGCAATGACTGTGACGGAATATTTTGAAATATTGTTAAAAGAATATTGAAGAATGGCTTTTCAATGTTTCTTCTTCAAATGATGACATGACAACTAAAAAAGAATGAGAAAAATTACAGCTCTTCAGCTGTGGTAGAAACCGACTGGCAATGGAAAACATAATAATTGGTTGGGGGTGGTGAATGGTGATTATAGCCAAATTGTGTATCGTTCATTTGAAAAACGAAAATATATCATTTTGCGAATGGAGAGCGAAAGGAACATTAAATTTTGTTTTATGTGGCAGCAGATGATTATATCTTTGAGTTTTTTTTTATTGTTTCGCGCGAAGAAAATGGAAAGACAATGGGATATTGAAAACGAATTTTTAATGCTTATTAGTTTTTGGAAATGGTTTTCTCCAAATAATAAATTAAGAAAAAATTATTGCAAATAGGAATTGATGGATTTAGTTAGGGACTTGGAATGGTAATAAGGAACTGAGATTTATGCTTCGGATGTTAATTATGAGTTTGTTTGGAATAATGAGTAACACTTTGATGCTTTTCCATAAATTTATCATTAACAATCGACGCTGTGCTAAAAAATTTGGGGGAAAATTAATTGGTTTTCTTAACCGCATTTCCGAAGGTTTTACAAGTTCATTTCAATAAAATTTTGTATTTCAAGTTTTTTATGACTTTGATTTGTTTCATTTTTTTTTTCAATTTTTTCGTGAAAAAATACTTTGCAATTAGTTAGAAAAATTAAAACCCAGCGATGTTTTGCAACTGAGTACAGCATCTTCTCCCAAAAAATTTGTTGGGAGTATAGTTTTGTGTTTATTGAACGCCAGGCATACTTCCATTAATTTTTTTCAGTTTTATTTTAGGTTAGGTAATAATTAACAATGACGTTAATTTTACAAGTCAAGAAGACAAATTTGTAACATTTTTTTTCGTTTTTGTTTTGAAACCGCTGATTGGATATTGAAATCCCCTTTTATTAAACTTTCCGATTGAATTCTTCAAAGGACCTTCGGTTACCACCTTAAACCCACGGTTTATCAGGAGCAACCAATGAAAGATCTACGGATTATATTTCTTTTTTGGTTCATAGTTTACACTAGCTGACCTACTCGGTGTAGCTCGGTTACTACGATGATCGAATCAAGTAAATTAAGTAAAGTGTTTTCTAATATCCCGTTCCCGCTGGAATGTGAGAATATAGTCAATGTTACCCAAGGACAGTGAAGAACTCTAACGTTAAAATCGATGCAGAATTTTTCAGTTTCCAGTCCCAACCCGTTCCCGTGGGATTATCCAAATGAAATATAGTCCATGCAACTCAATCAAAATGGAGCACTTTAATGATGGAAAAAGTCTGAAATCGTTTCAGTTGTCTTTGAATCACACCATTATAATTTCCCTTGTATGTTCCCATCTGAATATGGGAATAAATAGCGTTCTAAATAGCGTTCTAAAAGTAAATATGTTGATGAATTATGCATACAAGCCTCTTGGATCATTCTTTTTATTTTAAAAATCCGCATTAAAATCTGTTGCTTAGTTATAAGGATCAAAGCTCACAGACACACAGCGGAAAGCGAATTTGTTTTATGCTATGTAAGTCTTAGGGAATTTCATTGTTTTAATGCATACTTCCCCATGAGCCCATCAGCTCATGATTAAGGCTTGATATTTTTAAATCATTTTTTTTGGAGTTGGAGTTTTGGAGCTGCTTTGACATAACAGTTTTAGTGTTCATGATACAGAGAGTTTCTTAACCACTTCTGTAAACATTTTAATTTGAAGGCAACGATGAAGATAGCTAGATTCGTTTTTATATACCAAAAGGCGTTTATTATTACACGAATGCCTTCCACATCTAACTTTTGTATGATTTCAGAGTTTGTTTCCTTTGTAAAGTCCCGCAATTGGATGCCAAAATGTCCAAACGGGTTTAAGTACTTTCTTTTATAACATTAGTTTTTTCTGGATTGACAGGTATAAGTTCTTTTCTTTTTACGAGTACCTACGTTCATGTTTTGTTTTCTTCTTATCTTTTTGATGTCTTCTTTTAATTTAGCTTTGCATCCAACATCATGCCAAGGTATTTGGCAGTATGGAGTAGGGTACAACTAAATTGTTTATAAAATTCTTATTTATTTATATGCATCAGATTTTTTTCACTAATTCACAAACCTTACCTACTGCATCTTGCAATTTTTGTGAAGCCTTCAAAAGGATTCATGAGGCACCAATATTGGAGTATCATAGGCAAAGGTAGCCATGATAGCCTTGATGTTCCCTGAAAAATCCCTTGTATTTACTGATACAGGGTTGGCCCAATGACACTTCATTGTGGTGCAACTGACTTCAATTGTAGTTTTAAGTATGTTTGGTCGTAACGTACTACTCTAAAAATGTGGTTCGTAACATAAAGGATTTCGGCATTTTGAAGGCTCTTCTTATACAGTTTGTACTTGAGTCCCAATTACCATACTTTTTTAAAGGCGGTTAAAGATTTCCTTTTATCATCTGAATATCATTTTCCCTTTTAATCGAGCTTTTCTTTTTAAAAAATCAGCCATTGAGGGTGATGTAGCAGATGATTAGGTTGTTGACTTTATTATTTTGGTTCTGAGCACCTACTGAACCATTTGGAACCCTGAATGAATCCTAGAATGCTGTTTAGTGAGAGGTTAGAGAAATCGCCCAGTTTGTCGATAAAATATCCTCCGAGGGCGTTTTTTTCATAATGTGGGCCAAACTTTGGCACTCACAGCGGAAGTGGAATGATTCTTTCTCTGCCTCCTCGTCTTGGCATCTTCTGCATAAGTCGATGTCCATTCTTATCATGGGTACCAAATGAGTTGTGACCAGTGAGAATGCCAATCAACAGAGAGATCTGAGGTTTGCCAAGCTGGAGCAGAAATTTTTTTTTTAAATATCTGGGCATAGGTTTTTGGAAACACGGGATGATTCTAAAAGTAACCACCATTGTTGCCATTGGCGGTTTTTAGAGTTTCGTTTAATTATGTTTTTTATTGCTCTAGTGGGTTGAGAACTGAGGGGTTGGTATCGTTAGATTTGAGTGCTGACCCTACTTTGGCCAGCTTGTCCATAATTTCAATACCGGTTATATCACTATAACCTTGAACCCAAAATAAAGTTACCATGTTCCTTGAGCTGAGCAGTCTTAGATTACTGCGACTACTATTTGGATTTTTGGACGTTATATGATGATTTCAATATTTTTGTTGAACATGTTTTGCTTAGCCAGATGTTTTGCGGCTTCTCAGATTGCAGATACTTCTGCTTGGAAGACACTGCAGAAGTCGGAGAGCTTTATCGATTTATCCATGGGAAGGTAATCTGAGAATCTGAGATCACTAGCTTTGGATTACTTTTTTCAAACATTTACCAACTTAAGCGCTAATAAAATTTATTGCAAATGAGTATAGCTCAAGATATTTTCCATTTTCTTGTGTGAGTTGGAAACTCAATGGCCACAACCCAAAAGTAAGCTGGGCATTACATTTTATGCCTAAAAAAGCAAAATACGTAAAGCACGGGTCACACACGGCTGGTTGCCAGGGGCGTGGCGTGGCGAGTCGAGTAGCCGCTACTGCCAGTCGCTGATCAGCTTCGTGTGACCACGAAATTCACCGCACTCGCTGGCAGCCGGCAAGTAATTAGCAACGGCTGGCAAAGTTTAACAGGTTCAATTTTTTTTTTTATTTTTCTCATCAAGGATCAAACTTTAAAACCTTAAACAACCTGTTGTGCTCTTTTGAGATGCCTGATTCTCCCAAACTCCTATTCATTTCGATTGGAGTTCGATTTTTCATAGCTTGTCAACAATGTTTTTTTTTTATTTCGTTTTCAAAGGCGAAGTGTTTGTCTGCATATTATATTTGAATTGTAACGTTTAAACGCAATAATTCAAATCAAATAAAAAGTCTATTCAGGTTGTTACAGCTTCGATTGGCAATTCGAAAACCAAAGACATCTTAACTTTTGAAAAGCAACAACTTGTTTTGCTCCGTTCTATTTTATTACTAAAACGATTGCCTTACTTTGTATTGTTTTAAATGTAGCAAAAGCCGAATCATGTATTAAGGAGATGAGGGTTTGGAGTAAATCATAAAAAAAGGTTTTTTCAATCCTCATTATTCAATATACATCAATAAATCAGTCTGTGGGTTATCTTTGTGCATAGGAGTAGATGTGTTTTTCGTCTCCTTTGGTTAACTGTGGGTAGTAAATAAAAGATAATAAAGTTTTGATAGGCAACTTCAAAACACTTTTAATATACTCTCAGATGTACATGTCGGAAGTTATTCTTCCGACATGAGTTAGCTTATGTGTCTGTTCGGGTTTGGTTAAAGCAGGTCGTCTGCCGGGCGCCAATAGTACTTGGTTTTATGTAAGCAAATAGTCTTCTTACTCGTGTTGTAAAAGTGCAATTCTTTTTAACATTCACTAGTGCCAATAGAATATTAAGTATTTCAAGTAGAGAAATGGAGCTGTTTTTTAAATGCGATCTTTTGTTTATTTTTGAATCTTGGCAATGTTTTTGAACTGTCAGATATTATGTTCTTAACATAGAAATCATGGGATTCACATAGTAGAAGTTGGAAAAGTATTTTTGCAGAAGCATGGAATAGAGTTATTGGAACGTAGTGGTGGTGGTGCTCGTGGTTAAATGGTTAGCATGCCTAGGGTCGAATCAGTGAAGCATTCAATTGGGTTTCTACGGTTGTCGCTTTTCGCGAGGAATTTGCAAATTCTCCAATAGAAATTTCTATGTAATGAAAAGCCCTTTCTCGATTAGTCGTTGGGAATCGGCAGAAAATTGTAGGTCCCCTCCATTCTTCACTTAGGTGTAGTTCTGATAAATGACCTGAGCCTCTGACGTCCCCGCTTTGTTGTGGCAACGTACTTTTTTTTGGAGTATTATTCATTTTTTGAAACGCTCAAACTTATTAAATGGGTCTGTTTCTTAAGGAGCAATGGTTAGAACTTTTAACACTTACGTGGGATGCTAAAGTTCGATTCCCAGGACGATGTCTTCTTTTGAGCAGACTACTTGAAGTGAGAAATTAGTGAATCTTCCTACAAAAAGTACTTCTAAAGTTTTTTCACACATTGTGGTTCCGAACTAGCAGAACCAAATTGTAAGTCCTTTCCATGCACTCGGCTTTAGCCAATCCCCACTCTGTTGCATTCAATTATGGATCCATTTATTCGTTATATATTCACTGAACTAGTTGAGTACCATACTTTACTTGAGTTGAACTAAACTTTTTGACGTGTTATGGCAACGGAAAACTGAGAGGTAGATATCAACTTTTAACTTTTATGATTATGAGTTTTTCAATACTCATACAGCCTTTCAGGATCTGCCCCGCTCCGGTAATAGTTAAGTTCGAAAAACCTCAATTACTTCTTCAGTCAACATGTCAACGTCTTTGAAAAAATTATCCCAGCGGTATTCTTCATCATAAAGTCGTAAGTTTTGAAGTTGAGGTTAGCTCTCAACAGCTTTTCGTTGAAAAGAGTGCAATCAATGCAAACTGTGTCAAAGATGAACTATTTTAATGAAATACTCAATACTCCAACTAAAGAATCCCATTGGCATATCAGACAGATGCGCTCCTCACAAAGGAACACCAGCACGTATCAAATTGCCACTCTGTCTCTCTGCTTGTGAAGAACTTGTTCTGCACTACGTTTCGAATAAGATTTTTATTTTTGCTACCTCGACTCCACCTGTGTCTACTTCTTGTCCTTTATATAACAGCAGTTGCAGAAGATAGAACCGTTATACGACATTGATTTATATACATACGAGTGTATCACACAAAATTCCTGTACTCACGTGCTGTTGTAACCCAAAGTCCTCTATTTAACGAACCAAGTTTTATGACTCGTGAAGGAAATATCATCTTCACAGGATGAAGAAGCCCGTGAATGTCTGCGTGTAACCCTATGTTGAAAGATATACTTCTTTTTTGTTTGTTTGGAGGAGTCCGTTTTCCGTAGGATGTAGGACATGCACAACGTTGGAGATTACTTTACATCCCAATAGAGATTACTTGCGGGCAGGGGCGTAGATGATGGTTTACTCATCAGAGTAGAAAAAGAAAGGAACAAAGACAAAAACGAGCACCTCAATTAACCTCAATACACATACAACGACGACCAGTGATGGAACAAAAATGGTGGTTCTTATGTGAAATTATATTTTGAAAGAAGGATACAAATACAACACAACTACATTCTTAAGGACACAGATTTTTTTTGGAGTTTGTAGGGGTGGATGGAGCATGGAAAGGACGGTTGGAGACACAGCACTAGCTTTGGATACAAGTCCGTGAAGGGATGAGTTGCGATAAGCCAAAACGACATAATAAATTTGCTTTTTGTTACTATCGAGGGCGTTCATGGTAAGCCAAAGTATCGGTTAGACTGAAATTAGCTGAATGATGTATTAAGGATTTATCGGATTCGCTATAATTTACGATAAGTGAATATGAATTAATATTGGTTTTTAAAAGAACATTAATATGGATACCAGCGATGGAATTTTTTGAGCGATTATTGATTTTATAAAAGACTTTAGTCGTTTAACAGGACCTGAGCATTCTTAAGACACAGTGGCGACGCGGATTTCGTAGGGTTCAAATTGATTTTTCATTTTGTTCAATTTCATATCGAGGTTTTAAGAAACGGCATCCGTGAATATTCGACCGTTTTTGAAGTTTTAGCAGCGCGATGCCAACGCCTCCAAGCGTTTCTTTTTTCTGTTCACACAGCTCAAGTGTTTGGATTACAGTTGATCGATATTGAAATATTTCAAATGTGACTGCCGTTGTCCGTATTTTCATAAGTCAGGAAATTTTTATTACCACTTTTTCCAGCCATGCTTAGCGTTAACAACCCATTTGAAATGGAATGCTTTCTCACCAAACGATTGGAGCGCCACCTGTTGAAAAATCAATCACCACCTGTTACCACCTGTTACAATATTCAATCCTACGTACTATTGCCTAAAAGTCTTCGAATATGCTAAAAGTTCCACACTTGAAACTTGAATCGATTTTGGATGAAACCTTTTAGTTTGTCTTTTTCGTTACGTATTTACATGAATGTTGCACTATTAGAAAGGTATTGTGTAGACAATGTGCACAAGATAATAATGTTTTAGTTTATTCATAGCTTTTGATTATCGATTCTTCCTAAACATAACAAAAAGGGTAATGCTCCAATGAGCAACACATCGCAGTTTGCGCACTGAGTGGAAAGTAGTGTTAGTTAGTATAATTGAATGAATAGCAACTATAGTTCTAGTTTCGTTTTGTCAATTTTATGTATTTCGAATATACTAAAATAAGTCTTGGTGCTTTAAAAATGAGTTCTCTTATCCTTCTTTTTTTCCCCCATATTTCTATTCAAAAATATGAGAACGTTCTCTTTGCTGTGTTCTTGACATGTTAATGGGTTGGTATATTGCGCAATTCTAAGACTTCTTTGAGGACATTGGTGCATACATTCGCATAATGGCAGAGGATTCAATGACAAAGATGGTGAATACACTTTTGTAAGCAGCAGAGGCTCATCTGTAACTGACTACTGTCCCCTTTCATACTCTGCTTCGAATATGGTAGAAGACTTAAGTGTTGGCTGCGAAACCTTCTCAGACCACTTGCCATTTATCTGCTCCATAAAATCCACAGAAACAACAACCAGTTCTAGTCACAGTCCTCGGCTGAAATGGTACGAAAACCGATGTATCGCCTACAATACTAAACTCGAGTCTTCTACGCACCAATAGATTCTTAATCGTTGCAATGCGATCAAAAAATGGATCTATGAAGCAAATGGAGCTCCTACACGACAAACTATTAAGTTTGAGCCCAAGCCTTGTTTTGATTTAGCTTGTTTATTGTCCCGAAAAACGGCTTTCAAACACCTCAAAACCGTTAGGAAATTAGGCCTTAACCTCTGCAGAAAAAAGTATAATGATGCCAACAAAAAGTACAGGTATTTATGTAAAACTAAAAAGGAAGCTTATTTTCAAGACATTGCCAAAAGCCTACAATTTCACCAATCTAAAGGCTGCTTTTGACAATGTTGACAGAAAGCCTTATTCTACAAATTATCTACTCAGGGAATCTCTTCGAAGATAATTGCCATTATAAAATCGCTTTATGTGGACACTGCTGCTGCTGTTTGGGATGGTTCGAGCTTGTCTGATTTCTTTTTCACCAACAAAGGTGTCCTACAAGGTTGTCTACTGAGTTCGCTTCTCTTTGTCGTCTTTTTAAATGATTTACATGATGAACTACCTATTGGTCTGTTTTTAGATGATCTTCAGATTAACGCCCTCTTATATGATGACGACATTGTCCTCTTATTGGATAATCCTGCTTATCTTCAACAACTTATTGATTGCTTTAGTACATACCTACTGCAAAAAGTGGAACCTTAAAGTTAATTCTGGCAAATCGGAAGTAGTAATTTTTCGAAATGGGGGGCGAAGAGCGGCTTGTGAAAAATGGTTCCTAAATAATGCCGAAATAAATGTGTCAAACCAATACAAATATCTAGGTGTAGTTTTCAACCACAACATGTCTTGGAACGAGCATTTAAATAATAGATTGGGATCGGTGCCGTGAAATAAGGTCGAAGGCAATAAGGCCGAATCGACCTTATTTCCCAAAAATTGGGAAATAAGGTCGAATTTCTTTTTCGACTTTATTACCAATTTTGGGAAATAAGGTCGAAAATCATTGTGGCACTAAATTGGGCGAAAATAACGTTCGACTTTATTTCTCAGTTGAATTCGACTTTATTTCTTTGATTAATATTTTGCGATCATTGTTTATAAAGGCTTTTAGTTTTGGTAGAAACAGAAATGTTCTGAGGAACATTGGATTTAAGGAGTTGAACTTTTCATCCGGGGGGGGGGGGGGGGGGCGGCCCGGTGCACCGCGCGGCCGGTGCGGCGCGGGGTCGGCGTTGCGCGGTTCGGCGCGGCGCGGCGCGGGGTCAGCGACGGGTCAGCGCAAAGTCAGCGCAAAGTCGGCACGGGGTCGGCGGTTTCATTTTTTTTTTGTGGTTAGAAATTCATAGAACAGTTTAATTTTCTAACCATTTGCCTTAATGCCTTCGACCTTATTTCACGGCACCTTGGGATCATCTAAGAACTTCATTAATAATTCAACATGGTCAAAGCTACTGAGAGATAAATCTGTTCAGCATTCTATAAAATTTAAAATATACTCGTATGATGCTGCTTCTAGAGCTATAATGCTGTATTGTGCTCAGGTATGGAAATATCATGAACACAAAAAAGTTGAAAAATTGCAACGATTTTTTATAAAAAGATGTTTCCTCCTACCGGATAACATGCCGAACTGTGCTCTGCACATCTTAACTGGTTTACCTAAAGCTTTTCTTACATCTTTCAAGCTTCATTTTTCATATATAAGAAGAACCTTATCTCTTCCAAGTGCTAGCCTACCCAAAATCTTATCAGAAGCCATTATTATGAAAAAAACCTTCTGGGCTAAGGAATGGTTAGATCTCTTTCATTGTGCGTCGATTGACTTTTCTTTCGGCATAAGTTTGCTTGATTGGCATGGAATGCATAGTATTCTTCTATCAAAGCTTAAAGAAAAACACTGGATTGAATTTACCACCAGCGCCACACAGTCCCAATTTCATGATGAATATTGCAACCTGCTTTACTCCGAGGTACCAAACTATTTTGATGACTCGAACTCTTGTGATGTGATTTCAATCATCTTTAAAGCTCGTTGTGGACTTCTCAACCTCAATGGAAGAGCGTTCCAGAAAGATACTGGTGGTATATGTACAATTTGCAATATAGATGCATCGGAAAAAACTTTCCATTTCTTCGGAACCTGTCCAATCTATAAAGGCTATAGAAGAGCATTTGTAGATCTCAACTTCTCAACGTTTTGAATGGAAACTGCTACCTTAACCTTAACCTAAGCTGCAATCAAGTATCGCAACCTAATTTTAAATGAATTTTCGTTATTAATGAAATTCAATCTACTCAATAAACTTAATTTTTAATTTACCTCTTAACCTGACAGGCAACTCAAAGTTTTTGTCTTAATTAATTTTTATATCAGTAAATACTGTTTTTTGTAAAATCTTTTCGAAATAAAATCTATCTATCTATCTATCTATTGCGCAATTCTTACCACTGAACCGAGCATACTCACTCCAACAAATTAAAAAAAAAAGTAAAATAACACAAATTGAAACATATTCTTTGGAAGGGAAATCCTGTTGTGATGGGACTTTCACTCTCAGGCAGGGCTTAACTTAGGTTTTTATCAGATTCTAGGAACTACAGCGCTGAGTCAATTTGGTCTCAGATCACATCAAAGTCGCCTTGGGTTTTTTAGAAAAAAGTGTCGGCAATTGGGCGCCAGTTAAACTGATCAGCCTCATAAAATATTATTTCAACTGCCAATGCCTTTAATTTTTGTTTCACTTGTGACCTGTTAGCTTCAGGGCGGTTGGTGCAGTAGTACAGAATTCAGTAGATATGACAGACGGGTGGGTTCAAATCCGGCTCTGAGCACTAACTACCTTTCAGCCTCCCAGTTTCATCTGACCGCCGCGCCGTCCTTGAGGTTATATGTGAAATTGTTACCACATTTTTCTATCCACTGCACCACAAAATTAGGAATCCTGCTTCTCTCGTAGTGCAATGGACCGGCAATTTGTCTGAGTGCACCACATTAGCATAAACCTCCTCTTTTTATATAAAAATAAAAAAAGTAAAAATAAAGTAAGTCAATTTTGTTTATTTCCTTTGTGTTTATGAAAACATGACCCATATTTTTCTTTTCCGAAACACCCTGAACTTCATTTATTTTCATATAACCGATTCTTATGTCATGCTCTTCAACTTGACTGTCCCCTTTAATTGTTTTAACAAGAATTTATTTTGATTCGAAATTACCCACATATAGGTTTCATCACGTAAAGAGGATTAAGCTTTGCAAAACAAAATGCACAATGTAAATCATAGGACAAAAGATAATTGAACAAACGAGAAGCCTGTCAACTGCATTATAAAGTCTTATCCATAAAGAAGTGTACGTGAAGGTAAAGCAACATTGAAAGTCCATAGCTCCACAAGCAGACTGACTACAAAGGCTGGTGTATCTTTGAAATTCCGAAAGCACATCACATTCAGAAATTGTTCTTCAAATTTTTCAAAGGGCATTTAATTCCTCTAAGCATTCCTTTAATAAGCAAAAAATACATAATCTTTATTAAAACGTTATGAGGCAGGAGGGAAGCTAGTTTTTGAAAAATACCACATTAACCTCGCACCGGTTTTTACGGCCCATGATTCAATTCTGTGTGGCATACACGAAACCATTTCCCATGAATAAGTTAAGCTTTTACTGAAGTAATGTTAATATAAAATCTCTTCACAGAGCCTTTTTATAGGTTTTTTGATTACCCACACACCACACCGCCAAAAGGAACAGAAGATATTCGTTGCTTCCCAAAGGTCGCCTATAGGAGGCGCGAAACGCATAGGTAGATGCGGAAAGGAAAAAAAGTAACCAGCAATGGTTCGCAGCTTACCAATTTCAAAGAAAAAATGTGTTAAAAAAAACAAGTATTTTATGGTCATTGTTTTTGCAATTTGGGAAGCTTATCGTATTCCGAAACATCCCCTGTTCGACAAAAGAGTTCGGGAGCGCGCCATAAAAGAAACAAAAAATATGTAAAAACCAAGTTTACATATTTCATTGTTTGTATTGTTGCTGTGCGTTTCCCGTAAATCATTGAGGCTGACTTTACTACATTCGCCAAACATTAATAAATCTTATCACAGTGTGGGGGAGAAGTCAAACAATAAAACACAAAAGGTCTTTTACCTGTAACTGTCCGCATGTGGCCAAGGCCCACCAGATGCTCCACTGCACTACAATCGGGTTTGAATAGGCGCTAATAACGTGCAGTCCTAGTAAACGTGTCGCATTCCGCCAGGAGAATTTCGGGTCCTATTTACATTTTTGTTTTGTTTTTTGAAATCGGAAGAGAAAGGACAAAATTTGTTATTCATGGAAATGAGGTACACAAACTGAAATCCTCCGGATGAGCAAATAAAGGACTTTTTGACCGAGCAATTGGGACTTTTTTCTTCTTATCATTGTTTTATGTTGAAAGCTTATTGTTCATAATGCCGGTAGGTCGTTTTTTTTATTCATCCGTTGGGTGGTAGTTGTTCATCCTTCACTAGTTTTGTAAACTAACCTCATTTTCATTTGCTGCAATTATTTTGTGGCTGGAGGTGTTCAACTCAATTCCAGAATTTCCATTAGTTATCTGCGGTTGGGTTGAGTGTTGTTGTTGTAGATGTAGCTGTTCTTTTGGTGAGTTTGTGGTTAGGTTTGCTTCCAGCTGTTCTTGCGATGGCGGCTGCTCAGTTTGTTGGTTATTTAACTCTTCAGTTGCATAGAAGTAGACACTTTTCCTCACTGAAGGTAGTCCGATGCCAATGAAAAGGGAAATTATCTGAGCTGTAAGGAAACACAAAAAGAATCTTGAAGTAGGTACTTTGCATTAAAAAAAAAAGAAACTGCTGATCTAAGTTGGGATAAAATAAATTGTTTGAAAAATAAGTTTATGAATATTTTACCACTGCTTGGTATAGAAAAAATAAAGCAAACAAGGAAGGCAAGTTAATCTTTTAGTAAAAACCAAACAATGAAAAGGAAGAGATGAAGCTCAGTGCTGGGAAAATCCATCAAGTGGATTAAACAAAAAGAGTCTTTCAACATGAGACCTACTCAAGGTGATTAATTTTAGTGCAGAGTTCTTTTTTCTCGTTGAAGATAGATGGTTACATTTTTTGTAGCTTTCCTAATTAAAAGTTACGCTTTTTATCTTCATAAGATTGAACACTAAGCTGAAGAGACTTTTTAATCTCAGTACTAACATCATGACCTTTGGTTCTTTAAGAACTGCCTTTGAAGCTTGAAAAACGTATTCTCATAGAATTGTGGGCATAAACCAAAAATTAAAAAAAATAATTCATGTTAATTCAAATTGTCCAGTATATTTTAAACATCTTTATGGTACCGCAACCGATATTTTTAGTGAAGGACTATGGACTCTATTTACTTTTTATTTATTCGGAGACAAGACAACAAGAATATGCACAGGTGTCATATTCAACAAATCCACCTGTCAGATTTTCTTTTTATCAAGGGCTTTTTTATGCCCTTAGTCTTCATGTGCTCTTAATATATTTTCTAGGTCTAAGCTCAGAGTGTTACTCAGATATAGGAAACTCAGGAAGGCACGGATCTATCTGAGTCCGTTTAGCGCAAAGGGGCAATTTTATAAAAATTGACCTAATTATCTAAAATAAAATTTAAAAAATCAGCTGATCCAATAATTGCCATAAACTAAAGTGTTTTTCAAAGATAATATTTTGTTCTCATAGTAAAACTTTAGTTTAGGTTAATTAAGTAAACACTTTTTGAAGTTTCAAGTCTCTTAAAAAACAACATTTGGCTTTATTAAGAGTCACTCGTTCTCTAATGATCGATGCAATGAAATGAAAAGTACTTTGTCTTTTTTTGCTCAGAGAATAAATTCCAATCAGTAAAAAAAGTAGCTTTTTTTTTTTTAATTTCTCTAACTAATAAGGCCCCTAAACTACGCAAACACGTTTGTAAAAACATGTGTTTTTGCAAACATAGTTTCGCCACACACTACACAAACATGTTTGAGAGATATTAGTTGCTTGGCGTTTTTCATATCTAAGACCTACGGATCAATGAGCGATTTAGAATGTTCTTATTTAATTATTGCCTTGGCAATAAAAAAAGAAAAAAAAAAAAATTGGTGTATTTGTATTTGTATTTTATTTACTTTAAATCGCTTACAAAGTAGAGCATAAGTCTAATGAAATATTGCAAGCCTTAAATTGAATTTACATTATTATTACAAAGGATTTAGTGTTCAAAATATAATAAAAAGAAGAAGAAGAAAAAAAAATTAATAATAATAAAAGTGATCATTTATAAAAATTAAAGAGATAAGGGCCAGTTGCTCAATCGAATCATAAATTTAAGTTCTACATAAAGTTTTCATTTTTGTATGAGACGTTCCGGAATTCTTAAGTTCTACATAAAATCCCCATACTAAAGTAGAACTTTATGTAGAACTTAAATTTATGATTCGATTGAGCAACTGGCCCTAAAAGAAATAAGAAATAAAAAAAAATTTACAATACAATTACTGTAACCTTACGTTCAACTCTTTGCCAAATATGTGAAAAGCAAACATCTAAACCTTCTGATGCTTCTGATCCCCCTCATTGCGATTGGCAGGGAGTTCCAAAGGCGTATAGCATGAATAAAAAATTGAATTGAGTTGTGAGATATTTAAAACGAGGTGTTATAAGAGCGCGAGACCTTGTAGAATGAAGGAAACTCAGCCTACTATGTAATCCGGTTGTTCGGATTGGATTATTAGATGCAGGTAACTTAGTGATCGAAATTGCAATAGTCTATCAAGGCTGCAGCCACAAATTTGTTCCGAAAATGAAGAAACATGATCATATCGGCGTAGGTTATATACATATCGGGCAATATTGTTATAAACAACATTAAGTTTACGGGTAGTCGCGTAGTCTTAGTCACCGAAGACTTCACACCCATAAAGTAATACGGGAAGTAACAGAGTTTTCGCAAGTAGAAGCTTAGTTTTGTTAGGAATAATACTTTTTGTAACATGTAGTATACGGAGGCATCCATAAACCTTCCCTATCGCGCTATTCAGATGGTCATTCCATGTCAAGCTGCGATTGAAAACCATGCCCAGATTTGTAGCACAGCTTACGTAATCAATGGGTGTGTCGTCAAGCTGCAATGAACTTAAAGTTGATTCATCGAGGACTTTACGAGAGATGGGTATAGCTTTTGACTTAACTGGATTTAGGATTAAGGCATTTCCCTTAGACCAACGTGAGATGAGTAGCAAATCTCCATTCATTAAGGCAACTGCCTCATTTTTCGCCGACAAAGGTCGACTGATCAGCAGCTGCACATCGTCGGCATAAAGATGGATTTTGCAGTTTTTTTATAACAAGTGGGAGTTCGTTTATATATAGGGAGAAAAGAATTGGTCCAAGTAACGATCCCTGTGGAACACCGGTTAGAACATTCATAAAACTGGACGAGCGATCATTAGCGATAACACATTGTTGTCTCCCACTGATATAGAAAGCCATAACTTACATGACTCGATGGAGAAACCATATAAATTTAGCAGCTTTTTGCACAATATTGAATGGTTGACAGTGTCGAAGGCCTTTGAGAAATCTAATGGTGTTAGAATTGGTATTTGATCGCCATCCATTGCAGTTCTTATTTCATCTGAAACTAGAAGTAGGGCTGATGGGCGGAAACCAGACTGGCAAGAACTCAATAGATTGTTGGAAAACAGATAATTTTGTACCTGCTTATAGACTGCTTTCTCGAAGACTTTTGAAAGGAGGGGAAGAATAGCTATTGGTCGGAACTCTGTCTCTAAGCTTGTATTTTTCTTAGGAATGGGAATAATTTTTGCTTTCTTCCACTCCAAAGGAAATTCAGAGGTTGTTAAAATGGTGTTAAAAATGTGCGTTATGAAACTTAATAAGTATGGGAGAAGGAGCTTAATAAATTAAGGGTTTATTAGATCAAAACCAATGGCATTCGATCTAATTGATAATATCGCCTCAACAACGTCCTCTCCCAGAAGTCTTACAAAACTGAAATTGTTTTGAACAGTACCTGTTTTAACTTCGTTCAAAAAACTGCTTGGAATTTCCTCGTTTGAGGAATGAGGCGTGGAGGTGAATTTCTTATTGAGAGCATCGCAGTCTATGTCACTAGGAAGAGGCTTAGACTGTTTTCCAATACCAATTTCTCTCAGTCTTCTCCATACGTTCTTACTAGAAACTGAGGTACCGAGCTTTTGGTCATAATAACGCATTTTTGCTGATCTTATCATTGCAACGACTTTATTCAAGTCCAACCAAGGGGGAGACTTATGTTTTACAAGGCAGGTTTTAATGGTGTAAAGAGTGATATAGAAAAAGATCTATTTTCGGACATTCCACAATTTGTTAAATGAATTGGAAAACTCGTCCAACGTTGTCTTGAACGATTAAAATAAAAAACAACAACTTTGATAAGAGAACCTATTTCTCCAAAAGATCGACTATCTTTAACACTACGGTCCCTAGCAAGTGGAGAATCTTTTGAAGTCCTTAAATTTCTTTGTAGTATTGCGCCACAAACAATATGCGTTTGCTTTGGGCACCCGAAAACCACACACTTTCTATTGGCCGATAGTTTGGTCGAGCTTATATCAGTATGAATGTTTATGCAAGTCCGCATACTACAACGATTTGGTATCGGCCGATAAATAAGTTTGATTTGATTCACGATTAGTTTCAAACTCAGCCAACCCGACTATTTAGTATTTAGTTGGCGTAATGTGCGCGCTAACAGCCCAATCCGACCAAACTATCAGCCAAAAAAAAGTTTGAAGTTCGCGGCGGCCCTTTAAGTACACGATTACAATAATTTTTGATTTTAACACACCACACACCACACACCGGTAAACTTCTATATAATTTAATAAATTCCGTCCAAAAAATTTGTTCTTGTTGTTTATTCATTTTTAATTCTTGAAAATCGACATCTGTTTGAGCAAAATTCGACACACACCACTCAAACATGTTTGTGCAAACACGGAAAGTTCAAAATTTTTCCAGTTTCTTCAAACCGTCAACAAACACTCAACATCGATGCAGTGGATTTTATTAGTGTCGTTGTAATCCGGACAAAGTTTGCGTCTTAGAAGGGTACGGCAACATCTAACTGATGAGCCCATTGCCGTACCTGGGCGAAACTTAGGAGTAGTGACGATCTTCACGATATTAAAAAACGTCTTTTAAAAAATATATTTCTCTTAAGTATTTTATTTATGTTAAAGTTAAGTTAAGTGTGAAAACACCATCCACAACCATTAAAGCACCCATAAAAAACCATCCACACCTAAGTGAACAACCAGCTTTAAATTTCAAAGCTGGTTAAATCCTTTAATGGATACTGAAGGTGGCGATTCCAGTGACTTCCCTCCGTGATGTTTTAATATACCGAGTCTATACCTGCTTTTAAAATTCGGTGCCACCTTTCGACTATCCCGTTGGATTTGGAATGATACACTGTCGTCTAACAATGATCGATTCCAAGTGTCTCATTCATTTCGGAAAAGAGTGTTGACTGGGACTATCTTCCTTGGTCGGTTGTAATTTGAAGTGGCACACCAGACACCACTTCGACTAATCCCTCCCTGATTCTACCTTCATATCTTCTATGGCAAAAGCTCCAGGCCAACGAGTAAATCTGCCGACTTCGGGGAGCGAGAATCGGTATCAGCATGATGTAGCTAATGTGCTGAAGATATTCAAATTTACATGAGTAAACTGTTGTGTTGTGTGTTGCGTAGGAAACGAGTTCTGATTAAAGCGGCTCATTTAACAGCACTGGCACTGTTGTCAGCACTTTACGAACTTCGTGCAGTGTACTATCATCCTCGGCTAAACGAATCGATCTTGAAATAATCCCAGAATCACTGTTCTGAGATATTTCTATAAAATTCTGGAACTATAGACGAGCTTTTGATGTGGGTATGTCGTAGATCAGCTGCACATTTGTTGCTGGGAGAACGAAAAATTTCGATTTTAATGAAGAATAGTGTTAAGTTCTCTGTCATTCAGTTGTTCTTCCGATATTGTTTGGAAGTTGAAAGGAGTTGGTAAGTCTATCTGACATTGAAACTCACAAATTCAAATAAGCAGACATGGTAACCATTAAGCCACAGGGACTTTCTCGATGTGCATCAAGCTCGAGCCTTCTCTACAATCTCTTTGACAAAATGTAGTAAATATTTTGACTACTAAACTATGCTTTAGAAGTAATCGACCCAAAAATAAAAAAAACTCGTCCTTTACGAATTTTCCAGGACACACATCATTTGACCTTCTCATTTTTTGTTATGAATTTGCTTTATTTTCTAATAAATTAATCTTTTTTTAATTGCAGGCTAACTCCCCTAGACTTGGACTGCCAATTCAAACAAATTTATACAAAATCCTTCTAGGAATTTAAGAAAGGTAAGTTCGTTCTTCTTTGAATATGAAAACTTTCGCCCTGTAAATCCCTTAAACATTTTCAACCCTTGTTCAAATTAGTTTACTTACTTCCCAAGCTTATATAGTTCAATTCTCTAAAATCCATTAAGCCAGCTGAATGGAAAATTTGTGCAACAACACCAGCAAGAAATTTTCCACTCAGCATAGCTGCCCGAGTATTTCCAGTGACTTGTTGATATCTTTCCTTGTCGACTTTTGCATAAATGTACGTGTAGTAGGCTACTTCACTTGCCATGTATAGTCCATAGAAAAACTGTCCAATCTGAAATGAATAAGAAGATTAAAGGGGTTTTTCCTGCAATCTCTTTGTAAACCTTTTCATAAATGAAAGAAAATTGTAGTAGTTACATTTCAAAGAACAGAAGTGGAGTCCTTGTTAAGCGACGAACAAAATGTTATCATATGTATATGAGAATTCAAGACTGAGTTTCGTTATAAATTTTTGCTTGATGAAAGAATATTGAAACGAGAAGCAACGGAAAGGCTTGCTTTGGAATTCAAATCATTTTTTATTTAAGTTCTGGAAATGCAGAGACTGATCCGGCTTTCGAGCTCTGTCATATAGTGGACTATTTGTTCATTTTACAATTGACATTTTCGTGCAAATAGTTGAATGAAAAACCATTAAAAAATGGAGACTTTTCTTTCCTACAACTTTCCCAGAAACTTTAATGTTGCTCACTTTATTAACTTTGAAAACTTAAATTCAAAACCAAACTATCTCTGGCGTCATGACGTTTTCGAAATATTTTGTTTACATTTTAAAATTGAAAACTCGTATGCTCTAGCGTAAAATTAACATTCAATCACCGTTTTCTTTCATAAAACTATCTCTCTGTTCTTTGAATGTTAATTGATTCAGCAGCACAAATGCAATGAAATTACATCTCTCACAGCATCTTTTTTCCCGACCATTGTGGAAGAAAATATGAATAATTAGGAGGGACGACTGAGTGTTTTCTTTTACTTAAAGCAATTTTCTCTGCACGGAAATGTAATGCTTTTTTCTGTTGTTTGCTTAGCATATTTCATCAGGAAACTTTAAGTAATTGCAAGACATTTTTTCTGTGCTCACGCACGCAAAACGTTGCTGTTTTAAATTTGTATTTCGTTAATGAAGAGGGTGATTATATGGGAAATATAGTGGAACGAAATAGGGATGCATAGACCCGGCACATGTAGGAAATGGAGCATTTTGTGTGCGAAAATTACATGTAATGACTCATAAGGAGATGGAAATATATAGTTGCCCATAATTTGAATTTAAATTATTTTGTTTGGATACGTTGAAAGAACAGAAGTGAAAATAAGGCATTTGCATACAAATGAAGAGCTTTGGCTTTCGGTACGATTTTTCTTCGTGTTAAGAAGAAAATTATGTGATTCATTTTTGAAGAGAGTGATGATAAGGATATACTTTTCAGATGTTCTAGTTTAAGGGAAGTCTTTTGAGGAACGGAAATCATTTGACTCAATCTTAGTATTTTAATTTACTGAAGCATTCAAAAAACAAGAAGGTACTAAGCTTATTATAAAATTAAGACTTGAAGCGGAATCGCATGAAACCCTTTTACTTGCCTTAAACGTAAAGTATTAACATGAATGTTACATTTTTGTGAAGGCAATCCGTAGAGGATGTGCACGACATAATTTTCATCAAACTTAGTCACAACCTTTCAGGCAATATATGTTTGTATACGTATATAAATAAATAAGTAAACGAGAACAGTGGGGATGGAATTTCAGCAACGCCAAAAAGAGGTGATGATGGTTTTTATAAAACACAATCAATAACTTCTAGAACCACAACAACAGTCGTAAATAGTTTTCCAAAAGAATTTTGAACACTTTGAATCTAATTTGAAAACGCAAACTATCAGTAATAATCGAACTGTCATTATCAATTTATTCAGTGAACTTAAAATATTCATCATAATAAAGTACACGAAACCAAGACTAACTCTTGCTCCTTTTTAGTTAAAAAAAGGTAATTGAGAAACAAAACCCTCTCTGAAAAAACAAGCTTAGACCATGGTGGGTTAGGTAAGGTAGAATGGGCTGACGGTTGATCTTATTACCGTCACACTTAGATCAATGTAGATCCATTTTGATACCCTGGAGTATTGTTACGTCCAAGAAACCTATGAGTTAATGTTTGGTCAGTTTTTAACCATTTTGTGGCCTTAATGAAGTTTAACAGGCTGCTTCATGAAGTATCTATATTGGGACCCTAATTCAGTTTTTTGTCTAAAATCTCCCAAGTATCTGGTTGATCAGAGGTCTTAAGACGGGTTCCTTTTAGTCTTGGTAACTCAAAAGTAGGTATTTTTCTTCTATTTGTAAAGAGTACCAGTTCTGTTTTGAGGGGTTTAACTACAAGGCCGCATCTTAATTTCCAAGCGCATACCTTGGTTAGTGTACTATTCAATTGTGCGCTTATAGTAGTAGGGAATTTCCCTGTCGTCAGAAGAGCTAGGTCATCGGCATAGGCAACCACTTTCACGCCATCAGGTTTGAGAGCTATGAGGATCTCGTTCATGACCAGGATCCAGAGCAGGAGTGAGAGGATACCTCCTTGTGGAGTTCTCCGTGACACACACTTCTTCAAGTCTGCACCCCCAGTTCGATGTGGATTTGACGTTTTGTAAGCATGCACATGATTCAATTTGTGATTGTTTCTTTTACTTCTAGATCATTTAGGACCTTCTTAATTGCACTGTTTTGTACATTGTTGAAGGCTCCTTCAATGTTCAGGAAAGCTGCCAGTGTGTATTCCTTATCTTGCAGTTTTCCCTATAGTTCTAACTACACAGTGAAGTGCTGTTTCTACACTTCGCCCTTTTGTGTAAGCATGTTGAAAGTTAGATATTACTAAGACCATCGTCATCTCAGTTCTGTTTTATGGAGCGGAAACATCGACATTATCGAAAGTGGATGAGGAAATCCTTCGAAAGCCGATGAGGAAACCCCTTGAAGTTTCCATAGAAAAATACTCCGACTGATCTTTGGTCCCGTATGAGAAAACAATGTATGGAGAGGAAGATGCAACAGCGAGCTGTATGAGCTGAACCGCAACATGGACATAACTAGAGGCGTATTCATCGCGATGGCTGGAACATGTAGGACGGATTGATATCAACGCACGGGCAGACAGTTTTTCGAGAGCAACGTCTAGAAATTATTAAAATTTGCTAGCCAAATTCGGAGTCGGTGATCGCAACTTTAAGAGCGTTTAGTTTTCGATCGTAATTCTCGTCCTGGCAGTAACTTAAGAACAAAAATTTCATTCTACATATTTGTGAAGTGTCGAAAATATCGCCCTTTTGGGTCCAACCAATCGGTCGCTGAAAACGTGCCTGAGATTACTTGTTAACAAAAATTAAAAATTAATTAAAAAATAAGTCGTCAATTTCTTATTGAAAATTCTGATATAAGTGTAGATCGACACTATAATGCTCCGCAAGTAATGACTGACTGCCTAAACCTCAGAAGTCTACCAGAGCTTTTTGGGAATGCCTCCGTAGATGAATTTGACTTACAGAATCAGTGGTGGACTTCAGTAGTAAAAGAAGCAGATGCCCCTGAATGAGCTACTCCGACATATTTGGTTTAAAGGTCTTTCAGGGCTTCTTCAATAATAGTGCAGGGTATTGAAGAAGATATGGTGGCGAGCCAACCGCAGTTCTCACACCACTGCAGTAGGGTACTGCTTCTGGATTATCCGGCCCCTTTCGTTCAAGGGGATACCAAAAAGCCCTCCAGATTGGGGGTTGTGCGTGGGTTTAACTACTCAACGACGCGACGTAAAAACTGCACGGTTCCGAAACAACCAGCAGCCTCGGATAACAATAATGATTTCAAAGTTGACGACCCAAGCAAACGCAAAAGAGGACAATGACCTCCGGCTTTGCATGTCGAACGTAAGATGCCCTAAGGGATGACGTGCAGCTGAAAAATTAGCGGACAGCCTGGAATGCTACAATGTAGGCATAACCGCCATCCATGAAGTGCGATGGAATGAGTCGGGGATGGAGAAAGAAAGGAAATACTTCGTCTTAGGTGGCGTAATCAAGTGGAAGGAGAAGGACCTTAGACGACTTAGGCCGAGGCCACGCAGTCAGCGATAAA
This sequence comes from Melanostoma mellinum, assembly GCA_914767635.1. Classification (NCBI taxonomy): domain Eukaryota; kingdom Metazoa; phylum Arthropoda; class Insecta; order Diptera; family Syrphidae; genus Melanostoma; species Melanostoma mellinum. The sequence continues at coordinate 220,549,340 of OU612059.1, read as the reverse complement.
CGAGCGAGCGAGCGACTGAACGACATGAAAAAATTAAAACAAATTAAATTGCATTGAACTGGCCATGAATTGAGCGAGCGATGAGCGATTTTTTTAAGCGACTGAACGACGTCGCTCTGTCACCAAACTTGTTCTAATTTTTAGTTTATCGCTTAGCGTCAAAAGCAACAGATGGTTAAAGTAAATATAGAAAATTTGATCTCTGCTGTGCAAGCTCTTGACAACGGCATTTTAACAACTAATCGCTAAAGAAAAGGCCACTCGTCACGAAAAGGCCACTCGTCGCTCGACTTTGTCGCTTAGTCGCTGATCGTTCAATCGCTCGCTCGCTTATCGCTGACTGCGTGGCCTTAGCCTTAGAGTGCAAAATTGGAAAAAATTCGCTCAAAATCAAAATTGTTGGCGAAAGATGTTTCCTGATACTTAAGTTCACCCCTAATTGTAATGCCCTCCTATGTAAGTAAGTAAGATATGAGTGTAAAATAAATAAATAGGCTGGCGGCGGCGCAACAGAGCGAGGAGCCCCTAGCCCTAGGGCATTTCTCACAACCATGCCTTGTGAGGGAATGGAGGGGACCTACAATTTTCTGCCGGCTACGAATGGCTAATTGAGAAAGCGCTTTTCATGGCAATAAATTTACTAACGGAGGACTTGCCAATTTCTCGCGAAAGGCGATATCCGTGAAAAAAACATTTTTGCCTCTGCTGGGAGCAGGTGGATATGCTAACCATCACGCCACGGGTACCACATATGATATGAGTGTAGGACGTAAGATATTGGGAAGACCTCCCAGTTTTTTGGGCATAGCTTTTCTGAAGCATTCAAAATGTGAACTGGATGTGATCTGACTTAGTATGAAATTGAAAATCAGTTGATTCAGTCAAGACTGTATAACTCTTTGGGTCTTTTCAGTTGGCTGTCCGGTTCAACAAAATGTTCTGCCGTTGAACGCCATATGAGAAGTTTTTTAGTTCAAACGGTGACCATATGATTGTTTCGGAGGTGGTTTCATTCTGAATGCTTCATACAAGAAGCTAAAATGTGTGGCTTATTTACGATGAAAAGACGAATTCTTGACTAACATTGTTCAGATGCAGTCATCTACATCAGAAAAGTGTGCGTCTTATGTCATACCTCTGTTCTGCTCCTCGTTTCCATTCAGTTTAATTTTGACTCACACAAAAACCCACACAATAACGTGACAATTTTTTCTTGTCCTTCTATAAATTTCGTTTAAAGGACCTTGTGTTTTTTTTGCTGATGAATTTTCACAAGTGTTGCTTCGCAAATGTTGCATGCGGTCTCTCTTCCTTTTATATTAATTTTTTTTTCCATTTGAAATCATTCTCCATTTGGCTTTCGCATTCCTTTCTATTGCCTTTCCTCGATTTTCACGTCATGAACTGAATTGCGGGGAAAGATAAGAGAAAACAATCAAGAAGCAAAGCAAGGACACTTTAAAGTGGTTCTCGATTTCCAAAACAATCGCTGCTTCCATTAATATTTCCACACATTGTGTGTATACTTCGTACAATGTGAAACCCACCACATGTGTAAGGAGATGACATTTCAATATCTGACTCTGCAATCTGCTCCAACAAAAATCAATTTATTTTAACTACGAAGACACTTTTTCGATTTTGTCCCTGATAAATGTGGGAGAAAGACGACATCGTCGTCGTCGTCGACGCACGGTCAACAATATTTACTGCTAACCCCAAACGATTTTGTAGAGAATTTGCATCCAAAAAGGATAAATCGGTAGGTCGTTTAATTTGTACGGAACAGAACGATATGTGTGCACGTTTTTTTCGTATAATACCCATAAACAAGAAACCATTGTGTTGGAAGCAATGCTATAAAATGAAATTTCAATGCGGCAATACACTGACAATGGAATAAGAAATCGATTGTTACTTACCTGTAGTTCCCATAGAGACTCGGTCCACAAAAGGATACTCCATAGAATAATCCCTGCTAAAGCTGAAGTGATTATTATTGGTTTGTATCTGCAATTGTGAAGATATTGAGAGAACACACACAAATGATATAATAGACGGCATCGGGATAAGGTGCAATTTTCTTAAAAATTTAATCCTTACCTTAGCATGTCGGTCACAAGTAGAATGATGACCAGCCACCCCAGATTCATGTATATACCGAAAGGATACAACTCTTTGTTAACCTGGTCAGACGTTACATTGTGCCATTCACCCGACAAAAACTCAGTTGCAAAGGAATCAGATGGTCGTAGCTCACGAAGAAAACCGAAACTACAAAGGAGCATGGATATCTTCAGCCAGGACTTCATTGTGGCGTTGGCGTCGTTATCGTTGATATCGTTATTGATCTTCGTCGTCAGAGATACGTTTTGCTGGATTCTGGAACAAAAAACGTTACGTGCAAAATGAAAATGGAGAAGGAGGTATTGAGTGAAGTGTTGTAAAATTGATTTTAAATCATTTGCCTTGAGAATTCATTGCCTGTGCGTGAGTACACACACTATGTTCAAAGGATTACGAGTTTCATGCAAATGCTGTGGCGGGGATGTTATGTTGAATGAAAGGACTCTATTGGGATTTGCCATTGTGTCTATCAGAAAACTCCAAGAATCGGAAACTGAACTAAAAGGATATTCCTTTTGAAAGTGGGGAGACGATATAAACACTCAGTTCATTGGATTGCAGTATACCTGTTTGGGATGTAAATGCGTAAATCACCGCGGTGCCTCGCCACCCGCCGCATTTCAATGGTTTTGACACTCCGCTTACGCCTTACGTATTTTGATGTTTTACAACCGAGCTGTCGAGCGACAAAAACTTCGACACCGTTACACATGTAATCAAAAAGGATGGAGTGATAATACCTTTTCCATGAGCTGTCGTTGGTCGAAATGGTAAGTCAACAAAGGGAATGAGGAAAAATTTGATGTTTTTGGAGCTCAGTGTCAAAGTAAGAAATTTGTTTGTGTTTGCCTTTGAGGTTGCAGTGAAATCGAAATTCAGTGGTAACAGAGAGTAAGTAAATTGGTTTTTTGGTAGTTGGGCTTGACATGTTGTCGAGGCGTGAGCTGCTGGTGGTTTTTCAAAACAATCGTTAAGGTTGAAAAAATGCAGTGAATTTTTTGGCCTGGTTGGTGTGAAACAAAGTAAAATTAGTTTTTCTTTGAATATGCGACAACGTTGTTATGAGACTTTCCATATAAAATCAAATGTTCTCACACCGGATGTTTGATGATGCTATCATCTTAAAAAGGTCATTGTATTTTATTGAAATTACTTGCGTGATTATGCGTTTTTCACGAGCTGTTGTTAAGTGGATAAGGTCGAAATTGTTAAAGGAGAAAAGAGCAAAGAGGAGATGTGTTCTTGTTTAATGTTGTTGTTCTTTGAAACTGAGTGTCTTTTAATGTTTATTAAGAACGTTTAATGTACAAGAAAACAGTCGATAATGTTATTTGCAGTCGGAAACACTTTGAAAGTTAACTGGGTTTTTTGTGGGTACAGTAATCATATTGGTTTAAGGGGTTGCAATCGAGTAAGTCTTTAAACGGTTTACCGTGAATTACTTTTCGAGTTTACATTTTATTTCTTTGTATGAAAAGTGTGAACAAATATAAATTTGTTTTTCATTAAAAATGGCGCCCAACTGGGAACAGTATTTTTTTTACCCATAATATTTGTATGTCTTGCCATGGTTTGGATCTTAGTTCAGGTGACCGCTTTTTCGAAAACAATGTTTCGTTGAAGTATAGATCCTGAGTAAGTTTGAAAAAGTGGTTGTTATTGAAACTTCCATCTTAAGCTTGGCGATGGCTTACAGGAAGTTAAAGGTATTGACAAAGGTCCAGACCTGACCACACCCCAATTTGGTTTTACAAATAGAAATGCTTTAAATCCTTAAAACTGGCGCCCCCAGATTTTGTATTCTGTTTTGAACTAGGCTTTTATGTTCGGTGGGTCTGGCTGAAGTGGTATTCAAATAGATTAGTATACAGAAGCATTGCAATACTTAGAGTTGAAGCAAGTTAAGTTCATAGTAAGTTAAAAATTGTACTTGAATGATCTGCTTTTTCTTAAATAAAGCAATCTGTAGCTGGAGGTTTGCATCCTTGTGATCTCTTGTCAGGTGACTAAACACAGCTATCCAGAACAGAATTCAAGAGGCATTTGTTACTTCTAAACAAATTACATAAATGCAAACACAACACAAGACTTGGCTATAGCTTGAAATAATTTTGCAGACGCTGTATAGTCGAAGAAAAACAAATCCAGTAACTGCCCTGTACATGCCCTGTTCTCTCCCAGAGACGTCAACTCCAAACGATTTGGCAAACAAAGACATGCGATGTCTCCATCACTTCATAGGAAGTTCGCATCTTTTGTTTGTGGACTTTTCGGCACGCAATTTGTGGATATAACAGTTGTATCAATTCCCGTCATTCAGCTAGACATTTTAATTGTAGTGGAATGTGTTATTCGGTGAAAGTTTGCAATATTTTCGGAGAAAATTTAAATGAAACTAGTTCTTTGTTCTTTCTCTTTTTAAGAAGCAATGAGTTCGCTAAAAATCAATTTCTACCCCTTCCTATTTTCATTTCCACATTCACTTCTTCGGGAAAATTAAAACATATGAAATCACACAGGAGCGGCCACGAGCCCCTCACTGAGCGAGCGGCGAAACAAAATTCTGAGCGGCAAAGCGGCGCCGCTCAGCAACCAAACATGTTATTTTTCGTCTATCTCGCTTCGTTCTCGAGATATGGAGCTTTTTACATTTTGGTCACCCAGGAAAGTGAGATTTCAGGAATGTTTTGAAGGGATCGTATGAAGCGTCTCAAATGGAGTACCCCCTTCGTACAACCCCCAAAAATCGTTATTTTTTGTCTATCTCGCTTCGTTCTCGAGATATGGAGCTTTTTGCATTTTGGTCACTCAGGAAAGTGGTTAAGCTTCAGGTGAAACATAAATTTCTCCATTATTGCAGAAGAACTCAACACTGATTTCTTCTGGATCTTCCTCAATATTGTCTACCGAGAATTTAGTGGTATTTAGGATTGCAGTAATTTCTTTTTCAGTGTCTTCAAACTCTTTTGTGAGCTTTGGTTTGTAACCATTCATGAAATAAGCACTAGTTGAAAAAAAACTTTAGATGGCCGACCCTTTATATTTTAAAAGATTACAAAAATCTTAGAAAAGAAAAATGTGCAAGGTTTTTGAAAAACTTAAATTTAAATACATTCTTTTCGCACCTTCTATCACCAAGGCAGACCAAAGCAAAGAGTTGTACTACGGCGGATTTGGCTGATGACATTCCAATGGAGTTGAATGAAGATAATGTCACTTCACTTGTTCTGCTCGATTTCTCAAAAGCATTCGATACAGTTCCTCATGACAATCTTATTCTAAATCTGAAAAACTACTTCGCTTTTGACTTCGCTTTTGACCCCACAGCCTTGAAACCTATAAGTCGTTCACAAACCATCTACTGCAACCAAAAAATGTCAAATTTCCTTGGTACAAACGCTGGTGTCCCACAAGGATCCATTTTGGGTCCACTATTGTTCACCCTGTTCAATAACAACATTCCATCAATTTTAAAATGCTGTAAGATCCAAATGTACGCAGATGATGTGCTAATACACTAAAGCTATCCGATAGGTCTTGTTGAAGATGCCACTGAACGAATTAATGAGGACCTTTGCTTGATAGCCTCTTGGTCGATGAAGAATAAGCTTATTTTGAACTCCAATAAAACTCAAGCCATATTAATTAGTCGTTCAAGCATTGACTCTCAAAGCTTACCAAAACTGTGCATAGAAGGATTAGTATAACCCTACCTTAGTAGTGTTAAAAATTTCGGTATTATTTTACCAAAGTCTCAACTGGAAAAGTCACATTGTTAAAACAGCTTCCAAGATATACGGTTCCCTTCGTGCTTTGTATCAAATTTTAGAATTAAAGCAATGCTGATTAAGATACTCCTGTTTCCAATTATTTTTTATGCCTATCTCGTTTTTTGTGACCTAGAAAATAGCTACTCTTCCCAAAAGTTGCGTGAAACTGAGATCGTTCTAAAGTCTAAACCTATTAATCAATTGAAGTTGATAAAAGTCAGTTGACTTGCCTCTTTTACACCCATCGTTTAGAAAGGTGTTTGTGGATTGAGTCCCACACTTCGTACATTTTTTGTACGCAGCACCACAAGATGACGGAGTTCATGAACGTTGTCCACTAACCATCTAGTTTCAGAATTTTCTGTACAAACTTGCAAACAACTGCTAAATCTCAGCCAAAATTTCTTTTCAAAGCAAAGTATTGCTTAGGCGACACAGCACTTGTTTTGGAAATAAATTTTCAATATTTCCCAATGTTGTTTGAGCGAAAAGAGTTTCATTTCGCTTTGCGGAGGGGGGATTTTACTACCGGTGAAACATAAAACGATCACAGTATCTTAACGCTTCCTGCGCAAGTCTAGACGATTCTTACGCTTCTAGGTAAAGTGATGGGAACCTTCAATCGTCTGTGAGTACCTCACGGGAGCCGATGTTAGAGCACGCAATTCACGATACTTGTGCACTTACTTGCAGATCCAGTTGATTTTAGGATCACGACGAACAGCTTTTTGATATGACTATCGATCATCGAGTACTCTAAATCCTCCAAGTTTGCGACCAACACGTTCCTGATTGTAAATAAAGGGAAGGCTTCAATTCGTTCACACCATGTGCCTTTGGTTTACCGTAAATGCAACCTTTTGGAATTGGGCGTTTGCCAATTTTGGGTGAGCTGATCTCGGAGAAGGATGCAAATTTTTCAATTGGCGGTACTGCCTAGCCGCCAGTTGATGTAGCGCATTACATCGTTCTACTTCGTGCGGTTGAGTTCTTGCATATGACGATACGCACCCATTTTCGCGACTCTCTAGGGAAGCTGCCTTCACTCCACAAAGTTAAGAAAAAAGAATGCTGTCGTTGTCGAAACAACCTTTGTATTAAAAGAAACTACTAGATGGCCCAAAGTAATTTTTTTTTAATTTACTTATTTCTACGGAGTCTGATTTCAGTTTCTGAAAAGTAGGGCTTGACGAGTGAAAGCATGTTTTTTGGTTTGCGTGAAAGAAAATTAACTTCGATTGTCTTAGAACTTTGTTTTTATAAAACCTCAGCTCTTTGCAGATTCAAAATCAAAGTTTTTATTTCTCAATACAACTCAGCACCTTTTATCCAAGCAACGCTGTTTTATAGAGCCAGGCATTAGTCCAATAACTTTCCTCTTTTATCAAGATAGGCCTTACTTCATCATTAGACTTCTTTGTTGTGACAAGTTTCGTTTCAATATCCTTCATTTTTGATGGCAGTTTTGTTTCCAAAACCAGCGTCTTTTGCACAAGTTTTTTCTTTTATCGAAACCTGCTTCATTTTAGCAACCTGTTCTTTAAATGAGTTATAAGCTCTACTCCAATAAATGTTCAAGGCGAGTCTCAATAAAAATCCAATTTTCTATACCAATTTTATAAAGTTGGACCTTATTTCCGCAACTTCATACTTTAATCGAGAAAGGTTTCACTTCTGCGATAGCCTCTTTATGTGAGACTGTCTCCAATCCGATATCGATATTTTATCGCTTGCACACGTTTGCACTTTTGTCAAGACAGCCCTCGATCGAATGAATTTCCATTTTAATAAAGTTGGACCGCACTCCAATAACCTTCCACTTTGAACAACCTTTTCCATGGATACCAGCTGCTTTCCGATAACTTTCCTCATATGAAGACTGGCTTCACTCTAATAACTTTTCATTTCAATCAAGGCTGGCCTTACTTCACCTACAGACCAGTTCCATTCCAGTAATAATCCTCTATTATCAAGACGTGTCTCAGTCTGATGATTTTATCAAGGGCCTCGCTTCAAAGGCCTTCAAGTTCAAACAAGAAAAGCTTTACGCCAAGCTGCGCTCTTCAAATTTTCCTCACTCCAATAACTTTTCACGTTAAAAAATTAAGGCGTTTCTTCACCAGCAGCTTCTACTATTGAGACTCCCAAAACTTTCTGTTTAAGTTTGGCCTATTTTATTGAAACAGCCTTTTTCATTGAGACAAGCTAGGCTGCAATTCATTTTTGGTAGAGATAGGATTTACTCCAAAAATAGTCATTTTTAAGATTATAGGAGATATTGAAGAGAATTTCAGAGAACTATAGATTGGTATCTGTACACTTTTTTTCTTACAAAGCTTAGCTGTTTAGGTTTTTCATTGAACTTAAGAATAACATACATTTAGTTCTTCATTCTTGTATAAAATTATGTTGAGATATTTATATTTTTTGTTGGCACAGAATTAACATAATTTCCTACAATGTTATTTTTTTCAAATTAAATTGCTTAAAAGACTGTCAATAAATATTTCTGTTGAGGTTTTTAGCATTTTGGTAATGGCATTCTGTCCGGATTGATTGCTAGGTACCTTTAAAACAAACTGTTACTGTACCTTAAAAACAAAGATTACAATTCAATGATTAAAATTGCAAAGCTAATTGCTACGAGAAACTCTAACTCTTATATGACAATTTTTAGTTCCAAAATTATAGTCATGAGGTAGGTGGCACCCAGCCACATCTTAGCATCAAAGACTGAATTTTAAACCCCTAAACTATTATTAAAATACTATTTGGTATTCCTTTTGAAATTTGAGCAATAAAATGATAATCATAATAAATTTTCTTCCTCAGCCCGTTTTGTCTCACTTAAAACTTGATTTCATGAATAACACAGCAAAATAGAGACCAAATGGAAAGCATGAAACAAATTTCATTTAATTTATTCGCTGTTTACGTCTGTTTGTTCTCAGTTTTGCAAAAAGAAAGAAAAAGTTCTAATACTTAGTTTGCTCTTAAGGCGATCAAACTCTAACCTGTGAACTTACAAATTGCGTTAAGTTCTTATTGCGTAGAGCATAATATTCCCCTTTGCCAAAAATCTCCATTTTTACTGGAAGAAAATTTTTATTTTGTGGACCGATAAAAATTCTAATTCCGAAAAAAGAATTCAAGGCAAATGGTGATTGTCGTATTACGGAAGTCGTATGCGATATTTTGTTTTTTTTTCCTCTCAACATTAACTTGAAGTTAAGGTTAGCCCCAAACAAGCCCCCTGGAACGAATTGAATTTTTTTATATTTTTTTATAGCTGCCGAATAATCTGACGGTATATTTTAAGAATCCTCTTCCTTCCTGTTGGTCTTTTTTTTTTGTTGAGGGTTTTCATTGTCTTCTTATGGAACTAAATCTCATTTTTATTCCACTCGACATTAGAGCGAACAAATTGAATTGAACGGAAAAATTAGGGAACACATTGTTTACGCTGAGCAATTTAATTTTAAATGATAAAATTATATTATTTATTAGAGAGAGAGCCGGGAAGAGTGCCAATAAATTCACACTCCTGTTTAAAACTAATACAAGACGGACTGTGTTCTTATGAATTATTTAACCTTGGGATGTCATGAGAAGCAATCAATAAACGGCTATAATTGATGAGATAAGGCTACCCAAGTGGGGTGGTGTTTATCGTCCTTCGAGGAGATGGTTTTTTTTTTGGTTGCGAAGAGATCCAAGGACTTTTGGGGGTATCTTTGTTGACCGTAGAAGGTCGCATAAGAAGTAAGATAGAAGCAGGAACTTTATGGATGTGCACACATCTATATACAAAAATGAAGCGGGATTCGGTGTAATTTTTATTTCATTCCAAATTGACACTAAGATAAGAGCAATTTATTAGAGTTTCGAGGGTCCGCTTGGAAATTCCCTCGTCAATTGAAGACATACAAATTTCTTCATAAGTGGGGTTTGATGTTAAAACATTTTGGGGTTAGCTCTGGTGGCTAGAGCTCAATTTCTCAATTTATTTCATTTTGGGAAACCAGAAGGCGTTCTTATTCAAGGGGTGGTAACAGTTGTCACACCAACTCTTAGCAAGAAGTGTTTGGGTGAATCTTTTTGTTCAATAAAAGAGTGAATAAAAGAAATTGTTAGACAAAAACGTATAGAAGATACACGAAATAAGAGGAATATTGTGAGTGAAATTAATTGATCGCTTGAAGCATCACAAGGTCTCTTAGATTGAGATATGTCACGAGCTAAAGCTGTAATGGGTGTATACAAAAGTCAGGCAAATATTTTAGGATTTCAATTCGAGTTATCTGATAAACAGACTTCCTAGTAATTTCTTTAACATTACACATACTTGAAAATACTACAGGGTGCGCCATTTAGACCTTCGGTATTTCAACATTGAATAACTATGACATTTTTCAGCCGATTTTGACAAATGAGCAAGTTTTTTTTGGATAAACTTTACCATTTATTTTAAATCAGTTTTAGAACACAACGTCTATTAAATGCCCACCTCCATTCGACACACAAAAAGCATTTTTTTTCGCGCATTCTACATAACATTGGCCAGCATTTCGGGCGTTATAGCATCTATTTCGACTCGTATGTTATCTTTAATCTCGTCAAATGTCGTTGGCTTGCCAGCATAAGCCTTGCTTTTTAAATAACCCTAAAGAAAAAAGTTCCGGAGAACGAGGAGGCCACTCCAAATCACCATTTTTGGACACAACGTGTCCCGCGAATTTGTGCTGCAAGAACTGCATCGTAGCGGTTTTGGTGTGACAAGGTGTACGATCTTGCTGGGAAAAAAGTCTGTCAGACTTTTTTCACGCATTTTCGAACACACAAAATGCGCCAACATCAAACGATAGCGTACTGTCGATGGTTTCTCCAACTTAAAAAAAAAAAGATGATAGTTTTTGAGCACACTCCGGCTCAAACAGTGACTTCTTGAGTGAGAAGTGGTGTTTCGTGATTAACGTGTGGGTTTTCTGTTCCCCGAATTCGAAAGTTTTGTTTATTGACTTCGCCGGAGAGGGTAAGCACTCACAGTTTTCATAATTGAACGATTGTTTTCAATGTAAAGCGATACAATTTAAGCGCGGTCTTTCGGTGTGTATTGACTCATGGTTAAAATGGTACTAAATGACGTTTCAAAATCGCGCTTCGTGCCTGTTTGTCAAAATCGGCTTTAAAACAAAAGAGTTATTCAATGTTGAAATACCGAAGTTGAAGATGGCGCACCCTGTACAAAATTTTAACGTCAGTGAAATTAACTTTCAAAAGTCGCAGTTGGAGCAAGCAAGTGTGATGCTGTAGGTGCTTTTGCAAGCATTGAAACAGAAGCGGCAAAAATAGGTTTGATGGTTAATAAGAGCAAAGCGATGTACATGTTGGCATCAAATACGTAAAGAGAACGTCGACGAATTGGATTAAATGGCGTAATAGAGAAACATAACTTAGAGGTAGTACAGGACTTAATATACCTAGGAATCATTATAGGGATGCAAAGCAACATTTTTGAGGAGATCGAACAGAAAATCACTCCTGCCAACTGCTGATTCTTTGGGTTAAGGAGGCAATTGAGAAATTTAACTTCTTCTAGAAGCAAAAGGTGACCTTGCTTTACTTTGCGAAAGCGTGGACCTTTTCAAAAGCAGATGTGGAAACCCTTGGTTGTTTCGAAAGAAAAATACTTCGAATGCGAAGGCAATGTGTGGAGAAGAAGATACTACAACTAGCTGTATGATTTGTACCGCTATATGGGCCATGTAGAGCCGATGGACATCAACGCTCTCGTTTGATAAGCTTTCGAAAGCATATTGCGTAGAAATCGCCGAAGAAGACCTAGTCTTAGGTGGCTCAATCAAGTGGAAGAAGACCTCAACCGACTTCGAGTTCAAATTTGGGGGAAAAAGAGAGAGAGGGAGCCTGAACTCGAAGTCGTTATCGAAAAGCTCAGGTTCACCCCAAACTGTAATGCCCACCAGGGACGTAGTTAGCTTTTCGCTATGGGGGGCAATAGATCTAGTTCGCTAATTTTTGTAAAAATATTAATAATTTAAAAAAAAAAAAACATATAACAAGACTTCATTGAAATCATTATGTATGCCATAAAAAATTATATTTCTCAAAGATAATATGAACTAAATTAAATATTGATGTAATAAGCTAAATAATATTATGTAATTAAATAAATAAATCACAAAATAGAAGCCAGTTTTTTGTTCCTTTTGGATAAAGGACTTATAGCCTCGTCTGCTGTTAAACATATGTATTTCGCGATGAATAGCTAGAGCAGCCAAACCGTTCAAACTATCCTGCAAACAAGTAAACATTCAAAGCTGATCACACTGTTATTAAAATAGAGATGTTTTTAAGAATCTCACTTCGTTGGTCATTCTTTTTAGCCCTTATTGCGAGTGACGCCTAACATTCGATGCAACAAGGGTCGAAAGCTTCGATGGATTTTCCTTTTGGTATTGCGTATCTCTATCGACAAGGATTTCTTTTACTCTGAATAATGAAAGTAGTCATTGTGAGTAAATATCCTTCAGATTGACATTTGAGTTAGTTTCAGTGATAGTCGAACGCAAAAATACAAACGATAACGACCGAATTCGAAGTTGAAAGTTTCGAACAATAAAAAATTCGCAATACCAAAGGAGGTGGTGCATACTTCTATGGAGCCTGGGCCCAGGGCGTACACCTATGAGACTAGTACCAAATGAAAGCTTACGTTCAATCTTACGTACCCATCACAGCATGTGATCACAAAAGGCTTAACCAGATTTTGATACTTATGTAGGCTGTATGATTGTTTCTGGAAGCCGTAGTTTGAACTTTTTTGAAGGTACACATATGTTCCATCGCAAATGACTATAGATGGACGATCATTTTCATTTAAATTGATGTTTCCAAACAGTCCGTTGGGAATAAGTCTGTTCCTACTAGATACATCTTGGTGAACAGCGATGCAAACGTAGCACATAGTTCGAACGCAATAAAAGCTTACTATTGTAACTGTCTCGTTGGAATGAGGACTGTTGGTTGTTGCGCTCATGTCATGAGTATTTTATGGTATTTGGGTTACGCAAGACACCAGGAAGCAATGAATATAGCACCAGCTTTGTTTTTGGATGGTATTTTGATAGATCTAAACGAAGATTAGTCTTTTTTTTTTTCTCATTTGCAGCATTAAAATGTATTTTGGTTTTATGTTTAGTAAAAACAAAGTAGAAACTGCGAAGAATTAAATGAAAAAGTGCATTTCCTGTGGAACATATTTTTTGTTTAATTTTTTTTTAGGAATTGTGTATAATGTACGTGATATGCTTTATGTTTGATAGCGTAATTGTATATCAAATTAAAGCTTACCAACTAAGGATTAAAGTGGTGCAAAAAAAATTATAGGTCATTACTGATTTTTTCGAGATATTGGCTGTCAAACGTCAACGAAAATGTTTTTTTTAAACAAATTTTAGGTCTGTTTTTTCGAAATATAAGGAATTTTGAAAACTGTATTTTGAATGAAATGAAAGATATTTTTATGATCTTTCATATGATACCAAAATCATTGTCCTACGTGCTATGCTTTTCGAGATATTCGTAATTATTTGCAGAAATGTCAGATTTTTCCCATTTCCGGCGCTCAACTTCAAGTCTAATTATCTCAAAATCACCAAGACCGAATTCAAAAATATTTGACAGGCTGATTGGGCTGAACGTAAGCTTTCATTTGGTACTAGTCTCATAGGTGTACGCCCTGGGCCCAGGCTCCATAGAAGTATGCACCACCTCCTTTTCGATGTTCGACTATCGACAACCGTCATGTATCGACAGCCAAACGACATTCGCAAAAAGAGCCTTTGTATTATTTTTATTCTCTTTAAAGTGGAGAATGTTCTTTCGGGAGTTGATTTTGATACCGGCAGTGTCGCTTATATCTTTAATAAAATATATATATTGGGAAAGCTTTCATTGGAGCAGCTATCGAGCGCTTCCAATGAATTGTTAGAGGAACTATTATTTCTTCGGATCAAATATATCTCCCAAGTTTTTAATTCTTCTGACGAAGAATCCTTGCAAGGAACCGAAAACCCTTCTAGTATGTTTTCGTGGTTTGTAATTTTTCTCCAAGGTTCATTGTTTTCAATCCTTCTCTCGATTTATATGTGAAAAGGATTGAAAACAGTTACACGAAAATATTCTTCTGTACTTTGAACCGAAGGGTTCGAACAATTCTTTTGTTGATTAACTACTCTCCTATGTTTAACCTCAATGTCAAGGACTTCAGTTTTTTTTTTTCTCGCATCTTCCAACACTTTCGAAAATGAGTTGTCTTCGGCCCGTTTAATTTTTAGTTGATCCCTTAAGATCCATAGCTTGGACCAACGCAGAATTCACTCTTTAAAACTCACGACTTAATGGCAACGAGAGTTGGTAAACCATACTTATCCTTTGAGCTAATCAATAACTCGAAATCCATAGCGTTTTTTAAGTTTCTTGCGTCACTTTCCAATGTTCTTATTTGGTTAAGAGTCTCGAACACAAACGGAAATAGTTCTTCAAAATCTTCAACTGCTTGATGTTTTGAGATCTATCGTTTCAGATTCAGCCGCTTTCACTTACAGAGCATACGTAGCAAATATTTGCAAATAATCGCCTGGACAACATTTTATCGACCAGATATATTGCTTGCTCCGTCGTACCCTTAATCGATCAAAAAGAAAATGTCCAGATCACAATTTTGATGATTTTCCACTATAAGCTTCGCAAGAGCATTACGTGGATTGTTAAGAAAAGAATCATATCTGTCGTGGAAAATCGATATAGAAAAAGATATTCAAAATGATTTGCCGAAATAATAATTTCTTTCAGATGAAGTTGAATAATTATCGATCCCAATGGGGTGGATATATCCCCCTGATTCCCACCTATCTACGCCAATAATGCCCACCTAAGTAAGGAATTAAGATGCCCTCGCCCTTTTATTAATAGAAAAAGTAAGTACTGGAGTGCAACAGAACCGGTATCTACATTCCGGGCCTAGTGTATTCCTCACATCTATACTTTTTGAACAATATAGAGGACTTAATATTTTTTGCTGATTTTGAACGGGAAGTTGAGTAGGTATTTTTCAAGGCTATGAAACTAGCCGTTAACTAGCGTTAACCGTTGAAAATCATTGAATGTTTTTGGAATTATAGATATGCTAAAATCTACGCCACGGGAATTGCTTCTATACATAAAGCCAAAACACATCTTTGACGGGTTTTCCAACTTCAAAGTCATTTTTGCCCCTTTTTTGTATTTGACTTAGCCTGGGACTAATTTTTTGGGGGTGCTTGCTAATCGATTTCTTATCAATGCGTCGAACATAGCACCATCAAAAGGTACTCAACCATTACGGATCAAGGGCTCTAATGCATACTCATTCAAGAACTTAGTTCGCATGTCTATTTATCTACATGTATTTTTCGAAAAGAAATATGAGAGGATATAAAAGCTTATGATTCTAGGCTACTGAATGCCATTACCTACTTAATGAAACTAATTAAATGCCGATAGAGGTGTTTCCAGCTGCACCCACAAAGGGGAGCCAATGGTATTAATGTCAATAATGAAAGGTTTCATTATAAAAAATGCTTTTCTTGCTGATGCGGAAGTTCGGATAAATTCAGCACTGTTAAGTGGTCAGCTCCTATTTCAATCGTTCATTTTCCTAATCTCTGTACAGAAAAACAATGCATTGTCGTAATCGATCCAAGGCTCAAGAAATAGTTCGGCATCATAACGACCCAATAACTCAATTTTATCGTAGCCTTGAGCTGCAGAAATGACAAAATACCCCTTTCTCAGAGTCACCATATTATCAAAGTCATGGAGAGACTCAAAGGGTTTCTTGTCTCCTCAACTTGTAAATCAGTTCCGTTTTGTTTATTCAAAGTATGATATGAATTCCCACAGCAATTATTTAGTAGCAGCATTCTGCTTTCTATGTCATTTCCTAGTCCAACAAAAAAAAAAAACAGAGTCAAAGAAAAAATCTCTTCAATAACCGACTAAGTCTTGTGCTGCCATTTCCAGAAATTTTTATCTTTAAAGAACCCGTCATTTATCTTAGAGGAATATAATATCCCTCTGGTCAAACTTCTTTTACTCTAAAGATCTTTTATAGTGTTTTTGCTCTGCCCCTGGAGAAATGTATATGCATGTTAAATATTTATGTGATGCAATAAATCAAATCTGTTTATTTCGTTTGACTATTGAAGAAAAACAGAATAAATTTATATGAGAAGATGATGAAAAGATGCATCAAATCCGGTGGGTGAAAAAGTGCCAATGTAATTTGTGGGAAGAAAATCAATGTTGTTTACCATCGTTTGAAGAGGGAAAAAAGAAAATTCCTAATGCAATACATGATTTGATTTGGATCAGGGAATGAAGATTCATTGCAGGAAGGATTTCAAAGGATTGAAATCGTGTCTGACATGTCGAGTAGTAGATTGTTTTCCACCCCGAAGATCTCATGACAAAATAATGATGAAACATGAGGAACTTGTGTGTTTGTCATGGGGGATGGAAGTAGTTGTTTTTTCTTTGTATTTAAGTGTCAACCTTGGAGTGAGTTATGGTGATGCAAGATTGATGTTCTTACCAAAACAACAAGAAATCTAACCCAAATCATTGTATTAATGAAATAATTCTTGGCCCTACTTCAACAAAGAATGGGTCATTTCAAGCTTTGAAGGGACTGGGGTGAATTAAATATGATTGAGGTGAGCCACTAATCTCCGGTATTTGTTCTTTAGTTGTGATTTTCATTGTTTTCTTTGTTTTTTACGAAGTGAATTAAATTTTCCTATCACTCAGAATTTATTCCTTAGAATATGTCGATCATTTCCTAAACCATCAACGTCAACGTCGCCGTCGTCTTGTCGGAGAGTGATATCAACGTCAGAAAAACTGGGTAAAATGTCTTTAGTATATTTTTGCCTGGTATGAAGGAGTAAAGCTTTTGTGTCACGAAGGATAGATGGGAGTTAACAATTTGATGTTCACAACTGATTTTTGATTTTAATAAAAAATTCCAAGGAATTGGTTTCCCTTTGGCAAGACATACTTGTTTATGTTTCTTGTGTATGTTGTTTTTTTCTTCAGAATCATAGCTACTGTGACATTGCTTTTGTTGATGTAAATATTGTCGATGATGCTTCAAGAAAACAAATTAGTGAGGCTTTAGTCTTCATTCTGATGTTAAATACACGTGAATCTGTAAAGAAAATTTTTCCCAGAAGTACATTCCTAATTCAATTTGGAAAAGGTACTTTCCACCGATTTTAATAACATGGATACTTTTTGAAATAATTTTTAAGAATGTTTAACTAAAAGAAAGTATCTTGGAAGAAACTTCTTCGAATCTGCTAAATCAGGCAGGTTACTTAAACAAATTTTTTTAATGAACAAAAGTACCCTCAAGATGTTAAGTCACTTATAATATTTGACAAGAATAACTATACTATCGATATAGAAAAAAGTTTCATTATTATTTTTTGAATTTTCCAAATTGGATTACAGTTTTTGTGCAGTCAATTGTAAGACTTTAATTAAACTCAATAGATCCAAAAATACTTTAAATTCCAATAAATTCATAAGACTTCTTCTTGCAAAGGCTTTATTGAGACTGAGTAGATATAACAACGTTATAAAATAGAGACAACATATTCTTATCTGTTAATTATTGTAATAAAATGCAGTAAGCTAAGTTTACAAACTGTCCAAAGATTGTGCGATAATTCTGTTACTTAAGAGAAATCACAGAAATCAATACATACATAATTATGTGTGATTGATTTGAGCATTTAAAAGTTTTTATTTGACATTTACGGCAAGTGCATAATATCGTAAACGGGTTGCCACTTTGTAAGTATATTATATATTAATCAAATAATTATAAGAGATGAAGTCTCTTACACAATATACACAATATTAACACTTTTTCTGCTTATGAATTTAAAAGTTCCGAAAAGTACTCTGGTATCCCTTAAATTTTTGTTAAAACTCGAAAATAATGTATTCACACACGGCTCTTATGATGTCCCCGAAAACCTTAAACCACCTTTTCTAATGAAAAGATTGGAGAAAATTGAATTAGGTTCTATACCTTATACCAACTCATCTTCAAATTTAAAATTTTGAAAGACGATAAACTTTACAGAAATGTATGGTCAATGCAACATTTTTTAAACCACACATTCGGGAACGTACTTTGGATCAGCTTACTCCTAAGTATTTTTCTATTATATTTTTATTCTTTTCTGAAGCGAAAATTATTTGAAAATTTACGTGGAATTGAAAGGAATTGATTAAAACTTATATTGTATATTATAATATTGTTTAACTGAATATGTAAATTATTTGTTGTAAATTCTTAGTAACTTCATATTTGTGAATATTATTATGTTTAAGAAGAAGAAAATAAAAATTGATTTGAATTGAATTGAATTGAATTGATGACAATACAATATTTTCATTACTTGGACCAGGTGTTTCTACCAAGCAACCAAATTGCAGGGCAATAATGCCGCAACGCTAGAGTCTTTATATAGTTTGCGAGAGTGCTGATACGCCGGGGGCGTCTATCCGTATCCCTTACCAAATGTAAGTCTTTCAGCCACACAGTGTTATCTGTATAAGGCCTTCAGGGCGAAAAAAAATTACAACACCTGATTCACATCTACTGTCCCACAAATAATTTAAAGGCTATTACAATACTCTCTGAACACTGTCCAAGAGATTGAGGTGGGTTGAAGGAACACCTTAAATTCTACTCGTTTTTTTATTCCCAACTGGACAATGCTGTCTAGATCTGAATTTAATGAACTTAACATACGTTGCCGCCTTAGTTCCACGTTCGAAAATGAGGGATGTGAACTTAAAAATGAATATGAAAAGCTGAGGGTACTGTCGTCGGCAAAACAATTTACTGGGTTAGTAGTTTCAGGCAGAAGATCGTTTGTGAAAATAAGAAAAAGTGTCGGAGACAAAACGGAGCCCTGGGGCACACCAGCATTTATTTTGTGGGTTTCAGATTTATAGCCGTCCAAATTTATAATGAACGTTTAGGAAGTTAGCTATTTATCCAGCGAAGAAGAAACTCATCGAAACCAAATGCACGCATTTTATATAAAAGAGCTTGATGCCAAACTCTATCGAATGCTTTTGAAATATCAAGCGCAATAATCTTACTTTCTCCAAATGTTTCTTAAGCTGATAATTGATCAGCGTTTTCATGACCTTAGAAAGAAGGGAAGTAAGTGCAATTGGGCGGTAGTTCGAGGGTGAGGAAGAATCGCATTTTTTAGGGACTGGCTGGACAGCAACTGTTTGAGAACCTACATGTTGCCTAAATGCTCAAGTTCATATTACAATAAAAGAGTGAATTTCCGTTGAAAACGCTTGCACCTGCAGTTTAACAGCCGATTTTATTTAAAAATTACTGTAGTTTCCATGGAAGTGATATTACTCTCAGAGGTTTTGCCAATTTCTCGTAAGAAGGAATAACCGTAGAAAGACAATCTGATGTTTCAAGGATTCGATTTTCAAACTCCCACGTATTAGTCAGATGTGCTAACCATCACGCTACGAACATCACATGTATGTGGAAATTCTTGTTAACATTCAATCGTTTTCTTTTAAAAAGAACCACTTGCTTGAATTTAATGATTCCTTATTTTTCTTTACAAATATGTTAAGTAACTAAAATCTATTGGGGGCAAGGAATTTTCAATGTACCGCACTGTTTCATGTCGTTACTGGAACTGCGCCTACTCTACTCTCCCTCGTTTCGTCTTGTTCGCTTTGTTTTGTTACCTTTATGTTTTTCAGGTAAGTATTGTCATTGTCATTTTTTGAACGCTACATGTATATTTAATAGGAAAACTAAAAAGAAGAAACATTAGTCTTAGAACACTTGCTCGGAACAAATCTCTTTATGCTTTATTTTGTTGTTTATGATCAGTCATTTGTTTCCTTTATTTTATCACTCTTAATTAATTCAAAGTCACCAAAAATACCTGCTTGTGATATTGTCATCTATCATCTATCATCTGTCATCTGTCATTCTTCATCACAACACATATGTTAGACAACAACTTTTATACAGCGTTCCTTCAACAATCAACGAGTTACATCAAGATTTAGTAAACATTGAAAATTTTAAAACTAAAAAAAAATACGTGAAACACTTCTTTTTAAATGCAAATCAGCAAACAATTTAGTTTTTATTTGTCTCTTGTAAAATATAAATCTTTTATTTAAATTGAAATTTTTTAGAAACATCATCTTCGCAAGAACTTATGCTTGTGTATACACGAATAAATAATAAATTAATTGAATTTGTCATCTATTACATGTCATATCTCAGCTGTCATCTGTCACCTGTCATTTATCATCTTTCAACTGTCATCCGTCAACGGTCATCTACCATATGTCATCTGTCATATATTTTCTGTCATGTGTTATATCTAACCTGTCATATTCCATCTTTCATCTCAAATGTCGTTGGTCGACAGTTATTTTTATGTCATTTACAATGTACTGCTTATTACGAGCAATTCAAAAGTGTGCGTTTTTATTCCTTTTGGTCAACAGTTTTTTTTTTTTGTCGATTTGGTATATATGTAATTTTTTTATTGTTGTTCTTGTTAAGCAGTGTAAAGTTTCATGAGTTGTGAAAAAATAATTGGATTTTTTTGTAGCGTGTCTTGAAGGGATTGGAGAGATTTTATGGTGAAGAGTAGGGTGAATTGGGCTAGTGGCTAGGTTTTTGGAGTTGAGAATCCTTACAGAACTATTTAGAGCCCTGAATGAACTTTAAGATGTTGTTCAGCACATGGTAGAGATGTTGTTCAGTATTCTCCGAAAGATTTTTTCCTAGTGTTGGCCAAGCTTCGGCACTCACAGAGAGGAAGTGAATAAGTGGAATGAATGTATGAATGATATGAATCGTTTTTCTATTTGAATTGTCAGTGAAATTGTAAAGGTCTTGAACGTAAATAAAAGTAAAACTCAACAAATCAGGATTAAAGAGAGAAAAAACAAATATTGAAAACTACCCATTCAAACAATGTGTTTATAAAATTCAAAAAAAAAAAAAAAAAAATTACTGAAACGTCAATTAAAATAATAATTTCAACCCTTGTCTTAATGTGAGGGGATATTTCCCATTTATTCCACTTACAGAGCTAACAATGAGCAACTGTGAAACGAACATAACTCTAAGTGGGCTGATCGTTTTTCTTGCAAACCCTCTGAAGCTATTGAAGTGGTCCTATCATTTAAATTTATTTGTACCCAAGTAACTGAGTTTTAAAGAAAAAAATGACGTTCTTCAAATTCATTCTTTAAGAAGCTGTGGCGGAAAAGCGGACTATCTTATCGTCACTCGCTTTTATCAAATGTGTCATCCTCATTACAAATTTTGATTACCAGTCAACAGCATAAAAAGATGATGGATCGTATAATTGAGTGTATTTAACATTTCAAATTGTTTGACTTTGAGGGAGTAACTAAAATTAGAAGATACTCCATCTCGCAGTTTTTCTAATTTTAATTCAAGCATTTTTGTAAAGCGTTTATATAAACGTCAATATTTCTTGAAGCCCACTTGATGGGAGTATCATGTGGTGGATGAACCCATATCCAATTACTAATGAAGGACTCGTCCCACACACCCACATTATGAAGTACTCTAAAGTAAATAGAGAAGTTTCTTGAGACCTGCATTTGCAAAATGTAATTTCTTGTTAAAGGGAAAGTAAACAGGAAATTATAAATAATGAATAAGAGAAAGGCAAGCTGTTCTGCTTTGTCAAATATGAACGGAATACTTTATTAATGAACATGGTACGAGATAGGAACTCAGTGTTTAAATATGCACCTAAAATGATGAAGCCTTGAAGTATTTAATATTTCAATTAAATTTTTCAGACAATTGAGAAAAAGAAAAATATGAAATTTACTGGCACTTGGGGGAAGTTAACAGCTCTGGTTCAAAGAAAGTGCTAAGAAATTGTTTGAGGGAATATAAGATTCACAGTCTCCACCTAGTAAAGGTATTAGATAAACAAGAAGGGATAGCAACATCGGAGAAAGCAACTGATATATTTTTCGCCTGTAAATCAGCTTCATTCTCTTGTTGTGAGTCGTGCTACTGGGAACCGATATGTCTACCTTCGGGCTTTTAAACTGCAACTTACCTTAATAAAATCAATTGGTTGCAAAAAGGAATATCTCAATTGAATTGCTATTTGGTTTTTTCATCATGAAAGTCTTTGATTTCATAAATCAAAAATTGACCACAAAGTCTTGGTAACCACATTATCGCAGGAAAAGTGGTCACAACTATTTGACTTTATCAAAGTAAATTAGATTTATATCTGTTCAGGTATACAGCGGAACCAAGGAATAAATATAAAACCCCTCTTCAACTGTTAAGACATTTAATTAACCTTTTTCTGGACGAAACCGATAAATTACAAGAGAATAAGAAGACTGTCTCATTGACAACAGATTTATATTTGACAACGAACTCTGATTAATAGTCCTAAAAATGCTGAAGAGAACGACTGAGGACTCTGAACAAAGTTGTACAGTACAAGTCGTTGAGAGTAAAGGCTATATTTTTCATCACTAATTCAATTATATCATGAGACAGCCTTATCTGTGCTCTATGAACCAACGATTCTACCAACAGCAATGGAACATTGTTGTCATTGGAATTTTTGAATTAAACAGGAAAGAAAAATTGTCAACATGAATTAATAAGCAAATTGAATCCAAAGAAACGGTCGGTCAGGGAAAGTCACGTCTAAAGATTCAATAAATCTCCTTTGAATGTTCAAAACTCATAAAAGTATAAAAAAAACATGGCCGAAGTGTTGTTTCCATTGTCTGTGCCTAATGGTTGTCAATTTAATCAAATCGTTAAGCGTTGGGGATGTTGTGCTTTAAGCCCAATTTAGTTTAATAGGCCTACAAATAAATTAATGCAAAAACCATTGTGGTAGGATGAAAATGAGGCAGAGATAAAATTAATCTATGTGTATGTATAAAGTACTCTCCACTCAATGTATGCGATTGAGTTAGTACAGGTGACGTAATGGTCAACATAATCTGTCCAGTACAAGTCGTTGAAATTCAAACTTTGAAAAAATAAAATAGTTTCCTCCAGAGGTATCACCATACTAGGGGAATTGGAAATTGGCGCTTTCTCACTAAGCCGTTTGAGTATAGCAAAGAATGTAGGTCCCGGAAATGGGTTAGGCCCCGAGACTCTAACAACTATATTTTTTCGACCAATTCATTTTATTTTAGCAATTTAAGTGGCAAATATGGTTTTTATACACTGAACTTTGACAAGACCGTCACCAAGCTTCATAGAAAACCTCGGAAATTTTATAACTGAAGCCTGGTAAGTGGAGAAACTGTTAGCCTCTTGAAGCTCATAATATTCATAGCTGCGTTTTTTCAGGAACTAGGCAGCTGATGCCAGTATTTGACTTTTTTTTTTTTAATGCTAAGCATGTTTAATGCCATAAAGTAAGTTGTAACGTAAGCAAAGCTTACTAAAATCAGGAGATCATTAAAAAAATCCTTGGCTTCTCTACTGGAAACCGTCCATTTCATCACCACCTTTATGACTTCAAGACTCTCAATGCCAGTCCAGGCAGTTCGAAAGAAGGAGTTCCTAGGCAAAGAGTCACGTTAGATGCGTGCTCTTTATAGCTCGTTGGATAGGGAGTTCTTCTCTGTTAATGGCTGAGAAGAGGATTAAAAAACTATGCCAAGACAATGCTGTTTTTTTCTGATAAATATCATTTTTCTTTTGTTGAGAGTCGTATTGAAACTTTTGTACTAAAAAGTCTAGAAATCCCAAAACGAGGAGAAACAAAGGTGTGATCTATTATCTCTTTCTTACTGGAATGACCTCCTCAAAATGCGTCAAACCGAGCTTTTACTAGGCACTTTCAACTCAAAACGTTACAAAGACGCAATAAAACTAAGTAGAAACAATGTAAGAATGCTATCCAGGTTCCTAACCGGACACTGCATACTAAGAAAACACCTAAAAGTACTAGGCTAGAAAGCGCTGACCAATGCAGATACTGCAACGAAAAGGAAGAATCTCATGACCACCTCCTAGGTGACTGTGAATTACATCAAAGGAAAAGTTCAATAGGATCCTACCACGTTGAAGAGAAGGGGCTTTAAACTCCTAAACGTAACCCAAATACTCAGTTTCATCAAAGGAACTAATCTGGATGAAGTAGATTAAGTTAAAGAATACCACTTAAGAAGAAAGGTGTACAATAAATCTACAAGGTCGAAGTACAATATAAAACTCCGTAACATTCATTCCTTCATACCCACCTATCCTCGCACCGTAGTGCAACCATGGCTACCACCTTGTTGCCTTGTTGGTGACAGCCCCAAACTCAATCGGACTCCTTGTGCTACTCCATATTTAACTCAACCTTTCGACGATCATCTTCATCTGTATACCAATTGGGATACCTAATCATCGGATCTCCTCATGCCTTTACTTCCATAAATTAGCAATCGTTTAGTAAAGGGTTGCCAAGTATCCATTAAAAATTAGCGCTGTATTTGTTCCCACAAAGTATCCATACATCCCCTAATACCTGACTCTTCAACATACCGGCTAAAACCCACAAGATTTTCGCTGATCCCCCAGTCGGAACCATTTGCGCATTCCTTCCTTAGAAGGTGGGGAGGGGGAGGGAGGTTATCTATGATTCCTGACGGTTGATTACTGATTACTTACACTCGAACACTGTATGGTGAGCGTTACCCATCAACGAATTTTCTTTTGGTCACGAAATGCTTCTTCTTTTCCAATCGTTTGCATAAAAGCCTTAAAATAAACGTCTTTGTCGAGGAACTGTGTGACGTACAAGTTCACTTCACCCTGTCTCCAGTTTTTTCATTGGCTTAGGTCTCCTATCAGCTTAACGTTCCAGCTTAACGTTCCAGCTTATTTTACTTTCCGACTTTTTTTTTATTTATTTATTTATTTATTTATTTAATATCAATTAGAGTTAACAATCTGAGATAGATAACAAAAAACTGAAATAAATGTTAAAACATAGGCATTATAAAATTCAATTTGTTAAGTGAACGTTGTACTGTACAAATAAGCTGACATCTAACATTATATGAAAGCATTTCAATGTTCCATTTTAGCTTGTTTACTACAAATCTTATAAATTTTTTTTGAACATTTTCAATTCTTTTAATTTGAACGTTGTACTGAGGATTCCATACTATGCAGCAATATTCTAGGATTGATCTAATATACGCAACATAAAGAGCTTTGAGAGTGTAAGGGTCCCTTAGATCAAAAGAATTGTACGAAACAAAGCCCAACATAGAGTTGGCTTTATTCACCACGAACTCAATATGATGTGTAAAATTAAGCTAACAATCAAAGATTACTCCAAGATCTTTCTTAACAGAAACTCTATCAGGAACATGGTTCTGAATTTTGTAATCGTAAATGATAGGTAACAAACGACGAGTAAACGAAAAACATTGGCATTTAGATATATTAAGTGATAATTGGTTTGTATTACACCAATTGGTAGGATTAATAATATCATTATGGAGAAGCTTGCAGTCTGTTAAATTTTGTATACGTCTAAAGAATTTCAAATCATCCGCAAACATAAGAGGCAAAGAGTTTGTAAGGACATTAGGTAGGTCATTAATAAAAATAAGGAACAGGATTGGACCTATATGACTACCTTGTGGAACGCCGGAGGGTACAGAAAATGAATTAGATAAATCGACTCGATAGAAACATGTTGACTGCGTCCTGTCAGATAGCTTGACAACCATTATAGTAGGTTTGAATGAAAACCTATATTCTCTAATTTTTTTAATAGAACTTTGTGATGCACCCTATCAATCGCCTTTGCGAAGTCCACTTGATAACCCTTTTTTAATGAATTAAGAATATAATTCTTAAAAATGGTTAAGTTCGACGAAGTAGATCTACCAGATACTAATCCATGTTAATAAGGGGATATAGTTTCTTTTCATATAAAATTTAAATTTTTCATAAACTATTTTTTGAGGAGAACAATTGGAGCGGTACTACAAGAACTGTGTCGAGTTACCAGTGGCGAACGTCCATATAAGTCGATTATTTCCGACTTACCTTTTGAAATTCACATCCGAAACATCTTAGACTTCTGGCAACATG
The DNA here is from genome assembly GCA_914767635.1 of Melanostoma mellinum. NCBI lineage: Eukaryota > Metazoa > Arthropoda > Insecta > Diptera > Syrphidae > Melanostoma > Melanostoma mellinum. Next base: position 220,523,159 of record OU612059.1, on the reverse strand, counting down.
AATCAAACTTAATCATACACATGAACTCGCTGCCAACATTTTTTTAACAACTACCACTCTGCTTTCCGTTTTATTCTACACACATGTTGGCTCTTCAATTCACTCCATAAACAAACACAAAACTTTAGCAACATACAAGGTAACCCCAAATATTACGTCTTATAAAACTTGTTGCTGGATAGAACAAATTTGTGTTCTCTCCTCTTTTTTCTTTTCCAAAAAATATGACGGTAGAACATCGTCTTATTTTCTTCCATAAGAAAGCATGTATTGAACAGAGAAGAGCCTAGCGCTAGGCAAAAATTCAAAAGCTTTTCATCCTACCCAAAGTTTTTGAACTAATTCGCTCAGCTTTAAAGTACAGGAACGTGCGACTCAGTCGTGAACATGTTTTTTATTCAGATTTTAACCGAGAATCCTTACAAGCTTAACCAAAAATTTCAGCTAACTGGTCACGTCCGTGTGACAAAATCCAATTCGAACAATATCCCCATAGAAACGCAATATACATTCTAAATGTCTTTTCAATTTACAACTCAGGCGTTTTGTTTCATAATTTTTGCATAAGTACATGAACTTAAGAAAGGTTAAGCGTCGGATGTTGTACCTAATTACGAAAATTAATTTTTGTTTGAATAAATTCCAACAATTCTCTTTGTAAAACCTTTTTTTTTCATATCAGGATACAATTTAAATTTGTATCCTTTGGGGTATATGAACTTCTCGATCTGGCTGTGATTGCCTTGTCTCGCCCCCAAACCAAGAAAGTTAATCGCCTTATTTGCGATTTCAATCCACCACCACCCAGTACCTGAAAGCAATTAACTATTGAAAGTGAAACCCAAATAGACCTAAGGCCTGGTTGTAATTAAAGACAAATGCTGGCCGTATCCAGCCTCTTTAAACAACAACCCTTGATCATAAGGCGTATGTAGTGTAGTATATTTGCTTATTTGCTTTCAACGAACAGGGAGATGGTGAGTGGGAAATTTTGCATTCATAATCATAATCAATTTACATTGCTTTCAAGATTTCAAGATCTAACAATATGCGCAAGGTACGAGAATCTGATATCAAGCAGAAGGCCAATATTTAGTCAAAACACTAAGCCAGCCAGTGTTGTATTGTTAAGCCACTCACTCACTTGGCAAATGGTAGAGATTGTGTAATTAATTTCTCATTAAAATGGCAACAATTTGTAATTCACATCCCGTTTCGAATTACACTCTCACCCATCTTGCCACCCATTCAACACACAACACACACACACGTGTCTCCCCTTTTGCTGCATGAAATGAATCTCTTACAAAATTAATATTCATTAGAGTTGAAATTGAAATGTCTAACCAGGCTTCTTCTATCTATGTTTTAACAGACAGACTTACTATGAGCAACTTTAAGTAATCATCACCGAGTTTAATTAAGTTAATGAAAGTTTAACTAGGCAATTTCACTGAGCTACATTTTGTGTTTTTGTTAAAGTGACAGGTTGGCGTACAAAGATTTTTCGAATCGATGAAATCACTTGAAAAATTGTGAGTGTTTTCTGTAACCGAGTCGAAGCCTTCTTGGGAAGAAAAACGAAACATCCACGTGCTAGGGACCGTGTCTGCAGCTGATGGTATGTCCCCAACTCCTTTAACCAAAACATCGACATTCAGCTAGAAACAAAAAGTTCAATCGAATCCTTGGAATAAGTGGTAACACCACATTATGCAATTTAAAAAGAGGATACAATAAAAAAAAGGTTTTAGCTCCAACTGGGACTGGGATTTGAACAATGGACATGAAATGAGGAATTTAAAATGAATGTCTCCAGTGTCCTGTCACAGATGAATAGAAAAGCAGTGTATTTGGCCTGGAAATGTTTTCTGTTTATCACAAATTCATTGGAGACGTGTGGTGTTTTAAAGAAAAGGGCCGACTGAATATCGAATAAAGGGTTATACTGTGTGGGAAGAACACAAATACCACATTTTATTGGTAAACAGATCCATGTTAAATTTAACCAAGGGAATATCAATACCTTTGTGGACATTCTATTGTCTTGACACTTTTCTTTTTTTGTTGAGAGTAAAAAGAGAAATATAAATAGCAAGTGAATGCTTCAGAAAATGATAAAGGATCTTGGGAGGAGTTTAACACAAAATTAATCATTCTTAGAATCGATTTTTGACTCAAGAAAGCTTCAAGTGAATTTCAAAATAGGGGTTGGTGACTGACACATTGTTTCAAAAAATTGTTCAATTGGTTGTTTCTATTTGACTCAATTTTCCCGCGATTTTCGCAAGAATATTACAGTTTCTGAAGAAGCTGAATGGTTTTGTTCGAACAAATCCAAACTGAATTCTTTGAACGATGATCCGCAGCCCTGCGGCATCATGTTATGTAAAAGTCAGCGAAGGGGCTGCAAAGGAAAAGGTAGATATGAAGACAAAATGTGTTTACCACCTCTTACCCCTTAGGGCACTGTAACGCACTGAGTGGCAGAGTGGTAATTCGGAGTGGTAATAACAGACAAATGATTGAAAGCTGAGCAACAGAAGAATATCGTTCAGTTTTCAATTTTCTCCTTATTTTGCCGCTTTGCTGGTGAGTGGCCATGTCCTCAGAGTAGCTTCATAAAAGCGCAAATGAAAAGTGGAGCATATGTAACATTAAGAGTTTAATGTAAAACTACGTTGCAAAACAATCATAACTAAGTTTTCGTTTATCACTGACTCACTGACTGAATATGTCACGTTGCGTTGTATGGAGTATCGTTGTTCTTTGAGCTTGCACAAATGTTCCTCGATATGCGCGGGTGTTACATTGAGAGTTTAATGTAAAACTTCGTTACAAAACAATCATAACTAAGTTTTCGCTTATCACTGACTCACTGACTGAATCTGTCACGTTGTCTGGAGCATCGTTGTTCTTTGACGTTGCATAAATATTCTTCAATATGGGCGGGTGTTACATTGAGAGTTAAATGTAAAACTTCGTAACTAAGCAATCATAACCAAGTTTTTGCTTACGACTCTGAATCACTGACTGAATCTGTCACGTTTTCTGGAGTATGGCTGTTCTTTGAGGTTGCATTAATATTCCTCAATATGGACGGGTGTTACATTGAGAGTTTAATGTAAGCCTTCGTAACTAAGCAATCATAACCAAGTTTTTGCTTATGACTCTGAATCACTGACTGAATCTGTCACGTTGTCTGGAGTATGGCTGTTCTTTGAGGTTGCATAAATGTTCCTCAATATGTGCGGGTGTTACATTGAGAGTTTAATATAAAACTTCGTTACAAAACAATCATAACTAAGATTTTCACATATCACTGACTCACTGACTGAATCTGTCACGTTTTCTGGAGTATCGTTGTTCTTTGAGGTTGCATGAATATTCCTCAATATGCGCGGGTGTTACATTGAGAGTTTAATATAAAACTTCGTTACAAAACAATCATAACTAAGTTTTCGCTTATCACTGACTCACTGACTGAATCTGTCACGTTGTCTGGAGTATCGTTGTTCTTTGAGGTTGCATAAATATTCCTCAATATGGGCGGGTGTTACATTGAGAGTTTAATGTAAACCTTCGTAACTAAGCAATCATAACCAAGTTTTTGCTTATGACTCTAAATCACTGACTGAATCTGTCACATTGTCTGGAGTATGGCTGGTCTTTGAGGTTGCATAAATGTTCCTCAATATGCGCGGGGTTACATTGAGAGTTTAATGTAAAACTTCGTTACAAAACAATCATAACTAAGATTTTCACTTATCACTGACTCACTGACTGAATCTGTCACGTTGTCTGGAGTATCGTTGTTCTTTGAGGTTGCATAATTGTTCCTCAATATGCGCGGGTCTTACAGGAAGAGTTTAATGTAAAACTTCGTTACTAAACAATCACAACTAAGTTTTTGCTTATCAGTGACTCATTGACTGAATCTGTCACGTTGTCTCACAACCATGCCTTCGCCAAAGTCGATACCAGTGGAAAAACATTTTTGCCTCTGTTGGAATTCGAATCACAAACCTCTAGGTTAACAGGCAGACATCCTAATCAAAACGCAATCGTACAATAGTTCAGGGCTATTTTAAATAATTAAGACTGTAAACTTTTACTAATACCGTTTTTCAAAACTTTTTGTGGCAAAAAATCCTCTAAAGGCTGTGTATTTATCAAAATCATTCCTACCAAATAATACGATCGAGTGATGAATGAAAGGCAGCCCATATCGATGACTCAAAGCAGACGTTGACGTTTATTTGAAGCATACGAAAGCACTATTTACTCTGTTTTGGTGTAGCATGCAATCAATCACTTTCTATTAACCCAAATATTATTCAAGCAGAACGATTTCTTTTAAAGTGGTTCAATTTTTTCTCAACACTCAGTGCCTTTGTTCGTACTTGTTCAATTAGTTAGAGTGGTGGTCAAGCCTTTACAGAAGTCCTCAGGATATCGCAATATTTCCCTAGAAAGATTAATGGTTAAATTTAAAAACACGAAGCTTTGAAATTACGTTTGAAGCATTTATTTTTAACAAATAGCAGAACACACCCACCCTTTGTTGAGCCCAAAGCCATTCCATAGCACTGTCAATGTTTAGTATATTTATGTACCCCTTCTAAAAGCACAACATTCCAGCGGAATTCCTATTTTATTCTACTCGCATTTGCTTTAATTTTACGCAAACGTTTGAAGTACGCTGAATTTATGGGACGGTATTTGGACGCATACATTCCACCTTCATTCCACAACCCTAACTTTTTTTTTGTTATTTTTACACCTACTTTTGCCTCAAGTAAAACGGAAGTTGCGATACTCCGGCATGCTGTTTCTCTTTCAGAAATACCACCCCACGGCCCCACATTGTTTGTGGCTTAGTTTAGTTATGGTCAATTTGAGAGACACATTCTTTTCAAGCGTTAAGAAACCAACACGTAAGACACTATACACAAGGAACTCATTAAATGAAATCGAGTCTATTGCCAAGGGTAATGGGTGGTGTGAATGTTTGAAGAATGAAGTGAAGCAACCACATACTTAATCATTGTCGGGGGTGAATTTCAATGGGGACAACTTGCTGAGATTGAAACTGCAAATATCAAGACTGAATTGTCTTTTATTATTCTCTGAATCTTGAAAAGACTACCAGTTAACACTCCGTCCAGTGGTATACTGATGGTGATAGACTATTGTCGATGAGGGCAAAGCTTTGCGAAAGACTTTCTATTCACAAGAAAGAGAGTGGATTTAAGTTTAAGTGGCTACTCTGAAGTTGACTGGATGTCGTGACCTCCTATATTGACGTCATTTCTTGAGAATAAACATAACCTTAAGAGGAGATAAGTGTGGCAATTTATTTGTTTGGAAACCATTGAATACAATTGCTGTGCTGGCTTTTGCTGAATAAATGGTTTTGAAATGAATGTTATGCGTATGCCAATGGGTGTGAAATGTTGGAGAGATTTACTTTTAGGAAATTACCTTTTAGGGTGGACATTGAACTATTCGTTTAAGTTCATGTCTGAAAAATGGTTAAGAAATGAGATGAGTAAACAAGAAGGATGTTGTGCAGATTATGTGAGCTTATAGCACCAAACCTTTCAATAAACCAACTCAAAGGTCGTACAGATGAAATGAATTGTTTATGCATATCCAATTATTTGTTGTTTTTTGATGGTTGTATGCTTTGACTTTGCGTTTGTAATTCTTTTGTAGGAATTTGTTCAGAGTTTGTAGCTTGTAAGGTGTTTCAAACTGGAGATGGTGGAGTGCTAAGTAGGTAGACCCGGTAGGTGGAATCAAATCCAGTGTCAGATATTTTTTTCAGTCTACCATTTCTGCTTGTTAGCTGACCTTTGTGAAAGGGTGGTGGAGGGGGGGGGGGATCTGAGCGCATTATTCCACGGAACAATGTCCTACCATGAATGAATGTTTTATTCTATTGAAAGACTCATTCGATTTTTTTTTTCTGTTGGAAGTTTTTAATATACCAGCTGGAGCACTCAGACCTAAATACCGGCCCATTGTACTACCAGATAGCAACCTTCTTTTTGTTATAGCTTTCCAAATGTTCGGAGAAAAGCCAAAAGACGCTGTCATGATAAGGAGCCTAATTTACCAGCTCTCACCATGTCTGCGCCGAGTATCTGTAAAAAATCTGCGAAAAAAAGCAGGACATTGACAGAGGAGGTGCTCTGTGGTGTTTTCATCTTCTCCACAATACTACAGATCGTAGTATCACATATACCCAACATGCAAAAGAGAAGTGCCCGCTGGCAACGCCAATAAGCTTTCTACAATCTTTTCTGCTACGGGATAGCAAAAATGTTCAGTTGGGGAGCATACGTTTGGTCTGCCTGCATCCAATGGAGGCATGTCATCTACGGTTGTGCTCTTCACTGATCCAATAGTCGATTGAAGCCATCATTGCAGACCTAGCGACGGTTCAGGTCTCGAGAAAGCTGTCTGAGATCCTTGCCTAGCAAGTTCATCGGTGATCTCATTTCCAGTTATGTCCTGATGGCCCAAAATCCAAATGAGGATAAAGGAATTCAATCTTCCGATCGCATTCAGAGAGCTCTTGCATTCCTGGATCACTTTCAAAGTAGTTAGAGGGTTGAGAAGGGCCTTAAGCACAGCTTGGCTGTCGCTGCAAACAAAAATACTTCTCCCCGTCCATCCATTGTTCGTAACGTGGCTCAAGTCCATTAAGATAGCATAAGCCTCCGCTTGGAAAACAGATGCGTATGATCCCAAAGAGGTGTGCAGTCGTATGTCGTCGTTCTCCACAAAAGCGCAAACGCCAGACCCTCGTCGGTTTTGGAAGCATCTAGGAAGATTCTATAACAGTTCTTTCCAGGCTCAGATTCTGGAGTGAACCGGTCCTGAACAAACAGCAGGACCGGTCATTCAATTGCGTGACTCAATCCAATGAAGGACTCAGTCCATTGAATGACTCATTCGATTGAACGACTCAGTTGATTGAGTGACTTTTTCGATTGCATTAATTTTTGGGTAAGTGACTATTTCGATTGAATGATGCTTTAGATTGAAAGACTCTTTCGATTTAATATCTCATTCGATTAATTGACTCATTCAATATATGACTAAGTCGATTGAATGACTCATTCGATGTATGACTAACTCGTTTGAATGACTCATTCGACTGCTCATTCGATTTAACTAATCATTTAACTCAAGGATTCAAGCGATTGAACAATTCATTCTGTTGAAGAATTCATTTCATTGAATGACTCATTCGTTTGAACGACTCAATCTATTGAAAGAATCGTACAATTGAGCGCCTTATTTGAACAACGGTTTTGTTTGTTTTCATTATCTTATAGCGAGGAAGACACGGCTAAGAAGCTTTTATTGTTTCAAGCAACCCTCAACATGCCCTACAGTGATTTTTTCTAAAAGTTCTGATCAAAGTCATGCCTAAGATTTAATTTTGATGTTTAAAGGCAACTAATGCTCTCCCAGAGGCTTTGTTTTTCTTCAATTAAAGCGTCTCAAAGGAGCAGATAAATCTTTCGAACAACGCTTCAAACAAATTTATTATGTACTCCAAGCACACTCCTAAACTGACTTAATACTCTGGGGCTTAAAATGTATTAACGAACGGATGCCGCGCACTTACTCATCCGAAATAGTACACACATCCACATCATACTTATATGACTATCACGAGAGTACACATTTCATACCATTCATGAAAGTATCCTTTCCATAAGCTTATACAAAGGGCGCGTCTCTACTACAACATATCACCACCAGCAATCTTCCTATACAAAAAAAGAAAAATACCACATAAAAATCATATTAAATCAAATTCGCCACAGTTCGAAGTTCTTTTCTTTGGTTGTTGTGTGTGTGTGTTTTATTTTTTATTTTTATTTCCAAACATTTTGGCCTAAAGTTACATTGATCCTTTTTATGAACACTCTACTGTGCTAACATTAATACTGATTTGCTAGAGGATGCCTTTAAATGGACACATACTACGAGTCAAAAGGAGTCACGTCCTTATGATTATGTCGTCTTTTCGCATAGCGCTTGTATGCTGACTCAAAAGGAGTCTTTCCTTTGGGTGTTAGTTTTCTATTCCAGACGCATCCAAAATGATAAGTTTATAAGGATTTTACTGGCTTTTTCTATGATTGTGTTTGCTTTTCCTTCTTCATCATATTTTTCTTTTATTAATAACATCCTTTTCAAACTATGGCTAAGAAATATAACAGATGAGACAAATTTGCCCCAAAATAAGCGAAAAACAGAACATCAACTTGGGGGGAGAGACTGGTTTTGGGTTGATTCATCTGTTTTCCAATGTTCGCTATAATTTAAAATAACAATCAGGTTTGAATTCGTATTTTGTGTATTTAAAAGGTTCCTTGTATTGAATGGAATAAATGAAATGGTTGAATTTTCATTGAAAACTAATAAATTTACGATGAAGAGCGGGTTTAAATCCATAAGTAAACTGGTCGGCGCAACAGAGTAGGGACCCGCCTTAATAATTTGAAGGCGACCGACATATTTTTCGGTTCCGAACAGATAAGCGCTTTTCATGGCAGTGAAATCACATTCTTAATGGCAGAGGATTCAATGACAAAGATGGTGAATACACTTTTGTGAGCAGCAGAGGGTCATCTGTAATTGACTACTGTTGCCTTTCATACTCAGCTTCAAATATGGTAGAAGACTTCAGTGTTGGTTGCGAAACCTTCTCAGACCATTTGCCATTAATCTGCTACATAAAATCCACAGAAGCAACAACAAGTTTTATTCACAGAAGTCTTCCTCGGCTCAAATGGTACGAAAACCGATGTATCGCCTACAATACGAAACTCGATTCTATTGTACGTTCCATGACGACACCAATAGATTCTATTGGTGATCGTTGCAATGCGATCAAAATATGGATCTATGAAGCAAATGGAGCTCCTACACGACAAACTATTAAGTTTGAGCCGAAGATATGCTGTTGCTCATAAACAAGTACCTGAGTTGGATTACCACATAGAGCTTCACGAGATATATTCTGCTATAACTGTCTCAAAAAATCACAAAACTTCTGGATAGAAAAACCCAAACCATCCTTCATTGCGGCTTCCTTTTTCTAAAACTCACTTGAACCGAGTCTTATCAAAAAAATACTAAACAACCTCACTTAGCTCTCAACTAAACAAACGACTTAATTATGTTTAACCCATTGGGTGGTACTAAGTGCTCGATAAGTCGTTAAAAATTCCTCTTGAAAAGTCTTTAAGTTAATGTCAGCTCAAATTGTCGAATGTAAGCCTTTATAGGTATACAAAACACTCAACCCAAATCAATATTTACAACTTTTTCAAGTGGAAACCCCCTTCCAGTGAAGCTGTGTGAAAAAATTGGTTTAAATCGATGAAATCGTTTCTAGATGTTGCCCTTGAGAAAATTTTAACAAAAAAATATTCGAAAACTTAAAAGGTCAAAATATTAATTCATTCAACAGTCCACTCACACTTTCGCCTACCCCCATCTGGTACTCGTTATTTGTAGGCCCTAATCAAAAAGGATTATCGTTATTTGGCTGGGAAAGCAAACGAACCTTCTTTTCTTGTTGACTTTATTTTGGTTTCTTTCTTCCAAAATGTTTGACAGAAGTATCACTTGGATTATCCCATATGCCGGTAATCTCCTATCATTTGAGGGCCTATAAAACCTAATCTTCGGATCCGTTTCAATCTTTTTTTTTCCAAGATAGCCCTTTTGTTCTAAGGCGAAAGCTCCTAGTTTTTTTTTTCTTCACCCGCATTAAATCCTAAAGAAGGCTCCTTGCTTAGAAGGCTGCGAAAGGAAGAACACATCACGCATTTTTTAGGAAAAGGGTAACCGAGTGAACTCGTGTGAAGTGCAAATCGATTTGCTTACATTACCCCGTTCGCATTTTGTTTTTTTTTCTCACATCAAAGACAAACAAAGGCAAGTCAATCAAAAAATGACGGCTAAAATCAGAGGGAAGAACAAACAAACCACTAAAACAAAAAGGAGTGAAACAATTCATTCGTGACTCTACAAAAAAAAACTCCACAGAAAAACTAAAAAAACATTCCTTACAGTCACTGGTTTTATCGACTCGAATTTGATTTATTTGTCCGATTTGACAGCGCGGACAGAAGGCATTAGGAAATGAAATAAAATCTACATTTCACACAAAATTAGATTGTGTTATCCCTTTGGGAGTGCTTTAGTGCAAAGGTTGAATTGGCTCCTTAAAATCCCACGAATTCTTTAAGTGGCTACATAAATTCGAATCTAACCCTCGTTAGCTGTATCTTATCACGCTATATAACCGAAGATGGGAAATGCTCTTTTATCAAAAAGAGAAAAAAAGGATTGAAAATGGAAATCGTCGCATTTAAGGTCAACATAAGGCTTTTTCCCTTCCCTTTTTTTGTTGGTTTGTCTGTCCTTTGCCTTTTCTACTGGATATTCATCTCCACGCGATGCCACCCACATTCGTTGAAATTCAAAATCATATTTTCATCACTCAGGGATCATCTTTGTGATTTCGGTATTTACTTTCGGAAAGGGTAATATTTGTGGGAATTTTTGGGAAGATGTTTCCTTTCAAAAAGGATTTCCTTTTGCATTTCAAAGAAAAGTTTTGAAGGAAAGGCATAAATCTTATATTCCGAGATTATCTTCTGCTCTTTTGTATGCAAACTTTCACGTGTCAACACGGATCAGAAGGGGATGACATTTTTCTCAGAAATCCTCAATCAAAAGTGATTTTGTAATGCAAAGAATACTCTAAGACCGCGGCTTAAATTATTAAACCTTTGGATCTTGATTAAAAGTAAAACTGAGAATTGGGGAAGGGACTTACATCAGTCGAAGTATGTCTTCGTCCCGACTTGTGTATCTTCAGAAGCTGTTTGAACTCGAAGCAGGGCGGGTTGATGAAAACGAAGAATGCTGTACATTTTCTAAAGTTCGAAATTAGCACCTCAAAGTACAAATGTCAAGTTACACACTGAGTTCTTCTGAAATTGAGAGTATTTACTTATTTTAATTTAAGCTTGAATAAAGTAAGGTTTTCATACCTAAATTGTTCACCAGAATCTAGTAAGCTCTTGTGACTCTGTCTTCAGCGCAACATAAACAAAACAAATCCACATCATCACCACCTTTACTTGCAAGTTTTGGTGTAACTCCTCGTGATTTGCATATACGTTTATTTTTGTTTGTCGTTCTTTGTTGTCTACTACAGCATCGCTTTACAATGCAAACAAAAATCCCTTTAAAAAGTTGAAACCAAAATCGTCGACAATACAAATAACAATATCTTCTCTCTCCACATCGCTTTTCTAAGTTTGAATGGAGAAGAAGTATCTCAACACTGTGAAGTAGTGAAACCTAATTAGTTGTGTTGTACTAGCATCCAAAATGTACACTTTGCATACACACAAAACAACATCCATTCACGAAGAATGCACCATGCCATGCAAATATATTCATAGACACCACATTTCATGGTGTGTCTCTCTTTCATAAAAATGGCGCCCAATATGGGACTTTACAAATGGGGAAAAAAGTGCCCTTATTCCTGACGGCATTGGAATGGATGGCTTCGTTTAAAGTTGTTTACTCGACTAAAACTTTTATATAACAAGGAAAACCAAATTGCATAGCAAGGCAGGGACTGTGAAAAAAAAAGGATTTGTTAGCATGCGACGACGACGACGACGACGGACTTTGGGAAAAATTGCGGTGACTGCCTCACTCCATCATATGAACGACATAGAAGCCAATTTTACATGAATCAACCTTTCAACCAATTTGTGTTCTAAATTAGAATTGGCAAGCTGTGCCATTTCACATTTTCTATGAGCAAACTGAAATTTACGTATTACACAGCTTGATGATGGCTTATGTCTTTTTTAATTGCGTGCACCCTTCGCGCTGTAGTGACTTTATTATTAAACACCCATCATCATCATCATCATTATAAAGTCCAAAGAATCCTGGCACATGGGTGTTTGACTACTTGTGTAAGTATTTGAATAGTTGCATATCCTTTTATGCCTTTTTTTGCTGTGGTGAATAGTTTGATAATAAATTTAATGGAGTGCGTGCTTTAGAAATTGAAAAAGAGAAGATGAGAAAGTGGCAGGTATTTATATGGATATTCAGCGGATTTACTCAGTTTCGACTTGTGTTTGTAGGCCAGGTTTACATTTGTTGATAGGAAATGTTGTTTGAAGGTTAGTTTACAGGTTCTAACATATGTTTAATAAAAGTGCGTTCGTTTTGTTGTTTTTTGTTTGTCTAGTGTTATGCCCGTGAAGTGATGGTTAGGATGGCTGCATGTCAACCCAGAGGTTCATGGCTCAAATCCCAATAGAAAAAAAGGGTTTTTCCACGGGTATCGCTTTTTGGGGGGAATTGTCAAGACCTTCTGAAGTAAGTTCTCAATTAGCCGTTCGGATCCGACAGAAAATTTTAGGTCCCTTCCATATCCTCACAAGGCATGGTTGTGAGAATGCGCTGGGCCTTGGGGCTCCTTGTTTTGTCCCGTCACCCTATTTATTTTTTTTAGTGTCGATTAAATGTGCCGTGGTTTTTATTGCAATCAAGATCACGTTCTGTTTGGAGGTTCCTGTCTGAACTGTGTAGCATTTTTTTTATGTAGAAAAGAATAATTTTACTAATCAATACGATTTGTTACGAGTGAGGCTGCGAACAAGAAAGTTACTCTGTTTCTATTTAATCTAATTCATTTGGTTGATGCCATCGTTATCCCCCACCTCTGGTAAGGTCGTAAAGTATTATATTTGAACTCTAAAAGTAGTAAATGTTACTTTAAGCACCCAATCGTGTGCAGTGTTAGTGAACCTTATTTAATATGTTACCTTTGTATTCCATATATCCACCTGCAGCTTCTCAAAATAGAACGGCAAACGCATCCCCTGCGTAAATAAAACGGGTCTATGAAATAACTCCCACGAAATAAGTCCCACTTTTAAAAACGAAATAAGTCCCACCAAAAATTGCTTAAAAAAATGAAATAACTCCCACGAAATAAGTCCCACTTTTGAAAACGAAATAAGTCCCACCAAAATGAAATGATTTAAAAATTTACTTGAAATGAAATAACTCCCACTCAAAATGAAATAACTCCCCCTTGAATAATATATTTCTTAAATGAATTAAGTCCCACTTTCATAAACGAAATAAGTCCCACTTTTTCGTTGTTTAATGCGATTTCAAATAAGAAGTATTTGGCTCTTCGAAAAAAACACACGTCGAATAATATGAATAATCAAAGCAGAGGAATAATAAAGAAAAATCGTATACAAGCAAGAAGAGCCGTGAGAGATAAGGACAAAAAATTATGGTTGTCCCTTTTACGAAATATTGGACATTTCGTAAAAGGGACAACCATAACTTTTTGCATAAGAAAAAATATAAATTTAGGGGTATGAAATAACTCCCACTTTACAAAACGAATTTATTCCCACTCAAAACGAAATAAGTCCCACTTAAAATAAAAACGCGTAACGAAATAAGTCCTACCAATTGACGAAATAGGTTCCACTTTTAAAAACGAAATAACTCCCACTTTCAAAATAGCAATTTTTGGTGGGACTTATTTCGTTTTAAAAAGTGGGACTTATTTCGTGGGAGTTATTTCATAGACCCAAATAAAACAGCTTCAATGACCGAATTTTATTATACTTACTCCTTCAATTATTCAATTGTTTACTTGAGAGTAAAAGAAAATTACTTGCATTTGATTCCACTTTCCAACTGCAGATTGAAATACCTACCATTGAAACAGTTGACTAAGAATTCCACTTCTCTTTTATATCCTTTTCACTTTACAATTGAAGGACAAAAGAAGAACAGTAATTTACTGCAGTGAACTAAAGAATATCTGGAAAAATACTTTTCTTTTGAATAGAAGAGAAAAGCGAAGTACTGCAAATTACTTTTCACCAAGTAGAAGAATGAGGACATGTAAATTGAAATGACAACACTTAAAGAAGAAAGAAATTTTTAGAAATAAAGTTTCATTTGCAGTTTCTTATCAAGATATTTTGAATAGAACTGAGTCTCAATCGTTCTTGGGTTTATGTTTGAACTCTCATTTAACATTGTTTAGGGTTCTTCCTTCCATGGCGAGACTGCCTTCTTTTTAAATTCGACTGTTGATTTGAAGTTGCTTTTTACTTGAAAGAAAAATCGATAGTTCATCAACGACTTTCAATAGAACAATGATGAGTTGTTGCAAATCATAATTTAAATACGGTAAAGAACTTAAAAGTAGATTGACCCTTCAAGTAGGGGATACTGGACCAGCAAGGTACTCTATAGATAGACGTAAAATTGCAAATCACCCTCTTGGTATCAAGTTTCTGTAAAAGGCACACAGGCAATCCCAGGAACCTTAAAATCAGCAAGTGAGACAGAAGCATATGCAAGTATGAGTGAATCATCAACAGATTGTGGAATCTACGCTTAAATAAAATGTCTCTAGGATTTGATACGACTACGTCAGCTGATAATATAAGAAGAAATGAGGCATACATTCTTCTAGAGTCTAGACCAAAGGATGGATAAAGACATGCTTTGGTCAAATCATTGAATTTGCAGTTGCAATGAAAGCTCTAAATTACAACTGCTGTGGCTATATGGATCCCACCTCAAAGTAAATAGAGAAAAGGCATGAATTTGTCAGTCGTGTCCTTGCGGATGGACCACACCCTGCTGAATGGGCTATTATCATGTACTCTGTTAAGTTATGGGTATTTTGGAATTGTTTCAAAAGAAATTCTTCAAATTTTCCCACTTGGCTCTGATGTCTTAGAGACAGATTGAAGGTTCTCTCCATCTTGAGCTGTTCAAAAGACTTGACAACAACAAAAATTGTTTCTTTAATGCATTCCGTTTTTGTCGGCAGAGCTTTTTACTGTTTGATGAATTCTCTAAGGAGAAAGAAGTGGTAGGAATTGTTTGCGTTTGAAAATTTCATGTAGCAGAGAATTTTCTTGAATAAATAATGTATGGTTACTCTTACGTTACTAAAGAACTATCTGAAATCGGCTGATAAATAAGTTTGATGTGTGATTCATTATAATGCAAACAAAACCTTCAGCCATTAAATGGTCAGCGTTATCAGAACAACGTTATTGCACTAGCCAGCTCCCTGTAAATAATGGCTAGGGATTCTACTCATCCAATGTTTGACGTAAGCTTTACTTGATCCAGAAAATTCAGTTTCGAATTGCTGATGACTACCGCGTCTCCGCACCCAATAACAACTCCACTATTTAGTTGATGCAGTGTGCGTCTTAGCAAATCAAAAAAAAAAAAAAATAGGGTGGCGCAACAGAGCAAGAAGCCCCTAGGCCTAGCGCATTTCTCACAACCATGTCTTGAGAGGGAATGGAAGGGACGTACAGTTTTCTGCCGATTCCGAACGGCTAATCGAGAAAGCGCTTTTCATGGCAATGCATACTAACGGAGGACTTGCCAATTCCTCTCGAAAGGAGATACCCGTGGAAAAAACATTTTTGCCTCTGTTGGGATACGAACTCGAACCTCTGGGTTAACAGGCGGACATGCTATCCATCACACCACGGGTACCACTTAACAAACCAACTCGATCAAACTATCCGTGGTTTGAAACTCTTTCGCAACAAAGATATGGAAACCTCGATGCTTAACGCGGTTTCAGGACAACTAAGTCAGAAAGCGTTTTTCATGGCTGTTTATTTACCCTAGAAGGACTTGCCAATTCCACGCCAAAGACGATGACAGTGAAAATCTTCTTTTTTATGATTGTGGGATTCTAGCTTCTAAACGTCCACGTTATAGGAGTTACCCTGCGAGCACCACTTTAGCTTTTCCGATTAATTATTAGCCTGTATTTTGATCCACATCTACCACCAGCTCACAATTGCTCATGTGCTATCGAAATTTCCACAAAATTTTGAATTCAATTCGAAAACCAGTGGATAGTTTCCTTTTTGGGGTCAGGAAGGTTAGAAGCCGCTGGGAAAAGATTGTGTTTACAGCATTTTGAGTTGGTTCTGACTTCTCTTGAGGCGTACTCCAACAGTCGATAACGTTGCGGTTAACTCTAATTTAAGACCTTCGTAGCCTCGGAGCTGATTTTAAAGCGTCACGAATGTTGTAAGACAGGTTGAACTCTCGAAAATCGCCTCGATAAGTTTTGTGACACAGTGAAGAAAATAAACTGCCAACTCAAAAAACGGAAGACAAATTTCAAGTTGGAACAGAGGTACATTGAGAACTTTTTATAACGTCTATAAGACTACCACAAGAACTTAATTTGAATCGAACCTGGCATTTCTGTCATTTTTTTTTTAAGTTATTTCATAATCTGATAGACTCTATAGAGTTTCCTGTAATAGAGAAACTAATAAAAGCTGAATTAAGAAAACCAGAATTTGCTTCTAAGTCATCAGCAAGCTGTGTAATACGTTTGCTCCTTTAAAATGTGAAATGGCACAGCTTGCCAATTCTACATAAGAACACAAATTGGTTGAAAGGTTGATTCATGTAAAATCATATTTATTATTTGCTTTGATCGTGATATTCGAATATTGTATCTACGCCATGTTTTGTAAGATTCCGACGCAACCTAGTGCCGAAAAGGGGTTAACTAGTACCTTTTTCCTTAATCCTTATCACAAACGACATAATTTTCACAGTTTATGCTGTGATATTTGGGTGACCATTGAAAAACTTCAAAGACTTTTTCATTTTCTAAAGTCAACACCAGCACTTTAACCTACAAACCATATCCCCAAATGAAACCAACTGTTTCGTAAAGTTAGATCAACTTTATTTGTCATATTTTTTGGGTTTGACAAAATTTGAGGTGCTTTGAAGAAGCACTCAGATTGAAGTCCTCCTGTTTCATACTCCAGTCACAAACGAGGTCTTTATAGAGCTTTACAAGTCATTTTAAAAAGATCGACTGGTTTTGCTTTGCGTAGAGGGCAGCAAGCAATGAACTTGAGTAAATTGGTTAGACTCGTCTCCATAAAAACTATTGGCTTTTTTCTTTTTTGAAAAAAAAAGAACCTCGAAAATCAATAAAGGTTTATATTCCTTCAGAAACATTACACTCCTCATCTTTCTTAAAAGAAAATGAAAAAAAGTACTCATACGCCCGAGTGTATTGTGTAACATCAGAAAATGTTATTGCGAAATGTCGTTTATTTCAACAGTGAAGAATACACCTCTCTATCCCAAAAAACAAGTTCGAATGTCAAAGAAACATCTTTTGCAACTTGTTTTACGTCAGTTCAGTTGTTCCTTGGCCACTTGCCATTGACTTCATCCCATTCAACGAGTAATTAGGTACACGAAACTTTGTAAAAAAAAAAATAAAAAATAATAAAACAAATGTCGGAGATGATAAATCTCCACTTCATTGTGAAAGAATGAAAAGAAGAGAACAAAGATATATAAAAATTTATTTTTAAATTTTATTCGGCATGCTACATGCACACTGCACTTCATAGTTTTTCTGCTCAACTAACTTGAAGAAGCATTTATCACACAAATTGATTCTTCCTGGCAAGCCCTTTTCCCCATTTACTCCCACACTGGTTCTTTAAATTCTACTTCTCTTTAATTTAAGAAAGAGAAAGAAGGTAAATCTTCGTTGTTTTTGCGTCATAAAACGTTCGTAGGGGATGGCTACCTCTGTCACATCCTTTTAGTTTCTTTTGATCACTGAAATTGTATTTGGGTTTTTTTTTTTTTATATAACCTTTAAAGGTTTATGTGTGATGTTGATTTATTGTACTTTGAAATGAACATTGAAAACCAATGATCAGAATAAATCAACCCCCGGAACAATGACTCTACAGGACTGAAGATTTAACCTTGACATTTACTGTTATGTTGTGTTGTGTTAGAAAGGATGGTGAATTGCTTAGTTTAAGTGAAAAATTCCGAATAAGTCTGGCTATTGAAGATATTTGTCAGAATCACCGATTCCTTGAGAAATCGTAAAGCTCAATAATCACCACTTTGCATATGTAGAGGCTCTGGTTAAAGATTCTTGCTGATTCATTCGATTTATTGACTCTTGTACCAAAATTTTCAATCAAACCCGAGGCTGAAAAACTAAAGGCAACTTCAAACACCAATCTCTCTCTCTTAGTTTGACTATAAATTGAAGCAATTTAATCCAAAGGTATGAGCATACTCGTATTCCCAATTCACCATTCTTCAGTAAAAATCAATGGAAAACATACAAAAGCATAAAGTTTCAAGACAACAAAGAAACAAAGTTTACGTCTTGTAAGACCTAAAAGTTAGGAAAAGTTATTTCCCTTGAAGTGAGTCCATAAGAGGTCGAACTCAAGACTACTCACTTTAATGGCTCTGTTCGTGAACTTATCAATATTTTATTTTTACTCTTACGCCAGAGGAACACATAATACTTTCTTGGAAAGCAGGCCAAACTTCGTATGGGAAAATAAAATTAAAATAAAATCAATAGAACTGCTAACCCCAGAAGTAAAGTCCTCTCAATCAATCCTCATTCGTCGTATACTCTTTCTGCCCATATATTATACATCTACGGCTTGAAGTGCGTGTGGGTAGATGTTGTTGTTGTTGAGACGAACATTCACAGAATCTCTCAGGTACACCTGATGCCCTCATCTTCATCGTCATATATGAAGAATTTTTAAAAATAAAAGAGTTTAGTTCGAAATGTCAAAGGTAGTTTCACCTCCTCATACACATCATTGTCGTCATCAACAACATCTTCATCATCATCATCATCGTCATTATCGTCATCATCATCAGGATCACACTTATAATATAAATTGTTTGTATGTATATTGACATACAAGAAAGTAAGAAGCAAAATAAACACGACAACGGGTAGAAAACAATGAGAAAGCTGACAAATTAAAGAATTTCCTTAGTGCCTTCATTTCACTTACCCACTAACAGAGAGGGTGCGTGAGTGTTTGTGTGTAAATTTATTTGTGTGTGTCTCATGGGAAAAGATTGTGAGATGAGGATTTTACACTATGGAATTGATTCAAAGAGCAAACACAAGAAAAAAGAACCAAATCACCTCAGGATAATATTAGTTTTTTATTTCTCCTTATCCAAGGATGAGTACCTACCTTCAACGTTCTGTTGGTACCTTTTTGAAACACAAAGGATTTGGGTGAAAGGAAATCGCTTCTGGTTTTTGCTTTTTTTGTGCTTGCGGATGTTGAGGAAAGTAGGATGACAGTATGCCTAGGTGATTGTTTGGATGAAAATAGAAAAAAAAGAGGGAAATTCAAAGCAAGTGGCTTATGCGGTATTGTTAGTTAGAGAGAGTTATGAGTTGGATGACAAACGGTGAGTGAGTGTCATTAAAAAAAAGGAGAAAAATACACACGTTCTGGTGCCAAAGGAAGCGGTTTAACGCCTTTGGTATAACAAATTGCGGTTTGGTATCCCTTGACTCGCTCTTTTTGATGACAATGAGTTGAAGTGCGAATAACAATTGTTGTTTCTCAATTGCACTTGAGCTTAGTTTTATGATAAAGAAGAATTGTGAAAATAAACAAATGGGTTGGATAGATAAGATATATATAGAGTGACGGAACGAATAGAGAGAGATAGAGATAGATACATAGAGAGATAGAGAGAGTCTAAGTTCATATAGGTAGATCGATAGACAGTTAGGTCGATCGATAGATAGAGAGATAAAAAGAAAGAGAGAGAGAGAGAGAGAGAGAGAGAGAGGGAGACAGAGAGAGAGAGCGAGAGAGAGAGAGAGAGAGAGAGAGAGAGAGAGAGAGAGAGAGAGAGAGAGAGAGAGAGAGAGAGAGAGAGAGAGAGAGAGAGAGAGAGAGAGAGAGAGAGAGAGAGAGAGAGAGAGAGAGAGAGGGAGAGAGAGAGATAGCGAGAGAGAGGGAGAGAGGGAGAGGGAGAGAGAGAGAGCGAGAGAAATGTAGATTAATAGATATAGATAGTTAGATAGATAGATAGTATCGATAGATAGATCGATATAAAGATATAAAGAGAGAAAGAAAGGGACAGGTAGATGACGAGGGCGAGAAAGAGAGAAAGAAAGGAACAGACAGATGAAGAGGGACAGAAAGAGAGAAAAAGAGGGAAATAGATTGAGAGATTGAGGGAGAGAGAGATAGAGAGAGAATGGGGGAAAGAGAAAGAGCGAGAGATAAGGAAAGAGTGAGAGAGAGATGGAAGAGAGAGAGAGAGAGAGAGAGAATAGGAAGAGAGAGAGAGAGAAAGGAAGACAGAGAGAGAATTGAAGAGAGAGAGAAAGGAAAGAGAGAGAAAAAGGAAGAGAGAAAGAAAGACAGACAGAAAGGTCAAAAAAAGCTTCCCGTTGGAATAAACAACTATCGTTCTATCTATCCTCATAAATTAATGTTTGTAACGAGTTGTCTTTAAAACTACTGAGCCAATTTAAAAAAGTCTTTCACTTTCTGGAAGCTACTTCATCGTTGTCAGACAGTAATGACATAATGGGAAGATGAAAGGTTGTTATACGTGCTCTTGCGAGCATTGGAATAGAAGCTAAAAATATCGTTTTTAATGAACAATAATTAATATTAATATAATAATTAATTTTTGTCATTTATTGTCATCAAACAAGGGCAGAAGATGTACTAAAAGACTTTGTCTAACTGCTATCTGGAATCGCTCTTGCCAATCGTTGTTTCCCTGGATAAAGAAGGAAATTTAGAAACAAAACTCTCTCTACAAAAATGAAAGTTACCCTTATAAAACCTTTATCATCCCAGTCCTGCTATGCGGTTAAAAAGAATGGACTTTACATTAAGCGGATAAAGAAACATTTTTCAATTCAGATGATAAGCACTCTGAGTAATCCCGAAGGTGAAGCCAATGTGTAGAGAATAAGAAGAAGAGAAACTAAAGTGGAAAACTGAAAAGAACTCTCATCCAATCGAAGTTGTTTGAGAAATGTGAAGTTTGTGCTCCAGATTCACTCCGACTTACCACCTTAGTAAGTAAGTAAGCAGGTAACTTTACACTTTACAAAGTGGCTGGTAACACCTGCGGGGATAACACTGTTGGAGATAGTATGCTAAACAAGGCTCCTAGACTAGATCGCAAAGGAATTATGTAAGCATTTTATTTTTAAAATCCTTTTGTGTATATTTTAATCAAATCTTCGACGATGGATTGAAAATTACGGTTTTTCAAAACGGTGCACAGGTAGATACTCTAGAGACGAGAAATGGACTTTGTAAGGCGAGGTGCTATAAAATGTCAAAGAATACAAGTATCTACGAGTAAAACTTAGTCCTAAGCTTTCGCTTGAAAAGCGCTTCAAATCCAAGCCTTGAAGATACTTCGTAAAGAAAATCTTTTTCCCATTAAAAAAATACTTCAAAATACATGATGCCTTCAGGGAATGGACTTCCACCTTCTTTTTTGTAGATTGTAAAGCAACCATTCAGCTGTATTAGAAAAATCAAACACTCGCAAAGACTTTCCAAAATAGTGGATTTCCATATCATCCAACGTGAAACTCAATTTTTTGGTGAGTGTTCGAACTGCTCTTGTGTTATAAGGAACAACTTGACATCTCAAACCTACATCGTGGGAAAATCTATTGAATACTCATCGCTATTTTATTGAGTAATAAAGGTTTTTTCTTTGGCGTGTGGTTTTCAAGAGATAATAAAGAGCGTATATGCTATGCTCATGAATTTCAATCCTTATTGTAAAGACAAGAGTTTGCTATTATGTTTTAAAAATTATTTTGACGAACTTGCCGCCGCGGCTGGCTCGCAAAAATTTTAGCCGAGAAGCCCAATTTTCCATCACTTTTTGCAGCATTTGAAACAGTATGTCTGCAATTACGAGCCGAATATTTTCTTCAAAGCCGTCAATCGTTTCAGATTTCTCTGCACAGCCAAGTGACTTTATATAACACCACAAAGAAAAGTTCAGCGGAGTTAAGTCACCCGACCTTGGAGATAACTCACAATTTCAAGACTCGATATTATGTAAATATCGGCGGCAGTAACAATTTCTTTTTGACACAATTCACCGAACGTACATAGTGCTAACAGTGTCACGCGGCTTCAAAACTTCCACGATGAAATGCCAAACTAAACTAAGCATAAGTCAAGGGACCATAGTTAAAAAGGACTTACTGCGAAAAAAGGATTGCCAGATTGAAAACCACACATTCTTTACAAATTTGAGTTTTTGCGGTTTTTTGGTTTAGTGAGTCCATTAATTTTTACCGAACATTGAAGCAAACTAAAGGCCTCTACATTTACACGAACAAAATACTGAATGCACACTGTAATGTAAGAAGCATGCAGAAATATTAATAAAGTTCTTCGAGACGCGTACCTACCTTAACTGTATCGAAAGCATTTGTAGCGAGGAAGTTCTCGTACGAAACGCCTACTGTGGCGAAAACAGTCAAGCTATGGATGAACTCAAACTTATTTTCAATGTAGGTGCAGGTGATACAACCTCGTTAAAATTGCTTAAAATAATCTTTCTCAAATTATAATTAATTCTGGTTAACTTTGCTCGAAAAATGTCTGCGATATACTCGTACATACTCGTTTGTGGAACAACTATGTCATTATTTATGAAACTAAATTTTAATATCTTCTTTTTCTATTGTCTGACGGCTAATGACATGCTCTAGTTCAGAACAATACATTTAATTATGAGAGACTGAAATGAGTACTGAACACTCATCACATCTAACTTACTTACTAACCATACAACGTAAAAATTAATACTCGACAACTTCGAGTTGTTGCCAATATTAGTAATTCTCATCAATCAGAATTACTTTAAAACATTGATGCTCACATTATACGATGATCCCAAATCTTTTAAGTACCGTGACTCATCACGGCTGAAGAACATCAATATCAACATTGAGGATATCGAAAGAATATTAAGAAATGACTGACATTACTATATTAGCATATATTACCACCGACAAAGTTATGCCAACTTATATTTTTTTTTTACGACTTAACCTTCGTCTCGACATTTAATGTCAAACAACAACTAAATTGGCAGTTAATGTTAATCGGGGTGGCTATGAAGGATATATAATTTATTTATATAGCCTTTTCTAATCCAATTTTATGTTGTAAAAAGTTTTTCACTCCATCATGTCTGTACATCATCGGCTTCCGCTCTAAATATGTGAAGGAACATAACTGTGGTATATAAAAAGAGCCCAACTCATAATGGTTTGGGCACACTTTGGATGGATTATTAAATGGCATAGAAAATTCTCGCAAGGACAATGTTTCGAGGTCGTTACTCACTTAATTTTTTTTAATGTAATGTTCTTTCATTTAAACAAAAAAAACCCACAGAGCTGGCTCTCACCAACTTTTTTATTTAATTTCCTCATCCAGTATAAAGTTTTCCTTTTTTTATTTTCTTTTTTTTATAACATTTTCCACCCCAATGGCAATTTTCGACTGTGTAAGGGAAATTTTTCTTCTTCCTATCTACGACGACCAGCGACTTGCGGATTGAAGATATATGTGAATAATATAAATTGAGTTAAAAAGGGAAAGTAAGAAAGATTTGATCCTTCTACTCCCACTGAAAAGCAATGAATTATTTGACGTACTTTATGAGGCATTTACTTTGGATGGAAATACTTTGTAGTCATTAGTGCATATAGTTATGGAAGAGATGAAGAATGGTTTCGTCATCAAGAAGAGAATAAGGTGACAAAGATCCAGAAAGAAGTTATCGAAAGCAAAAGGGGGCTGTAAATAGAAATCCTTGAAAGAATATTTTTGAGTGTCAGGTGAGTCGGAAGAAAGTAGCCTTAAGCCTCTACTTTGCATTTCTAAGCTTCGACTGCTGAGCTTAGTGTAATTGGTTTGTTTGTTGAAGAGCCAACCAGTAATCCATAGGCGTTATCGAAAGAGTCTTGAAAACAGTAAATATCAATAAGTATTTATATTGTCAACGAAACAACAACAACATTCTAATAGTTTTCTCGTATTTCTGTCCACCTTGAAATATTTAACAAAATACCAAGTCAAAGAAAAGGATTGGCTCGTTTTTCTTCGTTTTTTTATTTCATCTTTTTCTATTTAAATTTTGAAAAGCTCATTAGCGGTTTATTAAATGAACATCATGCTCTTACCACATTTGAAAAGGACCACAGAACTAAATTTCAATTTTTCAATTTGAACTAATGTAGTCTTCGCTCCAAACTCTTTGCTGTTTTAAATCCTTGTTGTGGCCTTGAAAATTGACAATAAAATTATAAATCACAATATTTGAGTATGAGAATATAGGACTTAACTTGTACGCTGTGATATTTCCCTAAAGTGGACAGCTACGACACCGGAATTGACTGTCCACTTAAAGGGGCACTCTTAAGATGAAATGCTTAAATGAACTTTGGTACGGAAAAAATCTGACTAAAGGTTATAGATAAACTAATATCCTTACAAGCAACATAAAATTAACATACAATGACATTTTATGCTCAGTAAGGAAACAAAACGGAGCAGTCCCACTTTTCCGTCGAAGTCATCTCTGAATTAATCAAAAATACTGTCTACTGAAAAATTTCCCCTAAGTGGACGGCAAATTGTATTTCTACCTTGGATAGTTTTGGATCCAATAATTTTCCACAAAACCTAACATTTTCTGTATATGTTTTTCTTGCTCATATGGACTGGCATCCATTTCTCACTGTAGAGTAACAGACTTCCATTGCGCGAAAATTTAGCTGTGTTAATTATTCAAAGTGACCTTCTTAAGAAAGTATATTCACTTAAAAGAATGAGAATGTACTGTTATGATAGCTAATAAAATAATTCTTGTTAAACATTACACTATAAACTTCGCTTAAGGGAATCGTACTCATGACAGAGGTGGAAGAAGAGAGTTCATGAGAAATAAAAGTAAATGTAAAATAAATAAGAAGGTGCGTCTCATTTGCGATTCGGCATTGGACATGTTCCCAAGGCTAATGTATTTGCCTCGGCCATTTCAGAGAAGAATGGAAGTGACTTAAATTGTCTGTCAGGTCCAAACAGTTGGATGAGAAATTAATTTTAATTGAAATGTTTCTCTCAGAGGACCTTCCAATGCTTCGCAAGCGATACCCACAAAAAAAAAAAAACATTCTAGGTTTTACCTTGAACTAAAAACTCACATTTCCCAATCTTACTCCCTTTCCTCTGCATCTCAGTTTCTTAAAAATAATATGAAATTACTGCTTCATTTCTACTTAACATGACTTTTTGGCAATAATATCACTAAGGGATCAACTCATATTAACATTGCTGTTCAGCTTTTTGAGGAGGGTGTTAATTGGGTATTATTTGATTTGCTAAGGAAGCTACCTGCCAGTCAAATTAACACCTCCACACACGGTAGATATGTTTTTTATGCCGACATAGCTAAACCTCAAAGAAAAGAAAAACACGCAAACACTTCCTACACGGATTTATTTCTCAATCTTTTCTTCTTTCGATGGACATTAATGTCCATAGAAACTAGAATAAACCGTCAGCTTATGGAATACCAACTTTTATTGTACGGCCAATTCCCTAATGACATCAAAGTCTCCGGTTGCTTTGAGGGTAAGCCAGCTATACTATGACTTTGGTAACACATTTACTGTCAGAGATATCATTCACAGAGCATTTCTTGGAATCGATAAATGTACTTGCAAACCTTAAGGATTACAAATTTTCTTCTAAAATTTATTTAGTCCGTGAGCAATTGTTAAGAATTCTATTTCACTTATAATTTGATTGTTATTTAATTTAAAAAGGACTAAATCCATTATTTCTGTTCGAAGAGTTACCATGGATAAGGAAACGGACCTAGATTTCTACTCAAGACGATGATGGTTTATATTTGTTTCACAACCTCACTACATAGTGGCAACGTAATCATGTGCCATTGTTTTAAATTAAAAACGAACTATTATTCAAAATTGAAAAGTGTTCGGGCTTAAAGCTCTTCGAATTTTCACATATCCGTTATAACAGTTTGGATGTTTGACCAATGGTATAAAGCTTTTTGTATAACAAGAGATGATTCAAGTACTCGCTTTTATTTTGAAAAGCTTTTTGTAGCTTTCTGTATTAATTTCTTGAATCAAATTGTATTCGTTTTTTTTTTCACTGAAAAGTGTTGTGTCAAGCAAGGTTAAATCATTGTACATTTATTCTTTTCATATACAAAGGTTAAATACAGGAAATTGAAACCATTTTTTATACTAGTAAAGTTAAACAGGCTATACCTTCTCCTTTAAAATAAAGTGAAACATGCTACATAGTTGCAAATGTTCTCAAGTAAAGTATGCTGGGACATTTTACTCGTCATTAGCAGGTATTAAATAGTAAATATTAAATTAGAATTCGGAAAGGACTGTGAATTGAAAACGGCTAGTAAACTGTTTGAGGAATCTTTTTCTTTATTTAGTATTCCTGTTAAGGAATTATTTCTGCCTCTAGCCAAACTTTATTAGAATGTCTGATCACAACAAATTCCATTGCTGTCAAGGTCAGAATTTAGTCCATACGAGACCGTTGCAGTTCGACATTCGAAGGCCAGGGAAATGAGTTTGGAAGCGAATATGAGAAACTGAGTGTCGAGTTAATTAAGATTTTTAGACAAGAGGTAGTTTATGAAAATAAGAAAGAGAGTCGGAGACAAAACGGAACCTTGAGGTAAGATCTTTCGCGACAAATTAGTTAGCCCTTTTATTGTTATTTCACTGCATTGAAAAACTTTTATTCACTTGGCTGTAAAGAATCCGCAAAAAATTGTAGGCCCCATTAATTTTGAAAAACGCGGTTGGTCCTAACTCTCCACGAGCTTGACTTTTTATTTACTTGGTAAGTAGCCAAACTTTTTTCACTTTAAGAGAAATTCGGCAGAATTGGTTAATTTGTATTAATTGTATTTATTGGAACTTTGCATTGAATGGAAAACGTGAATCAAGAACAGTTTATGTCGAAAGTCTTCCGCTGGATCTGCGATTGAGAGTGTGTGGTACCTTTTTCAAATGATTGAAAAATATTATTGAAAATATGTATTGCTTAGGGCAGCTGCTTCCGTTACACGCAGCCTGTTATTGCAATGTCCTTCGTTTGAAGAGATGACGTAGTAACTACATAGATCACTGTATGAGTAACATTTCTTTATGTGTTTCTTATGCCATATACCATTGTCCTTATGTAGCCAGTCAGTAAGACGAGAATAGTTTTTTTTTTGTCAAAGCAATGAATTTGAGGTGAGTGTCGCAAAGGAATCAATTTTTTTTTTATTTTGTAAACACTAAAAACCTGAAAGCCTAACATAGTTTGATGGTGTGTTTAAGGAGTGGACTAGTTTTAAAACTTTAAATTGACTGTTCAATTTCTTAACTTTTGTTGTTAGGTTAGGTTAAAGATATAATAGTTAATCAGCGATTTTTGAGCTTTTATTTAAATGGCCCGAAGACTTCTTGTTCAAATTTCACTTAAAATTTTCTCACAATCTGAAGAATTTTTGCAGTTGCAGCCGTAGTATCACAACGCTGGTTTTTTATCGTGTCCTTATGGATATTCTTATATGCGCTGTATAACTTAATCTTGCCATCTGTGATTATCGCTGCATGTATTAACGTTTTGGTGTGGGAGGTACGAGAAGCTACGGACTTTTTTTTGATCACCCGAGTCTACAATCGCCAAAACTTGTTTATTTTCATTCAGAATGTTTGACATCGATACGCAACGCACCTTTTATCATTGTTTTCAAGGATGCTTTCGACAGTGACGGTTCACGGAGTAATTACAAGTTTTGCCATCAATGCAATACTTCATTTAAACTATTCGAAGAGTTATCCAATGGGTCATTTAATAAATTGATTGTAAATTGTTTGGAGAAAGAACAAACTAAATATAAAAGATTAAACTCATTAATTCTCTTAAGACACGGTTGAAAGACTTCTTATGAAATTGATCATATTCTTCTTTGTTTTGGGAGGGCTTATAAATTTGTGAAGCAAAATTCAGTAGTGCAGTTTGTGTGACGACTGACGAGCCAATCAGGAACATTTCATGCAACCTATTTACTTCAATTAAGTTCTCTTTTATTTTACTAGACTAAAGGGCCGTTTTCTTCACTAAAAGTTGAAGTCAACTGAAGGATTTTTATTCACAACTTATGATTTTGTTTTTCTTCACTTAAATTTGACAGCTTCAACTGTCGATTTTTTACTCTCGAGTTGATCAACTTCCGATTTTTTCAACTTCTGGAAAAAGTAGAATTTGAATGAGTAAACTTGAGAGTTGTCTGTGAAATTTAATTTTGTACTGCATTTTGTTGCTTTTGTCTGTTATTTTGGATTTGCATATGTAAATAAAAATATTTTTAAAATAAAAAATTATTATTTTGAGAGTCATCCATCGTCTGACAATATAAAACGTGTCCACGGGTCTGGCTTGAAAAATTGGTCCCGAATTCAATGTTATTTTCAGTAAATTTTAGACCAATAACAAACAAGACAAAATTAAAAACCAAACATATTCAATATGTATCTATGTGCATATTTACATAAATTGATTTTTACTATCTAATATTTTTATTACAAAACTAGATTTTTAAATTAAAAAAAAAGACTTCCTTGCAGCAGCTGTTGGAAATGGGTATTGTGGTTGCTCTCTTAGCATGTCCATGTTTTTTTTTTTAATTTTATTTTCGAAATAAACAGAAGTCACTACCGGAACTTTAATTTTCAAAGCAATCGAGCAATAAAAATTCAAATCAAAAGTTGAAAAATTTCAACTTGTGATTTAAATTTCGGTACATAAAATGTTTCTGTCAGAAATATCCCAAGGAAATTTTTAAAAACACAAGTACGCGAACCTTTGAATTTCAACTCTTGAATAGAAATCTAAATAAGTGAAGGAAAACAAATTTCAACTTGTGTCTTAACTCCCTAGCTTGCCTCAACTCTACAGTTGGCCAACTTGAGACTTTGAGGCAAGTTGAGAAATAGTGAAGAAAACGGCCATAAGCTGTTCTCGGTAGTCACAAAATTGAACGTTTGCTACTTTTCAAGCGTCGATCTTATAACATTGTCAGACGCAGATCTTACTAGAATCAGAACTTGAGCTTCGTATTGGGTCTGGTCAATTTGAATTTTCTGTTTTTTTAGACAGTTGGTAGTGAATTTTATAGTGTCGCATTTATATAGGTTGTCATTGCAGTACTTATGACTTGCACTGTTTAAAAAGTGAAACGTGTCAACGAGGTTGTCATTGCAGAAAAATTCTTTCTTTGGAAAGTTTCCTGTTTTAATGAAAGAAATGATCATTTGACTGAATTTTGCCTTCTTTATAGAGGCTGTCATTGCTTGTTATTTACTATTTATTTACTTTGTAAAGTTTCCTCTTCTATGAGATTTTTTGTCTTCTTCAATTTTAACCAACTTATAGTAATTTTTTGTTAAATAAAAACTCAATGAACTCTTTATTAAGACGGATTTTATAGCAACTTTTAATCACAACCTCATGCAATAATCAAAATTTAAAGAGAAGATTGCTATTGTAATGGAGAAGCTGAAATCCTTGAATACAAGTTTCAGGAGTTTTAAATCTGTGTTCATCTTTATTATCAGACAATAAATAAACAATTGTAATACATATCATTTTCTGTCACCATGTCGACCCACCCAATAAGAGAGCCCAATGCGCACACAGTGAAGCATAAAACATTTATGCAAGCCATTTTGCACAGGGATGAACGAATATTTACTTTCACGTTTGCACGTTTGCTTTTACATAAAAAAACAAAACCTACCTTTTGTACAACAACAATAACAATGGTGGAAAAATAAATCTAGCGAAATGCTGTGTTTATGTTTTCTTTCGTTTATAAATAAACAAATAGCATGTGAAACAAAGAAATTGTCTTTGCTGTCAGAGATACAACAGCGCAGAAAGTTGAGCATGTCCTATAAATGTGCATGTATCTGCATTTGTTGTATCATTTAAATTGATATTTTTGAGTGAATTTTTTATGCTGCTAATTCAAACACAGGACAAGGAGATTTTTGATACAATTCATGAATTCGTTTTTGAATGACAGTCAAAGAGACGAACCCTCGTCGCTCCCATTCATCCAGACATTTAATAGAGACAAATCATGTTATCAACCATTTGCACTTTAGTAAATCCATTCAATGACACCATACACAGATGAGATAACACATAAAACACAGTTGAACTCTCCAAGGGCTCCATGGAGCTAATGGTAAATTCATTCAACGGGCAATAATCGGGTTGCTTCTAAATGAAATTGGAAATCATCCAAGTTTCACGTGTTTGGGTTTTGGGGGAACTGTTTGTGATTTGCCACAGACTTTTGGATGGAATGGTTCGGTGTTTTCTATGAGTGCAATCACATGTTCTGTGATGATGATGATGATGTTGACGACGATATGTCCTTATACAGAATAAAAGAATACTCACGTTTAGCTAGTGTGGTGTGGTTGATGAGTGGTACACGTAGAGAGAGATTTACAAAATGGCTAATCAAGCATCGTCATTCATTAAGGTTTTATGGGGGAAAAGCTAAATTGGCGATGTTTCATGGTTTGCTAGTGCCATTACATGATTTGGCTATTCACAGTTGAAAGGACACTATTTTTGAATTCGACAAATGGATAACCATTGTGGGGGCTTCGAATGGAAGAGGAAGATAAATAAAGTCTTCGTTTGAATGTTCGATTTTTTCTGAATCGTTTGTTGACCAAGTTTTGTGGCCTCTCGTTTGAAAACTTTGTGTGAAGCTCACAAAATCTTTAGTGCACAGTGGTAGTCTGTTTGCCATCATAAGCTTTCGAGAAGATTTAGAATTTAGATGAACAAACTTTTCCTTAGTTTACAAAAAGTCATTTTTTTTTTGTTTGAATGTGACGTTAGTTGTCGGGAGTTTTGGTGTTGTCGTCCCTGGAAATTCTTAAAACGATTTTGTTAAAGTAGTGAACATTAAATCTGTTAAAGCTTACAGCTAAGGTTTACATACAAACAAAGGATTACTGATCAAAACGGGAAGCCCCGGGCCTTAGCGAATTTCTCATAACCATCCTTTGTGAGGGAATCGAGGGGACCTACAACTTTGTGCTTTCATCTCTTATAATATCGGGTGTTTTTTTAGAGGTTGGTTTTTCCAATAGGGATCAAACTGACATCTTGTGGTCAAATCGACCAACTTTAATGTCGTTTATGTTTGCCATTTTATCATGTATAGGTTGACAAAAGATCAACGCTTGCAAGTCATGCAAATTTATTTCGAAAATAATGGTTAAGCTCCCGAAGTTTGCCGCAAGCTCCGTCCATTTTATGGTCGACATAATCGTCCAGCAGAGCGATTAATTCGGTTAACAGTGCTTGCTGAAGAAACAATTGCCACCGTAGAGCAAATTGTTGAAGAGGACCCGAATGAATCGATTCGCCACCGTGCACAGCAATTGGACCTTTGTCCATTAACTTTATGGAAGAGTTTGTGCAAAGATCTTGGCTTACGACCTTACAAGATCCAGCTTGTGCAAGAAGTAGAGCCGCGAGACCATGCAATGCGTCATGATTTTGGTGTATGGGCCGAAAATGAGATTAATATCGATGCTGATTTTCATCGCAAAATTTTGTTCACTGATGAGGCTAATTTTTTGTTGAATTGTTACTTGAAGAAGCAAAACTGACGCATTTGGAGTGAAAGGAATTGAGTACCTTGAGACGCCATTACATCCACAAAAACTGACTGTTTGGTGTGCTCTATGGGCTGGTGGAGTCATTGGGCCATACTTCTTCCGAAATGATGCTGGCGAACCAGTTACAGTTGATGAAGACCGGTATAGAGCCATGAATACTGATTATTTTGTGTCGGAATTGGATGGCATGAATGTGAATGAGATGTGGTTCCAACAAGATGGCGCTACATGCCACACAGCGCACGTCACAATCGATTTATTGAAGGAAACATTCGATGAGTTCATAATTTAGCGGAATGGGCCTGTCAATTGGCCACCAAGATCGTGTGATTTGACACCATTGGATTATTTTCTTTAATAAATAATAATAAAGCATTCATGAAGAGAAGTCGTTTGATGTTCTAATTTTGGATTGAATCGTAAACAACTGACCTCAATACACAGCACAACAATCTATGATTGAACGAGATTTGTTTTTCTATGACTCCTTACCACTGGCAGGGGGAGTTATATTTGTTTTTTACCACTGATAATGACTGTTGAAAGCATCACCAAATCACCCAGTTCTGGATTTTCCATTTCTGAGGCCAACCATTTGCATTTGTCTCTACCAGGATAGTTTTTTCTGCCTATCTTTTTTTCTTTTTTTCGCCATTTCTGATGCGGTTCTCTGGAGCATGACAATACTTACAGAGTCAGTCGTGCTCTATTTTTTCCAAAATGGTATTTTGGACGTGACGATATCCACGAATCAATGTACTTTTAAAACGATCATACTTTGTCACTTCTGTTGTCATTCGGGGCAATTCCATCGCAGCTGCCGTGAACTTACTCTCACACTTTTTGTATTTTGTCCAACATTTTGAACCGTATCTGATTTCGGGGCGGATAACTGCAGTGTTCACTGAAAATGGCATAGTTTTCTCGCCACTTTATCATTCCTACAATAGCTCGATAATTGATGTCGTCATCACAAGTTGCTTCACTCCTGATCATTACTGCCAGATATTTAAGCTTTTCGCAGTTGGGGGGAAGCACATCTATATTTGCATATATGTTTGGATTAAGCATATCTGGATCAGAAAACATACAACACAAGTACTCAGTCTATTTTGGATTAATATGGTAAAGAAAGCTGCATGAGTGCATTCACTTGCGCCTTCGAATCATCCCCCGAAAAACAAGCCGTACACAGTCTCACGCTCACAATGATGAAATAAATGTGATGCTTGTAGAAAAAGTACACAACGCTTGTGAATACGAGCCTTCGCATTGCTTGTGCCCATGAATGATGAATGAATGGACCATTCAAACTCAAACAGGTACACCATTTGCTTGCATTCGAAAAAAGCGAATGTTCACGAATGATGAGGGATGAAAACGAATTTTTTCTTCATGTTTGAATACACATTTTGCGACCTTACTTGGGCGTTGTTTATATTTTTGTGTTTGTTTTTTTAATTATATCAAAACAGATGTGTTCTTCGTCACAGTATTGCACTGTGAAGTATTCGTTGCACTGTAGATGAATCGTTGCTTTAGACATACAGATGTTGTCATTGCCTGCCATTGTTTCAGTTAAGTGACTGAGAGTGAGAACCTGTCTTGTTGACTAAAAGAGAGTGCAGTGTGTGTATTGCTTTGAATTAAGATGAATGGTGCCTGAATAGTGTGTAAGGCAATTAATAAGTGAATGCATTCATAAAACGAGACATTCACTGCAGCTCCCTCCTTCCTAAAATGGTACCCACTTACTTCTGAAGCATACCTCATCAGCAGAGAGAAAAGTTATTAAGTGTTCTGTACTTCATCTTCTAATAGGTTGTCAAGCATTGATATAAAGAAAAAAAAGGATTCAGGACACTTCCTTGGTAAGCACCCACTATGACCAAGAATGTCTTTGTGACTCCAGCTGAATATATTACCTTCGCCATTTCTTCTTCATAAATATCCTCGATCATTTGTACATGGGCAAACCATAGCACCCCAACCAGGCTGATTTTCTTTCTTAAGATTTTGAATTCAAGACTTCATTACTTCATTGCAAAACATCATGTACACATCACTACTGTCTTAGCCTTCATTTTTGTTACAAAGCACCAACTTTGCAAATGTCTTATCTAATCACCGCGTTTTGAGACCTTCCTTTAATTGAGGAAATAAGAACTAACCTGCCCATTGAGTACAGAAAGAATGAGGAAAACATTTTCTGTTTAATCGAATGTAACGGCGTTATGTTTTACTAGACTCATAGATAAGCACATAATGTCTGCTCTTTATATTAAAAAAAAAAAAAAAACAAATGCACCAACATGAAATACAGAATTCCTCGTTCCAACCATTCTTTGCTTATTATTGCCTGTATTTTCTTTGAATATCTCCTTTAATGTCTTACCTTGTCAGTTACATGTACAAGTACACATTACTTTGTTGAGTTAGTGGTCTGCATTGAAAAGCACAACGATAGTAATACGGCCAATTCTTTAGCGAGGACATAGTCCTCGTAACATATGTTAATTTGTTTCGTTTTCGTTGTTTGCATTGTGCGTTTCAACCTAACCATCTTCTTTCTGACAACGTTATTGTTTCAAATTATATTTACCAAAGCAGTAATTGCGGTGTATGTATGTCATAATAAATTGTCATTGTTTGTGCGAGTGAGACTTCTCAAGGAATAGGTCAGCATTTTTGAACCCGCAATGGTAACATTATGCGGTGATTATGTATGTATTTTATTGGTAAGCGGTTTTTAATGGTATTTGAAAAATAAGAAATCAATAGACTTATCGCGATCTAAATCTAAATGGGCAAGTTCAGGTGTAATGAGAAGGGTCTAACGAAATTACGTAGAATTAATTTATTTTAAGAACTCGAATTCTTTCGGATTTTTGATAGAAGCCTGTTTTAAAACGTCAATAAGAGAAAGCGAGGTATCTTAAACCATACAATAAAAACTTCATCACGCATTTTTCTGAACTCCTGTTGTCTAAGCATGGCGAAAACGTTTTATTATATTTTTTTTTTTTCATAATTTTTCTCACCAACGCAAATTAGTTTGCAGCAATTTGAGTTTTGTTTTATAAATTTGTTGAATGCTTTCGAACATTGTAGTCTACTTCATACACATCTTCGTTCAGTGTTCTTGGTGAATGTCCTTTATTTAGTTAGTTAGTTAGTTGGTTTTTATTAAATCATAAGTTTTTTTTTTCAAAATTGAACAAAAAGAAATGGACTTGGTTGCCGTCTGCCAGACTGACAACTTAAAAAGAACTAATAAAAAGTGAAACAGTATTTAAAATTTCAGAAACTTCCGGTCATAGTTCTTTGTCTGTAGGCAAGAGCGATTTTGGAAAATAAAAACAGTTTCTTCATATCGACTTGGTTCAACACATTAAAGCAATCTTCATCCGTTAGAAACCTTTTTCCAAAGACATGCAATCTTGTTTCCTGTAGTATAGGGCATTTTCCAATAAAGTGCAGGACATTTTCTCGTTCTTTCAATTTACACAATTCGTAAAGGCATGATAAATCATATCTGTGTGGCACATAATTTAAGCTTAAAAATTCTCCTCTCAACCTTATCATCATGGATATTTCTTGTACGCTGTTGTTGTCATGAAGTAATAGTATGGTACCCGTGGTGTGATGGTTAGCATGTCCACCTACCAACCCAGAGGTTC
This sequence comes from Melanostoma mellinum, assembly GCA_914767635.1. Classification (NCBI taxonomy): domain Eukaryota; kingdom Metazoa; phylum Arthropoda; class Insecta; order Diptera; family Syrphidae; genus Melanostoma; species Melanostoma mellinum. The sequence goes on along the minus strand of OU612059.1, from coordinate 220,487,699 downwards.
AAGGTTCGAATCCCAGCATATCCAAAAAGTTTTTCCACGGGTATCACCTTGGCGAGGAATTGGCAAGTCCTCCGATAGTGAATTCATTTTCAATTCCATGAAAACCGATTTCTCAATAAGCCGTTCGAAACCGGCAGAAAATTGTAGGTCCCCTCCATTCTCTCACAAGGCATGGTTTTGAGAAATGCGCTAGGCCCAGAGCTCCTCGCTCTGTTGTGCTTCTTTATTTGTTTTTTATTTTTATTTTTTGTTGTTGTCATGAAAATGGTTTTTCTCTCCCAAATTATGATCTAAACGGCTGTAAATAGATTTAAAAATTGATGATCCAGCATCTTGACTGTATTTAGATGCATATAGATCATCCATCTTCTGTATCAGCCTATACATCTCGTTTTTCCAGTTCTCTTTATTTCCTAGGCCATGTCACATTGTAGTGCCAGATCTAACCATTCCACGTTCCAACTTGTTCCATCCGCAATATTTTTTAGAGCTGCTTTTTTTGGTAGTCGCTCATTAGACATTTTCATCACTTTTAAGATATAATCTACCTGCAATTTTAAGGTTTCAATAAATAGAGGTGAAAGTCCAGTTTCGACCATGAGTAAATAGTTTGGGGCGTATAAATATTCTCTTTATACATAAAACCTTAGAAGTTTCTCGACCTCCTCATATTGTTTATGTCCCCATACTTGCGCAGCATAGAACATCACTGACTCTGCAACTACTTCAAAAACTTTATATTTGCTGCTATGTGAAATGAAACGGTTTCCAAAATATCCTTTCCACGTTGCGTTTATTGCGTTTTTAGACTTTACTAATTTTTCTTTAAGTTGCTTTTGCAAGGTATAGCTGTTAGTGGTGAGCAGAACACATAAGTACTTATATTCCGCCACCACTTCCAGTTCTACATCATTATAGTACCATCTTTCCTTTCTACTGCGCCTTCCTCCATCTTTCTTACAAATCATTATTTTGGATTTTTCCGAGTTAACGCTTATATTCCAGAGCTTACAGTAGTCATAAAGGCTATTGATCATTAGCTGCAAGGGTTCTGGTGATTCTGGTCCGCAAACATTAGGCCCTTGGTACGCGTTACACCCCACTGCACACCTCCAGGTAGTCCATCGAGTAAATCAGCAATAAAAAGCGAAAAAAGTACTGGGCTCATGACACATCCCTGTCTTACCCCAGATTTTGCCTTAAACCATGCAGATAATTCCTCTCCTTTCCAAACTGCTGCTCGAGTACCTGCATATAAGTTTTGTCTTTGAAATTCCTCCGCTATGCTTTTGAGCACGACCACTTGGTCTACCGTCGAGGGTCGAGTATCCTGTCCTGGTATTCATTAAGAAGATTTTCTTCTTTCATCCATGTGCATAGTCGTTTTCTCAGCACTCCAGTAAATATTTTATAACTGGCATTCAGAAATGATACACCCCTTAGATAAGCTTCCTTTTTTGTGTCTGGGGTAGATAAGACCTTCTAAAAAACTCTGCGGCACTGTTCCAGACTCAAATACTTCATTAAACAAAAGGTAGAGCTTATGCACACACTGGATTTGCATATGTCCTTTATTCAACTAACTATCCTAACCTTTTTTCAAGAACTAGATACCACCATTTGTCAGTATTCGAACGCAAATTATCTTTAAGTTCCATTGGTCTATAAAACGCATTTAAAGACAACGTAAACTCTTTGCCCCTTGTTTTTTTACTCTTGCGCTATCTGCAACATTTATCTTCACAGGTTCGCTCTGTTACTTTAAGAAAAAAACCAATTTCAATACTTTTTCTATCCGGTTTTGGCTTTTTCATATAAAAGCAAAAAAAAAACTCTTTCCAGCATTTCCTGTAGTTTTTAATCGTAAATCTGCACTCACCCCCCTGGCTCCTGTTTATTACAAATGACCTTAACGTCACAGCCAATTTTTCAACGTACAAATAAAATCCTTCGGTAGTTTCCTTTCCATTTACGTGACCTATTCCATTTAAAATAAAAAAGACATCACACAACAAAAAAAAAAAACTGAAAACCTTTTAACCCCACAAAGGCACAATGCTCAAAGCGCACCAATGCGCAATTGCACAGCCATAGAAACGGAAGTAGCAAAAAAATAACATATAATTGGCCACAATTAAATTGGACACTTATTGCAAAAGTAAAATATTGAACATAACCGCTCTGAGGGAATTCGCTTTTAAGAAAGAAAAGAGTTTTCCTTTCATTGCAAAGCAGCCCATTGTCCCCATTTCAAACACCTCTGCTTCTCTATTTTTTCTGCAATATGGGGTCTAATGAAACCACCATTACCACCACCATCCCGAGCACGGCCACTATTCGCGCCGCGGCCATTACTTTGTATTCCTCTCTTGGTGTTTGACAAGAAAATCCGCCAATTTGTTTTCCACTCACTTAAATTTTCCTTCCTACCAACGTTTCGGCTTTGAGTGTTGAATGTTGGCATTAGGCTTCCTTTAGTTGGGGTTGAGGGGGGACAAGGGGTAATTTAATATATAATTTGAGGAAGAAAAATACGTTTTAAGTGCACAAAAGGACTGCACAAAAACTAAAGGATTTCTTCCTCTTCTCTTCATGGCAAAGTTCAGCTTTCTAATTTTACGGTACAAATTGAAGGTATAAAGCCGCATGAAGCTAAAAGCCCGTTTGTACTTGGACCACCTTGTGCAGAGTTGAAAGTGGCCACAACCACGACCACGAGCACTACCATCACTATGCAGAGAATTTGAACAACCCCGAGTAATGTCTTAGCTCTTTCGTATAAGACCTACCAAGACCAGCTAACAGTAAAAAATAAAATAACATTATTAACGCGATTGCTCGTCGGGAATGTCAATCAAAGCACTGTTCGTGTTTTCTTTATGTCCCTGCATGCGGATGGCAGCAGCGGTGTCGTGGTGAGGAAGCAACAAAATGACTTTAATGCCAAGGCTTGTTGTACACTTTTAGCTGGGCATTTCGTTTGATTTAGGTTTCGCTTACTTTTTCTTGTTTTTCCTTTTATTTTTTTGCAAGACATTCTACCGCAGCGTTGTTTTCTCATTTTCTTGGTATTAAAAAGTATGACAGCGGATAAATTGAACCGAGAGCCGAGAATTACTTATATAATATTCACAATAATGTTGTAGTGTGGTGGGAGAAAGGGGTGAGTCGGGCGATAATACACTCGAAGAGTTGGGTAAGACAGAATAGGAAATGTGGGTCAATTGCAGGATATTGGTGGCGGTATGGGTAACTTAAATAATGGTATACTGATTCGATATAAATAGTTGAGAGGTTTATACAGGAAAACGTGTCAGGTTGGAAGGGATTGCGGCAAAGTTTGAATAGGGAAATATTCTTGGAGCTGTTATTGAGTGGTTTTTAATAATTTTTTAGCTTTGATTGCAAATTGGGTGCAAGATTAATGTTACTTAAATTTTACATGAGACTGCTTTTTTATTGAAGCTGGTGCTTAATTGAAACATGAAACTAAACCAAATACGAGAACGTTGAAGCGGATGTGTCACCGTTGTGGCAATGACGACAACTTTGTAGTTATAGCGAGTACTTTGTCGCAATAACCGGCAGTGAAACAATTATTTCCCCTAGTTAGAACCCGCTTTAAAGCTATCGCAGAAATATATCGTTTTTGTGATATCGCCTTTGCGATTTCAGTGATTTTGTCGTTGTTACAACACAGCTGCTCCAATTACGAAATTTTTTTGGCGATTACAAAATCTTTTTACCAAAAACAACAGATTGATTCTTTTATTGATTTCTCCCCACCAGAGGTAAGGAATTCTAACTGAAATATTTGTCGTTTAGACATGGTCCTGTGAGCCGGATATCAACCAGCGCTCTAAGGAAAACCATTTTAATAAAAACGATTAGGATAAAAATGTTTCACGTTAGCAACAACTTTGCTGCTATAAAAACAAATCTTTCGCGATTGCAGCAATTTTTTACTATCAAAAGCTCTATGGCGATTTATACTGCTGTTTTGGAGTTATTTCAACAAAACTGTCGCAGTTATGACAATTTAATCATGATAACGACAGTTCTATGGTAATTGCGCTAATATACTACGACATTACTGTGGATTGGGAAAATTTTGTCGCTATTATAACAACGCCGCACAGTGCGTCGATCGTATGGAGATGGTGGACAAAAATCAATTTTTCGAAACTACACTAGTTGACTTTGCAAAAGTTGATGTATTTGTAATAGAAAAGTAGTCTTACGAAATTTTAAGAAACGTTCAATCACCCGCTCCCCTTTGCAGGCATATTTCTGCACATTTGTTTAATCTTAAAAATGACTTGCAATATTGTTGAATGAACTTTAACCATAGAGATGAAACAAACTAAAGAATTTAAGTTTTTTTTATTATTTTTTTTTTTTTTTATTTAAAAACAAATTTAAAAAGTGAGCCATTTTGCCATTTGAAACAAATCTTTATGTAATGAATTGATCACAGATCTCAATGTACTGTATTTTTTCGGAAAGATCATGATCTAAATATAATGCCAGCGCAACTTGTGATGAAAGAACATTTTTTTTCCCAGAATGAGCTTCTACAACATAAGAACGTTCGGAAACTTCTGCAGCAAACCTCAACTCTTCACTTGAATTAGAGGATAAAAGATCTGCAACTCTTCGTTTTTTTTAAGCTTCCGAAAATGGTGTTTGGGGTCTACCCCGACTAGGAGCCTGTTAATTGAGAAGCGATATACTTACCAAATAGGTAGAAACGCTAAGAGGAAGCCCAAATTTTTTTTGAGAAGTGAACAATTCCTAGAACAAAGCTTCTATCGTCGTTCAAGATTTGAATTAAATAATATAATTTTGGACTTTAATTCGTTTTAATTTTTTTTTATTTAACTCACTTAAAATAAATATAAAATATCCTCAATTCGCGTTTTATCGGAAGTTAAAATAATGCCTTAAAAATAGAACTTTTTTCAACAACTCACTAAAATTACAATGATTACAAAACTAAATGAAATTTTTCATATCTGCTCTAAATAAATCCATTTTTAATTTAAGCTTAACACAAAACTTTTACTGCAATTACTTTTTTTTCACGAGCTTAATAATTTCGCACAAAAATGTTTTCCCGACTAAACTTAGATTGCAATTACCTTAAAATGTTTAAAAAGTTCCGCTATTCTATAATCTAAAAACACATCAGCAACAAAAGAACAGTAAATAACAGTTATTCAACATGCGCATGACTCTCATTAAAGCTTAATAGAACAAAACAGCACATCTTTTTTTATTTTTGTCCACTGGTCAACGCACTGTGCGCCGTTGCAACTTCATCAACTCTGTGTCTGTTACAACAATTTTGCAATAACTATAGTTTTGTTACTACAAAAACAAATCTGTAGATAAAGATAGCGCCGGGACGATTACTACAATTTCGTCCATAATTTCAACAAAGATGGAGGATGTTGCCGTGAGTACAAGAGTTCTATCTGAATGCGACAATATATTGCGACATCGTTGTGGATATGAACATTTTTGGTGAATGCAACAATTCTGTCACTATTTGCACACTTTCGCGATTTCTTATCTCGATTCTGACAATTTTTTTTGTATTATTTTGCTATTGGTGTTGCGAATGTAAAAAAAGGTTGTTTGCTATCAAAACTTTGGACACCACTGTCTTGATTACGACTTTTTTTTTTTAGTATTACGATGACGTACATTTTTTGACATTGATGTTGCTATCAAGACAAATCTGCATTTTGTAGCTATTTCGTTTAGTTTAGTAGCAGTTACCACAGTTTTGTTGCTCACGAAAATTTTTTTGGAAGCATAATAACGTCTTTGCGATAGCGGAAACTTTGTTGGTTCAACGACTACAGTATCGAAGCTAAGAAAATTCTGTTGATGTTAAGACTGCGAATGGTGTTTAAATGGTAGACATGTGCACCCAAGAGGACCCTAGCGTTCATAGGTTTTTCTTAAAACCCACCTCTGTCTATCAACTCCTACTCTCACCTCCACGTGGTGAACATCGGGTGCCTAGTACCTCAACTGGAGATTGGGTCTCAACCCTAGTGGAAGGTTGTTGGTGGCAGCAAACGAGAGAGGGGGGGAGAGGTGTTCCCACTAAGGCACCTCTTCTTTCATCCAGACGGCAGCGGAGGAATTCCCTAGATGGAATCAACGGTGGCGTCTACAGTTCCAGTCAGGTTGAACTACTTAGTGAACACCTTATAGGGCTACTACAGCATATTTGGAGCCCAGGCCTATAAGGAGCGGTTTATCCGGCTTCCCATCCTTGGAGCTATACAAGGATCTGGTCCTCCAGGTTGGGGGTCGTGCTGTCGGGGTGACTTCCCGGCCACGTAAAGCAATTGTTAGTTGCGAAGCACCAACAAGCCTCGGATACGGACGGATTTACTGATGACGAACCTAGCAAACGAAAAACGGACAACGAGCTTCGGATCTGTACGTGGAATGTTAGGTCCCTTAATAGACCACGTGCAGCCGAACAATTAGCGGAAGCCCTAAACTGCTACAAAGCAGATATTACCGCTATCCAAGAAATGCGATGGGATGGGCCAGGTAGACGCAGACTAAAAGACTGCGATATCTACTACGGCGATTGCTACCGGGAACAGAAGCAGCGACTGTTTGGATGTGGATTCGTTGTTGGAACTAGGTTCAGTCAAAAAGTCTTGAGTTTCAACTATGTGAACGAGCGCATAGCAAAAATCCGCATCAAGGCTAAATTCGTCAACATAAGCCTCATTTGCGCACACACCCCCACAGAGGAAAAGGATGATGACACCAAAGACGTATTCTACGAGCTCCTGGACAAAACATATGAGCAGTGCCCTGGCTATGACATTAAGATTGTTCTAGGAGATTTTAATGCCAAGCTAGGAAGAGAGGATATCTTTGGTGGAATAATCGGAAGATACAGCCTGCACGACAACACCTCCGATAACGGATTCAGGCTGATCGATTTCGCTGCGGGGCGAGATGTTCTGGTAGCTAGTACGCAGTTCCAGCACCTCAATATCCACAAAGGGACATGGAAATCTCCTGATCAATCAACCGTCAACCAGATTGACCACATTGCGATCGACGCACGGCACTTCTCCAGTATAGAGGATGTCCGAACATTCCGAGGGGCCAACATTGACTCGGACCACTACCTTGTTGTAGCCAAGGTACGACTGCGGATATCCCGATCCAAGCCAACACAAGGAAATACTGTGAGACAATTCGACGTTGGACGACTACAATCGCAAGAGATCGCCAAGTCTTTTTCCGATCGAGTCTCTTACAACCCCTCAAGGAGTCCTATGCCGCCAGCATCAAGTATAGAGAACCAGTGGCAGCACTGCCAATCAGCCATCAGAGATGCCGCCTCTGAAGTGCTGGGTTTCACACGGCCACCACAACGAAACCCCTGGTTTGACGACGAATGCCGGCAAGCACATGCAGCTAAACAGGAAGCATACAAAGCGGCGCTGCACAAAAAGACTAGAACTGCTTATGAGCTCTACAAGCAGAAGAGGAGAGACGAACACCGGCTTCTCAGACGGAAAAAGAGAGAGCATGAGAAGCGCGCGATCGAGGAGATAGAAGGGTGCCACAGCAGGAATGAGGTTCGGAAGTTTTACCAGAAGGTAAAAACAACAGCCTCGGGCTACAAGCCCCGAGCCGAAGCCTGCAAAGACGATCAAGGGAACATCGTGGTGGAACCGGAGTCTATGCTGAGGATATGGAAAGACCACTTTTCCAAGCTCTATAACGGCGATGATGGACCCAATTCCGCTGTTAGAGAGATAGAACCATTCGATTTAGGCGACGTAGACCAAGAATTCCGCCAACCCGACCTGAACGAAGTGAAGACAGCAGTGTCCAAGCTAAAGTCCAACAAAGCTGCTGGAGCTGATGGCCTCACTGCCGAATTGTTTAAATCGGCCGGCGATGACCTGGTCAGGAGTATGCACCAGCTCATTTGCAAAATATGGTCGGAAGAAAGCATGCCCGATGAATGGAACCTCAGCATCGTTTCCCCGGTCCTCAAGAAAGGAGATCCTCTGAACTGCGCCAACTACAGAGGTATCAGTCTTCTTAACATCGCGTACAAGATCCTCTCTGCCGTATTGTGTGAGCGTCTGAAGCCATTCGTCAACAACCTGATAGGTCCTTATCAGTGCGGCTTTAGACCAGGAAAGTCCACCATAGACCAAATCTTCACACTACGGCAGATCTTGGAAAAAACCCAGGAGCTTCAAATCGATACCCACCACCTTTTTATCGATTTTAAGGCCGCATATGACAGCATCTATAGAGAGGAGTTATATAGAGCCATGTCTAGTTTTGGCATCCCTACCAAACTTGTCCGATTGTGTAGGATGACGATGGAGAACGCACGCTGCTCCATCAGGGTCGGAAAAGATCTCACCGATACATTCGATGTCAAAAAAGGTTTTAGGCAAGGCGATGCACTGTCATGCGACTTCTTCAACATCGTTCTTGAAAGAATAGTGCAAAACTCCTACGTCAACACAAGAGGCACAATCTTTCAAAGGTCCGTTCAATTGCTCGGATATGCCGACGCTAGCAAACATAACTGGAAGAACGCAGCGTGATGTCAATGGCGCGTTTATGAGCATTGAGACGGAAGCGAAGAAGATGGGTTAAGTGGTAAATGAGGGCAATACCAAGTATATGCTGTCATCAAGAAAGGACACCCAACACCGACGTCTTGGACAGAACGTCACGATTGACAGCTATAACTTTGAGGTAGTTAAGGACTTTGTCTACCTAGGCGCCGCTATTAATTCAGACAACGACACCAGCGCTGAAATCAAACGAAGAATAACTCTTGCCAATCGCTGTTTCTTCGGACTAAGAAGGCAATTGAGTAGTAAAGTCCTCTCTCGAGCAACTAAAGTGTCCCTGTATAAGACACTTATCATCCCGGTTCTTATATATGGCGCAGAGGCATGGACCTTGTCAAAGGCAGACGAGAACGCTTAAGGATGTTTCGAGAGAAAAATTCTTCGGGTGATATTTGGTCCCGTCTGCATAGATGGAGAATGGAGAAGAAGATTCAACGACGAATTGTACGGGCTGTACAGCGACACTGACCTTGTCAAACGAGTCAAGGTCCAGCGGCTTAGATGGCTGGGTCATGTAGAGCGAATGGACACCAACGCTCCGGCCCGGAAAGTCTTCGAATCCAATCCCGAGGGACGGCGCAGTAGAGGAAGACCGCGACTCAGGTGGCGCACGCAAGTAGGAGAGGACCTCAACCAACTTGGCGTGCAAAACTGGAGGCAGCTAGCTAGGGACCGAGTTGGCTGGAGAAGCATGTTGGTTGAGGCCCTAGTCCGTCCCGTACTGTAGCGCCACCTTAAGTGAAGAAGTGAAGTTAAGACTGCGAAATCCCTGCCGCAATAGTCATAATTTTTTTCATTACTATGACGAAGCTGTAGCATTTCGGCGTATTAATGATCGCCCAAACCAAAGTGTCTGTGTAGTGCTGATCTGCTATCAATGACGTGAACCCGTAGACACTTAGTCTACATTTATTCACTATTCATTTTCTTTATCGAAGATCGTCAACCAATCAACTCAATATATGAACTCATTTTGCAGTTGCGGTATCTGAACAATCGCAGGATATGGATATTTGTCATGGCAACAACTCACTTCAAATATTTGAAAATGCAGTGTCGCAGAAAATTTGGTTAGGGAGATCCTTAAGTAGGCAGTGGCAAGAAGTATGTTGCGATTACAAGAAATACGCAGTTACGACAATAATGTCGCTATATTGACAATCTTTGCTGCTGCCGCAACTGGAAAATGTTGTGGAGTCCTTAAAGGCTCTTCCAATACGAAGCGATATTGCAGTCGCAATAGCGACAGAAAGCGTCACCTACAGTATAGTTCAAATCGATTTCGTTGTTGTCGCTTTTGTGTACTCTTTAATATCGCTATGACGGCTGATAGCTTTGGACTGAATTTTTGTAAAAAAAAAAATTTATGGTATTATTAAATGCATCTGCAAGTGTAGATGAAAAAAGGAAAAAGACACAAAATGTAAAATTCATACTTGTCTGATAGAAAGGGAAGCCACGTCTAGTTATAGGATGCGGATGAAAAACTATAGGTGCAGGTAAACATGTTGATCAGCACCTATAATTTTTCACCTGCAGCCATAATTTTATTCGTTTCTCTTTTTAACTTTTGTGCTTTATAGTCTTTAACCGTCCCGCTTTACTTTTCTGCACTTCTGTAGATGCATGTAAATCCATCATTAAATAGCAACACTGAATGACTACTGAGAAAACACTTTATATGTAGCAGGCTTTGAGAGATATCTTTTTAGAATACTAAAATTCTGACAAAATGGAAGGAAGCAAACAAAAACCCAGTTAAAATACCAGCTGATGAGAATGAATGGAAAGGCTTTCATCACAAAGATTTTAATTATATGTACCAAAAAAATTGGAACCCGGGCAAATAAAAGTTGATTCATTGTTAGAACTCTGACCATTAAGGACAATTGACAGTGTTTCTATCATTTCTTCTTTGTAAATGTCTTTCAATGTATGCAATTCAATTTATATAACATTAACAAAAAATCTATTCTTCTTTAACAATGAAATTATTTAATTTTTTCCTTTTGCAGATTCATTCTTCTTCCGGTGTCTGTAGAGTTGCATGAGTAAGTAAAACAAAACCAAAAAACAAAAGCAACATCTTTCCATCAAATTGCTACCCAACAACTATCAAGCGGTTTTAATGAATCCATCTGTGATGGCTATTCTCTGACAGAGAGAGGACCTAGAACCGATTTTCCTCCAAATCAGAATAGCAATTAAAATGAGCGATTCAATGAAACCACCGAGGCTGTGTATTGGAGCGGGAGCGGTAATAGCACCAGAGAACAATGACAACAATCTGGTGGTGGTTGTACCCGAATCGAAAAAGGGTGGCATCGTTGGACGCAAGGAGGTTGTACGCTTCGATACAACCAAGGATTCGCTCTATGACGAGGACGACGACGAGATGAGGGATAAAATACGCGAAGAAATTAGAAGGTGAGTGAGCTTAATAGGTTTAATGTTCTTTTGTTGTTTTGCTAAAAGCAGAGCTTTTGTTAGCAAAACAGATGATTTATTTAATTTGAAATGAACAAAGGGAAAATAAAGCGAACAGTTTTGATTGAACAAATTAGGAAAAAACGAGACACTGGCAGAGAGGGTTTTTCAGAGGGAAGGTATACCAATTCATTGGGGGTAAAACTGTGGTTGATGGTAATGACGGCTGGTATATTCCTTGAGGTTCTGTGTAATTTATTATTCAAGTGATAATCAGTAAGAGGATAGTTGTTTTGCGTTTTGTTGACACGAGGGAAATAAGAAACAGGGAAATTGAAATTCAAAGGTAATCTCGTTACACAACTTCTTTAATTGGTAGGTTGCGTGTAAGAAAAAGTAAGTAGCGGCAGAATTCATAACTCGCTCCAAAATGCTGCTTCTGTGCCCCAAAAATGGATATGAGTAGAGTACCCCTTTCTTTTTTTGAGGGTGCTCTTGAAGAAGATCCTTATTGAAGGCAAGACGTAATTGACTCTGTTTGGGTTGAAACACGAAATGTGGGCATAAATAAAAACGCTGACGCAAACGTCTTTACTATTGTATCGACCAACGAATACATTTGCAACCTCTGCTGGCTTCTTAAGATCAATCCAGTCTTCCCCTTCATTGCCATTAAAACTTTAAAACAAAATTAAAGTCAAACTTGGAGAAAGAATTATAAATGACGACTCCAGCGAAAAAGAATCCCCGACTTACTTGATGTGATTAAAGTGCCCTGATTGGCCTTAAAGTTAACAGAGACTGCCATAAAGAAAACCAACCAAATTATTCCTCAAACAAATTGAGAGGCATAAAACGACGACGTCGACAGCCAGCCTCAAACGACTAGTTAAAGCCAAAAAAAGAGAAACAAGAAAAACGAAAAGAAAAACAAAACTTCGAGAGCAATAAAACATCAACTATCCGCGACCCTGAAGAAGAAAGTTGAAACTCACTTCACCCCCATATATTAAGAGACGAATAAGATGGGCCATGTTTACAACTCATTTCATGCCAAAATGAAATAATAAGTGGTCTATGCGAGACAAGAAATGGAGGATAGAGGAAGCCTTACTACAGGCTATGAGTCTTGTTTTTTGTTTTACGTTGTAGAGTCGTCAAATAGACGCGCTTCGACACGAAGACTACAACAAAACGAAATGGATCACAATAAAAGGACACCATAAACGTTGAAAATAAAATAAAATAGAAGAAAAAAGTTCATGTAAAAAGGAGAAACAAATTCTTATCGTACCCTTTTCAGGATGAAGTTTGTACTCAGGCTCAAAGGATCAAAGGAAAGGTGAAGGCGTTGAAGGGTGGAGTTTTTTTATGTCCCGCATCCTCGGGCTTGTAAACCTTTTTTTTTTTTGGAATATCCCTTGTGATGGGGATCCATTTGTGTGTATGGCAGAGGCAGAGTAACCGCCATCTCCGATGGAGCATTATTGTTATTATCATCATCTCAGCATAGGACTCGCCCAGTCGGCTGACAGTGAGAAGTTGTTGGGAAAATAAAGGCAGAATACCCAAGGACTTTTGACTTTGTTCCAAAATATTCTGCATGAAATGTTCCTTTTCGCGACTAAAAAGGTTACCGTGGGATAGGAATTTATGAGTGGCTTTTTGCGTTGTAAAAGTCAGCCCGTGTTATTCTTTTTTGTGAGTGTTTTTTGTCAGAAGCGAGTCAAAAGAGTCGATTGATAAATTGGAAAATTGTATTTTTTGGCTGCTTTTCATTGGAGGAGTTTTGAAAAGTGGAGTCATGTTTGTCGACTAAACAAACTAAGGTAATCAAAAAGGAATATTTGTTTTTAGATTTATGGGATTTTGTTTAGGCTTTTTAGAATTAAAGAAGGTGTGAAAATGTGGCTTTGTAAGGAATTTTACTTACTGTTTCTGAATTGATAAATGGTTTCAAGAGCATTCTTGTCTGATTGGCTGTTAAAAGATGTGGTTTTAAACAAAATACAGATAATCTAACAAAACGATTGGTGATCAATTTAAAGTAACAATAAATAATGTTTCCCAAAAATATCGACAAATTTGGATTGGAAAAGCGTTTGTAGCAAGTGCCAGGACGTTTTTTGAGAGGGTGGTTTGGTGGTCAAAATGATGAGAGCATTTTCGGAATATACTAAGAAGTGAGTGAGTATTGATCTTTGTCAATAGAATTTCTTAGTTTTGTTGTTTTGTTTTGTTTTGCTCCTGACGTTAAATCGTTCGTTGCTGGTCAAATTCGGTGGAAAAGATAGAAATTTCATATCAACGTTAGACATAATTTTATGAACTTAACGAAGTTTAAAGAGCTGCTGTCCAAAAACCTTCAGTGGTAGTAGCATCGTACATCGAAGATCAGGGTCAACAATGTCTCCAAAGGCATCATAACCGCAGCGTACAAGGTTTTGTGTTTCTCTCCGATTAAGAGGAAGAAAGCCTTGGGTTGATAAAGAATGCAGTTAGATAAATGTGACATTAACAAATGTTGATGGAAAATACTGCTCTGTGACCACGCTACGCTTGACAAGAAATACCAACAGATAGAAGTACTATCACAGGATTGCAAACCTCGAATTCAAGCCTATGAAGGCCAACAGGCAAACATAGTTTAAGAATCGAAATCACTCCTGTACTACTACTTCTGTAGACTGCTTTAGTCCTGCTGTCTGGCAGAATGCCCTACTTAAATTGGACGATGATCAGCAATGCCATGATGCCGAACTTGAAGAAGCTAGCAGTAGAAATAACTACGCTTGACTGAGCTAAACCTCTTCGTCTTCATATATAAAAGAAGCTAAGATTGCCACATGTAAGCTTAAATCCAATAAAACTGCAAGTTCAGAAGGCCTTGACACCGAACTATTCAAGGAAGAAGAGTTAGGGAGGAGCATGAACCAACCGATCTGCATAAAAAGTTTGGTAAAAAGCCTATCCTATGAATTGAACCTCAGTGTCGTATGTACGATTCTAAAAAAGGGAGACCCCCATAATTGAGCAAGTTATAGAGGTTTCTTTAACGTGGCATAATATGAGATGGCAATATATGAACGTTGGCAATTGGATAGATGATATGCGTCGCAGTTTTAGAGCAGAAAAGCCCACAATCGACTAAATATTGCGGGATTGCGGCAGGCCTTGGAAAAAACGCTGGTGTGCAATATCGATATACCTGCACCTTTTTTTTTATCGATTTTAAGACCGCGTTCGAAAGTATTTACAGAAACAAGCTTTATAGAGCCATGCCTAGCCTTGGCATCGCTGCAAAACTCTTATATCATTGCAGTATGACTTGGGAGGACTCGTGATGCTCCGCCAAGGTCGGTAAAAAACTAATTGAAACCTTTGATGTCAAATAGGCTTTTGAAAAGGCGACAATTTAGCCAAGTTTGCTTACCTGTTCATAGCGTTTAGTTTTGGGCAATAAGTGAACATATGTCAGTGCAGTCATTCGATTTGTTTTACGTCATGCTTAAAAAGATTTTTCGAGACTCAAACGCAACATCAGAGGCATCAGCTTCCAAATGGACGTACAATTACTGGTTTACACAGACATTGAAGGAGCACGAGTGATATAGTCATAAGTGCGTTTCCGAATACTCTAAAGAGAAGCGGCAATGATGGGCTTGATGGTTAATCCGAAACGGAGTACATACGGTAATCAAATGAGGACAGAGAACTTCGACGAATTGAATAAAATGAACGGACAGTCACAACTTCGGGGTAGTGCAGAATTTTTCCTGCCTTGAATTCGCTATAAATAGACATATTTATGGTGTGTACCCTTTTTACAATACAAAAAGGTGCAGAACATGAATGAAAAGTACTCTAATGGATACTTTGTCCCGTTCGTGAGAAAAATTTGCGAAGAAAAATATCAGCGTGTGTGACACGTGCGGATTATCACGATCATAGTCAGAAAGTACGCATCGCGACCCAGCGATGGCTGAAAAATGTAGGGCTGATAGACACCAGCTCTCCGTTTCGACATCCTTTCGAAACATACTGAAAAAATCTCGCTAAAGCGTACACCTTGAGAAAAAAATGTTTTTCGAAGGTATCGCCTTTCTTGAGGAACTAGGAAATCCTTCATGAAGGGCTTTCTTACTTAATCGTTTGGAATACCATTCAATTCTAGTACCTTACAATGCATTAAGCCCTTCCACAGCTTTATTGCGCCACCTTGTTTACTAATTTTTAGACTCGTATTGCAAAATTGGAGCTCTCCAGAAAGCGAAAATTAAATGATCATATATCTTTATATATAGAAGGGTTGTCAAGTTCTGATTGTAAACCACGATACTTTTCTTTGAAAAGTGTGCAGTGATGGACATCAAAAAAGTATTTCGATAGCCTAGCAAAAGTTTCTAGTTAGTTATATATGAAAAAAGATTTTCTCGATCGACACCATCAAACTTTATCTTTTACTTTAAAACTTTCCGCTTAACCAAAAATTGCAATCCTTAAAATTATTTTTACTATCCGATAGAATATATTTTATTTTACAATTTTAGCAAAAAGTAGTTGTTGGCTCGTTTTTTGTCTTATTAAATTACCCACAGTGTCTTTTCCTGGTAACTCTGCAATCTAATAATCTGCTGAGCAATAGATTTTACCACTCAATCCCGGAAAAAAAGCATTGAGCTCAATATTGGATTCGTTTTGTGTTGGTTTTTAAAATCTATTGCTTCTAAGATTGTTATAGCGAAGTTGGAAGGAAAAGGCACTTTTGTAATTTTTCACCAAAATTGAAGAATGAACTTTGTTTCAAAACATTTCAATTTCAAAAATTTTCAACGTTGCCTCAACCAAAACAAAACAATTGATATCAAATAATTTCAAAAGTGATTAGCGGAGTTCATAGACTTTGGTTTGAACGACAAGTGTTGGATAATGTGAAGTCTCAGACGATCGCTTGCTCAGCTTGTTGGATTAAAATACTTTTGAAAGTTTTGAAGTTGGACGGAGCGGAGGAATATTTGTCATAAATCTGGATGACAAGTTTTATAAGTCTGAACGCAAACTACATCACCATCCTACATCGATCAACCGAAGGCTGTCCAACATTTCTCCTATATTCTCTTACACTCAATTCTTATGAGATATGAACTAAAGCTATAAATGATATAACTTCCTGTTCTTTTGCATCGCGCATTTATTTCATTATAGCATACGAGCTTGGAGTGTTTCATTACTGGATAGCTTAGCATTTATGAAACGATGCCACACAAAGCCCAATACCCAATCATTTATTCTTTCAACGAATTTTAAAGTTCAAAAATATCGAAATGATACAAACTTTAAACTTTAGAACATGGAAGTTTTTTTTTTTTTTTGTTTGTATTTCTGAGCGTCATCCCTAAAAGTCGGCTTGAATTATTTAAAAAAAAAAAGTGAATAGAAACTATTTAACTGAAGCCCCTTTACCTTTTTACCTGACAAATTAAAATAACAAAAGGAAAAAGCAATTAAATGTGACACATTTTTCTCGAAAAAAGTAGCAAAACCGCAACTTAGTTAACCTTGGCATAGATACAATTATACAACAGTTGTGAGTGCCATTAAATTTTATTTACATAGTCACACCTATTTGAAGATTCACTATCTATCTCCAATCAAGAGGCAATAATTAGTGATTTGTTAAATCATTCTCAAGCACATAAACGGGCAATTAACATCAAAATGAACTCACCGAGAAAAGAACTGACATAAATGATGCAATTTATCCGAGAAATGAAAAAGAAGAACTTCCTCACTCAAGAACCGGCTAAGTCAAGAGAAACGCACTTATTCTTTTGTGAAATTTCACCTGTCATTTATTTGGTCCACATAATCACTTTGCTTTTCCACTCAACAAAAACAGACTAAAGCATTTCATTATCAACAACAATATCACGAGATGAAAACAATCCAAACAACAAATTAAAACAGTTAACTCAATGACTTATATCAGATTCGATGATGGTTTTTCGTAATGAATTTATCTTTTCTCTTCTTTTTTTTTCGTCATCGACCGACACAAACTGTCTCTTTTCCACTTACATTTTCTTCTAAAAACGCGACAGTCGATCGCACCAGATCGAAAAGTGTGACAAGCTGATCTTCTGAAATGATAATAATACACAGCAAGTGAGGCAACTACACGACCGAACACAGAAAACACTAGAGAAGATATTCTCTCTCGATTTATTGAGTTATTTTTAATTTGGATAACATGTGGTGGCAGATCGCGTCCAATTTATTTATCAGCCCTTTCACACTTGTTGAAGATGTGATCGCGAGAGTTTTAATTGATAATTTTGTGTATTATTTATTGTAATTGCTGGACAAGCAATTCGAACAATATTCCTACGTTTTAATGAACTGAGTCCAACTAATGCAACGAATCACTTTTGTTTGGTTGAATGGAGGAAACTCAAAACTTTATTGATCAGATTAGCTAAATAATACGACTCTGGTTTGATAAGATTTGATGAGGATTCAAGTTTATCTATCAGCAGTAAATTTAAAAAAAGTGTTTACTCACGTTTTTTGACGAGTTCATTGCGCTGCTGGTGAAGCGTGAGTGGAATTAGAATTTGAGTTATTTTGTGACGTTAGGGAATTAGTAGTAGTTTTTACTTTTAGACAGACACCTCGAAATGAAGTGGTTAAAACTCAACGATTGTTAAACCACTTAAACGATATCTGGTTTTGATAATTTTATTCAGTGTTCACTTAAATCTTAAATGACTCAGTAAACACTCGAACATATTTGAAGCACGCAGACGCTCCACAGACAGTTGAGACTAAGCTGACATAGAACTACTCGAAAGTCATTATCTTAAAACTAAACGATATTATTTAAATCAATCGCAATTTATGGTAAAAAAAAAATAAAAAGTGTCATCTCAGAGGGCAATCATAGCAACAATCGTTCGTACTTATTTAAATTTTTTGTGACAAATACGTAAACTTACCCTTAGATTTTTTTTTTTTATAATTAGCACACACATCAAGGAGTTGTGAATATCCTCATAATGTTATAAAACACAGTCCGAGTGTTAGGGAAATTAAGAGAGAATTCGAAAGGAGACACCGATGCACGTTGCTTTTGCGAACAGTAATGTAGCAATAAAAACCGAGTCATGTAGAGCATTGCACATACGGGTAGTGCGGCTGAAATATGAATCTTTATACTTTACTTTACGCCTGAATTTGGGTTCGACGTAAAACTGATGAGCATTCCTAGCGAGGCGGGTGTTGTAGATAAATAGTTGTTTCAAGGCAGGAACGCAACTGGTTATTTCACAAGATCACTATTTGTGAAAAAAGCTATAAAAGAAACTGAGACAAGTAGCATTTTGACGATGTTTAAGAGAAGCAAACGATACTACAGTTGAAGTATCACCTATCCGTCTTCAAACTCTGTTTCGCACAAGTCAAGTAGGTGCAAAGATGTTTGAGGATCACCTGACCAAATATCAGAGTCATACTTTAGTTAAAGACGGATGTAGGCTTTGTTTTCAGAAGGTGGACAAATTTCCTACATCGACTTAGAAACCTACGCAGCATTTTGAATCTTGAAGCATTTTTAGTGACCTCAAATATGTGGTCATTCTAACGAAATTCTAACGAAGATTATCTTTTTCACACATACCAAGTACTGGCAGCTTTTCGGTTTCTTGGATGCAGGTATCATTCATTGATAATGACAATGGGAGTATGTTAAGCTTCAAAGACAAATGACAACATTGTGTTTTCGAAGTATTGAATTCTATTCGACTTTTATTACACCCTTTTATTAATAGAAACTCGAAGCTATCTATCGAAAATAAAATAATTATACAAAAAGTTATCTTCCAAGCTTTGTTACTGTATGGGTGCCCGGTATGGGGACATTGTGCTTAATGTCACATAAAAAAACTTCAAATTTCTCAGAATAAAATACTTAAAATGATGTTTAATCTTCCGTGGCATTATTCCACCCTAGATCTTCACAGAAGCGCGAATGTTGAATTGATTTCTGACCGAATAGAAAAGCTTAGAATTAAATTCAGGAACAGTTGTGATTATTTTGATAATCCGTTGATAAATCAACTGTATTCTAATCTGTGATAAGCGCACACATCTTTTTATGATAATATGTGAACTTCTGTGATATACAAATGTTTGTAAAAGTTAGTTATTAAATTAAATATAAGACTGTTTAGGAATTTATTCAATTATAATTACTTGTTTATTTACTATTGATTATTTTATATATTTATTTATTTATTTACTTTTCCTATTTTGATAACTTATTTATTTATGTCTATGTTTTCTTATTTGTTTATATTGTTTATTATTTATTTACTTATTTATTTATTTATTTTTTGTTTATTTATTTATTTATTTATTTAATTTATCTATTTATTAATTTATTTATTAATTTGTTAATTATTTATAGATTTACTATTTATTTATATTTTTTTAATTAATTAATTAGTTTATTTATTTATTTATTTATTTATTTAATTATTGCATACTCAATGCTAATAAAAATAAAAATTATATTCATATAAACAAAATATACATATATAAATATTCAAAATTTAAACAAATACATGTTACACACTAATTCATTTTTAAATATTATGTTAAATAGCTTACTATTGTCATAACATGCGTATACGTAACGCTATATGTTTTTTTTTTATCAGATAGGGGGTTTTACTCGTCTTTCCTCCTAATTTAAATTAATGTATTAAATAATAATTCTTAAAAAAAAATTAAATAATGTTATAGCTGAAAGGTATATTATACCAAATCTCTGAAAATGTAAAATGTGCGATGAAAAACTCTTATGAAAATATTTGACGAAATAAAAATAACTATAACTATTATTACACCATGTAACAATGCTGTGAAGGTCAGAATTCAATGAGCTAATCATACGCAATCGTTCCCGATTCCCATCCGAAGAGAAAGGACGTGAATTTGCAAACGAATATGAAAAGCTGAGGTTTGAGTCGTCAGAAAAAGAGTTAAGAGGATAAGAAATTTCAGACAAGAGATCATTTATGAAAATGAGGAAGAGAGTCGGAGACAAAACGGAGCCCTGGGGCACACCAGCATTTATGTATCGGACTTGAAGCCATCATACATATAACTTGTATTGAACGGTCAGAAAGGCAGTTTTAAATCCAACAAAGAAGAGACTCATTGATGCCAAAAGCACGCATTTTCGATAAGAGAGTTTGATGCCAAATCACCAGTAGACCTTTTATTAAATTGAAAATGTTGATTGATTAACATTGATCACATTAAAAAAGCAAATAATAACTGAAAGCATTTTCAAACATCAAGCATCTTACTTTCACCAAAACAGTGTAAAGATTTGTTCCACTTTTCGGTGAGATATGCCATTAAATCACCAGTGGACTAAAGTTGAAATTTGAGCTCTTTTTACATTTTGAAACATTATTTGGTGGACCATGTTAACCTGGTGGGCTCTGTTTCGTTAACACAGCTGTTTCAATACATTTTAGCTTAAACGGTAAAATTATTTGTTTGCGAAAAAAAATATGTGAAGTCCTAATGGGTTGTTGGTATGTAAAAGGATATTCTTTACCCTTTCATGTGCGCGCCATTTATAGAAAAATGGACAGTCATGAACAACAGAGTGCATCTCCTATTATGCGAGGGGTTTCTATAGCGGGTCTATTCTATTTAAGTTTGTTTGATTTTTATTCCCCATTGTAGGTAATACTTCCAGAGCCTGAGGACGTGCTATTTCACTCTACGGTGATCAGTAACATAAGAGAATAATAGTTGTTGTTGGCTGGTAAAGGGTCGAAGTTCAAAAAAGATTGAACAGGGCTTGTCCAAGACAAGGTAGATTAAAGAGTTTTCTCGACTTGCCGTTTGGAATCGGCAGAAAATTGTAGGACCCCGCTTTATTGTGTCACAATATTTAATTTATTCAAGACCAGGTCATCGTGGGAATATTTCTGGAAAAGGAATTTGAAGCCGTGCATGGTTGTGATGTTTTTTTTTATTCATCAAAAAATTGCCATGTAAAATTACATACCTACAAAAGTTGATTTCGATGAGTCTGGTGGGCCTATGGTTTCGTTCGAATTCGTTTTTTTTTTTTGTTAATTGGATTCGGGCATGGGCATTGACTCATGATGATATTTTTTCGTTCACAGAGCGTGGGCTACAAAAAATGATAGAAGATATTCGTAATTCGTTATTCGGCTTCAAAAAATTTCACCTTTAAATTTATCAGCTGTTTGTATTACTTTCACAGAATTTCAACTTTGATGTCGTGTGATCATTTCAAGCAAACATTTCACTTAAGTTCTTCGAAAGTAAAAAATAAAACCATAACACATTTTCTATAATTTTTTGTCGCGCCGATAAAGCCTCTAGCAATTCAACTTCGAACTAAAAGCAAAACTTTTGCACACCTTCAAAACGTGTGTCCAACTTTTTGTCAACATCCGCTGGAACAGTTTTCGTGGTTCAGGTCACATAGTAAGTAACATAAGGGCCATTTGATTTGGGACACTTTCAATGGACTGTTGAGTCTGGTTGCTCTTCTCGAAAGAAACTCTATTTGCACGGGAACATCGTACGTAAATAAAAAAAACAATTGCACCTGGTAAAAAGTTTCCATTCGTTGTAAAGTGTCCTTTCGTAAACCCGTCACCTGGCAAAAGTTTTACTTCAGATTACGGCCATCGTTTCGCTGGGTCGTTGTTGAAATAGTCAGCACTTTGGCTCCAAGTAGTGCAGGTTGATGGTGAAGGGCGTAGGTGTAGGTAGCCATAGAGAAAGGATTATGGGGTGATAAGTTGTTGGGCGTGACACCTGTTGGTCATTTAATGTTTTAGTTCCTCTGGCCATCGCGTCCTTGTTCGAGAAAGTATTTTTGTGAGAAAGGAGTCTGTTGGCATTTTATGTTTGGGAAGTTTTGAAAAATGATTCAGCGAATGTCGCATCAATAAAATATTTTGTAACTTTGGATTGGAGGTGCAGATTTTTTTTATGACTTTAATTCTCCGCTAAAAATTGTTAATAAAGTGTTTTGTTAGCTGCATTTTGGAGGTATACTTAGTTGCAGCGTTTTATGAGACGTAAGAAGCAATTTTGAACACAAATTATTGTTCACATTGTTGCTTTATTTGTTAAAACAGAGAAATCTTTTCATCAGAAACGACAGAAGGGTTGGAAAACCAATTGTGATATAAAAAAATAGAAATAGTTTGTTGGACCCGTAGAGTGGTTGGACACCAGCGGTCCAACTCGACAGGCTTTCGAAAGCAAATTATATGAAAGTCGAGGGAGGAGAAGGCCTCGAAGTGGGGCGATCAAGAAGAAGAGGACTTCAACTGACTTAACATGCCAAACTGGAGGTAGCTCGCCCGGTATCAAAATTATTTGCGACTGATGTTGGTTCAGACCAAGGAACACTCTGAACTGAAGTGCTCAACTAAGTGTATAAGTAAATCTAAAAAGACATGAGGGACCAAGAGATCTAAGTGTAAAATTGACGGCATATGACGACATCCGTTTGTGAATTTTGCATCCATGAGCCAAGCTATTCCACTGAAACAGACAAGCGTTTGAGTCTTCCTTTGGGTAAAAATATCTTTGATGGTTTCCCAGTTGAACAAAAATCCCAGTTTAACAAAAAAGCCATAATGGAAATATCCTTTCTTCAAACAATCAAAATCTAACAAATCCCAAGAAACAATCATCGACAAAATAGCCACATAAAGTAATAATAAAAAAGAGAAACAGAAACATTAAAACACCATCCGTTGCCTCAACTCTCGAGTGACATGAAAAAGCTTTTCAACCACCAAGCCACTACATCATCTTTTAACCTAACCCAATATTCAAAAGCCATTGTACAACATCCTAACCAAGTAAACACACACAAAACAATGACCAAGTTTCCGGATCCCCCCTACCTACAAAATCCTACCCTTTACGAGTTCAATCAAAGCCCTAACATGCATCCACCCTCTCTTTTAACAAAAATAAAAAATCTAGGAGAGGACCACATCCAGCAAGAACAACCACCCGTTGACATACTGTTGCATTTTCGGTTGTGCACAGTTTGCACACCTTCATGCGGTTTGTTTATATTCTCTCCCATGAATCCCCAATCAGCAAAACCATATCATCTCGTATCCAATAGATACTCCAAAACAGAAACTCGGGCGCTCTTTACCGTTCACCTACTTTTGCCAACCACGTGCGCTCGCCAAAAGAGCAAGCTCTCTTCCCCCAAACAGCTGAATTTATTGCTGATAAACCCCAACTGAGAGCCGAAATCAGCTGTTCTGTAGTCTCTCCTCGATACAAAAGTGAGCTACGCGCATGAAAATTGTACAACACCAACAACAGCAACAAAATATTTTCGCACGCAAAGCAGAATAGAAATTCCTCAGCACCTTCTCAGACTTTTGATAGTGAACTGATGCCAAACAACAAATGTGCCACTCGGTTCGGTGAACGGTATCTCTTCACCCACATATTTATTTTTTTTCTTAACCTCCGGTTACACGGGGTGAGTGTGTCAAGAGTTTTTGTGTTCCACCAAGAAATTCGACGAAGGTAACCAAAGTGTGATTGCTTAAGAATAAAGATCCTTGTGACTTCTCGTCCAAAGAGCAAAAAACAAG
Source organism: Melanostoma mellinum (assembly GCA_914767635.1). Taxonomy (NCBI): domain Eukaryota; kingdom Metazoa; phylum Arthropoda; class Insecta; order Diptera; family Syrphidae; genus Melanostoma; species Melanostoma mellinum. The sequence continues at coordinate 220,463,923 of OU612059.1, read as the reverse complement.
TGCCATGGTCATATGTGGCTAATCGCGGGCTATAATCGAATCTATCGGTGCGGTTCTGTTCGCTAGTGCATCTTGCGACGGCGGCGACGGCGACGGTAATCGGAATTCAATTTACTTGTGTGTTGGGTAAAAAACGAGAGGTGGGTGTTCTCATACCAGATCATCCTCGTTTTCACCCCGAGTGATTATCAAGTTTTGCAAAATTTTAACAAAATGTGTTTGACGTATCAAGCGAAAGTCAACCTTGGCTATAAAAAAAGAATTATCCACTCAGCCTTTCTATTCTTGTCGTTCTCGTGGCGGTATGATGTCCAGAATTAGTGCAGACAAAATACAAATTTAACAGGTGGAAAATGAAAACTAACAACGTGTTGCGAAGGGCAAAGCCGCCGAAAATGTTTGCCTAAAAATTTATCAGGAAAAATGAAAAAAAAAAAAAAAATTAAATTAGCTTACCTTTGCTTTGAAGTGTTCTTTGTGAAATCTCACAAAGTGAGTGTGACACAGTTTAACGTTGGCTGGCAGTTTCTGTTTATCGCATGACAATTATTTTTATGTGCTCTAGAGGCCTAGTAAAATTTTTGGGGTGTCCAATTAAGCCATGACTCATGGCCAAGGACTGGGGTATTCCAAAAATTGTTGAAATGTGTCCTAAAAACTTTTTTTTTTGTGTGTACGTATAGTGCTGTTGACATAATTAGGCGAATTATTGGACAAATGTTTGTCGTTCGTTGTCGTGTCGAGACATTTGAATTGTTGAACAAATAATTACATGTGTGGTGATGATTTGAGTTTGAGGAGGACGATTATAAGTCTTTTGGTGGTAAAGATTTGGCCAAATAAACTAATTTTGATTTGACTGTGGTGTTATGGGTCTCATGAGTCATATTTTCAAAACTAAACGAATAGAAAAGTTTTGGTTTCTGTTTTCTCTCGAATGCGTCATTTTGTGGATTTAAATTTAACTCCATTCACAGAAAACAAAAGCCAAATGTGTAGTTTTGTTTTTGGCTTTTGAGTCACATTAGAATAACAGGGTTCTTTTTTGTGATTGGTTGCAAATAATGGAATATTTTGCTTTGAATGGAGGACAAAAAAGTGCAACATCTGTTCAATAAAAAGCGAACTGAAAGACGAACACAATGGACAATTGTCTCGGTTTTCATCGAAAATCGTTTTGAATATTTCCTCTCGATTTGTTGGTTCAAAAAACAACTGCAACCAAAAATGAGAAATGGAACTCATTGCTGGAAACGACAATCGTTGGCCAGCAATTATTGTTTTTGAATAAAATCAGCAATTTGGACATTGAAAGTCGATATTAAAAATGAATTGCTTTTGCAAAGTGGCCAATTGTATAAATTTACAATTCAAATTTCAACATATTTTTGTGCTGAAGCGCATCATGTTTTTCGTTTAAACAAAATTCAATGGGCTTTGTGTATTTTTCTGGCTCTTGGTGTATTTTTTAAAATCAGTTTAGAGAGAAAAATGTCCTTTTTATTGGGTTCCATATGGGTACTTTTGTATGAAATAATGTTCTTGTGCAAGACTATCCAGAAAATTAGCTTTTTTATCCACTAACCGTCTGCCTTCGTTCATTTTGGTACGGACGGAACTCTGGCTGTGACGGACTGCAATGCTCGGTTCTTTTGCATTTTTTACTAGTTAATGGTTTCTTGCCCAACCTGCAAAGGGGCTTTCGGTATAGAATTTCTATGTCTTGAAATCGCGGTATTTGTCAAGCAGCAGCCGCCATTGTTAGGTTTATTGTTTTCAAAAACGGCCCTTACAATTTTGGCTAAGCTTCGTGAAATACCGCTTTTAGTGATGCAATCAAGGACATGCTTTGATTGGAATCATTTTTTGTAAATCTGAACTTTCTACCTCCCCTTCTTTCTGAAGCAATTTTGTATTTTATGTATGAATTGTCGTAATGCGCATTAAAAGAGGCTTGCTTTTCTGAAGTGAAAATTATTCAGATTTGAAAATTTCATGAAAAGAAAAAGCGACACAGAAATATTCATTATATTATCACATATTCATTTCTTATAATCTCTGTCTCCTCTTTGCATTACACAATCTTTTGACGATACAATCAAGGCGATTGAACGATAATCATCTAGGAATTTATGAAGCCCACGTCCTTATCTTTCCTGAAGTTCCACTACTTCTTCGTTTTACACTTCTATTTCTAAATAGATTGCATAGTATTTTCGAACTTTTTTGTCGATATGGTTCTTACAAATGAAAACCCTGCTTCTTCAAGAAAGAAGTTTAGCTTTAACATAAATTCAAGTTTTCACTTTCGTTATTCTAAGACAGTTGTATTATTATTTTTTAAAACCAACAATGGAGATAAAACAATAGCTCGATTTACGATCGAAATATTTTATTTTGAGAAAATTCCCCCACTGATGGTTAAAGATGGTAGCGTTTTATTGTGTTGTATTTTCCCAAAAGGCATTTACAATCAGAACCCATAACCTTTATCTTTACTGAGACAGACCTTGTAACAGAACCCACGTGCTTTAAACAACAAAACAATTATGTAAACGTTATTTCTACTAGTTTTTATTTATTAAAATTTCAACATTATTACAATTATTGATTATTATGTCGGTTCTCCCGACTCTTCACTTTTTCATACGCCGCCTCCCGGCGGCGCCTGCAGAACTTGGCCTGGTGAATCTCCCGGAACTTGTCCAGCAAAACCTTTTAGTTCTTGTCCTTTGCTAGGGCTTCCAACTTGTAGACTTCCCCTAGAGCACGCCTAACCCTCACTCGATGTCCGCTTCTGAGCTTGCGGGGCACTGGTGTAAATGGTGGTTGTATGTGTTTCACGACGTCTTTGGTCTGACGTGTCGGCGGTACTCATTTAGGGAGATCGGTTTTGGCCTCGCTTCAGGATTCTGTCTGATGGCTTCGGCAAGTTGGGAGTTGACGTCTGAGGGATTAAATTCAATTGTTGATTTGGTGCTCATACTAAAAGCACCGAACTTTATTAGAATTTGCTTACTATGATGATCAAATAGGGATGGGAGATGGATAGGGGCTGTCCAGCATATTTTACTCAGCCCACTGGGAGGCTTAAATGTAAGGCCATTAAAAGGCTTATTTGTTTTTCATTCTTTCTCAAAGGCTAGATCCTAGTTCTTCTTGTAGTAATAAAACGAAATCTTCGTATACGTGATATAAAGATTTTTATTTTTATTGTATTTCGTCACTACACTTAGCTCAGCTTATCTTGATCTTAACTGACCAACTCAACTATCCAATTTAACTGACACACTTCTTACAACCTACTTTTGTTTTTATAGTTTATTCTAAAACTTAACTTCTTTAACTTACGAAACTGCATTTGGTCTCATAACCGCCAGCTGGTGTCATCGTTTGCCATAGTCATCGTTTTTGTCTTTGAACCACTGTGCCAATTGCATTATGTTGCTGCTTTTAGGTTTTTGTTTTCATTTAACCCAATGTGCATTTAGGTCACAGTCAATTGATTGTTCACTTTTTTTTGTCAATCGGGTCAATCAATTTGACTATACAACAATTGAACCAAAGCTGAAATACCAAACGGCCATAATCAACAAAAATAAATTTCTAATAAATCAAATCCAGATATCGGAATGACTTTCAAAAAACGAATTAATTTTTCTTGCAGTTTCTCTTTTCTAGTGCCAAATGAGTTGTAGATTTTTGTTAATAGAATTTTGTGGTTTTTTTTGTGAAACTTTAAAAAAATATCCCAAATGTCAAAAATAATTATTGATTAAATTTTTTTTAAGTCAATGACTTCGCCCTACCACGGGTAAGGGGTATTTTTTTTTTCTAATAAAATAAGATTACAACTATAATAGAGCCATGAATGTTAACACCAGTAAAAAAGGTAAAATAATGTTAATATACAAAAAGCGTGCTTCACAAGCAAAACACTTGAGGACAAGTGGGAAAGATGTGATGTCTTGCTCATACTGCAGTTAACCCTTTCAAGACGGGTGATACAGATGTGTACCATCAAGTGTGAAAATATTCCTAGAATCTGATTTTCATTTTTGATTGATTTTTTATATCATAAAGCCCTTTTACTCATTCCAAAATGCGAAAATTCTGTTACTTTATTTACTCAATGTCGTCCCTAGAGGTTTATGGAAAATAAAGAGAAATAAAAAAGTTAATTTTAACATGTTTTTTTTTTTTTTTTTGAAGTGAAACTTCTTATGCGACTTCCAACAAGGTTGCGTTAAACGTTTAACGCGAATTATCGATTGCGTACTTTTTGTCACTGCTCGCAATTTGTTGATATAAACGACGATCTAATTGTTTCACTTCTTCCGCGCGGAGGGATTCCACCCACTATTTTTTTTGTAATATTGATGATCTCCAGTGAATGAATGAAGCCTGTATCAACACTCTCAAGAAATTAGCCAAAAGTATGTCTACTCGTTGAGCTATTAAAAATTTAACAAAATTATTCAATGACAAGAAATGAATTCGTTCCCAATGTAGTCTATTTCCGGAATTTATTTGTTTACAACCACAAATTTCTAAAAATAACTGAATGTAGCATTATGCTATAATGAACTGGACACCAATTAAATTGTAATTAGATTTCTTAACAGATAAATCATTCTGTCTCAAGGATGGGTAATTAGATCCGACCACGATAATAAAACCAGCTAGGCTATTGATTATGTCATTTCAAAAGGAACTATGATGGTGCCAAGTTCTTACAGCTGGAATGGGCAGATTGTTTTGGCTGATAAGGAAACCTCCAGAATGCTATTAAATTAAAAAGTTAACACTGAGTATTCGGCTGAAACTTTATGATTCTTGATAACGAATATTCATACCGCTGGTCATGCACGTTCTTTAACTTCTCGCCTTCTTAAAGTCATGTAACCACATTTTTTGTAGAAAATTTGGCTATATACAAAAAAGTTGTATAATGTTTTATTGGAAGTGAAGTTTCCAATCTGGTAATGATGTTTTTGACAGCTGTCACTTGATTCATGCTAACTTTGGTTTGGTGAAAGAATTGATGCTGCACTACCACTGAGCACTGCTCACGTTTGGTAGAGCACCTTGAAACGGGATGACTGTTGTCACAGATTCTTACATCATTTCCAGTCTGAAGCCTGTGAATTATCTTGAAGATCGGGCGACTAAAAACGCCGGGCTAGTTTTTTTTTTTGTGGTTATATGAAGTCGCTAGTCTATGTAGATAAACCTTAGACGATTGACGCCATTTGGCCATTATTGCTTACATACGTTCCCAAGAAAGAATTACAAGGGCCTCTTCTGCAAGGTCTCACAAGCTAATCCATCCAAGATACGCCTCTTTGATATCCGAACGTCAATCTTTCGTCTATGCGACTCGTCAATGGAATTTGTTACCTCTTCAAATAAGGGAAATAAGCAGCGACAAATGCTTTAAAACAAAATTGCGAGAGTTTTTATCAGTATCTTGAAAAGTTCTTTCCATTCCATTTCCATTTTTCATCATTTATATAAATTTTTCCTTTTTTTACCTGCGATTATTTTCTTACTTCCTTACTTTTCTTAACCTTCTTATGCGCCCTCTCTTCTTTCTTTTTCTCATATCAATTAATCATTTCAGTGAATTTAATTGCATACATTTCTTTTCTTTTTTATCTTAAATCAGATTTTCTTATCATTTTCATGATATTTTATTGCTCTCATTGAAATAATTTAACAGGTTAACACTAGTTTATAAAATATTTTATCTTAATGTGTTTGGCCTTATCGCAATAAATCAAAATAAGATAAAAAATTAAAAATGTTCAAAAATTGGACTTTTCGGCTGGAGTTTATTTGAGTCAGTCGCTGCGGTCACTTCCCTAAAATTATATAGTCAAGTAAAGGCAAAGGTATATCTTAATTATGAAGACCAATTCTTGGCCATAACAAGTTTAATAAGACACACCTTAGTTGCAACGGCAACAAAAAACTGTTTCATAAAATTTTATGTTTAATTTGTTGGCGTTCTCCTGTACAGAAAAAAAAATTATGATTAGACTATAAATAAAATAAATAGGATGGCGCGGCAATATAAGAGCTTGACGCATTTCCAAGGCCTACAATTTTAATGCTATTCCTATGCGATTTTAAGGTAGTGTAGAATTATACTCGAAGGGCCTTCTAATTCCACGCTTAAAGCAATACCAGCGAGAAACATAGTCTTTGTTTTATAAGCTCCCACGTAACAGACACACATACCTATAATTTGGTACGCAACGGACATCACTCAACAGCACATTTATTCGTAAAATCATGCTAAGCGCCTTATTTTACGATTCAATGTCCTGATCAGTGATCAAGATTTTTTTTTTTAATTTTTTTATTTACTTTTGGAGCAATGCTTTACGAACCGTAAGGAAGTATCCATACTTCCCCGTGTGTCGGTCTGTCCAAGATGTACTAAGTCCGCCATACCGGCTAAAACTCCAAAAGTTTCTCGCTGATCTTCCCCTCGGGACCACTTGCACATTTCTTCGACAGAGGATCCGATTCTAGGTAGCAGGTTCTAGTTCCTCAACTACCTCTTCTTGTTTCTTTGTTTTCAGGATCTGCGTCAGATACAGGCCTCCAACTCTCCTCGTCTCTCAGCATCTCCTAGATAATATTATTCGGGATGAGCTCTCCGATAACTCTTTTTATTTCCTGACGGGGAGATTCCCATCTACTACACTCGAACACTGTATTATAAGCGTCGTCTGTCAGCGAATCTCCGTATTGGCACGAAAGGCTTCTTCTTTTTCCAATTTTGTGCAGGAAAGCGTTGAAATATCCGTGGCCGGTGAGGAACTGTGTGACGTAGTAGTTCACAGTCTTTGCGGTTACTGCATTCGCTTGTGTCTCCGATCAGCCTAGCAGTCCAGCGTCATCTGCTTTTCGACTCCCAGCGTTCTTTCCACTTCTGCTGTTTGATCGCTTTCGCTTCCACGTTCGCCGCTTCCACGCCGATTTCTGCTTTCTTTCATGTGCCTATGTATTTTCTTTGTGTTGCGAGGAGGTCGATTGGTCTGCAACTACAAGAACTGCTGGCTCAGACACTGTGCGGTACGCGCTTGCTTTTGGCAAGACACCGCGCCTCTGTACCGATGGTAGTTGTTTCCGGTACATTTCCAGTTTTAGTGCTTCAGCCCAAGCCTACTGAAAAATCACTGAGTTGACGCCCATTTTGCAGCACTTGTTTTTTTTTTTACCCAAAGCCTACGTTTAAGGGTTGTGCTCAGTGTTAGAGTGTGTGAAAATATTTTGGAATCAGAATTTCGTGAGAAATGTAAAAAATTTTCTTTTTTAATGCTTTTTCATGAAACACCAAAGCCTTATTTGTGATTTTTCAATCAAATTTCATAATCGAAATCAGTTTAAATACTCACTCACTCAGCGCTCCGATAGCACTGGTCTTTGAATGTTGAGGATCCATTTGTACCTTGACTGTTTCCATCAAAACTGGTGTAGTCGTTTATAAGATTTTTCTTACGAATGGACCAGTAGTGTGAAGCAATTAAATGCGAGAGCGGCGATCCTTTGGCTCGTAGTGCCGGAAAAGAAAGAAGAAGATTAAAAAGTTGCCTGAAGCTGAGATATTTTTCCTTTTCGATGGAAATTTTCAGTTTGTTTTAAAAATGAAGGCACTTAAGCGGCGCGGCGGGCGTTGGGCTGCAAACAGCTTTTTCTTACTTTGAATGAATTGCTATGAGATTATATCACGTATGTCCTGCTCTTGTTTTTATCATCAACTTTTTAAAGATTTTTATAACCTTTCTCAAAGTCTTAAAAAATGTTAACCTCAGTTTCGTACATAGCCATCGAATACTGCAATGTTGGCTCATCCATAAAAAGAAAAAAGCCTTTGATA